>OY728125.1:1465853296-1467286705 GCA_963277665.1 Viscum album | reverse complement strand
GAATTTTCTGAGCGAGAGAGGTATTAGGTATCGGCTTTAGTAGTTCAATCGTGTGGATGGGAGATCGGGTTCGCTGGAAATTTAGAGGAAAACTTTCCCAACGATTTTTTAAAATTGTTGGGAAAGTTAATCTTTCCCAATGGTTTACACAAACCATTGGGAAATCCTTCCTAAGTCAAGTACTTTACCAATGGTTTGTACAAACCGTTGGTAAAAGAAGAATAATTTGTGTATTTCTCAATGGTTTCTTCAAACTGTTGGGAAATACTTCACTAACTCATCCTTTACCAATAGTTTGAATAAACCATTGGTAAAGTACCCCTATACCAATGGTTCTTTTGAACCGTTGGTATAAAAGTGTTGGGAAAACCTAGCTTCCCAGTAGTGTAAGATCGCGCTCTCACCATTCACACAATTCGTGACCTCGCATGTTTTGTGTTTATTGTTCAATTGATTGATTAGTTTCATTTAAATTAAAAACTCAATTAATTTATCATATTAATTGAATTAAAATATCTCATTGATTCAAAATAAATTAATGAATAAGGTTAAAGGTATATCTATTACTAAAAAGAACTACTCTTCCATGGGCGGTGTAGACATCGTAGAAACATTTTGCATGTGAAAAGGTTTAGAAATGGAATAACCCAATATCATTTATAATATTAATTCCAGACCAAATAGTATGAGTAAAGAAGAATATAATTGAACAAAACATAATAAAAGATAAGAAATAAAAGAGGAACAAATAAGTTTATTATGAAAACACAAACATTACAACATTAGAAAGAGAGGAAGGCTTCGATGAAGGGAACAATGCTTCAAGAGATCTCCCTATGAGTACAGAGAGTTTTAGAACCTCAAAGGTGATAAGAGGAATCCTCTGTAACTCCAAATTGGAAACACTTCACTCCTTGGTCAAACTTAAAAATGAGGTGCCCAAGGTGTCAATTTATAGCCAAAATGGGAAGTGGTTTTGGGAACCCATATTTTAAGATATCACTTGTGTCTTGGTTTTGGGTTAGTAAATGGACTTATCTCAACTTTAAAAAATGAGAAAACTTTTATTCCAGCATCTTGAATTTATAAATGTCAAATTTTTTGCCTATTGAGGAATACAACGTGAGATATGGTCTAAATACAGAACCAAATCTTGACTTCAAGTAGATTCTATTATATAGAAATATTGGTTCGGATGGCCCCCTTAATGGATGAATTGGGATTCTATTTATTGAGATGAGTTTTATACCATGAAGTTATGGAGAGTAATACAAAATTTCAGCCCATTTGGAGTCATGTATTTTTCTAAATGTTCAAAACACTGGACAGATGTTCTTCGGATTCCATACAGTTTGGATCATTTTCCTTTTGGATCATCTCTGACCCTCCAAATCACCTCCTCCTACAACGAAATCACCAAAACAATAATAATTTCCCTTTTTAAAAGTGACAAAAATTTAATAATTAAATCAAATAGGATGTAAAATTTGAGATAATATTTTTAATTTTAAATATAAAACAATTTTAAAATAGTGATGTAAGGGTGAAATAAAGCAGTGAATCGTGATGTGATCACCTGTCAATAGATGAAAGTCAAGCATCAAAGGCCAGTTGGAATTTTGTATCCCCTTCCCATTCTTGAATGGAAATGGGATGATGTCACTACAGATTTTGTGATAGGATTACCTAGGAAAACCCATAATAATGATGTAGTATGGTTGATTATGGATCAAATGAAAAAGGTATCCCACTTCTTACCAGTTAATGAGATCTTCACCATCGATGATCTGGATAGTATTTACATGCATGAGATAGTTTGGCTACACAGTGCTTCGAGGAGTATCATTTTAGACAAGGATCCTCATTTCACATCACAGTTCTGGAAGGGTTTTCTGAAGGTTCTGGAATTGTAGGTTCTTTTGAGCATAACCTATCATCCTCAGACTAATGGTTAATCTGAGTAGACTATTTAGGTTCTGGATTATATGTTATGAGTGCGTGTTTTGGATTTTTGTGGTTCATGGGAGAAACATATGGCACTCATAAATTTTTCATATAATAACATCTTCTAGGCATCGATCCAGATGGCACCTTTTGAGGCTTTGTATATCAGGTCGTTTTGTTCACCTCTTTGTTGGTTGGAGGTAGGTGAGTCAGCGGTTTTTTGGCCTAGCCTCATGCAGGAGACGTCTAAGTAGGTTCAAATGATTAGGATCCAGTTTTTGACCACAAAGAGCAGGCATAAATCATATTTTGACCATCAGAGATGACCTACATAGTTTGAGGTTGGCCATCGCATTTTCCTTTTGGTGTCGCTTAGATTAGGGAAATGTCGTACTAGGAAATAGGTTGAGCTAGTGCCTAGGTTTGTCAGGCTATTTGAGATAGTGGATAGGGTCGGTCCAGTGGCGTACCGATTAGCCCTTCCACCGCACTCCAGTGACATGCACGACGTGTTTCACATGTCGCAGATTTAGAGATATGAACATGATCCTTCTCATGTGATAGATGTTGAGGACATCTATCTTAGTGATGATGCATCCTTTGAGGAGCATCCAATATGGATTTTGGACTGTAGTGAGAAGTATCTCTCAGGTAGGACTAAACCTATGGTTTGAGTGTAATGGCATCATGGGCATGTTTAGGAGGATACATGAGAGAAGGAGTATAATATGCGAGAACAGTGCCCATACTTGTTCTCCAAGACCCCACAATGATTCTTGGAGCAACTCGGGTACAAGCTGTTATATGGTGGAGAAGTTGTAAGATCCTATATTTTTCTAGGTGCATCCCTATTTGAGTTTTTTGTTTGGGTTGTGGTGGCTAAGTCTTATTCAGAGATGGAGAGATTTTTGTTGGAAAAATGACCTAAATTACAGGGATGTATGTTTTTTTTGAATTAATGGAGTCTGGATATGAATATGTTAAATGATTTTATGAGGGGTTTCCATGATTTGGAAGGGTTTGGAGGTGTTTGGGTCCCTTTTGTGGAAACTATACTGAAAACTATCTGTAGAACATTTACATACCATGTACATGTTACACAACGTGTAACTACCACCAGACACATGTCATGAATCAGTACAGGGTGTGAAATAGTTACACGTCATGTAAAATGTTCACATCGTGTAAAAGTCAAGTAGGATAAATATTAACCTGAGATGATGGGTTTTTCATTGCATCCCACTAAAAATAAGTACACGGCATGTCACGACCCATCCTTGGGCTTGTGCCGTGACTACCCCAAGCCCGCCTTTCATAGGCCAGGGGCTGGCGACTAGCACCAAAGGCGTAAATCCCGATAACTGGGAAGGCATTTCCTTTATAAAAGTAAACAAAACACTACAGAGTACAAGCGGAAGTAAAACACTAAGTACAAAGAGAAGTGCTGAAAGGTAAATGGGCCAGAATACAAACCCAAAAGAAAGTACAACTACAACTGAACAAAGTACAACAGAAAAATACAACAGCTAGAGGGACGGAAGCGGCTCCTGGGTCGTCCTCCTCGGATCCTACCTGAAGGGTAGGTACAGATGGCGCAGCTCCTGGATCGTCCACCATGGATCCTACCTGAAGGGTAGGTACAGATAGACTCCACAACGCTCTCGCCTGTCAACCGCCTCCGAGTGTCGTCTCGCCGTGAAGTCCACCTCCAGACACTGGCTCGTCGTGTAGTCCACCTCCGGGTACCGTCCAGCCCTCGAACACTCGGCCTCCGTCAGCACTGCACGTCGTCTGCAACCAACACAACGAGGTGCGGGCATAGCCCGTGCAGGGGTGAGTATAAGGATACTCAGTAGGGACCTCGAGACCCTCAAGGTCTCACTAAAACCAACATGGATAACCACAAAGAATATCTCAACAGAAAACCTCTACTTAGGTATATGCCCATGCATATACCTAAGTTATCAAGTAACCCATCTCAATCAGGATGAAAACATCAAGATCATGAAATCAACGGATAACCACTACCCAGGTATATGCCCATACATATACCTAAGTTATCAAGTGACCCATCTCAATCATGAGGTAAACACAAAGGTCAAAAGTCTCATCTCAAACCAGGATTTTCATTATCGAAACCGTAACTGCTGAAGAGCTCCGTCTCTGGAGTGTATGGTGGTCCTGTCATGACTCCGAGGTACTGCTCACTAACCTAAGACTGCTGAGGTACTCCTCCTGTCGAGTACTGCGGGTCAGCCACCCAAACACAGTAGTACTTCCCGCCGAGGTATGTCACCCAAACACAGTAGTGCACACCCCCTAGTAGCCTGCTGAGGTACTCTCCGGACGAGTACTGCGGGTCTTCACTGTCACACAGGTAGTGCTCCGTCCTCCATGGGTCCGCACCTCACAAAGTAGTGCTCCGTCCACTGGGCTAGTCGACTCACTCCAAGTCGAGTCGGTCAAGCAGTCGTCAGGTCTCAGTCGGCTACACGGTCTCCGTACTCCGCACGATCGTCTCCGGAAGGGTCCGCTCCACGAGCTACAGTTTGATACTCCAATTATCTCAAAGTCCCACGAAGAAGTATCTCAAAGGACCACCTCATCATAGGGGTCTCAACGCAACAGACGACGCGTCAATCAGACGCCTAGTCTATGAGTTATTTGTCTTTCCGTCCCAGGGGCCCGGTTGGTTTCGTGAGCGAACCAACCCGGCCGTATCTCAACTTTTCCCTGAACTCTCATAGGGTATACTCAAAGGTACCGTTTCTCAACGTGATCTCCAACGCCGCTGACGGTTCGTCAAACGGACGTCCGGTCTGAAAGATATTAGCTCTTCCGTTCCAAGGGCCCGGTTGGATTTTGGGTGCAATCCAACTCAGCCACTATCCAACAGCAACCAAAACTCGGTCGAAGTATGCCAAAAGTTCTGTCTCATCAAGAGGAAAACAACGAGATAGATGGCGCGTCAATCGGACGCCCGGTCAGTGAGTTATTGGCTTTTTTGTTTCAGGGGCCCGGTTGGTTTCGTGAGCGAACCAACCCGACCGTACTCCGATGGCATCCAAACCTCGAGTGGAGTAATCCAAAAGATCCATCTCACTTAGAGGAATCCATCAAAGTTGACGGCACGTCAATCGGACGTCCGGAGCTCAAGATATAAGTGTTTCCGTTCCGAGGGCCCGGTTGGTTTCGTATCCGAACCAAACCGGCCGAACCAAAAATATTCTTAAACCTTGGATATAATATACCAAAACGACCGTCTCGTTCCAAGGATCGCTATGCAACTGACGGTATGTCGATTGGAGGTCCGTAGCCCAAGATATAGGCATTTGACCAAAGAGGGTCCGAAAATAGGGGGTCTGGGCCTGGCCCGGCCCGACCCAGTACCCCCTGGGTCGGCCGAACCGGGTCGACCCGGCCCGGACGGCGACCCAGCCCGAAGACCCAGCCCGGCCCGGAAGCCCGGCCCGGCCGGCGGCGCGGCGACGCGGCCAGCGCACCGTGCGAGCGCGCCCAAGGGAGGGGCTACGCCCCTCCTTTAATTCAAAATGGCGGCCCCCTTTAAGGGGCCGCGCCAAGTGTGCAACCCAGGGGGTGTAACCCCCCCACCCCCCGGCTTTTCCCCTGTAACGGCCGGCCAGCGCAGGGCCGGCCGGTTTCTCGCCGCGGAACCCCGCGGTCCCGCGCCGGCGGCCGGAGTTCCGGCCGCCTTCTTCGAATTCTCCGGTGGGTGGTTTTTCCGGCCGCTACTTCCAGGATGGCTGCAAATTCGTCCGGCGCGGCGTGACAACGCCGCGTCCTTCCGCTGCGGCCCGACTCCGGCCGCGGCCTCATTCGTACCCTCGACGCAGCGCGACGGCGTCGCGTTTCTTCGTCATGGCCCGCATCGTTCACGTCTTCTTTCGCTCAAGCGCGGTGCAACGATGCATTACCGTCTTCGCTAATCAAAACGAAGAATAGAAAAGGGGGGAGGGGTATCGGCCATGTTTGTTTGGACCGATCCCCTCCCGTTATATCGATAGCAGTTGGCCGAAAAGTAAAACGTTTAACCTTCACAATTTTTAATTTAAATAAAAATTGGAACATGGCCGTCAGATTTATCTTTCATATTCGAAGGAAAGAATCACCAACTTAAAATAGTCGAACCCCTACCTTGGGTATAAGCTGATTGGAAGGAGGCGTCATCGTTCGAGGTTCGTCGTGGTATGGCGTCGCGAGGATGACGACGTCGAAGGGGGACGTCGGCGTTCGTCCGACTCGAGGGAAGGCGAAGCCGTCGTCGCTTGCTACCCGATTCCGTTTCCGAGCTTGTTCGTCGATCTGTTGACGATGAAGGGGAAGAAGAAGATCCGTTGAAGAGTTTCTCCACGGAAGGGGAAAAAATTCTGTGGAAGGAAAATTAGCGTTCTTCGTCAGAGGTGGCGTGTTCTTCACGTTCTTCGCGTTCTCCGGCGAAGGAGGAGGAGGAGAGGAAAACTCAGCGCAACGGTTCCCAACCCAAAAATAAAATGAGGCTAAGGCCTTATTTTATTGCTTTCCGCCAACGATTTCAAATTTCAATTGACGTAACCCTCACAATTAATTTCAAGTGCGTTGAAAATTTTAATTGATGGGTTAGAGAAATTATGGGGAGAGTGGTGTGTTATGCAATAAAAGAGGGGTGGGTTTAGAAAGTTGGAAAGGGTGAGGCTCGTGCGGGTCCCACCTATTTAATCCTCCTGAGGGAGGTTATGCGGGGGTGGGTCCCACCAACATAACCTCTCTTGAGAGGTTATGGTGTGGTGGCCCCCACCTAAACCACCCTTTGGTGGTTTTAAACTCCACTTGGTGGTTTTAATCACCACCAATAAAATTGTTTCACAATTTTATTTATTCCTCAAAATTTAACTTCTCCACTCGAGCAAACGCAATAGTGGTGTAGGTCCCCTTAAGCAAAAATCGGCGTTTCGAGTTCAACGGTGCCCTCAGATTTCAATTCCGAGCACCGGTTCAAAAGATATAAAATCCCGCTCATACGTTTACTGAACGTACCCGAACAAAAACTCTTAAATTGATTCCGGGCACACCGGGCCTCGGAATCAAGCGCTGTCAGAGACTGCATTCTTGTAAAATTCCAAAGAAAATTAAGAAAAAAAATTTCTTGAAATTTCCGGGTCTTTACATTACTCCCACCTCAGGGATTTACGTCCCCGTAAAGCTTCAACACAAACTAGGGTCACAAAAGCGGTATTGAGCATGCACCTGAGCCTTCCGCTCTCATATGCTTACCTGGAGGTTCCGTACTGCCAAAGAAAGCGCACCCGAGGAATCGACCGTCCTTGTAGGATCCGCTCATGTCGATCCTCGATCCCTACTGGAACCTCCATGGAAGTAACCCCATCGCCATCGTCCTGCTCCTCATGGTCGATGATACACGAAGGGTCGAGCACGTATCTCCTCAGTTGGGATACGTGGAAGTCGTCATGCACCCGATGCAACTGAGGTGGTAAGGTCAAGCGGTATACCACCTCGCCTACCCTGTTGAGGACCTAAAAGGTCTGTTGAATCCTGGAGGTAACTTTCCGCCTTGGCCACATCTCCGAAAACCTCGTCGAGGTGAGACCCATATAAGGACATGATCGTTATCCTCGAACTCAAGAGGTCTCCAACTTCTGTTAGAACTGAAACTCAAACGACTGCTGCCACGAGGGTATGATTGACCGACTCAAGTGTGATCGGTCACACCCTCCTGTGAAAGAGTTTATCCTGTGCTGCCTGGGGTTTCCTTTTCGCCGACCAAGGAAAACCCATTCCAACATTTGCCTAAAACCGTCAATTTGAGTATGAACAGTTATTGCCCATTCCATACTCAAACTAACGTCGTAAGGCCTCGACGCTGCCACCAAGAGATTCCAACCGGAACTCTCGCCTCGAGGGTCTGACCACATCGTCGGCGTAAGTGTGATTATCGAGTCTCCTCCCAAGGTATCTCCAGATGTGAGGGTCAAGTCCACGGCTTACCGGAAACTCTAGGTCTGGAACAAGATTTGTGAAAGCGAGGAATGATTCATATCGACGTCTGTTACTACAGCAGCTAGTAGTGGACACAGATGATCCCTTGAATCATTTTTTTTAGAGCCATTGGGTCACACTCCTTGACCGCATGCAGCCGCACTCTTCCTCCGCCCTCCAGCTCCCTGATCCTGGCGGGGATAACTAAGGCGGGTGGTTGTAGCATGTTAATATGTACACCACCTCATGCTGCTCTCCTAGCTCTGCCTCCACGTTTGCTGCTTCGCAGACTCATCTCTCCTTAAAGATTACTCTTCTTGAAACATTTAATATGCCCGAGTCTCTAAGACTGACACCGGTTTCCTGTTTCTTACTGCACTGTGCAGTCTTCATCTGCTCCTGGATGATCTTCACCCTCTTTGCCTACGATCTGGAAGAGCTGCTAAAATTTCTCCCTTGACGAAAATAGAAACTCAGTCTCATCCCCTGGATGAACCATGCCCATTGCCTAATACAGTCAATCCTGACATGAATGACGCATTCATTCCATGGATGACATCGTAAGGCCTCGACGTAACTACTAAGAGATCCAAATGTCACTCTCACCTCCAAGGGTCGAGTCACACTGTCAGCATCAGTGTGAGGTCACTGGGTCTCCTCCAGTAGAAATCTCGAAAGTGAGGGTCAAGTCAACAGTTTTAACCAGGACCACTCAGTATCAACCAAACAAAAGGACAGGAAAGAACAAGATAAGTGTCTTTTTATTATTGCAGCTCATAGTACAAAGACACGAATACAACAGAAAAATGGAACTAGAAGTACAAGGGACGTATCCACTAGTTCTGCTCCTATCCACCTGCTCTCGGAGCTCTACTACCTTGTCCACTGCTCGGCTATTGCTCAAGCACCCACCGCTGCTTCTGTCTCGGTGGCTCCTCCAAAGCCTGCAGATAAACTGTATGAGGAGTCGGACAGTCACGTGTCAGGTGACCCTTTCCGCCACATTCATAACACTTCCTACTCCTCGTACGGCTGGCTCTGGCCCTCTTGGACCTCTGCATCATCTGTCTACTGCCCACAGATGACTCAGCTACTGATCGAAAAACACGCGGCAAAGGCAGCAGCTCCTGAACACGCTCGGGGTGTAGAGCTACTGGCACAAACTCCACCCTGAAGAAGGTCTCGAAGTCTTCCCATGTGAAGGTCATCCCGTCACAAAACTGGAACAAGTGGCTCCACCACTTGCCTGTTGTTGCCTGAAGAAGGCTGGCAGCAAAGATCACCATGAGGTCTGCCGGCGTCCCCACTAGCCTGAAGACTCTCACCACAGCCTCCATCCAATCCTCAGCCGCCTGCGGGTCCCTCTCTCCCCGGAACTTGGGTGGTCTCTGGCGCTGGAACTCGTGCAGCGCGCTCAAGTGGCGTGCATCGCCTACTGCTGGGGCTGGTGGTATCGGTGGCCCAACGTATGGTAGTACCGCTGGTGCCTCCGCTGGTGCCTCAACTGCAAGAGGGCCCTCTACCGAAGCCTCGTCGCTCGACAGGCTGTCAGTACGCACATCCCTCTGGGCTGTAGCTGGTCGTCCGAGAAAAGGCATCCGGAAAGAAACAACGTGACATGGTCAAACGATTATACCTGGTGAGCTGACCTGGTTTGAGATGATATTTAAAAACTTCTGAAAACACACACGCAATCAGTGTTTTCATGCACAAAGTCGGAAATCAGTTGTCAGGGTCCTGGTGTATGGATACATCGGCCGCCCGCACCAACACTGGACTCCCTGAACTGAAAACCACACTCGGTACTCTTAACAATATTGCTTCACAGAAAGAATATATCAGAGTTATAAGTTCTGCGGTAGAACCGACTCCTTTGATACCAATTTTTCACGACCCGTCCTCGGGCCCGTGCCGTGACTACCCCAATCCCGCCTTCCATAGGCCAGGGGCTGGCGACTAGCACCAAAGGCGTAAATCCCAATAACTGTGAAGGCATTGCCTTTATAAAAGTAAACAAAACACTACAGAGTACAAGCAGAAGTAAAAACTAAGTACAAAGAGAAGTGCTGAAAGGTAAATGGGCCAGAATACAAACCCAAAAGAAACTACAACTAAAACTGAACAAAGTACAATAGAAAAAGACAACAGCTGGAGGGACGGAAGCGGCTCCTGGTTCGTCCTCCTCGGATCCTACCTGAAGGGTAGGTACAGATGGAGCAACTCCTGGATCGTCCACCACGGATCCTACCTGAAGGGTAGGTACAGATAGCCTTCGCAACGCTCTCGCCCGTCAACCTCCTCCGAGTGTCATATCGTCGTGAAGTCCACCTCCGGATACTGGCTCGTCGTGTATTCCACCCCCGGGTACCGTCCAGCCCTCGAACACTCGGCCTCCGTCAGCACTGCCCGTCATCTACAACCAACACAACGAGGTGCAGGCATAGCCCGTGCAGGGGTGAGTATAACGATACTCATTAGGGACCCCGAGACCCTCAAGGTCTCACTAAAACCAACATGGATAACCACAAAGAAGATCTCAACCGATAACCTCTACTTAGGTATATGCCCATGCATATACCTAAGTTATCAAGTAACCCATCTCAATCATGAGGAAAACACCAAGATCATGAAATCAATGGATAACCACTACCCAGGTATATGTCCATACATATACCTAAGTTATCAAGTGACTCATCTCAATCATGAGGTAAACACAAAGGTCAAAAGTCTCAGCTCAAACCAGGATTTTCATTATCGAAACTGTAACTGCTGAAGAGTTCCGTCTCTGGAGTGTACAGTGGTCTTGTCATGACTCTGAGGTACTTCTCACTAACCTAAGACTGCTGAGGTACTCCTCCTGTCGAGTACCGCGGGTCAGCCACCCAAACATAGTAGTGCTTCCCACCGAGGTATGTCACCCAAACACAGTAGTGCACACCCCCTAGTAGCCTGCTGAGGTACTCTCCGGATGAGTACCACGGGTCTGCACTGTCACACAGGTAGTGCTCCATCCTCCATGGGTCTGCACCTCACAAAGTAGTGCTCCGTCCACTGGGCTAGTCGACTCACTCCAAGTCGAGTCGGTCAAGCAGTCGTCAGGTCTTAGTCGGCTACAAGGTCTCCGTACTCTGCACGATCATCTCCAGGAGGGTCCGCTCCACGAGCTACAGGTCGATACTCCAAGTATCTCAAATTCCCACTAAGAAGTATCTCAAAGGACCGCCTCGTCATAGGGGTCTCAACGTAATAGACGGCGCGTCAATCGGACGCCCGGTCTGTGAGTCATTTGCCTTTTCGTCCCAGGGGCCCGGTTGGTTTCGTGAGCGAACCAACCCGGACGTATCTCAACTGTTCCCTAAACTCTCATAGGGTATACTCAAAGGGACCGTTTCTCAACGTGATCACCAACGCCGCAGACGGTTCGTCAAACGAACGTCCGGTCTGAAAGATATCAGCTTTTCCGTTCCAAGGGCCCGGTTGGATTTCGGGTGCAATCCAACTCGGCCACTATCCAAAAGCAACCAAAACTCGGGCGAAGTATGCCAAAAGTTCCGTCTCATTAAGAGGAAAACAACGTGACAGACGGCGCGTCAATCGGACGCCCGGTCTGTGAGTTATTGGCTTTTTCGTTCCAGGGGCCCGGTTGGTTTCGTGAGCGAACCAACCCGACCTCACTCCAACGGCATCCAAACCTTGAGCAGAGTAATCCAAAAGATCCGTCTCACTTAGAGGAATCCATCAAAGTCGACGGCACGTCAATCGGACGTCCGGAGCTCAAGATATAAGCGTTTCCGCTCCGAGGGCCCGGTTGGTTTCGTATCCGAACCAACCCGGACGAATCCAAAGTATTCTGAAACCTTGAGTATAATATACCGAAACGACCGTCTCGTTCCAAGGATCACTACACAACTGACGGTACGTCGATCGGAGGTCCATATCCCAAGATATGAGCATTTGACCAAAGAGGGTCCGAAAATAGGGGGTCTGGGCCCGGCCCGACCCGACCCAGTACCCCCTGGGTCGGCCGAACCGGGTCGACCCGGCCCGAAGACCCGGCCAGGCCCAGAAACCCGGCCCGGCCGGCGGCGCAGCCAGCGCGCCCAAGAGAGGGGCTACGCCCCTCCTTTAATTCAAAACGGCGGCCCCCTTTAAGGGGTCGTGCCAAGTGTGCAACCCGGGGGGTGTAACCCCCCCGGCTTTTCCCCTGTAACGGCCGGCCGGTTTCTCGCCGTGGGACCCCACGGTCCCGCGCCTTCCGGCACCGGCCACCGGAGTTCCGTCCGCCTTCTTCTAATTCTCCGGTGGGTGGTTTTTCCGGCCGCTACTTCCAGGATGGCTGCAAATTCGTCTGGCGCGGCGTGACGACGTTGCGTCCTTCCGCTGCGGCCCAACTCCGGCCGCGACCTCGTTCGTACCCTCGACGCAGCGTGACGGCGTCGCGTTTCTTCGTTGTGGCCCGCATCGTTCACGTCTCCTTTCGCTCAAGCGCGGTGCAATGATGCATTACCGTCTTCGCTAATCAAAATGAAGAATAGAAAAGGGGGGAGGGGTATCGGCCGTGTTTGTGCGGACCGATCCCCTCCCGTTATATCGATAGCAGTTGGCTGAAACGTAAAACGTTTAACCTTCACAATTTTTAATTTAAATAAAAATTGGAACATGGCCGTCAGATTTATCTTTCAAATTCGAAGGAAAGAATCACCAACTTAAAATAGTCGAACCCCTACCTTGGGTATAAGCCGATTGGAAGGAGGCGTCGTCGTTCGAGGTTCGTCGTGGTATGGCGTCGCGAGGATGACGACGTCGAAGGGGGACGTCGGCGTTCGTCCGACTCGAGGGAAGGCAAATCCGTCGTCGCTCGCTACCCGATTCCGTTTCCGAGATTGTTCGTCGATCCGTTGACGATGAAGGAGAAGAAGAAGATCCGTTGAAGAGTTTCGCCGCGGAAGGGGAAAAAATTCCGTGGAAGGAAAACGAGCGTTCTTCGTCAGAGGTGGCGCGTTCTTCGCGTTCTTCGCGTTCTCTGGCGAAGGAGGAGGAGGAGAGGAAAACTCAGCGCAACGCTTCCCAACCCAAAAATAAAATGAGGCTAAGGCCTTATTGTATTGCTTTCCGCCAACGATTTCTAATTTCAAATGACGTAACCCTCACAATTAATTTCAAGTGCGTTGAAAAATTTAATTGATGGGTTAGAGAAATTATGGGGAGAGTGGTGCGTTATGCAATAAAAGAGGGGGGGTTTTAGAAAGTTGGAAAGGGTGAGGCTTGTGCGGGTCCCATCTAGTTAATCCTCCCGAGGGAGGTTATGCGGGGGTGGGTCCCACCAACATAACCTCTCTTGAGAGGTTATGGTGTGGTGGCCCCCACCTCAACCACCCTTTGGTGGTTTTAACCTCCACTTGGTGGTTTTAATCACCACCAATAAAATTGTTTCACAATTTTATTTATTCCTCAAAATTTAACTTCTCCACTCGAGCAAACGCAACAGCGGTGAAGGTCCCCTTAAGCAAAAACCGGCGTTGCGAGTTCAACGATGCCCTCTAATTTCAATTCCGAGCACCGGTTCAAAAGATATAAAATCCTGCTCATACATTTACTGAACGTACCCGAACAAAAACTCTTAAATTGATTCCGGGCACACCAGGCCTCGGAATCAAGCGCCGTCAGAGACTACGTTCTTGTAAAATTCCAAAGAAAATTAAGAAAAAAATTTCCGTGAAATTTCCGGGTCTTTACACGGAATGTAGAAGAGTTATACGCCACGTAATATCATGACCAATAGTTTTAAACAACATCTTCCATGATGTTTTTCTTTCATTCCATTATGCAGCCTTCCTCCTCTTGACCTAGGATGAATTACAAGTGATTTTGGAAGCCTTTACTTTATTATAGATGTCCCATTTATTTGATCGACCCCTGGTAAGTCTTTGGATTTGGTTTTTCCCTCCTCTTTTGTTTCTCTCCATTGTGGAAATGTAAATCCTTGGACCATGTTGGGTTGGGTATTAATCTTGTTCTGTTTTGATCTAGGTTTCTTCTTACAATCTTTCACGCCTTTGTTTCCATCGATGTTACACATTGTTGGTGTTTCTAAATTGTTGATTAAAGGTATGAAATCTGAACCAAAACCTATGGTCTATTTAATTATAATTTTATGCAATATTTTGATTGTTTTGACCTAATAAGAACTCTAATTGATTTATTCATTGATAAATGGTGAATCATGAATTTTAATATTGGTTAGATCCCTTTGGATTCAATTATATATGTGACCTGACTTTTGGATACCCATTGGGTGAGAAAACCCTTGATTAAAATTGAATTGGCTAATGGATTAAAGTGTGTTTAGTATGACATGTGTTTTGGGTGATTTCTTGATATAGATTCACCTTGGCTTGGCTTGATTATTGAAATTATGGACATGTTATTGGTTTATGACCAAATGATAAACAAAATGTGTAATTTAAAGATAAATGATAATTTTTATAATTAACTATTGAGTCTTATGATGTGATATTGTGATATCCTTACTATTATGACTCAATTTGATATATATTGTAATGATTATATATTGGTTTTGGCCCTGATACATGCTGAAATGCTTATATATCAGGATTGGCCCTAATATATGTTGTAATTATTACATACCAGGCTCATCCCTAATTTAATGTTGAAATGCTTATATATTGGGTGAACTGGGAGCTCTTATTCTGGAGTAAAGATATGCTACTATGAGAGTTTCTTCCCATGAAAAAACAATCAAAGAAGTAAAGGTAGTGGAAAACCATCTCAAGATTATGTTATATTGTCGTGCTATTAGTGTGTAAATATGGGTCAAAAGCGGCCTCAGTGTCCATACCCTACTTTGGAGTGTTAATATTATAGAAGGATGGGGAACCTACAGAGGTTTTGTAGGGGAATGTTGTAGAAGACCAGTGGCAGGGGATCAGGATAGGTACCAGAGTCATGGAAGGAATCAACTACTCCTCAGTATATGGGTATCTAGAGTTCCATAGGACATTTAGGTCGAGGTACGGGGCATAGTACCCTATTTCATGAACAATAGTACCAGGAAAAGGGAATAACATAAGGGAGTCAGACTAGAGCCTAGGTCAGAGGGGCTAGTCAGATGCATGTTATGGATACTACTCTGGCTACTGTGGATACAGGGCCATCTACCGTTAGAGGTACGATTCGTGTATCATCTACCCTTTCATGTGTTTTTTTATACAGGAGCATCACATTCCTTATTATCTTATCTTTAAAATGGTTTGGTCTTGGATGTGGAAAGATTATATGGTTTTTTGACCATCGACACACTGTTAGGAGTGCGATCAGAGAATATTGAATGATGCAAGGTGTGTTCTCTAGATATCGGTGGTTACCATTTCTTTTGGGAACCATTTGTTTTGGAAATTATAGGATTTAATTTGATTATTGGTATGGATTGGAGTGTTCCATATTGGGATTATATTAACTATTACCGAAGCATAGTTACCTTTATATCACCAGAAGGTGGCAGCTATTATCACCGAGGTGAGTGGGATCTTTAGGATAGTCATGCAGGACCAATTTAGTATATATTGGATTGTATCATGGCTCAGATAACCAAAATTTCTCTAGATAATGGTGAAATAAAACAAGATTTTTTCCCTCAAGTGGTAGATTGTTTTTAGTATTTCTTTCCTAACAAGTTATACTTACCTCATGAGAGGGAGATCGAGTTCACGGTCGAGTTTGTTCTAGGAGAATATTTATTTTCTATCCCACCATAGAGGATGAAACAAGAAGATCTTCGGGAGTTGAAAGTTTATATTGAAGATATGTAAGATAAGGGTTTTATACAGATCAGTATGCCTCCATGGGGTTCTTTGGTTATTTTTTCAAAGAAGGTTGGTGGTACCTTGCGCTTATGTGTGGATTATCAGAGATTGAGCCATATGACAGTCAAGAACTGATGTCCTCTTCCATGCATCTATGATCTCTTCAATCAGCTAATAGGTGATAATATATTCTCTAAGATCAATTTGAGATCTAGATACCATCAGTTTAGGTTGAGACCATCAAATATACCTTAGATTGTTTTTAAGAGTGGGTATGGCTTGTATGAGTTCATAGTGATGTCTTTTGGTTTGAATAATGTTCTAGTGGTATTCATTGATTTGATGAATTAGATATTTCATCCTTTTATGGACCAATTTTTGGTGGTTTTTATCTATAACATCTTAGTGTACTCCCAATAAACAAACGATCATGCCCAACATATTGACATCATAATGAATTCACTGAGAGAGCATCATCTTTACACCTAGCTATCTAAATGCAGTTTCTAGATTGATAAAGTGCACTTCTTAGGTCATTTCATCTTAGAGGTAGGAGTGTTAGAGGGACTAGATAATGTTTTAGCTATATTATCTTGGGAGTGACCCAAGAATTTCTTCGATATTTGGAGTTTTCTAGGTTTAGTAGATTATTATCGGTTTTTTATCTAGGATTTCTCCCATATGGAAGCACTGATGTTCGTGGTGAATAAGAAGGGGGCAAAGTTTTTTTGGTCAAATGATTATGAATGACCTTTTTAGAAGCTAAAGGGTAGGCGGACCTCAGCACTCGTTTTCACTTTACCTGTGCAGGGTGAAGCATATACCATGTACTATGAAACATCTAGAGTTGGACTCAAAGTAGTTTTAATGTAAGAGGATCGAGTGGTTGCTTATGACTCCAGATATCTGAGACCACCCGAGAGGAATTACCCTACTCACGATCTGGAGTTAGTAATGTTGGTACATGACTTGATATTCTAGAGACATTTTCTCATGGGTGAGAGTTTTATGGTGTAAATGGACCACAAAATCCTTAGGTACATCTTTCCACAGCGGTATTTGAACCTTCGGTAGATGAGGTGGGTCGAGTATCTATAGTCTTTTGACTTTGAATTAGCTTATATACTAGGTAAGGGAAATGTTGTTTCTGATTATTTGAACTGGAAGACATAAACAGAGGCAGTTTGGGAGTCTTGTGACAAGAGGTGGATGATGACACTCTTTTCTAACATGCATCTAGATGTTAAGGAGTCTCAGGGATGAGTAGCTCTAACTTCAACATCTGTTATACCTATGCTTTTGGACCATATAAAGATAGAGAGATTATCTAATCCAGGTGGATTCATCCTGAGAGAAAACTTATATAGCGGGGAGACACCATCAAGATGGTCTCTTGGCAATGGTAATTCTCTTCTTTTCTATGGAAGATTATGGGTTCCTATGGGTTCACATGAGGAGATAATGAGAGAGTTTCATGCTTATAGATGGGTGGTACATCCTAGTTTGACAAATATTTATTATGATATCTATATATAGTATTGGAGGTTGGTAATGAATAAGGAGGTGGTGGTCTTTTTGGCAAGATATTTCACCTGTCAGCAGATGAAAGTTGAGCATCAGAGGCTAGTCGGTCTTTTGCAACCTCTACCCATTCCTGAATGAAAATGGGATTATGTCACTATGGATTTTGTGATAGTATTAACTAGTAAAACTCATAAGAATGATGTAGTATGGTTTATTGTGGATCAAATGAAAAAGTTATCCCACTTCTTTCCTATCAGGGAGATCTTCACTATTGATGATCTGGGTAGTCATTACGTGCATGAGATAGTTCAGCTACACAATGTTCTAAGGAGTGTCATTTCATATAGAGATCCTTGTTTCACATCGTGGTTCTAGAAGGGTATTTCGAAGGTTCTAGAATCGTAGGTTATTTTGATCATAACCTATCATCCTCATACTGATGGTTAATATGAGCAGACTATTCAGGTTCTGGAGGATATGTTATAAGCTTGTGTTTTGGATTTTGGTGGTTTGAGGGAGAAACATATAAAACTCATGTAGTTTTCATATAATAATAGATTCTATGAATAGATCTAGATGGAACATATTGAGTATTTGCATAGTAGTTCATTCTATGTGCCTCTTTGTTGGTTGGAGGCAGGTGAGTCGATACTTGTTTGGCCTAGTCTCATGCAAGAGATGTCTAATTAGGTTCAACTGATCAGGAGGTGGTTTGTGACCACACAAAGAAGGAAGAAATCATATTTTGACCATCAGATAATACCTCTATAGTTTTAGGCTGGTCGTCATGTTTTCCTTTGGGCGTCCCTTAGGTTAGGGTAACAACGTACTAGGAAACAGGGTAAGCTAGTGCCCAGGTTTGTGTGGCCATTTGATATAGTGGATAGGGTCGGTCCAATGGCATACCGATTAGCTCTTACACTATGTAACAATGACATGAACATCGTGTTTCATGCGTCGCCACTTAATATATATCATCCTGGTCCTTCTCATGTGATATATGTTGAGTAAGTCGAGCTTAGTGATGATGCATCCTTTAAGGATCATCTGATACGGATTGTGGACTGTAGTGAGAAGTATCTTTAGGGTAGGATTATACCTCTAGTTCTAGTGCAATGGTATCATATAAAGACCCTGGTCTTTTACATATAACATTACATGATTTTAAGCATAATTATACAACATATTACAAGCCAAGGATCATAAAGTTTAGTGTCTTGGAAAACTAGGTACATAATCAAACATTACAAAAAAATATTTAATCTCCATAATGAGCTTATATATTCCATTGTGATCATACATATTCATAGGATAACAAGGGGATAACATGAACAAAGGTATGAGCTAAAATCCCAGTAAGGGAATAACCATAAGAACAAAACATTAGCACATGAGATAGAATGCATGACACGATGATATAAAAAGGCATGTAACATATGGAATCATAACATATAAACAAGGAATCATATAAACATGGAGTCATAGTAATGTGGTAGAAACATAAAAAATGGATTTAGATCGATCCAAGGCTAACTTCTAAGACCATTTCACATGGTATCACTAGCCAAGGCTAACCACCAAGACTGTCGCACATGGTAGCACAATCCAAGGCTAACCACCAAGGTCGTTGCACATAACGTCTCATGAGACTCAAATTTACCCAATGTATTGGATCACTAACTAGGTGAACCCATCTAAAATTTTCATGAATATTTTTTACACATAAATAATCATACATAATCAATCTTGCATAAACATAAGGGTTACCCATGGAATGAATTCGGTACCATAATCATGTCAAAAAGTATAACAAATGGGCGTATCATAAAAGTTTCCATGAAAAAAAGGAACTAAAATATACATTTAAATTCATAAGGGAAAATAGGCATGTATCATGGTAAGTGATTTCAAGTAGAAGTGACAACATTTAAGAAATGTATTTAATAAATTTTAGCATTAAAACATTTTTGTGTGATTTTAAAAAAAATATTATAGAACCTTTAAAATAGAAAAGGGAACAATCCTTTATATAAAACCAGAAGTTAACCAAGAAGGTTTTCATGATAAAATATAATAATTTTATAAAGACAATGGTGACTTAAAATAGAAGATAGAGTGCACTTGAAATCGGGTAAGAATTCAGAAAGTTCCCTTAAAACAGGTTTGCTTATCCGGAAGTATTGAGGAGGGAATCACTTAAAAACATGTATATCCCCAAAATATAATGATAAAAGGGTCTTGATAAATTAATTTGGTAAATTTATACAGAATTTATAATAAACACATAAAAATATAAGATATATTCATTTTGGTAAAAGAAAGATAAGGAAACCTGAAGGAACAAAGGAGATTCAGGTAAAATCCCTTGCGGATTATCGGCATGGTATCAGGTGTACTTAAGAGGGATTAATAAGAGAGAAAGGGGTTTCTCATCACTTATAAATCATTATGTAATTTTGGGGGAGGTGTGAAATCATACCCCATAATTAGGGATTACACCTAAAAGGGCATAACATAGAGGACATTCTTGAATAAAAGTGAAATAGAGAGGATCCCTTACCTTAAGTCCGATGGTGTTCTCCAATTGATATTAATGACCTGAATAATAAAATTAAGTTTATTAATTAATAATTACATAAACTATTTTACATGTAAATTATTTATTATAAACTTTTTTAGTTCATTCATAACCTTTTTGTTTGGTTATGAGTTTCAATTTCATTTTTCAGGTTTGTTTGCTTCTTTGGTTTTAATGATCGGTTCACTTATATTCATGTTCGGACACACATGTATGATGAGAGTGGTTGTCCAAAATTTAATTTATATTAAATTATTGAACATAAATAATATTAAATGGTTATAAAATTCATTTGGTTGTTTGGAGTGAAGTTAAATTGTTATATAAAACTTTAGTGATAACCTTTTGGGTTTATTGGCGGTTTGTGATCACTATGAACTCATTTTGCATTATAATTTAATATCATGTGTAAAAAAAGATTATAGAACCTTAAATAGGTTATATTACATAATAATATGGTTCAAAAATAATAAAAATGGTTTCATGACCATAATTGAATAAGGTAAAAGAAATTGAAAACTCATCGTCCTTGAATGTGGTAAATTAACACATCTCATATGGTGTCTTTACTACTAGTATAAAAGAAGAGTAAAGGATTGATGATAATAACTTATTCCATTATCATAACAAAATTCCATTACATGTAAGTTACGGGAGTTGTCATAAAATTTGGATGAGGAGAGGTAAGGATAGAAAAAAAACACAAATGAACTTGAAAAGAAAGTAAAAGAATTGAAAAGAGGAATTTACCTCTTGAATCAATCTTCCTTGAGAGCCTCTTAAGGGGAGAGTATTTGGTATTTTAAAGAGAATAAGGGCTTTTGGATGTAGGGGAGGAGCTTGGGGAGAGATTTGGGAAGAATTTAGGCAAGTCACAAGTCTTGAGAAGAGTGAAGACAAGAGGTAGGGAGGGGTGGTATTTATAGTGGAGGAGAGGAGGGTTTTCATAATATTTAATTCCTTAGTTTATTAATTTCTCTCAAGACCAGAAATAGTGATGATTAAATAACTAAAAATAGTATTATGTGCATGTGAGTTCAAACCCATGGCTATTTACATCATCCATGACTCAAGCATGATGTAGAAATTGTGGTTTTAGCATTTATTGTAAATTATTGTATTTTATTGTTCCTAACAAATTCAAGTATTTTAGAAAAATACCAAAAATTAAACCTAACCATTTTTCTACATGTAGAATCCAAAAATGAACTCCATTTTTCAAAAATAAATTTCTAAATATGGTTAATTTAATTTTTAATTAAAATCATAATTTACTTGAAAAAAATATAGATTTTGAAACTATAACTAATTTTATAATGTTTTCAAAAATTACATAAGGTCTTATAAAATTATCATAAAATTGTTAATTTATGAATTCTTTTTAGGAAAATAAATTTTCTTTTAAATTAATTAATTAATTTTAATTAATTATTTATGACCTACAAAAATACCAATACTTTTACTATGATCATATTACCACTTATAAGGTACCTAAATATTATTTATACATTTATGGGTGAGGTTAATATTATTTTGGACGATTTACTATCCATAAGGGTCATATTACTATTCATAATGGTGGGTTACTATTCATAAGGGTAGGTTACTATTCACTAAAAATTAAGTTTGTTCCATTATAGCCCAAAAATTACCCGAAACACAATCGTGTATGTCATATTTTATAAATTCAAGACACAAAAGTGATAATATTATGTTTAAAGGTCACATAGTACTTAGTAGTTCATTTTGATGTGATTTCATGTGATTATATGAAATAATTATAAGAAGGGAATTTCCATTGATAAAACATTGGGTCGTTACATTATTATGCCCTTATGAAATTTCACCCTCGAAATTTCATTTTACATTCTAAACTATAAACAGGTGCGGATACTTTTCCTTCATTTCCTCCTCCAGTTCCCATGTTGCCTCTTTGTACTTATGGTTTCGCCATAGTGCTTTGACCAGGTGAGTAGTCATCTTACGTAGAACTTTATCTCTACAATTCAAGATCTTCACTAGCTGCTCCTAATAAGAAAGATTATTCTCCAACTATACCACCTCTTAAGAGAGTACATGTGAAAGGTCTAGTATGTACTTACTTAAGAGGGATACATGGAAGATATCGTATACTTTCAACATGGTAGGTGGAAGTGCTAGTCGATAGGTCGCAGCCCTGATACGATCAAGAATCTCGAAGGGGCCAATGTACCTGGGACTTAGCTTTCCTTTCTTCTCAAATCTCATGACCTTCTTCCCTGGAGATATGCATAGAAATAAGATGTCTCCAACTTTGAACTCAAGGTCTCGTTGATGATTGTCTGCATAACTCTTTTGTTGAATTTGGCCTGCCTTGATGTGTTGTTGAATGGTTTTCACCTTCTCTAGCATTTCATTGACCATTTCAGGTCCTATCAGCTTACGCTCACTGACTTCATCCCAACACACCGGTGTTCTGCACCTTTTCCCATAGAGGGCTTTGTATGGTGCCATTCGGATGCTTAAGTGGAAACTATTATTGTAATAGAATTTGACCAGTGGAATATATTGGTCTCATCCTCCTTTAAAGTACATAGAACATACTCTCAAAATATCTTCTAGTGTCGAAATAGTTCAGTTAGATTGGCCATCAGTTTGAGGGTGATAGGCCATACTGAAGTTCAGTTCAGTGTTTAGAGCATGTTGGATACTTTTCAAGAACTTTGAGGTGAATATCGGATCTCGATTAGATACAATAGATAGTGGTACTCCATGAATCCTTACCACTTATTTGATATATATCTGTGAAAGTTAATCCAATGATATTTCCTCTCGAATTGTGATAAAGGTAGATGTCTTTGTAAGATGATCCACAATGACCCATATAGCATTGTTTCTTCTGGATTTACTTGGAAAGCCAATGACAAAGTCCATGGTGATGTTCTCCCACTTCTATGTTGGTATGGGTAGTAGTTGCATAATCCCCTTAGAATTTTATCTTTCATCCTTCACTTGTTGACATACCAGAAACTTTGATGTATACTCAGCAATTTCCTTCTTCATATTATCCCACCAAAAGTTCTCTTGGAGATCTCGATACATCTTTGTGCTCCCTGAGTGAATAGATAAGGTTGAGCTATGTGCATCATTCAAAATATCCTTCTTTATCTCTAGATCAGATGGTACACATAATCGTGACCCAAATATTACAACTCATTCCTCGTCAATCTTGAACTCATAGGATTTCCTATTTCTAATGGATTACACCCTTTTCTAAATTTCCACATCTTTTCTTTTAGCATCCTTTATTTTCTCCATGAGGGATGGTTGAGAAATAATTTGAGAAAGGAATGATGATGTTCCTCCCTTAATGATTCCCATGTCCATCCTCTGAAATTCTAAGAAGATCGGATCCTTTTCAATTCTCATTATTAATAAAGATGCAGGATCTTTTCTACTCAGAGCATCTGCCGCCTTATTTTCCTTACTGGGATGATAGTGAATTGAGCAGTCATAATCCTTGATGAGCTCTATCCATATTTTCTAGCACATATTAATCTCTTTTTTTGTGAATTTATATTTGAGACTCTTGTGATCTGTATATATCTCACACTTCTCCCCATTGAGATAATTCCACCATATTTTTAACACAAAGATCATAGCTTCCAACTCCAAATCATGTGTAGGATAGTTTTTCTCATGGATTTTCAGTTGCCTTGAGTCATAGGCTATCACTTTATCGTGATTTTATTTATCTCACAATAATAAATGCAGAGGCGTAGTGAACCATATTTCTTCTTGATGAAAAGAAATGGCACACCCAATGGTGAAGTACTCGGGCATATAAAACTCTTCTCTAGATTCTCCTGTAACTGCTTCTTTATCTCTTCCAGCTCTACGGTAGCCATTCTATAAGGTTTCTTTGATATAGGCAGAGATCCAGGAATAAGTTTAATTAAGAACTTGGCCTATCGATCAGGAGGAAGACTAGGTAACTCTTCGGGGAATACATCACTATAATCCCTCACGATGGGCATGTCTTCAAGAATTATTCTCTCCTTTGTCTCAATCATTTGAGCTATACATGCTTGATCATAAGGAATTAATATACACACTTGAGATAATGATTATAAAGGAGATTCATACTCCTTATTACACTTGTAAGTAATTGGAGAATGCTTCGAGATGTGAAGAGTGATCTCCCTTTCCCGACAGTTGGTGTTAGATTTGTATAAAGATAGCCAATCCATGCCCAAGATAGCATCGAACTCCACTAAAGGAAGTATAATGAGATTTTATGGGAGGTTTAGTCCACAAATGTTAATCGGGGAGGAGTTATAAACCATGGATGAAATAATTTTCCCATTAAATATTCTCATAGATAACTTATCCTCCAAATTTTTAGGTGGTGTTTGAATAGTTCTACTAAACTCTCAAGATATGAAAGAATGTGTATAATTATAATAAAATAGTATATTCGCTATTATTGAATGAATAAATAGCATACCTGTCACCACATAATTTTCTAGCTCCACCTCAGAAGTAGTGATAGCATAATCCCTTCCTTGTATCCTAGGAGGTTGTTGTTGATTGCCTCCAACAACCCTCGGCTTAGGGGAATTGTTCTCATAATTCCCATACTCCTTGCAGTTATAACACTACACTACAGGCTGAGTGTTGATCTAAACTTTCCTCTCTTCTATCACATTATTAGGATTCTTCATATCCTGTCAGTAGTTTTTAGCCAGGTGTCCCAACTTTCTACATTTTAATAAATTTCTTGTTCCCTTTAGACAGTTCCCATGATGCTTCTTCCCACAATTTTTACACATGGGATGATTGATCTTCTTTCCATCATGGAATTTATTTGCAGGACCACCCACATTAGATTCTATTTTCCTCTTTCTTTCATTGGGCCCACGGTACCAATGAGAGTCTTTGATCTCCATTTCGATGTTAAGGGTGCAACGGACAATCTCCTCAAATTTTTCAAAGTCTCGAATCACCAACACTTTTCATAGACTCAGCTTTAGTCCAATAAAGAAGTGATCCACTTTTCTTTTGGTGTTCATGACAAAGCAATAGGTGTACCTTGAAAGCCTTATAAATTTTACTTCATACACCCCAATGGACTCATCTTCCTTCTTCTTGAGTCTAAGTAACTCTCTTTCCATCTTAAGATGGACGATTTTGGAAAATATTTATTGAAAAACATTCTCTTGAATTCTTCTCAATCCATGGAATCAATTTCCTCCTGGGGATTCGTATTCTTGATCAGTGTCTGCCACTGGTTAGCTTCCCCATCAAAATGATAGACTGCCAATATGACTTTCTCTTCTTCTGATCACTAGAAGACATATAATATCTTTTTAATGGAGTTAATCCACTTTTCCGTGAGGAGGGTATCAGATGATCCACTAAACATGGGAGGCCTTTGTCACATGAAGGATTCAACGAAAAATTTCACTTTCTTTGGAGGAGGAGGGTATTCCACATGATTTAAGTTATTATTCATAACATGAGACAGCTTATAGAAACCATATCCTTTTTCACATAACATTACGTGATTTTAAGCATAATTATACATCGTATTACAATTCAAGGATCGTTACGTCTAGTGTCTTGGAAGACTAATTACATAAAACATAAAACATGGGGATAAAAAAATTCTTTATTTAATCTCCATAAAGAGATAAAAACTTCCTTTGAGCCCTTACATCTGCATAGGGTACCCTAGGGAATAAATGAAAAAAGGGATGAGCTAAAAATCCCAGTAAGGGAAAGAACATAAGAATACCGCTTAAGCACGTGAATTAGGAGGCATGACATAATGAAATCATATCATATAAACATGGGATCATATAAACATGAAATCATATAAATATGGAAGAATCATAAAACATGTCTTTAGTACAGGTTAAGGCTAACCGCCAATCCCATTTCCCATATTAGTACGGGTCAAGGCTAACCGCCAATCCCGTTTCCCATAGTAGTACGGGTCGAGGCTAACCACTAATCCCGTTTCACATAGCATCTCATGAGACTTAACTTCACCAAATGAATTAAAGCTCTGTCTAGGTGCACCCATCTCAAAATTTTCATGAATATGATTTCCACATAAATAATCATACATAATCAACCATACATAAACATAAGGGTACCCATGGAAAGAATTGGGTACCACAATCAGGACATAAAGCATAACCAATGGGCGTATCCTGAAAGTGTCCATGAAATAAAGGGATTAGAAAATACATGGATTTTTATAGGTTAAAATAGGAATATAACATGGTAAGTGATTTCAAATAGAAGTGACAACATATAAGGAATTTATTTGAGAAACATTAGCATTAAAACATTTTTGTGCGGTTTTAAGGAAAATACTATAAAGATTTTAAAATAGAAAAGAGGAAAATATTTTATATAAAACCAGAATTGAACCAAGAAGGTTTTCATAATAAAAGACTGATTTTATAAATACAATGTTGGATTAAAATAGAGGATAGAGTACTCTTTAAATTGGGTAAAATTTTGGGAAGTTCCCTTAAAACAGGTTTGCTTATCGGGAAGTTCTAAGGAGGGAATATTTTAAAAACATGTATATCCACAAAAGAGAGTGATGAAAGGGTCTTGATAAATTAATTTTGTAAAACTAAAAAACATTTATAAGTACATAAATAGATAATACAACTCCATTTTTATGTAAAGAAAGATAAGGCAACCCAAAAGAACAAAGGAGGTTTTTGTAGAATTCGTTACGGATTATCGACATGGTGTCGAGTGTACCTAAGAGGGCTTGATGAGAGAGAAAAGGGGTTTATCATCACTTATAAATCATGAGGTAATTATGGGGAAGGTGGGATATCATACCCCATAATTTGGTATTACACATAAAATGGCATGGCATAGAGTACATCTTGATTAAGAGTGAAATGGAGAGAATCCCTTACCTTAAGTCTGGTGGTGTTCCCCACTTGTTTTTAATGAAATGAATAAAAAAATTCTGTTTATTAATTAATAATTATATAACCTATTATATATGTAATTTATTTTTTATAACCCTTTTTAGTTCATTCAAGACCTTTTTGATTGTTTATAAGGATTAATTTCATTGTTTGGGTCCATTTTCTTACTTGGTTTCAATGATCGGTTCACTTATATTAATGTTCGGATAAACATGTAAGATGAAAGTGGTTGTTCAGAATTGAAGTTGTATGTTATTAGTGAACATATAGGAGATTAAATGGTTACAAAAATTCATTCTTTTGTTGGGAGTGAAGATGAGTTATTATATAAAACCTTAGTGATAACCATTTTGGTTAATCGGTGGGTTTGATTACAATGAACATGTTTTTCTTTATAACATAATACCATTTTTACAAAGGGATTACGGAAACTTAAATAGAATATATTAAATATATAATAATCTGTTTTAACCATAACATAAATGGTTTCATGACCAGAATTAAATATGACAATAGAAACTTATAAATCGTTGTCCTTGAATGTGCTAAATTAACACATCTCAAACGGTATTTTCATTTCTTTCAAATAAAATATGGAGAAAGGAGAGAAGATAATGAAATATCCCATTAGAATAATATAATTCAAGTAAATTTATGTTATTGGAGTTATCATATCATTTGGGTGAAGGGAGGTTAGGAAAGAAACAAAAAGGAAAAGAACTTAAAAGAAATGAAAGAATTGGAAAGAGGAATTTACCTCTTGAGTCTACCTCCTTTGAGAATCTCTTAAGGGGAGAGGTTTTGGTATTTTGAAGAGACTAGGGGCCTTTGGACGTGGGGGAGGAGCTTGGGGAGATATTTGGGCAGAATATTGTCAAGGTACAAGGCTTGTGATGAGTGAAGAGAAGAGAGAGTGAGGGGGGGTTATAGTGGAGGAGAGGAGGGTTTTCATAATTTTTTAATCATTAGTTTATTAATTTCCCTCAAGACCAACAATAGTGATGATTCCAAGACCAATAATATTAATAAATTCATGTGATTTCTATATTTGTGTGCTTACATCACTTATGATGACATGAATAGTGGATTTAAATTATAATGTATTTATACAGTAAATTAATGTATTTTACTATTCACCAAAAATTCAAGTATTTCAGAAAAATATCAAAAATTCACCCTAACTAGTTTTCGATCTGTAGAATCCAAAAATAAAATCCATTTTTCAAAAATAATTTTCTAAATATGATTACTTTAATATTTAATTAAAATCATAATTTATTATTAAAAAACCAGTTTTAAAACATTCATTTACTTATTCTAAAATATAGGTACAACATACTTTCACTCGAATATTATTTATATGCTATCATAGGTAAGGTTACTATTCATTAGGATATATCACTATTCATGTGGGTACGTTACTATTCATAAGGGTAGGTTACTATTCACCAAAAATTAAGTTTTTCTTATCCAACTCCAAATAACTTACTGATCGCAACTGTGTATGTCATATTTTCGAAATTCTAAACATAGAAGTGAAAAACTTATGTTTAAAGGTCACATAGAACTTAGTAGTTCATTATTTTGTGATTCCATTTGGTTATATGACATAATTATAATAAGAAAATTTCCATTGAAAACATTGAGACGTTAAACAGTTGAGCAAGTACTGTCATGAAATTTTGATCACTTGTTCCCATCATATCAGGCATATCATTAGGAAAATCATCGCATTTCCTATCACATTGATTGTTGGCATGTGTTCTTATATTTCCCTCCATTAACTAATAAAAATTACGTACAATTGGAGGGATTTGATACTTAGCTATTGAGCATAAAAAATGAAACTTTGAACATAAAAGGATAAAATTATAAAGGAGAAGTATATCCTAACTTGTGATTCCCTAGGATTAAATCTAGGTTATCCTTGATCTATTTATTAACTTATATTCTTATGGACTTTTTTTTATTCCCTTAATAATTTTTTGTAATATTATCATGAATTTACCCAAGCATATCCCCTGGGAGTGTCAAACCAAGAGTGCAGCAGGGCCCGTTGTCATGCACCAATTCTCATTCGAGTCTATCTCAAAGTGGTGTTTTCGAGTTTTACCCCTAGATTCATCTATTCAAAATCCACATATACCTATTTGTATCTAGACAGGGATGTATTTTCTTAATAAACCACTTACTCTATACTTACCAAAACTTGGGGTTATTTTCTTATACTTAGTCGCATCCTTAAGGTTCTTACTAAGGTGGTCTATTCCTAATCTCCAAAAATAACGATACCATCCTCTAATAATAACTATAAAGACCCTAGACTTTTACATATAACATTTCATGATTTTAAGTATAATTATACATCAGAATATAAGCCAAGGATCGTAAATTCTAGTGTCATGGAAGACTAGGTACATAATCAAACATTGAAAAAAATAACTTTTTATTTAATCTCTATAATGAGATTATATATTCCATTGTTCTCATACATCTTCATAGGATAACATGGGGATAACATGAATAATGGGATGAGATAAAATCCTAGTAAGGGAATAACCATAAGAAAAAAGCATTAGCACATGGAATAGAAGGCATGACATGATGATATAAAAAGGCATGTAACATATGGAATCATAACATATAAACATGGAGTCATAGTAATGTGTAAGTAACATAAAACATGAATTTTTCATGATTCAAGTATAACTTCCAAGACTGTTTCACATTTCATCACAAGCCAAGGCTAGCCGCCAAGACCTTCTCACATGGTAGCACAAGCCAAGGCTAACCGCCAAGACTGTCACACATAACATCTCATGAGACTCAACTTTACCCAATGAATTGGAGTGCTATCTGGGAACATCCATCTTAAATTTTCATGAATATGTTTTCCACATAAAGAATCATACATAATAAATCTTACATAAACATAAGTGTTACCCTTGGAAATAATTGGGTACCATAATCATGTCATAAAGCATAAAAAATGGGCATATAATAAAAGTGTCCATGAAAAAAGGAACTAAAATATACATGGACATTCATAAGGGAAAATAGGAATTTATCATGGTAATTTATGTCAAGTATAAGTGATAACATTTAAGAAAAGTATTTAAGAAATTTTAGCATTAAAACATTTTTTTCCGGTTTTAAGGAAAATACTATAGAGCCTTTAAAATAGAAAAGGGAAAAATACTTTATATAAAACCATAAGTGAACCAAGAAGGTTTTCATAATAAAAAATATTGATTTTATAAAGAAAATTGTGGTTTAAAATATAATATATAGTGCGCTTGAAATCGGGTAAGAATTCTGAAAGTTCCCTCGAAATAGGTTTGCTTATCGGGAAGTATTGAAGAGGGAATCACTTAAAAACATGTATATCCCCGAAAGAGAATGATAAAAGGGTATTTATAAATGAATTTGGTACATGTAAACAGAATTTATAATATACTCATAAAAATATAAGATAACTTCATTTTGGTAAAATAAATATAAGGCAACCCAAAGGAACAAAGGAGGTTCGGGTAGAATCTCTTACGGATTATCAGTATGGTATCGGGTGTACTTAAGAGGAATTAATGAGAGAGAAATGGGGTTTATAATCACTTATAAATCATGAGGGAAGTATGGGGAGGTGGTAAATCATACCCCATCATTATTTATTACACATAAAAGGGCATAACATAGAGGACATTCTTGAATAAAAGTGAAATAGAGAGGATCCCTTACATTAAGTTTGATGGTGTTCTCCACTTGATATTAATGACCTGAATACTAAAATTAGTTTCATTAATTAATAATTAAAAAACTTATTTTACATATAAATGATTTATTATAACCTTTTTTAGTTTATTAATAACCTTTTTTTGGTTATGAGGTTCAATTTCATTGTTCGGGTCTGTTTGCTTCCTTGGTTTTAACAATCGGTTCACTTATATTCATGTCCGAACACACATGTATAATGAGAGTGGTGGTTGTATAGAATTTAAGTTATATGAAATTAGTAAACATCCAGAAGATTTCATGGTTATAAAATTAATTTGGTTATTTGGAGTGAAGTTGAATCATTATATAAAACTTTAGTGATAATCTTTTGGGTTTATTGGAGGTTTTTTATCACTACGAACTCATTTTGCATTATAATTTAATATCATGTGTAAAAAAAGATTATAGAACCTTACATAAGATATATTAAATAATAATATGGTTCAACCATATAAAAAATGGTTTCATGACCAGAATTGAAGATGGTAAAGGAAATTAAAAACCCATCATCCTTGAATGTGGTAAATTAACACATCTCATATGGTATCTTTACTACTAGTATAAAAGAAGAGTAAAGGATATATGATAATAACTTATTACATTATCATAACAACATTAAATTACATTTAAGTTACTGGAGTTTTCATAACATTTTGATGAGGAGAGGTGAGGATAGAAAAAAACACAAATGAACTTGAAAAGAAAGTAAAAGAATTGAAAAGAGGAATTTACCTCTTGAATCAATCTTCCTTGAGAGCCTCTTAAAGGGAGAGGATTTGGTCTTTTTAAGAGACTAAGGGATTTTGGGTGTGGGGGAGGAGATTTTGGAGATATTTGGGTAGAATTTAGGCAATCCACAAGGATTTAGAGGAGTGAAAATAAGAGGTAAGGAGGGGTGGTATTTATAGTGGAGGAGAGGAGGGTTTTCATAATATTTAATTCCTTAGTTTATTAATTTCCCTCAATACCAGAAATAGTGATGATTTCATGACCAAAAATAGTAATATTTGCATGTTATTTCTAACAAATGGCCATTTACATCATCCATGACTCAAGCATGATGCATAAATTCAGGTTTTAGCATTTATTGTGAATTATTGCATTTTACTATTCCTCAAAAATTCAAGTATTTTAGAAAAATCCCAAAAATTTACCATAACCATTTTTCAATTTTTAGAATCAAAAAATGAACTCAATTTTTTAAAAATAATTTTCTAAATATGCTTAATTTAATTTTTAATTAAAATCATAATTTACTTGAAAAAAATACATATTCTAAAACTATAACTGATTTTATAATGTTTTCAAAAATTACATAAGGTCTTATAAAATTATCTTAAAAACATAAGACATAAAATTTTTCATTGATGAACACCTTTTAGAAAAATAAATTTTCTTTTAAATTAATTAATTAATTGTAATTAATTATTTATGATCTACAAAAATACCAATACTTTTACTATGATCATATTACCACTTATGAGATGCTTAAATTTTATTTATACATTCATGGGTGAGGTTCCTATTATTTTGGATGATTTACTATCCATAAGGGTCGTATTACTATTCTTTAGGGTGGGTTACTATTCATAAGGGTAGGTTATTATTCACCAATAAATAAGTTTGTTCCATTAGACCCCAAAAATCACCCTGAACGCAACCGTGTATGTCAAATTTTTGAAATTCAAGACACATAAGTGTTAATATTATGTTTAAAGTTCACATAGTACTTATTAGTTCATTGTGTTTTGATTTCATGTGATTATATTATATAATTATAAGAAGGCAATTTCCATTGATAAAACATTGGGTCGTTACACAACATGAGCATGTTCAGGAGGAGACATTAGAGAAGGAGTCTGATATGTGAGCACAGTGGCCAGACTTTTTCGTCAATACCCCAGAGTGATTCTTGGAGCAACTCGGGGATGATATGTTATATAGTGGAGAGGTTGTAAGATTCTATCATTTTCAGGTACGTCCCACTTTGAGTTTTTCGTTTGGGTCATGGTAGCTAAATCTTGTTCAGAGATGGAGAGATTTTTGTTAGAATAAATGACCTAAATTCCATGGATGTATGTTTTTTTTAATTAATGGAGTTTGGGTATAAATGTGTTAAATAAGTTTATGAGGGTTTTCCATGCTTTGGAAGGATTTGGTGGTGTTTGGGTCCCTTTGTGGAAACTAGATTGAAAACTATCAGCAGAGCATTTACATTCAATGTATATGTTACACGACATGTAACTACCACGAGACACATGTTGTGAATTAGTACAGGGCGTGAAATAGTTACACATTATGTAAACCATTCACATTATGTAAAAGTCAAGCGGGGTCAAAATTAACCCAAGGCGATGAGTTTTTCAGCGCATCCCTCTAAAAAGAAATACACGATATGTAAAAGAGTTACATGCCGTGTAATATCATGACCAGTAGTTTTAAACAACATTGTGCATGATATTTTTATTTCATTCCATTATGTTTCCTTCCTCCTCTCAACCTAGGATGAATTACAAGAGATTTTGGAATCCTTTCCTCTATTCCGGATGTCCTATTTATGTGATCAATCCCTGGTAATTCTTTGGTTTTGGTTTCCCCCTCCTCTTCCTTTGCTCTCAATCATAGTGGTGTAAATACTTGGACCATGTTGGGTTGGGTGTTAATCTTGATCTGTTTTGATCTAGGTTTCTTCTTGTAATCTTCCGCGCCTTCATTTCCATCAGTGTTACCCATTTCTGGTGTTTCTAAATCACTGGTTAAAGGTAGGAAGTTGGAACCAAACCTTATGGTCTGTTTAATTATAAGTTTATGCAATATTGTGATTGCGCAAACCTAATGTGCACTCTAATTAATTTATTCATTGATAAAAGGTGAATCTTGGATTTGAATATTGGTTAAATCCCTTTGGATTCAATTGTTGATGTGGCATGACTTTTGGCTACCTGTTAGGTGAGTAAACCCATGATTAAAATTGAATTGGCTAATGGCTTAAAATGTGTTTAGCATGACATGTGTTTTGGGTGATTGCTTGATATAGATTCACCTTGTCTTGGCTTGATTATTGAAATGAGGGGCATGTTATTGGTTTATGACCAAATGATAAATGACATGTGTAAGTGAAAGATAAATGGTAATTTTCATAATTAACTATTTAGTCTTATGATGTGATATTGTGATATCCTTACTATTATGACTCGTTGTGATACATGTTGTAATGATTATATATTGGGTTTGGCCCTGATACATGCTAAAATTCTTATATACTGGGCTTAGCCCTGATATACATTTCAATTCTTATATACCGAGCTCGGCCTTGATTTATTGCTCAAATGCTTATATATCGGGCTTGGCCCTGATACATGTTATAATTCTTATATAGTGGTCTCGGCTTTGATTTATTCTTGAAATGCTTATAAAGTGGGGTTGACCAAGATTTTTGTGATTTATACCATGGATATATGGTTATGGTTGACATGGTTGTGAGATATGCTCAGAGACTTACTGACATAGCATCGAAGTAGGTTACTTGGATATATGGTTGTGGTTGGCAAGATTGTGCTACATCACTACTACAAACCTGGCATTTAATAGCGCTAGTATTTATTAGTGCTACAAAAAAGAACTGATAAATGGAATCTTTATCAACACAAAAGAAAGTGATGATAAATTTAACCTTTTATCAGTGCTTTTTTGTTAGCACTAATAAAGGGTGCCCTTTATCAACGTTTTTTTTAGCGCAGATAAAGGATACCCTTTATCAACGCTATATTTTTAGCGCTCATAAAAGTATCCTTTATGAGTGCTTTTTAGCACTGATAAATGTCTGAATAAATAAAATGAAATAATTAAATAAAATATATATATTTTATTAAAAATAATATAACAAATTTTATTAATTAAATAATTATTGATAAAAATGAATAAAATGATTATATTATATATAAATTATAAATATTAATAAAGAGTATGTATTAAATATATAGATATATGAAAAATGAAAATTAAACAAATTAAAAATATAAATAAGTAAATTGAGAAAAATATTAAACATTTTATTAATTATATGATTATTGATAGTGTTAAAAATAGTATATATTAAACATTTAGATATATATTAATGTATACAAATATGATTTATATAATACAAAATATTATTTATGCTTTACATTAAATAGAAATGTATTTAGTGAATAATGGTTTATAATTAAAAATTAATATGAATTAAAAATACTGACTAATTGCATCGAGTAATGGACATAATTGAACGTTGTTTGATTTTTCAATTTATAACATAGATTAAACATATTATATTGATTTCACATATACGTAATTAATACATTTTTATATACATAAGCACGCACACAAATATTTTTTTTATAATTTAATCAATTTATATTATTTATTATATATATTTATTTATTTAAGATGTTTTAATATTTTCAATATGTATTCATCTTTATTTCAATATATGTCTATTTTTTAATGAGTTATGTTAATCAAACTTATCCAAATTTTCAATATATTGTACTCATTTTTAATTAATCAATTTTACTCATTTTTAACATGCACGAACTTAAGATTAAATATTCATTAATAATGGTAAAAATGCATTTATAAAAAAATATTCAGAAATAAATATATTTATAAATGTATATTTATTGTTTTTATACATTTATAATTATAAATAAATAAATAATATTTTTTAAAAAAGTATTTATATAATTATAAATAATTAATTATAAAATTATAATAAATTTAATTAAATAATGAATATATTTACTATTTTTATATATATATAATTATATAAATATATATAATAATATAAATATTATTTTTTTAAACGTATTTATATAATTATAAATAAAATAATTATATATCCAAAGAATTATAAAATTATTATTTTATAAAAAGTATTATTATAATTATTATAATTATATATAATAATTATACTTTTTTAAAGTGTTTTTTTGAAGTATTATAAGTATTTTTTTATGTATTTTTTTATCAACACTTTTTTAGTGCTAATAAAGATTCATTTTATTAGCGCTTATTAACTTAGCGCTAATAAAAGGTATCTTTGTTAGTGTTTTTAAAGTGATGATAAAAGTGACATGATCTATTTTAAGAACCCTAACCATCGTGAACCAGTTCTTGATATTCGAAGATCTCCATGGAATCTACTTATTTTCAATGCTCCTTATTGTCGAATCCAAGCTCGAATCTAGGCTAGAATCAAGTCTCCAACTATGCAAAGGCTTGAATCCAAGTCTCGAGTGATTTAAGGGTTAAACGCAACCATGGATCAAATGAAATCCAGGTTTTTTGATATCTCTAATTTCCCTCGGTTATCCACTGAACCTTCTCATCCCATATTCGTGTATCCAAACAAGTCTAGTTTCACTATCCTATAATAAAAAACCCAAAATTCTTTATTTTTTAGATATATTAAAGTATCGTGTTCATCGATATCATGTGGGTCTCCTTGAGACAACATTGGTGTTGTGCGACTTGAAATATGTCAAACCCAATATGGGGTCATGTTGTTGTGAGGTATAATAGGCTCCCAATACCTATATTCCAGGACATCTACCTTTTTTCAATCATCAAATTTGAAAAAATTCATCCATATAATGGTCAATGTTGTCATTGGTTTGGAATATTACATTAAAAATCACTTAGATTCTAAAATATCTGACATCATTGAGGTCTTATATTATGTCGTGCAACAATTGGCATTGAGAGGGTTGGGTGAGGAGGAACTGAAATATAGGGTTATCCCATTCTATTTTAAAGATAATTCTAGAAGTTGTTTCTAAAAAATGGATGATGAAATATCTGACACATGGGAACAACTATATAATGATTTTTCATGAATTTTTTCCTAGGATAATGAGCATTGAAATATGGTGTAAAATTAATGGATTTGTTTAGGATGATTGTGAGATATTTCATGAGACTGGATAGATTTAGGGGTCACTTATGAAATGTAACAATCAAATGATTCTGATTAATCTATAGAATTAGATGAGAAAAAAAACATGTTTGATTTTTTGTCTTATTTATTTAACTACTTCTTGAAAAAATATAACGTTTTCAATAGATAGTGGTACTCCATGAATCCTTACCACTTATTTGATATATATCTGTGAAAGTTAATCCAATGATATTTCCTCTCGAATTGTGATAAAGGTAGATGTCTTTGTAAGATGATCCACAATGACCCATATAGCATTGTTTCTTCTGGATTTACTTGGAAAGCCAATGACAAAGTCCATGGTGATGTTCTCCCACTTCTATGTTGGTATGGGTAGTAGTTGCATAATCCCCTTAGAATTTTATCTTTCATCCTTCACTTGTTGACATACCAGAAACTTTGATGTATACTCAGCAATTTCCTTCTTCATATTATCCCACCAAAAGTTCTCTTGGAGATCTCGATACATCTTTGTGCTCCCTGAGTGAATAGATAAGGTTGAGCTATGTGCATCATTCAAAATATCCTTCTTTATCTCTAGATCAGATGGTACACATAATCGTGACCCAAATATTACAACTCATTCCTCGTCAATCTTGAACTCATAGGATTTCCTATTTCTAATGGATTACACCCTTTTCTAAATTTCCACATCTTTTCTTTTAGCATCCTTTATTTTCTCCATGAGGGATGGTTGAGAAATAATTTGAGAAAGGAATGATGATGTTCCTCCCTTAATGATTCTCATGTCCATCCTCTGAAATTCTAAGAAGATCGGATCCTTTTCAATTCTCATTATTAATAAAGATGCAGGATCTTTTCTACTCAGAGCATCTGCCGCCTTATTTTCCTTACTGGGATGATAGTGAATTGAGCAGTCATAATCCTTGATGAGCTCTATCCATATTTTCTAGCGCATATTAATCTCTTTTTTTGTGAATTTATATTTGAGACTCTTGTGATCTGTATATATCTCACACTTCTCCCCATTGAGATAATTCCACCATATTTTTAACACAAAGATCATAGCTTCCAACTCCAAATCATGTGTAGGATAGTTTTTCTCATGGATTTTCAGTTGCCTTGAGTCATAGGCTATCACTTTATCGTGATTTTATTTATCTCACAATAATAAATGCAGAGGCGTAGTGAACCATATTTCTTCTTGATGAAAAGAAATGGCACACCCAATGGTGAATTACTCGGGCATATAAAACTCTTCTCTAGATTCTCCTGTAACTGCTTCTTTATCTCTTCCAGCTCTACGGTAGCCATTCTATAAGGTTTCTTTGATATAGGCAGAGATCCAGGAATAAGTTTAATTAAGAACTTGGCCTATCGATCAAGAGGAAGACTAGGTAACTCTTCGGGGAATACATCACTATAATCCCTCACGATGGGCATGTCTTCAAGAATTATTCTCTCCTTTGTCTCAATCATTTGAGCTATACATGCTTGATCATAAGGAATTAATATACACACTTGAGATAATGATTATAAAGGAGATTCATACTCCTTATTACACTTGTAAGTAATTGGAGAATGCTTCGAGATGTGAAGAGTGATCTCCCTTTCCCGACAGTTGGTGTTAGATTTGTATAAAGATAGCCAATCCATGACCAAGATAGCATCGAACTCCACTAAAGGAAGTATAATGAGATTTTATGGGAGGTTTAGTCCACAAATGTTAATCGGGGAGGAGTTATAAACCATGGATGAAATAATTTTCCCATTAAATATTCTCATAGATAACTTATCCTCCAAATTTTTAGGTGGTGTTTGAATAGTTCTACTAAACTCTCAAGATATGAAAGAATGTGTATAATTATAATCAAATAGTATATTCGCTATTATTGAATGAATAAATAGCATACCTGTCACCACATAATTTTCTAGCTCCACCTCAGAAGTAGTGATAGCATAATCCCTTCCTTGTATCCTAGGAGGTTGTTGTTGATTGCCTCCAACAACCCTCGGCTTAGGGGAATTGTTCTCATAATTCCCATACTCCTTGCAGTTATAACACTACACTACAGGCTGAGTGTTGATCTAAACTTTCCTCTCTTCTATCACATTATTAGGATTCTTCATATCCTGTCAGTAGTTTTTAGCCAGGTGTCCCAGCTTTCTACATTTTAATAAATTTCTTGTTCCCTTTAGACAGTTCCCATGATGCTTCTTCCCACAATTTTTACACATGGGATGATTGATCTTCTTTCCATCATGGAATTTATTTGCAGGACCACCCACATTAGATTCTATTTTCCTCTTTCTTTCATTGGGCCCACGGTACCAATGAGAGTCTTTGATCTCCATTTCGATGTTAAGGGTGCAACGGACAATCTCCTCAAATTTTTCAAAGTCTCGAATCACCAACACTTTTCGTAGACTCAGCTTTAGTCCAATAAAGAAGTGATCCACTTTTCTTTCGGTGTTCATGACAAAGCAATAGGTGTACCTTTCAAGCCTTATAAATTTTACTTCATACACCCCAATGGACTCATCTTCCTTCTTCTTGAGTCTAAGTAACTCTCTTTCCATCTTAAGATGGACGATTTTGGAAAATATTTATTGAAAAAAATTCTCTTGAATTCTTCTCAATCCATGGAATCAATTTCCTCCTGGGGATTCGTATTCTTGATCAGTGTCTGCCACTGGTTAGCTTCCCCATCAAAATGATAGACTGCCAATATGACTTTCTCTTCTTCTGATCACTAGAAGACATATAATATCTTTTTAATGGAGTTAATCCACTTTTCCGTGAGGAGGGTATCAGATGATCCACTAAACATGGGAGGCCTTTGTCACATGAAGGATTCAACGAAAAATTTCACTTTATTTGGAGGAGGAGGGTATTCCACATGATTTAAGTTATTATTCATAACTTGAGACAGCTTATAGAAACCCTATCCTTTTTCACATAACATTACGTGATTTTAAGCATAATTATACATCGTATTACAATTCAAGGATCGTTACGTCTAGTGTCTTGGAAGACTAATTACATAAAACATAAAACATGGGGATAAAAAAATTCTTTATTTAATCTCCATAAAGAGATAAAAACTTCCTTTGAGCCCTTACATCTGCATAGGGTACCCTAGGGAATAAATGAAAAAAGGGATGAGCTAAAAATCCCAGTAAGGGAAAGAACATAAGAATACCGCTTAAGCACGTGAATTAGGAGGCATGACATAATGAAATCATATCATATAAACATGGGATCATATAAACATGAAATCATATAAATATGGAAGAATCATAAAACATGTCTTTAGTACAGGTTAAGGCTAACCGCCAATCCCATTTCCCATATTAGTACGGGTCAAGGCTAACCGCCAATCCCGTTTCCCATAGTAGTACGGGTCGAGGCTAACCACTAATCCCGTTTCACATAGCATCTCATGAGACTTAACTTCACCAAATGAATTAAAGCTCTATCTAGGTGCACCCATCTCAAAATTTTCATGAATATGATTTCCACATAAATAATCATACATAATCAACCATACATAAACATAAGGGTACCCATGGAAAGAATTGGGTACCACAATCAGGACATAAAGCATAACCAATGGGCGTATCCTGAAAGTGTCCATGAAATAAAGGGATTAGAAAATACATGGATTTTTATAGGTTAAAATAGGAATATAACATGGTAAGTGATTTCAAATAGAAGTGACAACATATAAGGAATTTATTTGAGAAACATTAGCATTAAAACATTTTTGTGCGGTTTTAAGGAAAATACTATAAAGATTTTAAAATAGAAAAGAGGAAAATATTTTATATAAAACCAGAATTGAACCAAGAAGGTTTTCATAATAAAAGACTGATTTTATAAATACAATGTTGGATTAAAATAGAGGATAGAGTACTCTTTAAATTGGGTAAAATTTTGGGAAGTTCCCTTAAAACAGGTTTGCTTATCGGGAAGTTCTAAGGAGGGAATATTTTAAAAACATGTATATCCACAAAAGAGAGTGATGAAAGGGTCTTGATAAATTAATTTTGTAAAACTAAAAAACATTTATAAGTACATAAACAGATAATACAACTCCATTTTTATGTAAAGAAAGATAAGGCAACCCAAAAGAACAAAGGAGGTTTTTGTAGAATTCGTTACGGATTATCGACATGGTGTCGAGTGTACCTAAGAGGGCTTGATGAGAGAGAAAAGGGGTTTATCATCACTTATAAATCATGAGGTAATTATGGGGAAGGTGTGATATCATACCCCATAATTTGGTATTACACATAAAATGGCATGGCATAGAGTACATCTTGATTAAGAGTGAAATGGAGAGAATCCCTTACCTTAAGTCTGGTGGTGTTCCCCACTCGTTTTTAATGAAATGAATAAAAAAATTCTGTTTATTAATTAATAATTATATAACCTATTATATATGTAATTTATTTTTTATAACCCTTTTTAGTTCATTAAAGACCTTTTTGATTGTTTATAAGGATTAATTTCATTGTTTGGGTCCATTTTCTTACTTGGTTTCAATGATCGGTTCACTTATATTAATGTTCAGATAAACATGTAAGATGAAAGTGGTTGTTCAGAATTGAAGTTGTATGTTATTAGTGAACATATAGGAGATTAAATGGTTACAAAAATTCATTCTTTTGTTGGGAGTGAAGATGAGTTATTATATAAAACCTTAGTGATAACCATTTTGGTTAATCGGTGGGTTTGATTACAATGAACATGTTTTTCTTTATAACATAATACCATTTTTACAAAGGGATTATGGAAACTTAAATAGAATATATTAAATATATAATAATCTGTTTTAACCATAACATAAATGGTTTCATGACCAGAATTAAATATGACAATAGAAACTTATAAATCGTTGTCCTTGAATGTGCTAAATTAACACATCTCAAACGGTATTTTCATTTCTTTCAAATAAAAGATGGAGAAAGGAGAGAAGATAATGAAATATCCCATTAGAATAATATAATTCAAGTAAATTTATGTTATTGGAGTTATCATATCATTTGGGTGAAGGGAGGTTAGGAAAGAAACAAAAAGGAAAAGAACTTAAAAGAAATGAAAGAATTGGAAAGAGGAATTTACCTCTTGAGTCTACCTCCTTTGAGAATCTCTTAAGGGGAGAGGTTTTGGTATTTTGAAGAGACTAGGGGCCTTTGGACGTGGGGGAGGAGCTTGGGGAGATATTTGGGCAGAATATTGTCAAGGTACAAGGCTTGCGATGAGTGAAGAGAAGAGAGAGTGAGGGGGGGTTATAGTGGAGGAGAGGAGGGTTTTCATAATTTTTTAATCATTAGTTTATTAATTTCCCTCAAGACCAACAATAGTGATGATTCCAAGACCAATAATATTAATAAATTCATGTGATTTCTATATTTGTGTGCTTACATCACTTATGATGACATGAATAGTGGATTTAAATTATAATGTATTTATACAGTAAATTAATGTATTTTACTATTCACCAAAAATTCAAGTATTTCAGAAAAATATCAAAAATTCACCCTAACTAGTTTTCGATCTGTAGAATCCAAAAATAAAATCCATTTTTCAAAAATAATTTTCTAAATATGATTACTTTAATATTTAATTAAAATCATAATTTATTATTAAAAAACCAGTTTTAAAACATTCATTTACTTATTCTAAAATATAGGTACAACATACTTTCACTCGAATATTATTTATATGCTATCATAGGTAAGGTTACTATTCATTAGGATATATCACTATTCATGTGGGTACGTTACTATTCATAAGGGTAGGTTACTATTCACCAAAAATTAAGTTTTTCTTATCCAACTCCAAATAACTTACTGATCGCAACTGTGTATGTCATATTTTCGAAATTCTAAAAATAGAAGTGAAAAACTTATGTTTAAAGGTCACATAGAACTTAGTAGTTCATTATTTTGTGATTCCATTTGGTTATATGAAATAATTATAATAAGAAAATTTCCATTGAAAACATTGAGACGTTAAACAGTTGAGCAAGTACTGTCATGAAATTTTGATCACTTGTTCCCATCATATCAGGCATATCATTAGGAAAATCTTCGCATTTCCTATCACATTGATTGTTGGCATGTGTTCTAATATTTCCCTCCATTAACTAATAAAAATTACGTACAATTGGAGGGCTTTGATACTTAGCTATTGAGCATAAAAAAGGAAACTTTGAACATAAAAGGATAAAATTATAAAGGAGAAGTATATCCTAACTTGTGATTCCCTAGGATTAAATCTAGGTTATCCTTGATCTATTTATTAACTTATATTCTTATGGACTTTTTTTATTCCCTTAATAATTTTTTGTAATATTATCATGAATTTACCCAAGCATATCCCCTGGGAGTGTCAAACCAAGAGTGCAGCAGGGCCCGTTGTCATGCACCAATTCTCATTCGAGTCTATCTCAAAGTGGTGTTTTCGAGTTTTACCCCTAGATTCATCTATTCAAAATCCACATATACCTATTTGTATCTAGACAGGGATGTATTTTCTTAATAAACCACTTACTCTATACTTACCAAAACTTGGGGTTATTTTCTTATACTTAGTCGCATCCTTAAGGTTCTTACTAAGGTGGTCTATTCCTAATCTCCAAAAATAACGATACCATCCTCTAATAATAACTATAAAGACCCTAGACTTTTACATATAACATTTCATGATTTTAAGTATAATTATACATCAGAATATAAGCCAAGGATCGTAAATTCTAGTGTCATGGAAGACTAGGTACATAATCAAACATTGAAAAAAATAACTTTTTATTTAATCTCTATAATGAGATTATATATTCCATTGTGCTCATACATCTTCATAGGATAACATGGGGATAACATGAATAATGGGATGAGATAAAATCCTAGTAAGGGAATAACCATAAGAAAAAAGCATTAGCACATGGAATAGAAGGCATGACATGATGATATAAAAAGGCATGTAACATATGGAATCATAACATATAAACATGGAGTCATAGTAATGTGTAAGTAACATAAAACATGAATTTTTCATGATTCAAGTATAACTTCCAAGACTGTTTCACATTTCATCACAAGCCAAGGCTAGCCGCCAAGACCTTCTCACATGGTAGCACAAGCCAAGGCTAACCGCCAAGACTGTCACACATAACATCTCATGAGACTCAACTTTACCCAATGAATTGGAGTGCTATCTGGGAACATCCATCTTAAATTTTCATGAATATGTTTTCCACATAAAGAATCATACATAATAAATCTTACATAAACATAAGTGTTACCCTTGGAAATAATTGGGTACCATAATCATGTCATAAAGCATAACAAATGGGCATATAATAAAAGTGTCCATGAAAAAAGGAACTAAAATATACATGTACATTCATAAGGGAAAATAGGAATTTATCATGGTAATTTATGTCAAGTATAAGTGATAACATTTAAGAAAAGTATTTAAGAAATTTTAGCATTAAAACATTTTTTTCCGGTTTTAAGGAAAATACTATAGAGCCTTTAAAATAGAAAAGGGAAAAATACTTTATATAAAACCATAAGTGAACCAAGAAGGTTTTCATAATAAAAAATATTGATTTTATAAAGAAAATTGTGGTTTAAAATATAATATATAGTGCGCTTGAAATCGGGTAAGAATTCTGAAAGTTCCCTCGAAATAGGTTTGCTTATCGGGAAGTATTGAAGAGGGAATCACTTAAAAACATGTATATCCCCGAAAGAGAATGATAAAAGGGTATTTATAAATGAATTTGGTACATGTAAACAGAATTTATAATATACTCATAAAAATATAAGATAACTTCATTTTGGTAAAATAAATATAAGGCAACCCAAAGGAACAAAGGAGGTTCGGGTAGAATCTCTTACGGATTATCAGTATGGTATCGGGTGTACTTAAGAGGAATTAATGAGAGAGAAATGGGGTTTATAATCACTTATAAATCATGAGGGAAGCATGGGGAGGTGGTAAATCATACCCCATCATTAGTTATTACACATAAAAGGGCATAACAAAGAGGACATTCTTGAATAAAAGTGAAATAGAGAGGATCCCTTACATTAAGTTTGATGGTGTTCTCCACTTGATATTAATGACCTGAATACTAAAATTAGTTTCATTAATTAATAATTAAAAAACTTATTTTACATATAAATTATTTATTATAACCTTTTTTAGTTTATTAATAACCTTTTTTTGGTTATGAGGTTCAATTTCATTGTTCGGATCTGTTTGCTTCCTTGGTTTTAACAATCGGTTCACTTATATTCATGTCCGAACACACATGTATAATGAGAGTGGTGGTTGTGTAGAATTTAAGTTATATGAAATTAGTAAACATCCAGAAGATTTCATGGTTATAAAATTAATTTGGTTATTTGGAGTGAAGTTGAATCATTATATAAAACTTTAGTGATAATCTTTTGGGTTTATTGGAGGTTTTTTATCACTACGAACTCATTTTGCATTATAATTTAATATCATGTGTAAAAAAAGATTATAGAACCTTACATAAGATATATTAAATAATAATCTGGTTCAACCATATAAAAAATGGTTTCATGACCAGAATTGAAGATGGTAAAGGAAATTAAAAACCCATCATCCTTGAATGTGGTAAATTAACACATCTCATATGGTATCTTTACTACTAGTATAAAAGAAGAGTAAAGGATATATGATAATAACTTATTACATTATTAATACAACATTAAATTACATTTAAGTTACTGGAGTTTTCATAACATTTTGATGAGGAGAGGTGAGGATAGAAAAAAACACAAATGAACTTGAAAAGAAAGTAAAAGAATTGAAAAGAGGAATTTACCTCTTGAATCAATCTTCCTTGAGAGCCTCTTAAAGGGAGAGGATTTGGTCTTTTTAAGAGACTAAGGGATTTTGGGTGTGGGGGAGGAGATTTTGGAGATATTTGGGTAGAATTTAGGCAATCCACAAGGATTTAGAGGAGTGAAAATAAGAGGTAAGGAGGGGTGGTATTTATAGTGGAGGAGAGGAGGGTTTTCATAATATTTAATTCCTTAGTTTATTAATTTCCCTCAATACCAGAAATAGTGATGATTTCATGACCAAAAATAGTAATATTTGCATGTTATTTCTAACAAATGGCCATTTACATCATCCATGACTCAAGCATGATGCATAAATTCAGGTTTTAGCATTTATTGTGAATTATTGCATTTTACTATTCCTCAAAAATTCAAGTATTTTAGAAAAATCCCAAAAATTTACCATAACCATTTTTCAATTTTTAGAATCAAAAAATGAACTCAATTTTTTAAAAATAATTTTCTAAATATGCTTAATTTAATTTTTAATTAAAATCATAATTTACTTGAAAAAAATACATATTCTAAAACTATAACTGATTTTATAATGTTTTCAAAAATTAGATAAGGTCTTATAAAATTATCTTAAAAACATAAGACATAAAATTTTTCATTGATGAACACCTTTTAGAAAAATAAATTTTCTTTTAAATTAATTAATTAATTAGAATTAATTATTTATGATCTACAAAAATACCAATACTTTTACTATGATCATATTACCACTTATGAGATGCTTAAATTTTATTTATACATTCATGGGTGAGGTTCCTATTATTTTGGATGATTTACTATCCATAAGGGTCGTATTACTATTCTTTAGGGTGGGTTACTATTCATAAGGGTAGGTTATTATTCACCAATAAATAAGTTTGTTCCATTAGACCCCAAAAATCACCCTGAACGCAACCGTGTATGTCAAATTTTTGAAATTCAAGACACATAAGTGTTAATATTATGTTTAAAGTTCACATAGTACTTATTAGTTCATTGTGTTTTGATTTCATGTGATTATATTATATAATTATAAGAAGGCAATTTCCATTGATAAAACATTGGGTCGTTACACAACATGAGCATGTTCAGGAGGAGACATTAGAGAAGGAGTCTGATATGTGAGCACAGTGGCCAGACTTTTTCGTCAATACCCCAGAGTGATTCTTGGAGCAACTCGGGGATGATATGTTATATAGTGGAGAGGTTGTAAGATTCTATCATTTTCAGGTACGTCCCACTTTGAGTTTTTCGTTTGGGTCATGGTAGCTAAATCTTGTTCAGAGATGGAGAGATTTTTGTTAGAATAAATGACCTAAATTCCATGGATGTATGTTTTTTTTAATTAATGGAGTTTGGGTATAAATGTGTTAAATAAGTTTATGAGGGTTTTCCATGCTTTGGAAGGATTTGGTGGTGTTTGGGTCCCTTTGTGGAAACTAGATTGAAAACTATCAGCAGAGCATTTACATTCAATGTATATGTTACACGACATGTAACTACCACGAGACACATGTTGTGAATTAGTACAGGGCGTGAAACAGTTACACATTATGTAAACCATTCACATTATGTAAAAGTCAAGCGGGGTCAAAATTAACCCAAGGCGATGAGTTTTTCAGCGCATCCCTCTAAAAAGAAATACACGATATGTAAAAGAGTTACATGCCGTGTAATATCATGACCAGTAGTTTTAAACAACATTGTGCATGATATTTTTATTTCATTCCATTATGTTTCCTTCCTCCTCTCAACCTAGGATGAATTACAAGAGATTTTGGAAGCCTTTCCTCTATTCCGGATGTCCTATTTATGTGATCAATCCCTGGTAATTCTTTGGTTTTGGTTTCCCCCTCCTCTTCCTTTGCTCTCAATCATAGTGGTGTAAATACTTGGACCATGTTGGGTTGGGTGTTAATCTTGATCTGTTTTGATCTAGGTTTCTTCTTGTAATCTTCCGCGCCTTCATTTCCATCAGTGTTACCCATTTCTGGTGTTTCTAAATCACTGGTTAAAGGTAGGAAGTTGGAACCAAACCTTATGGTCTGTTTAATTATAAGTTTATGCAATATTGTGATTGCGCAAACCTAATGTGCACTCTAATTAATTTATTCATTGATAAAAGGTGAATCTTGGATTTGAATATTGGTTAAATCCCTTTGGATTCAATTGTTGATGTGGCCTGACTTTTGGCTACCTGTTAGGTGAGTAAACCCATGATTAAAATTGAATTGGCTAATGGCTTAAAATGTGTTTAGCATGACATGTGTTTTGGGTGATTGCTTGATATAGATTCACCTTGTCTTGGCTTGATTATTGAAATGAGGGGCATGTTATTGGTTTATGACCAAATGATAAATGACATGTGTAATTGAAAGATAAATGGTAATTTTCATAATTAACTATTTAGTCTTATGATGTGATATTGTGATATCCTTACTGTTATGACTCGTTGTGATACATGTTGTAATGATTATATATTGGGTTTGGCCCTGATACATGCTAAAATTCTTATATACTGGGCTTAGCCCTGATATACATTGCAATTCTTATATACCGAGCTCGGCCTTGATTTATTGCTCAAATGCTTATATATCGGGCTTGGCCCTGATACATGTTATAATTCTTATATAGTGGTCTCGGCTTTGATTTATTCTTGAAATGCTTATAAAGTGGGCTTGACCAAGATTTTTGTGATTTATACCATGGATATATGGTTATGGTTGACATGGTTGTGAGATATGCTCAGAGACTTACTGACATAGCATCGAAGTAGGTTACTTGGATATATGGTTGTGGTTGGCAAGATTGTGCTACATCACTACTACAAACCTGGCATTTAATAGCGCTAGTATTTATTAGTGCTACAAAAAAGAACTGATAAATGGAATCTTTATCAACACAAAAGAAAGTGATGATAAATTTAACCTTTTATCAGTGCTTTTTTGTTAGCACTAATAAAGGGTGCCCTTTATCAACGTTTTTTTTAGCGCAGATAAAGGATACCCTTTATCAACGCTATATTTTTAGCGCTCATAAAAGTATCCTTTATGAGTGCTTTTTAGCACTGATAAATGTCTGAATAAATAAAATGAAATAATTAAATAAAATATATATATTTTATTAAAAATAATATAACAAATTTTATTAATTAAATAATTATTGATAAAAATGAATAAAATGATTATATTATATATAAATTATAAATATTAATAAAGAGTATGTATTAAATATATAGATATATGAAAAATGAAAATTAAACAAATTAAAAATATAAATAAGTAAATTGAGAAAAATATTAAACATTTTATTAATTATATGATTATTGTTAGTGTTAAAAATAGTATATATTAAACATTTAGATATATATTAATGTATAAAAATATGATTTATATAATACAAAATATTATTTATGCTTTACATTAAATAGAAATGTATTTAGTGAATAATGGTTTATAATTAAAAATTAATATGAATTAAAAATACCGACTAATTGCATCGAGTAATGGACATAATTGAACGTTGTTTGATTTTTCAATTTATAACATAGATTAAACATATTATATTGATTTCACATATACGTAATTAATACATTTTTATATACATAAGCACGCACACAAATATTTTTTTTATAATTTAATCAATTTATATTATTTATTATATATATTTATTTATTTAAGATGTTTTAATATTTTCAATATGTATTCATCTTTATTTCAATATATGTCTATTTTTTAATGAGTTATGTTAATCAAACTTATCCAAATTTTCAATATATTGTACTCATTTTTAATTAATCAATTTTACTCATTTTTAACATGCACGAACTTAAGATTAAATATTCATTAATAATGGTAAAAATGCATTTATAAAAAAATATTCAGAAAGAAATATATTTATAAATGTATATTTATTGTTTTTATACATTTATAATTATAAATAAATAAATAATATTTTTTTAAAAAGTATTTATATAATTATAAATAATTAATTATAAAATTATAATAAATTTAATTAAATAATGAATATATTTACTATTTTTATATATATATAATTATATAAATATATATAATAATATAAATATTATTTTTTTAAACGTATTTATATAATTATAAATAAAATAATTATATATCCAAAGAATTATAAAATTATTATTTTATAAAAAGTATTATTATAATTATTATAATTATATATAATAATTATACTTTTTTAAAGTGTTTTTTTGAAGTATTATAAGTATTTTTTTATGTATTTTTTTATCAACACTTTTTTAGTGCTAATAAAGATTCATTTTATTAGCGCTTATTAACTTAGCGCTAATAAAAGGTATCTTTGTTAGTGTTTTTAAAGTGATGATAAAAGTGACATGATCTATTTTAAGAACCCTAACCATCGTGAACCAGTTCTTGATATTCGAAGATCTCCATGGAATCTACTTATTTTCAATGCTCCTTATTGTCGAATCCAAGCTCGAATCTAGGCTAGAATCAAGTCTCCAACTATGCAAAGGCTTGAATCCAAGTCTCGAGTGATTTAAGGGTTAAACGCAACCATGGATCAAATGAAATCCAGGTTTTTTGATATCTCTAATTTCCCTCGGTTATCCACTGAACCTTCTCATCCCATATTCGTGTATCCAAACAAGTCTAGTTTCACTATCCTATAATAAAAAACCCAAAATTCTTTATTTTTTAGATATATTAAAGTATCGTGTTCATCGATATCATGTGGGTCTCCTTGAGACAACATTGGTGTTGTGCGACTTGAAATATGTCAAACCCAATATGGGGTCATGTTGTTGTGAGGTATAATGGGCTCCCAATACCTATATTCCAGGACATCTACCTTTTTTCAATCATCAAATTTGAAAAAATTCATCCATATAATGGTCAATGTTGTCATTGGTTTGGAATATTACATTAAAAATCACTTAGATTCTAAAATATCTGACATCATTGAGGTCTTATATTATGTCGTGCAACAATTGGCATTGAGAGGGTTGGGTGAGGAGGAACTGAAATATAGGGTTATCCCATTCTATTTTAAAGATAATTCTAGAAGTTGTTTCTAAAAAATGGATGATGAAATATCTGACACATGGGAACAACTATATAATGATTTTTCATGAATTTTTTCCTAGGATAATGAGCATTGAAATATGGTGTAAAATTAATGGATTTGTTTAGGATGATTGTGAGATATTTCATGAGACTGGATAGATTTAGGGGTCACTTATGAAATGTAACAATCAAATGATTCTGATTAATCTATAGAATTAGATGAGAAAAAAAACATGTTTGATTTTTTGTCTTATTTATTTAACTACTTCTTGAAAAAATATAACGTTTTCAATAGATAGTGGTACTCCATGAATCCTTACCACTTATTTGATATATATCTGTGAAAGTTAATCCAATGATATTTCCTCTCGAATTGTGATAAAGGTAGATGTCTTTGTAAGATGATCCACAATGACCCATATAGCATTGTTTCTTCTGGATTTACTTGGAAAGCCAATGACAAAGTCCATGGTGATGTTCTCCCACTTCTATGTTGGTATGGGTAGTAGTTGCATAATCCCCTTAGAATTTTATCTTTCATCCTTCACGTGTTGACATACCAGAAACTTTGATGTATACTCAGCAATTTCCTTCTTCATATTATCCCACCAAAAGTTCTCTTGGAGATCTCGATACATCTTTGTGCTCCCTGAGTGAATAGATAAGGTTGAGCTATGTGCATCATTCAAAATATCCTTCTTTATCTCTAGATCAGATGGTACACATAATCGTGACCCAAATATTACAACTCATTCCTCGTCAATCTTGAACTCATAGGATTTCCTATTTCTAATGGATTACACCCTTTTCTAAATTTCCACATCTTTTCTTTTAGAATCCTTTATTTTCTCCATGAGGGATGGTTGAGAAATAATTTGAGAAAGGAATGATGATGTTCCTCCCTTAATGATTCTCATGTCCATCCTCTGAAATTCTAAGAAGATCGGATCCTTTTCAATTCTCATTATTAATAAAGATGCAGGATCTTTTCTACTCAGAGCATCTGCCGCCTTATTTTCCTTACTGGGATGATAGTGAATTGAGCAGTCATAATCCTTGATGAGCTCTATCCATATTTTCTAGCGCATATTAATCTCTTTTTTTGTGAATTTATATTTGAGACTCTTGTGATCTGTATATATCTCACACTTCTCCCCATTGAGATAATTCCACCATATTTTTAACACAAAGATCATAGCTTCCAACTCCAAATCATGTGTAGGATAGTTTTTCTCATGGATTTTCAGTTGCCTTGAGTCATAGGCTATCACTTTATCGTGATTTTATTTATCTCACAATAATAAATGCAGAGGCGTAGTGAACCATATTTCTTCTTGATGAAAAGAAATGGCACACCCAATGGTGAATTACTCGGGCATATAAAACTCTTCTCTAGATTCTCCTGTAACTGCTTCTTTATCTCTTCCAGCTCTACGGTAGCCATTCTATAAGGTTTCTTTGATATAGGCAGAGATCCAGGAATAAGTTTAATTAAGAACTTGGCCTATCGATCAGGAGGAAGACTAGGTAACTCTTCGGGGAATACATCACTATAATCCCTCACGATGGGCATGTCTTCAAGAATTATTCTCTCCTTTGTCTCAATCATTTGAGCTATACATGCTTGATCATAAGGAATTAATATACACACTTGAGATAATGATTATAAAGGAGATTCATACTCCTTATTACACTTGTAAGTAATTGGAGAATGCTTCGAGATGTGAAGAGTGATCTCCCTTTCCCGACAGTTGGTGTTAGATTTGTATAAAGATAGCCAATCCATGCCCAAGATAGCATCGAACTCCACTAAAGGAAGTATAATGAGATTTTATGGGAGGTTTAGTCCACAAATGTTAATCGGGGAGGAGTTATAAACCATGGATGAAATAATTTTCCCATTAAATATTCTCATAGATAACTTATCCTCCAAATTTTTAGGTGGTGTTTGAATAGTTCTACTAAACTCTCAAGATATGAAAGAATGTGTATAATTATAATCAAATAGTATATTCGCTATTATTGAATGAATAAATAGCATACCTGTCACCACATAATTTTCTAGCTCCACCTCAGAAGTAGTGATAGCATAATCCCTTCCTTGTATCCTAGGAGGTTGTTGTTGATTGCCTCCAACAACCCTCGGCTTAGGGGAATTGTTCTCATAATTCCCATACTCCTTGCAGTTATAACACTACACTACAGGCGGAGTGTTGATCTAAACTTTCCTCTCTTCTATCACATTATTAGGATTCTTCATATCCTGTCAGTAGTTTTTAGCCAGGTGTCCCAGCTTTCTACATTTTAATAAATTTCTTGTTCCCTTTAGACAGTTCCCATGATGCTTCTTCCCACAATTTTTACACATGGGATGATTGATCTTCTTTCCATCATGGAATTTATTTGCAGGACCACCCACATTAGATTCTATTTTCCTCTTTCTTTCATTGGGCCCACGGTACCAATGAGAGTCTTTGATCTCCATTTCGATGTTAAGGGTGCAACGGACAATCTCCTCAAATTTTTCAAAGTCTCGAATCACCAACACTTTTCGTAGACTCAGCTTTAGTCCAATAAAGAAGTGATCCACTTTTCTTTCGGTGTTCATGACAAAGCAATAGGTGTACCTTTCAAGCCTTATAAATTTTACTTCATACACCCCAATGGACTCATCTTCCTTCTTCTTGAGTCTAAGTAACTCTCTTTCCATCTCAAGATGGACGATTTTGGAAAATATTTATTGAAAAAAATTCTCTTGAATTCTTCTCAATCCATGGAATCAATTTCCTCCTGGGGATTCGTATTCTTGATCAGTGTCTGCCACTGGTTAGCTTCCCCATCAAAATGATAGACTGCCAATATGACTTTCTCTTCTTCTGATCACTAGAAGACATATAATATCTTTTTAATGGAGTTAATCCACTTTTCCGTGAGGAGGGTATCAGATGATCCACTAAACATGGGAGGCCTTTGTCACATGAAGGATTCAACGAAAAATTTCACTTTCTTTGGAGGAGGAGGGTATTCCACATGATTTAAGTTATTATTCATAACTTGAGACAGCTTATAGAAACCCTATCCTTTTTCACATAACATTACGTGATTTTAAGCATAATTATACATCGTATTACAATTCAAGGATCGTTACGTCTAGTGTCTTGGAAGACTAATTACATAAAACATAAAACATGGGGATAAAAAAATTCTTTATTTAATCTCCATAAAGAGATAAAAACTTCCTTTGAGCCCTTACATCTGCATAGGGTACCCTAGGGAATAAATGAAAAAAGGGATGAGCTAAAAATCCCAGTAAGGGAAAGAACATAAGAATACCGCTTAAGCACGTGAATTAGGAGGCATGACATAATGAAATCATATCATATAAACATGGGATCATATAAACATGAAATCATATAAATATGGAAGAATCATAAAACATGTCTTTAGTACAGGTTAAGGCTAACCGCCAATCCCATTTCCCATATTAGTACGGGTCAAGGCTAACCGCCAATCCCGTTTCCCATAGTAGTACGGGTCGAGGCTAACCACTAATCCCGTTTCACATAGCATCTCATGAGACTTAACTTCACCAAATGAATTAAAGCTCTATCTAGGTGCACCCATCTCAAAATTTTCATGAATATGATTTCCACATAAATAATCATACATAATCAACCATACATAAACATAAGGGTACCCATGGAAAGAATTGGGTACCACAATCAGGACATAAAGCATAACCAATGGGCGTATCCTGAAAGTGTCCATGAAATAAAGGGATTAGAAAATACATGGATTTTTATAGGTTAAAATAGGAATATAACATGGTAAGTGATTTCAAATAGAAGTGACAACATATAAGGAATTTATTTGAGAAACATTAGCATTAAAACATTTTTGTGCGGTTTTAAGGAAAATACTATAAAGATTTTAAAATAGAAAAGAGGAAAATATTTTATATAAAACCAGAATTGAACCAAGAAGGTTTTCATAATAAAAGACTGATTTTATAAATACAATGTTGGATTAAAATAGAGGATAGAGTACTCTTTAAATTGGGTAAAATTTTGGGAAGTTCCCTTAAAACAGGTTTGCTTATCGGGAAGTTCTAAGGAGGGAATATTTTAAAAACATGTATATCCACAAAAGAGAGTGATGAAAGGGTCTTGATAAATTAATTTTGTAAAACTAAAAAACATTTATAAGTACATAAACAGATAATACAACTCCATTTTTATGTAAAGAAAGATAAGGCAACCCAAAAGAACAAAGGAGGTTTTTGTAGAATTCGTTACGGATTATCGACATGGTGTCGAGTGTACCTAAGAGGGCTTGATGAGAGAGAAAAGGGGTTTATCATCACTTATAAATCATGAGGTAATTATGGGGAAGGTGTGATATCATACCCCATAATTTGGTATTACACATAAAATGGCATGGCATAGAGTACATCTTGATTAAGAGTGAAATGGAGAGAATCCCTTACCTTAAGTCTGGTGGTGTTCCCCACTTGTTTTTAATGAAATGAATAAAAAAATTCTGTTTATTAATTAATAATTATATAACCTATTATATATGTAATTTATTTTTTATAACCCTTTTTAGTTCATTCAAGACCTTTTTGATTGTTTATAAGGATTAATTTCATTGTTTGGGTCCATTTTCTTACTTGGTTTCAATGATCGGTTCACTTATATTAATGTTCGGATAAACATGTAAGATGAAAGTGGTTGTTCAGAATTGAAGTTGTATGTTATTAGTGAACATATAGGAGATTAAATGGTTACAAAAATTCATTCTTTTGTTGGGAGTGAAGATGAGTTATTATATAAAACCTTAGTGATAACCATTTTGGTTAATCGGTGGGTTTGATTACAATGAACATGTTTTTCTTTATAACATAATACCATTTTTACAAAGGGATTACGGAAACTTAAATAGAATATATTAAATATATAATAATCTGTTTTAACCATAACATAAATGGTTTCATGACCAGAATTAAATATGACAATAGAAACTTATAAATCGTTGTCCTTGAATGTGCTAAATTAACACATCTCAAACGGTATTTTCATTTCTTTCAAATAAAAGATGGAGAAAGGAGAGAAGATAATGAAATATCCCATTAGAATAATATAATTCAAGTAAATTTATGTTATTGGAGTTATCATATCATTTGGGTGAAGGGAGGTTAGGAAAGAAACAAAAAGGAAAAGAACTTAAAAGAAATGAAAGAATTGGAAAGAGGAATTTACCTCTTGAGTCTACCTCCTTTGAGAATCTCTTAAGGGGAGAGGTTTTGGTATTTTGAAGAGACTAGGGGCCTTTGGACGTGGGGGAGGAGCTTGGGGAGATATTTGGGCAGAATATTGTCAAGGTACAAGGCTTGCGATGAGTGAAGAGAAGAGAGAGTGAGGGGGGGTTATAGTGGAGGAGAGGAGGGTTTTCATAATTTTTTAATCATTAGTTTATTAATTTCCCTCAAGACCAACAATAGTGATGATTCCAAGACCAATAATATTAATAAATTCATGTGATTTCTATATTTGTGTGCTTACATCACTTATGATGACATGAATAGTGGATTTAAATTATAATGTATTTATACAGTAAATTAATGTATTTTACTATTCACCAAAAATTCAAGTATTTCAGAAAAATATCAAAAATTCACCCTAACTAGTTTTCGATCTGTAGAATCCAAAAATAAAATCCATTTTTCAAAAATAATTTTCTAAATATGATTACTTTAATATTTAATTAAAATCATAATTTATTATTAAAAAACCGGTTTTAAAACATTCATTTACTTATTCTAAAATATAGGTACAACATACTTTCACTCGAATATTATTTATATGCTATCATAGGTAAGGTTACTATTCATTAGGATATATCACTATTCATGTGGGTACGTTACTATTCATAAGGGTAGGTTACTATTCACCAAAAATTAAGTTTTTCTTATCCAACTCCAAATAACTTACTGATCGCAACTGTGTATGTCATATTTTCGAAATTCTAAACATAGAAGTGAAAAACTTATGTTTAAAGGTCACATAGAACTTAGTAGTTCATTATTTTGTGATTCCATTTGGTTATATGACATAATTATAATAAGAAAATTTCCATTGAAAACATTGAGACGTTAAACAGTTGAGCAAGTACTGTCATGAAATTTTGATCACTTGTTCCCATCATATCAGGCATATCATTAGGAAAATCTTCGCATTTCCTATCACATTGATTGTTGGCATGTGTTCTTATATTTCCCTCCATTAACTAATAAAAATTACGTACAATTGGAGGGCTTTGATACTTAGCTATTGAGCATAAAAAAGGAAACTTTGAACATAAAAGGATAAAATTATAAAGGAGAAGTATATCCTAACTTGTGATTCCCTAGGATTAAATCTAGGTTATCCTTGATCTATTTATTAACTTATATTCTTATGGACTTTTTTTTATTCCCTTAATAATTTTTTGTAATATTATCATGAATTTACCCAAGCATATCCCCTGGGAGTGTCAAACCAAGAGTGCAGCAGGGCCCGTTGTCATGCACCAATTCTCATTCGAGTCTATCTCAAAGTGGTGTTTTCGAGTTTTACCCCTAGATTCATCTATTCAAAATCCAAATATACCTATTTGTATCTAGACAGGGATGTATTTTCTTAATAAACCACTTACTCTATACTTACCAAAACTTGGGGTTATTTTCTTATACTTAGTCGCATCCTTAAGGTTCTTACTAAGGTGGTCTATTCCTAATCTCCAAAAATAACGATACCATCCTCTAATAATAACTATAAAGACCCTAGACTTTTACATATAACATTACATGATTTTAAGTATAATTATACATCAGAATATAAGCCAAGGATCGTAAATTCTAGTGTCATGGAAGACTAGGTACATAATCAAACATTGAAAAAAATAACTTTTTATTTAATCTCTATAATGAGATTATATATTCCATTGTGCTCATACATCTTCATAGGATAACATGGGGATAACATGAATAATGGGATGAGATAAAATCCTAGTAAGGGAATAACCATAAGAAAAAAGCATTAGCACATGGAATAGAAGGCATGACATGATGATATAAAAAGGCATGTAACATATGGAATCATAACATATAAACATGGAGTCATAGTAATGTGTAAGTAACATAAAACATGAATTTTTCATGATTCAAGTATAACTTCCAAGACTGTTTCACATTTCATCACAAGCCAAGGCTAGCCGCCAAGACCTTCTCACATGGTAGCACAAGCCAAGGCTAACCGCCAAGACTGTCACACATAACATCTCATGAGACTCAACTTTACCCAATGAATTGGAGTGCTATCTGGGAACATCCATCTTAAATTTTCATGAATATGTTTTCCACATAAAGAATCATACATAATAAATCTTACATAAACATAAGTGTTACCCTTGGAAATAATTGGGTACCATAATCATGTCATAAAGCATAACAAATGGGCATATAATAAAAGTGTCCATGAAAAAAGGAACTAAAATATACATGGACATTCATAAGGGAAAATAGGAATTTATCATGGTAATTTATGTCAAGTATAAGTGATAACATTTAAGAAAAGTATTTAAGAAATTTTAGCATTAAAACATTTTTTTCCGGTTTTAAGGAAAATACTATAGAGCCTTTAAAATAGAAAAGGGAAAAATACTTTATATAAAACCATAAGTGAACCAAGAAGGTTTTCATAATAAAAAATATTGATTTTATAAAGAAAATTTTGGTTTAAAATATAATATATAGTGCGCTTGAAATGGGGTAAGAATTCTGAAAGTTCCCTCGAAATAGGTTTGCTTATCGGGAAGTATTGAAGAGGGAATCACTTAAAAACATGTATATCCCCGAAAGAGAATGATAAAAGGGTATTTATAAATGAATTTGGTACATGTAAACAGAATTTATAATATACTCATAAAAATATAAGATAACTTCATTTTGGTAAAATAAATATAAGGCAACCCAAAGGAACAAAGGAGGTTCGGGTCGAATCTCTTACGGATTATCAGTATGGTATCAGGTGTACTTAAGAGGAATTAATGAGAGAGAAATGGGGTTTATAATCACTTATAAATCATGAGGGAAGTATGGGGAGGTGGTAAATCATACCCCATCATTAGTTATTACACATAAAAGGGCATAACATAGAGGACATTCTTGAATAAAAGTGAAATAGAGAGGATCCCTTACATTAAGTTCGATGGTGTTCTCCACTTGATATTAATGACCTGAATACTAAAATTAGTTTCATTAATTAATAATTAAAAAACTTATTTTACATATAAATGATTTATTATAACCTTTTTTAGTTTATTAATAACCTTTTTTTGGTTATGAGGTTCAATTTCATTGTTCGGGTCTGTTTGCTTCCTTGGTTTTAACAATCGGTTCACTTATATTCATGTCCGAACACACATGTATAATGAGAGTGGTGGTTGTATAGAATTTAAGTTATATGAAATTAGTAAACATCCAGAAGATTTCATAGTTATAAAATTAATTTGGTTATTTGGAGTGAAGTTGAATCATTATATAAAACTTTAGTGATAATCTTTTGGGTTTATTGGAGGTTTTTTATCACTACGAACTCATTTTGCATTATAATTTAATATCATGTGTAAAAAAAGATTATAGAACCTTACATAAGATATATTAAATAATAATCTGGTTCAACCATATAAAAAATGGTTTCATGACCAGAATTGAAGATGGTAAAGGAAATTAAAAACCCATCATCCTTGAATGTGGTAAATTAACACATCTCATATGGTATCTTTACTACTAGTATAAAAGAAGAGTAAAGGATATATGATAATAACTTATTACATTATCATAACAACATTAAATTACATTTAAGTTACTGGAGTTTTCATAACATTTTGATGAGGAGAGGTGAGGATAGAAAAAAACACAAATGAACTTGAAAAGAAAGTAAAAGAATTGAAAAGAGGAATTTACCTCTTGAATCAATCTTCCTTGAGAGCCTCTTAAAGGGAGAGGATTTGGTCTTTTTAAGAGACTAAGGGATTTTGTGTGTGGGGGAGGAGATTTTGGAGATATTTGGGTAGAATTTAGGCAATCCACAAGGATTTAGAGGAGTGAAAATAAGAGGTAAGGAGGGGTGGTATTTATAGTGGAGGAGAGGAGGGTTTTCATAATATTTAATTCCTTAGTTTATTAATTTCCCTCAATACCAGAAATAGTGATGATTTCATGACCAAAAATAGTAATATTTTCATGTTATTTCTAACAAATGGCCATTTACATCATCCATGACTCAAGCATGATGCATAAATTCAGGTTTTAGCATTTATTGTGAATTATTGCATTTTACTATTCCTCAAAAATTCAAGTATTTTAGAAAAATCCCAAAAATTTACCATAACCATTTTTCAATTTTTAGAATCAAAAAATGAACTCAATTTTTTAAAAATAATTTTCTAAATATGCTTAATTTAATTTTTAATTAAAATCATAATTTACTTGAAAAAAATACATATTCTAAAACTATAACTGATTTTATAATGTTTTCAAAAATTACATAAGGTCTTATAAAATTATCTTAAAAACATAAGACATAAAATTTTTCATTGATGAACACCTTTTAGAAAAATAAATTTTCTTTTAAATTAATTAATTAATTGTAATTAATTATTTATGATCTACAAAAATACCAATACTTTTACTATGATCATATTACCACTTATGAGATGCTTAAATTTTATTTATACATTCATGGGTGAGGTTCCTATTATTTTGGATGATTTACTATCCATAAGGGTCGTATTACTATTCTTTAGGGTGGGTTACTATTCATAAGGGTAGGTTATTATTCACCAATAAATAAGTTTGTTCCATTAGACCCCAAAAATCACCCTGAACGCAACCGTGTATGTCAAATTTTTGAAATTCAAGACACATAAGTGTTAATATTATGTTTAAAGTTCACATAGTACTTATTAGTTCATTGTGTTTTGATTTCATGTGATTATATTATATAATTATAAGAAGGCAATTTCCATTGATAAAACATTGGGTCGTTACACAACATGAGCATGTTCAGGAGGAGACATTAGAGAAGGAGTCTGATATGTGAGCACAGTGGCCAGACTTTTTCGTCAATACCCCAGAGTGATTCTTGGAGCAACTCGGGGATGATATGTTATATAGTGGAGAGGTTGTAAGATTCTATCATTTTCAGGTACGTCCCACTTTGAGTTTTTCGTTTGGGTCATGGTAGCTAAATCTTGTTCAGAGATGGAGAGATTTTTGTTAGAATAAATGACCTAAATTCCATGGATGTATGTTTTTTTTAATTAATGGAGTTTGGGTATAAATGTGTTAAATAAGTTTATGAGGGTTTTCCATGCTTTGGAAGGATTTGGTGGTGTTTGGGTCCCTTTGTGGAAACTAGATTGAAAACTATCAGCAGAGCATTTACATTCAATGTATATGTTACACGACATGTAACTACCACGAGACACATGTTGTGAATTAGTACAGGGCGTGAAACAGTTACACATTATGTAAACCATTCACATTATGTAAAAGTCAAGCGGGGTCAAAATTAACCCAAGGCGATGAGTTTTTCAGCGCATCCCTCTAAAAAGAAATACACGATATGTAAAAGAGTTACATGCCGTGTAATATCATGACCAGTAGTTTTAAACAACATTGTGCATGATATTTTTATTTCATTCCATTATGTTTCCTTCCTCCTCTCAACCTAGGATGAATTACAAGAGATTTTGGAAGCCTTTCCTCTATTCCGGATGTCCTATTTATGTGATCAATCCCTGGTAATTCTTTGGTTTTGGTTTCCCCCTCCTCTTCCTTTGCTCTCAATCATAGTGGTGTAAATACTTGGACCATGTTGGGTTGGGTGTTAATCTTGATCTGTTTTGATCTAGGTTTCTTCTTGTAATCTTCCGCGCCTTCATTTCCATCAGTGTTACCCATTTCTGGTGTTTCTAAATCACTGGTTAAAGGTAGGAAGTTGGAACCAAACCTTATGGTCTGTTTAATTATAAGTTTATGCAATATTGTGATTGCGCAAACCTAATGTGCACTCTAATTAATTTATTCATTGATAAAAGGTGAATCTTGGATTTGAATATTGGTTAAATCCCTTTGGATTCAATTGTTGATGTGGCCTGACTTTTGGCTACCTGTTAGGTGAGTAAACCCATGATTAAAATTGAATTGGCTAATGGCTTAAAATGTGTTTAGCATGACATGTGTTTTGGGTGATTGCTTGATATAGATTCACCTTGTCTTGGCTTGATTATTGAAATGAGGGGCATGTTATTGGTTTATGACCAAATGATAAATGACATGTGTAATTGAAAGATAAATGGTAATTTTCATAATTAACTATTTAGTCTTATGATGTGATATTGTGATATCCTTACTGTTATGACTCGTTGTGATACATGTTGTAATGATTATATATTGGGTTTGGCCCTGATACATGCTAAAATTCTTATATACTGGGCTTAGCCCTGATATACATTGCAATTCTTATATACCGAGCTCGGCCTTGATTTATTGCTCAAATTCTTATATATCGGGCTTGGCCCTGATACATGTTATAATTCTTATATAGTGGGCTCGGCTTTGATTTATTCTTGAAATTCTTATAAAGTGGGCTTGACCAAGATTTTTGTGATTTATACCATGGATATATGGTTATGGTTGACATGGTTGTGAGATATGCTCAGAGACTTACTGACATAGCATCGAAGTAGGTTACTTGGATATATGGTTGTGGTTGGCAAGATTGTGCTACATCACTACTACAAACCTGGCATTTAATAGCGCTAGTATTTATTAGTGCTACAAAAAAGAACTGATAAATGGAATCTTTATCAACACAAAAGAAAGTGATGATAAATTTAACCTTTTATCAGTGCTTTTTTGTTAGCACTAATAAAGGGTGCCCTTTATCAACGTTTTTTTTAGCGCAGATAAAGGATACCCTTTATCAACGCTATATTTTTAGCGCTCATAAAAGTATCCTTTATGAGTGCTTTTTAGCACTGATAAATGTCTGAATAAATAAAATGAAATAATTAAATAAAATATATATATTTTATTAAAAATAATATAACAAATTTTATTAATTAAATAATTATTGATAAAAATGAATAAAATGATTATATTATATATAAATTATAAATATTAATAAAGAGTATGTATTAAATATATAGATATATGAAAAATGAAAATTAAACAAATTAAAAATATAAATAAGTAAATTGAGAAAAATATTAAACATTTTATTAATTATATGATTATTGATAGTGTTAAAAATAGTATATATTAAACATTTAGATATATATTAATGTATACAAATATGATTTATATAATACAAAATATTATTTATGCTTTACATTAAATAGAAATGTATTTAGTGAATAATGGTTTATAATTAAAAATTAATATGAATTAAAAATACTGACTAATTGCATCGAGTAATGGACATAATTGAACGTTGTTTGATTTTTCAATTTATAACATAGATTAAACATATTATATTGATTTCACATATACGTAATTAATACATTTTTATATACATAAGCACGCACACAAATATTTTTTTTATAATTTAATCAATTTATATTATTTATTATATATATTTATTTATTTAAGATGTTTTAATATTTTCAATATGTATTCATCTTTATTTCAATATATGTCTATTTTTTAATGAGTTATGTTAATCAAACTTATCCAAATTTTCAATATATTGTACTCATTTTTAATTAATCAATTTTACTCATTTTTAACATGCACGAACTTAAGATTAAATATTCATTAATAATGGTAAAAATGCATTTATAAAAAAATATTCAGAAAGAAATATATTTATAAATGTATATTTATTGTTTTTATACATTTATAATTATAAATAAATAAATAATATTTTTTTAAAAAGTATTTATATAATTATAAATAATTAATTATAAAATTATAATAAATTTAATTAAATAATGAATATATTTACTATTTTTATATATATATAATTATATAAATATATATAATAATATAAATATTATTTTTTTAAACGTATTTATATAATTATAAATAAAATAATTATATATCCAAAGAATTATAAAATTATTATTTTATAAAAAGTATTATTATAATTATTATAATTATATATAATAATTATACTTTTTTAAAGTGTTTTTTTGAAGTATTATAAGTATTTTTTTATGTATTTTTTTATCAACACTTTTTTAGTGCTAATAAAGATTCATTTTATTAGCGCTTATTAACTTAGCGCTAATAAAAGGTATCTTTGTTAGTGTTTTTAAAGTGATGATAAAAGTGACATGATCTATTTTAAGAACCCTAACCATCGTGAACCAGTTCTTGATATTCGAAGATCTCCATGGAATCTACTTATTTTCAATGCTCCTTATTGTCGAATCCAAGCTCGAATCTAGGCTAGAATCAAGTCCCAACTATGCAAAGGCTTGAATCCAAGTCTCGAGTGATTTAAGGGTTAAACGCAACCATGGATCAAATGAAATCCAGGTTTTTTTATATCTCTAATTTCCCTCGGTTATCCACTGAACCTTCTCATCCCATATTCGTGTATCCAAACAAGTCTATTTGCACTATCCTATAATAAAAAACCCAAAATTCTTTATTTTTTAGATATATTAAAGTATCGTGTTCATCGATATCATGTGGGTCTCCTTGAGACAACATTGGTGTTGTGCGACTTGAAATATGTCAAACCCAATATGGGGTCATGTTGTTGTGAGGTATAATAGGCTCCCAATACCTATATTCCAGGACATCTACCTTTTTTCAATCATCAAATTTGGAAAAATTCATCCATATAATGGTCAATGTTGTCATTGGTTTGGAATATTACATTAAAAATCACTTAGATTCTAAAATATCTGACATCATTGAGGTCTTATATTATGTCGTGCAACAATTGGCATTGAGAGGGTTGGGTGAGGAGGAACTGAAATATAGGGTTATCCCATTCTATTTTAAAGATAATTCTAGAAGTTGTTTCTAAAAAATGGATGATGAAATATCTGACACATGGGAACAACTATATAATGATTTTTCATGAATTTTTTCCTAGGATAATGAGCATTGAAATATGGTGTAAAATTAATGGATTTGTTTAGGATGATTGTGAGATATTTCATGAGACTGGATAGATTTAGGGGTCACTTATGAAATGTAACAATCAAATGATTCTGATTAATCTATAGAATTAGATGAGAAAAAAAACATGTTTGATTTTTTGTCTTATTTATTTAACTACTTCTTGAAAAAATATAACGTTTTCAATAGATAGTGGTACTCCATGAATCCTTACCACTTATTTGATATATATCTGTGAAAGTTAATCCAATGATATTTCCTCTCGAATTGTGATAAAGGTAGATGTCTTTGTAAGATGATCCACAATGACCCATATAGCATTGTTTCTTCTGGATTTACTTGGAAAGCCAATGACAAAGTCCATGGTGATGTTCTCCCACTTCTATGTTGGTATGGGTAGTAGTTGCATAATCCCCTTAGAATTTTATCTTTCATCCTTCACTTGTTGACATACCAGAAACTTTGATGTATACTCAGCAATTTCCTTCTTCATATTATCCCACCAAAAGTTCTCTTGGAGATCTCGATACATCTTTGTGCTCCCTGAGTGAATAGATAAGGTTGAGCTATGTGCATCATTCAAAATATCCTTCTTTATCTCTAGATCAGATGGTACACATAATCGTGACCCAAATATTACAACTCATTCCTCGTCAATCTTGAACTCATAGGATTTCCTATTTCTAATGGATTACACCCTTTTCTAAATTTCCACATCTTTTCTTTTAGCATCCTTTATTTTCTCCATGAGGGATGGTTGAGAAATAATTTGAGAAAGGAATGATGATGTTCCTCCCTTAATGATTCTCATGTCCATCCTCTGAAATTCTAAGAAGATCGGATCCTTTTCAATTCTCATTATTAATAAAGATGCAGGATCTTTTCTACTCAGAGCATCTGTCGCCTTATTTTCCTTACTGGGATGATAGTGAATTGAGCAGTCATAATCCTTGATGAGCTCTATCCATATTTTCTAGCGCATATTAATCTCTTTTTTTGTGAATTTATATTTGAGACTCTTGTGATCTGTATATATCTCACACTTCTCCCCATTGAGATAATTCCACCATATTTTTAACACAAAGATCATAGCTTCCAACTCCAAATCATGTGTAGGATAGTTTTTCTCATGGATTTTCAGTTGCCTTGAGTCATAGGCTATCACTTTATCGTGATTTTATTTATCTCACAATAATAAATGCAGAGGCGTAGTGAACCATATTTCTTCTTGATGAAAAGAAATGGCACACCCAATGGTGAAGTACTCGGTCATATAAAACTCTTCTCTAGATTCTCCTGTAACTGCTTCTTTATCTCTTCCAGCTCTACGGTAGCCATTCTATAAGGTTTCTTTGATATAGGCAGAGATCCAGGAATAAGTTTAATTAAGAACTTGGCCTATCGATCAGGAGGAAGACTAGGTAACTCTTCGGGGAATACATCACTATAATCCCTCACGATGGGCATGTCTTCAAGAATTATTCTCTCCTTTGTCTCAATCATTTGAGCTATACATGCTTGATCATAAGGAATTAATATACACACTTGAGATAATGATTATAAAGGAGATTCATACTCCTTATTACACTTGTAAGTAATTGGAGAATGCTTCGAGATGTGAAGAGTGATCTCCCTTTCCCGACAGTTGGTGTTAGATTTGTATAAAGATAGCCAATCCATGCCCAAGATAGCATCGAACTCCACTAAAGGAAGTATAATGAGATTTTATGGGAGGTTTAGTCCAAAAATGTTAATCGGGGAGGAGTTATAAACCATGGATGAAATAATTTTCCCATTAAATATTCTCATAGATAACTTATCCTCCAAATTTTTAGGTGGTGTTTGAATAGTTCTACTAAACTCTCAAGATATGAAAGAATGTGTATAATTATAATCAAATAGTATATTCGCTATTATTGAATGAATAAATAGCATACCTGTCACCACATAATTTTCTAGCTCCACCTCAGAAGTAGTGATAGCATAATCCCTTCCTTGTATCCTAGGAGGTTGTTGTTGATTGCCTCCAACAACCCTCGGCTTAGGGGAATTGTTCTCATAATTCCCATACTCCTTGCAGTTATAACACTACACTACAGGCTGAGTGTTGATCTAAACTTTCCTCTCTTCTATCACATTATTAGGATTCTTCATATCCTGTCAGTAGTTTTTAGCCAGGTGTCCCAACTTTCTACATTTTAATAAATTTCTTGTTCCCTTTAGACAGTTCCCATGATGCTTCTTCCCACAATTTTTACACATGGGATGATTGATCTTCTTTCCATCATGGAATTTATTTGCAGGACCACCCACATTAGATTCTATTTTCCTCTTTCTTTCATTGGGCCCACGGTACCAATGAGAGTCTTTGATCTCCATTTCGATGTTAAGGGTGCAACGGACAATCTCCTCAAATTTTTCAAAGTCTCGAATCACCAACACTTTTCGTAGACTCAGCTTTAGTCCAATAAAGAAGTGATCCACTTTTCTTTCGGTGTTCATGACAAAGCAATAGGTGTACCTTGCAAGCCTTATAAATTTTACTTCATACACCCCAATGGACTCATCTTCCTTCTTCTTGAGTCTAAGTAACTCTCTTTCCATCTTAAGATGGACGATTTTGGAAAATATTTATTGAAAAAAATTCTCTTGAATTCTTCTCAATCCATGGAATCAATTTTCTCCTGGGGATTCGTATTCTTGATCAGTGTCTGCCACTGGTTAGCTTCCCCATCAAAATGATAGACTTCCAATATGACTTTCTCTTCTTCTGATCACTAGAAGACATATAATATCTTTTTAATGGAGTTAATCCACTTTTCCGTGAGGAGGGTATCAGATGATCCACTAAACATGGGAGGCCTTTGTCACATGAAGGATTCAACGAAAAATTTCACTTTCTTTGGAGGAGGAGGGTATTCCACATGATTTAAGTTATTATTCATAACTTGAGACAGCTTATAGAAACCCTATCCTTTTTCACATAACATTGCGTGATTTTAAGCATAATTATACATCGTATTACAATTCAAGGATCGTTACGTCTAGTGTCTTGGAAGACTAATTACATAAAACATAAAACATGGGGATAAAAAAATTCTTTATTTAATCTCCATAAAGAGATAAAAACTTCCTTTGAGCCCTTACATCTGCATAGGGTACCCTAGGGAATAAATGAAAAAAGGGATGAGCTAAAAATCCCAGTAAGGGAAAGAACATAAGAATACCGTTTAAGCACGTGAATTAGGAGGCATGACATAATGAAATCATATCATATAAACATGGGATCATATAAACATGAAATCATATAAATATGGAAGAATCATAAAACATGTCTTTAGTACAGGTTAAGGCTAACCGCCAATCCCATTTCCCATATTAGTACGGGTCAAGGCTAACCGCCAATCCCGTTTCCCATAGTAGTACGGGTCGAGGCTAACCACTAATCCCGTTTCACATAGCATCTCATGAGACTTAACTTCACCAAATGAATTAAAGCTCTATCTAGGTGCACCCATCTCAAAATTTTCATGAATATGATTTCCACATAAATAATCATACATAATCAACCATACATAAACATAAGGGTACCCATGGAAATAATTGGGTACCACAATCAGGGTATAAAGCATAACCAATGGGTGTATCCTGAAAGTGTCCATGAAATAAAGGGATTAGAAAATACATGAATTTTTATAGGTTAAAATAGGAATATAACATGGTAAGTGATTTCAAATAGAAGTTACAACATATAAGGAATTTATTTGAGAAACATTAGCATTAAAACATTTTTGTGCGGTTTTAAGGAAAATACTATAAAGATTTTAAAATAGAAAAGAGGAAAATATTTTATATAAAACCAGAATTGAACCAAGAAGGTTTTCATAATAAAAGACTGATTTTATAAGTACAATGTTGGATTAAAATAGAGGATAGAGTACTCTTTAAATTGGGTAAAATTTTGGGAAGTTCCCTTAAAACAGGTTTGCTTATCGGGAAGTTCTAAGGAGGGAATATTTTAAAAACATGTATATCCACAAAAGAGAGTGATGAAAGGGTCTTGATAAATTAATTTTGTAAAACTAAAAAACATTTATAAGTACATAAACAGATAATACAACTCCATTTTTATGTAAAGAAAGATAAGGCAACCCAAAAGAACAAAGGAGGTTTTTGTAGAATTCGTTACGGATTATCGACATGGTGTCGAGTGTACCTAAGAGGGCTTGATGAGAGAGAAAAGGGGTTTATCATCACTTATAAATCATGAGGTAATTATGGGGAAGGTGGGATATCATACCCCATAATTTGGTATTACACATAAAATGGCATGGCATAGAGTACATCTTGATTAAGAGTGAAATGGAGAGAATCCCTTACCTTAAGTCTGGTGGTGTTCCCCACTTGTTTTTAATGAAATGAATAAAAAAATTCTGTTTATTAATTAATAATTATATAACCTATTATATATGTAATTTATTTTTTATAACCCTTTTTAGTTCATTCAAGACCTTTTTGATTGTTTATAAGGATTAATTTCATTGTTTGGGTCCATTTTCTTACTTGGTTTCAATGATCGGTTCACTTATATTAATGTTCGGATAAACATGTAAGATGAAAGTGGTTGTTCAGAATTGAAGTTGTATGTTATTAGTGAACATATAGGAGATTAAATGGTTAAAAAAATTCATTCTTTAGTTGGGATTGAAGATGAGTTATTATATAAAACCTTAGTGATAACCATTTTGGTTAATCGGTGGGTTTGATTACAATGAACATGTTTTTCTTTATAACATAATACCATTTTTACAAAGGGATTACGGAAACTTAAATAGAATATATTAAATATATAATAATCTGTTTTAACCATAACATAAATGGTTTCATGACCAGAATTAAATATGACAATAGAAACTTATAAATCGTTGTCCTTGAATGTGCTAAATTAACACATCTCAAACGGTATTTTCATTTCTTTCAAATAAAAGATGGAGAAAGGAGAGAAGATAATGAAATATCCCATTAGAATAATATAATTCAAGTAAATTTATGTTATTGGAGTTATCATATCATTTGGGTGAAGGGAGGTTAGGAAAGAAACAAAAAGGAAAAGAACTTAAAAGAAATGAAAGAATTGGAAAGAGGAATTTACCTCTTGAGTCTACCTCCTTTGAGAATCTCTTAAGGGGAGAGGTTTTGGTATTTTGAAGAGACTAGGGGCCTTTGGACGTGGGGGAGGAGCTTGGGGAGATATTTGGGCAGAATATTGTCAAGGTACAAGGCTTGCGATGAGTGAAGAGAAGAGAGAGTGAGGGGGGGTTATAGTGGAGGAGAGGAGGGTTTTCATAATTTTTTAATCATTAGTTTATTAATTTCCCTCAAGACCAACAATAGTGATGATTCCAAGACCAATAATATTAATAAATTCATGTGATTTCTATATTTGTGTGCTTACATCACTTATGATGACATGAATAGTGGATTTAAATTATAATGTATTTATACAGTAAATTAATGTATTTTACTATTCACCAAAAATTCAAGTATTTCAGAAAAATATCAAAAATTCACCCTAACTAGTTTTCGATCTGTAGAATCCAAAAATAAAATCCATTTTTCTAAAATAATTTTCTAAATATGATTACTATAATATTTAATTAAAATCATAATTTATTATTAAAAAACCAGTTTTAAAACATTCATTTACTTATTCTAAAATATAGGTACAACATACTTTCACTCGAATATTATTTATATGCTATCATAGGTAAGGTTACTATTCATTAGGATATATCACTATTCATGTGGGTACGTTACTATTCATAAGGGTAGGTTACTATTCACCAAAAATTAAGTTTTTCTTATCCAACTCCAAATAACTTACTGATCGCAACTGTGTATGTCATATTTTCGAAATTCTAAACATAGAAGTGAAAAACTTATGTTTAAAGGTCACATAGAACTTATTAGTTCATTATTTTGTGATTCCATTTGGTTATATGACATAATTATAATAAGAAAATTTCCATTGAAAACATTGAGACGTTAAACAGTTGAGCAAGTACTGTCATGAAATTTTGATCACTTGTTCCCATCATATCAGGCATATCATTAGGAAAATCTTCGCATTTCCTATCACATTGATTGTTGGCATGTGTTCTTATATTTCCCTCCATTAACTAATAAAAATTATGTACAATTGGAGGGCTTTGATACTTAGCTATTGAGCATAAAAAAGGAAACTTTGAACATAAAAGGATAAAATTATAAAGGAGAAGTATATCCTAACTTGTGATTCCCTAGGATTAAATCTAGGTTATCCTTGATCTATTTATTAACTTATATTCTTATGGACTTTTTTTTATTCCCTTAATAATTTTTTGTAATATTATCATGAATTTACCCAAGCATATCCCCTGGGAGTGTCAAACCAAGAGTGCAGCAGGGCCCGTTGTCATGCACCAATTCTCATTCGAGTCTATCTCAAAGTGGTGTTTTCGAGTTTTACCCCTAGATTCATCTATTCAAAATCCACATATACCTATTTGTATCTAGACAGGGATGTATTTTCTTAATAAACCACTTACTCTATACTTACCAAAACTTGGGGTTATTTTCTTATACTTAGTCGCATCCTTAAGGTTCTTACTAAGGTGGTCTATTCCTAATCTCCAAAAATAACGATACCATCCTCTAATAATAACTATAAAGACCCTAGACTTTTACATATAACATTTCATGATTTTAAGTATAATTATACATCAGAATATAAGCCAAGGATCGTAAATTCTAGTGTCATGGAAGACTAGGTACATAATCAAACATTGAAAAAAATAACTTTTTATTTAATCTCTATAATGAGATTATATATTCCATTGTGCTCATACATCTTCATAGGATAACATGGGGATAACATGAATAATGGGATGAGATAAAATCCTAGTAAGGGAATAACCATAAGAAAAAAGCATTAGCACATGGAATAGAAGGCATGACATGATGATATAAAAAGGCATGTAACATATGGAATCATAAAATATAAACATAGAGTCATAGTAATGTGTAAGTAACATAAAACATGAATTTTTCATGATTCAAGTATAACTTCCAAGACTGTTTCACATTTCATCACAAGCCAAGGCTAGCCGCCAAGACCTTCTCACATGGTAGCACAAGCCAAGGCTAACCGCCAAGACTGTCACACATAACATCTCATGAGACTCAACTTTACCCAATGAATTGGAGTGCTATCTGGGAACATCCATCTTAAATTTTCATGAATATGTTTTCCACATAAAGAATCATACATAATAAATCTTACATAAACATAAGTGTTACCCTTGGAAATAATTGGGTACCATAATCATGTCATAAAGCATAACAAATGGGCATATAATAAAAGTGTCCATGAAAAAAGGAACTAAAATATACATGGACATTCATAAGGGAAAATAGGAATTTATCATGGTAATTTATGTCAAGTATAAGTGATAACATTTAAGAAAAGTATTTAAGAAATTTTAGCATTAAAACATTTTTTTCCGGTTTTAAGGAAAATACTATAGAGCCTTTAAAATAGAAAAGGGAAAAATACTTTATATAAAACCATAAGTGAACCAAGAAGGTTTTCATAATAAAAAATATTGATTTTATAAAGAAAATTGTGGTTTAAAATATAATATATAGTACGCTTGAAATCGGGTAAGAATTCTGAAAGTTCCCTCGAAATAGGTTTGCTTATCGGGAAGTATTGAAGAGGGAATCACTTAAAAACATGTATATCCCCGAAAGAGAATGATAAAAGGGTATTTATAAATGAATTTGGTACATGTAAACAGAATTTATAATATAATCATAAAAATATAAGATAACTTCATTTTGGTAAAATAAATATAAGGCAACCCAAAGGAACAAAGGAGGTTCGGGTAGAATCTCTTACGGATTATCAGTATGGTATCGGGTGTACTTAAGAGGAATTAATGAGAGAGAAATGGGGTTTATAATCACTTATAAATCATGAGGGAAGTATGGGGAGGTGGTAAATCATACCCCATCATTAGTTATTACACATAAAAGTGCATAACATAGAGGACATTCTTGAATAAAAGTGAAATAGAGAGGATCCCTTACATTAAGTTCGATGGTGTTCTCCACTTGATATTAATGACCTGAATACTAAAATTAGTTTCATTAATTAATAATTAAAAAACTTATTTTACATATAAATGACTTATTATAACCTTTTTTAGTTTATTAATAACCTTTTTTTGGTTATGAGGTTCAATTTCATTGTTCGGGTCTGTTTGCTTCCTTGGTTTTAACAATCGGTTCACTTATATTCATGTCCGAACACACATGTATAATGAGAGTGGTGGTTGTATAGAATTTAAGTTATATGAAATTAGTAAACATCCAGAAGATTTCATGGTTATAAAATTAATTTGGTTATTTGGAGTGAAGTTGAATCATTATATAAAACTTTAGTGATAATCTTTTGGGTTTATTGGAGGTTTTTTATCACTACGAACTCATTTTGCATTATAATTTAATATCATGTGTAAAAAAAGATTATAGAACCTTACATAAGATATATTAAATAATAATCTGGTTCAACCATATAAAAAATGGTTTCATGACCAGAATTGAAGATGGTAAAGGAAATTAAAAACCCATCATCCTTGAATGTGGTAAATTAACACATCTCATATGGTATCTTTACTACTAGTATAAAAGAAGAGTAAAGGATATATGATAATAACTTATTACATTATCATAACAACATTAAATTACATTTAAGTTACTGGAGTTTTCATAACATTTTGATGAGGAGAGGTGAGGATAGAAAAAAACACAAATGAACTTGAAAAGAAAGTAAAAGAATTGAAAAGAGGAATTTACCTCTTGAATCAATCTTCCTTGAGAGCCTCTTAAAGGGAGAGGATTTGGTCTTTTTAAGAGACTAAGGGATTTTGGGTGTGGGGGAGGAGATTTTGGAGATATTTGGGTAGAATTTAGGCAATCCACAAGGATTTAGAGGAGTGAAAATAAGAGGTAAGGAGGGGTGGTATTTATAGTGGAGGAGAGGAGGGTTTTCATAATATTTAATTCCTTAGTTTATTAATTTCCCTCAATACCAGAAATAGTGATGATTTCATGACCAAAAATAGTAATATTTGCATGTTATTTCTAACAAATGGCCATTTACATCATCCATGACTCAAGCATGATGCATAAATTCAGGTTTTAGCATTTATTGTGAATTATTGCATTTTACTATTCCTCAAAAATTCAAGTATTTTAGAAAAATCCCAAAAATTTACCATAACCATTTTTCAATTTTTAGAATCAAAAAATGAACTCAATTTTTTAAAAATAATTTTCTAAATATGCTTAATTTAATTTTTAATTAAAATCATAATTTACTTGAAAAAAATACATATTCTAAAACTATAACTGATTTTATAATGTTTTCAAAAATTACATAAGGTCTTATAAAATTATCTTAAAAACATAAGACATAAAATTTTTCATTGATGAACACATTTTAGAAAAATAAATTTTCTTTTAAATTAATTAATTAATTGTAATTAATTATTTATGATCTACAAAAATACCAATACTTTTACTATGATCATATTACCACTTATGAGATGCTTAAATTTTATTTATACATTCATGGGTGAGGTTCCTATTATTTTGGATGATTTACTATCCATAAGGGTCGTATTACTATTCTTTAGGGTGGGTTACTATTCATAAGGGTAGGTTATTATTCACCAATAAATAAGTTTGTTCCATTAGACCCCAAAAATCACCCTGAACGCAACCGTGTATGTCAAATTTTTGAAATTCAAGACACATAAGTGTTAATATTATGTTTAAAGTTCACATAGTACTTATTATTTCATTGTGTTTTGATTTCATGTGATTATATTATATAATTATAAGAAGGCAATTTCCATTGATAAAACATTGGGTCGTTACACAACATGAGCATGTTCAGGAGGAGACATTAGAGAAGGAGTCTGATATGTGAGCACAGTGGCCAGACTTTTTCGTCAATACCCCTGAGTGATTCTTGGAGCAACTCGGGGATGATATGTTATATAGTGGAGAGGTTGTAAGATTCTATCATTTTCAGGTACGTCCCACTTTGAGTTTTTCGTTTGGGTCATGGTAGCTAAATCTTGTTCAGAGATGGAGAGATTTTTGTTAGAATAAATGACCTAAATTCCATGGATGTATGTTTTTTTTAATTAATGGAGTTTGGGTATAAATGTGTTAAATAAGTTTATGAGGGTTTTCCATGCTTTGGAAGGATTTGGTGGTGTTTGGGTCCCTTTGTGGAAACTAGATTGAAAACTATCAGCAGAGCATTTACATTCAATGTATATGTTACACGACATGTAACTACCACGAGACACATGTTGTGAATTAGTACAGGGCGTGAAACAGTTACACATTATGTAAACCATTCACATTATGTAAAAGTCAAGCGGGGTCAAAATTAACCCAAGGCGATGAGTTTTTCAGCGCATCCCTCTAAAAAGAAATACACGATATGTAAAAGAGTTACATGCCGTGTAATATCATGACCAGTAGTTTTAAACAACATTGTGCATGATATTTTTATTTCATTCCATTATGTTTCCTTCCTCCTCTCAACCTAGGATGAATTACAAGAGATTTTGGAAGCCTTTCCTCTATTCCGAATGTCCTATTTATGTGATCAATCCCTGGTAATTCTTTGGTTTTGGTTTCCCCCTCCTCTTCCTTTGCTCTCAATCATAGTGGTGTAAATACTTGGACCATGTTGGGTTGGGTGTTAATCTTGATCTGTTTTGATCTAGGTTTCTTCTTGTAATCTTCCGCGCCTTCATTTCCATCAGTGTTACCCATTTCTGGTGTTTCTAAATCACTGGTTAAAGGTAGGAAGTTGGAACCAAACCTTATGGTCTGTTTAATTATAAGTTTATGCAATATTGTGATTGCGCAAACCTAATGTGCACTCTAATTAATTTATTCATTGATAAAAGGTGAATCTTGGATTTGAATATTGGTTAAATCCCTTTGGATTCAATTGTTGATGTGGCCTGACTTTTGGCTACCTGTTAGGTGAGTAAACCCATGATTAAAATTGAATTGGCTAATGGCTTAAAATGTGTTTAGCATGACATGTGTTTTGGGTGATTGCTTGATATAGATTCACCTTGTCTTGGCTTGATTATTGAAATGAGGGGCATGTTATTGGTTTATGACCAAATGATAAATGACATGTGTAATTGAAAGATAAATGGTAATTTTCATAATTAACTATTTAGTCTTATGATGTGATATTGTGATATCCTTACTGTTATGACTCGTTGTGATACATGTTGTAATGATTATATATTGGGTTTGGCCCTGATACATGCTAAAATTCTTATATACTGGGCTTAGCCCTGATATACATTGCAATTCTTATATACCGAGCTCGGCCTTGATTTATTGCTCAAATGCTTATATATCGGGCTTGGCCCTGATACATGTTATAATTCTTATATAGTGGGCTCGGCTTTGATTTATTCTTGAAATGCTTATAAAGTGGGCTTGACCAAGATTTTTGTGATTTATACCATGGATATATGGTTATGGTTGACATGGTTGTGAGATATGCTCAGAGACTTACTGACATAGCATCGAAGTAGGTTACTTGGATATATGGTTGTGGTTGGCAAGATTGTGCTACATCACTACTACAAACCTAGCATTTAATAGCGCTAGTATTTATTAGTTCTACAAAAAAGAACTGATAAATGGAATCTTTATCAACACAAAAGAAAGTGATGATAAATTTAACCTTTTATCAGTGCTTTTTTGTTAGCACTAATAAAGGGTGCCCTTTATCAACGTTTTTTTTAGCGCAGATAAAGGATACCCTTTATCAACGCTATATTTTTAGCGCTCATAAAAGTATCCTTTATGAGTGCTTTTTAGCACTGATAAATGTCTGAATAAATAAAATGAAATAATTAAATAAAATATATATATTTTATTAAAAATAATATAACAAATTTTATTAATTAAATAATTATTGATAAAAATGAATAAAATGATTATATTATATATAAATTATAAATATTAATAAAGAGTATGTATTAAATATATAGATATATGAAAAATGAAAATTAAACAAATTAAAAATATAAATAAGTAAATTGAGAAAAATATTAAACATTTTATTAATTATATGATTATTGATAGTGTTAAAAATAGTATATATTAAACATTTAGATATATATTAATGTATACAAATATGATTTATATAATACAAAATATTATTTATGCTTTACATTAAATAGAAATGTATTTAGTGAATAATGGTTTATAATTAAAAATTAATATGAATTAAAAATACTGACTAATTGCATCGAGTAATGGACATAATTGAACGTTGTTTGATTTTTCAATTTATAACATAGATTAAACATATTATATTGATTTCACATATACGTAATTAATACATTTTTATATACATAAGCACGCACACAAATATTTTTTTTATAATTTAATCAATTTATATTATTTATTATATATATTTATTTATTTAAGATGTTTTAATATTTTCAATATGTATTCATCTTTATTTCAATATATGTCTAGTTTTTAATGAGTTATGTTAATCAAACTTATCCAAATTTTCAATATATTGTACTCATTTTTAATTAATCAATTTTACTCATTTTTAACATGCACGAACTTAAGATTAAATATTCATTAATAATGGTAAAAATGCATTTATAAAAAAATATTCAGAAAGAAATATATTTATAAATGTATATTTATTGTTTTTATACATTTATAATTATAAATAAATAAATAATATTTTTTAAAAATGTATTTATATAATTATAAATAAATAATTATAAAATTATAATAAATTTAATTAAATAATGAATATATTTACTATTTTTATATATATATAATTATATAAATATATATAATAATATAAATATTATTTTTTTAAACGTATTTATATAATTATAAATAAAATAATTATATATCCAAAGAATTATAAAATTATTATTTTATAAAAAGTATTATTATAATTATTATAATTATATATAATAATTATACTTTTTTAAAGTGTTTTTTTGAAGTATTATAAGTATTTTTTTATGTATTTTTTTATCAACACTTTTGTAGTGCTAATAAAGATTCATTTTATTAGCGCTTATTAACTTAGCGCTAATAAAAGGTATCTTTGTTAGTGTTTTTAAAGTGATGATAAAAGTGACATGATCTATTTTAAGAACCCTAACCATCGTGAACCAGTTCTTGATATTCGAAGATCTCCATGGAATCTACTTATTTTCAATGCTCCTTATTGTCGAATCCAAGCTCGAATCTAGGCTAGAATCAAGTCTCCAACTATGCAAAGGCTTGAATCCAAGTCTCGAGTGATTTAAGGGTTAAACGCAACCATGGATCAAATGAAATCCAGGTTTTTTTATATCTCTAATTTCCCTCGGTTATCCACTGAACCTTCTCATCCCATATTCGTGTATCCAAACAAGTCTAGTTGCACTATCCTATAATAAAAAACCCAAAATTCTTTATTTTTTAGATATATTAAAGTATCGTGTTCATCGATATCATGTGAGTCTCCTTGAGACAACATTGGTGTTGTGCGACTTGAAATATGTCAAACCCAATATGGGGTCATGTTGTTGTGAGGTATAATAGGCTCCCAATACCTATATTCCAGGACATATACCTTTTTTCAATCATCAAATTTGGAAAAATTCATCCATATAATGGTCAATGTTGTCATTGGTTTGGAATATTACATTAAAAATCACTTAGATTCTAAAATATCTGACATCATTGAGGTCTTATATTATGTCGTGCAACAATTGGCATTGAGAGGGTTGGGTGAGGAGGAACTGAAATATAGGGTTATCCCATTCTATTTTAAAGATAATTCTAGAAGTTGTTTCTAAAAAATGGATGATGAAATATCTGACACATGGGAACAACTATATAATGATTTTTCATGAATTTTTTCCTAGGATAATGAGCATTGAAATATGGTGTAAAATTAATGGATTTGTTTAGGATGATTGTGAGATATTTCATGAGACTGGATAGATTTAGGGGTCACTTATGAAATGTAACAATCAAATGATTCTGATTAATCTATAGAATTAGATGAGAAAAAAAACATGTTTGATTTTTTGTCTTATTTATTTAACTACTTCTTGAAAAAATATAACGTTTTCAGTTTTTATTTTTGAAATATTTCAATTTGAATTTAAATAATATGACTTAAATTCTATAAAAATAAAAATTAAAGAGGTTTAAGATTCTATAATCCTTGGACTATATTATACAAGAAAACTAATTTTGAGATAAAATGTAATTGATATTTTTATTTTGGTTGTTCAAATATAATGAGAAAGTAAACAATTGGAATGAGTCATTTTCTAAGAAAAACCTCAGCATCATGGTTTTTTAAGAAACAAAATACTATTTCATTACGTGGTGCAGAAGAAGAGTACATTGTTGATAAAATTTCTTGTTCTCAATCATTTAGGATTGATCAAAAATTTTCTAAATTTTATATTTTCTTTGAAAAGTAACTTATTTAACGGGAAAAAAAATCGATTATTTGAATTTTAAAGAATATTTTAAATCATTCAAGAATAAATCTTATACCACTAGATTTAACTAATTTTGATAAAATAAAACATTAACATTAATTGATGTAAATTTAATAAACAAGTTTTAATAGAATCTATTTTTTTGAAATAAAAAATATTTTTCATGGATAAAATCATTACACCTTTACAATCCCACTTCAAGTCAACATTATTAGTTTGGATTTAATAAATTAATGACATGCTATGTTCACTGTGTATTCTTAATTCTATTGAATTTTATGGTTTACTAACATAAACTTAAATCCATTTTTTATGTCCTTATAGTGGTAATATGATGCCCCACAGATGTGACTATCTCAATTACAGGACATAAAAAAGATGTTTCATTACAATACATTACCATAACCTTTTATGTTAAGAGTTTTAAAAAATTAGGACAAAAAATTAACTAAAAAACTCGTGTATTTTTAAACTAATGGACATTTTTTGGAACAATATATGCAACAACTTGATCCATAAGAAGCCTTCATTGTTATTATTTGGATCAAGCTCCTCATGTCACGTTGTTCTTATTCGGATCAAGCTCCTCATGCATAGATTTGATCCAATTATCATCCTTGTTAGCCTCTCCAAATGATTTAGGCTCTTCTCGGGGGGAAAATGAGGTTTTTTTGTAGAGTCTTACTCCTTTGAGTTTCCACAAAAACTTTCTGATCACCAATGACATTTTATTCATTGATTTTAGCCATGCTTGTATTTCTTGCAGTTGATAAAAATATAGCCATCTTTGAAATGATAACCCACTCATTAATACTTCTTAAACATCACTTCATTTCTTTTATTACACATCTAATAAACACTATGTATGTTTTACTTTAATCCATCTAAAAACATATCATTCTTTAACATTGCCTTTTGGTTCCACCCTTAAGAATCTCTGATTACCATCCATGTAATTCTCACAAATGGGTGGCATTCACCTTTGATAATGAATATCTTATGTGTATTTATTTATTTATTATAAAAAATGAATATTTTATGAACCCAATATGATATCTTTACTTTATCTCGAATGATTCAAATCTTCAATCCAATGTATCTTATTTTCTTCTCATCCTACTCACTCGTTGATTGATTGTTTGGCGAAATCTATTTGCATTTTTTTATCATCATTCTTGTTTTACCACTGAAATATCCCTATGGTCAATAATGTTTGCACAGTAAAATCATTATTCGTAGAATTAATGCATTGTTTCATATTTATGTTTAATTTATTTCTTTTAAGTAATACTTATATAATAATTGTTTTCTTGTACAAGTAGATTCTTTTGTTCAGGTTGGGGTAATTTGTTCAAAGCTACTCATGCTCATGAGGGATTGGACTTTGAGCCTACAAATAAGATAATGACAACAACGAAATGTGTCAAGAATTCATACAACCATCAAGGAAAGGTGAATTCCTACTACTTATTTAATTAATTTTGTCATAATTTTATCTACTATTTGTAAGTTAAATTCTTTATCATTTTTATCTAATACTTATTTAGTTTTTTTTCACATATCTTTTGGGAAGTCATATTTTGATTTCAACTATCTACAACAAGCCAAAAAAGAGATAAAATGATTATTTCTATCAATGTTTCCATGTTTTACATTTTAATTTCCTTTATTTGTCGACCTGCCAATACTGCATATTAATTCGATGTTATTAGCTGAAAAACCCTTTCTCATTGTTGAAAGTCTATGCTCTTCTAACTTTCAACAATGAGAAAGTTTATTCAACTTTGAACATCGAGTCAATATGCAATGTTGGCAGTTCGACATAGAAAGACAATGGAAATGTTGTAAAATTGGTAGTTATGATTTTTTTTGAGACTTTCGGATGTGTAGGAATCATCCACACCTCAATCTGACACATGATGTGACCGATATGACTCCAAGTGTTTCTTTTTATTTAAAATTGACATTAATTTTAGTAAAAAGGACAACTAACATACTCAAAAACTGAGAAAACATATTCATATTGTTTCGATACTTTATGGAAACAATTCATAAGTCATTTGAGATGTTTAGGAATCAGTCGCACCTCAATTCGATGCACGGTGTGACCGCTATGACTCAATGTGTCTGTTATCAGTTTAAAATCGGCAGTCAAAAAATGTCACTCATTGAAAACAAAGCAAACATGCTCGGATTTTATTGATAATTTAAGACATCGATTCATAAGTCATTTTTTGACGTGTAGGAATTAGTCTCACGTCAAACCGATAGATTATGTGATCAGTATAGGTCAAAGTGCGTGTTCCAGTTTAAAATGACATTTTAGTAAAAAAAAGTGACGTACTCAAAACCAAGAAAATGCAATCGTATTATTATGATACTTAAGGAAAATGATCCATAAGTCATTTGAGACATGTAGAAATCAACTGTACCTCAATCTGATGCACGGTGTAACCAGTATGACTCCAAGTGCGTCTTTTTATTTAAAAATGACATCAATTCTAATAAAAAGGACAAATGAGCTACTCAAAACTGAGAAACTGCATTCAGATTGTTTTGATACTTTAGGAAAACAATCCATAAGTCATTTGAGATGTGTAGGAATCAGTCGTACTTCAATCTGACGCACATGTGTGTCTGGTATGACTCCAAGTGCGCTTTTTTATTTAAAAAAGACTTCAATTTTAATAGAAAGGACAACTTGCCTAATCAAAACTGAGCAAACGCATTTAGGTTGTTTTGATACTTTAGAACAATGATCCATACACTACGGGAAAAATAACTTTTTGCGACGGGCTATTTGCGACGGGAATTAATCTCATCGCAAATAGTCTGTCCCAGAGATTATTTGCAACGGGGGATTCTCCCCGTTGCAAATAATTGGTTATTTGCGACGGGATTTGGGGTCCCGTCGCAAAACGTTTAGCACGGTTTGCGCGGAAAACTGCGGGAAGGTTATTTGCGACGGTGGGATTCCCCCGTCGCAAATAGTGCATCGCTCGGAGGGTATTTGCGACGGGTCCTGTCGCAAATACCTAGCGGCAGTAAATAGGTTTTTGCGACGACATGTTCTCCCGTCGCAAAAAGTGTGTCGTCAGGTACCTTTTGCGACGGGTCCCGTCGCAAATACTCTTTTAACTGCCGACTGTAATTAATGTGGGCGAAGGTTTTTGCGACTGGTTCCGTCGCAACTAATCCAACCTATATATACTCTCATCCGTTTTTTCATATACTCCTTTCAATTCTCATTCTCTCTCTCTCTCTCTGAACTCTATTTTCAGAGTGAAAATTTGTGTGAGTTGGTTTTTTTGTCATGAAAAAGTTGTGAAGTCGTCTACATCAATAGGAGATCAACTTTAAAGGTATTTATATTTTATTTAATTTAGTATTTATTTCATTTTTTATGTTAATTTTAATTATTTTTGATTAGTTGTAATTAAATTAGATTTAAATTATTTTGATATCAGTATTTATTTGTAATGATAAATTGAAATTATTAGTATTAATTTTTAATAATTAATAATAAATAGAAATAATTCCTAATAAATAGGAATAATTAGTAATAAATAGTAACAAATAGTAATAAATAGGAATAATTAGTAATAAATAAGAATAATTAGTAATAATTAGTAATAAATAGTAATAAATAGTAATAAATAGTAATCATTAGCAATAAGTACTAATAATTAGGAATAAATAGCAATAATTAGAAATAAATAGCAATAATTAGAAATAAATAATAATAAATAGGAATAATTAGTAATAAATAGTAATAAATAGGCATAATTAGTAATAAATAGGAAGAATTAGTAATAAATATGAATAATTAGTAATAAATAGGAATAATTAGTAATAAATAGGAATAAATAGGAATAATTAGGAATAATTAGGAATAATTAGGTATAATTAGTAATAATTAGGAATAATTAGGAATAATTGGTAATAAATAGGAATAATTAGTAATAATTAGGAATAATTAGGAATAATTAGGAATAATTAGTAATAAATAAAAATAATTAGTAATAAATAGGAATAATTAGGAATAATTAAGAATAATTAGGAATAATTGGGAATAATTAGGAATAATTGGGAATAATTAGTAATAATTAGTAATAATTAGTAATAATTAGTAATAAATAGCAATAATTAGGAATAAATAGCAATAATTAGGAATAATTAGTAATAATTAGTAATAATTAACAGTAATTAGTAATAATTAGCAATAATTAGTAATAAATGGCAATAATTAGTAATAAATGGAAATAATTTCTATTAAATAGTAATAAATAGTAATAAATAGCAATAATTTGTAATAAATAGCAATAATTTGTACTAAATAGTAATAAATATTAATAATTAGTAATAAATAGGAATAATTAAGAATAATTAGTAATAATTAGCAATAAATAGGAATAATTAGCAATAAATATGAATAATTAGAAATAAATAGGAATAATTAGCAATAAATAGATGAAATTGGCAATAATTAGGAATAATTAGCAATAATTAGGAATAAATAGAAATAATTAGAAATAAATATGAATAATTAGAAATAAGTAGGAATAAATATGAATAATTAGAAATAAATAGGAATAAATAGTAATAACTAGGAATAATTAGTAATAATTAGTAATAATTAGTAATAATTAGTAATAATTAAGAATAATTAGTAATAATTAGTAATAAATAGTAATAATTAGCAATAAATAGTAATAATTAGCAATAAATAGTAATAATTTGCAATAAATAGGAATAAATAGTAATAAATAGTAATAAATAGCAATAAATAGTAATAAATAACAATAATTGCGAATAAATAGCAATAATTACGAATAATTAGCAATAATTACAAATAATTAGCAATAATTACGAATAATTAGTAATAATTAGCAATAATTAGGAATAATTAGCAATAATTAGTAATAATTAGCAATAATTAGCAATAATTAGCAATAATTAGGAATAATTAGCAATAATTAGGAATAATTAGCAATAATTAGGAATAATTAGGAATAATTAGGAATAATTAGGAATAGTTAGGAATAATTAGCAATAATTAGCAATAATTAGCAATAATTAGAAATAATTATCAATAATTAGAAATAATTAGCAATAATTAGCAATAATTTGGAATGATTAGGAATAATTAGCAATAATTAGCAATAATTGGGAATAATTAACAACAATTAGAAATAATTAGCTATAATTAGAAATAATTAGGAATAAATAGGAATAAATAGGAATAATTTGGAATAATTTGGAATAAATAGGAATAGCTAGGAATAATTAGGAATAATTAGAAATAAATAGGAATAATTAGGAATAATTAGGAATAATTAGGAATAATTAAGAATAATTACGAATAATTAAGAATAAATAGGAATAAATAGTAATAAATAGAAATAATTATAAATAAATAGGAATAAATATGAATAAATAGGATTAAATAAGAATAAATGACATCATTTGTAATGTGAGTTCTTCTATCACTTATTTTATAATTTTTGTTACAGTATGTAAACTTATTTTATTTGTAGGTTATATGATAATCATATCAAGAAACATCTTTCACAAATTACAGTAGCTGCTCTTGAAGAACGCAGACAAAAAACATTCTCTCAATGGTTTCAAAAACTGGTAACATAAATTATTGATGGTTTAATATTGATTCAGTTTACTATTTATTATATTGATAATTATTTTACAAATTTTCAGGTGTCTCAACATGCTGGTAAAATTGATAAGCGACTGTGTATATTGAGTAACCCACCATCCAAAATAGATAAATCTTATAATGCATATGTGGTGAATGATTTTTGATTTTATACATGTGCATATAGGGAATAAAAAAACAACGAACAGTGGAGTTTGTTTTAGAGGATCGCATCATAGAGAAACTGAAGTTGACTTTTACGGCATTCTGGATGAAATTATTGAGCTATGTTATCTAGGAAAAAATTACATAACAATGTTTAAATGTCGGTGGTTGGATACTGAGGGAGGCGTGTGTGTTCATCTAACTCATGGAATCTTCGATATTAAATATAAAAGTATTCTTGCGGTAAAGAACATTTTTTACTGGCTCAACAGGCACAAAAAATTTATTACACAAAGTATTATGTTGCTTCAAGAGACCTGAGTGATTGGTGGAGCATAATAAAAATGAAATCTCGAGAAAATTAGTTTACTTAAACTGAATGTGGTTCCACTGAAGTGGAAGGAATTGAATTTTTTCAAGAGACTACTCAGAATATATCTTTTTCACAAAGAGATGTGAATATCGATGATGACACCCCACAATTAAGGGTCGATGGTGACGAAGATGTTAATGATCTTACAAATGAATTTGAAATGACAAGAGATGATGAAACAGAAACTCATATGGATATTGATGATGCCAAAGAGAAATTTGAAGGCATTGACATCGTCAGATGTGAAGATGATGATGAAGGTGAACATTGACACAGTTAAATGCTGGTTATAATCATAATTAATATATATATCTATATATAATAGTTATTTTCAACTATCTGCTAACAATAATCATTTTGTGTTTCTGATGGACCCTGATCTATTTCGTGAGTTACAGGAGGCTGAGCTACCTTTGGATGAGGAGGATTTGGGATCATCTGACCCTCATCCTACTGGCGGTTTAGGGGGTATGTAGAGGGGGCGCAGTCTTGCACGACTGATGATTCCTGACCCTATCCCCGAGCATCGTCCATGTCTTGGCTTCGATCCATGCACATGGAGGTATGGTAACATGTATATTTTAGTTAGCTTTCATTAATTTATTTATATATATACTAATTTTTTGATTATTTATTCTTTTTTCACAGTTTTGCGCATGTAACTATTGGACAGGGGAGCGCTATCTTGCACAATTATTTTTCTCAACCATGGATCACATGGGAACAGATTTCTTGTTGATGTTCAGCTCATCATGTTCAATCATTGTCCGGTACATAAATAAATAACATTTATTTTGAAATTTATTTTATTAATAACTTGATATTATAAATTATTTGTAGGTTTTATGATATCCCATCGATGATAGCATGTGTGACGCTATCCATGCGGCATGGGAGGCATCTATGTGTGACCATTTCCATCATTTTTTGCACAATTTGAGAAGGATGGTCATTAAGAAAGTAGGAGTGACAGATTTTGATGAGTCGTGTAGAGTCCACCAACCATAGTACATTTCATCTCACATTTAGGATGGATTATGTTTACACTGGTTGGGTGGTGGATTTCAGAGGAGGTCTTCAGTGGGTCGGCAGAACCGGGGGAGACAGGAGGTGACGCATCGAGCTGGTAGTCGTACATTCAGTATGCATAGAGAGCATCTGGTAAGTATCTTTTTTAAATATTTTATATAACTTTAAATACAAACATTTTATTTTATATTTTTATAGGCAATAGAGCATCCTGATATTATGGAGTACGACGTTTATCAGAGGATGTACAGTGATCCAGACACTGGAGAGATTAGAGGTGATCGCCAGCATTGGATTGTGGTTAGTATTATTTTTTTCAATTTGACAATTAACTGCATATAATATTTTCACAATTTTAATTTCAAATTGGAATTGAAGGATTCATATGAGACTACGACCTCTCAGACACAGGCTGGGAGTCAGGACGAGCCGACTGATCAGACCAGTGTCCACCATTTGAGGTGGCATGGATGCAGGCGACTCAGTATGGTTTTGAGAAGGTCCGAGTAGTTGGTATCGTCTCTCATGGGACTCATGGTACTTATTATGGTACTGTTGCGATGTCGGCATCCAGCTTGAGAGGAGCTCGTGGAGAGGCATCATCTTCTGCCTCACAGTATCAGGAGCAGTTGCGAACTCAGTTTGCGCTTATAGAGAGTTTGCAGAAGCAGCATGAAGAGATGCGTCAGTAGCAGCATCATGATGAGGAGATGCGTCGATGGCAGCAGCAGCAGCACAAGTCGATGGATTACATGTGTTATCTGACTCATAGTTTAGGGATGAAGTTTCCTCCATCATCTCCTATAGCTCATCCACCTCCTCCAGAAGACGACCCCCCCAGTGATTTTTTTTATGTTAAAAACATTTGAATTCAATATTTGTTGTAATATGAACTATTTTCAGTTTCTGTCTTTTATATTGGTGTGAATATTGCATAATTTTTTTTTCTTTTTAATATTTTATTATTTATTATTACTATTATATTTTTTAATGTTTTTTTATTTTACTAATAATAATATTATTATTTTATGAGTTTTTTTTATATTTTTACAAATATTGAGAATTTTAATATTTTTTATTATTTTAATAATATTAATATTATTTTTTCATTAATCATAATTTTATTAAATATATTTTTTTAGTATTATATTTTTTAATGTTTGTTTATTTTACTAATAATAATAATAATACTTTATGAATTTTTTATATTTTTTTTGAAAATATTGAGAATTTTAATATTTTTTATTTTTTTATTATTTTAATAATATTAATATTATTTTTTCATTAATTATAATTTTATTAAATATATATTTTTTAGTTATTATTTGCGATGGGACCTGTTGCGAGGGATCCCGTCACAAATAGTTTAAATATATATATTTAAATACTATTTGCGACAGAACCAAGGGCTCATCGCAAAAAATTTATTTATATATAATGTATATAATCAGAGAGTTATTTGCGACGGGGAATTTCGTCGTCGCAAAAAAAATTGTGACGAGCCTGTCGCAAAAAATGGCATTTCCGATGTCGTTTTCTACAACGGGTTATTTGTGACGGGACCCCATCGCTAAAGCTTATTTGCGACGGGATCTTGTCGCAAATAGATCATTGCAAATAACACAAATTCCAGTAGTGATAAGTCATTTGATATGTGTAGGAATTGTTAGTACCTCATTTCAATGCATAGTGTGACCGATATAACTCTATGTGCGTCTTTTTATTTAAAAATGACATCAATTTTAATAAAAGGGACAACTTACCTACTCAAAACCGAGAAAGCGCATTCGGACTATTTTGATACTTTAGGAAAATTATCCATAAGTCATTTAATACATGTAGGAACCAGTCTTACCTCAATTCGATGCAAGGTGTGACTACTATGACTCCAAGTACATATTTTTATTTAAAAATGACATCAATTTTAATAAAAAGGACAACTGACTTACTCAAAACTGAGAAACACACCTTCATATTGTTTTGATACTTTAGGTAAATGATCCATAAGTCATTTGTGACATGTAAGAATCATCAGCACCTCAATTCGATACACGATGTACCCGGTACGACTCATTGTGTCTGTTATCAGTTTAAAATCGACAGTTTAGTTCAAAAAATGTCACTTAATGAAAATCGAGCAAACACGCTCGTATTTTCTTGATAATTTAGTAACTTGATTCATAAGTTATTTTTGATGTGTAGGAATTAGTCTCACGTCAAACTGATACATGATGTGATCGGTATGAGTCAAAGTGTGTGTTTCTAGTTTAAAATGACATTTTAGTAAAAAAGACAAGTGACGTACTCGAAGCTGAGTAAAAACATTCGAATTGTTTTGATACTTTATGAAAATGATCCATAAGTCATTTGGAATGTGTAAGAATTAGTCTTGCCTCAATCCGACGCACAATTTGACCAATATGACTCAAAGTTCATCTTTTTATTTAAAACTGACATCAATTTTAGTAAAAAAATACAACTCACCTACTCAAAATTGAGCAAACACATTCAGATTGTTTTGATACTTTAGAAAAACAATCCATAAGTCATTTGTGACATGTAGAAATTATCCGCACCTCAATTTGATACACGATGTGTCCGATCTAACTTAATGTGTTCGTTATATGTTTAAAATCAATATTTTAGTTTAAAAATTGCCACTTACTGAAAATTGAGCAAACATGATCGTATTGTATTTATAATTTAGGAAAACTATTCATAAGTCATTTTCGATGTTTAGGAATCGGTATCACGTCAAACTAAAACACGATGTGATCGGTATGAGTCAAAGTGCGTGTTTCCAGTTTAAAATGACATTTTTGTAAAAAAGACAAGCGACGTACCCAAAACCAAGCAAACACATTTGGATTATTTTGATGCTTTAGGAAAATGGTCCAAAGGTAATTTGAGATGTGTAAGAATCAGTCGCACCTCAATCCAATGCACGGTGTGATAAATATGACTCCAAGTGTGTTTTTGCAATATATAAGTATCATTTTAGTTTAAAACGTGCATCATATCGCCAAAACCGAGAAAACGAGCCTGAATTGTTTTCTCTTCATTTAAATTTCATATTCGTACTTGATTTTTCTAATTTTGTGGTGTTTTGGGGCTACGGTGCGCTGTTACAGCACATTACATTGGTGTTGCGGTGTGCTGTAACAGCCCACTGCAGTATGCCCCTTTATTAGCACTTCTAAAAGCACTGATAAATAGTCCTTTATCTGTAAACACCCGTAAATTTCAAGGAAATTTTTTTTCTTAAATTCTTTGGGATTTTATGAGTACGCGGTTTCTGACGGCACCTGATTCCGAGGCCCAGTGTGCTCAGAATCAATTTCCGAAATTTAGCTTGGGTACGTTCACTGAACGAACGAGCGGGTTTTTCTATCTTTTGAACCGGTGCTCAGAAACGAAATCCGAGGGCACCGATGAAACCGTAGCGGCGGTAATTTCTTAAGAGGACCTTTCTCGAAGGTGCGTTTTCTCGGGAGGAGTTGTTAAAAATTGAGGATTAAATGTGAAGTAAATAAAATTGTGTACAATTTTATTTCTTTTTCTAAGTGGTTATATCCTAGGTGTGGGAGTTGGGGTGGAACCCATTGGTTGCTAACTACCCTTGAGAGGATAAAGGTGATGTGGGGCCCACACGAGCCCTAACTCTTCACTTCCCTTTAACTCCTCTAACCCCCCTCTTAAAGTTGGTAACTCTTCTTAACATGTTAAACCCCTCCTTTAAGTGGGTGACTTTTCCTCTCCCCACTCTCTCAAATTTTAATGCTAGCCAACTCACACTTAATTAATAATTTGAATTAAGTGTTTTTTTTTTCAAAATTTTAAATGCTTGGCTTTAGTAAATAAAATAAGGAAGGGCCTTATTTTATTTTGGTTTGGCATTTGTGGTGTTAAGAGAAAGGAGAAGGAAGTTTCTTTATCGAAGAACATCAATCCTCCCGCGAAGAACGACTCAACGACCCTGAATTCTCCATCCCCTTCCTCCTCCGCGACAAGGGAAGAGACGCCGACGTGGGAATTCTCCAATGACGCACAATCATCTTCTTATCTCCGTGATAAAAGAGAAGACGACGTTTCCTCGGGTGCACACCGTCGACGACAGTAACGACGCCATATTTTGCGGCACTTGACAACCGCGAATTACTTTGCGTGGTAGGGGTTATCTTCATTCGTGTTTAATTTAATCTTCTTCATTGATTATTTTTGGCCAAATGTTACCAACATAACGGGAGGAGATCGGACCACACAAACACGACCGATTTCTCCTCCCCGTTTCCTTGTTGATTTACATTGACGATCAAAGCGAAGGCGGTGCGGTGCTGTTGCACCCCACGGGGATGAAGAGAACCGCAACCAGAACGGGCCGCGGCGGCGGAGCACGGCACTGTCGCGCCGCGCCGGTGAAGCTGAAGGAACCACGGCTGGAGCAGGCCGCGGTGGTGGTGCGCGGCGCCGTCGCGCGGCGCCGGAGAACCCGAGTGAGGTCGCGGCCGGGGCGGGCCGCGGCGGAGGGGTGTGGCATCGTTGCGCCGCACCAGTCGAGGAAGAGCCGCGGCGGTCTAGCAGGGGCGGCCGAACAATCGGTCGTCGGTGCTCCGGTAGGCGGGACCCCGAAGGGTCCCGCGGCAGCTCAACCGGCCGGCCTTAATGGTCGGTCGTTTCCAGGAAGACCAGGGGATTGAAACCAATGGCCAGCACGTAGGGCGGACCCCACAGGTCCGCCATTTAGGGAAAAGCCCCCCCCCCCCCCTTCGCACCCCGCTCGACCGTGAGACGAGCCGCGACCGGCTTCCGAACTGGGCCGCAGGCCGCACCCAGCCGCGGGTCGGGCCGGGCCACGCCCCGCCGGGCCAAGACGTGCAAGCTGGGCCGCCCCGTGCCCAAGTGGGTCGGACTCGGACCCGGGTCGGCTCGACCCAGTTCTGGCCGACCCAGGGGGTATTGGGTCGGGTCGGACCGGGCCCAAACCCCCCACTTTCGGGCAGATCTGTTTAAACGCCCATATCTTGGGCTACAGACCTCCAATCGACGCATCGTCAGTTGCGTTGGGATACTTGGATCGAGACGGTCGTTTAGGTATATTACACTAAATCTTTAGATAAAGTTTGGGTACAGCCGGGTTGGTTCAAACCCGAAACCAACCGGGCCCTTGGAGTGGAAACGCTTATAACTTAACGACCGGACGTCCGAACGACGTGTCGTAAGTTACGTTGAATTACTCTTAGTGAGATGGTTCTTTTGGATTAATATTCTTGAGTTTTGGACGCAGCTGGAGTGCGTTCGGGTTGGTTTTAACTTAAAAACCAACAGGGCCCCTCGGACAAAAAGGCCAATATCACTCAGACCAGGCATCCGATTGACGTGCCGTCGGTCACGTTGAGTTCCTATTGACAAGACAGAACTTTTTGATACATCAACTATGGACTTTGTGACAGTTGATGTATCGACCCCCTTGACTCGTGGAGTGGACCCTCCCGGAAACAAGCGTGTTGTGTGCGGGAACCCTAGATCTGGCTGCGACTGCGACGACGATGGAAACTGTACTTGGATCCTACGTGGGTTCGGTAGTGAGGACGACTGTACTTGGATCCTACGTGGGTTCGGTAGTGAGGACTACTGTACTTGGATCCTCCATGGGTTTGGCAGTGAGGACGACTGTACTTGGATCCTCCGTGGGTTCGGCAACGATGACGACTATACTTGGATCCTACGTGGGTTCAGCAGTGACAACTTTTGTACTTGGATCCTACGTGGGTTCGGTAGAGGAGATGATTCAGAGGCTACATCTAATCATCTCCACCCCTCTTCATGAGTAGTATACCTGTGTGAGCTGAGTCTTGACTTTCAATCATTATCATCGATATGATTGACTTACTTTCCTGTGTGGATTGGGTTGTATTTTCCTATGTGGAATGGGTTGTACTTGGGCTCGTAAGTTTGATCCGAACTAGAAATGATGACTTAGGTATATGTATGGGCATATACCTAAGTAGAGTTGAATGATACTTCGTGTTTGTATCCTTCCTTTGTGGTTTATCCTTTGTGGATTCTGGGAGACCTTCGGGGGTCTCGGGGTCCCTACTGAGTATCGTATACTCACCCCTGCACGGGCTATGCCCGCACTACGTTTTGTTGGTTGCAGACGACGGACAACGTTGAACATGGTTGAGGCTTGTAGAGCGGTATGGTACCCGGAAGTGGACTAATAGGTGGGACGTACACGGAGCGGACGACCAGACCCGAGGAGCTGAGGAGATCATTTGTACCCACCCTTCAGGTGGGATAGCCGGAGGACAACTCGGTGGTTGCTTATTTACTTTACTGCTTTTGTACTTTATTTTCATTCGTACTCTGTGGTGTTTTTTTTCTTATATAAAGGCAATGACTTCCCTTTTATTGGGATTTACACCTTTGGTGCTAGTCGCCAGCTTCTAACCTATGGAAGGCGGGCTTGGGGTAGTCACGGCACGGGCCCCGAGGACGATTCGTGACAAATTGGTATCAGATGAGTCGGTTCTACCGCAGAACTTAGAACTCTAATAATTTCTTCTCTGTGAAGCAATAATGTTTAGTGTATTGAGTGTTGTTATCAGTCCAGGGAGTCCAGTGTTGGTGCGGTGGCCGACGTATCCATACACCAGGACCCTGACTTCTGATTTCTGACTCAGTGTATGAAAACATTGATTGCATTGTGTTTCAAAGTTTTCTTTGTGATTAATTTGTGTCAGCTCACCAGATATATTGTATTAACCGTGGTGCACCTGTTTATTTTCAGGATGGCCCCACGACGGTATCCATCTAGGGTTTCGAGCTTTGTGCGAGATGGCAGCCCACTGAGTGACGAGGCCTCGGTGCAGGACCCCATTACAGCGGAGGCACCGACGGTACCTCTTCCCGCTGAGCCATCGATGCCACCAGCCCCAGCAGCTGAGAGTACATGTCGCCTGAGTGCACTATAAAAGTTTCAGCATCAGAGACCGCCCAGGTTCCGCGGGGAGACGGACCTTCAGGCAGCTGTGGATTGGCTGGAGGCTGTTGTTCGAGTCTTCAGATTAGTAGGGACACCAGCTGACCTATTGGTGATCCTTGTGGCGAGTCTCCTGCACGCAGTAGCAGGTATATGGTGGAGTCTGATGCTCCAGGTGCACGACGAGACATCATTACTTTGGTCGGACTTCGAGAGCCTCTTCTGCTCGGAGTTCGTTCCAGCCACCCTCCGTGCGGTGCACATCTAGGAGTTACTACAGCTGCGGCAGGTCAGCATGACAGTAGCCCAGTACTCTGCGAGATTTACTGATCTCTCGTGCTACTCCACGGACATGGTACGAGACCCATTTTTTCGGGCCCGGACCTTCAATCAGGGACTGAGGCATGAGATCCGGTCATCGATGATCTCCCTCGGTATTCTGACGCAAGCAGGAGTACTAGAGTGAGCTTTTCTTGTGGAGAGCTTTCTTGCTGAGCATTCACCAGCATCGAGGCCTACCGTAGGGCGACACGTAGTGGAGTCTTCTACAGCCGGAAGTAGACAGACTTCACAAAGGTCCAAGCGGACCAGACCATCAGGTGGACGACCTCAGGATACTGGTTCGGAGGTGCGGGGCACACACAGCAAAGCCAGTCATTCGAGAGGCAGACAGTGCTATGCATGCGGTGGGCAGGGCCACATGGCTCGTGACTGCCCGACCCACCATGCAGAGGAGCAGCAGATGGTTGAGGGACCACCCACGCAGAGGCAGAGGTTCGACCATGGTAGTCCACAGGGAGCAGGCGGACGAGGCAGAGGATCTGGCCGAGCAGTAGGTGGTGGATGATGCTTCGGGGCTCTACCACCACCACCATCATGAGGTCCACCCCGACCATAGGGAGTTGGCGGGCAGAGGCAGGCTCAACTTCAGGTAGTGGAGGCTTACGACCACGGCGCACCTGAGATGATTCGAGGTACTATCTGTGTCTACTTTACCCTTGTTGTAGTTCATATAGACACAGGAGCGAGTCATTATTTCATTACTGTTGCCCTTGATCGGAGCTCGGAGATTCCGACAGAGTTGTTGGCTCGATCCTTACGGCTATAGACTCCTACGGGAGCAGACTCGACGATTACGCACTGGTGCCAGTAGTGTGAACTTACTCTAGGAGGTGAGAGATTCGGCTGGGATCTTCTTGTAGCGGCGTCGAGGCCTTACGACGTCATCATGGGCATGGATTGGTTATCTACGGTCCATGCTCAGATCGACTGTATTAGGCGCAAGGTGCGATGTGTTCGCACCGATGGGAGCAGGTTCACCTTCACCGGTGATAAGGGAGTATTTGCAGTGCAGGATGGACTCACACAGAGGAGAGGACAACTGATAACTCATCAGTTGGCTAGTCTCATCCTAGGAGCAGTTGATGTGCGGAGTCCGAGTTTTCCTGTTGTGGTGGATCAGTATACGGACGTTTTTCCTGACGACGTTCCAAGACTACCTCCTCGCAGAGAGGTAGACTTCTATATTGACATGTACCCCGAGATAACCCCGATATCTACCCCAGCATATCGGATGGCTCCCACTGATCTTCGAGAGCTAAGAGTATAGCTAGAGGACTTGTAGGGCAAGGGATTCATTCGACCCAGTGTTTCACCCTGGGCTTCCCCGATTTTGTTTGCCAAGAAGGCGGATGGGAGCTTGCGATTGTGTGTCGACTATCGTCGCCTGAATTAGGTGACTGTGAAGAACAAGTATCCACTTCCGAGGATTGACGGCCTCTTTGATCAGCTCAAGGGAGCACGCTGGTTCTCGAAGATAGACCTCAGGTCGGGCTATCATCAGCTCAGAGTTCGAGATGAGGATGTGCAGAAGACGGCTTTCAGGTGTCGGTATGGCCACTATGAGTTCTTGGTTATGCCTTTCGGCATAACCAATTCTCCAGCAGTGTTCATGAGTCTCATGAATAGGATTTTCCATCCTTACCTCGATCGATTTGTCGTAGTATTCATCAACGACATATTGATTTACTCGACTACTGAGGAGGAGCACGCCTACCACTTGCAGGTTGTACTGGACACACTCCGAGAGCACCAGCTTTATGGTAAGCTCTTGAAGTGCCAGTTCTGGATTCGAGAGGTCCACTTCTTGGGACACGTCATCTCTGAGGTGGGAGTTGCGGTGGATCCTGTGAAGATCGAGGCAGTGCTAGCTTGGGAGCCACCCAGGAGCGTGATGGAGGTGCGGAGTTTCCTAGGTCTAGCTGGGTACTATCGGAGATTTGTGCCAGACTTTTCCAGAGTTGCAGCACCACTTTTAGTTTTGACAAAGAAGGGGAAACCCTTCGTGTGGTCAGATAGATGTCAGCAGAGCTTCCAGGAGCTGAGATAGATATTGAACAGTGCACCCATCTTGAGGCTACCGGAGGAGGGCGTAGGGTACGTAGTTTACTGCGATGCATTAGGGACCAGACTCTAGTGTATCCTGATGCAGGAGCGAGCAGTGATCGCTTTTGGTTCACGACAATTGAGGCAGCACGAGCAGAACTACGCTACTCATGACCTGGAGTTAGCAGCATTGGTCTTCGCCTTGAAGATGTGGCAGCACTATCTGATGGGCGAGCACTTTACAGTTTACTCTAACCACCAGAGTCTCAGGTACATCTTCTCGTAGAAGGACCTGAACATGAGACAGCGACGATGGCTTGAGTTCCTCCAGGACTATGACTTTGAGATAGTCTATACTTCTGGGAAGGGGAACGTAGTGGTTGATGCTCTCAGTAGGAGGTCGGGCATCCAGCTACTTGGAGAGGCGACGGAGCAGTTAGCCGCATTGCAGATATCCTTCGTGGATAGAGATGGGGCAGCCTTTCTACAGTCCCTCACAGTCACTCCTCCACTACTTCAGCGGGTCAGAGAGGCACATCGTGGGGACATTGACTGTGAGACGTGACGTGCACATATATCCTCAGGAAATGCACCTGGTGGATTCTCTGTAGGAGCAGAGCACGTCGTCCTTTTCAGAGGACGTACCATGGTACCAGTTGCATTACAGGAGGAGGTGTTGAGAGAGTTTCACACTTCCCCATTGGCGGTACATCCAGGAGTAGCGAAGATGTACCAGGATCTCCGACGACAGCACTGGTGGCCAGGTATGAAGAAGGTTGTGGCAGAGTTCGTTTCACGATGCCTCACCTGCCAGCATGTGAAGGCGGAGCACCAGGTACCAGCAGGCTTGGTACAGCCCTTAGAGGCCCCGGAGTGGAAGTGGTATGGGATATCTATGGATTTTGGGACGGGACTTCCACGTACTTCCAGAGGACATGACTCCATCCGGGTGATCGTGGACCGACTCACCAAGTCGGCCCACTTCTTACCTATCAGAGAGCAGGGCTCAGTGGAGAGCTTGGGACACCTCTACATTCAGGAGATCGTACGACTTCATGGTGTGCCATCGTCTATCGTCTCCGATCGAGATGTTCACTTTACATCCCGGCTTTGGAAGGGGTTGCAGGAGGAATTTGGGACGCAGCTACGCCTGAGCACCGCCTTTCACCCTCAGACAGATGGTCAGACGGAGAGGACCATTCAGACTCTCGAGGACATGCTCCGTGCATGTGTCCTCGACTTTGGTCGCAGTTGGGAGGATCATCTTCCTTTGGTGGAGTTTGCGTACAACAATAGTTACCACTCCACCATCGGGATGGCACCATACGAGGCATTGTACGACCGACCTTCCAGATCACCTCTGTGTTGGACAGACCCTGGGGAGTCAGCACTTGTAGGACCAGAGATGGTCCAGGCCACGACGGAGAAGGTACAGATCATCCAGGAGCGGATGAGGACTGCTCAGAGCCGATAGAAGTTTTATGCTGACAAGAGGCGGAGACCACTAGAGTTTGAGGATGGAGACCACATTTTCTTATGGGTCTCACCTCGAAGTGGACTACGGAGATTTGGCCGGGGCAGTAAGTTATCTCTGCGCTTCATCGGGCCATTTCAGGTTCTCAGTAGGATAGGCGAGGTGGCTTATCACCTGGCTCTTCCACCTCAGTTGCACTGGGTGCACGACGTCTTCCACGTACCCTAGCTGAGGAGATACGTGCACGACCCGACACATATCATTGATCACGGGGAGCTGGACATCGATGATGGGGCGACATTTGTGGAGGTCCTGGTGGAGATCAAGGATCGACAGGAACAGGTCCTACGTGGACGGTCTATTCCTCTAGTGCACATCAGGTGGAAGCACGGGAACCTCCATGAGAGCACATGGGAGCGGGAGGCTCAGATGCGTGCACAGTACCCTCATTTGTTTCCCTAGTTTATGATCTAGCTTTACGGGGACGTAAATTCCTGAGGTGGTAGTAATGTAAAGACCCGTAAATTTCAAGGAAATTTTTTTCTTAAATTCTTTGGGATTTTACGAGTACGCAGTTTCTGACGGCACCTGATTCCGAGGCCCGGTGTGCTCGGAATCAATTTCCGAAATTTAGCTCGGGTATGTTCACTGAACGAATGAGCAGGTTTTTCTATCTTTTGAACCGGTACTCGGCAACGAAATTTGAGGGCACCGATGAAACCGCAACGGCAATAATTGCTTAAGAGGACCTTTCCCAAAGATGCGTTTGCCCAGGAGTTGTTAAAAATTGAGGATTAAATGTGAAGTAAATAAAATTGTGTACAATTTTATTTATTTTTCTAAGTGGTTATATCCTAGGTGTGGGTGTTGGGGTGGAACCCACTGATTGCTAACTACCCTTGAGAGGATAAAGGTGAGGTGGGGCCCACATGATCCCTAACTCTTCACTTTCCTTTAACTCCTCTAACCCCCCTCTTAAAGTTGGTAACTCTTCTTAACATGTTAAACCCCTCCTTTAAGTGGGTGACTTTTCCTCTCCCCACTCTCTCAAATTTTAATGCTAGCCAACTCACACTTAATTAATAATTTGAATTAAGTGTTTGTTTTTCAAAATTTGAAATGCTTGTCTTTAGTAAATAAAATAAGGAAGGGCCTTATTTTTTTTTTTTTTGGCATTTGTGGTGTTAAGAGAAAGGAGAAGGAAGTTTATTTATCGAAGAACATCAATCCTCCCGCAAAGAACGACTCAGCCACCTCGGCTTCTCCATCCCCTTCCTCCTTCGCGATAAGGGAAGAGACACCGACGCGGGAGTTCTCCAATGACGCACAGTCGTCTTCTTCTCTCCGTGGTAAAAGAGAAGACGATGTTTCCTCGGGTGCACACCGTCGACGACGGTAACGACGCCATATTTTGCGGTGCTTGCCAACCGCGAATTACTTTGCGAGGTAGGGGTTATCTTCGTTTGTGTTTAATTTAATCTTCTTCATTGATTATTTTTGGCCAAATGTTACAAACGTAACGGGAGGAGATCGGACCACACAAACACGACCGATTTCTCCTCCCCGTTTCCTTGTTGATTTACGTTGACGATCGAAGCGAAGGCGGCGTGGTGTTGTTGCACCGCGTGGGGACGAAGAGAACCGCGGCCGGAGCGGGCCACGGCGGTGGAGCGCGGCGCTGTCGCGCCGTGTCGGTGAAGCCGAAGGAACCGCGGCCGGGGCGGGCCGCGACGGAGGGGCGCGGCGGTCGAGGAAGAGCCGCGGTGGTCCAGCAGGGGCGGCCGGACAACCGGCCGCCGGCGCTCCGGGAGGCGGGACCCCGAAGGGTCCCGCGACAGCTCAACCGGCCGACCTTAAATGGTCGGCCGTTTCCAGTAAGACCGGGGGATTGAAACCATTGGCCAGCACGTAGGGCGGACCCCACGGGTCCGCCGTTTCGGGACAAGGGGGCGGTGCCCCCCCTTCGCACCCCGCTCGGCCGCGAGCCGAGCCGCGGCCGGCTTTCGAGTCGGGCCGCGCCCAGGCGGGCCGCGCTGCGCCAGTCAGGCTGGGCCGCGCCCAAGTGGGCCGGACCCAAACCCGGGTCGGGTCGACCCATGGGGTATTGGGTCGGGTCGGACCGGGCCCAAACCCCCTACTTTCGGGCAGATTTATTTAAACACTCATATCTTGGGCTACGAACCTCCAATCGATGCACCGTCAGTTGTGTTGGGATCCTTGGATCGAGACGGTCATTTTGGTATATTAAACTCAAGATTTTGGTAAAGTTTGGGTACGGCCGGGTTGGTTCAAACCCGAAACCAACCGGGCCCTTGGAGCGGAAACGCTTATAACTTAACGATCAGACGTCCGAACGACGTGCCGTCAGTTACGTTGAATTCCTCTTAGTGAGACGATTCTTTTGGCTTACTATGCTTGAGGTTTGGACGCAGCTGGAGTGCGGTCAGGTTGGTTTTAACTAAAAAACCAACTGGGCCCCTCAGACGAAAATGTCAATATCACTCAGACCGGGCGTCCGATTGACGCGCCGTCTGTCACGTTGAGTTCCTATTGACAAGACGGAACTTTATGATACATCAACTCTGGACTTTGTTACAGTTGATGTATCAACCCCCTTGGCTCGTGGAGCGGACCCTCCCGGAAACGAGCGTGCTGTGTGCGGGAACCCTAGATCTGGCTGCGACTGCGACGACGATGGTGACTGTACTTGGATCCTACGTGGGTTCGACAGCGAGGAAGACTGTACTTGGATCCTCCGTGGGTTCAGCAGCGAGGACGACTGTACTTGGATCCTACGTGGGTTCGACAGCGACGACTTCTGTACTTGGATCCTACGTGGGTTCGGCAGAGGAGATGATTCAGAGGCTACATCTAATCATCTTCACCCCTCTTCGTGAGTAGTATACCTGTGTGAGTTGAGTCTTGACTTTCAATCATTATCATCGATATTATTGACTTGCTTTCCTGTATGGATTGGGTTGTGTTTTCCTGTGTGGACTGGGTTGTACTTGGGCTCGTAAGTTGGAGTCGAACTGGAAATGATGACTTAGGTATATGTATGGGCATATACCTAAGTAGAGTTGGATGATACTTCGTGTTTGTATCCTTCCTTTATGGTTTATCCTTTGTGGATTCGAGGAGACCTTCGGGGGTCTCGGGGTCCCTACTGAGTATCGTATACTCACCCCTGCACGGGCTATGCCCGCACTACGTTGTCTTGGTTGCAGACAACGGACAGCGCTGAATGTGGTTGAGGCTGGTGGAGCGGGACGGTACCCGGAGGTGGAATAACAGTCGGGACGTACACGGAGCGGACGGCCGGACCCGAGGAGCTGAGGAGATCATCTGTACCCACCCTTCAGGTGGGATAGCAGGAGGACGAATCGGTGGTTGCTGATTTACTTTACTGCTACTGTACTTTCTTTTTAGTTGTACTGTACTTTTCAGTTGGGTTTCTATTCTGGCTCATTTACTTTTCAGCACTTACTTTTGTACTCAGTTTACTTAGTGTTTGCTTCAGCTTGCGTACTCTGTGGTGTTTGTTTTCTTATATAAAGACAATGTCTTCCCTTTTATCGGGATTTACACCTTTGGGGCTAGTCGTCAGCCCCTATCCTATGGAAGGCGGGCTTGGGGTAGTCACGGTACGGGTCCCGAGGACGGGTCGTGACATTATCAATGAATTTTTAGGCACTGATAAAGGTTATCTTTATAAAGTGCTTCTAAAAGCACTGATAAAAGACCACTTTATCAGTGCTTCTTTAAACGCTAATAAAAAAATCAGGCTTTTAATCTCGCTCTTGTAGTCAACACTTCTCTAGTGCGGATAAAGACCATTTTTAGCGCTGTTAAAAGCCGATTTTCTAGTAGTGCATGCTCAGAGATATTCTGGCGTAGTGCCGAAACAGGTTGATGTGGTATTAATTTAATTGTTTAATTAATTAATATACCTATTTATATATTTCATTAATAAAAAAGGGGGCGTTACCACCTACCTGTAAAAAAAATGCATTTGTTTATGACATTATTGCATGCACTTATTATCTGACTGATTATGCTTAGACATGGTGGTGTCAACCGACTGAGTTACTCGGGCCGCCGTTTGATACCTGAGCAGACTATATGGATGAAGGATTTGACAAGGGCAAGAGACCTTGGTGTTAAATGTTGCTTATTGGATGGGCTGAAGTTTGGAGATGAGACTGACATGGGGTTCGGGACGAAAGTCTTTTTGGGTTTACTTTGCGTTCGCTAGTTCTTTTACTGCATTGTTTTCAGTTTGACATTTAGATACATCTCAGCATGTCATTACACGATTCTCACTACTAGTTGGCACCCTCTAACGTCCAAGGAGGCGTGCTCGAGGTCACGTAATCAACCCGATTCGACCATGTGAGAGAGTGTCGGATCGGGAGGATGTTACAGCTTTGCACGCACGTATTGTTTCTTATACAATCAACATACAGATTAACAATGACTATGGTGAATCTGGTATTAGTGGTGCTTAGCAGTACGTTGTGATGCTGATCGTGTTCGGTGATCATACTCTACGATCTTGAGTCGGGCTCTCCCCTGCTTTACCATTTACATTTATTGGGGTTTCCCCCTTTATTTTTGGTTGATCGTGTATTTTGCCCTTTTATATCATTTGTATTATGATATTTTTATTGTATTTTTTCTTGAGGTTATTTCATGCATACACTTTAGATATTATTGTCTTTTATATTCCTCTATACTTTTGCATGGATAATGTTGGGTTCGTGCATATATGTATATTAGGCAAAGGTATGTCATTTCATTTATGTCTTCTTGGTGTTTGTCGTCTTCCCTTAGCCTATTGGAGTGGGGTTTGAGGTTGTGACAACTCGACCTTCCACCGGCCAGATGGACCTCGATATGTCGGGTCGTTGCAGAATGGTATCAGAGCAGTTTGTTCTTTAGGACATTGTTTGGAGTTCTCCCCAAGGATTGATTGAGACTTAGAACAGCAATGTCAAAGTGTTTTATACCAGAAAATTCAATGTTGATTTTAACTTTTACAATTATATTTTGTACGTAAATAAATATAATTAAGATGATATGTTAAACGTAGATTTTTGGACTTCATATTTTCCTTATTTTTGTCTCGCCTTTTTTTTTTTGTCATTGTATATTGCAACTGTTCATTATATTGTTTTTGTTTGAAGGTTTACGATTTTATATCGCACATATTTAGTCGGTGTTACACTAAACTATCCCTTTGATCTCTTGATTTAATCCAGAAAAAATATAAAATAAAAAAATTAATGAGATATCGTAACCGTAGTTTTTTAAGTGTCTAGCTGCCACCTGAATTCTAACAGAAGCAGATATTTATGAAAAAAAACAGCAGAAAGGGGCAACAGTGGTGGGGCACGAATGGGCAAGCATGGGAATGTTCCGGGAAGTTGCTTTTATTTTGGCGCAGTTTGGCACCCACTGGGGTGGGGTGCCCTTTAATCAACTGACACCACACATATAATTTAGACATTGGGCCCCCTGCAGCCTTGGGCCGGACCACAGCGCACTTCACCATATAATTTGGACATTGGGCCCTATGCATCACACATCTCCCGCCGTTTTAACCAATCCCAACTCGCCTTCCAGCTTTCTCCACGCCTTCAATTTTGCTGATTTATTTATTAAATCATTCATATTAAGCTTCCTCAATACCCGCTAATTATTATTAATATTAATTTTTACAATATTTCAGGGGATGACTCAAACCCGATACCATCCATGGGGCTATAATATTAATTAGAATACGAATAAAGTAAATATTGTAGATTCTAAATTTTAAGTATTATTTCAAGTCCTTCAATTAATATTCGCCAAATCATATATTTTAATAGTTATAACTAATTTAAATATTTAGAGATAATTGTTGCAATCAAATGATGCCGATATGGGGACGGGGGGCATATTCCCGTTGGGTTGGGATATGCCCCGAGCAGCATATTCCGGATGAATATTCCATTGAGAAGCTGTCTTTTTAAAAAAAAAATCTATTTATTTTTATTTCTGCGATGACAAGTCCGAGGGGTACGCCTATGAACATTCCCGAGATTCCACAGGAAGCTTCCGCCACCTTTTTATTTTATCCTATTATCATTTTAAATATACAAAAAATAATAACAATACGTAATTAATTTTTTTTTATTCTTATTTATTATTATAAAAATAATAATAAAACATTGTATGGTTAGATGGGCGTGGGTGGGGATAAAATGGATATCAATTTTGTGGTGTCCACTGGCGAAAACCGTAAGGATGAAGAGCTAAAGGGTGCCGACGACCTGCTATTCCAAACCTCTTTCTCAACCGTTTTTACACAAAAAAATTGGTACCACCATTAAAAAATTGATGAATTAAAATAAATGATCATTTAGCAATGCTAAAACTAAATAATTGAAAAAGTCTCAATTTATCAAATTTAATTTTAGCACAAATAAATGTCTTATTTATCATTGTTTTTTGTTTGGTGTTGATAAAATTGATCTTTACCAACGCTAAAAAAACACTGATAAAAGACATGCAGCTGATGCAGTGATGCAGCAGTCCAACGACATCAAACCAAATCAACAAACATATAGGAATACAAATATACATAAAACCAGATTGAAATTCAAATATAACATTGCACTATCAATTTAATTCAAAATTTACATACAAAATATTTATCTTGATGTGATATTTAAAATTAATTAAAAACAAATATACAAAATCGAAACTCTTATAGCAGACTTTATCCAAAGACCAACCTTCGTACAGAAATTAGTCCATACAATAAAACCAATGTTAATTTTAGTAATTGTAAATAAAAAAAATAATCAAATTATAATTTTAATGTCATATAATCCACATATGATAAATTATATTGTTAATTATTGTATATGTTAATGATATTACCAGTTATACTATTAATTATATTATTTAAGATTGTATTGTAAATTTTATATTAATTATTAATGGTTAATTATACTATTAATTAATGATTATTTTATGAATTATTAATTACATTTTTAATTAATAATCTATATTAATTTTATTGTTTTTTTGAAAGGAGTAACACTTATATAGAATGATCGTCACCCAATATAAGGGAAATAAGCCGGTCCGAAAAGACCGACGTCCAAAACTGCAAACCTCCAAAAACATCCTGAGATTCCAGATGGTGTGCAACACAATTACCTTCCCACAAAGTGAAAGAAAATGAGCACGAGACAAAAAAAAGAGTGGAGGGGTCTAATCTTCCCAACCAATGAGCCAAAAGATTTCAAACGGATATCCTGCAAGCATAAAAAGTTGATCACGATATGACGGTCACACTCCACAACGATAGAGCCCCACCCCCTATCAAAGGCGAAATTAATCCCAAACAGAATCGCTTGAGCTTCGGTAACTTTAGGCCTCCATTTGGCAGAGAACGACCAATATCCAGCAACAAGAATAGAGCCAGAGGAATCCCAAAGAATCATGCCGCAACCTACCACCCCGTAATTCTTTAGAGATGCAACGACATTGATTTTTTGGACCTCTATGGGGGGAGGAACTCGACAACAGACCCTTCAAGAGTCAACGGTGTGGGCCCATGATCATCAGATGAATTCCAAGTATCCAATCAAAACATGATAGAGGTAATCCGGGACACATCAAGTTTACAAACTTGGTAAAAACATAGTCGTTTCTCCAAAACCAAATCTGCCAGGCTAAAACGCAAAGACTGCATACCGTCTCCAACGAGAGAGAGGAGATCCATTTGTCAAAGAGCATTGGAAGGTCAGCGTTATGCTCTAGAAAGTTTGTATAGTTAATACTCCAGGCCTTACGCACACCCCTCACCCCAGAACAAGAAACAATAGCATGGGAAGGGGTTCCCGCCATTTCCTGGTAGAGCTGATAGGTAGGATCATTCACGCAGTGGCAGGAGAAGAGAAAATCCTTTGAGGGAGAATTCATGTGAACATCTGCCACCAGAAGAAGCGAGCTTTCAGAGGGACTAGGAGATTCCATAACTTCTCCCATTGAAGAGGTGTCCTAGGATACATAGGTTTTCTGGCTATAAAATGACCTGATTTAATGGAGTAATCCCTATAAAACTCTGTACTCCGACATAGGCAATCTGGAAGGGACTCACCACCATAGGGGATACTCAGAATGCAGTCCCTATCTCTCTAATTGAACTAGGAAGAAAGCTTCTCCAAACACCGACCGCTCCCATCCTCCGCAAATAAATCTTTCACCTTCACATTCCCCGTCCCTACCACGACAGGAGAGGTTTCCCTAGAGCCATCATTATTCAATAGCCACACATTATTCCAAATGTTAATGATGACACTGTTTCCAATCCTCCAATACAATCCCTTTTCAAGTAGCTCTCAGGAACCTCAAATACTTCTCCACAAAAAACTTGTCTGAGGTCCCAGATGTGTCTTGTAAAAATCATCATGAGGGAAATATTTTGCACGAAGCACCCGTGCGTAAAGGGAGTCAGGATTATTCAGAAGTATCTATCCCTGTTTAGCAAGCAAGGTGTCATTACGATGGCCAAGGTCCTGAAATCCCATCCCCCCAAAATCTTTAGGAAGACAAAGCCTATCCTAGGCTACCCCATGTTTTTTATTCTCTCCGCTATAATGGCCCCACCAAAAGTTCGCAAGGTGGGAGTGAATTTGATCAGTGATAAGGCCCGAGAGCTTTAAAAGAGACATAACATAAGAAGTAATAGCTTGGGCCACCACTTTAATCAGAAACTCCTTGCCAGCCTTAGAAATATTTTTACACGACCACCCCTGTATTTTTTAGCCACCATGTCCAGAATACCAAAGAAGACTTCTTTCTCGGATCGACCGACAACCGTAGGTGGGCCATGGTACTTTTGATGCTTATCCACAACCTGAATACCATAAGCATCATGAAAATCCTCTTTTTGCTCAAAGGGACACCAAAGTTGAAGGAAACTTTAGATTTGGAAGGATTAACCAATTGTCCCGAGGCCACCTCAAAGTAGTGGCATTTAATCGTGAAACATTCCTCTATGGTTGCCCATGGAAATAAAAGGAAATCATCTGCAAAAAATAAATGAGAAACAGGGGCCCTTCCAGCACACTTTTTCCCTATGGATAAAGTTATTTCTAGCTACAATTGGAATAAGATTTGAAAAAACATCAGCAATAGTAATAAACAAGAATAGAGAGAAAGTCCCCTTGTTAGAGGCCTCTGGTGAGGAAAAAACCCTGAGAAAGACCACTATTAATCCAAATAAAAAACTAAACTGATGTAACACAACACATGATTATATTAATCCACTTCGAACAAAAACCCATGTTACACATAACCAAATGAAAGAAGGACCAATCAACCCTATCACAGGCCTTAGTCATGACAATCTTCCAACCCATGATACTTCTTTTTGCATCAAATCTCATTTTCATGGAGTGAAAAACTTCATGGGAAACTATAGCATTATCAGAAATGAGTCTCATCAGAACAGAATCCATTTGGTTTTCTGAAATAATTTCGGGGAGCCATCCACAGAGATGGTTGACTGAAATTTTGGAAAACAAATTATAGGATACATTGTAAAGAATGATGGGTTTGAAGTTTGAGATCAAGGTAGGGTTGTTCACATTGGGGATAAGAGTTATCAAAGTTTCATTAAAAGTCCCAATATTAATATCACCATTCCACATATTTTTCATCAGACGTTTGACATCAGATCCAACAATATGCCAATTTTTTTTGAAAAATAGAGCATGAAATCCATTAGGACCAGGAGCAGTCATGGAGTGGATTTTCTTCAATGTTGAAAAGATTTTATCATCCGTGATTTTCTTAACAAGACGGTGGTTCATATTATCTGAGACAACTATAAGAATACAAGAGGAAATCTCATTAGGAAGAGTTGAATCCCCAATTGTATAAAGGTCATTGAAAAAGTGAAGGATATGATCATGAATATCAGTCTCATTACTAATATCTCTACCTTTGGGCATTTTCAGATGTCAGATCATATTCATCCAATGCCTAGCTGAGGCTTTTGGATGAAAACAACAAGTATTAAAATCTACTTCTTTAATTTGATCTTCACACGCTTCAATAAACCAGACGATCTTCTTATTCCAAAGGGCTGAATTTTCACGAACCAAGCCAGGATGCCATCCAACCCGACACCCGACCCAGCCTGAGACAAGGCTCATAGGGGTGTTCAGACCCGACCCAACCCAATGGACCCAACCTAACCGGGTTGGGTCGGGTTTAAAAATTTATATTCATAGGGCGGGTTGGGTCGACTTGATCCATGGTTGGGTTGGGTCAGGTCACAGGTTGAGAAAAAAAAGACCCAACCTGACCCAACAAACCTGACATCTTCACTCCAGTGCACATCACCCTGTCTGCCCCAGTCTCCTGGTTTGGTTTCTCATGGGAAGAGAGCGAACCCCATTGTTTCCTTGCCACTCTAGAGTCCAACTATGTTCCCCACTCTCATCACCACTTCATCTAACACCGCGATACCCACCCTCCTCACCTCGTCGCGATTCCCACCCCCTGTCGTCTCACTCGGGATCCCCACCCCCATCGACTTGTCGCAATACCCACCCCATGTCGCCTCGCTATGATCTCTATCACCCATCGCCTCGCCGACGATCCCCACCCCTCGTCACCTCTCCACGATCTCCACTACATCCCCCGTCGCCTCGCCGATGATCCCCAACACTCATCACCTCGTTGCGATCTCTATCCCTCGTCGCCTCGCCGACGACCCCCCCATCTCCAAGCCGATGATCCCCACCCCCCGTTGCCTCACTGTGATCTCCATCCCCTACCACCTCGCTGGTGATCCCCACCCTCTGTCACCTAGCTCGGGATCCCCACCCACGTTGCCTCGCCGCAATACCCACCCTTGTCTCCTCACTGACGATCCCACCCACCGTCGCCTCTCTAATATCTCTATCTCCCATCACCTCTCCCGTTGCGATCCCTACCCTCATTGGTCGGCATTGCTTGCTGGTGGTAGTGGCATGGAAGACCAAGCTCGTGGGAGGGAGGAGAAGTCACCACGTTGGGATGATCCGAGAGTTGGTTCGATTCGTTTTATAAAGCAGCATCAATTTTTTTTTGCCAGTAACCCAATCAGGATGACCCGAACCAACCCAATCCGAGATGGGTTGGGTTGGGTCAGGTCCATACTGAAAATCATCCCGGAACCAACCCAACCCAACCTGAGATTTTTTTATTGGGTCGGGTCAAAAAAAAACCCCAAACTCGACCCAACCCACCCATGGACACCCCTAGGCTCGAAGGGAGTTACTGATCCCCACGAGCTAGAAACTAGTGCCTGGATATCAAAAATATAATTTTCGGAATAATTTCACCTGAGATAAACAATAGATAACAATTCTCAATAACAAGAAAACACACCAAGATCAATAACTATATCCAAAAGAGATACAACAACTTCGAGTTAAAAATATTACAACTTTAACCAAAAACCAAAATGCCAAAATGGAAGGGGAATTAGATAGAACAAAACCCAAAAACCTCCATGAAACAAGAGGGTTATCACCCTCAAGAAAACTCCACAAACACTTATTAGAGAGGAACACTAGAAACTGGATCCACCATCACCACGAAACATCTTTCCTTTACCTGGGTCAAACATAACAAAGTCGACATGCAACCAAATGTGTATGTAGGGTGTTAGCCAAATCCCATTAGGATTCCACCCAAAGAAATATTCCATGCTATAACATTAGAATAAAAATCACTATGAATGTTTTAAGAAAGAACTTGGAAACATTTTAAAGTAAAACATTTTTAAGGATTTTTTTAAGGAAACCACTTTAAAGAAACATGCTTTAAAATAAACATACACATAAGGTCCACCATATGTCGATGATGAGCATCACATCATAAGAGCGATCACCACAGGTAATCCCTAAAATCACTAGAACTAGTGGGACACTAGGAACCTTGTATCTCAGTGAAACATGGTATAACAACTATAACCCACAACACCCTCATGCACGATCCACTAGAGAGGAATCCATACAAAGTTCTAGTGGTATTCAATCATCATCATAATTTAGTTAGTGTTATATCTTAAATCCTAATAGAAGAGTTAACAACATACATAATAATGATAAGAATACAACATTTGGTACATGAATGGTGGTTGTTCTCGACACATGACTAGAAACAAATATTTATTTGAAAATATTATTGAAATGAAAGGTGTAAGAGTGACCTTCGAAGATAATGCTCAAGGAAAGATCATTAGTATAAGTAATATTGTTATTTTAGGAAAAGTTTTAATTATAAATTAGTAATTTATAATTATTAATTAACTAATTAAATAATTTATTATATGTTTAATCCATGTTTTAACTTTAAATTATACCGGTCTTATAATTTATTTTTTATAGGCTTTCAAAGGCACATACTTGAAACATTTTTATGTTTCAAGTAGGTGGTTTTGAAAGATTATAAATTACTTTTCAGGAACATTTTTTACATTTTTTATTTTATTTTCAACTATTTTTTATATTTTTAATCCATGTTTTAAGTTTCATTTATATCGGTCTAATAGTTTATATTTTATTGGCTTTCAAAGTCACATGCTTGAAACATTTTTAAGTTTCATGTAGGTGTCTTTGAAAACTTATAAATTATTTTCCATCAACATTTTTTATGAAATTATTTTTATTTTCATATATTGGTTATATGTTTAATCCATGTATTAAGTTTCATATATATTGGTCTTGTAGTTTATATTTTATAGAATTTCAAATTCACATACTTAAAACATTTTTAAGTTTCAATTAGGTGGTTTTGAAAGCTTATAAATCATTTTTTATCATCATATTTTGCAAAATTCTTTTTTTTAAACTATTTTTATATTTTTAATCCATGTTTTAAGTTTCATTTATATTGGTCTTATAGTTTATATTTTACAGTCTTTTAAAGTCACGTACTTGAAACAAAATCCCACATCGGAAATGCAGAATATTCTGCACAGGAAAGGGAAAACTAGAATCCCACATCGGAAATGCAGAATGATTTCTAGGGTAAGCTCTCTTATAAAAGGGAGCCCTGGGTGAGAGCTTCTGTCAGAATCCTGACTTTTGTAATGACAATACTACTGGATTTTAAATAGCAGATAAATTCTGATAATTTTTTTTATTTTTTTTTGTTTTGTTTATATATATATATATATAAACAAAACAAAACAAAACACAATAAAAGTATTTTTTTTTTAATTTTTTTTGGTTATAGGAGAAAGGAAGAATCGACGATGCCACCTTTCACCCGATACCCAAAGGCGGCATCTCAGATGCCGCCATTGTGGCATATTTTTAAAAATAATTTTAACCTAGTATATTTTTAAAAAATATTTTTAAAAAAAACTTATTTAAAACTCGAAGATATATTTGCTGTGTCCCTAGTGCTAAATCGATGGTGAACTCCACGTCACACTCTGGAGGCAACCCTGAAAAGTTATCTGGGAACACCTCTGGGAACTCATCCACCATAATAGGTAATTCACCCTTAGGAATATTACCCTCATCCTTCAACATAAGAGATGAGATCTGAAAAACAAGACTACCTAATTTTGGAAGTGTAGGTCCAATATGTTCCGAACGAGGATCCCATTCACCTTAGAAAACCCAGGTACTCCCATCATGTTCCACAAAACACACTTTACATCAATAATAATCTATGTGTGCCTAAAAACACACCATCCAATCCATACTGAGGATCACATCAAAGAGGTCCATCTCAAAAACCAGGAAATCCCAATCCGGCTTGACCCCAGGCATGGTGAGTGAACAAGATGGACACCTGAAACCTTGATCTTACTTCTTACCAAGTGACATCACCAACTCCATTGCATACAACATAAGCATAGAAGATGATCATAATTGAAAGAAACAGAGGCACGAGTATCAAAAAAAGAAACAACTATAGACGATGCAATAAGAACCGTACCTCGAAATATGGTACGTCCTATATCCAATTCCACTGGCGCTTGATCCACAAAATGAAGATTTCTCATCTCTTCCTGAACCTATGAATGACCACTGACCTAGAGCTCTACCTTAAGATGAATTTTCCAAAAAGAAGATCCATCGCTACCGCCTCAACCATTAAACCGAGAACTCGCTATCCTGGATGGTTCTGACTGAGATGAAATTCCCCCGAAATCCATAGAATCTACTCCAAAATGGTATGAATGTGTGGCTCTGCAAAACTGCTACAAGTTCCCATAGGTCCACACTGATGGAAAGGTTTGGGTGAAGCTGGACACATCGAATGCATGTGCCCCACCTTCCCACACTAATGGCATAGGATTGATCTGGAATCTAAATCCACAAATGAAGATAATTGGGAAGGATGGATTGAACTACCAACTCCCTTTCTATCCTACTCATCTTGATTACTATGATTATTAGATGAACTACTGTTTCCCTAACCCAATGCTAACACTACACCAAAAAACCAAACTTTCCACTATGATAGATCTTCATCATTAAAGCACAATCAACCACCTCAGCATAAGTCTTCAACTTGAACAAGAATACTTGAGATTAGATATCTGGTCACAGCCCCATTTAAAACTTTTGAGCCTTTAATTACTCATTTGAGACCACCTAAGGTGAGAACCAAACCAATTCTTCAAATCGATTAACATATTACATCACAATCTGATCCCCCTAGTGGAGATAAAAAAACTCCCAAGTCTTGGTGAAGGCCAAGGTCTCGGGGTAATACTACTCATTAAACACGACCTTGAAATCCTTCCAACCCATATTCTCATGCTTCCCAGCTTGAACCACTGATTCCCACAACCTTCAATTGGGACCTTCCAATAAGAATGAAACATTTCACTTTAACCGCCTCAGGAGTGTTAAGAAACTCAAACATCCATTCGATCTTCTTAAGAAAACCCTATGATTTTTGGGGTTCCATGCTACCCCATAACGATGGATGCTTTTTCTTGAGGAACTCTTGAGATTTATCTTTTCTAGGACCTGGTTTAGTTTCCCTAACATGAATAGGACTAGAGCCCACTCCCTGCCTTAAAGCTTAGATAACCCAAACCATGACTTCAACTAGCCTCTGATCAACTGGTGATGGATAACTCTCTTCGGACTCTTCCAACAATTTCACAAAAAGTCTCTGGGGATGAATCTTGCTACATCAAGAAACATCCATAAGGAAAAACCATTAATACACCATTCCTAAAATTTTCAGCAACCACAATAAATCTCAACCACTTCCATAAATCTAAATGAAACAATAACAAACTAAACAAAAAACTTAAACCACTTCACACCCACCCAATGTCCTTGAAAAATCTACAACCTATACATCTCACATGGGGAAGAAGTCAAATAAAATCCCAACATCCCATGGAGACTCAAGATCTATCACAAGGTGTGTTGGATAGACACCCCACTCATAACTAGATTCTCAAGCCCCGACAATCCTAGATCCAGTCTATATAGACTCTCCCAAATATCATGACCCAACAAAAGGGTGAAAACCTTCTCTGATTCCATTTTCACAAACCAATCAGAGATTCCATCCAACCCAGCACCTCACTAGGCCCAAGACATGGCCCAAAGGGCATTCCTGATCCCCAAAGGCTGTAAACTAGTGACTAGGTATCAATAATATACTTTTGGGAATGATTTCATCTGAGATAAACAACCAAGAACAATTCTCAATAACAAGACAAAACACCAAGATAAATAACCATATGAAAAATAGGTATAATAACTTCAAGTTACAAATTTTAAAACTTCAAACAAAAACTAAAATACCAAAATGGTAGGGGATCCAGATAGACCACTACCTAAAAACTTCTATGAAATAAGTGGTTCGTCACCCTCAATCCACATCCACCTCCACTTGTAATAGGGGAACACTAGAAACCAGATCCACCGTCACCAGAAAACATCTTGCCTTTACATTGGTCAAAAATATTGAAGTCTACATACACCTATAGGTGTATGTAGGGTGTGAGACAAATCCCAGTAAGATTCCACCCAAATAAAGATTCAATGCTATAACATTATATGACAAATCACTATGAAAGTTTTAAGAAAGAACTTGGAAATTTTTTCATGTAAAACATTTTTAAGGAAAACATTTTAAGGAAAGAAATTTTAAATAAAACATGCTTTGAAATCAACATACACATAAAGTCCACCATATTTGGATGAATAACACCACATCATAATAGAGAGAAACATGGGTAATCCCTAAAGGTACTAGCACTAGTGGGACACTAGGAACCTCATATCTTGGTGAAACATGGTACAACAACCATAACCCACAACTTCCTCATGTATGAGCCACTAGAGAGGAATCCATCCAAAGTTATAATGGTATCCAATAATCATCATAATTTAGTTAGTGTTGTATCATCAATCCTACTAGAAGAAACCGATCCTCAGCCCTGCTGATCCAACTAGTGTACTAGTCCTAGTCTGCCCACTTAGTACCTAAGATTCCCTTTGTGATCAATTTCCCACTTCACATGTCACATAGATCATCAATTTCATATACACACCAAGACACATGAATGCACATAAAAACATCACTTTTCATTAGAAAACCCCCCTTTTAAGTTCACATACATCCTGAATCCATTTTAAAATATGCTTTGCACCACTTACACAATTTATAAAAACACATTTAAGAAGAAAAACATGGAAGCACACATGAAATTCAACCCTTCCCATTTGAAAAAAAAATATTTCAAACCATACACACCTTCAAAACTTTTGAAAATACTTTTTTCACCTTTTACACAATCCATAGAACACATTCAAGGAGTAAAGAAAGCATACCAAAATCATCTAATAATACTAAAACATAGAATCACTTACCCCAAGCTTGGAAACTTCCATAATTTAGTGGAAAACCAAAAACACACCACAAAGGGACCCTATAAAGGAAATATCAAACCATAAACATCAATATTTTAACCAAAAACTCAAGATTGAACACTTATTAGGTCAACCAATCCACCAGAGAAAGAAGAACCCAAGAAACAGGGAATATGAACCCTAAAAGAAGGAAGAAATCAAAATAAGAGAGGCTTACTTATAGTTTCTTGAAGATCCAAAGCCAAATCCACCCAATATTTGATCACATACTTTGATGCAATTCAAAAATAATGATAATGAATTCATGGTGAGGTAGATTGTATTAGGTGCATCATTGGTGGTATGACATTGGTTGAATGATCAAGATATAATTTTTCACTTTTGATTTGTGGAAGTAATATCTCAAGCCTAGTTGATCAGGTTGTAAATAACTTCATAAATACTTGGCCTAGGTAGTTGATTTATGCTCAAATTTACCCAATAGAAGAAGGTAGGATGGTCCTTGTAGTTTAGCTTGGGTTGTCGAATCCTCATAGATCTAAGAAGAAACTTATAGACCCGTACATTCTATGTACTGTTTTTGGATATGAAGTGGCCAACTTGGGTTGATTTTATATGGGTTTAAAATAAATCTATAAGACTTAAGTGAATTCAATTTAAAATAATGAGTTGATACTAGGTTATCACTTGGGGTGGATTGGATGTATTCCATTTTCAATTATTTCAATTTCTTATATTTGAGTTGAGTTCATTTAAGGAGATCAAACAACTTCATCACTTAATGATTTTATACCAAAACACCATAATAATAATCACCTATACACTTTAAGGATCAAACTTTTTATCACTTCAAGGTAAAGGTTCGTATTAGCACTTGAATTGTGTGGCCTTAAATTCAATAAGGACGATGAAGTTTAAAAATCATCAAATAAAAATCTCAATTAAAGAAGTGATTAGACATTAATTGGGTGATAAATAACATTCAATCCAACCCCTTTCTACTCCCTTGGATCAACCCACAAGTGGGTTATCCCTCCATTGATTCTATGGTTTCAATGGAAGCGAAAAGTAGACTCACGAGGGAAGAAATAGAGAAGTAAAAAAAACACAATAAAATAACGATCACTCCACCGTTGTGTGATAATTTCACAAGGTTTGGTGTGAATAAATTCACACCTTGATCCAAAAGTATCAAAGCTATATGAAAAAAAACAGAATAATAGGATAAGAAGAACTTATATTAAGAAACTAAAGTGAATTGAACAACTTACATGTGAAATACAAACTTGAGACAACAAAATCACAGTATAACATTACAATTGAACAAAGCATCAAATATGAAAAAATACTCCACCACCACTGACTTAAATAGGAATTTTGGGAGCCTTGGATCGATCCTACAATAGTACAAAGCATCCCACTTGATTATGGTAGGCCTAGGGTGGTGGAAAGCTTGTGGAACTTGGACTTTTCCACACTTGACCCGAGGTGGCAGCCAACTTTCATACACCGAACAGACGCACTTGTAGGACCTTATATATGTCCGAATCTGAGTGATCCATATAATAATAAAATTTAGAGACGGATTTCTTATAACCGCCTATAAAATTTGGGCTCATTTGGAGTTGTGGATTCCGAGATATGATCATATTGGTAGGATTATTTTCTGGGCCGAAGAATCTGGCCCATAATTTTATCTCCAAATTGGGCCGCCTTAATGACTACCATGGAGGCCGAATTAGCATTGGATCATGAAGAGTGATTTATTACTCAACATGTATTCTATAATCCCACGAAATTTGGGATTCATTGGGCCTGTATTTTGGGCCCCATATTCTCATCAGTGGACTAATGTCCAATATGACTTCTCCAGAATTGTTTCCTTTCATCACAAAATATCCCCATCTTCTTCCATGAATTCTCCATTGATCCCTGAATCAAACATGTTAATATTGAAGTTTAGATCAATTTTCCAAAATATCAAATTAAAATATGTATAATTATATTCCTTAAAATCAGATGAATCATTGGGTACTTTAATGTTCAAAAATGTACCACATAATAGTGCATTTTAAGAAGGAATTACAATCATAATGTGAAATGATGTTCAAAGTGTAAAATGCACTAAAATGGTGTTTATGAATAATAATGAACATAAATATTATATATATTAAAAATGAATATTAGCCTCATTTAGTGGATAATCACACCCACCAACTTGAGTTTTGCTAGTCCCGAGCAAAATATAACTCAACAATATGAAATTTGAATTCCCTTTTCCAAAAAATTTTTAATACACAGTGATCACAAAAAACACTCATACCAAACAATCATAAAAACCGTCAAAATATTTTAATACATGATAGTTTCATAAGTAGATCCCAATCCCAAGCCCATTACTTTGTTCAAATTCATTGCCATATTTCATCCAATATCAATTAAGTATGAAGATGTGTTGTGTATCACAATAGATATGGGGGTTCATCTTTATTCAAGGAGGAAATTATGGAAGCACTAGGTGGAATCACATTTAAATATTAATATGAGTATTCATTTTTTTTATTGTATTATTTTTTTGTTTTTTTTTTGAAAATTTTCCATGGTAATTGAAGTTGCACTCAAAAGAGTCAACCCCTGTAGCGAGACTTTGCCAATGACTCCCAGTATCAAAGACCTTAGGGCACCAAGTGAAGCCCACATACTCGGGAATCATCTCAAGTTAACTCAGTCAAAAACAAATTCAAATTACAAAAAATAGAGATAAAATTACTAACTCTGGGCCAGACAACTATGGAGTCACGATCCCCAAGTGCCGAAAGCCACACATTAGGTCATTTTATTGCTCTACGCGCAAATTTATTATTATTTTTAATTATTTTTTGAATACTCAAATTAAACTAAAATTATCACCAAACCTATAATATTTATTTGGGGGACCCCATGAACTCAAACTAATACCCCACTATCCAAAGGATGTGCATTGTGATTCTTTTTTTATTTGGATGAAAATATAAACAATGAAATATCACATTGGAAAACCACACTTTCCAAAATCTATGCTCATGAAATTATACAAGGATTAAAATCAGAATTGGGGCATGCTAAATTATTTGATATTCAGTTTCAAAGTGTGCAATTTGTATTACAATGTTCAAAGTTAAAGGAATTTTCCTTCCATTTACACACATTTTTTTCAAATCATTTTTTTTCACAGAATCAATTTTTTTTATTTCATCTACCCTCACCCCCCAACTTAAAACAACACTATCCCCAATGTTCCAAGAAATGAAAATTTATAATGAGTAGAGACAAATAAGGGAAGTTCAAAAAGGAAATTGAAATATGAGGATCATGGAATGAATTCACCTTGTAATGCCCCAACCCCAGTTACCCAGAGTCGGTGCATTATTACATAACATTGGCATGATCACAAGAAAGATCAAATCTCGAAAGACTGATTGGTTTAGTAGCCTTAGAAACACTAGATATATTCATAAAGTTTTACATTACATCATAAAGTGAAAAACCACTACAACAACATATTGTCTCTATAGTACACACTATTATACCCTCATAATATCCCTGCAGGTCATTCATAATTTACTTCTTCACATCTTGGGAGAAATAAAACATAGAAAAGGGGTGAGGTCAAATGCCCAGTAAGGATAACAATATAGTGGAAACTTTCATAAATAAGAATAAACATTTAAGGCAGTGTATAACTAAAACAAAAGCCTTTTAAACTTGAACTTCAACATAGTATGGCAAAAATAAAACTAAATAATTCCATTTACTTATTCACATGGATATTCTACTAATCAGATAATCACATGTAATATCAATAACCACTTTCATAATGATGGAATGCATAATGCCAGACTATCATAACCACACAACCAAGGCCTCGTGCTAAGACTACAAATAATATTTTGTCAAGGCCTTGTGCCAAGACACTAGTTTGTCTCATGAGACTTACTGATGCATCGAGGAGCTATAGCAGGCTCCACCTGTCACATATTAAGTCCAATGCATTCCCATATGAAAAGGTTTAAACATAACATAAACATTCTTATTAAAACTATCATATGAAATGTAAATACTTCATCCATAAACTATGAATGGTATAAAAATAACACATCCACAGTCAAACATATCACAAAACCTTCAATGCAATATATAAGTTTTGTATCATAATAAATCAACTTCAAATAAGCGTAAAATCCAACAAAGGATATTGACATAGATGAAATCAAAACTCTTTTTAGAGAAATATCTCTTTTTATTTTGAAATAATTTAAGAGTCATATATTTATAAAATAAAACATTTTTTTTGAAAATATTCTTATAAGTTTTTAAGGGAAGCTTCGGCGATTTTATAACGGCGGAAAATAGCCGTACCCACCGTATAAGTTAAAAAACATTCTTACCTTAATTCTGTCGAAAAGGTTAAAAAGCACCTTGTTTGGAAAACGATGGAAAGATTCCTTTATAAAACTCTTATAAAAAGTCAAATAAGGGTATAAATGACTTTAACCCATATTCTTTTAAATAGTAAAAACGTTTTGAAATACATTTTTAAGAAACATGGATGTGGATGATAAAGAAATCCCAGTAGATTATTACGTATAAACAACCTCAGATAATGAAGAGATTGTGAAATAACACTTACCTTGTACTTTTACTTGGTTGGGGTAGGTTAACCTCCTGTATAATGCTGAAATAATTTTTATTAAATTATACAAGAATATGATATCATATATGATCTTTTAACATTGATTTGTTAAAAACATCTTAGTATTATCGTAGTTTCGGGTGTTAACTTACTCGTTTTCTTTGATATGTTTTATTACGTAAGCCATGTTTATTATGGATAGGATGTATCTTATTCATATCCAGAATGATATGAAGTCCTTAAACATTATTTTTAAATCATCAAATGATAATTATACTTGAATGGATATGATGGAGAATTAATCTCATCGCGTTCGTGGAGACGGTAGTCCGTACGTACGCACGAGCGAACATATCGTTCTTTTGATATTAAAATAATATATAATTGGATGGTATAACATATATACAGAATCATTATCATGTTATATTTATTATTTACATGAGTTACACATCATTATTATACCCATCCAAATAATAATTTATTGAATAACAATTACACCACGACGTGGAGACGGTAAGCCGTACGTACGCACGTATGGTGACATGTTATTCAAAGGATGGATAGAATAATGAATATGGTTGTACCATATTTATAATAACATCACAGTATATATAATATAATGGAGTTATAATTTTATAATGGTAATAACAAAGAAGGAAGAAGTGGAAGAATAAATGAATTTGAAAAAGGGTGGTGAAAACATTACCTCTTCTTCGGGTTCTTCATTTTGATTTGATCAAAAGGGCTCTTAGGTTGGATTTATGACTAAAGTAAGGCCTCTAGGATGAAGTGAGGTATGTTGAGAGAGTATTTGGTCAGAGTTTGTCTGAGTCAAAAGGCTTTTAAATTGTGAGTTAATGAGAAGGTGGAGTGCCCTTTTATAAGAGGGGCGAGGGGCACCTTTGGAAAAGCTAGAAATATTATTTTATAATAAATTCATATTCGGTTTCTAATGGCTCCAAAGTGGATTATTTAAATGTTAAGGTGGGTATAGGTCGAAAACCACTCAAACAATATAATTTAGACAGGTTTGGGTCACTATACTAACCTTATCTTTAAGTATTAACTCTTAGTTAATTAGTTTCACTTTTACAATGTCTCTTTGTATTTTTATATTATATGGTTAATAAACTTACTATATACATCCAAGAGACCCCAAAGTGGTCCATTAATGATACACCTATCATGATATAAGTCTCTTGGCAGAACATTAGATTTTTAGTAATTTAATATCAATTAATAATATAATATATTTTTTTAAAACTCTTTTATGTCAATTTTGACACTACTCAATAATTGATTTTTGTAAAACTCATAACAGAATGATTACGTCGAAAAAAGTCAATTAAATTAATCCTAATATGTCATAGTATCCTAGAAAATTAGTTTAATTCATTAAAAGCCTCAAATTATATTTATTTGGGTATTTATAATATCAATTATTTTAATTTTTCACTATTATGGTAATTACTGCATCATTATTGTATCATAAATAAATTAAATTATTTAATGTCTAAAAATTATAAATAAAATATCATTATGTATTAAATATGTTTATATTTCTAATGAATATTTATAGTCAAAAATCCAACATATATAACCCTATGTAAAAATTGTTTTTCTAAAAGATATATGCTTGTGTCATTTTTGTATTCATTTTAACTTAATTAAAATAAAGTGTCCCTATCACTTACAAGTGGCACCATGGGGTCCCAAAATCGACCCAAAGATGCCCATGGTCGAACATTTATCAACCAATAAGGTTATGACACATTTTAGGGTAATTTTTTATTATTATAATATTATTTTTTAACCCTTATTTACCGGATTTACCCTTTAACCATGGTAAATAAAATATTTACCGAAGTAATTATTCAAAATGTCTAAAAATAAAAGTTACCTATTTACACAATTTGAACATCCTGATTCCAAATATGGAATCCATTTTTCCAAATTCAAAACACAAAAGTGGCAGAAATTAATTTAAAATTAATTCCCGCTGTCAAAACAAAAAGCGTGTTTTAAAGATATAATAACTATCAAAAGATTGATACTTGTTTATGTTCGGTTTAATTGTGAAATTATGTCCAATGAGCAACATTGTATTAAATGGTAAAAATATATTCTAAATATACTTTAAAACCACTCAAATTCATAATTTATCACTATTAATTATTTTGATTAAAAAAGTTGTTTTTAATTAAAATTTAGTAATTTTCACTATTCATCAAAATATTAAAGTTATCTGAAAAGTACCAAAATTTCACCTTAGGCTAAATTCGATACTCCGAATCCAAAAATGAATTCCATTTTGAGAGATAAAATTTCAAAAATTAGGTATTACTATTCATAACGGCTAGTTTGATCAGTTGTGGTGTGTGTTAGAACTCGATGTTGCGTACAACACACGCTATTGCATTATTCAAAGGGAAGCGTACAGTAGAAGCTTGGGGTGTTACATTCTCCCCTCCTTCAAATAAATTTTTCCTCGAAATTTCTAGAATACTACCGCATGAAAAGACTTGGGTGGTTCTTCATCATAAGTTCCTCGAGTTCCCATGTTGCCTCTTCCATCTTATGGTTTCTCCACAAAACTTTTACCAGATGCGTCGTCCGGTTTCTCAGTACTTGTTCTCTCATATCAAGAATCCGGACGGGCTCTTCGCAATAAGACAGATCGGGTTCCAGTTCTAATTCCTCATAGGTGAGTAAATGCATTGAGTCATGCATGTATTTCCTCAATAGAGATAAGTAGAACACATCGTGAACTTTGGAGAGACTTGGCGGCTAGTTGCGCCCAAATTTACCCAAGTTTTAAGGGTCAAGTGGTCGCTTGTAGTGTAGCTTGGGTTGTCGAATCCTCAGAGACCTAAGAAGAACCTTTAGACACTCAATAAAAAGAGATGGATTTTTGGCTATGAAGTGGCCAACTTGGGTTGATTTTAGATTGTTTTGAAAGAGCACTAAAAGATCTACATGAATTCAAATTATGAGAAAATGAGTTGATCCTAGGTTATTGCTCGGGGTGAATTGAATGAATTCCTTTTTTTACGATTTTAATTTCATTAACTAGAGAAGGATTCATGAAATGAATTCAAACTAACCTCATCACTTACTGATTAAACACCTTAAAAACATATGATAATCACCTATACACTTGTAGGATCATTTTCATGAGCACTCCAAGGTAAAGGATGTAATTAGCACATGAAAGTGGGGTGAATAAATTCAATAAGGAAGAGGAAGAATAAAAATCATTGAATGAAAGAAACTCAATTAAAAGAAATTAATAACATTTAGGGCATGAGAAATAACATTCAATCCATCCCCTTTCTACTCCCTTGGATCAACCCATAAAAGAGCTAGCCCTCCATTGATGACAAGTTCTCAATGGAAGCGGAAAGTAGACTTATGAGGGTGGAATTGAAGAAGTAAAAACAACAAAAATAACGATCACTCCACCGTTGTGTAAACAAAATCACAAGGTTTGGTGTGAATAAATTCACACCTTGAGGCAACAGTATCAAGGTGATAAAGAGAAGAATATAACAAGAGAATAATAATAACTTTTATTGAAGACTAAGGTGATTCGAACAACTAACATGATAAGGAAGAACATTACAAAGGAAAATTGGCATAATAACATTATAATGAAAAGAAAGCACCAAACATCCCTAAATCCACCACCACCACTGCCTTAAATAGGAAAAAATGAAGCCTTGGCCAATCCCCCAACATCCCATGTGCCTTTAATTAATTATGTTGGGGAAAGGTGGGTGGAACATTAATGATGAGAGACTTTTCCACTTCTTTCCCCGAAGTTGCAGCTATCTTGTATCCACCGGAAAGATGCGCCTAAAGGACCTTATAGAATGCCTAATTTGAGTGGGACCTATAAGACTTAAATGAAGCCCCGTATGTCCCCTAAAATCCTGTAAAATTTCAGACCAAAATACTTTGTGGTTCGGGAGATATGATTGAAATAGTGGTCTGTTTTTCTGGGCCTTAGAATCTGGCCCAAAATTAAATCTTCAACTTGGGCCGCCTTAATCACCATTATTGAGAACGAATTAGCACTGGCTCCAGAAGAATTATTTGTTCTACTATATTTCTTCTATCCTTCCATAAATTTTGGGCTTCATTGGAATTGTATTGTGGGACCCATAGTCCGATCAGTGGGATGATATCCAATCTGCCTTCTCCAGAATTGTTTCCTTTAATCACCAAATATCTCCATCATCCTTTATTAATAATCCATTTATCCCTGAATAAAAAATGTTAATAATTAATTTCATATCCATTTCAAAAAATATCAAATTAAAATATGGATAGTTACATTCTTTAAAATCATATGAAACATTGGGCCTAAATTGGTGCACATTAGGCCTGAAGTGCACAAATGATGAGAATGGGTGTTCAAAATGTAAAATGCACTAAAATGGTATTTATGAATAGAAAGGCACATGAAAAATACATATATTAGCAATGAATATTAGCCTCTTACATTGTCTAATCACACCCCCAACTTGAGTTTTGCTAGTCCCGAGCAAAATATATCTCACAAAAATGAAATTCAAATGACCTTTTCCAAAAACATTTTAATGCACATTTCTCACCCAAAGATCACATACCAAACAATTATGAAACCCATCAAAATCATTTAATACAATCTATGTCCACAGGCATATCTCAAGCCCAATCCCATTCCTTTGTTCAAATTCATTTTCATATTTCATCCAAATTCAATTAAGCATGATGAAGTGTTGTGCGTCACAATAGACATGGGGGTTCATTTACATTCGAGGGAGAAAAGATGGAAGCGCTAGGAGAAATCAAATTTTAATAATAAGATGAGTACTCATTTTTTTATTTTCTTTTTTTATTTTTATTTTTTGGGTTTTTTTTTTGCAATTTTTCCATGGTAATTGAAATTGAACTCAATCGAGTCAACCCATGTAGCAAGACTTTGCCGATGACTCCCAGGCTCAAAGACCTTATGGCACCAAGTGAAGCTCAAATACTCGGGCATCATCTCGAGTTAACTCAATCAAAAACGAATTCAAATTACCACAAATAGAGATAAAATGCCCAACTCTGGGCCAGACAACTGTGGAGTCACGATCCCTAAGTACCGAAAGCCACACATTAGGTCAATTCATTGCTCTACGCGCAATTTTTTTTTGAATACTCATGTTAAAATTAAAATGATAGCCAATCCTATGCTATTTATTATGGGTCCCCAAGAACTCAAACTAAGACCCCACAATCTAGAGGATGTGCATTGTGTTTTTTTATTAAATAGATGAAAATATAATAGTGAAAAATCACATCGGACAACCGCACTTTCCAATATCTATGCATATGAACATAAACTTGCATTAAAATCAGAATCAAAGCACGCAAAATTATTTGATATCCAATTTCAGAGTTTGGAATGTGTGTTATCATGTTCAAGGTTAATGGAATTTTCCTTCCACACATTTTCATCTCCCCCCCAACTTGGAATACACTGTCCCCAGTGTTTAAAGAATTGAAACATAGAAGTGGCAGGATAGAAGTTCAACGAAGACATTGAAAATGAAAATTATGGAATGAAGTCACCTGGTGGTTGATGTTGAAAATGCATTCCCATGTCTCCCTTCAGTTCTGGTTTATCTCCCAATGGCTTGGACGGTTGTGACCAGATTTTCCCAATGACCTATGACATGCCTTAAATTTTTCTTTAATATATATATTTTTTGTATTTTTTTAACCTAAAAAAAGTATAAATAACATAAACTGATGATACATTGTCTTCTCTTAAATTTATGTGTAAGGTATTACTTAGGGATCACACCGTGTGACACAGATGAATACGGTGCTCCCCTTTCATACCCATCCTTACTCATAAAAGAAGAACAGGTCAACAATATATTTTTTTAAAAATACCTACAAAAATAAAAAATAAAATAAAATAAAATAAAATAAAATAAACTGATGATACATTGTCTACTTTATATTTTCTGGGTAAGGTATTACTCAGGGATCACACCGCGTGATACGGATGAATACGGTGCTCCCCTTTCTTACCCATCCTTACTCATAAAATAAGATCAGGTCAACAGTCTATATATATATATATATTTTTAATAACAAAATGCAGAAGAAGGAAAAAAAATGATTCACAAAGATTAGAAAGATGAAGACCACGAGTTGCCTCCCGTGCAGCGCTTTTGTTTAATGTCGTTAGCCCGACATGGATCCTAAATCTATCAATTCTTTCCTGGTTCATAGGTTGGCTCTGTTAACTCTACCTCTATTTCCTGTTTATTGAATGATTCAATGAATGGTTTTAACCTATGACCATTGACCTTAAAAATGTTACCACTTGTGGGATCCTGAATCTCTACTGCCCCATGGGGGTACACATTATGCACTATGAATGGACCTAACCATCTAGACCATAACTTTCCTGGGTGTAAATGAAGTTTTGAACTATACAAGAGCACACATTTTCCCAGTTCAAATTGTTTGACTTTGATATTCCTAGATTGGTAGGCTTGAACTCTAGCTTTATTTATCCTTGAATTTTCATAAGCCTCCATCCTAAGTTCCTCAAGTTCATTAAGATCTAACTTCCTCTTTTCTTCGGCTAAAGAAATGTCGAAATTCATTTTTTTGATTGCCCAAAATGACTTATGCTCAATTTCAACAGGTAAATGGAATGCTTTTCTATAAACCAACCTATATGGTGACATTCCTAGGATGGTTTTGAATGCTATACGATATGGCCAAAGAGCATCCAAGAGTTTCTCATACCAATCTTTCCTAGAGGGGTTGACAGTTTTTTCAAGAATTTGCTTAATCTCCATATTTTCTAACTCAGCTTGACCATTGGTTTGAGGATGGTACACAGTGGAAACTTTATGAGAAATTCCATACTTAGACATGAGTGAAGAGAATGGGCGGTTACAGAAATGGCTTCCACGATCACTGATTATAGCCCTCGGAATTCCAAATCTAGAAAAGATATGCTCTTTTAGGAATCAGATCACAACTTGATGATCATTAGTCTTGGTGGGAATGGCCTCAACCCATTTTGAGACATAATCAACAGCTAATAGGATGTAGAGGTATCCCTTAGAGTTTGGAAAGGGTCCCATGAAATCAATTCCCCAACAATCAAAGATTTCAACGACTAGAATGTGAGTGAGGGGAATTTGATTTCTTTTGAAAATGGATCCTAATTGCTAACACTGAGGACAACTTTTTCAGTATTGGAAGGAATCCTTAGTGAGGTTCGGCCAGTATAAACCACTTCGGAGGACCTTTGCAGTGGTTTTCTTTGTAGAAAAGTGGCCTCCACATGCCTCTCCATGACAAAATTTTAGAATGGACTCTTGCTCAGACTCGGGAACACATCTCCTGATGATTTGATCAGGACATAACTTGAAGAGGTAAGGTTCATCAAACACATAGTGTTTGACATCATAAAGGAATTTCCTCTTAGCTTGGGTCCCCAGGAATTTTTGAATGTCACCCATCACCAAATGGTTTGCTATGTCAGCATACCAAGGGCAATCACTCACTGAATAGAGGTGCTCATCGGGAAATGAATCAGACACAGAGAGGTGGTGTGAGTTGTCTTTGAATTCCATCCTAGATAGGTGATCATCTACAACATTTTTAACACCCTTTTTATCCTTAATAGTTAAATCGAACTCTTGAAGAAGAAGGACCCACCTAATCAATCTAGCCTTGGCATCTTGTTTTTGGAAAAGGTATTTTAGGTCTGAATGGTCAGTGAAGACAATAATGAGTGATCCTAAGAGATAATACCTGAATTTATCTAAAGCAAAGACAACAACAAGCAACTCTTTCTCAGTGGTGGTGTAGTTTATTTGTGCATCATTTAAAGATTTTCTTGCATAAGTAATTACACATGGAGTTTTCTCACATCGTTGTCCTAAGACTGCTCCTACAGCGAAGTCACTTGCATCACACATGAGCTCGAAAGGAAGTTTCCAATTTGGAGATTGCATGATAGGTGGAGATATAAGAGTTGACTTGAGTGTAGAGAATGATTCCTCATAGCTTTCTATCCATAAAAATGGATAATCTTTTACCAATAGAGCACAAAGTGGTCAAGAAATAGAGCTGAAATTCCTAATGAACCTTCTATAAAAACCAGCATGTCCTAAGAAGGACCTTACTTCCTTAACAGTTTTAGGAGAGGGAAGGTGACGAATTATGTCAACCTTAGATTTATCAAATTCAATCCCTCTACCAGATACCAGATGACCTAGAACATATCCTTCCCTTACCATGAAATGGAATTTTTCCCAATTTAGTATGAGATTCTTATCCTCACACCTTGACAAAACCTTTTCTACATTTAGAATTCATCCCTCAAAAGTATCCCCAAAGATGGATAAATCATCCATGAAGACCTCTAAACAATTTCCCACCATGTCTAAGAAGATTCCCATCATGCACCACTGGAAGGTACCAGGGGCATTACATAACCCAAAGGGCATGCACTTGAAGGAAAAAGTGCCGAATGGACAAGTGAAGGTCATTTTTCCTTGATCCTCTAAAGAGACTTCGATTTGATTATACCCTGAGAATCCATCTAGGAAGCAGTAGAATTGATGACCCGCCACTCGCTCGAGGACTTGATCTATAAAGGGCAAGGGGAAATGGTCTTTCTTGGTACAAGAGTTGAGCTTCCTATAGTCAATACAGACTCTCCATGCACTACTAACCCTTGTTGGAAGCATCTCTCCATCATTATTGGTTATTACTGTGATTCCAGCCTTCTTTGGAACCACATGGATTGGACTAACCCACTCACTCTCGGCTATAGGATAGATGATACCAGCTTTTAACAATTTCAAAAGTTCTTTTCTCACTACTTCCATGAGATTAGGATTGAGTCGCCGCTGAGGTTGACGACATGGCTTTGAATCAAATTCTAGAACAATTCTATGAGTCCCGATAAGTGGGCTAATCCCAGGAATATCTGAGAGGGTCCATCCAATGGCTTTCTTGTGTCTCCTAAGGACATCTAGAAGCATCCTCTCATGATTGGCTTCAAGAGAGGAAGAAATGAAAACAAGAAAGGATTGATTGTCCCCTAAGAACGCATACTTGAGTGATGAAGGTAAAACCTTAAATTCAAGATCAGAGTGGTTATCACTTTCCAAGAAAGGACGAGACTTTGTATTGAACTCAGTTTCTTTGTTCACATTTATTGTTTCATCCACTAAATTAGCTAGAGTAGTTTCATGAAGGGATATGGACTCGATGTTATTGATTTCACCCATGGTATCATTGATTGGCGATTCTAGAAAATCATCAATAGAGCAATCTGAAAGAGATTAAAGCCAAGGAGACAAATTTCCCTCATGTGAACAACGAAAATCAATCTCTTCTTGACTTAAACATCCTTCGGTAATTCCTTGATGTTCCTTGAGTTCACTATCAACACTACCTATCCAATTAACCTCATGGATCTCTTCATCATCCCCAATTTGAGAGTTTTCATTGTAGATGTTCAAGTCTAGACTCATGTTTCCAAAGGTGATGGTCATGTTCCCATTTTAGACTCGGATAATAGAGTTGATTGTTGCAAGGAAGGGACGACCAAGGATTATTGGGGTTTTCTCCCTAGGACCTAAGCTTGGGTGATTGTCTAGAACAATGAATTCAGCTGGGTAAATGAAATTTTCAACTTTCAACAAAACATCCTTTAAGATCCCCTTTGGAACTCGAATACTACGATCAGCAAGTTGAAGAGTGACAGATGTGGGTTGGAGTTCTTCGAGCCCTAACTGACGATACATAACATAAGGAATGAGGTTCACACTGGCTCCTAGATCACACAAGGCTTTGACAACTTTGTTCTCTCCTAGTTCAACATTTATGTAAGGGCATCCCGGGTCTTTCATCTTTGGAGGAAGGGTTCCTTGGATTGTTGTGCTAACATTTGCTGCCAGAAGGACTTGGTTCTTATGTGAGAATTTCCGTTTAAATGTGCAGAGGACCTTAAGGTATTTTGAGTATGCAGGAATGGTTTGAATGGTGTAGAGGAGTGGAATGTTCAAATTGACTTGTGAGAATATTTCCCTCAATGTTTCACTCAATTCAGGCTTGGTTTTCCCCCTCATGCGTTGAGGAAATGGGGCAGGTTGTGGGGTTGTTTTTTGAAGAGTTGTTTCTTTCACATTTTTATTAGTATCTTCTGTTTGTTCATGTGTTTCATCTGAATTTTCATTAGAGTTTGAATCTTCAGGTGGGTTTTGAACTATTTGTTCAGGTTTCTCAATTGATTTCCCACTTCTCAAAACTGTCACAGCCTTTAGTTGTTCATGAGTTGTTTGAGTGCAACTTGTCTCCCCCTTGATGTTTGTTGTGGAATGGCCTGTGTGGGAATGGGTGCCTTTCTAGTTTTGATGGTTTGAAGTTCTTGTTTAAGGGATGAGACTTCTGAGTTCATCCTTTCCATTTGTTTGCACAGTTGTTCAAGGATTGGGAGAGGGACAGATTGGGAAGGGGTTTGTGTTGGTTGGGTTATCCCAGGGGGATACTTTGGTTGTTGGATGGGTTGTTGGTATTGGACTGGAGGATGTTGGTATTGGACTGGTTGTGGTTGGAATTGGTTATGGTTTTGAAAATTTTGTGTAGGGTAGGGGTTTGGTCCTTGTGGTTGGCTAGGTTGTTGGTTATCTTTCCATCGGAAGCCTGAGTGGTCATTATACCTTGGGTTGAATGTGTTTGGGTATTGAGGCTTTTGAAAGTTTAGGGCATTGACTTCAGCAGGTGGTCCTCCTAAAAGAACATCCTTGATGGATGGAATGGTTGGGCAGTTGTCTGTTTTGTGGTCATGTTTGTCACAGATTGTGCAAACAAGGTCTACAGTTTGGATTTCATTGATTTTCCTATGGTCTATCTCTTCAACCTTCCTAGAGAGTGCTGCAAGTTTCTCCCTAAGGCTTTACTCTTCCCTAATTGTATGCATTCTAGTAGTTCTTTGAAGCTTTTCAGAATAAGGTGATGTTCCCCATGTTTGGTTTTGTTCAGCAAGGATTTCTAGATACTCGTAAGCATCATTCGGGGATTTGTTTTTAAAGGTCCCATTACACATCATGTCAATGAATTGTTTGTTCCCCGGGCCCAAACCTTCATAGAAAATTCTTACTTGTTCAGGAATAGAAAAACCATGGTGTGGAACCATGTTTAGGGTGTCTTTGAACCTCTCCCATGTTTCATAAAATGACTCTCCCTCTTTTTCAAAAAAATTTTGAATGCTCTTTTTTAGTGCAATGGTTTTGTGATGGGGGAAGTATTTTTTGTAAAATTCTCTTTGCAGTTGGTTCCAAGTGTGGATTAATGAAGGTCTCAGATCATTTAACCAGTTATTTGCTCGATCCTTAAGTGAGAAAGGAAAGAGCCTCATCTTAGCTGACTCAAGTTGATGTGGTGAGCACATGGTTTCAAAAATGTCATTGAACTCCTTAACATAAAGGTAAGGCATTTCTGACTCCATCCCATGGAAGGTTGGAAGGTGGTTTAGGACATGAGGTTTAAAGACATAGTGGGAATCTCCTAGGGAATCATGACTAATGCAAGAGGGTGCATTGGTCCAGGTAGGTGTAAGGTAGTCATTCATGGTTTGATCGACTGCATTCCCCAAATTTGGGGCTGCCTCATTTGGATTTCCATTTTGGTTCCCGCCCGGGTTTATGAGTTGGTTTCTTTGAAGACCCTCCATTGAAATTGACTCAATCTTTAACTCTGGGGTATTAGGAAGGTTAGGATCCAATGGTTTACTTGACTCCCCTATCCTATGACTTTCCACCCTAACTAGTCTGTTTGAGTTATCGCGTGTGAAGGCGGACATGTGCAAAAAAAAAAGAAAGAAAGGGAAAAGATAAGAGATCTTAGGTGAGAATAGAAGAATGGGGGTGATGAAAGAAGGTTTTTGTCTAAGGAACTTACTTAGTCCCCGGCAATGGCGCCAAAATTTGGTTGCGCCCAAATTTACCCAAGTTTTAAGGGTCAAGTGGTCGCCTGTAGTGTAGCTTGGGTTGTCGAATCCTCAGAGACCTAAGAAGAACCTTTAGACACTCAATAAAAAGAGATGGATTTTTGGATATGAAGTGGCTAACTTGGGTTGATTTTAGATTGTTTTGAAAGAGCACGAAAATATCTACGTGAATTCAAATTATGAGAAAATGAATTGATCCTAGGTTATTGCTCGGGGTGAATTGTATGAATTCCTTTTTTTACGATTTTAATTTCATTAACTAGAGAAGGATTCATGCAATGAATTCAAACTAACCTCATCACTTACTGATTAAACACCTTCAAAACATATGATAATCACCTATACACTTGTAGGATCATTTTCATGAGCACTCCAAGTTAAAGGATGTAATTAGCACATGAAAATGGGGTGAATAAATTCAATAAGGAAGAGGAAGAATAAAAATCATTGAATGAAAGAAACTCAATTAAAAGAAATTAATAACATTTAGGGCATGAGAAATAAAATTCAATCCAGCCCCTTGATACTCCCTTGGATCAAACCATAAAAGAGCTATCCCTCCATTAATGACAAGTTCTCAACGGAAGCGGAAAGTAGACTTATGAGGGTGGAATTGAAGAAGTAAAAACAACAAAAATAACGATCACTCCACCATTGTGTGACCAAAATCACAAGGTTTGGTGTGAATAAATTCACACCTTGAGGCAATGGTATCAAGGTGATAAGGAGAAGAACAGAACAAGAGAAGAAGAAGAACTTTTATTGAAGACTAAGGTGATTCGAACAACTTACATGCGAAGGAAGAACATTACAAAGGCAAATTGGCATAATAACATTAGAATGAAAAGAAAGCACCCAACGTCCCTAAATACACCACCACTACTGCCTTAAATAGGAAAAAATGAAGCCTTGGCCGAGCCCCCAACATCCCATGTGCCTTTAATTAATTATGTTGGGGAAAGGTGGGTGGAACATTAATGATGAGAGACTTTTCCACTTCTTGCCCCGAAGTTGCAGCCAGCTTGTATCCACCGGAAAGACGCGCCTAAAGTAACTTCTAGAAGACAGAATTTGAGTGGGACCTAGAAGACTTACATGAATCAACGGATGTCCCCTAAGATCCTGTAAAATTTCATCCCAAAATACTTTGTGGTTCGGGAGATATGATTGAAATAGTGGGATGTTTTCTGGGCCGCAGAATCTGGCCCAAAATTAAATCTTCAACTTGGGACACCTTAATAACCACCATTGAGGACGAATTAGCACTGGATCCAGAATAATTATTTGTTCCCCTATATGTCTTATATCCTTCAAGAAAGTTTGGGCTTAATTGGGCTTGTATTGTGGGCCCCATAGTCCAATTAGTGGGATGATATCCAATCTGCCTTCTCCAGAATTGTTTCCTTTAATCGCCAAATATCTCCATCATCATTTATTAATAATCCATTTATCCCTGAATAAAAAATGTTCATAATTAAGTTCATATCCATTTCAAAAAATATCAAATTAAAATATGAATAGTTACATTCTTTAAAATAAGATGAAACATTGGGCCTAAATTGGTGCACATTAGGCATGAAGTGCACAAATGATGAGAATGGGTGTTCAAAATGTAAAATGCACTAAAATGGTATTTATGAATAGCAAGGCACATGAAAACTACATATATTAGCAATGAATATTATCCTCTTATAGTGGCTAATCAGCGGCATTGCCAATCAGTAATCTACAACCCCAATTCGTTCTAGAATTTCGAAAGGTCCGATGTACCTGGGACTCAATTTACCTTTCTTACCAAAACGTATGACTCCCTTCCATGGAGATACCTTCAAGAAAACATGATCACCGAATTGAAATTACAAATCCTTCCATCAATTATCAGCATAGCTCTTCTGCCTACTTTGAGATGCTTTGATATGGTTTTGGATTACCTTCACCTTTTCCATCGTTTCCTCCACCAGTTCTGGGCCTACAAGTTTTGTTTCACCAACGTCATCCCAACAGGTTGGTGTGCAACATCTCTTTCCATATAACGCTTCATATGGTGCCATATAAATACTCAAATGGAAGCTATTGTTATAGAAAAATTCTAACATAGGTAAATATTGATCCCACATACCCTGAAAGTCAAGTGAGAAGGATCTCAACATGTCTTCTAAGGTTTGAATAGTTCATTCTGATTGTCCATCTGTTTGAGGGTGGTAGGCAGTGCTCAAATGAAGTTCAGTATCCAAGGCTTTCTGAAGACTTTTTCATAATCTTAAAGTAAAATGGGGATCACGATCAGAAACAATCGATATGGGTACTCCATGAAGTCTCACAACTTCATTAATATATAGTCTTGCTAGACGTTCCAGTGGTAGATCTTCTCTTATAGCAAGAAAATGTGCTGTCTTGGTAAGAAAATCAACAATGACCCATATTGCATCGTTCCTTATAGGAGTCTTTGGTATCCCCATGACAAATTCCATCGTAATATTTTCCCATTTCCACTCCGGTATGGGAAGAGGTTGCATGACTCCTCCAGGATGTTGCCTTCCAGATTTCACTTGTTGACAAACCATACATCTTGACACAAAATCAGCAATCTCCCTCTTCATATTGTCCCACCAAAAATGTTCCTTCAAATCTCTATACATTTTAGTGCTCCCAGGGTGTATAGAGAAATTGGAACTATGAGCATCATCCAGTAATTCCCTTTTTAGATCAGGTATATCGGGAACACAAAGTCTCTTCCCAAATTTCAAAATTCCATCTTCATACACAAAGTCTCTCAATCTCCCATCATTCACAACTTTAATCTTCTTTTGAAATTCTTCATCATCGGTCTGAGAACTCTTAATCCTTTCTAGTAAAGATGGTTTGGCAACCATTTTAAAAAGCATTGATGTTTCACCTTCCCTGGTTATTCCCATGTCCATCTTCACTAGATCCATGAAAATTGGATCCCTTTCAATTATCATATTGTTAAAAACTTCATGGTCTTTTCTGCTCAAAGCATCTGCCACCTTGTTTGCCTTCCCCAGGTGGTAGTGTATCGTGCAATCATAATCCTTGAGTAATTCAAGTCATCTCCTTTGCCTCATGTTGAGTTCTTTTTGTGAGAAAATATACTTCAAACTCTTGTGATCAGTATAAATCTCACATTTTTCACCATAGAGGTAGTGCCTCCATATCTTCAAAGCAAAGATCACAGCTGCTAACTCAAGATCATGTGTAGGATAGTTTTACTCATGAATTTTCAACTGTCGTGATGCATAAGCAATATCCTTGTCATTCTGCATAAGGACACAACCAAGTCCTTTCTTCGATGCATCACTATAAATAACGAACCCATCATTCCCTGATGGTAGAGTGAATATAGGAGAATTGACTAATATTATCTTCAGTTCTTCGAAAAATTATTCACACTCTTTTTTCCAAACAAATTTAACCCCTTTATGTGTGAGCTTCGTTAATGGGTTAGCCAATCGGGCAAAATTCTGGACGAAACGTCGATAATAACCTGCTAAACCAATAAAACTATGTACCTCAGTTATACTCGTAGGTTCTGGCCATTCTTGGATTGCCTTGGTCTTAGAATGATCAACAGAGATTCCATCTTTAGAGACAATATGGCCAAGAAAATAAATCTCATGAAGTCAGAATTCACACTTGCTAAACTTTCCATATAATTCATGACTTCTCAGAGTCTTCAGGATAACACGCAAGTGATTTTCATGATCTTCATAGCTTTTGGTGTATACCAAGATATCATCAATAAATACCACCACAAATTCATCGAGATATTCCTTTAAAACTCTATTCATCAGATCCATGAATACAGGGGGTGCATTAGTCAATCCAAAAGGCATTACGGTAAACTCATAATGCCCGTACCTGGTTCGAAATGCTGTCTTCAGAATGTCTTCCTTCTTCACACACAACTGATGGTATCCAGATCGAAGGTCAATCTTTGAAAAGTATTGATCTCCATGCAGTTGGTCAAATAAATCATCAATTCAAGGTAGGGGATACTTTTTCTTTATCCTTATAGCATTGATCTCCCTGTAGTTGATACATAACCTCATAGATCCATCTTTATTTTTAACAAAAAGAACATGGGCTCCCCATGGAGAAACACTAGGGTAAATAAATCCCTTATTACTCAATTCCTATAGTTGTTTCTTTAGTTCAACTAATTCTACAGTGGCCATTTTATAAGGGGTCTTCAATATAGGCCTTGATCCAGGAATTAAATCAATGGAAAACTCAACTTCTCATTCTGGAGGATGTCCAGGTAAATCTTCCGGAAATACATCTACATATTCTTTCACAATAGGTACATCCTCTATTTGAACATTCCTTTCCTCACCCACATTCATTTCATTCTATTCCTCCCCAATAATTGAATTTAGTTGAGCTACTGGGGGTGGATCTAGATAAGAATTAGGTGGTGATGATTCTGCTCTAAAGATAAGGTGTTCCTTATCATCATCATCAAAAATCGTAACCTCCTTCTTCTTACAATAAATCTTCGCATCATAGTTTGAAAGCCAATCCATAACGAGGATTATATCAAACTCAATCATAGGTATGACGATGAGATCAGCAGATAAAGAACATTTATGTGCTCTAATGGGGACTGATTCACAAAACTTTGTTGCAATGATACTTCCCTTAGAAGTTTTAACTGACAAATACCTTGTTAAATCAAATTGGAAATATCTAATTTTCTTAGCAAACTGGGAAGATATGAAACAATGCGATGATCCAGAATCAAATAATGCATTTTCTAAACTTGAGGAAACCATTAAATTACCTACCACCACGTCTTTTGGAGCTTCTACCTCAGCAGTAGTGATAGCATAAGCTTGGCCTTGATCCCTTGGCCTTTTCTGAGGTAATTTCCCCTGAAGATTAGGAAATTCATTTGCATAATGTCCCATATACCTGCAATTGTAGCATTGAACATTGGTAGCTTCCTTCTTCCCTTTTCAATCACGAGCTTGGTGGCCTTTTTCACCACACTTGTAACAGACACCCATTCCCTTTAATAAAGTACTGGGGTGTTTCTTGCCACATTTACCACAGGATGGATATTCAACCTTTCCCTTCTTCCCCTTATTTCCATTCCCATATTGATCAACAGATCTCTTATTTTCTTGATTTTATTTAAAGTCATAAGACTTTGAGAATTCTTTCTCTGTCTTGATAGCACATGAGACAATGTCTTCGTACGACGAGAAGGATTGTGAGACTAATGCTCGACGGAGAAATGGTTTTAACCCATCAAAGAAATGATCAATATTACTTCTTGGGTTACGTATATAATCTCCAGCATACCTTGCTAACCTTGTAAAGTTAGCCTCATACTTTGTGACATTCTCATCCTCCTTTTGTCTCAGACTCAAAAATTGCCTTTCCATATCTTCTCGATGGTCACGAGGAAAGTATTTTTCTAAAAACAGATCTTTGAACTCCCTCCATTCCATATTTGATACTTCATCATCTTACTTCGTGTTTTGAATCAATGACCACCATTGATCAGCATCTCCAGTGAGGCGGTAAACTGCCATGATAACTTTTTCCCTTTCACTACTCCCCAAAGCCTGAAATATTTTCTCTAAGGAACTTATCCATTGCTTAGCTACTAATGGATTTGTACTCCCATTGAACGTTGGTGGTTGTTTCCTCATGAATCGATCTAACATTGATCCTCCATGCTGCGGATCAGGGTGCTCCATACGGGTAAGGTTATTATTCATAACCTGAGTGAGTTGTCCCGGTATGGTGATTAGCTGATCGGCACCAGTTACATCACTGGCTCCACTATAATTATCTTGAGCAGGAGGGAAATCCCTATATAGAGTGCGTGCATTGATACAGTTTCCATTTTTTACACTAGGCTCCATTTCTAAACAATGGCATAAACTAGATCAGTTTATGAATCAAAATACATAATCCCATACTTATAAAACACTTAACATAAATTGAACTATTTATGGATATAATCCATAATCATAAAAAATGTTTTCTTTGAGGAAGTATATACTCATAAACCCTTCATAATGATTTATAAAGGAAATGAGAGTTATCCTAAGCATATCCCCCGGGAGTGTCGTAACCAAGAGTGCAGCAAGGCCCATTGTCGTGCACCAGTTCACGTTCAAGTCTAGCTCAAAGTGGTGTTTTCAGGTTTTACCCCCGGGTACATCTGTTCCAGAGCCACCTCTACCTGCTCGTTTCCATACAGGGATGTATTGCTCGGAAAACTCACAAAATCTCTCCAATACCAAAATTCTAGGAATTTATTCTATACTAATCCTCAAAGTTCATCTTAGGTCTACGTGCTCTAATCAGATTTTATCTAAATCTAGCTTCCAAGGTTTGTACTAAACTTCCTCTGATACCAACTGTAACGCCCCGACCCCAGTTAACCAGAGTCGGTGCATTATTACATAACATTGGCACGATCACAAGAAAGATCAAATCTTGAAGGACCGATTGGTTTAGTAGCCTTGGAAACACTAGATATATTCATAAAGTTTTACATTACATCATAAAGTGAAAAACTACTACAACAACATAATGTCTCCATAGTCCACACTATTATCCCCTCATAATATCCATGCAGGTCATTCCTAATTTACTTCTTCACATCTTGGGAGAAATAAAACATAGAAAAGGGGTGAGCTCAAATGCCCAGTAAGGATAACAATATAACGGGAACTTTCATAAATAAGAATAAACATTTAAGGTAGTGTATAACTAAAACAAAAGCCTTTTAAACTTGAACTTCAACATAGTATGAATAAAATAAAATTAAATAATTCCATTTACTTATTCACATGGATATTCTACTAATCGAATAATCACATGCAATATCAATAACCACTTTCATAATGATGGAATGCATAATGTCAGACTATCATAACCACATAGCCAAGGTCTCGTGCCAAGACTACAAATAAGATTCTTTAAAGTCCTTGTGCCAAGACACTAGTTTGTCTCATGAGACCTACCGATGCATCGAGGAGCTATAGCGGGCTCCACCCGTCACATATTAAGTCCAATGCATTCCCATATGAAAAGGTTTAAACATAACATAAACATTCGTATTAAAACTAGCATAAGAAATGTAAATACTTCATCCATAAACTATGAATGGTATAAAAATAACACATCCACAGTCAAACATATCACAAAACCTTCAATACAATATAGAAGTTTTGTATCAAAATAAATCAAATTCAAATAAGTGTAAAATCCATCAAAGGATTTTGACATAGATGAAATCAAAACTCTTTTTAGAGAAATATCTATTTTTATTTTGAAATCATTTAAGAGTCATATATTTATAAAATAAAAAATTTTCTTTTAAAATTTTCTTATAAGCTTTTAAGGGAAGCTTCGATGATTTTCTAACGGCGGAAAATAGCCGTACCCACCGTATAAGTTAAAAAACATTCTTACCTTAATTCTATCGAAAAGGTTAAAAAGCACCTTATTTGGAAAACAACAGAAAGATTCCTTTATAAAACTCTTATAAAAAGTAAAACAAGGGTATAAATGACGTTAACCCATATTTTTTTAAATAGTAAAAATGTTTTGAAATACATTTTTATGAAACATGGATGTGGATGATAAAGATATCCCAGTAGATTATTACGTATAAACAACCTCGGATAATGAAGAGATTGTGAAATAAGACTTACCTTGTACTTTTCCTTGGTTGGGGTAGGTTAACCTCCTGTATAATTGTGAAATAATTTTTATTAAATTATACAAGAATATGATATCATATATGATCTTTTAACATTAATTTGTTAATAATATCTTAGTATTATCATCGTTTCGGGTGTTAACTTACTCGTTTTCTTTGATATGTTTTGTTACGTAAGCCATGTTTGTTATGGATAGGATGTATATTATTCATATCCAGAATGATATCAAGTCCTTAAAAATTATTTTTAAATCATCAAATGATAATTATACTTGAATGGATATGATGAAGAATGAATCTCATCGCGTTCGTGGAGACGGTAGTCCGTACGTACGTACGAGAGACCATATCATTCTTTTGATATTAAAATAATATATAATTGGATGGTATAACATATATAAAGAATCATTATTATGTTATATTTATTATTTACATGAGTTACACATCATTATTATACCCATCCAAATAATAATTTATTGAATAACAATTACACCACGACGTGGAGACGGTAAGCCGTACGTACGCACGTATGGTGACATGTTATTCAAAGGATGGATAGAATACTGAATATGGTTGTACCATATTTATAATAACATCAAAGTATATATAAGATACTGGAGTTATTATTTTATAATGGTAATAACAAATAAAGAATAAGTGGAATAATAAATGAATTTGAAAAAGGGTGGTGAAAGCATTACCTCTTTTTCGGGTTCTTCCTTTTGATTTGATCAAAAGGGATCTTAGGTTGGATTTCTGACTAAAGGAAGGACTCTAGGATGAATTTAGGGATGTTGAGAGAGTATTTGGTCAGATTTTTGCTGATCCAAAAGGCTTTTAAGGTGTGAGTTAATGAGAATGTGGAGTGCCCTTTTATAAGAGGGGTGAGGGGCACCTTTGGAAAAGCTAGAAATATTATTTTATAATAAATTCATATTCAGTTTAAAATGGCCCCAAAGTGTATTCTTTAAATTTTAAGGTGGGGATAGGTCTAAAACCACTCAACCAATATAATTTAGACAGGTTTGGGTCATTATACTAACCTTATCTTTAAGTATTAACTCTTAGTTAATTAGTTTCACTTTTACAATGTGTCTTTGTATTTTTATATTATATGGTTAATAAACTTGCTATATACATCCAAGAGACCCACAAGTGGTCCATTAATGATACAAATATCATGATATAAGTCTCTTGTCCGAACATTAGATTTTTATAAATTTAATATCAATTAATAATATAATATTTTTTTTAAAAACTCTTTTATGTCAATTTTGACACTACTCAATAATTGATTTTTTTAAAACTCATAATAGAATGATTACTTCTAACAAAGTAGATTAAATCAATACTAATATGTCATAGTATCCTATAAAATTAGTGTAATTCATTAAAATCCTCAAATTATATTTATTTGGGTATTTATAATATCAATTATTTTAATTTTTCACTATTATGGTAATTACTGCATCATCATTGTGTCATAAATAAATAAAATTATTTAATGTCTAAAAATTATAAATAAAATATAATTATGTAGGAAATCTTTTTATCTTTATAATTAATATTTATAGTATAAAATCCAACATATATAACCCTATGTAAAAATTGTTTTTCTAAAAGATATATGCTTGTGTCATTTTTGTATTCATTTTAACTTAATTAAAATAAAGTGTCCCTATCACTTACAAGTGACACCATGAGGTCCCAAAATCGACCCAAAGATGTCCATGGTCGAACATGTATCAACCAATAAGGTTAGGACACGTTTTAGGGTAATTTTTTTATCATTACAATATTATTTTTAACCATTATTTACCGGATTTACCCTTTAACCATGGTAAATAAAATATTTACCGAAGTAATTATTCAAAATGTTTAAAAATAAAAGTTAAATATTTAAAAAAGTTGAAAATCTTGATTCCAAATATGGAATCCTTTTTTCCAAATTCAAAACACAGAAGTGGCAGAAATTAATTTAAAATGAATTCTCACTGTCAAAACAAAAAGCGTGTTTTTAAGATATAATAACTATCAAAAGATTAATACTCGTTTATGTTCGGTTTAATTATGAAATTATTTCCAATTAACAACATTGTATTAAATGGTAAAAATATATTCTAAATATACTTTAAAAACACTCAAATTCACAATTTCTCACTATTAATTGTTTTGATTAAAAAAGTTGTTTTTAATTAAAATTTAGTAATTTTCACTATTCATCAAAATATTAAAGTTATCCGAAAAGTACCAAAATTTCACCTTAGGCTAAATTTGATACTCTGTATCCAAAAATAAAGTCCATTTTGAGAGATAAAATTTCAAAAAGTAGGTATTACTATTCATAACGACTAATTTGATCGGTTGTGGTGTGTGTTAGAACTCGATGTTGCATACAACACACGCTATTGCATTATTTAAAGTGAAGTGTACCGTAGAAGCTTGGGGTGTTACACACATGGTGGTTGAAGTTGAAATTCTTACTGTTCCATTTTAATCCCTTGATCTCGATTTCACTCTAAGAATTCCCTAGTGAAAAAAAAACTATATATATATATATAATAAATAAAGTGAAATATAAGTATATATATAAAAATTATAGAATAAGGAAGCAAAAAAAGTCGTAGGTCAGTGGTAAGCATGCGCCCCTGTCTCCCTTCGGTCTCGGGTTCGATTCCCCGTGGCTTCGCCAGTTGTGATGGGGTTTGCCCCACGACCTATGATGTGGCCTTTTTATTATTATTATTATTTTTTTTATTTTTTTTGTATTTCTATTTTAACCTAAAAACACATAAAAAAACAAACTGATGATACATTGTCTTCTTTTTAAATTTCTGGGTAAGGTATTACTCGAGGATCACACCACGTGACACGGATGAATATGGTGATACCCTTTCGTACCTATCTATACTCAGAATATAAGAACAGGTCAATAGTCTATATATATTTTTTAAATATCAATATTAATTAATCCTATTTGAAAAATAAAGATGATTCAAAAAAATATTGGAAACATGAAAACCATGGGTTTCCTCCCGTACTGCGCTTTGTTTAACGTCGTTAGCCCAACATGGACCCCTAATTGATTAATTATTTTTGTCATCTAAGGTAGGTTCACACAATTCTTCATCAACTTCATGTTTTTGGAATGGTTCTATGAATGGTTTGATTCTATGACCATTAACTTTAAATGTTTGACCATTGGTGGGATCTTGAATTTCAACAGCCCCATGGGGGTACACCTTATGTACTATGTATGGACCTAACCATCTAGACCTCAACTTTCCCGGGTGTAAATGAAGCTTAGAATTATACAAAACAATAGGTTTACCCAGTTTAATGTGTTTGGTTTTAAGATTTTGAGATTGTTAGGCTTGTACTTTAGCTTTATTGATCCTTGAATTTTCATAAGCCTCCATCCTAAGTTCCTCTAGTTCATTGAGATCTAATTTCCTTTTTGTTTCATCCAATGAGAGGTCATAATTCATTTTCTTAATTGCCCAAAAAGCCTTATGTTCAATCTCCACTAGAAAATGACATGCTTTACCATAAACCAACCAATATGGGGACATTCCTAAAATGGTTTTATATGCGGTTCAATAGGCCCAAAGAGAATATAAGAGTTTCTCAGACCAATATTTCTTAGAAGGATTGATAGTTTTTTCAAGAATATTCTTAATCTCCCTATTTTCTAACTCAGCTTGATCATTGGTTTGAGGATGGTATTCAGTGGAAACTTTATGATAAATCCCATACTTTTCCATGAGTGATGAGAATGGACGATTTGAAAAATGAGTTCCACAATCACTAATAATATCCCTAGGAATTCCAAATCTAGAGAAGATGTTTTCTTTTAAGAATATAATCACAGTTTTCTGATCATTTGATTTTGTGGGAATGGCCTCAACCCATTTTGAGACATAATCAACATCTAATAGAATGTGGAGGTATCCTTTAGAGTTTGGGAAAGGACCCATGAAATCAATTCCCCAGCAGTCAAAGATCTCAATCACTAAGATGGGAGTGAGTGGCATTTGATTCCTTCTTGTGATTGACCCTACTTGTTGACACTTAGGAAAACTTTGAAAAAATGTGTAGGAGTCCCTTGAGAGGGTGGGCCAGAAGAGACCACATTGAAGAATCTTAGAAGTTGTTTTCTTAGAGGAAAAGTGACCTCCACATGCCTCACTATGACCAAATTTAAGGATGGACTCTTGTTCAGATTCTGGGACACACCTCCTAATGACTTGGTCAGGGTAGAACTTATAGAGGTATGGATCATCAAACACATAGTGTCTAACATCATAAAGAAATTTCCTTTGAGATTGAGTCCTTAATATTTTTGGAATGACTCCTATAACTAAGAAATTGGGTATGTCAGCATACCATGGGAAGTCACTCACAGAGTATAGGTGTTCATCAGGAAATGAATCAGACACATAAAGATGACTTGAGTTGTCTTTGAATTCCATCCTAGAGAGGTGATCAGCTACAACATTTTCAACGCCCTTTTTATCCTTGATTGTGAGGTCAAATTCTTGTAAGAGAAGGACCCAACTAATCAGTCTAGCCTTGGCATATTGTTTTTGGAAGAGGTATTTTAGTGAAAAATGGTCATTGAAGTGATGGGGGATCCTAATAGGTAGGACCTAAAATTCTCTAAGGAAAACACAACAGCAAGTAACTCTTTTTCAGTGGTGGTGTAGTTGATTTGGGCATCATTTAAGGATTTTCTTGCATAAGAAATGACATAAGGAGTTTTATCACAATGTTGTCCTAACACAGATCCTACAGCAAAGTCACTGGAATCACACATAAGTTCGAAAGGAAGGTTCCAATTTGGAGATTTCATAATGGGAGGAGAGGTGAGAGAGGATTTGAGGGTTGAGAATGAACCCTCACAGCTTTCTATCCAAACAAATGGAGCACCCTTTACTAGGAGAGCACAAAGGGGATGGGAGATTGAACTAAAGTCCTTGATGAATCTTCTATAGAAACCAGCATGTCTTGAGAAAGACCTCACTTCCTAGACATTTTTGGGTTATGGAAGGTGATGAATGATGTCAACCTTGGATTTATCAACTTCAATCCCCCTACCTAAGACCATATGGCCTAGAACTAGTCCCTCTTTAACCATGAATTGGAATTTTTCCCAGTTTAGGTTTAGATTATTTTCTTCAAATCTTGACAAGACTCTCTCCACATTCCTCAGACATCCCTCAAATGTATCCCCAATCACAAAGAATTCATCCATGAAGACCTCTAGAAAATCCCTTACCATGTCTGAGAATATTCCCATCATGCACCGCTGAAAGGTTCCAGGGGCATTGCATAACCCTAAGGGCAAGCGTTTGAAAGAAAAGGTGCCAAATGGACATGTGAATGTAGTCTTCCCTTGATCCTCTAGGGAGACCTCAATTTTATTGTACCCCAAGTACCCATCTAAAAAACAGTAGAAGGAATGACCTCCCACTCTCTCAAGGACTTGGTCAATGAATGGTAAGGGGAAATGGTCCTTCTTGGTGAATGGTTTTAGCTTCCTATAGTCAATACAGACCCTCCATCCACTACTCACCCTAGTTGGAAGAATCTCTCCATCCTTATTGGTTATCATTGTGATTCCTTCCTTCTTGAGAACCACTTGGATTGGGCTGACCCACTCACTCTCAGTTATGGGATATATAATACCAGCTTTTAAAAATTTCAGAAGTTCCTTCCTTACTACCTCCATGAGATTAGGATTGAGTCTCCGTTGAGGTTGATGACATGGATTTGAATCAGATTCTAAAACAATCCTATGAGTCCCGATAAGTGGGATAATCCCAAGAATATCAGACATGGTCCAACCAATGGATTTCTTATGTTTCCTAAGGAAATCTAGAAGCATCCTCTCATGATTGGCTTTAAGAGAAGAAGAAATGACAATAGGATGTGTTTGATTGTCCCCTATGAAGGCATACTTGAGTGCAGTGGGAAGTTCCTTCAATTCAAGATCATGTTGGTTCAAAATTTCAGCAGAAGATTGGGACATTGGATCAATATCAATTTCTTTTTTTAGAGTTTTAGATAGGATTGATTCCCCACATATAGAACTTTCAGCTACTATATTAGATTGATCAGATTTAGGGAAGGAATTTTGATTGGTCTCCATGAAATTGGTTTCCTGAAATGTTTCACTGATTGTTAGACCAAAGACTTCATCATAAGAGTAATTTGAAAATGATTCAATCCAAGGAGATAAACTTCCTTCATGTGAACAAAGGAAATCAATCTCATCCTAACTTAAACATCCATCAAATATTCCTTGATGTTCTATGGATTCATTATCAATGCTTCCTATCATGTTTACTTTATGAATGTCCTCATCATCCCCTATTTATGAGCTTGCATTATAGATTTTCAAGTCTAGACTCATGTTTCCAACGGTGATGGTCATGTTCCCGTTTCGAACTCAGATAAGAGAGTTGATTGTTGCAAGGAAAGGACGACCAAGGATGATTAGGGTTTGTTCCTTATTTCTTAAGTTTGGATGGTTGTCAAGTACAATGAATTCAGCAGGGTAGATGAAGTTTTCAACCTTTACCATAACGTCCTTTAAAATCCCCTTTGGAACCCTAATGCTACGATCATCAAGTTGAAGTGTGATAGATGTGGGTTGAAGATATTCTAGGCCTAATTGGCAGTACACATCATAGGGGATGAGATTGACACTAGCACCTAGGTCACACAAGGCCTTGACAACATTTATCTCTCCTAGTTCAACATTGATGTAAGGGAAACCTGGGTCTTTCAACTTAGGAGGTATGGTCCCTTGAATGGTGGTACTCACTTTAGCAGCCAAAAGGACTTGGTTTTTATGTGAAAATTTTCTTTTAAAAGTGCACAAGTCCTTAAGGTACTTTGAGTAGGCAGGTATGTTTTGGATGGCATCGAGAAGGGGAATGTTCAACTTGACTTGTGAGAATATTTCCCTCAATGTTTCACTCAATTCAGGATTGGTTTTCCCCCTCATGCATTGAGGAAATGGTGTAGGTTGTGGGGTTTTTTTGTTGAAGAGTTGTTTATTTGACAATGTTATCGTGTTTTTCAGTTTTATCATTTGGTTCATTTGAATTTTCATCCAAGTTTGAATCTTCATGTGGGTTTTGAATTAGTTGTTCAGGTTTCTCAATTGATTTCCCACTTCTTAAAATAGTCACAACCTTTAGTTGTTCATGAGTTGTTTGATCACAACTTGACTCTCCCCTTGAAGTTGAGGATGGAACCGCCTGATTAGGCATGGGCGCCTTTCCAGTTTTGATGGTTTGAAGTTCTTGTTTAAGGGAAGAGACTTCTGAGTTCATCCTTTCTATTTGTTTGCACAGTTGTTCTAGTAGGCTTTGTGGAACAGTTTGGGTTGGTGCTTGAGAAGATTGGTTTATCCCAGGGGGATATTTTGGAGGTGGGATGGTTTGTTGAACATGGACTGGTGGCTGTTGGTATTGGATAGGTTGAGTTTGGAACTGGTTATGGGTTTGGTAGTTCTGATGGGGGTAAATATTTTGTCCCTGTGGTTGGCTAGGTTATTAGTTATCTTTGCAGCGGAAGCCTGGGTGGTCATTATACCTTGGGTTGAAGTTGTTTTGGTATTGAGGCTTTTGAAAGTTCAAAACATTTACTTCCACTGGGGGTCCTCCTAAAGGAACATCCTTGATGGATGTAATGGTTGGGCAGTTTTCTGTCTTATGGTCATGTTTGTCATAAATTGTGCAAATAGGGTCAACAGTTTGGATTTCATGAAATTTCCTAAGGTCTATCTCTTCAACCTTCCTAGAGAGTGATGCGAGTTTAGCCCTAAGGCTTTCCTATTCTCCAAGTGTATGAATTCTATTAGTTTTTTGTGTCTTTTCAGAATAAGGTGAAGTTCCCCATGTTTGGTTTTTTTCAGAAAGACTTTCTAGATACTCATAAGCATCATTTGGGGCTTTGTTTTTAGAGGTTCCATTACACATCATGTCAATGAATTGTTTGTTCCCCGAAACCAAACCTTCATAGAAAATTCTCACTTGTTTAGTAATAGAAAAACCATGGTGAGGAACCATGTTTAGAGTGTCCTTTAATCTCTCCCATGTTTCATAGAATTACTGTCCCTCTTTTTAATTTTTTTTGGATACACTTTTTAAGTGCTTTTTTTTGTGGTGGGGAAAGTATTTTTCATAGAATTATCTTTGTAGTTGGTCCCAAGAGTTAATGGATGATGGTCTCAAATTTTTTAGCCAATTTTTAGCTCGATCCTTTAAAGAAAAAGGAAATAACCTCATCTTAGCTGATTCTAGTTGATGTGGGGGACACATGGTTTCTATAATGTCATTGAACTCCCTAATGTGAAGGTAGGGCATCTCATACTCCATTCCATGGAATGTGGGAAGGTGGTTTATGACATGGGGTTTAAAGATGTAGTTGTAATCTCCTAGGTAATTGTGTCTAATGCATGAGGGGGCATTAGTCCAAGAAGGTGTGAGGTAGTCATTCATGGTTTGATCAATTGCATTCCCCAAGTTTGGGGCTACCTCATTTGGGTTTCCATTTTGGTTCCCACCCGGGTTTATGAGTTGGTTTCTTTGAAGACCTTCCATTGAAATAGGATCAATTTTTGAATATAAACTATTAGGAAGATTATGATCTAATGTAAAGAGTTACCTTGGTGTACTTGACTCCCCAACCCCAGGACTATCCACCCTAACTAGACGGTTTGATTGATCGCGGGTGTAGGCGGACATGCGCCAAAAGAAAAAAAAAGAGAAAGGGAAAAGATGATAGAATTTGGATGAGAAAAGAAGAAATGGGGGAGAATAGAATGGGTGTTTAAATTACTTACTTGGTTCCCCGACAATGACGCCAAAATTTGATTCACGCTCAAATTTACCCAAGAGAAGAAGGTAGGATGGTCCTTGTAGTTTAACTTGGGTTGTCGAATCCTCAGAGACCTAAGAAGAAACCCATAGACACGTAAATTCTATGGACTATTTTTGGATATGAAGTGGCCAACTTGGGTTTATTTTATATGGGTTTAAAGGAACTCTAATATACTTAAGTGAATTCAATTTAAAAGAATGAGTTGATCCTAGGTTATCACTTGGGGTGGATTGGACGTATTCCCTTTTCAATTATTTCAATTTCTTATATTTGAGTTGAGTTCATTTAAGGAGATAAAAAAACTTCATCACTTACTGATTTTATACCAAAACACCATAATACCAATCACCTATACACTTGAAGGATCAAAGTTTTGAGCACTTCAAGGTAAAGGTTCGTATTAGCACTTGAATTGTGTGGCCTTAAATTCAACAAGGACGATGAAGTTTAAAAACCATCAAATAAAAATCTCAATTAAAGAAGTGATTAGACATTAATGGGGTGATAAATAACATCCAATCCAGACCATTTCTACTCACTTGGATCAACCCATAAGTGGGTTATCCCTCCATTGATTCTATGGCTTCAATAGAAGCGGAAAGTAGACTCATGAGGGAAGAAATGGAGAAGTAAAAAAAACACAATAAAATAACGATCACTCCACCGTTGTGTGATAATTTCACAATGTTTGGTATGAATAAATTCACACCTTGATCCAACGGTATCAAAGTGATATGAAGAATAATAGAATAAGAGGATAAGAAGAACTTTTATTAAGAAACTGAAGTGAATTGAACAACTTACATGTGAAAGACAAACTTAAGACAACAAAATCGCAACATAACATTACAATTGAACAAAGCATCAAAGATGAAAAACTCCTCCACCACCACTACCTTAAATAGGCTTTTTGGGAGACTTGGGTCGATCCTAAAATAGTACAAATCATCCCACTTGATTATGGTAGGCCTGGGGTGGTGGAAAGCTTGTGGAACTTGGACTTTTCCACACTTGACCTGAGGTGGAATCCAACTTTCATCCACCGAACAGACGCGCTTGTAAGACCTTCTAGATGGCCGAATCAGAGTGGGTCATAGAAGAATAAAATAGATCCCCAGATTTCTTCTAACCAGATGTAAAATTTGGGCCCATTTAGAGTTGTGGATTCCGAGATATGATCATATTGGTAGGATTATTTTCTGGGATGCATAATCTGACCCAAAATTTTATCTCCAAATTGGGCCTGTATGTTGGGCCCTACATTCTCATAAGTGGGATGATGTCCAATCTGACTTCTCCAGAATTGTTTCCTTTCATCACAAAATATCCCCATCTTCTTCCATGAATTCTCCATTGATCCTTGAATCAAACATGTTAATATTTAAGTGTAGATAAATTTCCCAAAATATCAAATTAAAATATGTATAATTAGATTTCTTAAAATCAGATGAATCATTGGGTACTTTAATGTTAAAAAATGTACCACATAATAGTTCATTTTAAGAAGGAATTAAAATCATAATGTGAAATGATGTTCAAAGTGTAAAATGCACTAAAATGGTGTTTATGAATAATAATGAACACAAATATTATATATATTAACAATGAATATTAGCCTCATTTAGTGGCTAGTCAGAAGTCAAAGGTAAGTTCGTCCAATTACATCAAAAAATAATAAAGCAAGAAAGAATGATGACACAAGTGTGTGTCCTGATTTATGAGATATCCAAAGACAAAGAGATTATATTACACAATGTGCGTTTGTAGGATGGTTGTTGTTTCTATGACTATTCCTTATCTCTTTAGGGGAATTTATGGGCTTCTAGACTATACTCTTGGTCTATGAATACTATTCAATACTATTGAGATAAGGTCCGAGAGGGTCATACATAATAACTTATTTGAGAATCTGCTATATTCTAGAGAATATATATATATAGTACATGGTAGGACCCAAAAAAGGGTATGAGAGTTGTCCAAGTCATCGATCACTGATGAATAAATAAATTCATTATTATTAGAGTATAGAATAATTAGGTTGAAATCATTTATTAAAATTATTCACAAGGTATTTAGTGAATACAATAAAAATTTTATACGAAAAAATATCATTTTAATATTCAAGGTTCGTTTAATATTTTGGGAATTTTGATTCTAGTTAAATGTATCAAGTTTTATCACGTAATATATTTATTATATTACAGGAATGTAATAAAATATAAATAATATTTACATTATAGTTAGTTCATCATAATTATTTATTTATTGCTTATTTAGTGGGCATTAAATATATGGGGGTTGGGGAACCCTATCTGGGTGTTTTGAGCAATCCACTATATAAGTAGGATAGGAGCTCTATTATAGTTACTATTCATGACAACATAATGAGATCTTATCTCTCCTCCTGCTTTCTAGAGAGAGAGTGTCTCTTCAAGTGAAAGATCCAAGAATGCCTTCACCGAATCAAAGGCATGAGATTGAGGTGATCGTCCCGATGCTAAGGGATTCATCGGAGCTCCGCGCTAGCACATGGAATTCGAAGAATGATAAGTGTGCATATTATTGAAGTGTGTGTGGATGATCTAGAGGGGTTCGACTTCATATTATTTGAGCAACGATCATGGGATATCATGCGTTTTTTCTTTAAATTTTATCATCCTTAGATTATTGTACAAATAATTGATATGGAACACCTATGTGGGATCCTACTAAGCCTGTTATCTCACACATTGTGCATCCCTTAAATGGTTCATAGAACTTGTTATGTATTTCAATGAAGGGAAAGGCACTACAGAGAGGCGGTGAGTTTTTTTTGTTAGCTAAGTTTGGGTAGCTGGTGGTGAGATGGTGGGAGTTTTCCCACATGATCACATAGAGACTATTGGAGTAGGTGTTTTATTTTTTTCATCCTTTGTAGTTGGAATTTTATCTTATAGATTGTTTTGATACCTTTTTAGTTTCATCGCTTCCATTTTTCTATATCTATTATGACATATGTATTCATGTTTTCTTTTATTATTTCTTTATGTATATGTATATGTCATGTTTCTACTTTAGGTTTGGAGAAATTATTCCTGTTATTTATTTTTGATAATTGGGGTGACAAATGTCATCACATGGGGATCAGGAACGCCCTTCAGGTATGTGGCAATTCGGTTCTGGTACCAATATTGAGAGTATATCCGAGTTGGGTTCTTCACAGTACATGTTTATTTTTCCTTCAACATATCTAAGATGACACTTTATAAGAATTGTCTAAAATACTCTATGATACTTTCTAGTGAACATTAATAAAAATTTCATTAGGCATTCATCTAGTATAAATACACTCTGTAAAGTATAGTGAAGTGTAAATCAATGTTTCATTAATTTTTTAGTAAAATAAAGAAAGTATATCATACTGTAACACTAATATCTTCCCAAATTAGTGCCTTAAGCATGGAAACTATATTATTCCATGTATTTACATTAACTATAACATCAATTCTTGTGGTTAACCCAATGTAACTACTAAACATGTCCTTGTTGGGGTTAATAGGCTGGCCACATACATTATATCCAACATCAAATTTGATGTCTCTATTTCTCTCTTAAATAATTTTTATTAACACTGTCATGCTACAACACTCTTTTTTTATCTATTACATAGGTTTTTCATCATTTATAATTTTATTGGCTTCAATATCATCAATATGGTGTTCCTTTGGATTGGTAGCATTGAAATGTTCACAAACTTGTTGTTCCTCTTCATTGAGAGTATCAACATGTTGAGAAACCTATTATTCCTTATTATTGGGAGCATTGTCATGTCCATAAGTCATTATCTGTAGAAGCAGTTGAACACTTAATTTGTATTATGTAAATACCATAGTGAATTGATAATAATATGAGGTAACAAAATGTATATTACAAAAAAAAACCTATTTATTGAACTCTGTTTTTTAAAAGTTTTAAGGGATTTGAACCCTCTATCGAGTATCCAAATCCCCTAATTATGGTATCCTCTGACATATAAGACCCCATCTACATTGAGAGCACTATGAAATGATTACAACATCCCAATAAAAGGGTCATCCTCAGTTGAATTGAAATCTGACCCTTCAATGGTTTTGGTCGATAACAGAACAATTGACCACTTTATATTTATAGGATATGGAATATGAAATACATGTACTTACTATGATTCCATCATAAATGGTTCATCTTTATACCATTCATTACTGAAATCCACTTTCAAGAATCCCAATTCATATATTTTAGCTGCACTCCTATTATCAACCCGCTTTCATTGAAAAATTGGCACTTGTAATGTTGTATAATCCAACTCTCACATTTATTTGATGATTCCAATACATTAAATATCTACTTAAATTAGATTTCTCTCCTTGGTACCAGATACATGCATCACTTTAGCCACAAGTGTAACTATACTATTTTGTATGGTAATTTGTTATTCATGTTCATTTGTATAGAATATATGATCATTAATTATATAATAATTATAATATTATACATGAACACTTGGTCCTCTAGCCACCAGTAAAAGTAGTTCTGAAATTAAATCTAGATATTAAGTTGGATCCTTAAAAATATGGTTTTAAAAACATCACATAAAATATTTATTATATGTATTTGATATCTATATTTTATCCCTTAATATATTCAAATGCCTAATAATTTCTTTATGAGTTTCAATATAGGTTGAAGCCTCTAAAACACTACAAAAAACATAAAGGTGAGTTTTCTCCCACTCTGCAATAGTATGTAACACCCCGACCCTAGAATCCTGAAGCTGGTGCATTAGTTTATTAAATTGGAATAGATACAATCTTCAAATCCAAATGAACCAAATAGTTTATTGATTTTGGAAAACAAGATTACATACATGAAACCCATAATACATTTGGAAAAGAAAATAAATCATAACATAAGTAAAATATCAACATCCTTGAAACTCATTCAAAGGATTACTCTTCATAACCTAGGGAAAGGAAATAAAATAATGGTGATCTAAAATTACCAGTAAGTGTAATGTATAGTTGAATCAATAATTAATCAATAAGAATAAATCAACATGGAAATGTGAATAATTGAGAACACATTCCATTTAAATAACTGGATAAGGCACAATCAATATAGAAAGGTAAGAAAATGGAAACACATTCAATTTAATCAATAAACTGAGAATGAAATTCATCCATAGATATTTCAACGCAATAATCTTATGGATAATAATAACAATTGAATTATCAATAAAGAAAATTCTTAATTATTAGATGCCATGTTTCCCAAGCACATGATACCTTTATCATCAAGATAATACAGTTTACACTATTCTTTTCGGCCAAATGATTCATCACATGAGACTATTTATGCATTGATAGGTTTGTATTAACCTGTCCCCAACCCATAGTGCTTCCATTAAATGTTCCCTAACCCATGTATTTCATGTCCAAATCATTCCTCATATATCGAATAATTTATTTAATTAAAAAAAAGTGCCTTATCGAAATGTATCTATATTGAATAGAAGACAAAACTTCATCCATAATTCCTCAGTGTAGGATATATAACAACAAGTTTTGTTGATGTTTATGAATTCAAATACCATTTAAATATCATTAAAACATTATTTAGGAAAATAATCTTTAAACATCCCAAAGTGTCCCATACCAGTTTGAAACATTTGAATCATAATCCCAATGAAGTAATATAATTAAATGAAACTTCTAATATCATGATAATAATGATATTAATGATATAACATGTCCAATGGTAGTATATACACTATATAAAAGTGAATTGGTACATAACAACAAATTATTCTAAATGGAATGTAAATTGAGGCGAAATCCCTTACCTTGAGTCCGACTTGTCATGTGTGCCTTTATATTCCTAAATAATAAACTTATATTAATTATTTAATTAATTTAAACCTTTTTATTATTTATCATTACATTTATATAACTTATTACAATGTTGTAAACAACTAATTAAAAAATTAAGTTTACATCGGGTGTTTTGACCATATTTGGTTTATTTGTCAAAAATGACTTTGGAAGGTCAAATATGGTCAAAGGGGTCATTATATAAACATATAAAAAATATTAATCATGAAATAATTATCATATTTATATATTAATTATACTTTTCAAACCAATCATGAAATATGATTATGAAAAATGAATAAACATTACAATCACGGAGATAATTGGTCGTACGTATGCGTGAGTAATGTTCCCTATTTTTCAATGGTCATTATGGAAATAAGGTAAGTAAAATTATATATTTATAAAATTATAATTATATCATAAATACCATGTTATTTAATCATATATAATTATATATATAATTCTTTTGATGTTAAAGGAATCACATCTTGTCGAGGAGGCGGTTGTCTACATGTCCACGACCGATGTTATCACTTTTTAGCATGTGAAAAGGGTAATAACGAAAATGATATATTATATTTATAGAAATTAAATTATGTCATGAATATAATATATAAGTCATTTATGTCACATATTTTTAATTAAAACCATCCTTTATACATTCCACATATCGCGTGAACGAATCACACCATTTTGAGGAGGCAATAGTCCACACTTCTACAAATGATGTTATCATATTACCACAAAATGTAAAGCATAAAGGTATGTTATATATAAAAATAACACAATAATAAGGGAATTATATTTATCGTATATATCATATATAAATATTTTATCCATCATAATACCCAACCATGAAAGGTGCTAAAGGAAAAATGAACATCATCATTTCATGAGGTGGTAGTTCGCCACATACCTAAATGGTAAGTTCGCTACCCATTAGATGAAAGTGTGTGTAAGTTTGGGTCAAAAAATTAATATAAAAACATATTATTATATTGAGTATACTAAGTTTATTATTTAATCATGGAATAAGAATATTCTAGGGGGTGGATAATGAAAATAAAATAAAAGAGCTTGAGGAAGGATGTTACCTCTTTATTGGGTAACTCCTTTTAGTTTGCACCAAAGGGATTACTTGGATGGATTTATTACCAAAGGGATGATTATAGGTTGAGGTTAGGTATTTTGGTATATTATTTAAGAATGTTTTTAGTGATACAAAGGGATTGAGATGTGTGAATAAGGGGGGAGGGGTGATTTCCTTTTTATAGTGGAGGAGGACTAAAAATCTTGTAAATTTTTAAAAAGGGAATTTCAACCATGTTTTTTCTATGAAAATTGGATATAATAATGGTAAAAATATGATATAATGGAGTATAGAGTCAAAATATTATCATAAAATAAATTTTTGGACAAGTTTATAGGTTATTTTTTGCCTTAAGTTTAAGGTTTAGTCTCTTGTTAAGCTAATATTTTTCTTAATCATTGTAATTAATTTTAATCACTTTCACTATTTTTTTTGTAAAAAACTAAGTTGAACTTATCAGAAATTTTAAATTATTATGATTACAAATATGGATTCCATTTTTCTAACTTATAATCACATAAGTGGCATAAATCACTTTAAATTTAATCCCAGAGATGGGACAAAAAAGCGAGTTTTAAAGTAATAATGTTCAAAAGTTTTCTAAGTTTTTATATTAAATTTAAAATTTAAATCAATTCAAATGACCTAAATTGTATTAAATAATATAAAAAGTTTTCTAATTACACTTAAAAGAAATCAAAACATAATTTAACTAGATAAATAAATTAGATGAAAAATCTGTTTTGAATTAAAATTTTGTATTTTTCACTATTCATCAAAAAATGAAACTTCACAGAAAAATAAAAAAAATAACCCTAACCTAATTTTGATGATTATATTTAAAAAATAAACTTTATTTTTACATATAATATTTATAAAAGTTAAAAAAATTGTATTTAAAACAGGTTCTCCATTAAAAGTCGGCAAAAGCGCCTTTATAAAAATATAGGTTTTTATTGGTAAAATTAGGTTTGTTATTACCTTACTTTTATCAAATCTATTGGATGATTATAAAAAATAATTTATTTAATATATAATATATATATAATTAATATCATTCACTAGTAGTAATTAATTTAATTTATTGTGATAAAACACTTTTATGAGCATAAAAACATTTCTTTTATATTCAATTGGTTTTTTATATTCATTTATAATTTATTGGTAACCTCTGAATTCATTTGATATTTTTATAAACCATATATTTTTTATAAGTTAGTTAGTAATATTCATAACATATAATTTAACAGCTAGGCTATATCTTATTATATTGAATAATAATATTTTTAATAATAAATTATTGTTCGGTAAAACTCAGTATAACATATAATTCATGCCATTGAAGAAACTCATTATTGCGTGTGACTCACTCTAACTCAGTATCAATTGTATTTCAAGATATATCATAGATTTATTTTATTTTAAATAGTAAATATTTTTTAAAGTCTTGAGATATTATATTCCCTTATGCGCTTGGTGTTTCATGTCATACATGATTTCAAACACAATGTTCCTATTTTATGATTTTGGGGTGTTACATTCTCCCCAAATTAATTAAATTGCATCCTTTCAATTAAAAATCAATCTTGGTAATATTTTTTTTAATATTTACTATGTTGAAATCCCACACCGTGAGAAGGATTTGTAAAATATATTCTAGAAAAGAGAGAATAAAACGTATAAAGTTCATGCGGACCAACATATAACTTGGTCTCTAAGTAGGAGAACACTAGTAGAAAGTGGAGATACGTACATGGATGAAAATCTTAAATATTTATAATAAGTGATTGAGGTAATCAATCACAAACAAGTGTATTATCAATGAAAAATTGAGGAACTCAAAGTTATAAATCTATGACGATTTAAAAGACTATCAGTAAAAAAAAAGGGTATTAGAACAAAATTTTATTTTAATATAATTAGACTAATTTTGAGGAACTATTTCACTCTATAAGAATATAAGTAAATATATGTTTCTATTTCATAAGAACAATATTATCCTTTAGTTGTTCCTTGAACTATTTCTACTTCATTTCTTAGCACATGATGCATCATATGGTGAAGTAGTACATTAACCTCTAAAACCTCATCCAAATATCAACTTAAACCATTTCATAAATGGGTAAATTTTCCAAAATATTTTTATACAACAATTTAGAAAGAAAGACACCTAATTTCCAAAATGAAGTTATCAAATAACATGAAGTGGCTTTTAATCGTCACATACAAAACATTTGAATATGGAAATAACTTGAATTTTCATAAAACCTTATTGAAAACTTGCAAGATTTTTATTCCTTAAATAGAACATAGATTATTTGTAACACCCCTAGCTTCCACGATACGCTTCTCATTCAATAATGCAATAGCTTGCATTGTACGCAACTTCGAGCTCTAAAACACCGTGACTAATCAAAGTAGCCGTTATGAATAGTAATAACCACCTTTTAAAATTATAGAAATTTTATATTTCAAAATGGACTTCATTTTGTATTCATAATATCGAAATTATCCAAATTTGAATTTTTTGTAATTTTCTGAGAACTTCCAATTTTTTATGAATAGTGAAAAATACTTAAAAACAACTTTTTTAAACAAAATAATTTATAGTGATAAATTATTCTATTTAGTGGTTTTAAATTATAATTAGAATATATTTTTACCATTTTGTCCAATGGTGGTCATTAGAATTAATTTAACATTGAAATTGGACATAAACAATTGCCAATCTTTTGATATAAATTGTTTCTTAAAAACACGCTATTTGTTGTGACAGCGGGAATTAATTATAAAATTAATTAATGCAACTTATATGTTTGGAATTTTTTAAAACAGACATCATTTTTTAATTTGGAATATCAATTATAGCTTAGGGTGAAATTTTGGCCTTATTCTGAAAAACTTCAATTTTTGATGAATAGTGAAACCACTAAGTGGTTGTTAAAAACTGATTTTTTCGTTAAAATGAAATATTACCACTTCTGTGATTTGATTTTCAAAAATCCGACATACATGGTTTTCATTAAGAAGTGAAATGTGGTTCAATGAGATTAAAATAATTTTTGTTGAATAGTAACTTTTAAGTTCTTAATTGCGATTAGAGGTAATTAGTGAAGTTTAAGGTAAAAACAATGTTTTAATAATATGATATGAGCATGAAACTTGTCCTACTCCTATTGGATGAGTCATGGCCGACCAAGACAACCCATGGGTCAACTTGGGGACCCCATGGAGCCACTTTGGTTGGAAAATGACATTAATATATATTTATTTAATGTTAAAATTAAATTGACACAAACATGAGTTGTTTTACTAAAACAGACTTTAAGTGGGGTTACACAAGTCCAAATTTTGACTATAAATATTAATTAGAAATCTAAAACGATTTCCTACATCATAGTATTTTTTTTATAATTTTTAGACATTAAATAAATTAAATTATTTATGACATCATTATGATACAGCGATGACCTCATTATTTAACGATTTTAATAAAATGAAAAGATAATGTAAAATCCAAGGCTTACACTTGTCCAAAGACTATTGGATGGGTATATTTCGAACACTTATCACATTATCCTCGAATTATACAAGTTTGGGACCTTTAGAATCCGAAAAGCATTGTGTAATAATGTAACATTTCAATCTTTCCAAAAGAGCCCCTCCTCTCCACTTATAAAAGGCCCCCACCTCTCCCACCTTATTCACACCTTCAAGCCATTTGGCTCGGCCAACCTCTGCCCAAATACTCTCCCAACGTCCCCCTATTACTCCTAGAAGCCTCAATTTGGGCAGAACTCTTCTCAAGGAAGCCTTTGGCTCAAATCAAAAAGAGTTACCCGATTTTGAGGTAATGTCTTCTCTAATGTTGTTTTGTTTTATTTTTCTTCTCCAACCCCCTTAAACTCTTTTCATTCCTTTATTTTGTAACAAAAACAGTATATACAATATACTAGGATGTTTTTATGATAAGGATTTGGTTTACACTTACACACACATTCGTCTAATGGTTAAAGAACATACTGTTTCTGTGGGTGGCGAAATACTGCCTCACGAAACGATGATTGTTCAAATTCTTTTAACACCTATAATGGTGGACATTTTGATGAAACTATTTTCATATATGATATATATATTATGTTTATGTTTTACTTATTCTTCTTTATTTCTCATTTATGGCATACTTTATGATTTCCATTTTGGGTAAACGCGATAATTTCATTTTAGGAAGTACGGACTACCGCCCCCTCAAAGTGATGTGAATCGTTAATGCCATATGTGGGATGTATAAAGGATGGAGTAAATGATATTATATACGATATTATACTGGAACTATATTATAACTTTATATCATTATGATTTCATTCCATTAAATACGAAATAGAAATGAAAGTAGCGTTCATGCATACGTACGACTTACCGTCTCCATGAACGGTGCATTTCATTTCTTACCTCTAAATGTTACGTAATATTATAAATGAATGTATATACTGGATATATATGATATATATGACATCTAAATCATGAATATAATTCTGGAGATAATGGATATTCTACCACATGAACAACTTGTAATTATAAGAAGTTTATTGTTGACTCAAGTACCAAAGATCGACAAAACGACCGTTATTAACTTAAATAATTACATAATGTTCATATCATTGTAATAAGTGATATAAAAAGGATAATGAAATTGAAAATGGTTCTTAATAAGGTATATATTAACTCTAGTTTATTATTCAGGAGGTTAAAGAACGGTTGAGTCAAGTCAGACATGAGGTAAGGGAACTTCTTAACCCAACTTCCATTCTTTGGGTTAATCTCCTACTTTCAAATTATGTCATGATATTATTATGTCCTATCTTGTATTTGTACTTTCTTTATGTGTACTTATATTGAATACACATAATAGATCTATTTTATTTTAAAAATGATCTTTTTAAGGACTTTGTCTCAATCTCCTTTCATTGAGGCATATTTGGTTTTATACACAACTTTCTTTTATACGGTGTATAAACCCCTTTGACTTTTACATTTATTCAAAAGGAATATTTTATATACGAAGCGTTTTACTAAATGACAAAAAGGGAATGTTTTCCTTTCCGTACTTATGCGGCGACAATGACTTCTCCGCCGCCGTGACCATTATTTGAGTTTCGGCTTCCTCTACAAGCCATCACTTTTTTTAATAAAAAATAAATACAAAGTTTTAACTTGCTTTTATTTTGGTATTGAAAATGGTTTTGAAAGCGTTTTTATTATATCAATGTGTTGTATTGACATCTTGTGATTGAAATGTGGAAATGTTATGTTTCCTTTACGCATGTTTTATGTGATACGATTATGTTATGGTTTATGATATGTTTAAACCTATTCATATGAGGAATGCATTGGACTTAATAAGTGACGGGTGGAGCCCGCTATAGCTCCTCGATGCATCGGCATGTCTCATGAGACAAACTAGTGTCTTGGCACGAGGCCTTGACAAAATATTATTTGTGGTCTTGGCACGAGGCCTTGGCTACGTGGTTATGATAGTCTGGCATTATGCATTCCATCATTATGAAAGTGGTTATTGATATTGCATGTGATCATTCGACCAGTAGAATATCCATGTGAAGAAGTATATGGCATTATCTCATTTTACTTTTTCCATATTATGTTGAAGTTCAAGTTTAAAAGGTTTTTTTAGTCATACATTGCCTTAAATGTTAATGATTATTTATCAAAGCTTCCGCAATATTGTTATCCTTACTGAGCATCTGAGCTCACCCCTTTCAATGTTTTAATATTTTCCAGGATGTGAAGAAGTATTTTATGAATGAACTGCAGGGATAGTCAGAAGAGGATATGAGTGTGGAATATGAAGACTTTGTTATTGTAGTTTTTCACTTTATGATGTAATGTAACATTTACGAATGTATCTAGTGTTTCCAAGGCTACTAAACTAATCGGTCTTTCGAGACTTGATCTTTTGTGATCATGCCAATGTTACGAAGTAATGCACCGACTCTGGGTAGCTGGGGTTGGGGTGTTACAGTTGGTATCAGAGGAAGTTTAGTACAAACCTTGGAAGCTAGATTTAGATAAACTCTGATTAGAGCACGTAGACCTAATATGAACTTTGAGGATTAGTATAGAAGAACTTCCTAGAATTTTGGTATTGTAGAGATTTTGTGAGTTTTCCGAGCAATACATCCCTGTCTGGATACGAGCAGGTAGAGGCGGCTCTGGCACTGATGTTCCTAGGGGTAAAACCCGAAAACACCGCTTTGAGCTAGACTCGAACGGGAACTGGTGCACGACAACGGGCCTTGCTGCACTCTTGGTTACGACACTCCTGGGGGATATGCTTAGGATAATTCTCATTTTCTTTACAAACCACTATGAAGGGTTATGAGTATATACTTCCTCAAAGAAAACATTTTTATGGATTATATACATAAATAGTTCAATTTATGTTAAGTATCTTACAAGTATGGAATTATGTATTTTGATTCATAAACTAATATAGTTTATGCCATTGTTTAGAAATGGCACCTAGTGGAAGGACTGGAAACCGTATCAATGCACGCACTCCGTGTAGGGATTTCCCTCCTGCTCAAGATAATTATTGTGGAGCTAGTGATACAACTGGTGCTGATCAGTTTCTCACCGTACTGGGACAACTCACGCAGGTTATGAATAATAACCTTACTCGTATGGATCACCCTGATCCGCAACGTGGAGGATCAATGCTAGACCGTTTCATGAGGCAACAGCCACCAACCTTCAATGGGAGTACAAATCCTATAGTAGCTGAGCAATGGATAAATTCCTTAGAGAAAATATTCCATGCCTTGGGGAGTAGTGAAAGGGAGAAGGTTGTCATGGCAGTTTACCGCCTCACTGGAGATGCCGATCAGTGGTGGTCGCTGATTCAAAACACAAAGGAAGATGATGACGTATCGAATATGGAATGGAGGGAGTTCAAAGAGATTTTATTAGAAAAATACTTTCCTCATGACCATCGAGCAGATATGGAAAGGCAATTTCTGAGTCTGAGGCAGAAGGAGGATGAGAATGTCGCAAAGTATGAGGCTAACTTTACAAGGTTAGCGAGGCATGCTGCCGATTATATACGTAACCCAAGGAGTAAGATTGATCGTTTATTTGATGGGTTAAAACCATTTCTCCGTAGAGCTTTAGTATCACAATCCTTCTCATCATACGAAGATATTGTCTCATGTGCTATCAAGACGGAAAAGGAATTCTCTAAGTCTTATGACAACAAAGTAAAGCAAGAGAAGAAGAGAACGGTGGAACAAGAGACAGATAAAGGGAAAAAGGGAAAGAAGGATTTTCCATTATGTGATAATTGTGGGAAGAATCACCCTGGTACTTTCCTAAAAGGAATGGGAGTTTGTTATAAATGTGGAGAAAAGGGTCACCAGGCTCGTGATTGCAAGGGAAAGAAAGAGGCTATCAAAGTTGAATGCTACAATTGTAGAGAAATGGGTCATTATGCAAATGAATGTCCTAAGCGTCAGGGAAACTTACCTCAGAAAAGGCCAAGGGATCAAGGAAAATATTATGCTATTACTACAGTTGAAGCAGAATAATTAATGTATTGGTGCTTTTGGACTCAAGGATTATATTCTGGTTATAAGAATAATGTGATATATATATATGGATTGTACTGCAGTACTTTTTGATTTCAGTATGGTTTTAATATGATTAAGGTAATCATATTTTTAGTATGTGACAATAAGAGAAACTTTTCTTTGTTTGGGGAATCTGATGTTACAATTGATTTTGGAATTAAGAGACCTTTTAGAGAAAGTCTGGACAGAGGTATTTTGGATAACTATAAAGGTTGGAGTGGATTAAGTTGATCTTTGGATAGTATTGTTTAAGGTTAAAAAAAAATTATGAAGATTATTTTTAGAATATTATGATACTATAGTTTTAGGAAAAGGACAACCTGCAGGGTGGGGCATAACCCGTCGCGTCGGACAAAGCTGCAGGAATCGAACCCACAATCATAGTGCGACAGGCCTTTATTTCCTACCACTAGCCTACAGGAAGTCCCTGGTTAATACAAAATAATTTTACTAATCTAAATGGTATGTGTTAACATTTAGAACCTTATACAATTAGTTTAAGTATAATATTTTTGAGTTCTATTATCTTTTTGAGTGAAAGATGAGTTGAAGGTTGAAACTCTAATTGTCAAGAATAAATATATATATAACTATCTCCTATTCAATGAATAAATTAATTCTTAAACTTTAGTAAAGGGATATTAAAACAAAAAAATGTGTTATCCTAATACCTTATGCCCTGTTGAACTGATGATATTTTAAATCAACATAGATTGAAGGCTTTGGGGCCCTCAATTTGACAGTTGATTGTGATTGATGACCTCAATCACTCCCTACAAATATTTACGTTTTTACTCCAATTATATGTCGTTAATTGACACCAATGTTCTCCTAATCGTGATCATAATTAGGTGGTGACTTTTTCATTTCCCCTTCCCTCTTATTAAAGCTAAATTTTATTAATCATATTTCCAATGTGGGTTTTCCTCAAAGGTATTTTCTCTTTTCAACCTTTTATTTTCAAAGAAAAATTTCAAATTGCGAGGACGCAATTTATTGAAGGAGGGGAGAATGTAACACCCCGAGCTTCCACGATACGCTTCTCATTAAATAATGCAATAGCTTGCATTGTACGCAACTTCGAGCTCTAAAACACCGCGACTAATCAAAGTAGCCGTTATGAATAGTAATAACCACTTTTTAAAATTATAGAAATTTTATATTTCAAAATGGACTTCATTTTGTATTCGTAATATTGAAATTATCCAAATTTGAATTTTTTGTAATTTTCTGAGAACTTCCAATTTTTTATGAATAGTGAAAAATACTTAAAAAAAACTTTTAAAAAAAAAATAATTTATAGTGATAAATTATACTATTTAGTGGTTTTAAAGTATAATTAGAATATATTTTTACCATTTTGTCCAATGGTGGTCATTAGAATTAATTTAACATTGAAATTGGACATAAACAATTGCCAATCTTTTGATATAAATTGTTTCTTAAAAACACGCTATTTGTTGTGACAGCGGGAATTAATTATAAAATTAATTAACGCAACTTATATGTTTGGAATTTTGTAAAATAGACATCATTTTTGAATTCGGAATATCAATTATATCTTAGGGTGAAATTTTGGCCTTATTCTGAAAAACTTCAATTTTTGATGAATAGTGAAACCACTAAGTGGTTGTTAAAAACTGATTTTTTCGTTAAAATGAAATATTACCACTTCTGTGATTTGATTTTAAAAAATCCAACATACATGGTTGTCATTAATAAGTGAAATGTGGTTCAATGAGATTAAAATAATTTTTGGTGAATAGTAACTTTTAAGTTCTTAATCGCGATTAGAGGTAATTAGTGAAGTTTAAGGTAAAAACAATGTTTTAATAATATGATATGAGCATGAAACTTGTCCTACTCCTATTTGATGAGTCATGGCCAACCAAGAAAACCCATGGGTCAACTTGGGGACCCCATGGAGCCACTTTGGTTGGAAAATTACATTAATATATATTTATTTAATGTTAAAATTAAATTGACACAAACATGAGTTGTTTTACTAAAACAGACTTTAAGTGGGGTTAAACAAGTCCAAATTTTGACTATAAATATTAATTAGAAATCTAAAAAGATTTCCTACATCATAGTATTTTTTTAATAATTTTTAGACATTAAATAAATTAAATTATTTATGACATCATTATGATGCAGCGATGACCTCATTATTTAACGATTTAAATAAAATGAAAAGATAATGTAAAATACAAGGCTTACACTTGTCCAAAGACTATTGGATGGGTATATTTCGAAAAATTATTACCTTATCCTCGAATTATACAAGTGTGGTACCTTTAGAATCCGAAAAGCATTGTGTAATAATGTAACATTTCAATCTTTCCAAAAGAGCCCCTCCTCTCCACTTATAAAAGGCCCCCACCTCTCCCACCTTATTCACACCTTCAAGCCATTTGGCTCGGCCAACCTCTGCCCAAATACTCTCCCAACGTACCCCTATTACTTCTAGAAGCCTCACTTTGGGCAGAACTCTTCTCAAGGAAGCCTTTGGCTCAAATCAAAAAGAGTTACCCGATTTTGAGGTAATGTCTTCTCTAATGTTGTTTTGTTTTATTTTTCTTCTCCAACCCCCATTAAACTCTTTTCATTCCTTTATTTTGTAACAAAACCAGTATCTACAATATACTAGGATGTTGTTATGATAAGGATTTGGTTTACACTTACACACACATTCGTCTAATGGTTAAAGAACATACTGTTTCTGTGGGTGGTGAAATACTGCCTCACGAAACGATGATTGTTCAAATTCTTTTAACACCTATAATGGTGGACATTTTGATGACACTATTTTCATATATGATATATATATTATGTTTATGTTTTCCTTATTCTTCTGTATTTATCATTTATGGAATACTTTATGATTTCCATTTTGGGTAAACGCGATAATTTCATTTTAGGAAGTGCGGACTACCGCCCCCTCAAAGTGATGTGAATCGTTAATGCCATATGTGGGATGTATAAAGGATGGAGTAAATGATATTATATATGATATTATACTGGAACTATATTATACCTTTATATCATTATGATTTCATTCCATTAAATACGAAATAGAAATGAAAGTAGCGTTCATGCGTACGTACGGCTTACCGTCTCCATGAACGGTGCATTTCATTTATTACCTCTAAATGTTACGTAACATTATAAATGAATGTATATACTGGATATATATGATATATATGACATCTAAATCATGAATATAATTCTGGAGATAATGGATATTCTACCACATGAACAACTTGTAATTATAAGAAGTTTATTGTTGACTCAAGTACCAAAGATCGACAAAACGACCGTTATTAACTTAAATAATTACATAATGTTCATATCATTGTAATAAGTGATATAAAAAGGATAATTAAATTGAAAATGGTTCTTAATAAGGTATATATTAACTTTAGTTTATTATTCAGGAGTTTAAAGAACGGTTGAGTCAAGTCAGACACGAGGTAAGGGAACTTCTTAACCCAACTTCCATTCTTTGGGTTAATCTCCTACTTTCAAATTATGTCATGATATTATTATGTCCTATCTTGTATTTGTACTTTCTTTATGTGTAATTATATTGAATACACATAATAGATCTATTTTATTTTAAAAATGATCTTTTTAAGGACTTTTTCTCAATCTCCTTTCATTGAGGCATATTTGGTTTTATACACAACTTTCTTTTATACGGTGTATAAACCCCTTTGACTTTTACATTTATTCAAAAGGAATATTTTATATACGAAGCGTTTTACTAAACGACAAAAAGGGAATGTTTTCCTTTCCGTACTTATGCGGCGACAACGACTTCTCCGCCGCCGTGACCATTATTTGAGTTTCGGCTTCCTCTACAAGCCATCACTTTTTTTTAATGAAAAATAAATACAAAGTTTTAACTTGCTTTTATTTTGGTATTGAAAATGGTTTTGAAAGCGTTTTTATTATATCAATGTGTTGTATTGACATCTTGTGATTGAAATGTGGAAATGTTATGTTTCCTTTACGCATGTTTTATGTGATACGATTATGTTATGGTTTATGATATGTTTAAACCTATTCATATGAGGAATGCATTGGACTTAATAAGTGACGGGTGGAGCCCGCTATAGCTCCTCGATGCATCGGCAGGTCTCATGAGACAAACTAGTGTCTTGGCACGAGGCCTTGACAAAATCTTATTTGTGGTATTGGCACGAGGCCTTGGCTACGTGGTTATGATAGTCTGGCATTATGCATTCCATCATTATGAAAGTGGTTATTGATATTGCATGTGATCATTCGACCAGTAGAATATCCATGTGAAGAAGTATATGTCATTATCTCATTTTACTTTTGCCATATTATGTTGAAGTTCAAGTTTAAAAGATTTTTTTAGTTATACATTGCCTTAAATGTTAATGATTATTTATCAAAGCTTCCGCAATATTGTTATCCTTACTGAGCATCTGAGCTCACCCCTTTCAATGTTTTAATATTTTCCAGGATGCGAAGAAGTATTTTATGAATGAACTGCAGGGATAGTCAGAAGAGGATATGAGTGTGGAATATGAAGACTTTGTTATTGTAGTTTTTCACTTTATGATGTAATGTAACATTTACGAATGTATCTAGTGTTTCCAAGGCTACTAAACTAATCGGTCTTTCGAGACTTGATCTTTTGTGATCATGCCAATGTTACGAAGTAATGCACCGACTCTGGGTAGCTGGGGTCAGGGTGTTACATTATTTGATATATTCCTTAAGTAAAAAAATGATGTAAAATCCATAAATAATAACATAAAACACTTTTTAAATAAATCATTACTCAATTCCAAGGTAATCGGCACTTATACAATTTATGTTGTCCAAACCAATCGTTTCTTTATCCAATTTTCATAACATTAAGAACATATTAAGGGTTATCTTTTCCTCACCCATGTGTTTTCCAAAAAGTTTTACTTTTTACTGAATAACATTTCTTCGTACCATTCAACATGTGATCTCAAATCCTAAGTAAAATAGTACTGTAGTACAATCCTTATATATTTAATAAATCACATGATGAGAAAATCATCAATAAAAATACTTCTACAACATATTTTTTAGATCTAAACACATAAGTACATTAATCATTCCACTTTATTTGTTTCAATAACATATGCTTGAAATTGATCCATTATCTTCTTTGGAGGTATATTCCCTTGATTCTTGGGGTATTTTTTTGTATAGTGCCCCATCTCCTTTTAATCGTAACACTGAATAGCAGTGTTTTCCTTCTTCCCTTTGCATTCTTTTTCCCAGTGAAAATTTTCTCTACACTTTTAACAAACTTCCAACCCTTTATACAATTTAACAAGGTGATTCTTTCCATATTTATCACATGTGGGAAAATACTTCTTTCCCATCTTCTATTTATTTATTATTTTATCTTCCTTTCTCTTATTATCTTTCTTCTATTTGAAGCCATAAGTCTTGGAGAATTCTTTCTCTGTCCTGATAGAACATAAAACTATTTCATCAAATGAAGAAAAGGTTTGAGAGACCAGCAATATCTAGAGGTTTAGATTAAGTCCTTTAAAGAAATGGTCAATCTTGAATTCCATGTTGCATATGAAATCTATAGCATGCCTTGATAACCTTGTAAAGGTAGATTCATACTTCATAATAATTACTTCATCATTTTGATTTAAACTAAGGAACTTTCTCTTTATCTCAATCTCTTCATCATGAGGGAAGTGTTTACTAAATAATGTATCCTTAAAAGTTCTCCATTCTATGAGTTCTATTTCTTCTTCCTCCCTCTTATTCTGGATCAACGACCACCATTGATCGACATCATATTTGAGGAAATACACTGCAAGTGTAACCTTTTCCTTTTCACCACATCCCAATGACATAAATATATTATCCAAAGACTTAATCCATTACTCAGCTACCATTGGATTAGTAGTCCCAATAATCACGGAGGCCTCTTTCATATAAAGTGATCCAATATAGGAGAATCTCGCTGTGGAATAGGATGATCCATCTAAGCAAGGTTATGCATCATAACCTGATTAAGATACCCCAATATATCCATAACTTTCTTAGTTCCAATACCAGATACATTTACTTTTTTAGTAGGGAAACCTCTACATTGGCCATAGGTACTGATACCATTCTTCCTTACAGGTTCCATTTCTAAATAATGCAATATTTTAGATTAGATTATAACATTATGTAACATAATGTATAATCCCAAAACTAGTGAAACAATCATCATAAATTGAAAATGTTTTCCATAACTAATTTCATAATCATAAACATGGTTTCTTTGGGGATATATTTACTTTCAAATCCTTCATAATGGTTTGTAAAGAAAATGTGAATTATCCTAAACATATCCTCTAGGAGTGTCAAAAAAGGTGTGTAGTAAGGTCAATTGTCATGTACCAGGTTATGATCGAATTAGACCTGACGCACCTTGTCAGAGTTGTTACCCCTAGGTATATCTGTGCTAGAACCATGTCCACTTATAGTATCTAGACATGGATTTTTTTATATGAATACCCACATAATATCTACCTTAATAAAATTCTAGGATGTCCTTCTATACTTATCCTCAAATTTTATCTTAGGGTTATGTCCCCTAATCTAAGTTTTTTAAGGTTGTTGCTAAACTTTCTATGATACCAATTGTAATACCCCATTCATAGAATCCCATAGCTAGTGCATTACTTTACTACATTGGAATACATATAAGTTTCAAATCCCAAGGGACCGAACAATTCAGTAGTTTTGGAAAACAATATTACATACATGATACCCACAATACATTGGGAAAATAAAATAATGCATAACATAAGTAAAAGTTCAGTATCCTTGAAACTCATTCAAAGGATTCATATTTATAACCTGGAGAAATGAAATAAAATAAGGGTGAGCTCAAATACTTAGTAAGGGTAAATTATAAAGGAAACAATAATGAATTAATAAGAATAAATCAACATGGAAAGGCGAACTACTGAGAAAACATGCCATTTAAATAACTATATAAGGAATAATAAATATGGCATGGTAAGAAACTAAAACCATATTACATTAAATAAATAAATTGGGAATGAAATACATCCATAGATATTTCAATATAATAATCTTCTAGATAATAATAAATGAATTCTCAATAAAGGAAATGCTTAATTATTTGATGTAATGTTTCCCAGGAACATGATACCTTTACCGTCAAGATAAGACAGATTAAAATATTCTAGTTTGGCCAAATAATTCATCTCATGAGACTACCAATGCATCAAAGGGATTGTATTAACCAATCCACAACCCATAGGGTTTTCATTAAATAGTCCCCAACCCATGTATTTTATGTCTAATGCATTCCTCATATATCAAATAATCAATTTAATTCAAAAACAATGTGACTTATAAAAATGTATCCATATTGAATAGAAGATACATATTTATCAATAACTCCTAATTGGAGGATATATAACAATAAGGGTTGTTGATTTTTATGAATGGAAATACCATTTAAATATCATTAAAACATTCTTGAGGAAAATAATCTTTAAACATTCCAAAGTGTCCCATACTGCTTTGAAACATTTGAATCATAATCCCCATACATGAATATCATTAAAAGAAAATTATAATATCATGAGAATAAGGATATTCATGATATAAAATTTCAAATAGAATTATATACTCCATATAAAATTGAATTTGTTTATAACAATAAATAAGTCTCAATGGAATGTAAATTGAGACGAAATCCCTTACCTTGAGTTCGAATTGTCACACGTGTCTTTATATTCCAGAATAATAAAATTTTGAAAATTATTTACTTTATTAATAAAATTTTTCATTTTTATAATTAATTTTATTTTAATTATTATAATATTTTAAACAACTACTTAAATAATTAAGTTTATGTTAGGTGTTTTGAGAAAATTTGGTTTATGTGTCAAAAATGACTTTGGTAGGTTAACTATGGTCAAGGGGATCATTATATAAACATATAAAATATAATAATCAAGGAATAAATATCATATTTATATATCAATTATACTTTTAAACCAATCATGAAACATGGTTATGAAAAATGAACCAACGTTACAATCACGGAGACGGTAAGTCGTACGTACACATGAGTAACGTTCCCCATTTTTCAATGATCTTAATAGAAAGAAGGTATGTAATATTATATATTTCCATAATGATAATTATATCATAAATAATATTTTATTTAATCATATATACTTATATATATAATTATTGTGATGTAAAAGGAATCACGTTATGTCGAGGAGGCGGTAGTCCACACGTCCACGATCGACGTTATCACTTTTTAGTGTGTGAAAAGGGTAACAAAGAAAATGATATATTATATTTATAGAAAGGTAATTATTTAATTAATATCATATATATTTCATTTATGTTATATATTTTTAATTAAAACCACCCTTTATACATTCTATTTATCACTTGAATGAATCACATCGCTTTGAGGAGGTGGTAGTCCACACTTCCACAAACGATGTTATTGTATTCCCAAAAAATGTAAAGCATAAAGGTATATTATATATAAAATTTAAAGAATCATAATGAAATTAAAAATATCATATATATAATATATTAAAAACTTTTCCATCATAATTCCCAACCATGAAAGGTGGTAAAGGAAAAATGAACAACATCATTTCGTGAAGTGGTAGTTCACCGCACACATAAACAGTAAGTTTGTTAACCATTACATGAAATTTTGTGTAAATGTAGGTCAAAAAATTAATATAAAATGTATAATTATATTTATTATACTTAGGTTAATCATGTAATACTAATATTTTATAGGGTTTATAATGAAAAGAAAATAAATGATCTTGAGGATGGATGCTACCTCTTCTTTGGGTAACACCTTTTAGTTTGCAACAAAGGGATTCCTTGGATGGATTTATGCCCAAAGAGAGGATTATAGTTTGATGGGAGGGATTTTGGGAGATTATTTTATTATATATTTGGGTGATAAAAAGGGCTTGATAGGTGTGAATGATATGACAGGGGTGAGTGCATTTTTATAGTGGTGGAGTGGTATTCTTATAAATTTTTGAAAAGAGAATTCCACCCATGTTTTTTCTATGAAACATGCCTCCAATAATAGTAAAGATATTATATAAGTGAGTATAGGGTCTAAATATGGCTATAAAATTTATTTTTAAAAAGTATATAGGTCATTTTGGGCCTTAAGTTTAAGGTTTATCTTATTGGTAAGCTAATTTTTCTCTTAATCATTGTGATTAATTTTAATCACTTTCACTAATATTTTTTGTCAAGAAACAAATTTGACCTTATTATAAATTAGAAATTATTATTATTCCAAATATGGAATACATTTTTCTAAATTCAAATCACAAAATTGGATGAAATTAATTTAAATTTAATCCTGCAGACGAGATGACAAAGCAGTTTTTAAAGTAATAATGTTCAAAAGTTTGCTCAGTTTTTATATCCAATTTCAAAGTGAAATTGATTTCAATGACCTAAATTAGATTAAATGATATAAAATTTGTCTAATTAAACTTCAAATACAAATCAAAACATAATTTAAATATATAAATAAATTATATAAAAAGGTATTTTTGAATTAATATTCAGCATTTTCACTATTCATAAAAAAAATGAACCTTCACATAAAAATACAAAAAATTCATCCTAACCTAATTTTTATGTTTCTATTCAAAAAAATAATTTTATTTTGACATATAATATTTATAAAATTTCCAAAAATTGTATTTAAAATAGTTTATCTATTAAAAGATGATAAAAGTTCTTTTTAAAAAATATATGTTTTTATGCGTAAAATTGGGTTTGTTCTTTATCTTATGTCTATCAAATATATTAAATGAATATCACAAATATTTTATTAAATATATAAAATATAGATTTAATTAATATCATTCACTAATAGAAATTTACTTAATTTATTAGGATTAAACACCTTTGTGAGCATAAAAACATTTCATTTATATTCAATTGGTTTCTATATCCATTTATACTTAATTGGTAACCTATGAATTAATTTTATATTTTTATAAACCATATATTTTTACAAGTTAGTTAAAAATATTCATAACTGATAATTTAATGGATAAGTTATATCTTATTATATTAAATAATAATATTTTTAATAATATTTTATTGTTCGGTAAAACTCGGTCTTGCATATAACACAAGCCATTGAAGAAACTCATTGTTGCATGTGACACACACTAACTCAGTATCATGTGCATTATAAAATATATCATAGATTGATTTTATTTTAAATATTAAATATATTTTAATGTCTCAGGATATTATATTCCCTTATGCGCTTGGTGTTGCATGTCATACACGCTATCAAATATAATGTTCTTATTTTAGAATTCTAGGGCATTACATTGTAATTGTGACAATATATATTTTGGAAATTTCTTCACCCACAAGTCACCTGGAGTCACTACAACAAAATCACATATTAGAAATGGTATAAACTGCCACCAAATTTTTCTGTGATAGTTTCCAAAAACCGCCTCTAAAGTTTGCGTAGACATCCAGCTCGCATTAGTTCCATCCATTTAGAGGAAATTTCTAGGAACCATCGCAAAAAATTTTGTTTAGCGGTGGTTTTTTTGGATTTTTATGATGTTTTTCCCTCCTAAAAAATTTTGAGCATATAGTGTCAGTTTAAACTGCTGCTATATCCTCATGATTTTTTGGGAGGTAAAACCACCGCTAAAATGAAAAAACCGCCGCTAAAAAAAATTTGACATTATATAGCATTGATTTAAACCGCTACTAAATATCACTTTTCAAAAAAAATGAAACTAAAAAATTTGAAGCCCCAAAAAAACCAAAGAAGAACAAAAACCAATATATCATAAATTTTTTTATCCATCCCACCTCCAACACCCATTAACAAAGATCCCATTTCAAGTACATAAGAATAAATCCATTATCTAATAATATCACAATACATATGATAAATAACAAAAGATAAGCAAGGGGATTAATAAGGTTGTAACCATAACCTTTGAAATCATTATACACAAAGTGGAATATGTTTAGTTTCACATAATATCTAAATACAAAGTGAACCTTAATAAGTACCCAATGAAATTTTCTCGACACCCTCTCCCTCTATATATCCACTTCCTGCTACCAGCATCTTCATGAAAATTATATTGAAAAATAAATAGCATTATATATTTAAATTTAAACTTAAAACCAATAAAATTTTGTGTACTAAATGATTTTGAAGTTATATGATTTACCTGATCACTACCAACCATCGATGCAATATCACCGGGGACAGATCCATTTGTCTTCTAATATAATTCAACCAATGATTTCTACAGAGCAACAAACTTTTCATATTACATATTTATATGGTACCCCTAGTCCTGAATTGTGATTTTCATGTCAAAAAACTCCCTCTGTCCAAATAATCTTATGAAATCATTTATTGGGACCCCTTAGAACTCAAATGGGACACCTATCTTCAGTCTGTTTAGATTTCAAACATCTTAATTGTTCATATTTCTCTCTGTAGTAGCATTATTTCCATATTTCATGAAAAAATAGTTATTCGTATAAATAAAATAAAATAACTTTATTCACATTAAAATTTGTACCTATAACTGTAACCCTCTAATATCCCTGTGAAGAAATAGGAGTGACGACCTTCTCCCTCGCTACTAAGCCTATTTAATAGTGAGGAATTGTCTCATCTACTGATGGGATATTGATGAAGGGTTTTCTAGAAGCTGACTGAATGGAGGATGTGAGAAAAGGTTTAGGGAGGAAGGTAGAGGGTGTCTTAGATTCTATAGGGAGGGAGACCAATAGATCATTATCTGTCAGTGTTGTCAAGGGAATATCGATTGAGAGTCGACTAGTATCAGTAAAATGCTTCCTACTTGGAATTCCTATCATTTAATCAAATAAAATTAACTTTAGAACATATAATTCAAAAAATTCATGTAGAAAAAATAATTATAAATAATAACATATACACAGTACTGAAAAAATAATAATATATAACTATAATAATGAATGAATTCACATATAACATAAGTGGTTGATAAATGAATGGATTATTGCACAATAATTTCATTTTCCTGCTCCATCATTTCTTCATCTACTTTATCCACCCTTACAAGACTAATATTTTCAATATCATGATGGAAAACTAAGTTAGATTCTTTCTGTTGATGGGATTCAATGTCAGAGGTCAAATATTACACTTCACCACCCATATCATACAAGTCTCTTTGTTTTATGTAAACAACTGCACTCTACCATTCATCCATGACATATTACACATAATATACCATTTTTTATTGTGATGATAAGATATAAGGATCATGTAATTCACGGTCACTTACATCCATCAAGAAAGGGAAGATCACAAAAGTGAATTTCAAGGAATCTATTTTATCACCCTTGATAATATCTGCCCACTTACATTTGAATAAAACAACTAAAAAATGATTGTGGTAGTTTAATTCGATAATATCAGTCAACCTTCTATAGTATCCAACTTCAGAAAACATAAACATACCACTACTCTTTGTTTTCAAACCCTATTCCCAATCGACTGTATGAAATTTAAATCCAATCACATTGTAGGCATCAAAATTTCTAGTCTATTTTAGACAACCTTGATCCAGAAACATCAAATCTTATGAAAACTCAGCTTGAGTATCAATATTCATGATCTATAAAAAGTAATATACATTATTATATTTACAAAATATGTGTGTCAACCTAATATCCATATTAATTTCAATATTTATGAACTTACACTTCGTGTAAACCATTCTACAATCTCTTTATTAATAGGTTTTGTTATATATTTCTCATTTCATATTCATCTTCTCATTCATATCTTTATTTTTATCTTGAGATCTTCAATAAATGGATATGAAATTTCACTATTCAGTAGCACATATCTACGTGCTTTTAATAATTTCATTTCTATTAGTATAACATTTGAGCTCCTCCCAACTGATCGTTCAATAGTAAGAAAGATTTTTTATTTCCCATATAGTTGATATTGAGTCGATGTGTCATCAATACATCCAAATCGATTGAATCTTGTCTCAAAATCATAAAAATATCTAGAGAAAAAGTTAAGATACTCCTCTACCAAATGCCTTTATAAATAGATCCTTCAGGTTGAGCTTTATTTTTCACATATGATTTTAAATTCACAAGATATCTATAAAATATAATAAATAAAACATAATTGTGTATTTAATGAAGTTCCAAGAATTTATTCTTAAGATGAAAAAAATATAAATAAAGCACATCTCAATTGGATATATGCATCTAAAATGCATAAGGCCTCCTAATTTAGATTCCTCGACTAAATTCATAGTTAGATGCATCATGAGAGTAAAAAAAGATAAAGAAAAGATCATATACATTGCAAAAAAGTGTCAATAAAAATATCTATGAAAGGTTTTCATGCCCAAATTGTTCTAGATTTCCATCCCCTAATTGTCTGAAGAATGTGAAAAATTATAGTACAACATCAGGTACATTTTCAATTAATAATATATGCACTGCCAATGGTTTTAACTGCTATAAAAAAATACGTGAGTCATGACTTTTCAATCCATGTAACCTATGATTCTTTAAGTCAACACACCTTGATATGTTACTTGAATACCCATAAAATACCTTCACATGTTTTAAAATTAGAATGAATGTATCTTTATCCCTATTTTTCATTGAAAAAATTGTCGGATCATACTTTCCATTCTCATATGTCTAGAGATCACAATTTATGTTCATTGTTTATATTTCCTTCCAAGCATTGAGATGGTCATTTTATTTTCCATGATTGTTAAGAAATATGAAGATAAAATTGTTTCAAACATTCTTCTCAATATTCACAGCATCAATATTATTCCACAACAAATTAAATTTCCAATACAGAAGTTTGAATAATATACTTTTTTCCCTCCATTATTGCATTTCTATTTCACTTGATGACACACTTCGAACTATTTTCCCACTATCATTCAAATGACGCACCTTCACTTTTTTTTTCAAAATTTATAAGTTTTGAAAATATTTTAGAACCTTTCAACAACTTTGGAGGTAGTCTATGATCAATTAAACCATTTAATTTTGACTTGTTCAACCGTAATCTATGAGATGCATCGATAAATCTTCGATGAAACAAGAAGCACCATTTTTAATATGAGGTAGTCATTAAGGATCAAAATAAAAGTTACAAATAGGACAATCCAAACTCATGTAATTATTAAAACCAGCTAAATTCCCTAGTCTAGGTAAGTCACTAATGGTCCACATTAAAGCATCTTGTATTTTGACCATGATTCTAGAAGATTCATCATATGTATCAACACTATTGATCCATAACTCCTATAATTTTTCAATTATAGGCTACAATAATACAAAAATATCATTTATTGTAATTTTTTTCTAGGAATAATCATCAAATTTATAAAAGATTTTTCTTTTATACACATCCATAGAGGTAGATTGTAAGGGATAAAAACAACTGGCCAAATGCTATAACCAGTATTCAAAGTCCTAAATGGGTTGAATCCATCGACATCCAATCCCAATCACACATTCTTAGGATCAGATGATAAATTTGGATGTAATGAATCAAATGTATTCCACAATTTTTAATCTCTTGAATCTTTCATTAACCCATCATTGTTATTATCTATAGAATTCCACTTCATGTGCTTGGAGGTTTTTGATGACATGAATAATCTTCGTAATCAAGTATTTAATGGAAAGTAACAAAAACCTTTGTAGGTATGTTCCTTTTATTTTTCTTCATATTAGTATGTTAATTCAAAATTCCAACATCACCCATTGACTTTAGTCTACAAGAAGAACATTTTTTGAGATCATGTCGGCTTGAATCCTCTCCCCAATAAAACACACAATCATTGGGAAAAGAATGTATTCTTATATAATTCAGACCAAGATTGTTTAAAACTTTTTTCATATAATAAAAAGAATCATGGATCTTAGCTTCTAGAAATGAATCAAGAAAAAATTCCAATATCATGGATATATCCTTATTTTTAATTACACATAGGCATTTGATATGGTACAACTTCAACAGAAAAGAATGTTTTGAATATTTCAAACATCAACCATACAGATATTGATTTCCATTATTATCTAAACCATGAAACACTATTCTCTACTTAGTGAATCCATCTCTTATATTAGTCTCCATATAATCAAGAGGACGATCCAATGATATGTTACAATCTTGATCTAGTTATCCCATAGTCCCAAATAATCACTTGTCAAGTTGATATTTGTTGCACCCTCAACTGGTTGTTCTAATATGTTTTGATGTTTATATTGTTGTCTTTAAATGCCTAATTCACCATTTATAAAGTTTTTACTTTCATTATCCATTATCGAAGAAGTTGGGAGCTCATTTAGTTGATTAACATCAGTGATCAAACTTTTTGTAACATTCTATTCTCCATGCCAAATCAAACAAAAATATTGAGCATGGAATTACTTAAATATCAAGTGTTCATAAACTTCATATCTCTTCAACCATCTTCTAAATTTATATTTAGGATATCGACATATTATTCTCCCATCAACGGATTGACAGAAAATTAAAAAATCTAAAAACTCCTCCAAACCCTTAGCATATTGAGGTGTGTTCCTTGGTAATGTGATCCAACTTTTATCCACATATATCACAATGTGACTACAATTTATTAAAAAATATTAAAACATATAAGTATTAATAACTTGGAAAGGAGATAAATGGAAGTAAAAAGAACACAACCCAAGTAGTTTTAAGAAGAGTCAAATAAGTACTAAAAAGTCAAAGTAAAAAAGGAAATAAATCATGGATAATGTTATGTAAAATAGAAGCATGATAAAAATTATGAAATAATTAAGAAACACAAAAGTATGCATCAATAAAAATCACCCCCACATGGGATCACAAGTATACATGGAAGTAAACTATAGTCACACGAGGCTCAAGAGGGTCTTAGACATTTATAAAAACATTTTTCTTAAAGTGTCAATTGGGATTTCATAAAGGGTTTCAAAATCCAATCCATTTTCACACCATTTGAAAACAATATTTCAAACGTTCTTTTAAAAAAATTTATCAAACTACACATTGAAAACAAATTTAGAAATATAAAATTTTCTATAAAATCACTTTTGAAGGAAAGAGTCCCCTCTTCAAAGTAAGCGAACTACTTTCAAGCACCCATTTTTCAAGACCAAACTGTCACCGTTTTAAATCATTTCAAGCTAACATGAGACTTATGGTCTCAAAACCATTTAAAAAAAGATTAAATTCCAACTACCATCAATTCCTAAAACGTGACTCTAAAACAACAAAATCACATTTTAAAGACAAAAATAGTGTTAAAAACCCCTTTAAATAATTAAATACCACTAGAAAATCCACCAAGAATTTTAAAAACAACTTAGCATGTGATAGTTAAAGAATAATGATCATCCCTTTAGGTGGTAAGCCATTACATGAATGGAAATATTGAACCATGAGATAGATAAGATATATATATATATTATTTTATTTTTTATATTAGTTTTATAAAGACATTATATCATGTATATTATTTTTATATAATTCTAATTTGTATTGGTAAATATATAGAATATGAAGAGAATTAATAATGAAAGATAAGTGTGAGTGTTTCTACATCATATAAAAAAAATTACTCTTAACTAAATGATCTCGAATCAGACCAACATTGGATAACAAAAATATTTTACTCTTCCCAAATAAGGATGTATACCTTTATCCCAATCCCCTTTGATACACTTTACACATGACCAATTTAAAATAATATATATTTCTAAAGAATTAATAGGAAACCAAAAATTTTAGTTTGGTAAAAACCCTTTTTAAAAAATTTCCATTATGAAGTAATATTAATAAAATAAAAACAATAATGATTTCAAAATAGTAATGTCTATCTATAAATTTAATTCTATTTTCAATGATGTATAAAACAATGATTTACATTGAAACATGGTTAATCTAACTTATGATTTTCTATGGAGATTATAAATTAGATTAACTACCTGCTTTTAACAAAAATATATGTAGTTAAAACTACTCAATTAATAAACTACTTAAAAAATATTCTTCAAAACATTAGTTTTTATGCTATGAAATATTTAAATAAATAATTTAAGGCTCAAAGTAGTAGTATCCCCAAATAAAATTAATAGAGAACATTGGATTAAAAGCACCAATCTATGGTCTAACTAATATAATCCAAAGATAAACACCCATTAAATACCTTATAAGCATTAAATGTAAATAATAAAGTTAAAAATGAATAAATCAATCATGTTGTATTCAATTTAAAACATCACAATTATAGGAAGAATTCTAAAAAATCTCTATAAAAAGATATAATATGAATTATTAAAATAAAAGAAAAAGAATGAACACATCTAAGGGAACACACACAATATATTTATTTGATAACTAGTTATAAAAATAACCCAAATATAAGACTCTACACATTTAAAAATACCACCATTAGTTTTAGATAACCACTCTATATGAGAAATTTAAAAATCTATAAGCTTTAAATAATCCATTCACTTTAAAAAGGGAATAAATGAAATATCTACAACTCAAAACAAATTTTATAGCCCCTAAAATCTATGAAGGGACAACTATGATGAATTCATTCTGGGAGACACCATATATCAGATTTGTCTTATAATTAAGACACATAAATAAGTATATGAAATCAAAACTTGAAGATTACACTTATACTTTCAAACCCAGGTGATGTATACATATAGGTGACTGCACAATCAAGACACTAATCAAACTCCTCTACCCAGACAAACAAATACACATTATTAGATCTTCCCAAGTGATAGTAAGAGTAAGAAAAATTGTGGGAGGGAGAAAGGGAAGAAGGGAGTATAAAAAATACCAATAAGGAAGGGATTACCACTAGGGAGACGGATTAGGGAGCTCAGGGTTGACCGTAGCTCCGGTGTGGGCTCGAGAAAAGGTGATGGCTCAAGGGAGGGAGAGGGATCAGGTGAGGAAAATAGCTCAGGTGATGGTGAGGGAGGGGGAAACCAGTTGGGGGGTTGTGACCGCAATACCGAAGAGGGATTAGGGGGCTCAACCTCAAAGGTCTTGGGAGATACCCAAGCACTGGTGTGGGGGAACCATGGTGTTTATAGGGCCTGGGGTTGGGGGGGACTTGTGGGACTCAGGGGAGAAGGATGGGGTGTGGGGTGAAGTGATTTTTTTTTAATAAAAATGTAATATTTAGAGGTAATTTTTTAAAAAAACCATCTCTAAATCATTTAATATTTTTTAGTAGTGATTTACTAAACCACCTATAAAAAATAGAAGCTAACCAATGATTTTTTTGTAGTGTGTGATGAGATTTTGGTAGACAAATGCTTTCCGCATCAAACAAGTAGTCAGAACAGAATTCAATACACTACTACAAAATAGGCCTTTAACATTGCTAGTCTTTATCAGTATAAAAAAGCACTGATAAATTGTAGCTTTTATTAGTGATTTTCTTTTAGTACTGATAAAAGGTACCTTTTATCAGCGCTTTTGTTGTACCGATGATAAAAGTTAACTTTTATTAGAACTTTATTTTTAGCACTCAGAAAGAGATCCTTTATCAGTACTTTATTAGTGATGATAAAAGTTTGAGTAAAATGAAATAATTAAATCAATAAAAAATAAAAATTTGGTTATTAAAAAATATTACAAATTTTATTAATATAATAATTATTGATAAAAATGAATTAATTGATTACACTATATATAAATTATAAATACTAATAAATAGTATGTATTAAATATATAGATATATGAAAAATCAAAATTAAACAAATAAAAATTAAAAATAAGTAAATAGAGAAAAATATTAGACGTTTTATTAATTAGACAATTATTGATAATGTTAATTAATATTATATATTAAATATATTGATATTTATGAATGTATATAAATATGATTTATATTATACAAAATATTTATACTTTACATCGAATAGTCATATATTTAGTGAATAATGTTTTATAATTAAAAATTAATATGAATTAAAAATACGGACTAATTACATAGAGTAATGGACATATATAATTAAATGTTGTTTGATTTTTCAATTTAACATAGATCAAATGTGTTTTATATTGATTTCACATACACATAATTAATTCATTTTTATATACAATGCACATACACAAAACTCATCCATTTTTTTAATATTATTAGTGTAATTATATTTAATTTATTCAATTTCACTCATTTTTAACATGGATGTACTTAAGATTAAATATTCATTAATAATATTAAAAATATATTTATAAAAAATATTTATAAATAAATATATTTATAAATGTACATTTACTATATTTATACATTTATATATTTATTATTATAAATAAATATATATATATTTTAAAATAATTTATATAATTATAAATAAATAATTATATATATTTAAATAATTATTAAATCTATAATTAATTTATTTAAATAATGAGTATATTTACTATATTTATATTTATATATATTTATTAAATATATATATATATATAATTATATAAATATATATAATGATATAAATATGATTTTTTTCAAAATATTTATATAATTATAAATAAATAATTATATTTTTAAATAATTATAGAATTATAATAAATATATTTAAATAAATAATATATTTATGATATTTATATTTATATATATTTATTATATATATATATATATTTAAATTTTTTTATTTACAATTATAATTATAAATCCTTTATCAGCACTTAAGTAATAAGCGGTGGTAAAAGTCATCTTTATCAGCTCCTTTTTAGCACTGATAAAGATCTATCTTTATCAGTGCATAAAAGAGCTGATAAAGATGCCTTTTATCAGCACTTATTACTCAAGTGCTGATAAATGGAATCTTTATCAATGCTTTTTTGGAAGAGCTGAAAAAAGTGTCCCGATCTATTTAAAAATCCCTAACTAGCCACGAACCCATCATGATATCAGAAGCTTTATGCAGAAGCCACACACTTCTAGTGCTCATCCTCAGTGAATGGAATCTTGAATCATGGCTCAAATCAGGGCTCAAACAAATCCAAGGCTCAAACAATTTAAGTTTCGAACGAATCCAAGGATGGAACGTAAGTATTTCTCTACTTTCTCTCAAACGTAAGTCTTTCTCTACTTTCTCTTGGGGAACTCAGGGTGTAAAACATTAATGGTTTAGTCCGTGGTGGATACTGTTTTGCAACTATGAGTGTGGTGAGTTATCCATTTTGGAGATTTAGCCATAGAGATCATCCATTTTGATGCTTGGAATTTTTAGAGTGTGAAACACCAATAATGTGAGCCTTCCAAGATTCACTTCTAGGCCATACGAACATCTCCTTCATTCTCAATTGAAACTGTTAATTAATGTAGAGGATTTGTGAGCTACTATTTTATTTATTTAAAAGTGTGGATGAATCATGATTTATTTTCATTAGATAAATAGTGTAATTAACCATATAGTAGAAGTATCATCCCATTTTACACCGTCTATATAATTTTGTATGTGTCAATTTCAATAATGGTGGTTGGGTATCCTATGATACTATTTCCTAGTGTATTAAACTAACTAGTTTGTTTTGTATTTTTTTAGTTGAGACTTTATATGGTGAGTGATGTTTTATAGATCTCTTAATTTTGTGACTCCACTTAGATTTCTGAGTGAATTATGGGTATTCCACTTATAAAATGTGACCTCAAGGGAGTCGTTCCATCTCAGTAGAGGCTAGTGTGCATGGGATAGATGTTGCAAGGGTTGGTTTGTTTTTATTCCTTGTTTATGATATATCTTGTTGATGTGTATTATTGATTTATGATAACTTCTTTATGAACCTCCCTAGAATCTCAAGTTTGGGTCAATGTGTATTAGATGGCCTCCATGGAATCCTTCATATGGGTAGATATCACGTGATGATCTCCCTAGAATCATTGGGATGGGTCAGTTTGGTGATATGACATCCCAAGTGTCTTTAGATGTTTTCAAATATTTTATATACCATTAATATGAAATGTAACAATTCTTAGTTTGTTATATCACTTGTTCAAAAAAAAATAATGAAGGTTATTAAATTATATATATTAGAAATTATTTTTAGGTATTCATATTTTTAGGTCTACATGTATTGGTTCCATCCCTATGAATATCTGATTACCATCCATGTATATGAAATGAATCTTTATTTATTAAAATGTTTTATCAATAATTTTTTATATCTTCTAGTTGATTGAATGAGAGTTTATTATTATTGTTTATCATATTTGGTTTTCTTATTACTCCTTAATTTCCTATATTATATTTTCATTTTTAGGGGATTTAAGAAACACTTTATGTTTTTCAAACAACACTTATTATTGCAATTTTTTTCTTGAGACTCATCCCCAGTCTCTTTTATATTCAACTTTCATTCTCATCAATTTCATATCCTGAATAGTTATTTCATTTTGTTTTTTGAGAATCATCACCCATCTATTTTATGTTGCTTGTACTACTCTGAGAAATAGTCATCCCATGGATGACTACCTCTTATAGAATTTCAAGCAACATAGGTTTATGTTTATAAGAGATGGAGGATGTGTGTCAAACAACAAAATTAAATGATAAATGTTTGGGAGATGAGATGACTAGCATAAAAATTGTCTATAAATTTCACCTTTGAATGAATTCAGAGGATAACACCTTCCATATTAGAGTAATTATTTTCTTAAATTCAATTTACCATTTTCATCAAATCATACTGAAATTCTTTGAAACAATCAAATATTGGGTTTCCCTTATTATAATTTTCTATAACTTTCACCTTTTATAATGAATATCTTATGGGTATTTATTTATTTATTATAAAAAATGAATATTTTATAAACCCTAAAGGATAGATATGAATAAAAAATGGATGCATGCTAATGGTTTGACAAAAGAGTATGAAGATGGAGTTAAAGAGTTCATCAAGTTTGCAAGAGAGCATGTATACGACCCTTATCAAACCATTTTTCTTTGTTTATATTGTTGTTATTCAAGACATATTAATCTATAAGAGTTGGAAGAAAATTTTATTTTTCACAGAATAGATCAGATCTATAAATGATGGACTAAACATGGGAAAAAACTGAATGCGGACATCGATTGGGATGGTACTGTAGTTTATGGATAATTTTATATGAATACGAGTGTAAATGATGATGGACATCGCATGGAAGAAATGAAAATGGAAATTAAAGATGACCTTCGTGACTATACAAAGTTTTTTGATAAGTTAAGTAGCTATGTTAAGAGACCATTGCATAGCAGTTTTACTAAATACACAATATTGTTAGCTGTATTGAAGTTATATAATTTGAAAGCTGGCAGCAGATGGAGTGACACTAGCTTTACATAACTACTTGGTCTTCTGAATTATAAGATACTAGAAGAAAATGAACTACCATGTTGAACATATGAACCTAATGATTCACCTAGTTAGAGAGGTGTAATTATGTGGTCCTGTCCATTATAGATGGATGTACCCCATTGAAAGGTATATGAAGATTTTTAAAGGGAATGTTAAGAATCAACGTTGTCCAGAAGGTTGTATTGCAAAATGATATACTATTGAAGAAAATATTGAATTCTATACTGATTACCTATCATATTTTGACAACATCATTCTCCCAAAGTCTTGTCACAATGAATTCCTTATGGGCGAATGGATTTCTAGAAGATATGTTGTTACAATTATCTTGATAGTGCGGGAGCATGCTGTAATGACCCAAATATTATCAATAACATTTCCCTTCTTATAATTATTTAATAGAGTATAAATCACCTAAAATCCCTAAGAGAACACAAATACAAACTTTATAAATGAATAATGAATGAAATAAGAGATATTTCTAGAAGTTAAGGAACCTATATCGATGAAATAGTAACTTGACCTTAGGAGTAGTAATATGAACCTTACAAATAGTAAAACAACCAAATAATTTATAAGAACACCCATGAAAGTATAAATAAAATTTAGGAATCTTATAAATGAAAGTATGATATAATTATATCATAGTATAAGTAAATGAATATTTTAAAAATTATTAATTAAGTGTTGGTATTTTTGTAGGTCATAAATTACAATTTTATAATTAATAAAATGATTTAATAGAAAGTTTATTTTAATAAAATGTATTCATAAATTAATATTTTGTTGTATTGTTAATTTATTATAATTTTATGAGACCTTAGTTAATTTTTCAGAGTATTAAAAAAATTCAATTATAAATTTAAAATATATATTTTTTGATTAAATGGTGATTTTAATTAAAAAAATTAAATTTATATTATATATAATTTTTTTCCTAAAATGGAGTAAATTTTTGAATTATAAACATCAAAAAATGGTAAGGGTGATTTTTTTTGATTTTTTCTAAAATACATGAGTTTTTGGTGAATAGTAAAATATGATAATGTACGATAAATATTAAATACAAGAACTATTGAGTCATTGGTGATGTATGGATAATATAAGACCATAATATCAAACCCTCCTTTATTATTTTAATTTATTTTTTTATAATTCTCAAACTATTCATAGTCTTGAGCCAAAATAATAAACAAATGAATAAAATATTCTAAAAACACCCCTCTCATCCACTATAAATACCACCCCTCACCACCCATTATTTTCTCACCTTAAAAGATCTGGTCCTTGTAAAATTTCTACCTAGTACTTTCCAAGCCCCTACTCTATGAAAATGAGCCCTTTTTCTCAACAAAATACCAAAAAAAATCCCTTAAGGAGATTCTCAAGGAGGAGAATTCAAGAGGTAAAAATCCTCTTTCTTTTCTTTTATTTTCTTTTCAATTTATTTTATTTTATTATCCTTCTCTCACCTCCCCTATACAAAGAGACATGATAAATCCAGTATCATTTATATAATATAATTATATCATGTTGATGTAATATCCATCATCAAACTCCTTTCTATATCTCTTTTATTCTATAAATGAAAACATCACCTTTGCTATGTCAATTTACCGACATCATGGATGATGTATTTTCATTTTCCATTAACACCTTCAAGGATGGTCATAAAAATATTTTATGGATAAAAAATTTATAATATATGTAATAAATCCTATTTTATTTTCTAGAACCATTATATGCACATTATTTCAATTAATAAAACATAATTAGTTTATAATGATAAAAAACAGCCAAAATAATCTAAATGATTATCACTAACATCTTATCTAATGATTCTTTCTCACCCAAAATATCTAAATGAATTATATAACTATTTAATCATATGTATGTTCATTAATAAAATATAACTACAATTGTGGATATCTATTCTCATTTTACATGAACTTCCATACTCGTACAAAAGTAAACCGATCATGAAAACCAAGGAAACAAATGCTTCTGAATGATTAAGTTGTATCTTTTAAATCATAAAAAAGACCATAAATAAACTTAATAAAATTATAATAAATAAAATAAATGTATAAAAGGTTATTAATTAATTAATTAATTAATTGATTTAATTTTATTATCCAGGACATTAAGGTCAAGTGCAGAACACTTTCGGACATTCAGTTTGGGTTTCTTTCTGAACCTCCATTTTCATTCGGGTTATGATTTCTACCTCCTTACACGAATTTAGTTCTTAATTATTGTTAAATAATTCTTCTACATTATTTTTATATGCTCAAAACTCATTTATCTAGATCATTTCATCTTTATTTTATGGGGAAATACAAATTTTATAAGGTTCCCTTCTCAATTCATCTCTATACGCTAGCCCAATTGAAGGAAACTTCTTGATTTCTTACCCATTTTCAAGTAATATACATAATATATTTTAAGAAACCATTATTTTTATAAAATCACTAATTTTGTAATGAAAAACTATATTTGTTAATTTTTGGTTTTATACAAACAATTATGACAAATACAAATTATTTTTCAAAAATTAACCCTTCTTTGGAAAGTAAAAGCGGTATTTCTCTCAAGAATCCATTAAAGATTTTATTAGAGTATTTTCATCTATTTTAACACTTCTATTGAATATTATTATTTAGTTATATTTATAACTTATGAGTATCATCTACCATATTTTATTAAATGGTTTATGATCATTTTGACTATGGACGTGCTATCTTGATACCATTCACCATACTACTTAGAATAGTTAGTGATTGTGTTTATAGATTAGGGAAAGTTATTTACATTTCATATATATATATGTTGTTTATGTTTAGCTCCATTCATATGAGGAATGAATTTGACTTACATTGGTGGAAACTAAGCATATACCAATAGTTTTAAACCATTGGTATAGGCAGAGAAACCATTGGTATACACTATACCAACGGTTTCCCAAATTGTTGGCTAGTGAGGCGTGGGGATAGCCTTTTACCAATGGTTACTGAATAACCGTTGGTATAGGGAAATATAAATTAAAATATACCAATAGTTTTCTGAAAATTGTTCGAAAAGGTTTTTACCAATGGTTTGAAACTGTTGGTATATATATAGGATTAAAGCTATACCAATGGTTCTATAAACCATTGGTATAGACTTTTACCAATAGTTACTACAAAACCGTTGGTATATATGCATATTTAGATCTATACCAATGGTTTATGAACCATTGGAATATTCATTTACCAATGGATATTTCAAACCGTTGATATATATAAAATCTTTAGATCTATACCAATGGTTTGTGAACTATTGGTATAGTGTTTTACAATTATAGAACACAACAGCAGCCTTGCCTCCCCTCTGCAGAACAGAACAAAGCAGCATGCTGCCTCCCCTCTTCAGAACACGCCACATAGTTTCCTAGTATCCTGACTCCCCTATGCACAAAAGGCTATCAATATAAAAAAAACACTCATCCAAACAATATACAGGGAAAAATACCACACTATAAATTACTCATTGTAACGTCCCGGATCCAGGTGCCATTCAATGGGTGCCCCGAACCTGGTTCGCCATGTGACCTCAAGAACATTTCCCCAAATGCCAGAGGCTGCTGACTAGCAGCGAGGGCCCAGGTTTGATAGTGGGGAAACTATGCCCTCATTTGTCAAAGTGTAGCACAGCGAAATAAAGTAAAAAGCATACAACATCAGTGGACGCAATAAACCATACACATGTAAGATAATCAACTGCAGTAAGAGATAACCAACAGTTATATATATAATAATGCAACATGCCTCAAGTCTAAGAAAATAGCCAGAATATGTTACACAACAATATAATATAGTACAATACAAAGTACATATAAAAAAACAAAATAGCTGGTAGCATCGCGAGCCTAGGCCCGGTCCCTTATCCACACCTGTAGAAACGTAATCAGTTTGGGCCGAAAATCATGACCCAAATAGGGTGTGAGAAATAAATCCCAGTAGGTACCCACCAAAGGCCCGTTCCCAACTGTTTGAAAAGATGCAACAACAGTGTGCAGTGGTAAAATGTAATAAACAAATTAGTACTCAAATGGAACTAACTTTACTAGTTATATTGGCATTTTATTATTCTTTTAATCATTCAATTTTAAGATATCACCACAGTGAATATTCTAAGAAAAACAGCCAGTGTCCTCAGACAGGAAAACCTTTACCCTTAGGTAAAGAGAATCCAAACATAGGAATCTGCCCACAGGCATATCGAATATTGCCCACAGGCGTACGAGGTGTCTCCCACAGGCATAGAATCAACTGCCCACAGGCACGGAAGAAATTTCCCACAGGCTAAGTAGTACACTGCCCACAGGCTAATCACAACACTAAACTCAGGCTAACAGGTAATCGGTCCATGCCCAACATGTAAAAAAGAAATACGCATGCAATACAATTTCAATTCCTCTCAAGGAAATACTATAACCATTATTATAAAGGCATACCCTCGGGTATTCGGGCCAAATGTCTAAACATAGGAACGCACCCCCGGGGTGGTCCTGGATCCAAGCAGTGATCCCAAAAAACATTTTATTATCACATTTAATTACCTAAGAAATTATAGGTATTTTACTCAACAAGGCCTCAGCCATAAGACACCCCATTCATGGGCGCGTATCTCAATGATACACAAAACGCACATCAGTTGGAAAATTAAACACCAAGCCACCTACCTTAAACACCCCTGATCAGTATACTCGAATGATGTTCCACGAATTGTCCCAGAACGAGGTAGATCTGTGGTTAAATAAAACTCACTTAAACACAAATAACTTTCATTATATGAAGAATTTGAAAGAACGGTTTAAGAAGAGTGGAGGGCTTACCCATGCGGTTCCAACGAGATCGACCAAGGCGGAAAAAAATTCCCGACGCTCGATTTGGAGATCCTCGAAGATCCAGCCATCACCTCCTGAGCTCCCGTCCGGTTGTAAGCCTTCCCTTTGAACATGGTTGGATACTGCCCATTTTAAGTGAAAAAAAAGTACATGGCGTGTAATTTTGACTACACAGCGTGTACTTTCCTCATTTAATTGTTCCTCTGGAGGCATCGCCAAACTGTTCATCCGTCGACATGAGTACACGACATGTATTCCCGACTACATGGTGTGTACTATCCCCCAGCTGGAGGCCACTCCCACCACCTTACTGTTACGTCTGCCGACTGACTACACGACGTGTAAAGGACCACTACACGGCATGTAGTCGATTTTTACCCCCTTAGCCGCCAACAAGGCTATAAACCCTGTGTACTCATCCCACATGGTCAAAGTAAACAGCCTGTGGAAAAGTACATGGCGTGTAGTCCCAAAATTTAGTATTTTTCCCCATTTTCCTTATTTTCTCAAAAACACTTAAGGAAAAGAGAAAGGAAGAAACCCGTACCTCAAAAATAAGAACCGGGTTCTTACAAACTTCCCCCCTTAAAGCAATTCGTCCCTGAATTTCCATTCCAAGGGTGACAAAGATAAAGCCATGAACAACTCCGGCCACTGAGCATGTACGTCAATCTCTTGCTCTCAGGTTTCGTCCTGCACTCAGCCATGCTTCCATAGCACCCGTACGAGAGGAACTGACCAACCTCGGAGAACCGTCGTGCTCCTATCAACAATATGAATTGGATGCTCCTCAAAGGATGCATCTGCCTCAAGCTCAACATCCTCGGGTTGAAAGACGTGAGATGGGTCTGAATGATAGTGGTATAACTGAGATACATGGAAGATGTCGTGCATGGCTCGGCACCTCTGTGGTAACTGCAACCGACAGACAACCAGCCCGACTCTCTCCAGAATCTCAAATGGCCCCACATACCTCAGTGAAAGTTTACCTTGTCTCTTGATCAGCCTGTGTCCTAGCCTCGGCAAAACACACAGGAAAACCTAATCCCCGACCATGAACTCCAAGGTTCATCTGCGGCGATCAACATAATATTTTTGACAAGACTATACGGTAGCCATCCGCTAAATCAACTGGACCTGATCAGAAGTCTCCTACACAAGACCTGGTCCTAGTAAAGCTACCTCACCTGCCTCTAACCAGAACAAGGGTGATCGGCATGGCCTACCGTATAAATCCTCGTAAGGTGTCATCTCAATAGTTTCCTGGAAACTATTATTATAGGCAAACTTGACTAGGGGTATATTCTTCTCCCAAGGTCCCCCAAAACCTTGGATGCATGCACGCAGCATGTCCTTAAGCACCTGTATCATATGCTCTGACTGGCCATCAGTTTGAGGGTGGTAAGCTGTGCTTAGAAGCACCTGTGTACCTAGTGCCCTCTGAAAACTCTACCAGAATCGATATGTAAAATCGGTGTCCCTATTTGAAATGATAGAAAGAGGGACACCATGAAGACGTAAGATCTCTTAGATATACAACCTTCCAAGCTCGTCAACACCGAAGGTCTCCCTGATCGGCAAAAAGTGAGCTACCTTTGTGAGTCCGTCAACAACAACCCACACGACATCATTTCCTGGAGGTGACCTCGGCAACCCAGTCACGAAGTCCATCGTGATATCATCCCATTTCCACTCCAGGATGGGTAACTGCTGTAACAGTTCGACTGGCCTCTGATGCTCTGCCTTCACCTGCTGACAGGTGGAACACCTCGTAACAAAACCAGCTACATTTCTCTTCATACTCGGCCACCAGTACTGACGTCTCAAGTCTCGGTACATCTTGGTAACCCTGGGATGAACTGACCAAACTAAAGCATGAAACTCTCGCATCATCTCCTCGCGTATATTCCTTGGAACCCACAATCGTCTATGAAAACATAAAACTTCATCATCGCTTATCGTCCAACCAGGAGGAGGGTCCTCACTTGCCACCGACTCCCGTAGAACTATGCCTTCTGAATTAGATAGCTATCTCATCCTCAATCTATCCAAGAGGGTAGAGGTCACAACTAAAGATGAAAGATAGGTCTACCCCTGACTATCATGCACCTCCAAATGCATCTCAGAGAACAAAGCCATCAGCTGCCATTCACCACTGGCCTCCTGCACTGCCTGTATCTGAGTCTTCCTGCTCAGTGAATCAGCTACTGTATTACCTTTACCAGGTGTATAGGCAAGCTCAAAATTGAAGTACTGAAGGTATTCAACCCACCTTCGCTGTCTCAGGTTCAAGTCACGCTGGTTAAATATGTACTTGAGACTTTTGTGGTCCGTGAACACCACAAAATGTTCTCCCAAGAGATAATGTCTCCAACAGCGCAACACATGAACAACTGCAGCCAACTTGATATCATGCGTCGGGTAATGCCTCTCATGGGGCCTCAACTATTGAGACCCGTACACAACAACTCGATCACACTACATCAAAACAACTCCTAGCCCAATCCCTGATGAATCACAGTAAACTGTATAGCTCTTCCCTTACTCTGGAAGTATTTGGACTGGTGCTGATGTCAACTTTCCCTTCAGCTCCTAGAAGGCTGTCTCGCAAGCTTCTGACCAAACAAACATCACACCCTTCTTAGTCAAACTCGTCAACGGTGCTGCTAAGTGGGAGAAGTCCTATATGAAGCATTTGTAGTAACCATCCAGCCCTAAGAAACTCCGTATCTCAAACACATTCTTAGGATGCTCTTAGGAAACTACTGCTCTCACCTTCTCTGGATCTACTGCAACTCCTACCTCCAAGATGATATGACCCAGGAATTGTATCTGGTTCATCCAGAAGTGGCACTTTGAGAGTTTAGCATATAGCTGATGCTCTCTCAGTGTACTCAATACGATCTCAAGATGGGTGGCATGGTCATGTCGAGTGTGAGAGTACACCAAGATATCATCCATGAATACTACCACAAAAGAATCAAGATAAGGATGGAACACACGATTCATCAGAGCCATGAAAACTACTGGCACGTTCTTGAGTCCGAATGGCATAACCAAGTACTCGTACATACCATACCTGCTCCTAAAAGCTGTGAGAGGTATATCAGATGGTCTAACACACAGCTGATGATATCCTGATCTCAAGTCAATCTTTGAGAACACTTGTGCTCCACGAAGTTGATCAAAAATATCATCAATCCTTGGAAAGGGATATCGGTTCTTAACCGTCAACGAGTTCAACTTCCGATAATCCACACAGAGTCTGAGGTTATCGTCCGCCTTCTTCGCAAAGAGGACTGGCGAACCCCAAGGAGAATTACTGGTTCAGATGAAACCATTTGACTGTAACTCCTATAACTATCTCTTGATCTCCTATAATTTTGGTGTATCCATACTATAAGGAGGAATGGACACCGGTGCTGCTCCTGGAACAAGTTCAATAGAGAAATCCACCTCACTCTCTGGAGGTAGACCTAAAAAGTCGTCCAGGAAAACATCCCTGTAACGATCAAACACTAGAGGGAAATCCTTCTGACAAGTCCCCTGGTCGTCCAGATATAATCTCGCAATCTAGGCTATGACTCCACCTCACCCATGATGATTCGATCCATCTCGACTCTCCTGAACATCCCATTTTCCCTTGTATAGATACTCTCCACCCTCTGGTGACGTGAAACTCACCCTGCGACGATAGAAATCCACAAAGGCTCGAAAGGGAACCAACCAGTCCATCCCGAGAATGACATCATAGCTCGTAATCTCTAAGACATAGAGGTCCCAAAGTAAGTGACACCCACCAACCTCAAGGGGGAACTCCTTGAACTTTACACACACCAACCGTTCTATTTCCAAACGGAGTGTCTAGCGTCATGATACCAGAAGAAGTAGAAACACAGAGCCCAAGGCTCTCCACAATGGGTACAGATATAAAACTATGTGTAGCACCCGTATCGAAAAGTACTGAGGATAAGACAGAAGCTACTAGAGTAGTACCTCTGATAGTAAAAGGTCTGGGATCCTACTCCCGTTGGGTCTATTGCACGACATATGTCTGCCCAGTGCCGTGGCCCTGCGACACAGCCTGACTACCCTGAGTTGTCCTGCCCTGCTGCCTCTAAGATCCTGGTGTCTGGCTACCACAGCCACGTCCACCATCCCTACCTGCATGCCCTGATGTATTTCAGTTTCCTGACTGGTAAGAAGCTGCTGGTCCTACTCCCTTACACGGAGTCTGCATAGAACCCCTCTCACTAGCCACTGGTGGGAATGCCATGCAAAAGCGCTGCAGATGACCCATCCTGCCGCAAGCCCAAAATTCCACTGGGTCTCGTAGACACTGAGGTTGCTTGTGCCCCTCCTTACCAAACTGGTAGCACATGACTTGGACACCTGAAACATTCTTATGGCTGGTACTGCCACCCTGAGAGAAGTCCATATGTCTCTTCCTCTTTCCAGTAGAAATAGTATCAGAAACTGGTGCTGAACCTCCCTATCTCACACCACTAGCTTCTCACAGGTTCCTCTTTGTAATCAGCGCCTGGTTCACAATAGAATGCACTGAAGGCAATATGAAAACATTCACCAGTGCTCGGATGTCATAACGAAGACCATCCCCAAAGCATCTAGCTCTCAGCGTCTCATCACCCACCAGAACTGGTGCAAAACGCTAAAGCTCGGTGAAACGAGTAGAATAATCCATCACTGACATAACACCTTGCTGCAGATTGATGAACTCTCAAGCTTGATCTGCCCTCAGCGTCTTTGGGAATAAGAAGTCATAGAAGGCTGTCTAGAAATCATCCCATGCCATGTCTCTGTGATTCTTTGACTGGGTGGTAACATCCCACCACCTCTTGGTGGAATCACACAGCATATAAGTCATGAGCTTGACCCTCCGCCCTAGAGGCGTCTCAAGATGCTCGAAAATAGTCTGCATCGACCCCAGCCAAGACTCTGCAGCCTGTGGTCCACCATACCCTGAAAATGTAGGCATATGCTACTACTAGAAGATATGAGTCAGCTCGGCCATAGATGTGGCAGCCAGCGGTGCTCCCTGAAAGGTCTGCATGAACCGCATAAAACCTTCACGGAACTGCGCCTTCACGCCTGTGTTCAGTATAATGGCTGGTTCCACATCTAGATCTACTGGAGGATCCACTGGTAGCCCATGGCCCACCATATTCTAAGTATAATCGTTGCCGCTCTCCTGGTGAACATCGCGCGGTCGTCTTGGTGGCATGACACTACAAGGTCAAACACACACCTTTAGAACAATATTATCAACGACTGAAAAACAAAGGAACCAAAAGGGGAAAAGGAGGAAGAAGGAATTTAAGATTGCACAGCAAGACTACACGACATGTATACTAACTACACGTCGTGTACCAGACTTCCCTTCCCTACCCGGGTCCTTTTACATGGCTAAGACACATGACTCCTGTTGAACAAAACTACACGGCGTGTATTTAAGATACACGACATGTATGGTGTAATTTTCCAACTGCCCGTGTTGTTTGTGACATGGCTGACTACTCGGCTTGATACTACACAGCGTGTTACACCCGCACACGGCGTGTACACTTACCCATTTTCCAGCCACATGGCTAAGTCCACACAGTCTGTTCTTGGACAAGACTACACGACATGTCCCACAGGTACACGACGTGTTCTTGACGAGATTCACCGACCCGTGTTGTTAGTTACACGGCCGGACACACGGCTCACCCTACACGGCATGTTCTATATATACACAACGTGTATTTGAAAGGATCACACTGACTCGTGTTGTTAGTTACACGGCTGAATCCCAAGTCAGACTACACGGCGTGTTCATCATTGACACAATGTGTACTAGGAAAGATTCCATTGAACCGTGTTTGTTAGTTACATGGCCAGACTCTGGGTCAACACTACACTGTGTGTACAGAAGATACACGACGTGTTTTCCCCAAGCTCTTTCCTTCCCCGTGTCACCGCCCACACGGATTGTGACATGGGAAAATACTACACAGAGTGTACTGAGGGTACACAACGTGTACTTAAAAAGTTTTCTTTTCTTCCTGAACAGAAGAGCATAAACGGCGTGTTTAAGGTACTACATGGCGTGTATACTGGGTTTCCAGAAAGTATGCCTTAGAAACTTCCCCAGAACCCAGAAAAGACTGAAAAACAACACCTAAGTTCCAAATTCCGATCTGTGTGAGCCCATAATCCCCACGAATCAATGTTTGGCATCTTATATGTGTTATAAATGTATAAACCGTCAACAATCCACCAATTTCCGGTCAATGAGGGCCCATAATCCCCAAAAAACAAAGTTTGGCGTCCATTCGATAAACAGGCTCACACAATAATACCTTATCAAACAGCAGGTATCTATCAAAGTAGCTATCACAACAACATTCTTTTACTAGCACAACATCTTTCACAACAACATGCAATATCTAATGCATCTATATGGCATGAAAACTATACATGGAATGTTATTTCTAGCATGTGCATAAATGATGTATGAGATGGAATACCCTCATCTCATCATGTTGCAACTAAATAGAACCCATGAATAAAATATAAACAGCATAATCACAAGTGTGTCACCCTTTAGTGAAAATCAATTCAACTGTAAAATTGAAAAATCAGAAAAATTGCAACACGAGGTGAATTGGATTTTCCCTGTACATGAGTTATCTACACACGAGAACAACTTATTACCAACTACCATTCTCATCCTATCCCTGAATAAGGCTCCAAATAATAAGTCAAAGAAAAGAACCTCTTTGATACCACTTTGTAACGTCCTGAATCCGGGTTCCACTCAACGGGTGCCCCAAACCCGGTTCACCACGTGACCTCAAGCGCATTTTCCCAAATGCCAGAGGCTGCCGACTAGGAGCGAGGGCCTAGGTATGATAGTGGGGATACTATGCCCTCATTTGTCAAAGTGTAGCGTAGCGGAATAAAGTAAAAAGCATACAACATCAGCAAATGCAATAAACCATACACATGTAAGATAATCAACTGAAGTAAGAGATAACCAACAGTTATATATATAATGATGCAACATGCCTTAAGTCTAAGAAAAGAGCCAGAACATGTTACACAACAATACAGTACAGTACAATATAGAGTACAACAAAATAAAACAAAATAGCTGGTAGCATCACGAGCCTAGGCCCGATCCCTTATCCACACCTGCAGAAACGTAATCTGTTTGGGCTGAAAAGCATGACCCAAACAGGGTGTGAGAAATAAATCCCAGTAGGCACCCACCAAAGGCCCGTGCCCAACTGTGTGAAAAGATGAAACAATAGTGTGCAGTAGTAAAATGCAATAAACAAATTAGTACTCAAAAGGAACTAACTTTACCAGTTATATTGCCATTTTATTATTCTTTTAATCATTCAATTTTAGGATATCACCACAGTGAATATTCTAGGAAAAATAGCCAGTGTCCTCAGACAGGAAAACCCTTACCCTTAGGTAAATAAAATCCAAACACAGGAATCTGCCTACAGGAATATCGAATATTTCCCACAGGCGTACGAGGTGTTGCCCACAGGCATAGAATCAACCGCCCACAGGCACAAAAGAAGTTTCCCAAAGGCTAAGTAGTACACTGCCCACAGGATAATCACAACACTGCCCTCAGCCTAACAGGTAACCGGGACATGCCCAACATGTAAACAATCAATACACATGCAATACAATTTCAATTCCTCTCAAGGAAATACTATAACCATTGTTATAAAGGCATACCCTCGGGTATCCTGGCCAAATGGATAAACAGAGGAACGCACCCCCGGGGTGGTCCTGGATCCAAGCAGTGATCCCAAACAGCATTTTATTATCACATTTAATTACCTAAGCAATTCTAGGTATTTTACTCAACAAGGCCTCAGCCATAAGACACCACATTCATGGGAGCGTATCTCAATGGTACACAAAACACACATCAGTTGCAAAATTAAACACCAAGCCACCTACCTCAAATGCCCCTGATCAGTATACTCGAACGACGTTCCATGAATCGTCCCAGAATGAGGAAGATCTGAGGTGAAAGAAAACTCACTTAAACGCAAATAACTTTCATAAGATGAAGCATTGGCAATAACGGTTTAAGAAGAGTGGAGGGCTTACTCATGCGGTTCCAACGAGATCGTCCGAGGCGGAAATGGATTCCCGACTCTCGATCTGAAGGTCCTTGAAGATTCGGTCATCCCCTCCCGAGCTCTCATCCGGTTATAAGCCTACTCTATGAATAGGGTTGTCTACTACCCATTTTAAGTGAAAAAAACAAAGTACACGACATGTACTTTTGACTACACGGCGTGTACTTTCCTCATTTAACTGTTCCTCTGGAGGCACCGCCAAACTGTTCATCCATCGACATGAGTACACGATGTGTATTCCCGACTACACGGTGTGTACTGTCACCCAGCTGGCGGCCACTCCCACTGCCTTACTGTTACGTCTGCCGATTGACTACACGATGTGTAAAGGACCACTACACGACGTGTAGTCGGTTTTTACACCCTTAGCTGCCAACAAGGATACACACCCTATGTACCCATCCCACACGGCCAAAGTACATGGTATGTGGAAAAGTACACGGCGTGTAGTCCCAATATTTAGGATTTTCCCCCATTTTCCTTATTTTCTCAAAAACACTTAAGGAAAATAGAAAGGAAGAAACCCGTACCTTAAAAATAAGAACCGAGTTCTTAAAAACTTCCCCCCTTAAAGAAATTCATCCCCAAATTGCCCTTCCAAGGGTGGAAAAGATAAATCCGTGAACAAATCCATCCACTGAGCACGTAAGTCGGTCTCCCGCTCCTAGGTTTCATCCTGCACTCAGCTATGCTGCCATAACACCCGTTGAGTGGCACCCGGATCCGGGACGTTACACTCATTCCACTTGAATATACAGAATAATGATGAATACAATGTGCACTCTAGTACTTAGTCATGATATGCATATCCACTTAAAAAATAGATGGTACCATTTCATATTTAATTATTACTCAACCTTGTTGAATCCGTAATATTTAACTTTCTCATTTCACCAAAGTCACACTCTTAACTCCTATTGAATTTGAGCACCTCTATTTCAACTACATTCACTGGTGATCTATGAGGGTATCCATATATCAAAAACATACACGTACATGATATATGATATCATTCTATATTTATAAGTTACTATATTGTATAGACTAATACATTCTACATGACACATGGAGAATATAGAATCAGTATTTGGGATACATATAAGATAAATAAGGTTACAATCCTTGGTTCTATATATGATTAGTGTCTTACCTTGAAATACAACAAGGGAGATATCGGGAGAACACTCTAATGGATTAAGAATTCCTAAGGGAGTCAATTAATGCTACTGATATGAATCCCCCATTTATATATTTACATTGGTTTTATTGATGTTTAAAGATCTTATTTTTAATGCGTGGAGTTGTGTTGACCTCAAAACACCAAATGGGGTTCCCTTCTATAGTCCTGAGAATATATTATCCAAATCTAGAAAGCTTCCACTATGAGTAGTGGGGTAATTATTTCGATCTATATGTTTCCCCTAAGGTTCAATTTTTTTAGATTTATCACCATCTGGATCATTATATATATAATCTGAGTCTTTGAGTCTCACATCTATATAGGATAAGAACCTTTGGGATAGAGGATGGGATATCAAAGGTGTGGATCATTGGAGTTGCAGTAACAATATTTGATAATATATGAAAGTTACACATATACTAGGAAGACAATATTTTGTATCTTATGATCATTTGACGAGTTATTGTTATGGATAATACCACATTTACCCACATATGATCTCCATAGTGAAGAAAAAGTGACATGATGAAAATCCTGAATGTTCATCCAGGTCATCTTCAGTGTCATGTCATTATCACTGATGGGGGTGAGAAGGATATAAATCCCTTGACATTAGAATTAGAGTTTTACTTCCTTTTATAAACATGACATCTTATCTTCTAATCTTCCAGGACCTATAAAAATGAATGCACCTATAAACATGATAACTTTGAATTAGTGCCTATTGGAATTGTATGACATTTAAGGGATATGTGTTTTTTGGAAAGCCTATACATTACATGGATGTTCATGAGTGATGGTTTTATGTCCATCCATGTATGGAATTCAGTAACGAGGATGGGTTCTTCCATTTAACAAATGTTCTAGTGTATGTTCTGGATGAGTTATTGCATTTAGCTGGTGTTCTAGTTTATGTTTAGGTGAGGTTAGTTATAAAACATGTTAGGAATGTCATTAGAACATCCGAAAAATGTTTCAATATGAATATTCATAGGATTAGTCACTACAACATATGAATTGGTGGTGGTAAGATGAGGCTTATAGTGGGGAGCACCATAATCCTGAAAGGTGTTGAACAATGAAACCATCAATGTTTTTTAGATATATGGGCTCAGGTAATCTAAATCTTGGTGTTGCAATTATGAAAATAGGCATTGGATCTAGTTTTCCAGTCAAAGAACCTTAAATTAATGGTTATTCCTTAGATGTGTTTTGAGCATTTGGGAGTGGAATGAGGTTGTTCAGCCTTAAAATATTGACCAACATAGGTCAGAATATGTGGATGGGTTGGCCGCTGAGACTTATTGGGGATGATAAGAATTATAGTGGGGATATTTTGAAACCTTGTGTTTATATGTGGGTTTAGAATTTGAGGAAAATTTTCAATTTTCAATTACTAGAGGGGTCATTTTTTCTATAGTTGTTTGAGTTCTATTTATGAGGGTTGGAAGCAATATAAAATGAATTTTGGATATCACAATGGGTCTCAAGATGTAGCTCAAGATATTGTGGGAGCATCGAGGGGCGGAGGTGGCTGCTGGAAAACTACAACAGACCACTAGTGGTCTTTTTGAGGGGAAAAGTTACAACATTTCCCCCTTGGGTTTTTGAAGTGGGAGGTACCCTTTTTTCCTCATCCATTTGTGAAAACCACGGGAATCCATTACCCCTCCCCACCTTCATATCCCCCCTCCTAACCTCACCCCTAGCAGTTTCCCCCTGCACAACCCCCTCCCCACCTGCACACCCCCTCCCTCCCCACCTGCACCCCCACCCACACACCCCACCCACCTTCACTCCCCCACCCGCACAACCCACCCCCTCCCCACCTGCACAACCCACCCCATCCCCACCTCACCCCTACCCACCTGCACACCCCCTACCCACCTGCAGACCCCCCTCCCCACCTGCACACCCCCTCCCCACCTCACCCCACCTCCCCCTCCCCACCTGCACACCCCTCCCTCCCCACCCCACCCCACCTACACACCCCCACCCACCTACACACCCCTCCCCACCTGCACATCCCCATCCCCCTCCCCACCTGCACAACCCCCTCCCCACCCCCCCTGCACAGCCCCCCTCCCCACCCCCCCTCACAGCCCCCTCCCCACCTATACCCCCACCCATCTGAAAACCCCCTCCCCACCTGCACACCCCCACCCAAGTGACATATAGTGGATTGATAGTGATGATATCATTACTCTATGGGTAGATTCAAAGTATTTTATAAGATAATTTATAAACATATGGATATAATTTGAAGTGAGTGGACTAGGGCCTAAGGGCATAATGGCGAGTAAGGATCCCGATGTGACCTTCTAGACCTTGGGATTACTTTACCATTAAGTATGATATGGGATTATCTCAGTGGATGGGATTCCTTGATTCTAATTTAAAACATTGATTTAAGAAAACCTACAGATTATAGATTTCACTCAAATTCACTCATAGCCTCTCCAGATGACTTCCAACCGACCTCAAAAACACCTTCTAGGATCATGAAACATTATACCATAATGTATCCACACAAATGAGATCAAGAAGATTCATAATTTTTTATCAAATCAAAATATTTTTGGTAAAAAATAAAGCAACACAAAGTATCAAGTACAACATGATATGTGAATTAGACTAGATCAAATGTCAGTAATATCAGTAAAAAATGTAACGGATCAATCTATACCTCATCACCATCACTATCATCACCATCATCATCAGCCTCATCCTCATCCTCATCCCTATCCCCATCATCGTCCTTACCCTTATACCCATCCTCATCCCTGTCCTCATCCCCGTCCTCATCCTCAGCCTCCTCCTCACCCTACTCCTTACCCTGATCCTCCACCTCAGCCTCCTCTTCAACTTCATCCTCATCCTCAGCCTCTTCCTCACCATCGTCATCATCAGGAATGACATCTTCTCGACCAACACTATAACTTCCACCCAGTGAACTATATATTTAATGCATCGAAAAAATATATTCATCACAAGCTGTTCTGACCTCTGGTGGAAGTGATGGAAATAAAAATTTCATCAGTTTCATAAATTCAGTGTTTTCCCTAGCAGATTATTTTTCCACCTGTGTGGCCCTTTTTTCAGACTATTCTACTCATTAATTATCCTATTTGAACTCAGTGGCACTACAAATGGTACCTGAATAGGGACAACACCTCATTGGTACTACACTCTTCCCAGGTTGTTAGTGTACTCTACTAGCGTGTTCATCTCCCAACACCTGGTGTAAGTGATCATTTGGCCCAAAATTGTCATGTTCCTAGGAATAAAGGGCCTCTAAAGTAGTATGTTACAAATATAAATATATTATTGAGTTAAAAAATAGGTATTAAAATTTGAAATCAATAAATTAAAACTTACAATCTGCTGTTGTGTCGGTTTGTTAACCGCACTTCCATATTTTTTCCTTCTACTCGAGAAAAATAGTTTTGCTCAAGGAATACATCCTCCAATATTCAATTCTCACCTCTATAATCAAATTTAATGTAGAAAACCATAATTAAAATCAGGTTACTGATAATTAATTTCATAACAAAAATTATATAAAAACTTTAGAAATCAAATAAATTATGGAGGAAAAAATAGAAAGCGAAAGTCCTAAAGAAAAATTATAAACAACTGTCGTACCTGCTTCCTCTCATGATATAACATCTTAGTATGTCCCAATGTGTGGAGGTATTTTTTAGAATCAATGTTTTTTTTATTTTTTCTAGATGATTCCTAAATAAAATTCAATAATACAAAATATAGTATTAATGAAAAACATGAAAATTTTAATTTAAATACCTCAAATGTGATTAATACCTTAAACTTCATATTCATCCAATGAGTAATCATTTTTTGATATTGTTCTATTAGAAAATCATACATGATAGGTACCACCTCTAACTCTGTGCCAACTCTATAACACCATCCAATATATAACTCGTTATTATAAGCTCTCCCAAACTCACCTAACTCCTTTAGATGTGCTGGCCATGCACCCTCACCATCGGGGAATTTAAATTGAATCTCACACCAAAATATTAATTCACAAAAATATAAAAATAACATTTTACATTAAATACAACAAATTATTTTACCCATATATGTTCCCAAGAATTATCCTTGACTTTGTTTGACAACTATCTCCATGAGAGCGGGTTGAAAACAATGATGTTTGAGTATTTGGAAAGCATCGTAAAAAAACTCCAACATTGCTACCATGTTTTCTCAATAATTTTATTGTATTTGTAGTAGTCCAACATCAATTTCATGTGGAAGTTACACAATGCACACATGCGTGTATTCCCCCTCCCCCACCTCCTATATGTAAATGTATCTGTTACGAAAGAAAAAAATATTATATCAATACATGTTATACTAAAAATAAATAATGGTATAAAAATTTGTTAGGGTTATATAAATATACCCATAGAAGTATGATCAATGGGTGCCGCTAGATCCAAAAAAACTAAAGAAACACACTGTATAGGTGGAGTGGTTCCCAGTGTATGCTTCATAGGCATTGACTGTGGTGGAGTAGGAGTTGAAGAATATGGAATATAGATGCTCGGAGAGAAGAAAGTATAAGTAAAAGAAGATGTCATGGATGGCTGGCCAAATGCATGATATGGATGAGGAGTGGGAATCATCATCAGATATGGTAAAGATGGGTGAGGTGGATTAGATTCAAAGGGCGGTGAAAATATGGGATGCCTAAATATCCCGTGTGTCCCTAACGACACACCGAGATCAGAATGTGGGATAGATGCTACGTCAGTGGGAGGGGTAGGGTCTAATCAGCTATGCCAACTAGATCGACTAGCTCTCATACCAACCTCCCTCATACCATGAACCTTAGTACTAGGACCACTACCAGGATGCTCATCAAATAACTATAGCCTAAGTGGTGGATCCTGCAAATGTTTTTAAAATAAAATTAATCACATGACATTATATGTTATTTAAATATATATATTTGAAATAAAATACTCACTACAGGAACTAGTGGAGGAATACCCATCTCAGCCATGTGATGATTGTTGTATGTCATCCTTTTTAGTCACATATCTTCAATGGGTTTCATTTCCTGCATTTGAAAACAAATATTAAAGTAATTAGAAAAGGATAACTAATGTGTAACCCAAAAAACAAAATATATGAGAGGGGATAGGGGGATTCATGGGTTCTGGGGTCAAGAAAACATGATCAATAAAGCATTGAAATGTTAGGGGGGGGGGTATAAGCTTTATAATAATTTTATAAATGGTCAATAAATCATTGAAATGTTCACCAAGTTAGAAATGTTGGTTTTATAGGTTTGAATACAGTTCAATTTTAAATTTGAAAATGAAACTCAAATAAAACTGCAACCAATAAAAATTGAAAATTCACATTAAGGTCAAGTTGGATAAAACATATTTGTAATCAATCTTAAATCAATTTGAATATTACTAACCTTAAAAATCTACGTCGAGCTAAACCAAAATAATTTAGAACATGGATGGATGATTCTATATATTTCCCACAATAACTACAGGTTTAATATCAACTCTGACAATTGAGATATTAGAGTCATCATAAGTAATAAATGGATTGGTTCCAATGGTAGTAGGGATGGTGTTAATTCCATCATCACCATCATAAAAAACATGTCTTTTAATTACTTCAATAATGACACCAAATTTAGGTTGAAGATGATCTTTAACATAGAAACCATGTTTCTTCATCGATGCCAATACATAGGGTTCGTTGGTAGTAAGAGTAAGAGTCATGTCAATAAATAAAAATCCATAATTTTCAATAAAGGTGGCATGCCTCTTCATTGAATCAAACCACTAACATTTCATCATTGTGACTCGAGCACGAGAGTAATAATCCAATATTATTATTTTCTCAACAACTCCATAATAAGATACATTTTCAAAATGAGGTCTAATATCTAATGCACTGGAATAACAATCTGTTGTGGTAGTTATCATAACACCATCATGTTGTGTTCTCATGTTCTTTTCTCATTCAGTGATAATAATTCTATACCCATTGATCATAATTGATTTACATTCACGAACCACAATATTATGACCAAAATCCAAAGCTCTTATTTCCTAAAAAACAAAGTCTGTAGGAACACTCAATGCCTAAAATATAAACAAATATTAAATTTAATTAAATATTTTATTTATTTATTTATTATAGTAATATTTCTACCTTCAATTTCAACAAAGTAGAAAAATCTTTGCTACAAAAAGTCTCTATCCTTATCAAAGATAAATAATGATGATTTCTATTTATCATTTCTTTATGTTCCCTGTAGATAAAAATAGAAATAGTTTACCAGATATGTAAAATTATAGGAGGATATAAGATATACATGTTCAATTTACTTACTTAATGTAGTCATCAAACAAATCACAGTTGAACAACACTGTACAATGTGCTATCTCCCACTCTTCATGGCTTAATTTCATAAATGTATATGATCTAGGAATTCCTCCTATTTGAGGAAGTGATGGAAAATTGGGTTCAATTTTCTCATACTCTTCTTCTTCATTTATCATTGATCTATTCATTCTCATAGTAAGTTCAGACAAATAAATTGAGTAGAAATCCATATATTCTCGATCCTAGTAACTATTCACGATAGAACCTTTGAGATGATTCCTGTTTATGACATAAGATTTCAATGTTTACATATTTATTTCAGTTTTATACATCCAAAGGAAAGCTACAAGTACTCCGAGAAGTATTTTGGTTGGAAGATGGACAGTCAGATGCAACATGCATGTGAAAAATTATGGAGGAAATATTTTCTCTAACTCACACAAGATTAATGGTGTCTTTGCCAGCATTTTTTGCAAGAAAGACTTGGAAAATTTCTTAGCACAAAGATATCTAAATAAATGGCACAAATGAATAGCTAACACTCTTAAATTATTGGAAAAAAGATGATGGATAGCTATTTGAATCAACTCATGAAGAAGGACGTGATAATCATGAGTCTTAAAGGATTTCAACTTCAACTATTTTCTGTTGACCCATTTTGATATATTGCTTGAATATCTATCAGGAACTTTAATAGTCTATAGTACTTACAGAATTTGTTTTTGTAGGTGTCATCACATAAGAATTATATGGACCTTGCCATTTTTTTCACTAACACACACATGATGCAATTCTGGTCTGATGCCCCAATCCACCAATTCACGCCGATATCATAAATCATCTTTTGTCTTTCCCTTGAAATTTAAAATAATCAAAAGCAACATTTCATGTTATTCTTTTCAATTTGCATTAATTTTATAAAATGACGTAACAAATTGGTTGACCAATACAGTAAATCAAAGAAGATACTCCTCCTCTTCTAATTATAACAAGTATCATTGGAAACATTCTTTCTCTTTATAGATTTCATTTGAACCTTTGCAAATGAAAAAAATAAAATCTTTCAATTCATTAATCACATCAGTTCCAGACATACGTTGAGGTGGATCTTTGGTTTCCATGGTATTGTCGAATCTTCGACGATTGTTTTTATATGGATGGTATATTGGAAAGAATCATCAATGTACCATAAAACTAAAACTAGTACAATATTTTAGTCTTATTGATAGTGTAATATTCATATAAATAGGACATGATAGTTTTCCATTCATGCTCTATCCATACATCATTGCATAAGCATAAAAATCATTTATCATCCACATAAGTGCAACATGCATATGAAATATGTCTTTAGAACAAGCATCATATATGCGCACACCCACATCCCAAAGAAGTTTCAAATCTTTTATTAAATGTTGCATGTATACATCTATATCATTTCTGGGATAAAAAGGGATAGATATAAGTATACTAATGAAAGTGAAATGTTTTTTCATACACAACCATGAGGGAAGGTTATAAATGTGTATGAAAAACGACCATGTATTGTGTGGAGTAAAAATCTTCCCAAACGGATTAAAACCATTACATGAAAGACCCAACCTCACATTATTCACATCAGCTGAAAAATCAGGATATCGAGCATCAAATCTCTGCCATCAAAATCCATCTACAGGGTGAACCAAATATTCATTATTCTTCTTTCTCTCAATATCATACAATCGTATTTTTATTGATATTTTATCAAACATGAAAATATTATGCAATCTAGGGATCAATGGAAAGTGCCACATTACTTTCTGTGGCACACAAGATGGTGTTCCATTAGCTTTTGGCTTCCATAGGGATGTTCCACATTTGATACAATCATTTATTTCAGCATTTTCCTCCCAAAATAAGCTATAATATTTCAAGCAAGAATGAATTTTGTTTTTTGAAAATCCAAGTTTTTCAACTAACTTCCATTCCATATAGTGGTTTGAGGGAATATCTGCATCATCTAGAAGTACATCTTTCAAGAAGGTAAGAATGTAATCGATGATAGTATTAGAAATCCAATTCATGGTTTTCACAGGAAACAATCAAATTAAAAATTCTAGCCTTTTCTTTTTACTACATTGTTGATATACTGGAGTCATCACAACATCATTCAATTTTTCACTCTGTCAACATCATCATTTTCATTGGAAGCATCATGTGTGCCCGTATCAAAGTCTTATTAGTTCAACATACTTTCTTTCTCATGATGAAGAATAAATGGAAACCAGTCATATATCAAATTCTCCAATCTATTCCTCTCATTTAGATCATCAGCATTTTGAGATTCCATTTTATCCCTATTGTGATACCACACATAATAGTTTGTTTGAAAACCGCATTTGGTTATATGGTATCTAACATTTTCATAGATCAACCAAGGTCTTCCAACACAATTATAAGATGGGCAGTGTATGTGAACACTATCTGAAGCATTTTTATATGAGAAATCTAAAAAGATCTCCAAATTATTTTGAAAATTTCTTGAGATCTAATCAGTTTTATACATCCAACTTCTATCCATTCTATAAAAAAATTATAATCAGTAATTTCGGGAAAGAAATTCAATAATATTTAAGTTCAATTGAAAATATTTTTAAGTAAATGATAATTTTTCACTTTATATAAAACCATAACTGATGAAATATGTAGATATATGTTGAAACATAGAATTAGAAATTATAGTATTACATAAACATCGATTTTAGACTGTGTAAGAGAAAACAAAATGACACATATTAGAATTAAAAAAGAGGTTTAGTTATAATATAGAACATTGTCCTCTCCACATGATAGTAAGCCACTACTAAGAACATTTATTTATAATAAAATAAACCATAACATGGATCATGTTTTACATGAAATAACTACACACTAGTAATTCCAGCCGACCTCTATTGTAGTTATTAAAGTGAAAAATATGTAAAAAGAAGGATCAAGGAGTATCGAAGTAAACCCTTTTAAAGAATAAGATAAGTGATAAGTAAATATACATTAAACATAGGCACAAATCAAATGTAAAATGAAACATAGAGGGTGAATAGTGTATTGAGTTTTTGATGCAACTCAGTATTAGATCAGCTTTGGTTGATGAATTGTCTTTAAATATATACCTCATATAACATTAAACGATCTAATGAATCTTTCTCTTGTGTGTGGTAATCAATCTCAGAAAACAAAGTATTATATGGAGAAGAAAGTAACATAGTACCCTCATATGTTCCATACACCCATTTCATTTGATGCTTTATCGAATTTATATTCAACTACTAAAAAATTATCCACTCAGGAACACTCATAATTAATTTATCATATTAATAATATTTTTTGAAAGTATTAAATCACAAGATATTAATTAAATTGTAAGATATTCATTAATCATATTGACAATATTTTGGTGTAGCATGCAATGCAATCCACCAATGAATTTGAATTTATTAATAAATAATAATAATTCATTAAAACTCAGGTGTTACAAACATGATGAGTGTAAAATCCCATATCACCCGATCACATCACTAGGATCGTTCTCCAATGAGTCACATGCCATAAAACCTAGGCTCATTCAACTAAAAAGTGACCATGATTCTCATCCATGTCAAGTTTATCTAGAAAAAACCACCCTTGGGGATTCCTTCCCAACAATACTAAGGAATCACACTCATTCCATGGATTTATAAATGATCACTAGTCACTTAGGAATTACTAAAAAACCAAAAATAACATATGGATGATCTATCCATACTAGATCCAACCATATCACATCATAATCAACTGTCTCATCAAAAACCACAACCAAAACCAATAGGTATAGGTATCTAATAAATCATTTCCGCTTCATATAGTCATGATTCCTAATTTACTTCAAGTAATTTAAATTAAAAAGAAAGAAATAATTCTATATTTATTCAATTTTACCATCACAAGGGTATCGAAATAATCAAGGTGAATCATTCCCATAATGAACCATCTTTTTATGATTACCTTTAATACTTTAAACAATTAAAAATCCATAAAATTAATAAATGAACCTCTAAGTGTTAAAATACATCCATATCACTAATGGAATTTATTTACATCATCATAGAACATCCCAAAATAAGATACACATGTTATTTCCTCAAAAAACACTATGGTTTGGGTGGGTATAATTACACTAACTAGTTATATAATAAACCCATATAAAACTCATTATGGACACTTTATAGAACTAAACCCTATGTCATTAGAAAATTCAGTCACACATAAGAATATAAATTTCATGTGAATCCTACATTCCACATATGATTAATGTACACAATCCTCTTTCCTGTATGGTCTAAGTTCCAAAAACAAAAATTAAAATATCAAATCAGCACATCATACTTGAGTAAATATCTCAACTGTAACATTGATAATTAAGAATAAAAATTTCATAACCCTATTAACCTATAATTACCACTGGATATGGGTTAATGAATCACATGTTTTAAGACTATCACAATTCCAACACATTGTTATCACCATATAATTATCCACAAATAGTAAGAAAAATAATAAACACTCTAATATTGATTTATAATTCTCAAAACAAAATAAAAGCAATAGAATCCAAAAATGTGCACAACAACACATCAGGTGAACCTCCGCAAACCTCAAATACTATCAACTAGTAGTGGGATACTAAATCATACATTGGGTATACCAAGTTATATTCATAAACCTGGGGTACTAAAGAGGAGGATGAGAGATTCTTTGGAATTAACATGGTAGGAATGAGGTTCAATGATGAATAGCCAAGGAGAATAAGAAACAAATGGTAAATATAGCTATATCACACTATTCTTTTCTAAAAGAGAGCATCCTACACCAGTGATCGTTTAGTTCTTCAGGTAGTTCATATTATGTCATTGGTTTATACCCTTTGATTTATTTTTCAGGCATTTATTTTTTATATTTTTAACTTTCTATCATTTTTTGATCTTAGCATGAGCCCAAATTTAGTTATATTTTTGAACCCATATGTTTATATTAACTGTTCCTTGATTTCAACCATGTTCAACATTATGAAATAATTATATGGGATCACACCATCCCATAATGGGGTTTCACATCACTCATGTAATTTTCAGACCATTGTTCTTTATGTTCATTTTATTCATCCAATGGGGCCATTATTCAACATTTTTAGTATGGTTTGGAGCACAAATTATCCCTTAAATTCATGGAGGATATTTTAAAGACCTATATATTAGATCCTTGGGGATGGATTATGAAAGATTTTTGGTGGAGGGTAATTAATTAGATGTATGGAACCCTAAAAAGAAGTGTTTGTCACGATGGATTACTGATCATGTAATTAGAGATCCTATTTTTTCCAATGGAGGTCGGAAATCAATATTTCAAAATCACTCCCCCATAAAATAAAAATATTATTAGTAGTAAAATTGTGAAAAAGGGGTGAAAATCATATATATGTAATCTGTGTGAGGAAATACTTCGGGTTCTATAAAATCATTTACTACACTCAATGTATCATGAAGGAACACATTCCATATAGTCTAGGATTTCAGGGATTAAAGTGTTTTGGCTGAGCTAATTACTACCCACCCTATAGTATGGCCAACACATAATGTGATCATACCCATGCAACAAATCCATGTTCCAATGGGCCATTTTTAGCACCCCATTTGGCTAAACATACCTTTCACCATAAGGGATTAGCCATGTATATTTACATGGCTACCCAAGTTGTGTACTGTGTGTACATTCCCATGAACCTAGATTATCGTAGACACCATGTGAACCCTTATACACACCATGAAAACCCTTATACCATGTCGTCATTATTATAAAAATTAATAACAACTTATTAAACAATATCATTAGTCATAAATAATCAAAGTGCACATAAATCGATAATACTATTGGATATATCAAGTAAAATGAAATCATACTATCTTACATCCCAAATGACCACCCACAAGGATGATGAATGACCACACAAAGCTCTCCTTTCGGCCAAATCAAAACAGAAAAAAATAGACGCAGAATAACAAAACTAAGGTAGCACTTATATATTTTAAGTTTAGAATAAAAATAATGCTTAATTGAAGATGGATCAATAGGTGGAAGAAGTTTAAAAGGATGGGGAAGAGGGAGCATTGATTTAGGGTAGTAATCGAGCATAGGGGGAACTATAGGCCCTATCTACATTTAGGGGAAAACTTTCCCAATGGTTTTAAAAAACCATTGGGAAATCTTTGTAAATGGTAGAATATCCTAATGGTTTAATTTAACCATTGGGATAAGTTGATTCTATATATACTATACCAATGGTTTGTATAAACTGTTGGAATAGTCTCCCTATACTAATAGTTTTTCCAAACCATTGGTATATAAGTGTTGGTATAAATCCTATTTTCAGTATTTTTAGTAATTTATGGGTGGGAATCACTATATCCCCTCAATGTATCTATAGGTCTCATGAGCCAAAATAGAAATGGATTTTGGCTAAGGCCTTCAACATTTATTTTTAGATTTCTAAGTCAAGGCCTTGACAGTATGTTTTAGATGTCCAACATTATGCATTCCCTCATTATGATATTATTAATTTATAAATCATGTGAATATTATACTAGAATTACATCCATGGTTAAGTTTCTTACAATTATTTATATGGAAGTATTTATTCATCTTTTATTATTTCCATTTTTTCTCAAGATTATGTTCTACAAGAATATGTTTTTTTCTTCATTCCCCATTCCTTATTATTTAAATTAGATTCTGTTGTATTTATTACCCTTAATGAACATCTTATATCACATCTTTCTTATGTTTTATTTCCCCCCAATATTTGAAGATGTATTTTACAAATGATTTGTAGGTATAATCTAGGAGTTTATGGGTTTTTCCAATGGAATTTCTATATTGTATTTCCTTTCAAGTTGTAATGTAAAGTTCATGTATGTAATATGGCTTTGAAAACTATTAAACTAATCAGTCCTTTGGGATTCAAGTCATGTATCTATTCCAATGTATTAATGTAAGGCATTGGCACCAGACTACTGGGTTCGGGGTCTCTACAGTTGGTATCAGAAAAATTTTAGTAGAAACCATGGAAAATAGATTTATAAAACATAGATTATGGAACATAACCCTAAGATAGACTTTGAGAATAAGCATAGAAGAACATCCAAGAATTTTGGTAAGTTATAGATTATGTGGGTATTCCTATAAATACATTCTCTATGGATACTAAAAGTGGATGTGGTTCTAGAACATATGTACCTAGGGGTAAAAACCATGACAAGGTGTCTAGGGCTTGACTCAGGATAACATGGTACATGATAAAGGGACTTACTGGACACCAGGTTTGACACTCCCAGGGGTCATTATTAGGATAATTCACATTTTATTTAAAAACCATTATAAAGGATTTAAAATATAATATGTCCATAAAGAAACCATGTTTATGATTATGAGATTATCTATGCATAAATTTACAATTTATGTTAAGTGTTTTTCTAGTTTGAAATTATGAGTTATAATTCTTAACATAATATAATGTATTCCATTATTTAGAAATAGCGCTTAGTGGAAGGAATAAAAATTTAATCAACACACGTATCCCATGTAGGGATTTCCCTCTTATGCAAGATAATGATGTTGGTACTAGAGTTGCAACTGGGGATAAGAAACTTATAACTATACCGGGACAAATGAATCAGTTTAGAATAATAATCTTACCCATATGAAGCATCCTGATCCACAACATTGTGGAGAAATTTTGGACCTATTTATGAAAAATCCTCCACCATCATTCAATGGGACTATAAACCCATTTTTAGTGGGGTAATAGATAAGTTCTTTAGAGAATATATTTTTATATTTAGGAAGTAATGAAAGGGAGAAGGTTATTATTTCAGTTTATCATCTCTCAAGATACGCTGATCAATGGTGGTCATTGATTCAAAACAAAAAGGAGGAGTAATAAATTGAAAATATAGAATGGAAATATTTTAAGAAAGTATTCCTATAAAAATATTTCCCTTGCGAACAGTGAGTGTATATGTAGAGGCAATTGTTGATTAAAAAAAGAGATAATGAAAATGTTGAAAAGTATGAAGAAAACTTTAAAAGTTTAGCATGGCATGACACATACTACATATGTAATTCAATGAGTAATATTGATTTATTCTTTGATGGTTTAAAACCATTCCTCTTAAGGGCACCGATCTCCAAAAATTTCTTTTCATATGAAGATATAGTCTCATGTGCTATCAAGAAAGAGAAATAATTCTCTAAGTATTATAACTTTGAGGGAAAAAAGATAATAAGAGGGAGGTAGAGGAAAGAATTGATAAAGGTAAGAATAAAAAAGGGAGTTTTCCAATGTGTGATACATGTGGAAAGAAACACCCCGATGCCTGCTTAAAAGGAAAAGAAGTATGCTATAAGTGTGGAAAAAATGGCCACCATGATCGTGATTGTATGGGAAAGAAAGAAGCTACCAATGTTTAATGATATAATATTAGGCAGATGAGAAAATATGAAAATTATTTTCCTAATAATCAAGTAAACTTTCCCCATAAAAGGCCAAGGGATAAAGCCAACTACAGAGGTTGAAGTTTCTAATGATGTGGCTTTAGATACTTTAATCATTTCCTCAAACTTAGCCAATGATTTATTTGATTCTAGATAATCTCATTCTTTGATATCTTTCCAATTTTCCAGGAAAATTAAACATTTCACTTTTGATTTAATAAAGTATTTTTCAATCCAAACTACTAAGGAAAGTATCATTGTAACAAATATCTGTCGGTTAGCCCCCTTTATGACACATAAACGTACTTTAGTTTCTAACCTTATCATCATACCTATGATTTAATTTGATATAACCCTCTGCATGGAATGGATTTCAAAGTATGATGAAAAAATATATTTCAAGAATAAGGAAATTATGATTTGTGAGGAAGATGTAGAATCCCTTATCTTTAGAGTAGAAACCTCATCATCTCAGTCATATCCAGATCCACCTCCAATAGATTTTCTAAATGAAATTCTTAGAGAGGAAGATAAAAAATCATCTATTAATGAGGAAAAAAAGTCAAATATTAGATTTACCTATTATATAAGAATATATTGATGAATTTCCAGAGGATTTACCTGTACAACCTCCAAAGTGGGATGTTTATTTCTCTATTGATTTAATTCCTGGTGAAATACCTATGTCAATTACTTCTTATATAATGGCCACTATGGAGTTAGTAGAGATGAACAAACATCTAGAGGAATTGAGTGATAAGGAATTTATTCACCCGAGTGTTTCTCTATGGGGAGACCATGTTCTATTTTTCAAGAAGAAATATGGATCAATGAGGATGTGAATTAACTATAGGTAAATCAATGATATTAAAAAAAGAACAATTATCCCCTACATTGCATTGATGATTTATTTGATCAACTTCACAGAGGTCAATTTTTTTTCAAATATTTAACTTTGATCTAGATATCATCAGTTTCGTGTAAGGTAGTAAAATATTATAAAGACAACATTTTGAAAAAAGTATATACATTATTAGTTTACAATAATTCTATTTGAACTAACTAATGCACCCTCCATTTTTATGGATCTAATGAACAGAGTTTTCATGTAATATCTTAATGATTTTTTTGTGGTATTTATTATTGATATCTTGATATATCTCAAAATATATAAGGGACATGCGAACCACATGAGGTTTTTTCTTGAGACTCTTAGAGGAAAATAGTTTTATGGGATGTTTATCAAGTGTGAATTCTAGCTTCAAAAAGTTTCTTTTCTTGCCCATATTATCTCTAAGGATGGAATCTAAGTTGATCCTATGAATAAAAATGTGGTTCAGGAATATCCTAAACCAATGAAAATAACCGAGGTATGTTGTTTATTGGTTTATCATGTTACTATCGATATTTCATTCAGATTTTTCTCGATTAGCTAACCCATTAACCAAGCTTACTCATAAAGGGGTTAATTTCCTATGGACAAAATAATGTTAAGAATGTTTTGAAAAACAGAAGAGGAGATTAGTAAATGCTCTGATCTTGACTGTACAATTGGGAAATGGTGGATTTATGATTTATAGTGATTCATTAACGAAAGGGCTTGGTTGTGTCCTTAGGAAAAATGATAAGGTTATTTACTATGAATCAAGGAAGTGAAAAACTCATTGATATAACTATCCAATTCATGATCTTGAGTTAGAAGATGTAATATTTTCTATGAAAATATGGATACACTATCTCTATGGTGAAATATATGAGATATATACATATCGAAAGAGTTTGAAATATATATTCCCATAGAAAGAACTCAACATGAGGAAAATATAATGGATAGATCTACAAAAGGAATATGATTGTTCCATACACTACCACCCAGGGAAGCAGAATAAAGAAGAAGATTCATTGAACATAAAGGATCATGTATTTATGAACAAAACAAGGATTGAAAAGAATCCTATGTACATGTATCTAGAAAATATGGATATAGGAATAATAAATTAAGGTGAAACTTCATTACTATTTTAATTGGTTTCCCGACCATATTTATTGGAAAGTATTAAAAGTTCTCAGTCTAATGATTAGATTCTTCAAAATAAAATTAAATCTATGAATGATGAGAAGTTGGAATAATCCATGTATAAGGATGGAATTATGAAATTTGGGAAGAGGATTTATATTTCCACTATACCCAGGCTAAAAAGGGAGTTATTTTATGATGCACATAACACAAATTTCTCTATACAACCTCATAGCACTAAGATGTATAGAGATTTTAAGGAACATTTCTGGTGGGATAATATGAAGTGGGAAATTATAGATTATGTATCAAGATATTTAGTTTTTCAATAGGTGAAGGCTGAAAGAAAACATCCAAGTGGATTCATGCATCCTCTGCCTATTTCTATATGGAAATGGGATGGCATTATTATTGATTTTGTCATTAGATTACCAAAAAATCCAAAAAATAATGATTCAATATGGGTAATTGTTGATAAACTTACAAAATATACACATTTCCTCCCTATAAGGGAGGATTTTTCACTTGAGTTCCTTGAATGACTCTATATTAATGAAGCTTTAAGACTTTATATAGCACCAATTTCAATTGAGTCTAATCATGATACACAATTTACATCAAAATTCTAGAAAATTATTCAGAAATATTTGGATATTGAGCTTCATTTGAGCATTGTTTATCACCCCCATAATGATGGGTAGTCTGAAAGGACCATTCAAATATTAAAAGAAATGTTTAGATCATGATCACTCACCTTTCAAGTTATGCGGGATCAGTATTTTTCTTTGGTAGAGTTTTGCAACCAAAATAGTTTTCATTAAAATATTAAAATGGAACCATATGAAGCATTGCATGGAAAGATATGTCATACACAAACTTGTTGGGATGAAGTTGGTGAAAGAAATCTTGTAATACCAGAGCATGTAGAGGAAACAATGAGAAAGGAAAACACTATCCAATCACATATCAAAGAATCTCAAAGTAATAAAAAGTGATATACTGATAATCAAAGGAAGGATTTGGAATTTCAAGTAGGAGATCATCTTTTATTGAAAGTATCTCTATGAAAGGGTGTTATAAGATTTGGGAATAAAGGGAAACTGAGCCCTTGGTACATTGGACCTTTTGAAATACTGGAGAGAGCTGGATCTCTAGATTATAATTTAAAGATGCTTCCTAGCCTTTCTAAAGAACACAATGTTTTCCATATCTCATTATTAAGGAAGTACATGCCATACCTAATGCATATACTCACTTCTCAAGGAATAGATTTGGAATCTTATTTATCTTACTCTGAAGAGCCTATCTGGGTTTTAAATACTAAAGAACGGGTGTTGAGAAATTAGGAGACTCATCTAGTCAAGGTACTTTGGAAAAATCATAAAATTTAAGGGTTTACATGGGAGCCTAAGGAACTTATTATGAAGAACTACCCAATTCTTTTTATAAGGGGACAATCTAGAATTTCGGGGATGAAATTTTTATAGGAGGGGAGAATGTGACAAACTAGAATTCTATCAATAAAATTTTCCTTCTCATAATTATTTCATATACTATAAATCACATAAAGTCACTTAGAGAACACAATACAAACTTTATACATGAAGAATGAATGAAATAAGAGGTATTTCTAGAATTTAAGGAACATATACCGATGAGATAGTAACTTGACATTAAGAATAAGAATATGAATCTTGTGAATAGTAAATCATCTAAATAAATAGTAACCACACCCATGAAATTATAAATAAAATTTATTCATCTTATTAATGAAATTATGATATAATTATATCATAGTATAAGTAATTGAAATATTTTAAAAATTATTAATTTAGTGTTGGTATTTTTGTAAGTCATAAATTACAATTTTATAATTAATAAACCGAATTAAAAGAAAATTTATTTTCATAAAATGTATTCATAAATTAATATATTTTTACTATTATTTTAGGATAATTTTATGAGATCTTTATTAATTTTTTAGATTGTTATAATATCAATTATAAATTTAAAATATTTATTTTTTGAGTAAATTATGATTTTAATTAAAAATTAAATTTATCACATTTAGAAAATTATTTTCATAAAATGAAGTTTATTTTTTAATTATAAACATTGAAAAATGGTAAGGGTTATTTTTTGCGATTTTTCAAAAATACATGAATTTTTGGTGAATAGTAAAATATGATAATTTACGATAAATATTAAATACATGAATTATTGGGTCATAGGTGATTTATGGTTGATTTAAGCCCATAATATCAAACTATCCTTCATTATTTTAATATATTTTGTGATAATTCTCAAACTATTCATAGTCTTGGTTCAAAATAATAAACAAATGTATAAAATATTCAAAAAACACCCCTCTCCTCCACTATAAATACTACCCCTCACCACCCCTTCTCCTCACACTTGCCAAGATTTGAGCCTTGTAAAATTTATACCCAATCCTATTACCAATACCTTCCCCCACATCTAGGATCCTTTGGTCTCAACAAAATACCAAAACTAATCCCCTTAAGGAGGTTCTTAAGGAGGAAAATTCAAGAGGTAAACATCCTCTTTATATTATTTTATTTTATTTTCAATTAATTTTATTTTATTATCCTTCCCTCACCTCCCCAATCCAAAAAGACCAATATCATTTATATACTATAATTTTATCTTGTTAATTGAATTTCCATCATAAACATCCTTTCTCTCTCTCTTTTATTCTATAAATGAAAAGATTACCCATGATGTGTCAATTTACCGATATCATGGACGATGAATTTTGATTTTCCATTAAAACTTTCAAGTCAAATCATAACACCATTTTTAAGGTTAAAAAAAATTACAATATATTTATTATATCCTATTTAATGTTCCAGAACCATTATATACACATGATTTTAATTAAGAAAACAAAACTAGTTTTTGATGATCGAAAACCGCCAAAATAATCTAAACGATTATCACTAACGTCTTATCTGTTGATTTATTCTCACCCAAAAAATAAAAATGACTTATATAAGAATTTAATATTTTGGATGTTAATTAATAAAATATAACTCCAATTATCTATATCTATTCCCATTTTACATGAACTTCCATACTCTTATAAAAGTAAATCGATCATGAAAACCAAGGAAACGAATGCTCCTGAACAATAAAGTTGTATCTTATAACTCACCAAAAAGACCATAAATGAACATAATGAAATTATAATAAATAAAATGTAGTTATAAAATTTTCTTAATTAATTAATTAATTAATGGATTTAATTTTATTATCTAGGACATTAAGGTCAAGTGCCGAACACCTTCAGACATAAGGTAAGAGATTGTTCCCAAACCACCATTTTCATTCGGGTTATGATTTCTCCCTCTTTACACCAATATAGTTCTTTATTATTTTTATATACTTATTCTAAATTCTGTTTATATGTTACAAACTCGTTTATCCAAATCAGTTCATTTTTATAGGTAAATACATGTTTTATAAGTTTCTCGTCTCAATTCTTCCCGATATGCAAGCCCAATTAAAGGGAACTTCTCGATTCATTACCCATTTTCATGTAAAAATCAATAATCTGTTTTAAGACACCATTATTTTTCTTAAATCACTATTTTTTTCATGAAAAAAATATATTTTTAATTTATTGTTTTATACAAAAAAGTTATGACAAAAACAAATGAATTTTCCAAAAGAACTCTTCTTTGCAAAGTAAAAAGGGTATTTCTCTCAAGAATTATTTGAAGATTTTATTAGATAATTTTCATATTTTTTAAAACATATGTTGAATATTATGATTTATTGAGATTGATATCATATTATTATCATTGACCATATTTTATTAAATGGTTTTGGATCAATTTGACTGTGGATGTGCTATCTTGATACAATTAACCATATTACTTAGAATAGTTAGTGATTATGTTTACATATTGGAGAGAGTTGTTTAAATTTAATATGTATATGTTGTTTATGTTTACCCCAATTCATATTAGTAATGAATTAAACTTATTAAGTGATGTTTGGGGCCCTCTATATCCCCTCGATGCATTGGTAGCTCTCATGAGATAAAACAGAAATGGATTTTGGCCGATGACTTAACCATTTATATTCAGATGTCTAGGACGAGGCCTCAAAGATATGTTTCAGATGTACAAAATTATGAATTACCTAATTATGATATTATTAATTGATAAATAATGTGATTATTTGACTAGTATTATATCCATGGTTAAGTTTTGATGTGATTATTTATATGGAATTATTTATTCAGCTTTTGTTCTTTCCATTTTATGGTCAAGATTATGTTCTAATGGCATGTGGTTTTTAGTCATTCAACATGAATTATTATTTATATTAGCTTCCATTGTATTTATTACCCTTACCAATCATCTAAGATAACCCCTTTATTATGTTTTATTTTTCCCTAGGATGAATAGATGTATTTTACGAATGATTTGTAGGGATAATCTAGGAATTTATGGGCCTTTCCAATGGAATTTATATGTTGTATTTCATTTAAAGTTGTAATGTAAAGTTCATGTATGTAATATGGATTACAAAACTACTAAACTGATTGGTCCTTTGGAATTTGAGTCTTGAATATATTCCAATTTTTTAATATAAGGCACATGCTCTGGGCTACTGGGGTTGGGGTCTCTACACAAGTGCACCTTTACATTTTACATTATATGTAAGATGTTGATCCATACATTGAAGCTCAAAAATAAATTCTTAGAGATTTTAATACATAAAGGGATAAAGGATGGATATCAAATACATATAATAAATAGTTTATAGGATGATTCTTAGATCAAATTTATAAGGATTTATCTGAAAATCTAAATTCAATAGTCGAATGACTTAAATGGCTAGCTAGTTGACCAAATGAAAATGTTCTATGTTACACTAGTTTTTCAATTAATGGTTATATATACTATACAAAATAACATGATGAATGTAGTATGATAAAAATTAGTGGTGTTACACTTCTGGCTAAAGTGATGCACATATTTGGTTCAAAGGATAGAAATCCATTTTATGGAAATATTTTATATTTTAGCAGTATCAAACAGATATACGAGTTGGATTATAAAAAATTTCAAGTGTCAATTTTCCATTGTAAATGGGTTGAAAAAATGAGTACATTGAAAGTTGATCAAATGAGATTCATGAAGGTGAATTTTAGTTTGGAAGGGGAAAAAATGAGTCGTTCATAATGGAATCATAAACATTGCCCATATTTTATCTCTCATATCCAAGAAACAAGAATTGGTCAATTTTTCTACTGGTGATTAAAATGAATGTTGGGTCAGATGCTAAAGAGATTGTACCCAATTGGTAAAGGCTCCTACTTGGCATCCAAAAGACCCAGGATCAAATCTAGGTAGGGACAAAATTTCAGGGTACTGTAGCAACATTGTAACAGAACAGTAGAAATAGTGACTGCAGTAGCCCAGGTACTGTAGCAGTACAATTCACAAAAGGGTCCTTTGGGAAAAAAATGGGCTTTCGGGCCTTGTATTTGGGATTTAATTCCCCTTGGACTACGGGATATGCAATGGGTACCCCACTAAAAAAATAAGAAAATAGAGGTCTTTTGTTTAATAATAAAAATGTGTCTATGACCCCAACCTTTAAAAAAATATCAAGTTAGATCAAAATTCAATCAAGGATGACTCATTCTTTGGGAGATCACAATCAGTTCACACCAGTCCCATTGTAGATAATTTCTTATACATTATAGGGGACTGCAAATAGGGGATTTGGATTCTCGATAGACAAACCAAATCTCTAAATCCTTTAAAAAAGAAAGAGAGTTCAATGAGAAGGTAAAAGTTTTTTAATATAATATGTTTTTATTCATAATATTATATATTCTCTACTACATTAACATAATCTAAATTAAATGTTTTACCACTCACGTAGATAATTTCTTGTCCACATGATGATGTTACCGATCCCTCAGAAGAACAAACTATAATGAATGAAACTCTTTGGAAATATGTAAAGGTAATGTTACGATATACTTTATCTATTTTACTAGAAAATTATATAATTGGATATTGATTTAATTTTAATTATTCCTTGAAGAGTTCATTTATTTTAGAATATTTTTGTCCATCTATCATGCATTTTTAGAAAGAGAAACAATGCTATCTCTGCTCAATCAAAGAGTCAATCTTGGTGTTTTCATAGTAAAATCATTGTTTATATAATTAATGTACTGTTTCTTATTTATATTTAATTAATTAATTTTTTTATTACTTTCATAATAATTGTTTTCTTATACAGGTGGATTATTTTGTTTGAGTTGGGGTCTTCTGTCCATCTTTCATGGCTTTCTGTTCCAAAACTTCCACATACTTCTTCTACCTCAAAACCTTTTCACCCCTACAGTGTTTCATTTATCACTTTCCTTAAATTTCTCTCCACCGATTTTGTAGGAAGAGAAAAAATGTTGTCTCTACTCAATAATAGAGATAATCTTGACATTTTCAAAGTAAAATCATTGTTCAAAGAATTAATTTATTGTTTCATATTTATGTTTAATTTATTTATTTTTATTATTACTCACACAATAATTGTTTTCTTATATAGGTGGATTCTTTTGTTCGAGTTGGGGTGATCTTTCTATATTTCATGCCTTTTTGCACCAAAAATTATATAGACTTATCCTCCCTCAAAATATTTTCACCCCTATAGTGTTGGAATTTGTCACTTTCCTTCAATTTCCCCCTACTTCTCAATCACATAGGTAATCCGGACGTTTGCACTATAAAATCATTTTTCATAAAATTAATATATTATTTCATATTTATGTTTTAATTATTTATTTTCTAGTATTACTCATATAATAATTGTTTTCTTATACAAGTGGATTCTTTTGTTTGAGTTGGGGTGGTTTGTTCGAAGCTGATCATGCTCATGAGATATTATACTTCAATCCAGCAGCTGAGATAATTATAATAAGTAAATTCATTGAGAATTAATGAAACCATCATGAAAATGTGAATCCATACTACCTATTTAATTAATTTTTTCATTGTTTTATCTACCATTTTTAAGTTAATTTCCTTATCATTTTTATCTAATACTTTTTAGTTTTTTTCATAAATCTTTTGGGAAGTAATATTGAATCGATTTTATTAGCTGAAATACCTTTCTCATTGAAATCTAGAAGAGTACAAGAAGCTCATGTGGTCATTTTGGTAAATTCTCATGAAATAATGGGCACATGATCTTCCTCTACTCTTCTAGATTTCAAAGACGATAAAAAAATTTCAACTAAGAACATCAATTCAATATACATTGTTGGTAGTTTGATAAAGAAATACTATGTAAATCATTGTAACATTGGTAGTTATAATTTTTTTGAGACTTTGGGATGTGTACGAATCAGCTTCACCTTAATCTGATACACGATGTGATCGGTATGAATCCAAGTGATTCTTTTTATTTAAAATTGACATTAATTTTATTAAAAAATACAATTTACACAATCAAAACTAATAAAACACTTTCATATTGTTTTGATACTTTAGGAAAACAATTCATAAGTCATTTTTGATATGTAGGAATCATCCAAACCTCAATCTAATACATGATGTGCCCGATATGACTCAAAGTGTTTGTTATTAGTTTAAAATCAACATTTTAGTTCAAAATGTTTCACTCACTAAAAACCAATAAAACTATCTTATATTTTCTTTATAATTTAGGAAAATAATTCATAAGTCATTTGTGATGTGTAGGAATTGTTCTCACATAAAACTGATACATAATGTGATTGGTATCAGTCAAAGTGCGTGTTTCCAGTTTAAAATGACATTTTAGTAAAAAAGACTAGTGATGTATGAAAAATCTAAAAACCACATTTATATTGTTTTTATAATTTATTAAATGATCCATAAGTCATTTGAGACGTGTAGGTACTAGTGTCACCTCAATCTGACGCATAGTGCAACTGATATGACTCTAAGTGCGTATTTTTATTTAAAATTGACATCATTTTTTGTAAAATAGACAACCGATCTACTCAAAACCAATAAAACACATTATAATTATTTTTATAATTTTTTAGAAACAATCTATATGTAATTTTTTATGTATATGAATAATCTATACCTTAATCTAATACACGATGTGCCTAGTATGACTCAAAGTGTATGTTATCAGTTTACAATCAACATTTTAGTTCAAAAAGTTTAAATCATTGAAAACCAATCAATCACACACATATTTTATTAATAATTTAGGAAAATGATTAATAAGTCATTTTTTATGTGAATGAATCAGTCTCACATCAAACCAATACATGATGCGATCAATATGAGTTAAAGTACATGTTTTTAGTTTAAATTGACATTTTAGTAAAAAAGACAAGTGACGTACTCAAAATTGAGAAAATGTATTTATATTGTTTCGGTAATTTAGTAATATGATTCATATATTATTTTAGATTTTTATGAATCAGCTTCACATAAATCTAACTCATAGTGTGACTGGTATGACTCCAAGTGCATCTTTTTATTTAAAATTGAAATCAATTTTAGTAAAATGGACAACTGAGCTACTCAAAACTTACAAAACACATTCATATTGTTTGTATAATTTAATAAAATAATCCATAATACATTTTTTATGTGTATTAATCATCCGCACCTTAATATGATACACGATGTTCCCGGTATGACTCAAAATGTATGTTATGAGTTTAAAATTGACATTTTAGTTCAAAAAGTGCCACTCATTGAAAACAGATCAAACACACTTAGATCTTCTTGATAATTTAGAAAGAAAATTTATAATTCATTTTTGAAATATTGTAATGGGTCTCACATAAAACCGATACATGAAATGATCTGTATGAGTCAAAGTATGTGTTTCAAATTTAAAATGACATTTTAGTAAAAAAGAAAAGTGACGTACTCAAAACCAAGAAAAATCATTTAGATTTTTTTGATAATTTAGTAAAATGATCCATAATTCATTTTATATATGTAGGAATTATCCTCACCTTAATCTGATGCATGTTATGACTGTTATGACTCTAAGTATGTATTTTTATTTAAAATTGACATCAATTTTAGTAAAATGGATAACTCACATACTCAAAACCAAGAAAACACATTTGGATTGTTTTGAAACTATAGGAAAATGATTCATAAGTCAGTTGAGATGTGTAGGACTAATATTCACCTTAATATGATGCATGGTATGACCAATATGACTCTAAGTTCATCTTTTTTTAAATTGACATCAATTTTGGTAAAATGGATGACTGGACTACTCAAAATAGAGTAAATGCATTCAGATTGTTTTGATACTTTGTGAAAAAAATATAATTCATTTTTTATGTGTAGGAATTATCTAAATATCAATCCAATACATGATCTCCCAGTTATGACTCAAAGTGTCCGTTATTAGTTTAAAATTGACATTTTAGTTCAAAAAGCATCACTCACACGACGATTAAGAGACACCCGTGGGGATTTTTCTTATACTTGTTTAATTAATTTTCATAGAGATAATTCTTGAATATGAATAATAAATGTTGTGATGTATAAGAATCAACCAAAACTCAATATAATACATAGTATTTCAGGTATGACTGAAATTTTAGTTTAAAATCAACACTTTCTGTTTAGGTGTGTTATTTTTCTCGAGTAGGGGTGGTTTGTTTGGAAATATCATGAGTTAGGGTTAGGATCAAAAGACAAAGGAAGATTGATGTTTTTTAATATTTGAAATAATTTTTAGTTATGTAATTTTATAAACCAATGTTTGAAATGTCTATAATATAGTGTTTTTTTGTATTTGTGTTATAAATTTAATTTTATTTAAATTCTATATCTATAATTTATTTTTTTGATATATGAGAGTGTTTGTGGTGTTGTGGTGTGTTTTTACAGCACATTTCATTGGTGCTTCAGTGTGCTGTTACAACACACTCTAATGTTCCCCTTTATCAATTATTTTTAAAGAACTGATAAATGGGTCCTTTATCACCACTTTTTAAAATGAAGACAAAGGTACTCTTTATCAATGCTAAATAAAAGCACTGATAAAAGTCCTATTTATCAATGATTTTTTAGAATTTGATAAAATATAAGGGCTTTTAATCTCATTCCGATAGTCAGTGCTTCTCTATAACTTATAAAGACTATTTTAGCACTATTAAAGTATTATTTTGTAGTAGCGACAACTTCTTCAATAACATATCACTCTACAATACAACTTTTTGGTTGAATTTTATTTTTGACATACCCTTTCAAAATATTCATATACTGTTCAATAGGGTACATCCATCTATAATTTATAAGAATTCATATTTGAAACTCTCTAACCAAGTGAACCATCAAGTGAACTATCATATTAAACAAAGACAACGAGAAGAACATCTATAATTTTCATAATATAATTTCAATTTCCTTTTCCACAGTTGGAAATTTCATTCGGTAAATAAATTTGTTGCATATAGATTTAAAAAATAAACATAAATTGGTTAATGTATGATTGAAATTCTTAGAAAAAATCCAATGTAAACCTATAGGCATTATATTTCACATAAAAACATGAAAATCTTGTTATTTTAGTCCCTTTAACTTTAAATCATCCATTAAAATGATATTCTTGATATTTGATAAATCCCCATCTAAAACATTTGCATCATTAAAGAAGTTTACAAACTGATATCTCCCGTACCTAGAAAGAGTGTAAGCAGCTAGAGAAATAGAAATCCATCTTTCACCCTTCACTAGTTCCTAGTATTCATGTATAACCATGTCAATCATGTACAAACTAGCCTTAATTCCATATTTTTTTCCTTGTGCATTTAGTAACATTCCAATGACACACTCACATATATTTTTTACACATTCATAAAATCAAGAAAATGTATGGCATACAAAAAATTCCAATATAGTATTTAAAAAAACTGATCTATTTTTTCAACTCATTTTCATAAGGTTTTTCAAATAAGTTTTAACAAAAGTAGTGTCCATATCTTTTACCTTCTCAAACAGTTGATCACCTATTAATGGAGATAGTGTTGTACTGATTAGTCACGTAAATTGGATAATATTCATTGTTAATATCTTAATATTAATATGTTTCAAAGTGCATAAACATCAATTTTAGTCCAATTCAGAAATGGAACTTCATTTCCCATCATTGAGAAATTCATGCTTAAAATGTCATTTTGGGCCCACTCAATAAATTGCTTGTGAAAAATACTTTTTTTATCATTTTAATTTTATATTTTGGTATATGATTCATCAATTTATTTTTAATATTATATCTTTTATTTCCGATGGATGAATCCCAAGGGAAGATGGGGATTTTTGTGCCCGAATGCAGAAATTTGCTGGAAAATGCGTAATGGGCCTAAGGCCCATCAAACAAATATGGGGCCCACAAAACAATCCCAATGAAGCTAAAATTTTTAAAGAATAAATATAAAAATATGAGGATCATTTTATTCAACTGTTTCCAGAGCTAATTCTGAAGTTTTCATGATGATAAAGGGATCTGAAGTTGAGATTTAAATGGTGGGCCCGACATAAATGCAGATAAAGTCGTCCCACCATTGCAACCATAACTTCCAAACGGTTAAGCCAAATTTCCTGAAATTTTTACAGATACTATAGGACATATGTATGAGAATATTTATCTTCTACGACCCCTCTGGATTCAGCATTATTCGATGAAAAATGCACACATAAATACGGTAGATGAATCTGGCGGGTTTTGTGGTCAACTTTGTAAAGTCAATTTCCTTTTAATTATTCACCCTCCTTTTGACTCTCTTAATTGTTGGGGGGTGAATTTATTTTTGGGGGGTGAACCTAATTCTCCTAATATGCCTATATAAGGAGCTGGTGGTGAAGGGAATATGCATCTCATATTTTTCTTTTCATTTTGTGTTTCTTGTTTCATTGTAAGGTTATGCTTCCAAATTTCCTTTGTAATGTTTTCCATTTCCATGTTAGTTTCTTTTTTGTATCTTTATGTTCTTAATCAACTTATTTATCTTCTATATTTTACATTTATTTAATTAAAACTTCATTATCACAAAGCACAGTGATATCTCTGTGTTGTTGTGAATTAGGTCACACATAGGTGTGAATTTCATTCACACACACTTAGGAGTGCTCGTTATTTCCGCAGTTTTAATTTCTTCAATCCAATTATTGTTAGCCATCTTCCACCCAACATTGAGAGTATACCACCAATGGAGGGATAAACCTTTAATGGGTTGATCGTAGGAGGATGCAAAAGCTGGATTGAATGTTATTTTATGAATGAATTGTTGTTAATTGGCTAATTAATTTAAGACTTCCATTCTTCATTTATTTTTACTCTTCATCTTCAGTGTGTTTGAGCAAGCTAAATTCAAGTACTAAATGACCATATACCTTGGATAGATCATTAATTTGGTTCTCTAAGTGTGTAGGGGATTATTAATTGTGTTTAGTAAGTACCAAACTATAAAATGATGAAGGTAGTGTTATTTTTGAAGAATGGATTCGTCTATAAATAATAAAGCCAAAATTGTCTAAAGAAGTAAAATTCCTTCAATCCACCCCGAGCATAATCCTAAGACCAACCATTTTCATTGAATTTAATTCACTTAGGTTTCTTAGTTTTCTTTAAAACCATCCAAAATCAACACCATCAAATCGCCTTCTTAGAATGAATATTTCTTAGGTTTCTTCTTAGGTCTCTAAGGATCGATAACCCAAGCCGTACTACAATGACCGCTTACACCATAAAACTTGAGTAAATTTGGGTGCAAATTTTTTTTGGCACCGTTGCTGGGGACCAAGTAAGTCACCTTAAACATCTCTCTATTCTCCCTCATTTCTCTTTTCTCATCCCCATTTGTCTTCTCTTTTCCCCTTTCTATTTTTTTGACTCCCGAAAATCACGATTCCAAATTTCCAAATGAATCCAATGGATTATAATCAACAATATACCTTCAAAAAATTAGGATGGAATCAATTAGAAAATCCACATTGGTAATCACCAAAATTTTTCAATTACTTTTTTCAACCTTTGAATGAATACCCCACACCTGATAACATGAACGATAATTGTAATGATGAACGTTTAAAAGATCAATTTCCATACCTATCAAGAATGATTGAAAAGATGAATAACGAGGAAGTACATGATGTACAAACATCTATCAACCCTAATCCTGAAAAAATTCTTGAACAATTGTGTGAAAAAATGGTTAAAATGAATTCAGAAGTTTCATCAATGATATTAGAAATACAAAGCATTAAGACTCCTGAGGAACCCATTCCCACTCAGGATGTCCTTTCCTCATCACTGATAGAAGAATATTTTATCCCAAAAACCACCCATGAATTTAAAAAATAACTAACATTTGGATATGGTATAACTAATGAAGATGAATTAAATGTTAAAGGGTCTTTAAATTAGGAGGAAATTAATTTTTTGGATTCACAAGGGGAAAATTTGTCTTCATGGATTGAGTGTTCAGAATATTGATCCAATAAATTTTTTTTAGAATCACCGATCATTGAACCATTAGGAGATATAAAAAATATTGAGTCTATAACCACTCATGAAATTCAAATGGAAAATTTTGGGGATGAATCATCTTTTAAAAAGGAACCAATTTTTTTAAATGTTTTTGAAGAAGAAACAATTTTTGATTCAAATTTTCATTCTTCTTTAGGAAAATTCAATCAAACTAAACTCTATGTTTTGATAATTTCTTACCAACTCAAGAATCCCTCCATTTATGATAACCTATACCATTAAATTATCATCCATTTTCATCAATAATCCAAAAAAGGTGGAATCACCCTTGAAATATTAGGAAGAACTCTAGATGAAATTCAATCAACCATTACCAAAATTCCTTGGACTTTCACACTCATTGTTGAACAAGATATTTCACATGGCACAGATTATAAAAAAACAATCAATCTCAATCAAGTTGAAGTGGAGAAATATGGGTTCATTAAAATTTTGAAAGTTGGAATTGGATAAGTTGGGGGGGTTCAAGTCGAGCTAACGATGTTAAACAAAAGCGCTGCATGGGAGCCAACCCATGGTTTTCATGTTTCCAATATTTTTGAATCGTCTTTTTTAATTTTTTTTATTTTTCATATAATAAATTATCATAAACTATTGACTTTTTATTATTTTATAAATAAGGATGGGTATGAAAGGGGAGAACTGTATTCATCCGTGTCAGGCGGTGTGATCCTTGAGTAATACCTTACCCAGAATTTTAAAAGAAGACAATGTATCATCAGTTTATTTTATTTTATTTTATGTTTTTGTAGGTATTTAAAAAAAATACTGTTGACCTATTATAATTTTAAGAGTAAGGATGGGTAGGAAAGGGAAGCACCGTATTCATCCGTTTCACACGGTGTGATCCCTGAGTAATACCTTACCAAAAAAAATATAAAGAAGACAATGTATCATCAGTTTGATTTTTAAAATTAAAAAAAATAAAAAACAAGGAAAATCATAAAAATGTTGATACTTGGTTTTAAATAAATTGTTGTGTTGTTTGTTTTGTCTAGTTTTTTATTCTTTGTATGGTTCAAGGACTATTTTGGGTGATACATATTCGATCAAGGAGGTGCCTACATCCCCCAAGAGATCAAAGGAGTAATCTGAAGAATCATGAACTTCAACTTCAAAAACTAGGTGAATTTGTTCCATGTTTATCATTTTCAATTTCCTCTTTGAAATCCTCTCCTACCCCCTTCTAACTTTTCTTTTCTTTAAATACTGGGGACAGTGTTATTCTATGTTGGGGGGAGATGAAATAAAAAATTATTATTTTTTAATAAGAACATGCTTGGAAATAAAAATTTCATAAACCTTGAACATGATAACACACATTGCAAACTCTGAAATTGGATATCAAATAATTTTGTATGCCTTGATTTTGATTTTAATGAAAGTTTAATTTTATGATCATAGTTTTTGGAAAGTGCGGTTGTCCGATGTGATTTTTTCAAGGTTTACATTTTCATCCTCTTAATAAAAATGCCATAATTCACATCTACTGGATCGTGGGTGTAAATTTGAGTTCATGGGTCCCTTTCATTATAGTATAGGGTTCTGGGGTCACTTTTAGTTTAATTTGACTGTCAAAAAAAAATTTCAAAAAAAAATAATGACCACATAGAGCAATGTTTTGTCCAAATGCATGGTGTTCGTCTCTTGGGGATCATGACTCCATAGTTGTCTTGCCCAAAGTTAGGCTTTATATATCTATTTTAGAGCATGGAATTGGCAATATGTGTGGCGTCCGACACTTGGGGAACATGACTTCATAGTTTTCCTGCCCAGAGTTAGTCTTTTCATATCTATTGTGGTTAAAAAAATAAAATAAAAAAACAAAAAAAATCAAAAAAAAATTGGATACTCATCTTAAGGTTTAATGTCATTCCCACCTAGAACTTACATTTTTCCCCCTTGAATAATAAAATGGGCCCCATATATTTTGTGATGTACAACACTTTATCATGATTAATTGAAATTGGATGAAATGTGGTGATGAATTTGAACAAAGGAATGAGCTTGGGCTTGGGATATGCTTATGGACCTAGCTTGTTTTAAATGATTTTGACAGGTTTCATAATTTCTTTTTGGTATGAGGTCTTTGGGTGAGCAATGTGTATTAAAATGTTTTTGGAAAAGGGGATTCGAATTTCATATTTGTAATATATTTTGCTCGAGACTAGAAAAAATCAAGTTGGAGGGTGTGAATAGTCATTGAAAGTGGCTAATATTCATTGTTAATATCTTAATATTAATATGTTTCAAAGTGAATAAACATCAATTTTAGTCCAATTCAGAAATTGAACTTCATTTCCCATCATTGGGCAATTCATGCTTAAAATGTCATTTTGGGACCACTCAATAAATTGCTTGTGAAAAAAATACTTTTTTCATCATTTTAATTTTGTATTTTGATATATGATTCATCACTTTATTTGGAATATTTTATCTTTTAGGTCCGATGGATGAATCCCAAGGGAAGATGGATATTTTTGCGCCTGAATGCAGAAATTTGCTGGAAAAAGCATAATGGGCCTAAGGCCCATCAAACAAATGTGGGGCCTACAAACCAAGCCCAATGAAGATCAAAATTTTAAATTAGAAAGATAAAAATATGAGGATCATTTTATTCAACTGTTTCTAGAGCTAATTATGAAGTTTTCATGATGATAAAGGGATCTGAAGTTGAGATTTTAAATAGTGGGCCCGACATAAATGCACATAAAGTCATCCCACAATTTTGACCATAACTTTCAAACGCCTACACCAAATTTCCTGAAATTTTTAAAGATACTATATGAAATATGGAAGAGAATATTTCTCTTCTAATACCCCTCCGGATTCGGCCTTCTTAGATGAAAAATGCACACGTAAAAACGATGGACGAATCTGGATGGTTTTGTGGTCAACTTTGTAACGTCAATTTACTTTTGATTATTCACCCTACTTTTGAATCTTTTAATTGTTGGGGGTGAATTTATTTTTGGGGGGTGGACCTAAGGCTCTTAATATGCCTATATAAGAAGCTAGTGGAAAAAGGAATAGGCATCTCATATTTTTCTTATCATCTTGTGTTGCTTGTTTCATTGTAAGGTTATGCTTCCAAATTTCCTTTGTAATGTTTTCCATTTCCATGTAAGTTTCTTTTTTGTATATTTATTCTCTTAATAAAATTATTTCTCTTATATATTTTCTATTTATTTTATTAAAACTTCATTATCAAAAATCACAGTGATATCTCTATGTTGTTGTGAATTAGTTCACACATAGGTGTGAATTTCATTCACACACACTGAGGAGTGCTCGTTATTTCCGTGGTTTTAATTTATTCAATCCAATTATTGTTAGCCATATTCCACCCACCATTGAGATTATACCATCAATGGAGGAATAACCCTTTAATGGTTTGATCTTAGGAGGATGAAAAGGCTGGAATGAATGTTATTTTATGAACGAATTGTTGTTAATTGGCTAATTAATTTAAGACTTCCATTCTTCAGTTATTTCTACTCTTCATCGTCACTATGTTTGAGCAAGCTAAATTCAAGTACTAAATGACCATATACCATGTAGAGATCATGAATTTGGTTATCTAAGTTTGTATGGGATTATTAATTGTGTTTAGTAAGCACCAAACCATAAAATGATGAAGGTAGTGTTATTTTTGAAGAATGGATTCATTAAGAATTAATAAAACCAAAATTGTCTAAAGAAGTAAAATTCATTCAATCCACCCCGAGCATAATCCTAAGATCAACCCATTTTCATTGAATTGAATTCACTTTGGTTTCTTAGTGTTCTTTAAAACCATCCAAAATCAACACCATCAAATCTCCTTCTTAGAATGAATGTTTCTTAGGTTTCTTCTTAGGTCTCAGAGGATCGATAACCCAAGCCGTACTACAATGACTGCTTACACCATACAACTTGGGAAACTTTGGGCGTGACCATGTACCTTGTTCTAAATTCCCATTGAATAATTTTGTACAAGATCATTATTCATGTCATTGGGGTAGAAATATATGATTTCCTATAAACACATTCTTCGATGAATGTTTCAACCAAATTGTATGTGTACCTTGTTCACAAATGGGACACTCTTGAGTTCCTTTAATTATATATCCTATAAAATTTCCAAAAGAAGGAAAGTCATTTAACTTCCCATACAACATGGATCTCGATGTGAAATCTTCATTTCTGTAGGCATCATATAATTTAACACATGAATCCCACAATAATTTTAAATCTTTAAGCAGTAGAGCCAAATAAATATCAATATCATTACCAGGTTGTTTTAGTCCTATTATAAGAAAATATAACATAATGTATTTTTATTTCATATATAACCATAGTGGAAAATTATAATTTACCAACATAAATGATTTTGAAACTCCCTTTCTAAATGGTTATCAAAATATTTAGTGAAAAATATCTCAAGTAGTATAGGAGAAAAGGTGAGTCAAATAATTAAAACAAGTCAACCAGCATGGGCCCCACCTTCATGCCAAAGAGGCCCATGCAGGCCCAACCTACGCAGAATGACATGAGTATCCATTACCTGCATGAGGGTCCTATTTGAGACACCTTCATGATGGACCTGAGAGGATGATATCCTTCACCTAGGGTCCTGAGAATGCCTATAAAAAGGACCCTTTGGCTCCATATTTGACACAAATTAAATATGAAGATACCACTTTAAGCTATGATCGCCCAAGTTCTCTAAACCCTCAGGTAGTCCGCTAAGACTAAAAAAGAAGATAGAATTAGAAATGGTTAATATATTTAGGTCCCTAAAGGTCTATGATACCACGAACCTTGAGAGGAACCATTCCCCCCAGTAAATACTACTTGGGAAAAGGTCCCTTCCGTAGCTCGAAACTCGATTTCTAGTCATCCAAAGATAGATGAGGAGACACTTGGAGCTTAGAGAAAAGCCTCACCCAAGTGTTGTGTGAGGAATCAAGTCCGGTATTCATCTGAAATGATGCCTGAACCAGTCCACAGTAAGGCTTGAAGGGTGTTACCAATATCCATGGGCTGGCACAAGTGCCCAGGTAAGAAATGTACAATTGGGAATGATTTACCCAAATGTGCACAAATATAAAACCACAAACAAAATAAACCAAACCGAAAGTGAACTTCTCAACAAAACAAGCCTTTAACCAAAACCAGATTTTGATTCACTTGTAAAACCAAAACCCAAAAAACACTAAAAAGTGTGGTGACCAAAAACCAACCCAAAAACTGCCTCCTGGCGAGAGGACACCACCCTCAAGCCATCACCACAATGCCACACCAAGAAGTTTTCTAACAACCTGAACCATCACTCCCAAACACTGTACCCTTACCTGTATCATACATAAACAAATATACTTACACCCAAATGTGTAAGTAGGGTGTGATAAATCACCCAGTAGGATGCCACTGAAAAAATATTCCACACACAAGAATTACAAGACAAATACATTTTCAAAGATAAATAAAGGAAAGAAAGAAATTCTTGAATAACTTTAAATAAAAAAATAGTTTTTAGGAAAATAACTTTAAAGAAAAATAGTTTTAAACAAAAACACATTTGCTTTTGTAGCATCTCAAGTGACACATCATGTGTTGTCGGTGTGCACAAAGTAACTGAGAGCACCAAAAGACGGGAGAGGCCCTAAAGGAATTAGAAATAGGTGGGATCCTAGAATGTCCTGTCTTAGTGAAATGTGGATTAGAAATCACAAACCTCAAAAAATGAGGCTTAGAAACCATGAAAATTAGTAACTGTGGCTTAGAAACCACAACCCACAATCATTCATATGTTTAGTTAGTGTTACAATCGTCAATCCTACCAGTGAAACTGGGCAAAGCCACCTCCGGAACACTAGCCCATTAGTCCTAGTTTCCCCACATAATACCCAGGTTTCCCTCTTTGTGCCCATTTAAATTCCAAGTTCACATCACATGTCATATTGTTATATAAGATCCTAACAGGGTGCTTTCACACAAAAACACACCATTTTCACACTGAGACACTCTTTTAAAACCATACGCACACCAAAATATTTTTAGAACTTAACCTGCGCCTCTTTCACATTAAATTAAACCAGATGCATAGTTTTATAAAAACACTTTTATAATTAAGAAAACCACTAAAAAATAATCAAATTACAAACATATCTCAAATTTTTAAAGGAAAAAGCTCACCCAAAATATTTTCCAACACAAAAAACATTTTGAAAACCTTCCAAAATATAACTGCATCATCCGTACTTCCTAACACACTAACCGCATAGTTTACAAAACACTGATATATAGTCCAGAGTGGGTTTTCACAATAACAAAATTGACTAACATCACTTAAACATACTAATAAAAATTAATTTCACAATACTATTTAGTAAAAAAAATTCCTAGCATGAAAACTAATTGAAAAGGTGATAAATTAATTAAAAAAACAAGAAAATGATCATCAGTTAATATTTGTGTGTGGAAACACCTACCATGGTGTAAGAATCACCTCACAAAATTGTTGTGTAACACCCCCGCACACCAATTGCACCTCTGTCAACACAAAAAAACCGAGAAACAATGTATTAAACTAATTTCATCAAGAATGGACCACTTGAAACACAAAAGATAATTGTAACCTCACACCAAAAGAGAAGAAGATCACCAGAAAAAAAAGCCATCGTAGTGGTCCGGTCGAGAAGAGGGAGCCGTCACAAAGCTGCACCGCACCAGAAACTCATCCAGAAGGGAGGGGCGCACTGGTCCAGACATATCTCAAGTGGATAGGGGGCGTGCGACTCAGTGAGAGGCAATAGGGGAGGGCGTCACAGCTGGGTACGAGGCAGTAGGGAGGGGGAAGTTGTGGCGAGGTGCGAGGCAGCAAGGAGGGAGCGGTCACGGTTGGGTGCTAGTCAGAAAGGAGGGGGAAACTGCTGGGGTTCAGAAGGGTAAAATACAGCACACCCAAGAGAAGGAATAAGCACCAAAAAAGAGAGGAGAAAAAATAGAGGGGAAAAAAGAAGAGAAAAAAAAGGAAAAGAAAAAAAATGAAATTAATAAAATTTAAAATAAATCAAATTTAAAACAAAGATAATAAGAATAATAATATTATTAATACTGATAATAACTAATAATTAATATTAATTATTTTAATTAATTTTAAAAATGTTAATATTAGTAACTTAATTTAAATATCAAAAAATGATAATGATAATAATTATTATAATAATTTTGTTTTTCATTAGGTTAGTTAACCACCCGCGCATCGGGCAGGCCGCACGCCAAACTGGCGAAGCCACATGGCCTCGTCCGTGCCATGCCCGCATGTCAGGCATTGTCCAGCTAACACACATTTAGTAGAACCAAAGAAAAAAAACTCATCTCGTATCATCCTACACTTCAACTAAACAATTATTAAAAGGGAAGATAAACTTCTGAGATAAAAACTAAAATTAAAAATGTACCATAATGCAAAGTTTAGGTGTCACACGTTGCTTCCCAGGTTATTCATAACCTAAAAGGCATCTACATCTGTCCCAGGTTCACCTTGTGTATGGAATCTCTAGCTCCCCTAGGTCCACCCTACATGGGTCATCTCTAGCTTTCCCAGGTCAACTATGTGAAAATCACTCTCAGTCCACCCAGGCCTTACCTGGGTGAATCCCCTCTAGATTTACTAGTTCCGACCTATATGAGACACTCTTCATATCTCCCAAGCCTCAACTGGGTGATCCAATTTTTGAACCATCTTTCATATCACCAATGGTAGGGAACCTCTTTCCTTTGATCCCTCATCTAAGGGGGACCAAGCCAAGACTTCCCACAAGGCCTCCATATATGTATGATCAAAACACATGGCACACCTTCATGTCCTCTAAATTATACATTACCATGGTAATGGAAGCCCCAAATTTATCCTACCTAATAGGTATGATCCTAGAAGTGTTCTCAATTATACATTCCTATATTAATGAGGATCCCAACTGTAGGGATAATGATAGATGAATTATCAGGTCGGGCTGAAACATATTCAACCTGAAATATGAAAGGAATTCAGTTTTATCCATATGGATACATAAGACCCAAACCCTAGGGTTTGAAATCAATAGATGATATGGGAACAAACAATCCCCATCTCTCTTCTCGACCGCTCCTTTATGAATCCATTCTCATCTACTAGTGGGTGAGGAGCAAGTTCCTCCATAGGGAATCCCTCCTAGAGTAATCCCCTAGTCTTTATTATAGGACATTCTACCACTTTCCATATGCTCACCCTCAACCACCAATGGGTGAAGGAGATTGTTCATATTTCCAAATCTTCTTCTTCCACTTGTTTCTCACACCGAGCATGACTCACATGAGCTTATAGGTTAGTAGAAATCATTTCATCATCATGATTGAATATACACTTGGGCCTCTTATTTTTCTTAATTCCCAACCATGCTATCACCACTTAAAAGGTACATATTACCAAAGAGGAAACCCATTGGGAATCCTCTATAGGTTTAAGCCCCGACCCTTCTTAACTGTGTGGTCTTTGATCCTATCCAAACAAGATACATAGGATGCCTCTCTAAGGTTCAAACCCAGCACCCCAAAATCATAAAAATATCCTTATTGGTCTACATTCCTATTAGGTTCATATCCATATTTGAAGGATATATCCATTTCATACCCCTAGGTTATTTTGACATAAGTCCTGCACCATCCTTGGATAGGCACCTTCCTCCAAGACGTACTTACAACACAAAGTTAGAATCCATGGTCAGTATAATAAACCAATATTTTCATACATAAATATTACATATTTTTAGATAGATATTAATTTCATTACACAAAAACACACTTTAATATCATAATGGTATAGTTACTTTTGAAATTGGGAAACATAAATAACTGATTTATAAAATATCTACATCATCCCAAACTTATTTATTCATAACTATAACCCTTTTTGACATATCATACTTAATACCTTTATTTAGATCATTGGGAAAATAAGTATAAGAAAAGGGTGAGATTAGATACTTAATAAAGGTTAAAAAAGGGAGGTATTAATGATTAAATAAGCATAAAATGCATAAGGGTATAAAAAGAAGAACATAAAATTTTAAAATTATACCTTGTATATCAAAGATCATAATATGGAGACATAGAATAAATCTTGGAAGTTTTTAATACACGAATCATGAAGGAATCAAATAACATAATCTATGAGAGAATAACCTTGAATTGTGGCATACACATAAGAATATAAAATCTGTGGGTTACTACAGCTCTGGGGTGGTACACACCACCATCCCCAGTGGTATACCTTTCCTTATAATGGAAATATTTTACTCCAAAAACCATCATTTTAGTCACGGTTCAACTATCAAGACCATCATATTAGATCAAGTAGCTTATTGAACCGAGTTAACTTTCTATTCTTGTCCTATAAATCTCATTAGATATAAATCACTAACCAGGGCATTGGGGGGAGATATATGCCCCACACTTCAAATAATTAAAACCATAAATATGGGTTCCACAAGACTATAGATAATTCATCATATCAGAACCCCTAAAAATAAATGGATTTCATAAACATTTCATCATAGCATAACGTATAGAAAAAGAACATGTTTCATAAATATCATTCCTTTATAAACATAAACCAACCAAATAAAGAGTAATTATGGTATTCTTGGATCATATGATCAGTAAAGCATAATTACCATCAAATAATGTTATAATTTATGGAAAATTATTTTGAAATATCACTAGAAAAAATTCCTGAGTAAAATATCCTTTCTATTTTGACATCATTTTTTAAAAGATGAAAAATTATAAAGGATGTCATTTTATTTGAAAAGAACCTTGTAAGACTATAAAGTAAGATTCAAATAATTAAGGCATCATGAATGCAGTAAAATCCACTCATGTGTATAAATTAAAAAAACCATTCCTTCTGTATTTTTGTTGGAAAAGTCACAAAGAACCTCGTTTGGAAAACAAAAAAAAAGATTCCTTTAATTTTTTTTAAAAAAATTAAAGCATGGGAAAAAATGATTTTAAAAAATAGTAATTTTTTTTGAATTTTTTTTAGAAAACATGGATATGGATGATGAATATTCCTCAGTGGATACTTTAACATAAATAATCTTTAATATTGATGAGATTGTGAAATAAATCATTACCTCAAGTCTTGACTTTCCTCATTCACATTCAAACATACCGTTTAATGAATATTGATTTATTAAAATTTATTAAATTATAATATATCTATCATAACATGTAAAATTTAATTACAACATCTTGTTATATTTTTATTAATAATTTTTTATTAAAATATTTATTTTGGGTGATAACTGCTTCGTTTTCCAAGCATGTTTCGGTTTGGTAGTCCCAATCCTTATACATTGATCATGGTCCTATCATTTCCAGTATGTTAATAATGGTATAAAAATAAAATATATTCATTATAAAAATATTTATAATCATTAATAAAAATTATAAATATAAAAAATTAATTGCACCGTTCATAGAGACGATAGGTCACACGTACACATGAATGATCTTTCCATTTTTTGAACAATGGAATGAAAGAAAGGAAAATAATAATTCATATTTATAGAATAATTATTATAACATATATATAATATTTATTAATTAAATTTATTCTTATTACCATCCATGTGAAATATAAATGAAAAATGAATAACATCGCATAATGAAGATGATAGTCCCTACGTACGCACGAGCGACGTTATCATTTTCCAAAAAGATTGGGTGATAAGAAGGTAGATGTTATGTTATCATTCAATAAGTATAATTATGTCATATATATCATATATAAACATTAAAAAAATCATAATTACCATTCATAAAATATGGTGATGAAAAATTAATTGTATCACTATGTGGAGATGCCAAGTTTTAAGTACGCACAAATGATAGATCCATTTATTATTTGATAGGAAAGAGTGTATAATGGTATTTAACTAATAATAATGAAATTTTATCATTTGGAGGGTACTGAATTTATTATTTTATTATGAATATCAGAGATTTATATGAGGTAAAAAAGATTAGAAAAAGAAAGTGATCAGTTAGATTGATTACCTCTTCTTCAAAATGACTCCTTTAGATCTCCTTTAAAGGGCTCTAGGGTTGGTTTTTTTGGAAGAATAAAACCTTTATAATGTGTCTAGGGAATTATATAAGATAATTTGGTAGATTATGGTCTATATATAAGGCTAAAATGGGGAAATTAAGTGAGGGAGGATGGGTCCTTTTATAATTGAGGTGAGGGGTACTTTTGGAATTTCTCAAAAGATTAATTTATAATAATTTAAATATCAATCCAAAAACATCAAAATGGAATTTTATTCAAAGTTAAGGCGATATAGGTTTGTAATCCTATAGATAAATATATTTTAGGCAAGTTTTTGTGAAATTTTATAGCTTATCATTTTGATTAACCCTTAGTTAACCTATTTTAATATTAATTATGGTAATAACTTTTTCAATATTAAAATGTTGTGATTTTTAATTATAAGGTATCAATTAGGCCATAAATCACCAATTTATGGTATTTTAGACCATAGATTATCCCGTTTGTCCTTATTAATTTTTTATTATTTTAAAATAATTTAATAAATATTATTTTTATAAAATATTATTAGTGTGAATTTTGATATTATTCATTAATTTGACTTTAATAAAATCATTAAAACACATAAAATTAGAACAAAATAATTTTAACACAACCCCAAAATATCATGGAAATCTATAAAATTCTTGTACAACCTTAATTCTTTAAAATAATTATACTTTTAATACTTTTACTATTATATATATTATTTTATATTAATTAATTAATTACTACAATAGTATTGTGCAAGCATTTTAGGTCATTATTTGTTCACTAAAAATTAAAAATAAATTATAATGAATTAGATAAATATACTATATTTTATAAAAATAATTATCATCTAACATCTCCCCTAGATGACCATATATTAAAAATAGTACACTTTTTAAAATAAGAGTGTGACATGTTTTAATTTTTATTAAATAAAATATTATAATGGTCATAATCTTATCCAAGTGGCTTCAAAATTTCATAAATTAAAACCTTGTATGATTATGGTTGAGATATACTTATCCAATAATATTTAGGTAAGTGTTTGGGTAATTTAATAGTTCTTATCATTTTAAATTTATCATTCAATTACCTGATTTACCCTTTACCGTGGTAACGAGAATTATTAAGTTTACTATTCATATTGCCCAAAAATAAAACAAATCTATTTTATAAATTTGGACATCATGATTCCAAATATGGAATGAAATTTTAAAAATTTAAATCACATAAGTTTCATAATTTAATTTAAAATTAAATTGGAAAAACAAAATGGAAAATAGTTTTTCAAAAAAATCCCCCTTTTAAATATAAAATGTTTTTATACTAAATTCAAGTACAAAATACATTTCAAAAACCAAAATTGAATTATTCCAAATCATAAGGAACTCATAAAATTTTAATACTAACCAAAATATAATTTTAATTTTTAAATACTTTAAAATAAATGTACTATTTTAAATAAAAAAATTAGTATTTTTTCACTATTCATTAGAAAAATCAATCTTGTTAGAAACTTATCAAAAATTAATATTTGGATAATTTTGAAATGTTTAATGAAATTAATTTTAATTTTTTTTAAAATTTATGAAATTAAATATATAAAAAATCATTTTTTTGGAGAAAACATATTTTGAAATAATAAAATGACTTTACTAAAAATTGTGCGATTATTTTATAAGATTTTAAAAAAAATATATTGAGTTGTACCTTTATATTTATTTGATAAATAATTTTACCCTATTCATACCCTATAATCTAATGTATAGGAAATAATATTAATGTACTATTTTAATAATATTACGTGGTTCGTTTAAACTCACTATTCCATTCAATGAAAGCTATCGAAGAAATAAATTTATTTAAAGAGATATATTTCACAAAAGTCATAAGGTGTACATTATATATGCCTTAAAATGACTTTATCACTCAAAATTCGTCACATTGATACAAATAGATGAGGATATCTCTGCCTCATCACTTCCTCAGGTTCCCATATAGCTTCCTCAAGCTAGTGGTTTTGCCACAAAACTTTGACCAAGTGAGTGGTGTTTTTTCGTAGAAATTTCTCTATTCAATATTGAATCTCTACCAGTTATTCCTCATAATAAATATCATGCTCTAGTGGTATGAGATTTGAGTTTAGTACATGTTATGAATTAGGTATATACTTCCTTAGGAGAGGTACATGGAACACATTGTGGACTTTTGAGAGGTTCATTGGAAGCACCGAATGATAAGCTACTATCCGGATTTGATCAAGTATTTTACTGGGAAAAATAAACCTAGGGATTAGTTTTCCCTTATTTCTTCCATGTAGGAATTCATAGGTATACCTTCTCACCAAATTCAAATTCTGTATCACACCAAATTCAAATTCTATATCACATTGATGATTATTAGAATAACATTTATATCCACTTTGTACAATACTTACATGTTTATGAATGGATCTAATCTTATTTTCCATATCATCATCTTTATCCAGTCCCAATAGGTTTCTTTATACAACTTTATTCTAGTACATTGGAGTTTTACACTTCCTTCCATAAAGGTATTTATAAGGATCCATCTGATTTCTTGAGTGAAAGTGATTATTGCAAGAAAACTCAACTTGAGGATAGTGTTGATTCCAACCACCTTTAAAATTCATAGAATAAGATCTTAAAATATCCTCTAGGTTTTGAATTATTATCTCAAACTAGACCTCTATATGAGGATGATATATAGTGATGAAACTAAAATATGTATCAAGAGATTGATGAAGAATTCAAAAAAACTTCATGGTAAACTCCAGATTACGATACAATTAAATGTGGTATTCCATGTAACCTTATCACTTCTTTAATATATATTATAGAAAGTGGACCCAAAGACATGTATTCTTTAATAGAAATGAAGTGTGCTAAATTTGTAAGGTGATCAGATATAACTCTTAATTATATAAATTTCAAAGGTAAGATAAACACTACATGTTACCAATACCTATAATCATATTTCCACAAAGTCTAAAGGTATTCCTCCTCTAATAACTTTGTCACTATATACAAAAAAGGGTTCCATTACCATAGATACCCCTTAAAATATCCTTAATATTGATAAACTCCCATCACATAAAACCTAAAAAGTGGTTTCAAAGACTTTAAAATTATAACCAACCTTATGCTCATAAATCTATTATTGTATCCATAACTCTTAAGTTAATTTTACATGGAGACATATATGCTTCCAAAAGAAAATAATATCTTATCACATACAAAAACATTTCCATTGGAATCTTAGGTTCAACCTTGTATCGGTAAAATATTAAATGTTATTTCATTATTCTATAATTCTTGTAGAGGGAGATAATCACACGAAATTTCACTAAAGGATGAACAATAAGATTTTCATAGGGAAAATTCATATAAAAATCAGACATGAAATTCCCATGGAGGGGAGGATAATTATTCCCAAATCAACATGATTCAATTCATCCATTGTGATAGCATAATATTTCCCTTTAACCTTTTCCTTCATAGGATTTTTTGGATTATCATCCATACTAGCCTTAGGATTTGGGCATTGATTCACATAACTTCCAAACTCCTTGCATTTGAAATACAATAGTGTGGGTGGTTAATTCTGTGTAGCTTTCTATTTATTTTCATCATTAGATAACTTATTCCCATCACTTAGACAATCAATTTTATAATGACCTTCACCTCCACACTTAAACATTTTACTGTTTACCTTAAGAAAATTTACTCCAGGTTTCTTCCCACACATTGAGAATAAACAAAATCTCATTTCCTTCTCTCCATATTTTTTAGACATTCCTTTAAATTCCATTTTTTCTCTTCTTATCAAAACCATGATATTTATACATAAATCCATCCTAAATTTACATATTAATAGCACATAAAACAATATCTTCATTTCTACTGAAGTCTCTTATGGATAATTCCCTTCATAGACTTGGTTTGAGGCCATTGAATAATCAATCAACCTTACTTTCAGGTTGGATGATAATACGAGAAGCGTGCCTATAAAGTCTTGTAAAATTTAACTTTTTGGTACCATAAGATTTATCATAATTTTACTTTATCTCAAGTAAATCTTTCTCTATCTTCATATGAATAATACAAGGAAAGTAATTTTAAAAAAATAAGCTCTTGAAATCATCCCAATACACATAGTCAATTTCATATTGTTTCCTTGCATTCATAATAGGAGTCCAACATTGATCTGTTTCACCTTAAAAATGGTAGATAAACAATATTAATTTATCAGGATATAAACACTGGAGGAAGGAAAAAATATTTTCAGTGGTGATGATCCATTTCTCTATAGCTAGTGGATCAGAAGACCCACTAAAATAAGGTAGAAATTGTCTGATGAAGGACTCAAAAAAATGTTGTTCCCTTTTTTCTCATTTTGAAGTCTATATTGATTTATATATTGAGAGAGTTGTGTGAGAAAATCAATGAGATTTTTCATTCCATATCCCTTATCATTCAGTTTTTAAGAGGAAAATCATTTCATTGTCTATCACATTTATCATCAACATGATTTCTTCAGGTTCCAACCATCGACTAAAACCAAAATCATAGTGTGAGAAACACTAATCATAGTGAAAAACCACAAAACATAAAAAATTACTAATAGGATACATAAATCATGAAAAATTATTATTAATTAATGACACCTTAAGTTTATATTAGGTCATTCAAAATCATCGTCTATTTAAATCCTTCTTAATGATTTGTAAATATTTTGTGAATTTACAAAGCATATCCCCTGGGAGTGTCAAAGAAATGGTGTAGAAAGGCCAGTTTTGATACATAAGGTGATGATAAATTCCACCTAAATGCACCATTTTTGGAGTTATTACCCCTAGGTACCTCTTTTCTTGATCCAAATCAACTTTTAGTATCCAAACATGAATGTAATTACTTAGAAACAACTTTCTCTATAATTTACCAAAATTTCAGGACATTTTCCTATACTTTGACTCATCCTTATACTTATCCTTAAAGACATACCTAGACATATCCTTAGAAATATATCTAGGGATCTCAATAAAGTTTTATCATCCTAGTTTCTAAAGGTTGACTAAACCCATCTTTTGATACCAATTATAAAAACCCAATATTTTCATACATATATATTACATCTTTTTAGATGAATATTCATTTCATTACACAAAAACATTCCTAAGGATTATAAAGGTATTGTTCCTTTTTAAACTGTAAAAGATAAAAAAAATTCATAAAATATCTACATAATCCCCCCTTATTTATTCTTAAATGTAATCCTTTTTTACATATCATACTTAATACCTTTCTTTATATCCTGGGGAAAAGAAACATAAGAAAAGGATGATATCAGATTCTTAGCAAGGGTAAACAAGGGATATATCAATGATTACTTAAGAATAACATGATTATAAAGATATAAGAACATGGACATAACATTTAAAAATTATAACCTATATATCAAAGGTCATAATCTGGAGAGATGTAAAAAATATTTGAAGTTCATAAGACACGAGTCACAAAACAATCAAAGAACATAAGCCATGAGAGCATAACATGGAATTGTGGCATAAAAATAAATATAGAAAAAAAAGGGTGGATATACCTCCTATAAAGTAAACACCACAATCTCTAGTTTAATACATTTCCTCATAGTTGAATGGGTTCACTCCCAAAATAATCATAGTAGTCTAGGTTCACTCCTAAGTCTATCATAGTGGATAAAGTCCCTTACGAAATTGAGTTCACTCCCTGTTCCAGTCTTGTTTATCTCATGAGATAAAAATCATTACCCAATGCATCACAAGGAGATATAGGTACCACCCATAAAATAATTAAAACCATACATATGTATTACAAAATAACATAAATCATTCATCATATCAAAACCCATGAAAGGAAATAGGTTTCATAAACATTTCATCATTTCATAACCCTTGGAAAATGAATAGGTTTCATAAATACCATACCATCATAAAAATAAAACAAAAAATGAAAGATTAAGGGTAGTATAATTGGATTATATTATGAGTAAAACATAAGTAACATAAAGTAATTTTATAATAGATATAAAATTATTTTCAGAGATCACTTGAAATAATTTTTGAGGAAAATATCCTTTCTGTTTTGAAATCATTTTTTTAAATCCACATAATTATAAAGGAAAAAAATTATTTGAAAATAAACATTTAGGATTATAAAGGAATATTAAAACTATTAAGGCATCATGATGGTTGTAAAATCTACTCATGCATTATAAGTTAAAAAAACATTCCTTCCGTATTTTTGATGGAAAAGTAACAGAGAACCTCGTTCGAAAAACAACAAAAATATTGCTTTCAAAACATTTTGTAAAAAGTATAGAATGGGTATAAATGATTTTAAAAAATAGTGAAAACTTTTTGAAAACCTTTTTAGAAAATATTTTCATGGAATATAAATATTCTCCAATGGATATTTAAACATAAATAATCCAAAATAATGATGAGATTGTGAAATAAACCCTTAATTAAAGTCTTGTCTTTCCTCATTCACATTCAAAAATCATGTATAATAAATATGGATATATTATTTTTGTATTCCATGATCATATATATACCATACCATGTATTATTTTATTATAACATCTTATCATCTGTTAATCATTAATTTTTTGTTAAAATCATTGTTCTTGGGGATAATTGTTTCGTTTTACAAGAATGTTTCTATTTGAAACTCCCAGTACTTATACTTTTATCATGGTCCCATCATATAAATAATTTTAATAATGGTATAAAAATAATATATATTTATTTTAAACATATTTATAATCATAAAAAAAATAAAAAAAAATTGCACCATTCATGAAGATGGTAGGTCGTACGCACACATGAACACTCTTTCCATTTTTTGAATGATAGAATAAAAGAAAAGTAAATAAAATTTATCTATAAAAATAATTATTTTATCATATATATTATATATTGTCCTAAAATTAATCCTTATTACCATATATTTAAAATATAAATGAAAAATGAATCATATCTCATCATGGAGATGGTAGTCCATACATACGTACGCACGGGAAACGTTATCATTTTTCCAAAAGATTGGGGGATAAGGTAGATATGATATTATCATTAAAATATTATAATTATTTCATATATATCATATATAAACATTACACCCGTCATAATTAACATCCATAAAAGATGGTGATGAAACATGAATTTTATCGCTATGTGGAGACGGTAAGCCGTACACACACACAAGCGATATATTGACTTATTATTTGATGGGAAAGAGGGTGTATAATGGTCTTTTAATAATCATAACAACATTTATTAATACTAAGGACACTGAATTTATTATTTTATAATGAATATGTTGGGCGGAGAAAAAGGGAGTGATGGCAAGAGGGGGGGTGAATTGCCTTTTAAAAATTTATTAACAAATTAAAATCAAAGTGAAAGTGCAGCGGAAATAAAGAGGCAAGACACAAGAATTGATAACGGAGTTCGGCCAAAACCCGGCCTACGTCTCCGCTCCCAACTCAACCGTTGAGAGATTCTACCGCTTGCTTTTCAATGGTTGTAGCAAGAAACCCACTAGCCTTTTTACAGGTGAAGGCTAGCTCACCTATTACAGCTTGCTTTTTAATGGTTTGAGAAAGAAACCCACTAGCCTTTTTACGGGTGAAGGCTAGCTCACCTTTGACTCAAGACTTTTAAAAGGAAAGGATTGACTAACCTCTTCACACCTTAAAGGTGGTGTGAAAACCCAAAAGAATGGAGGATGAGAGAAATGGGAGTTTGTAGGCACAAACTCAATTTAAAGCTCAAAATGATAAATAATGAAAAACCGTTATGAGGAGAAGCCTTGGGCGCCAATGGATGATTGGATTTGAAGACGTGCACTCCCAAGCTTCTATGGTGGTGCTCCTTGGATGTGGAATTGGATTGGAGCAGTTGGAGGTTCCTTGAAGCAATCCGCCGGAGGTTCGCCGAATGATGTAAAATGTGTCCGTGGGCTTCCTTATGGATTGGTTAAGTTTCCGGGGCTTCCTAGTCCTTTATTTATAGAGGGGGAACCCTCATATGGCCGTTGGAGGTCTTCGGAGCCGTTGGAAAGGGCTTCAGAGCCGTTGGAGGCCAAGTGGACAGGCTGGTCAAAAGCCCAACGGCTAGTTTGACTGGCTCCACCGGCTGACCGGTGCTGAGCCACCGGTTGGCCGGTGTGTGCAAAATGGAGGAGGGCTTCTGTCCAGGCGCCACCGGCTGGCCGGTGAGGAGGCCACCGGTTGGCCGGTGCTGAGTCAGTAGCAACTACTGTGCTGGCTGGGTGCCACCGACTGACCGGTGCTGAGGCCACCGGTTGGCCGGTGTGGAGCCAGTAGCAACCTCTTCTGTCTGGACTCCACCGGCTGGCCGGTGCTCTGGACAGTGAGGAGACTCTCTGCCCAGGCACTACCGGCTGGCCGGTGCTGAGCCACCGGTTGGCCGGTGCACATGAAAACAGTGCACTTTTCTCCTTTCTTGGCTTCAGCTTGCTTGGCCCAATTCCTTGGTAACCTGAAATGATTCCTATCATCCAAAAACACTTGAAAGAGGATTAGATAAATAAGTGAGTGATTGTGATCATGAAAATCAAACCACGAGGGGTACGAGAGGTACAACAATCTCCCCCTATTTTGATGATCACAATCACCAAAACAATCAATGTAAAAACTGAAATGAAAGGCATGCTTTAAAAGATTTTTCCCCCAATCAACCAAGAATTTCTCCCCCTTTGTGATTATCAAAATAGCACGGGGCATAAAACTTGATTGAGGGATAAAGGAGATTTTAAACCAATTGAAATTTTTGAAATTTGAATTGAATGTTTTGAATCAAAAATTTTGAAATGAAAAATTGAATGAAAAATTGAATAACAGTTTGAATTGAAAGTTTTGAAAAGAAAATTGAATTGAAAAATTTGAATTGAAAAATTTGAAACCAAGAGTTGAAATTGAAAGTTTGAATCGAAAATTTTGAAATTGAAATCAAAAGGGCTTAAACGATCCTAACTCCCCCTAAATAAAAACAACAAATCACCAGGGAGAGGTTTTTGAAACCGAGACAAATTTTGGCCCGGAGAGACTCGCTAAGAGGGATTTTTCAATCCATACTTGTCTAGTGGCGGGTCTTCTCCTAAAAAAATCATCATTAAAGAAAATACTTTTGGGGCGGCCATACCGGGCATTTTTGAAATTGCACTCATAGATTAAGTGCCCGGGTTTTTTACAATAATTACAAAATTTAAATTGAGAGATTCTACCGCTTGCTTTTTAATGGTTGTAGCAAGAAACCCACTAGCCTTTTTACAGGTGAAGGCTAGCTCACCTATTACAGCTTGCTTTTTAATGGTTTGAGCAAGAAACCCACTAGCCTTTTTACGGGTGAAGGCTAGCTCACCTTTGACTCAAGCCTTTTAAAAGGAAAGGCTTGACTAACCTCTTCACACCTTAAAGGTGGTGTGAAAACCCAAAAGAATGGAGGATGAGAGAAATGAGAGTTTGTAGGCACAAACTCAATTTAAAGCTCAAAATGATAAATAATGAAAAACCGTTATGAGGAGAAGCCTTGGGCGCCAATGGATGATTGGAGTTGAAGACGTGCACTCCCAAGCTTCTATGGTGGTGCTCCTTGGATGTGGAATTGGATTGGAGCAGTTGGAGGTTCCTTGAAGCAATCCGCCGGAGGTTCGCCGAATGATGTAAAATGTGTCCGTGGGCTTCCTTATGGCTTGGTTAAGTTTCCGGGGCTTCCTAGTCCTTTATTTATAGAGGGGGAACCCTCATATGGCCGTTGGAGGTCTTCGGAGCCGTTGGAAAGGGCTTCGGAGCCGTTGGAGGCCAAGTGGACAGGCTGGTCAAAAGCCCAACGGCTAGTTTGACTGGCTCCACCGGCTGACCGGTGCTGGGCCACCGGTTGGCCGGTGTGTGCAAAATGGAGGAGGGCTTCTGTCCAGGCGCCACCGGCTGGCCGGTGAGGAGGCCACCGGTTGGCCGGTGCTGAGTCAGTAGCAACTACTGTGCTGGCTGGGTGCCACCGGCTGACCGGTGCTGAGGCCACCGGTTGGCCGGTGTGGAGGTAGTAGCAACCTCTTCTGTCTGGACTCCACCGGCCGGCCAGTGCTGAAGCACCGGTTGGCCGGTGCTCTGGACAGTGAGGAGACTCTCTGCCCAGGCACTACCGGCTGGCCGGTGTTGAGCCACCGGTTGGCCGGTGCACATGAAAACAGTGCACTTTGCTCCTTTCTTGGCTTCAGCTTGCTTGGCCCAATTCCTTGGTAACCTGAAATGATTCCTATCATCCAAAAACACTTGAAAGAGGATTAGATAAATAAGTGAGTGATTGTGATCATGAAAATCAAACCACGAGGGGTACGAGAGGTACAACAGAATATCATAAATTTGGAGGAGGTAAAAAATACTAGAAAAAGAAAGTGATCAGTTAGAGTGATTACCTCTTCTTCAAAACAAATCCTTTAGATATTCTCTAAAGGGATATATGGTTTGTATTTTGGGAAAAATAAAACCTCCATAATGTAGCTAGTGAATTTGAGAAGAGATTTGTTCAGAGGATAGTCGTTCTAGTAGGCTAAAAGTGGTGAAATTAAGTGAGGTAGGAGGTGTCCTTTTATAATTGAGGTGAGGGTCACTTTTGGAATTTATCAAAAGAGTAATTTATAATAAATAAAATATCAATCCAAATACCTAAATAATTTAATAAAATATTATTTTCATTAAATATCATTAGTATCAATTTTAAAACTATTTATTACTTTGACTTTAATAAAATCAATAAAATATATATAATATGAAAAAATATATATTTTAAAACATCCCCAAAATGTCATGGTAATATATAAAATTAATTTATGACCTTAATTATCTCAAATTATAATACTTTTAATATTTTTAATATTATTTATATGATTTTTCCTTTAATTAAATAAATACCGCGTCAGCGTTGTGCATGTATTTAAGGTAATTATTTTCTTCACTAAAAATTTAAAATAAATTACCATGAAGAAGATAAATCTTTTATATTTCAAATTAATATTTATATTTGAACATATACTATGGATAAATACATATTAAAAATATTACACTTATTAAAATTAGAGTGTGATATGTTTGAATTTTCATTAAATAGAATATTATAAAGGTCATAATATTATCCAAGTGGCTCAAAAATTTAATAAATTATACACTTGGATAATTATGGTCTAAATATAATTATAAAATAATATTTTGGTGTGTGTTTGGGTCATTTAATATTTATTATCATTCCGATTTACCCTTTATCATGGTAATAAAAATTACTAAGTTTACTTTTCATATCGTCCAAAAATTAAAGGAACCTATTTACTAAATTCGGACCTAAAGATTCCAAATATGGAATACAATTTTCAAAATTAAAATAAAATACTTTTTTGTGTTTAATTTAAAATTAAACCAGAAAAAACGCAACGAAAAATAGCTTTTCAGAAAAATTCCCTTTCTAAATATAAAATGTTTTCATACTAATTAAAGTATAAAATAAATTTCAAAAACCATAATTGAATTATTTTAAATAAAATTGACTAATAAAATTTTAATATTAACCAAAATATAATTTTACTTTGTAAATAATCTAAAATAAAAAATAAATATTTCAATAAAAAAATTAGTATTTTTTAACTATTCATTAAAAAAATCAACCATTTCAGAAAATTCACAAAAATTAATCTTAAGATAATTTTAACATACTGAATGAAATTAATTTTTTAAGATATATTTTATAAAAAATTGAGAAATTAATTAGATGAAAAAACATTATTTTTAGAAAACGTATTTTTGAATAATAAAATGACTTTACTAAAAATCATTTGATTATTTTCTAAGACCTTTTCAATACTTTTATATTATTTTGCACCTTTATATTTATTTCATAAATCATTTAACCATATTCATATCCTCCAATCTAATGTCTAGAAAATAATGGAGACATAATATTTTCATAATACTACGTGATTCCTTTTAAACTTGTTATTGCATGTAATTAAATATATCGAAGAAATAAAATTATTTAAAGAGAAATATTTTATAAGAATATCATGATGTTATAGTTTGGTCCTCATAACATGAAATTAAAAGGTATGATATGTCCCATTAATTGGCACTGAACTATGTGGGTTTTGATTCGTTTTACAAGGATACATAGTAAGCCCTTCACATAGGCCCGATCTTGACATCAAAACAACTCTTGTCCTCCTAGATGACGATAAATTCCAAAGCACCCCAATGCTTGGATTAAAATGAGTACCATGATAGTAAATGATATAAGAATATCTATTCTATATAATAAGGGTACCATCGATGGAGTACCACATATACATACATATGTCTCTATTAATGAATAACCTTGGATACATACAAATGATTCTAAATCCAATACATGATAATATAAGCCTTACAATTCATTATTTATTTTAATTACCAGAGGGAACCTAGTCTAGTAACCCAGAACTAGAAAGATATCTAGAAAGTTATGGGGACCTGTAGTAATTTAGCATGAGATCATCACCGATTAAAATGTTAACTACCTCTTGGGGAAAGGATCCCTAGCTAAAGAAGTAAGAGAAGTGACCATCTAGAGGATCCCTAAAGGCTAGGTAGTTGGCTGCTTTATTTACCTATTTCTAGGTATGGGTGATATCTGTGCCTCCATTGATCAGATTCTTTCACTTATGGATATGATATGAGATTGTCCTGGGGGTGGTGCTACGCCCATGAAATGAGTTTAAAATCACCAAAGAGTTTGTCTCTAATATAGAGAGCCTAATATTTTCCCTATTGAACAAATCAAGACTAGCTATCATCTCATTTTATTTATCCTAGAGAGAGTCTCCATTCCCAAATGTTTCTATTAAAGCGATAATCACTGAGCCTTTATTGTTGAACACAAGTCCTCCACCCCACATTTATCCAAATTTACACAAACCATAATTATTTAACTTGAACCCTACTCTATGTGGGTTCCCATAAAAATGGTTCGATGATCTTGGAATCTCATCCTATCAACCAATGTGAGTACCTAAGTGTTGTTGGGATAATTTTATAATGACCACCTTCATTTAGAAAGAAGTTTTGTGGAACATCATGAATAAGGGAACCATTGGGTGTTTCTGGGTCAATGAATAAAACTTTTTAGAAACCACCTGGAAGGGATATGAAATTAAAAGGTAGTCTGGTGTAAAGTGTCATTCCACCACTTCTGAAAATCACAATTCAAACTCCACTTGATTTTATACACACAAAAATGGTGAAACAGACATGAATCCTTAACCAAAATGACTGTGTTACCCACATGTCAGGCCCTTTCAGTGCTATAAAAAAGTGAAAGAGGCCCAAAATAGATCTAAAAAAATTGATTACACAAGTTTTTTTTATTTTGATACTATTTTGATCGGTTTTTTCTTGTTTTTTATCTTGTATTGTCAGGAAACCTCATTAAAACTCCATTCAATTCAAATGAAATACTTCCAACTAGCCCAGACTTATGAATTCACTGACACTCAATATTGATCCTAACCTAATCTGAGGATATTTTCACCTACCCAATGTGTTCAATACTTGGTATCAAATACAATGATCAGAGAGTACTATCTCAATTGTATTATCCCTATACTAGAGGTCGCATGTAAATCCCCCAAGGAATTAATCCCCACTATCCATCCACCAAAAAAGTTGGTGGAAAAGAAAAAAGTGGTAACAATGACCATTTCAAACCATTTTGGGTGCCTATACCTAGAAGGAATCAATAGACCCCTCCCTTATCTTAGGCATGTGGATCAAGAGGTCACAAATGACCTCATTCCAATAACATAGGGGTTCTGCCTAGGGTATCCTAACATCAGCTGCTGCAATGAATTATCCATAGTAGAAAGCCCTCAGCATAATGTAGGCACCACCCCATGTGGTCCAACTCAGGTCATTCAAACCAGAGCACCCATGGTATCCCTTATATGGTGGTAATCAAACAATATGGGACATTCTCACATCCCTATCCCTAAAAAATAAGCACACTAACAAAACATAGTGGCAACCTATGATAAGAATCAAATTCCTTTATGTGCCCCTAAAACCTACCAACATATTTTGGTTGAAATCAAATGAAACCTTCAAAAAAATACAATGGAAACCAATGAACAGATGAAAATACCTTCTTTTGTATATCAATCTTACTATCATGGTCTGGAAGCACTCAAAGAAACTATCTAGAAAATTCGAGCAACAAATTGAGGGAAATCCCATATCTCCTCCCCCACACATGAAGATTGTCAGCATATACCGACAAGAAATGAAGGATAAGAGAATTCCTATATCCCTACTCCGACCACAGAATGAGCATATATCCAAATTCTGATAATTTAAGTCACTCAACATATCTTAAAAATGATGAAAGGGTAGACGTAAATCCCTACCCACATCCTACAAACCAACCAAGATAAAATAAAGGAAAAATAGTGGTTGAAGGGTGGAAACACAACCCCAACCCCACAATTGGGGTGACCCATCAACATAATATGAATGTCACTCTGAAGAAGACACATATTCGTTCTCCCATCCAAGAGGGTCTTTGGAAAAGTCCCATGGTAAATAGACAATAGGATCAGTCCCATATACCCATTCAAAATGGATGTTATAGGTACATGCCAATTTTAAATCTTGTGAAGACATATATACCTTCTAAAATTACATAAATCTATCATAAAATTATGGAAAAAACATAGGAAATACTCAAAAATTCCCCTGTATATGAAATCAGCTATCCACAACAGGTGGCCCCAATCACCCAGAGGAGAGAATCAAAAAACAAACCTCACCAAAAGTGATTGAAAAATAAAGAGATGGTATATGATATTTCTCAAATAAATAAATGTTTTCTTAAATCACTCACATATTTATATATTGAATATTATGATCCTACTCATCCATTACCAAATTACGGAGATAGAAGATACAATTTCAAAGTTCCTCCTAGTAATTTTTCTACCAGCAGTTATGGAGGTCCTCCCTGGACATATTATCACGAAGGATTGATTTATGTCTAAAATCCAATCAATCAAGATATCCCATATCATATTAAGTACCATGAAATCCCTCCTCATGTCTATAAGATAAAATAGAAAGAATACCCTCCCCTTGCTATTTTTATCCCTGAAGGTGCTCCCCAGGGTATATGCTGTTAAAATTCACTTTACAATCGATTGTTAAATCCTAATGGTAGTCCTACCCATGATGTAATTTTATATGGAGGTCCTCCCAAAAATGATACTTCAATTCATCAATAATGTCCTCACCTTTCCCAATAAACCATGATAAATCCCTCTTATTGAGAGACACTTGAAAAAATGGGGCCAGTCATGCTTGATGCCTCATTATTGATATGTGATATTCCTTATCAATTGGAAGAAAGACCAAGGAAACAGTCATTTTAAAAACAACCCTTAGATCACTTGCTTTACAATATGAAATAATAAATACCTTTCAACCCTACTATTTACAACAAAGAAACAAGGAAACATACACTTTGGTTAGATCAGGTTAAGAAACCTCTTGCAAAATACAAAGAATACATATTTCTCATGATGCGATAGTTGGATAAATAAAATATGCCAGTCATGTTATGGCCTTTATACACCCCCCAATATATAATTATAGGGTCATTGTCGAAATAATGTGTGCATGAAATCCACCTAAGTTTATGGACCAATATTCATCATTGGAAAACAAAAGTCTTGCCTTATGACAAATATTCAAGCCACGTCAAGGTAATAGAAGAAATACATCATCAAAATAACCTTTTTTCCCTTTTATCTATGTGGTACCCAAGATTGGGAAAATAGTAAGGTTACCTTTAGCATTAATGTCTCGATGCATTGAAAGAGTTGCGTCAACTGATCGTTGATGCCCCATCTAGTATTCATATCATAGGATAGGGAAAATAAGGGGAATTTTATTTCACTTCGCTCCCCGATCAGCAAAGCCCACCCAAGGTGACATCATATAACATAATTGCCTCAGATCATATTTGAGAAATATGATCTTCTCACAATAGATGGTATGTTCAATAAAAACCATCCCAAAACAAATCTAAAAAACATTGATCCTGAAGAGAGTGAGCCATCGAAAGACTCTTTCGATAAGCATTTAAAAATATTGAGAAGGCCTCCTAATTAAGGGAATCCAATCATCATATAGTTCCAATATATTTAAAATTATATAGATTAGGTGAAAATCATACAATACACCCATCCCATGTTCAAAAAAATATTCATAAAATTAAGAGAGTAGCTACAACTGTTGTAGCCATGACAATATAGGAGCAAACCCTGCCCACCAGGATGGGGGAATTTTTAAAACAACATTCAAGGCTGACCAACCTAGAATAAAAGGTTTTGAAAATGGAATAGAAGAATACCCATACCATATAGATGTGGGTATTTTTACCTTATCCTCATCTTCTATGAAATTCATTCTTTTCCTGTTTTAGAGGATCACTACAAAAAGAATCCTCCTAGTTCATCCTTTCTTGTGACCCAACTTCCTTAATAGAAACATGAAAAAAATAATTTTTTGGAGATTCCATTCAAATCACCCTTCTTAAAACAATTCTAAGAGGACCGTGAAGGATTGGATGATACCATGTGGAAGACACAAACTAAAAATATCTCTTAAGGGTACAACCGCTCTTGGTAATCACAGTTCTTTTGATGGGTATCCCTAAGATAATCAATCATATTATCATTATAATATTAACGTGACAACTAAAATGCATCATGCATTGATGAAAATCATTAGCACTATCCATGTATACACTATAGAACATGAGGCCGATATAGAGGAATAGTAGGATGAGGTTCATGTTCATAATATGGTCCACACCAAAATGATTAAATAAGGTGTTCATAACCAAAACCAAAGGATTTATTCAAATTTAGTGATTTCATCAACTGCGCCACTACCAAATCTTTGCCAAGCATCTTCTAAGTAAAAGGGTAAAGGTACAACCATATCCCACACACCAAATGAATAGGTTAAACCCCTCACACTTGAGGAAATATTTTTTCAACATGTGTAAGAGATTTAGGAATTGAAAAAAATCAGCATAGAACTAATATGAGTAAATATCCTTATTAGATATGTTCTAAAAGTAGAGTATCATCTCATGCACCTAGACAACATACCTCAAAAAAGAGGGTTCATTGCAACAACTAAAATAGAGTTAGAACATCTTATTAACATAGGGTATTGACAACCAATATATTTAGACCCCACAATAGCAAGATATCAGGAGTTCCCTGCATTCGGTACACAACCAGATCTAGTTCAGATGCATCCTCACCGGCCAACATTGGTAGGTTACCCACCATGAGTACTGGTAGAGTCATCACAGCTAGCCCAACCTTCCATTCCCTTCTTTAGGATCTTTCCCAACAAGATATTACTCCCCATAAGATTGACACTATAGAGTTATCAGTGGCTCTATTAGAAGCTGTGGAAGGACGATGTGCACTAATACAACTAGAGAGGAAGCCTTTCCCTGAATGGGTGGATTCAACTCTTTCCCCTACAAATTTTGGGAGTCTTATATTCCAAAAATTCAATGGTTTAGGTGATTTAGAACAACATATGATGAAATTAATTGATTCATATGGCCCATGATGGGGATAATTGAGTAGAAATAGGAAGCTAATCTTAGATTTTTTACACACAATTTAGAGGGACAAGACTTCACCTAGTATAATAGTCTACTATCCAGATCACTCTAGTTGTGGGAAGCTCTTCTCTAAAAATTCCTTTATCAATTCATATCTTTTTTTTAAAGGTCAGCCAGAAGCAAAGCTTATGGCCAATTATTATTCAAAAGGACATAAAGAGTGGTGAAAGGGGTCAAACAAACAGAATTGCCCACAATCAGGACTAACAATCATAATATGACCTGTCATTTCCGTAATCAGATTCACCAGAAGACCCCCACACCGATTGAGACTGCTCCTGGTTGAATATCTTAAAAAGATTTGCATCCATCTTTTTTGACACCTTTGAAGATAATCTAGTCGACTCGATCTTCGGAAGATGGGAAAAAACCTTGCGAGGTCTCCTCCTTTGTGGAATAGAGGGAAATTCATCACTATCAGTCATCCTTGACTCACCTCTTAAGACAACATCCTTAAAGGATATAGGTCACACGTTTCCCAGAGCAGGGGTTTTGCTGTTTCCTCTTTCATCATCAGAGAGATTCCCCCATTTCCCAGAAACATTAGAAGACTGCAAGAGCTTCTGAATTTCCTGGGGACAATCAGCGTTCTGTGATGTATCAATTTGATGAGAGTCATCAACAAGGGAAGGTGCAGAATTTACATTCTCCGTTTAGGTATCCTCCTTAACCAAATCATCTTTCAGATTAGAAGGGCCGCTATGAACTCTTTTAGGTGAGGCATCAATCATCAACTCTTTGCCTTTCAAAAGAGAGAGTTGAGAATCAGGCTTCCCTAAAATCAACCCAACAGCCACACTAGAAGTTGGTTCATTTGGGAGGTCACAGTCCTTATAATCATGTTTTGATAACATTATCTCTTTCACATTTGGATTTCTTTGACAGAGGGTGGTAGGATGACCTTTCATCCCACACTTCTCACAAGAAACTTTTTTCCGGCATAGCTCCACAGAGTGTCCAACAGCCATACATTCAGAGCAGAAGAGGGGATTTTTTTCATACTCAACATCAATTTGAATATTATCATTTGGAGTAGAAAGGTTTACCTTGTCAATTAGTGTGGAGCTAAGGTCAACCTCCACCAGTATCCGAGCAAAGTGCCCAAATCGAACATCCTCAGTCTCCTTATAAAGACGAATAGGAGTCCCAATTTCCATGCCAATGTCATGCAGAATCTTCGGATGCCAAAGGACCCAGTTAAGACAATGTAGTCGAAACCAAACCTGAGAAAAAAAATTTCTTGCACGAAAAACATTGAAATCTAACGACCATTCATGTAAATGAAGCCAACCAGGTTTCATAGATAGTGCACCAATACTCCACGCACGAAGTTTCAAGTCATTTGACGGAAAAAGACAATGAAAAAAACCACAACCAAGAGACACACATTTCCAATTGGAAAAGCCCCACAATATCGATGTTCTTCGGAACAGATCATCTAGCTTCCACGGTTGTGCACCTTTGTGCAGGACAATGCGCGCAATCAATGAGTTTTTTCCCAATTCGAATCTCTCAGCAAACGCCGCAGGATTGGCCTCAACATGCGCAGATGAACCTTTACGAAGAATTCTTCCACTGTGTGAGTCTTTAATTAAAGACCCATCCGTTTTCGCCCCAGAAATTGTGTCTTTCATCACATCCACAAAGGATCGGACTCCAGGAAGAGCAGAAGCTTGTGATTCAGTCCGCGCAACCCGCAAGGTCTCCGCAGAACCGAACTCAACAGAAGACCTCTTCCCCGCTACATCAAGACCCGCCTGTCCAGTAGAGTTCCGTGTGAAATCTGAAGCCTTAAAGGAGTGTGAAGCCCTAGAACCATCCACACTGATCTTTTCAATCCCGGATCTTTTAACAGGTTTTGTTGCAGAAGGGAATCCGACCTTGCTGTCCGTGTTTTCAGCAATTGATGGACCGTAACGACGAATGGAAATTTGCGAGTCACGTGCACCCACATTCGTTGGAGTCACCTTATCGTCGGGAGGCGCTTTCGCTGAAGTCACCTTAGCAGCATCGCCAGAAGGCGTGAGGAGATTGAATCCAAGGAAATGGCGGATAGCCATCGCCAAGAAACCCTAACGTCGGCCATCGTGGGAGAGAAAGGGGGCCGCCCGCTCCGCCATCTTGTTCTTATCAATTCGTCTCTACATTGTAGAAGACAACATTATTCGATCTCTCAAAATATATAAAATAAGAAAATGATAGCATTTCTAATTTTATTTTCTAGGTGGAAGATTTTAATGTATTCAATGAACTTTTATCTTCATCAATAATATTCATTGGATATTTTCATTGAGAATATCCATGCTGAATTATAAACACCACTTATCCTAGTAAAGTATCCTAGTGCATTTTGGGATCTTTCCATAGTAGCACAAATATTGGAAGATTCTATTTTTCAAACCAAGTATAACTCCTATCCCATTTTGGAATCTCAAGGGAAGAGGATGGGTAGGGTGAAAAATGTAATGGTTATTTTAAAACAAGACTCTACACTAGCTCCAACTCTGAAGTCATCACATACTCTAACTATAACTCCTCCCGAATAGAAGAATCAATTGAAATATCCCCATAAAAATGAGATAAAGGAACCTAAATGTTCCCGATTTTAGAAATAGAAGAAGAAAGTTTATTCCTTTTGAGATGAAAAAGTTCATGGTTACTTTTTAGAGTATATGGAAGAAAAGATACTAAAATTACCAGATCCCAAGAGACCCAAGAAAGTTTCCCTTGATGACCACCTAGATTATTGACCCTTTCATCAAACTATGGGGCACACTATCTAAAAATATTTCATTTTCAAAGATGTATTACAAAATATGGTTGATTATGGGAAAGTGTAGATGGGTAAACCACCATCACAAGTATCATTTGTCTCCACCACCACTCTATAGGAAGAAGGTGAATGAAAGGATGTCACTAGAAATAATGCACATAATTTCAAGGATTATATAACTTGAAAAATAGTCAAATTAACTCATGTTATCCTCCAAGAAAAGTTAAAAAAACCAATTGCACCTCCATTCACTTTTGGTATCACACAACTGAATCCATCAATTTCAAAGACCTCCAAAATCTAGTCTTGTAAGAAATGACATGGAAGGAAGAGCAGAAAACAAACATAGGAAGATGAAACTACACTAAGGAGAAAGATAGATTTAAATCTCTCTAACATTATGCCTTCAGACTAAAAAGTATGGGCACCACCCCCCCAAATGATACTGCAAGAATTGTCCCTCCCCACAGAATCCTCATCAGATGAAGAATTAGTTTTCAATTCCATAAAAATTATTCACATAATGGATCCATTCACCATTGAAGAGCAGGATTATGAGGTTGAATTACTTGTTCCAAGATTGGAAACAATATGTAAAGGTCGCAGAATCCATAGAGGTAGGGAAATATGTAGTTTTGGTCAAAACCAATTTCCTAGCCAACTCCCCACTAAGGCCATTTATGACTCCAAGAATCATGAAAGAGATCTTTAAAAAAACATGAAGGATAGGGAAATGATCCCACCTCTACAAAAATTCTTCTAGGATCAATAATTATAAAATATTGACCCAAATAGGTAGGTAGACCAAAATGGTCTGGTCCAATAGTAAATATTCCTTCAACATCTATGAAACCACCCGAATCATCTACCCTAGGCATGTCACTCCATACTATAGAGCATATCCCCACAGTAAAACATAGGAATTTAACTCCAAAATATGAAATCATGAATAATTTGGACATGGTTCTAGAAAAAATTATGATTCTAGATGCTCTCAACATGTCAAATGATCTATAAGAAGCACTTTTAGAGGATTTTCTAACCTTTCAAGAGTTTAAATCTAAACTTACTGCTGCTGAGGTATACTATATCGAGGTTGGCCTTGAAAAATGCCATATAATAATCTATTTTATAGAATAGGATAGAAATTATATTATAAAGGTATATATCAAGTCATTATATGTATTTGAAAAATTAGATGACATTAACATCCATTGATATTTCATTGAAAATGGATTAGGTGTTAGCCTCATTCCGATCAAAATACTTTATTGATTAGGATATGCTAAATATGATTTATCCCCTTCCACTCTAACACTACAAGGGTATGATAAAAGTAAAATAGAACCCCTCGAATGTGTTAATCTCAAATACCATCTTAGATATCAGGTGTTCGAATTTGAGTTCCTAGTCATTTGGAAAGATACAATATTAATTCTCTTTCTAAGAAGACCTAGGCTGCACCAACATGTAGTAATCCATTATTCATATCATCAATGCCTCAAATACTATATCAAGGAAATATTGGGACATTATATTTTGATAAATATCTGTTTGAATCTTTGGAATATCAATATATTGATGCAAGATTCTATTAGATAGAGTGGAAACAACCAATAACTAATGGTTTCAATTGAGTTACCACCCAAAATGGTATGAAAATGATACCAGATAACCCAATAAAAGACCTTGGAAATGACTATGTGCTTCCCATAATCCAAGTGAAATACATAAGATCAGATTCAAAGGTGTTCTCATTGGTCTTCATGATATCATCCATGTTATTTGAATATGAGGACCCTAAATAAGTCTTTGATTTCCCCATTGGTTGTGATACCTCAAATGAAAATTCCCCAACTTCATCCCCATAACTTCAGTAGGTTACCACTTCATCAGAAAAATATAAGGAAGACATTTTATCATTACTGGAAGATGGATCTTAAAACATTTACCTTCCCCCTAACGTTAATGATTTCCCTTTGTCTCCCATCCATCCTGACTTGGACAAAAAGGAATAGAAAGAGGAAAAAGAGGAAGAATATGACCTCGGATTTTCTCCTACAACATTTATGGAAGTAGTTTCCACTAATATGTATGAAATATGACAGATAAATTTGGGTATATAGGAGGATCCATGACCGTCATTGATCAGCGCAGATATTCCCCATGATGAGTAGAAACTTTACACCTCCTTTTTGAATCATCACCGAGATGTGTTTTCATATAATTATAAATAAATTCTAGGCCATTATCCCAATGTGGCTACTCATCACTTCAGATTTCCAGGAGATCATCACAGTTACAAGAAGATAGTCAGAAGGAAAAATCTGGCTTAGACTTCCTAGGTCAAAGCTGAAATTGAAAATATCATCAAAGAAAACATAATTCAGGAAGTATAGTACAAAAAATGGATCACCAAAATTTTCCCTATCAAGAAAAATAAGAGGAAGATCAGGGTTTTCATCTATTTTAGAGACCTCAGTTGACACTTTATGAAATATGACTTCACATTTTCAATTACAATAATTATAATCAATGAAATGGCAGTATTTTAATGCCTTTTTTCATGGATGGATATTCAGGATGAAAACAAATCCAAATTTCCCCAAAAAATTAAGAATCTACTCCCTTTAGGATCCCCCAATGAGTATTATTCTACTGGGTGATTCCCATTGGTTTAAATAATGTTACGGTACATATCAATGTGCCATGCATCGCATCTTCAAACCTTTATTGGTAAAATAATATGAGTATTATATTGACTGTTTGGTAGTAAAATCATGATAATTTTTTGATCACTTTACCAATTTGGAAATCATTTTTGAAAAATTGTGACTACACAATTTGAAAATGAACCCCCTAAAATGAAATTTCAGCATTACCTTAGGAAAATTTCTCAACATCATACTATTGCATCTTGGTATTGAATTCAAACATGATAACAATAAGTAAATATTGGGTATTTAACCACCTCAAAAACTCAAAGATCTCAGAGGACTATAGGGACACCTTACCTGCATTCAACGATTCATAGAAACCCTATTAGGAAAGTGTTTTCCCTTCACTGGGTTTATGAATAAATGGATCTCATTTTAGTGGACTGATGACTAAAAAGAATTATTTGAAACCCTAAGTAAATAAATTGTGATCCCACCTGTGTTGATTACACTAGTTTAAGTAATGTCTCTCATCTTATAGGTGACTTCTCTAGAATGGTCATTGGGGGCATTCCTTGCACAGAAGAATGGAACTTATAGTAAAAAAATCCTTTAATATCTCAGTCGTACCATGATCAAAACTAAGACTCAGTATTCAGATATCAAGAATAACTATTTGGAATGTATTTTGTGTAGTTCATATGTTAATGAACTATTTTAAGCATCGTGATTTCCATTTGATCTCTCTAAGTGAACTAATCAAATATATTCTCAATCTTCCTATGTTGAATAGACATTTGGCACGATGCTCATTAATTCTTCAATATTTTGACATCTGGTTCATACTATAGAAGGAAATAAAATGGAAGGACTTAAGAAATTTCCTAGAAGAACATCCCAATGTGGAATAATAGTTGGTGAGTACTGAACTTCCATATGAGGAGATCTTTTATGTTCATGATACTATGAAAATGTTGGATATGTACTTTGACAATGCATCTAGAAGCGCAATGTGAAAATGGATAAAAGTCCCCAAGCTTAACAAATTAATGTTGGGATTCAATATCATTTCTCCAATGAAGGAATTTATACACTACTAATTCCAAATATTATAAGGCTTTACTCACAATGAATCTAAATACCAAGCCCTCATTGCGGTTTTTGAATTGGATTTACAAATAAGAGTGACTCACATGAGAATCAAAGGTGACTTCAAGTTGGTTATTAAGAAGATCTATGGTGATTATTCCATTAAAAAAGAAGATCTGATCCCATTTATTGATTATGTTTGAGGGTTTATAGTTGAATCACCCTCCGATCCAACATTAACTCATGACCCATGATCATAAAACACTCAAAAAGACACATTAGAAAACCCCGCTATGACCTTGGAATAACTAGATTTGAATTAAATAATCATCAACATCACCTGTCGCAGAATAATATCACCTTTTGTTCAAAATAATATGGAAGATATCAAGATGGTTGAATCCTCCACTAAACCAGATAATTCTACAAGTGGTTGGATGAACCCATCGTAGATTACCTCTAAAATGGGACCCTTCTATCATAAAGGTCTAGGAAAAAGTAGATCCGATGAAGGGTAGTCAATTTCACTCTCTATAACCACCTGAGTTATCATAAGGTTATTTATAAGAGAAGCTTCAATGGAGTTCTCCTTAAATGCATTGATAGAGAGGAGATGAATTCCACCATTAAGTAAGTTCATACTAGTGCTTGTGGTACCCATCATTTAGGAACTAATATTTCTCAACAAATAAGGAGTATTGGGTATTTCTGGCCTTTGATGATGCAAAATTCCAGACAATTAATCAAAAAGTGTCATTCCAACCAAGTTAATTACAACTTCATATATTAACCCCTAGGTTTGTTACACATAGTAAATTCTCTCAGCCATTCACCATATGGGAAATGGATATTATGGGGATGTACCCTCCAGCTATGACCAAGTGGTTCAAATACATCCTTACCACTATTGACTTCTTCTCCAAATGAGCTGAGGTGGTACCACTTAATTAAATCAAGACCAAGATTGTAAACAATTTTATGAAGCAAAATATCATCACCATATTTGTTGTCCCTTACACAATAATAATGAATAATGAGACCAAATTTTACTCTTTTTAATTAAATATGTTGTACCATGAGTAAAACATTGAATCCAACCATTATTCCTACTACCATGCAGTGGGAAATAGACAGATAGAGTATTTTAATAAAACTTCATCAAATATTCTCCAAAAAATAGTGGAAAGATAAAAGAATTCTTGGCCCAATAATATCTTTCATACCATGTGGGCCTACCACACTACAACCCATACTGCTACTCAGGTGACCTCGTATTCACTATTTTATAGAACATAGGGAGTACTACCCATTGAGTCCTAATTTATCTCACTCCAAATAGCTATTTATGGAAAACTATCAAATGATAATCAATCACAGAATCTTTTAGATGATTTAGATAGACTCGATGAGAAAAGGTTATATACGATGTATGACTTGGAAGTTCACTAAAATCGGATAGCATAAGCCTTCAACAAAATTTTGTGTCTCCATTTATTTCTTCATGGATAAATACTTTTATCTCTTAAAACTCCAATGATGCATGAAAATAAACCCCTAAATATTGAACCAAAGTGGTATGGTTCTTATAACATACATAAGATCTACTCGAATGGAGCTTACTAAAATGGATGGAGAATTCACTATTCCCGTACCAATACAAGGTTTCTCAAGAAAAACTTCACATGATAACACCATGTTCCTAGTCATAAGACCCTAAAACAACAATCCACCATGGTTATAGTCACACGACCTTAAAAGGATTGACCAAAGGTCATTTTTGAATGACCTTAAAAGTCATTACAGATGTCCTTGTCACAAGATGTTAAACTATATGACAACATCCTCCCTGTATAATGTAAAACTGCATTGTTCACATCCCTGTTACATGATGAAAAACTACATAACACTTTGATACTCACTTAAGAGGACCCCAATCTTGGGGTCAGACTCCTACCACACTACTAATCTTTATATCCTTCATAACTACATGTTGATTGATTATTGCTTCAATGATATACTTAGTAATGATTAGGGACTATGTCTTAGGCCTATAATCAAATCCACCCCTTTACAATATCATTTTCAATAAACCTTTGTTCTAGAGGCCTCTCTTCACATCATATATGTCAATTTTTGGATGACGATGACATATTTTCACTTTTATACCAGTAAAATATTTGTAACCTTAAAGAATAGTAACCCTGTAGTCCAAGTCACATTATCCAAAAACACAAGATACTATAGTCCTTTCTATATAACTATAAACTTTATAAAGGTCTGTGTCACATGACCCTAAAAGTAATGACTGATTCTTCCTAGTCACATGATTTTAAACCGCATGGAAAGGTCCTCCTCACATGAATTTAAAATATGTGATGCCTTTGGAACTTTCCATAGAGGATTACACCCCTATAGTGTCAGTTACCTACCACACTATTTTTTATAGATACATACATTTTGATTCCCATTTTAGTGGAATACGCAGTTTCTGGTTCAGATACAAATTATCTTAACATTTGGCCTTTCTTACTTCCCCTATCCTTGTGTAATTTCCTTTTAAAGACCACTACACATTCTCATTGGACAATACATCATCCGAAAAATATATATAAATGAAGATATCACTATTACTTCCAAAAATTCAAGGTCAATATATAATTTGGTACAAGATTCATCTGATAGATGTGATCTAAACTTTAATTTGGTATCACACTCATAAATATATCACACTTAAATACAATTTCAAGGAACTCCCAGTATCTCTTCACCACTTAGGCACAAAACCACAACTCTCCCAATTTTTCAAAAATCATAGTTAATGTTCTTTTCATCCCTTTATTTTACACCAGTCCCACTGAGGGGTTATGTTTTCTCCAAATTTCTTAGACTAAAACCTTGTTTAACATGTCAACCATATTTTTTCTTTCAAAAATATTTTATAAATCCAACACTCTATCTTCCAGTATATTCTGGATTAAATGGTATTTCTAGTCAATATGTTTTCTCTACCAATGAAATAATGGATTCTAACACAAATGGATCATACTTTAATTATCAAATAATAATATTTCAAATTCCTAACTAATTTCAAGATCGTTGAACAATATTATTAACCATACCATATCCTTTCATATTTCTATCATGGAAATGTATCATCTTCTATTATAGATGAGGTAAAAATACATTATAGTTTTGATATCAAGCTGACCATCATTCCTTGGTAAGTGAACATGAACCCTATGGTGATTTTTAGGGTATCATAATCCCTAGTGAAGTATGTATTAACATCACCTTATAATGGATTTTATATCACAATTAACAAGGTTGTATCTCTATATCCATTTATGTACTGGATGTTCTATTTCATAGACTCCTAGAGTTCCCTTTCTAGATTCAATATGAATCATCTTAAAAATCCCACTACAAATACAATGTCCACTTAAGTAAAAATCCTAGAATACATCAGACTCTCTATCACTGATGCAGATGGAAATTTTTTCATTTATTTAGCCTTATATTCAATTTTAGGTGACTTCACCTTGGAAATTTTGAATTTTCTAGCCAGTGGATCTAATTTCATCTTATATCTAGTCATTCAAAATCTTTTGATGACCTTATAGATATAGTGCCTCTCACTAGTATAAAAACATATTGACATGAGGTTATATACATGAGTGGAATGTTTATGACTATAGGTACCCTATATCCACTGGAAAATAATTCCCATTTTTATATATTCCCTATATCCACAGTCATGACATACATTTCTATAGGTTATTGAAAAAAATCACGTGGGAAGATAGAAAGAAGAGTCTATAGCCATAAGAAAAGTATACTAGTGGTTATATATTTCCCTATAGCCACATTCATAGAGGATGATGGATAAAGGAACTTTCACCCAACCATAATAGTTGTGATTATACTAGATCATGGCTATAACTACTTTCACCTGTCACCTATAACCACAGTCAAGTATGACCATTGATGTATCCCCTAAAAACCGAAACCTATAGTCATAGTCATAATAGTATATGGAAATAGGACATTTCACCCAACACTTATAGCCATGGACATATTATAAAGTGGCTATATGTCCTTACATCTAACCCTTATAGCTACAATCATACCATACTGTGGCTATAACCCTTTACACCTGACCCCTATAGGCACAGTCAAGTATGACCATGGATATATACCCATGTAGTAGACACCTATATCCACGATCATACTAGACTGTGGATATAGGTCCCTGTACCTGACACTTATATCCATAGTCATACTATAATATAGCTATATTCCCTTGTTCCAAATACTTATTTCCACTGTCATAACAGACGATAGCTATATGCCTTTGTACCCAACCCCTATAAGCATAATCGTATATTACTATGAATATAGGTAATGCACAAAAATTTATAACAAATTATATAATAATTATTATATAATAAATTTAAAAACAATTATATACATATATAAATATTTTATACATTTAATATAAAAAAATGATGTAGAGGAGAGGTGATGTGAATTTTTATTTCACGAGGGCATGCAGAATTGAATCCTCAAAGTTATGAATTTCATTATTTTAAGCACTTTATAGCCATATGAAGAGGCTCATAGATATATGTTCAGGATATATCCATAGATATTTTTTCCATGGGAAAATTATCTAGAGCCACCAGCATCAGCTAATGGATATAGGTGACACATAGAGAAGGTGCCACATCAAAGTGGATATAGCCACGGAAAGTGACCATAGATATATCCCTAATGTGGTAGCCACGTATTTTATAGCCAAAATTTTTTTTCCCATTGTTATAGGCTATAGTAATGGACATTTGGGTTATATCCAGGAACATAGCACATGGTTATAGCCAATTTTTAGACTCATATCAGAGATAGTACCAAATTCCTGGATTTTTAATCCCACTCAATCATTATTCCCAATATCATTCTAGACTCACTAATATGTTTCATCTTAAACCTTTTATAAAAATCCTACTTTAGCTTCCAAATTATATTATAATCTGGTCTAGCTTACAATTTTTCCTCCATATACAAGAGAATAATGATGAAGCGCCCATTATCCCAAACCTTCCAATATAAATAATGGTTCTTGTTTTACCAAGTGAATCTTTAATTCTCTATAAATGAATCAAAATTTGGATTCAACTACCTTGTAACTTACTTTAATCCATGAAGAATTTTCCTAATCTTTCTCATCAAGTTCTAGTTCAAATTTTCCATGAAACACATCGGTTTATTTAGATAAACCTCTTCCTATGAATCAACATGAAGGAAGAACATATTTACATGAATCTATTATAAGTACTTATTATGGTTTGTATACATGATTATTATATCAACCCGAGCCTCTTACATAAAACATTTAATTATTTTAAGCATAATAAATCATCAGAGTACAAGCCAAGGATCGTTAAGTCTAGTGTCTTGGAAGACTAGGTACATATAACATAAACCATGGGGCTAAAAAACTTATTTATTTAATCCCCATAAAGATATTCTAACTTCCTTTGAGCCCTTACATCTACCTAGGGTACCCTGGGGAACACATGAACAAAGGGATGCGCTAAAAAGCCCAGTAAGGGAATGAACATAAGGATACATCTAAAGCACATGAATTAGGATGCATGACATAATGATATCCAAAGCATGAAACTTATAAAATAATTTAATATAACATGGGATCATATAAACATGGAATCATATAAATTTTACAGAATCATAAATCATATCTTTAGTAAGGTTCAAGGCTAACAGCCAATCCCGTTTCCCATTTCAGTACGGGTTGAGGCTAACCGCCAATCCCGTTTCAAATCACATCTCATGAGACTTATCCTTACCCAATGCATTGGAGAGCTATATGGGAACAAACATCTCAACATTTTCATGAATATTATTTCCACATAAATATTCTTACCACATATACAATCATACATAATCAACCATACACAAACATAAGGGTACCCATGGAAATAATTGAGTACCACAATCATGACATAAATCATAACCAATGGGTGTATCATGAAAGTGTTCGTGTAAGGAAAGAATTAGAAATTAAATGGAAGTTCATTGGTTAAAATAGGAATATAACATGGAAAGTGGTTTCAAGCATAAGTGACAACATATGATAAATGTATTTTAGAAACATTAACAATAAGACATTTTTGTGCGGTTTAAAAGAAAATACTATTGAGATTTTAAAATTGTAAAAAAGACATTCTTTTATATAAAACCAAAATTGAACCAAGAAGGTTTTAATAATAAAAATAAATAATTTAAAAAGATAATGGTTTCTTAAAACAGAAGATAGAGTGCACTTGAAATTGGGTAAAAGTTCGAGAAGTTCCTTTAAAACAAGTGTACTTATTGGGAAGTATCGGGGAGAGATTCACTTAAAATCATGTATATCCTAGAAAGAGAATGAGAGATGGATCTTAGAAAATGATTTGGGAGCATATAAAAATAATGTTTAAGTTCTACAAAAAAATAATAGACAACTATATTTTGGTAAAAAGAAAGATTGAGTAACCTGAAGGAATAAAGGAAGTTCGGGTAGAATCCATGATGGTTTATCGGCATGGTATCAGGTGTAACTAAGAGGGCTTGATGAGAGAGATAAGGGGTTTATCATCACTTATAAAACATTATGTAAGTATTGGGAAGGTTGTATAAACATTCCCCATCACTTGGTATTACACAAAAAGGCATATCATTGAGAACAATCTTGATTAAGAGTGAAAAGGGGAGGATCCCTTACCTTAAATCCGTTGGTGTTCTCCACTTTTTATTAACGACCTGAATAAACAAATTAGTCTTATTAATTAATAATTCCATAACCTCTTATATATTCAATTTATTTATTATAACCCTTTTTAGTTCATTCAAATCCTTTTTGATTAGTTACAATGTTCAATTTAATTGTTCGGGCTCGTTTGATTACTTGGCTTTAAAAGATCGGTTCACTTATATTCAAGTTTAGATTATATGCAAGATGAAAGTGGTTGTATAGAATTGAAGTTATATTATTTATTTCATATCCAGGAGATTACATGGTTTTAATTTTAATTAGGTTACTTAGAGTGAAGTCTAATTATTATATATATAACCATAGTGATAACAGTTTTTGTTAATTAGTGAATTTGATTACAAAGAATGTGTTTTGATTTATAACTTAATTCCATTTGTACCAATGGATTACAGAACTAAAAATAGGATATATTACATATATAATAATCTGGTTCAACTATAACACAAATGGTTTCATGACCAGAATTAAATATAATAATAGAAATTGATAAACTGTTGTCCTTGAATGTGCTAAATTTACACATCTCAAACGGTGATTTCATTTCTTTCAAATAAAAGGGTGGGGAAAGGAGATAAGATAATGAAATATACCAATAGAATGAAAAAATTACAGTACATTTATGTTACTGGATTTATCATACTATTATGGTGAGGAAATAAATAAAAAAGAAAAGAACTTAAAAGAAAAGAAGAAATTGGGAAGGGGAATTTACCTCTTGAGACTTCCACCTTTGAGAACCTCTTAAGGGGAGAGGTTTTGGTATTTTGAGGAGGATAAGAGATTTTAGACATGGTGGAGGACCTTTGGGAGAGATTTGGGCAGAATAATGTCAAGGAAAAAGGCTTGAGAGGAGTGGAGAGAAAAGGGATTGAATGGGGGTTTTATAGTGGAGGAGAGGGGGGATTTCATAATATTGTAATCATTAATTTATTATTTCTTCACAAGACAAGGAATAGTAATTATTCCATGACCAAGAATAGTAAATGGGTCATGTAAATTCTAACCATGGGTGGTGACATCATCCATGATGCTAGGAATACTCTATTCATCTTATCATGTATATATACGGTAAATTACAGCATTTTACTATTCATCATAATTTCAAGTATTTCAAAAAAATTCAAAAATTTTACTCTGAACATTTTTCGATTTGTAGAATCCAAAAATGAAGTCCATTTTTCAAAAAAAAATTTCTAAATATGATTGTTTTAATATTTAATTAAAATCATAATTTATTATCAAAAACCAGCTTTAAAACACTCATTAACTGATTCTATAATATAGGTATATCATACTTACAACTTGAATATTATTTTTATACTATCATAGGTGAGGTTACTATTCATTAGGGTATATCACTATTCATAAGGTAATGTTACTATTCATAAGGGTAGGATACTATTCACCAAAAATTAATTTTTCCTTATCAGATTCCAAATAACTTATTGATTCCAACCATATATGCCGGATTTTCGAAATTCCAAACACAGAAGTGAAGAAATTATGTTTAAAGGTCACTTAGCACTTAGTAGTTCATTATGTTGTGTTTTCATGTGATTTTATAACATACTTAAGAGAAGGGAATTTCCATTGAAAAACATTGGGTTGTTACAATTATCACCGTCTGAATGGTAGCATGCTTAGTTATGAGTGAGAAATTTTTTGGTAAATCAATTCACTCCTATTTAAATCCATTTACCACCAATCGTTCTATATTACTTCTCTTTCCATAAGCTTCTTACTTCAAATGGAACACCCACTTGTTTTTAGGTTCTCATTTCCTTTGTGGGAGATCAATCAAATCACATTTTTCTATTGTATTTCAATAAAGAAATTTCATCTAGTGTCATTATATTCAACTTTTCAGAGACACTAAGAGTTTTCACCACATTTGGGTTTTCCAGTTCATCATCATCTTTTATAAGTAGGAAGTTCATGTCATCCCCAAACCTCTGTATCGATTTATTAATTCTATAAGATCTCTACACTTCATATTGCAACACTAGTCTTCTTGGATATGAAAAACATTATTCACTAACTTATGAATCTATACTCTGAGTCTCAGTAGTTATTAAATATTCAAAAACATCATCCACTTGTCTCACCTTTATAATTCTAGTGATCCCATATAAATCAACCATAATATATGATCTCTTGGTACTCTTATCTAGATCAAATTAAACTCTGATAATAGATTCATTTATCTTAAATTATTTTTCATCTATGTTTTTGTTCTTTTTTAGAAACTTATCATTAAATAGAATATCCTAGATCATAATGACCTATCACTTATCATCATCCAATAGCTAGATTCTAAAATCTCCATTACCATACCCATAAGTAATAATGCCTTGGATTTTACCTCAAGTTTATCTATGTCCTTAACATAAAAAAGGGAATAATCAAGACATAGAAATATTTTACGGTGGAAAACACTTGTTCTTTTCTGTACCATAGCTATTCTATAACTTCTTGTTCAATAGGAGTAGACAAACTTTGGATGATGAGTTATATTTTTTTGTTCACTACTTTTAAAAAAATTCTTTAGGAATTATTCACTATAAAAATATACTTCATTATTTTTTAGTTAATGACTAGTTTATTATTTCTACCAAACCATTTTGTTGTGTAATTTCAAGCACAGTTCTATCCAGCCTAGTCCCCTTCTTCTAAAATAAATTTTAAATGTTTCATCTATTATATTCACAATTATTTTCATATGTTAACAATTTTAGATTCTAAACTATTTCCCTCTCCTTTATGTCCTTACATTGAATGAAATCTATAAATACATTAGACTTATGATCATATAATTAAACCCATAATTTCCTCATAGCATCAAAAATATACGTCACTAAGTAAATTGACCCATTGTGAGATTGAACTGAGTAAGATCCCCAAATATCTGAGTGAACAAGTTATAGCTTCTAATATCTAGGATTATATCTATTTTAGATAAAGGACAACCTTTTATGCTTCCACATCACCCAAATCTCAAAACATACAAACTTATTGTGATTGAGATTCAGTATTCCTTTCATAATTAAAACATTTATTTTATTCTCACTAAAATTTCAAAGCCTGCAATGAAAAAACTCAAGGCTATCATATATTTAATTGTTAGAAATTACATCTCCATATAATCCTTTTTTCAGATATACAGTCCCATTATTTACTCTTTGGGAAAGAACCATGGAACCTTGATTCACTTTCTAAACTCCAACCACAAATTTATTCTCATATCCTATCTCATAAATCTTATCAATAGAAATTAAGTTCTTTTGTAGCCCTATGAGGTGTCTTAATTTTGTCAGCTACAAGAAGCTCCCATTATTCATTTGGACATTAACATCTCCTTTCACAAATATCTCTAGAGCCTTGTTATCAATAAAATATACTTTACCAAATTTTTTAGGCACATAATTTCCTTGGTTTCCCTCCTATGACTTATTATCCAACAATTTCTTCTAATTTATTCATTGGTTTTATCTCCCTTTCCTTTTAGTATTTAGTGCACTTACAGAAATTTCTTGAAATTACATCCTTCAAATTTATTCATTTAGGATAAATTTTTTCAAATCATCAAATACCAAATTTTTTTCCCATAAGAATTAGTCATTTTCATTACCATTACATCCCATGACTATGGATGTGATGAAAGTAGTAGAATTTCCAATGCATTTTCTTTTATCTTCACCTTTATCATTTTGAACTACTCTCAGATCATATTGGAAGTCATTAATGTGATCTAACATTGGTTATATTTATGATAACCTCATGTCAAATAACCTACAAATAATAAATTATTTTACATGGACCTTTACAATAAACCAGAATGAATCCTTAGGAATGTACACTAAACATCATTTGAACCACTAAGAAATACCATTGTGCTTTTCCATCAGACAACACAAAATCCAAACAAACTGTCACCATTGAAGATCCTATTTTTTCTTCCTAAAATCCAATAAATATGTATCATACAATACATTATCTATCTATTATATGTAAGGAAGAAATTCTTGAATAACAGGTATGACCAAAAGTCTCAGAAGTGGTTCTTAGTAGAATTGATGAAAGGAAGATACAAGTGGAGACCAATGAGAATCAAATAGCGTGGAAAGATAAACAAGATTGTATTGTGGCCAGAGGCTTCAATATGAATAAAATAAACACAGAAGAATTTTTTCAGACAATGGAACAAATGATCTCTCACCTGGAAGAGCTTATTAGCAAGGATCCAGACACCGAGGTTAGTTCACTACACTGGGAACTATATCGAGTTGTCGAGTCATGTAATCATAGTTTGGCGTTTAATGATTTTGTGAGCTCTTTTAGCACATAGTGGTGTATGGATTTGAACCTTTGTTTCCATTTTCCCTAAAAATGGCCTTATATTAATAAAAATTTAAATTTGGTGGTGGTGGTGGTAATCGGTACATGAATTTGGGTTAAAAACCCCAACAGTTTCTCCCTTGATCATTAACTAGTTACCCACCTTTGATTGTTGTTATTTATCACATTTTAGCATTTCCATATATTGTTGGGAATGTATGATTTTTGATCTTTTGATTCTATTTTATTAGGAATATACATATGTTTTTTTTTGTGATCATCTCATTGGGTAGAGATTCTAAATCCAATTTTTTAGATTTTATGATACCCTACATCAAAAGAATTCTTATTAGAGGTGTTCTGATGGTTTGTATCATCTTAAATCTAGTGGTTCTAGGTGATTCAGTCCTTTTATTTATTTATTTTGGGTTTATCTGAAGACTCTATTATTCTCATTTCCTTTTCTATGCTTTCTCCATGTGTTTTTTTATTTACTATTTTACGCAATTAACCTGTTTTATTTTTGAGTATCATTATTTATGAATTTCCATGATAAATTTTATTCTTCCTTTATTTAGGATGATACTAATATGTTCTTTGTGTATATACAAGTACTTATAGATAATTATAGGACTTTCTTTATTGCACAATATTAGTGTTCAACTTTGGTAAATTACAGCACATGATCTACTTTTATAGTTTTTTAGAGATGTTTAATTTTGATCATGTATAGCAGTTTTAGAATACCATTTAATTTTTGGAGGCATGTGTTTCATTGATTCATGTTTAGGGGAAATCATTTTGTCGTACCGTATTACGATTTCAATTTTATGTTTTGATGCCCAAATTGATGATTTAGGTGGTGAAAATTCATTATACGGTTAGGGATTTAATTTCCAAGTTACAGATGTGTGATATTATTGAAAATTAAATATATTTTCATTTAGTTTCCAAAGTAAATATTTGTGAATTTGGTATCCCTTATTTAAAATTAATTAATTTATAGATTTAACATTCTTTAAATTTTACTATTTTGTTTTAAATTTAATTTAGTTTTTAATTAATACAATGATATCTATGGCTTAGCATATTATTTTAACGGTCTCCTTGGATATTTATTGGGGATCCTTTTTTCCTATTTCTTTTGACTTGATTTTTGGTATTGTTCCTTATCTCATCCATTCATATTCCTATGGTTTATTCTGGTTGTTTATAACCCTAATCTAAGGTCCATGTTTCCCTATTCTGTTCTTATTTCCCTTGTGGATTTGGTTGATCTAGATGCTCCTTTTTCTGCCATATTTGTGTGAAAAACATGTATTGGATGAGACATTATCTTGGTTACTTTGAGAGGCTTCCAATGCTTCTCCATTATACATGTATACCTCTACATTTACATCTTCCCAATATCTGGGTTAGAAGTGAAAGAAGAAATGAACCCGATACTGGGTGAATAGGAGAGAAACCTTACTCCAACACTGAGAACCTTCACATATGTGGTTGATGGAAGAACTAATGATAACACCGAGTATAGAAAAAATGATGTCATGATCCCTGATCTTCACATTAACCCTAAACACTTTTTTTGTCATGGAAAGTTGATGATTTCTTTCTCGACAAACGATGTAAACTTTCTCACTTTGGATTTACAATTTATTCTTGTTGGTAAGTTTCCAAACTATAAACTGTCTTTGAAATACATAAGAAATGATCTTGAAACTGTTGGATTTTTGGGTTTTTATCTCAGTCTTTTGAATTCTTCGAACATTGTCTTTCAAATTTCCTATGAGGATGGTTATTATCGACTTTGGGCAAGGCAATCATGGTTTTTTGGGGGAAATTATATGAGAGTTATCAAATGGACCCCTTATTTCAACCCCCTTTCTGAGTCTCCCATTATTCTGATATGGATCAGAATACTTGGAATACTGCTCCATTGTTTAAACAAAAATCCATGTTTTTGATTTCCATGCTCATTAGAAATCTTCTAAAGCTGTATTTGGAAATGAGGAGTCTCTAAAGACCATAAGTTTCTAGAATTTGTGTTGAAATAGTTGTCTCTAAGGATATTCCTTCCCAAATTTGGATTTATAATGGTGAGTATAGTTTCTTCCAGGATGTTGTTTATGAAGGACTACCCGATTATTGTCACTCTTTCCTTAAGCTTGGCCATGATCAGAACTAATGTGACTAAAAGATCACACCTCCTAAGGCTAAGAAAGTCACTTAGGTCAAAAAATACAAGTATAAACCAGATATTTATGATATTAATGTTAGTCACATAGCTAATGTATGCCCCTCTGCTTCTAGAGGGAAGAAAATTGATGTGAACAAGGAGATTATGATTTCCAATGCTCTTCCTTCTCAACCTACACACCATTATATTGAAATGTACATATTTTCTGATTCTCTAACTAATTCTACAATCATGGAGAATGATACGGATTTGAGTGATGTAAATTCCATGACACTAAGAAATTGGAGTTAAAAACTAGTTCCTAAGGGAATGACAAAGCCGATGGATAATCCTGAATAAAAATCTTCAAATAATACTGATGGTGTTCCAGTAAGGTTAAAAGGCAAAGTCTTGGACCTTGGATGGTAGGCTTTCTTTGTTTTCCACAACTCTCTTTTCACTAAATAGGTGTTTTCTCCTTGGAAGAATATGTTTGCGGTTTACCCAATGGACATCGACTAATGCCCCATCCTAGTGTAAGTTTTTTTGACAAGTTGATGATAGGACTCAAACATGTTTTTTATAGCTTGAGATTTTGGTTTGTTTCTCTTTGAAGACTCAACTTGTATCCCCCCTCAATCCCCTACTGGTGTAATGTCATGACCCATCCCCCGGGGCCCATTCCGTGACTACCCAAAGCCCGCCTTATATAGGCCAGGGGCTGGTGACTAGAACCAGGATGGCGTATCCCTATAACAGAAAGGCATTGCCTTTAAACCTATAAAAACACACATAGTAGAATGCAAAAAGGTGCAACCATGAAGTAAATTACTGTATTAAAGAGTGCTGAAAGTAAAAGGGGCCATAATAGAAGCCCAACTCAAAAAGTACAAGTACAACTGAAAAGTGTAAAGCATATCCTGGATCATCCACCACAGATCCCACCTGAAGGGTAGGTACAGCTCACGATCAGTATTCCTCACATAATGTCATACCAAATAGTCCACCTATAAGCACCATCCAGTCTTGTCTACCTCATCCTCGATCAATGTTGTACATCGTCTACACAAGACACAACAAGGTACGGGCTAAGCCCGTGCAGGGGTGAGTATAACGATACTCAGTAGGGACCCCGAGACCCCTTAGGTCTCTTAAAGCTCCACAAAGGAAAAACCACAAAGCAAGAAATCAAATCTAATTAGGTATATTCCCCTAAATATACCTAAGTTATCAAGATATACTCATCTCATACATGAAGGAAGTATACCACAAGGGTAACACCACGAAGGTAGAAGTACCACACAGGTAACCCCATGAAGATAGAAGTACCACACGGGTAAAAGTACCACATAGGTAAAATACTTAGTTCAAATAGATTATTATCGCAAACAAGGTATACAACATAGAGAAACAAAATTATGATGCTGACCCACATAGGATTGCTATGAATGTTGATAGCCAGCCATGTGATTCTTTAGAGATAATAACGAGTAATATCCCCAGTCACAATGTCAAACACCTCGGCTATTGGAGAACTCCTCCTCTATCGAGTACAGTGGGCCTCTCGCATCATTCATAGGAACTTCTCACTAACCTTGGACTTCTAAGGTACTCAACCTGTCGAGTACCGTGGGTTTGTCACGTCACACAGAGGCGCTCCCCACCGTGGGTCTGCTGCGTCACACAGAGGCTCTCCCCCTCATGGCCTACTGAGGTACTTCTCCTGTCGAGTATCATGGGTCTGCCGCATCATATAGAGGTGATCCCCACTGTGGGTCTACCTAATCACACAGAGGCGCTCCCCACTGGGTCGTTGAGTCACTCAGAGTCGAAAGGTCAGCTGTCGTCAAGTCTCAGCCAGTCATTTGGTTCCGTACGTAGCGCGCTCGGGAGAACCGCTCCCTAAACCATCAGTCATATTTTAACCAAAATTAAGTCTCAAAAATAAGTATCCCAATGATCTTTCATGTCATAAGTGTTCCAAAGCAATAGAAGGCACGTCAACTAGACGCTCGGTCTCTGCGTTGTTGGCATTTCAGTGCTGAGGGCCCGGTTGGATTCTGGTGCGATCCAACCTTGCCATGCACCAAGTTTCTCCAAAACTCTCATGGAGTAATTCAAAAGGACCGTATCGCTCCAAGTATCCCAACGCCATAGACGTTTCATCAAACGGTCGTCTGGTTCTCAAGATATGGCCCTTTAAGTGTTTCTGGGCCCCATGGGGCCCGAGTCCGGTCGTACCCGGTCCGACTGACCCGGCCTGATCCGGTCTGGGCTGGGCCGTGATAGAATCGGCTCACTGGGCCGAGGTCTAGCCCGGCCTGAATGGGGGTGGCCCACAAAGGGAGGCCCGACCCGTATAGTGCGGCCTGACCTGCAAAGGGGCAACCTGGAAGGGCGGCGACCCGCAAGGGGGCGGCCTGACCCGCAAGGTGGGCGGCCCAGAAGGGAGGTGGATCAATAGGAAGGTGTCCTGGTAGGGCGATGGCCCTTACCACATAGTGTGGTCTGGTAGGGTGGCGGCCCGACCAGTACAGGGTGGCCCGCAAGGGTGGCGGCATGCTTGGGCGGCGACCCGGTCGTATGACGTGTGACCCGTAAGGGGGTCTGCCCTCGCTGCCACCATGGTGGGAAAACCCCCGGTCTCCCAAACTCCCGAATAGCCCAGAGGCCATTCCGTTTGTGAAACAGTGAGGGAGACCCCCTAAACACACTTCTCTCGGAGGGAACGAGCCTAACACAGAGGGAACGAGTGGAGAGGGAGGACCCCCTTGCGGGTTGTGCGTCATATGGTCGGGCCGCCGCCCAAGTGTGCCACCACCCTTGCGGGCCACCCTGTACTGGGAACGAGCCTAACGAACCCAGCCTGAAACCTCCGCTCGGAGGTCTGAGCCCTGAAGAACTGACCATACTATATTCATTGAGTACCTGGGATGGTCAGTATGCCTCAATGAATACTCATATACTGACACGTCATCCTGCCGAAGTTATAGAAGCTCTTGGGAACACTCACCCCTTAGATTTTTATGGCAAGAGACCCCCTTTTTTGAGGAAGATTCTCAAGATTGTCCACATAAAAATAACCTCTTCACAAGATCAGGGTAATCTAAACCCTATCATCGTCCTACTAAGCCACGTAGAAGGCTCTATACTAGGACCACTATCTGATCTAATGGTGGCGTGGCTAGATGGAAACTCAGAAACCTAATCAAGCCAGTCCCTAGCTGCTTGTGAGTCAGGATTGCCTTATAACCTGAGGGGTGTATGATGCTGAAACACATGTAAGGAACTAAGCCTACATGTGTCCTCTACCGGTACCACCAGTTGTAACTACTGGCTAATAGGCAATGATATAGCTGGTACACTACTCGAAGGTACCATATCTGGAAACTTTCCATGTACCGAAGCCTCTTAAACTTGCAAACCATCCTCATGGTCCTGCACTGGAAAAGACTAGTTGCTAATATCACCATCTACTCTACTGGTATCTCAACTAGGTGGAAAACTCTAGCCACAGCCTCCAGCCAGTCCTCAGCTACTTAGGAATATGTCTTTCCTTGAAACCTTAGAGGACTCTACCACTGGAACTCGTACAACATGCTCAGTTGGTGTGCACCATCCACCAGTGCGACTGGTGGTAACTGCTGCACAACGGGTGGTGCTGCTACTGGTACACCACCCGAAAGTGCCAACATAGTAAGAGGGCCCTGCAATAGAGCCTCGTCGCTCGGTGGGCCGTCATCGTGTACTCTCTCGGAAATCCTAACTGGATTTCTATGTGGCGACATCCTGATAAGGAACAGGTGCCCCATGGTCATTATGTTATGCCCTGTGAGCTAACTCCAAATAAACCAAGGAAGAAAAAAATTCCAAAACACACGCAATCAGTGTTTTCGTGAACCAAGTTAGAAATCATAATTTAGTGTACTGGTGTATAGATACCTCAGCCACAGCACCAACACTGGACTCCCTGAATAGAAAAAAACACTCATAACACTTAACACTATTGCTTCACAGAAAATATCGGAGTCCTAGTTCTTCGGTAGAACCAAACTCCTCTGATATCACTTTGTCACGGCCCATCCCCTGGGGCCTGTGTCGTGACTACCCCAAGCCCGCCTTCCATAGGCCAGGGGTTGGCGACTAGCACTGGGAAGGCATATCCCTATAACAGGAAGGAATTTCCTTTAAACCTATAAAAATACACAGAGTAGAATGCAACAAGGTGCAACCATGAAGTAAACATCTGTAGTAAAGAGTTCTAAAAGTAAAAGGGGCCGGAATAGAAGCCCAACGGGAAAAGTACAAGTACAACTGAAAAATGTAAAGCAACTCCTGGATCATCCACCACGGATCCCACCGAAAGGGTAGGTACAACTCATGATCAGTAGTCCTCACATCACGTCACTCCAAATGGTCAACCTCCAAGCACCGTCTACTCTTACCTCCCTCAGTCTTGATCAATGTTGTACATTGTCTGCACAAGACACAACAATGTGCGGACGAAGCCCATGCAGGGGTGAGTATAACGATACTCAGTAGGGACCCCGAGACCCCATAGGTCTCCTAAAGTTCCACAAAGGAAAAACCACAAAGAAAGACATCAACTATACTTAGGTATATGCCCATACATGTACCTACGTTATTGAGATATACTCCTCTCATACATGAGGGAAGTATACCACAAGGGTAACACCATGAAGGTATAAGTACTACACAGGTAACCCTATGAAGATAGAAGTACCACACGGGTAAAAGTGCCACACTAGTAAAATACTTAGTTCAAACAGAGTCTCAGCTCAAACTAGGTATAAAACACAGAGAAACAGAATTATGATGCTGACCACACAGGATCTCTATGAATGCCGATAGTCAGCCACCAGATTCTTTAGGGATAGTAACGAGTAACATCCCCAGTCACAATATTGAACACCTCAGCTACAGGATAAATCCTCCTCTATCGAGTACAGTGGGCATGCCGCATCACACAAATTCACTTCCCATTAACCTTGGATTGCTGAGGAACTCCTCCTATCGAGTATCGTGGGTCTCCCGCGTCACACAGAGGCTCTCCCCACCAGGGGTATGTTGCGTCACACAGAGGCGCTCCCCCTCGTGGCCTGCTGAGGTACTCCTCCTATTGAGTACCATGGGTCTGTTGGGTCACACATAGGCATTCCCCACAGTGGGTATGCCGCGTCACACAGAGGCTCTCCCCACTGGGTCGTCGAGTCACTCTGAGTCAAAAGTTTAGCAATCGTCAAGTCTCAGCCAGTCACAGGGTTCCGTACGTAGTGCGCTTAGGAGAACTGCTCCCTAATCCATCAGTCATATTTCAAACAGCACAAAGTCTCACAAAGAAGTAACCCAATGATCCACTATGTCATAAGGGTTCCAATGCAATAGACGGAACGTCAACCGGACGCCCGGTCTGTGCGTTATTGGCATTTCAGTGCCGAGTGCCCGGTTGGATTCGGGAGCGATCCAACAAAGATATAATCCAAGTTTCTCCAAAACTATCATGGATTAATTCAAAATGAGTGTCTCTCTCCAAGGATCACAATTCCACAGATGGTTCGTCAAACGGTCATTCGGTTCTCAAGATATAGCCCTTTAAGTGTTTTTGGGCCCGGTGGGGCCTGGGTTCGGTCTGACCCGATCGGACTGACCCGACCTGACCCAGTATGGGATGGGCCATGATAGAATTGGCCCACTTGGCTGAGGTCTAGATCGTCCTGAAATGGGGCGGCCCACAAGGGTGGCCCGCAAAGGGCGGCCCGACCCGTATAGGGGGGCCCAGCCCGCAAAGGGGTAGCTTGGTAGGGCGGCAGCCCGACCCTTATAGGGAGTCCCGTAAGGGGGCAACCCGGCCTAAAATGGGGGTGACCAGGAAGGACGGAGGCCTGGACCATATAGGGAGGCAGCCTAGCCCGTATAGGGCGAACAGCAAGGGGGCGGCCCGGCCCGCAAGGGTGGCATCCTGGAAGGGTGGTGGCCCGGTAGGGTGGCAGCCTGGCTAGTATAGGGAGGCCCTTAAGGGGGAGGCCCAGTAGGGAGGCGGCCTAGCCTGTATAGTGCGGACCGTAAGGGGGAGACCCGCAAGGGCGGCGGCCGAGTTGAGCGACGGCTCTATACGGTGGCCTGGTGGGGCGGTGGCCCGCTTGGGTGGCAGTTCAGCCGCATGAGGCGCGACCCGCAAGGGGGTCCGCCCTCGCCGCCACCGGGAGAGCGAATCCCCATTATCCCGAACTCCTGAACGGCCTAGAATTCGTTCCATTTTTGAAGTAGTAGTGCCTCTTGGGCGCCACCCGGTCGTCGTGGAACCCACTGGAGGTGCGGGTTTGGCATCCATCGTGGCTTCGTCTGCAGCTTCTTGTCTACCGGCAGTGCGCTGGTCGCACTGCCTCCTGCTCGTCGACAGCGCGTTGGTTGCGCCACCACTCCATCTGTGGCCAAACGTCGTGCCAGCCACCTCCTCCAACAACTGTGACTGATGATCTGTGGTCCCTTGCTCACTGGCGGTCCGCGATGGTGCACCGTACCTCCTCCACTGACAGCCGGTGTCGGCCGCTCTGATTACCACTGCAGCTTTTTGTGGCAGCCTCCTCTTGCAACGTGCGTCGACGTGCTATCTCAAACGTAGTTGGTCAGTGTCTCCGCACTGGCAGTCCACCATGGAGGCACAAGATTAAAAAAGATAGTGGAGGGTTCGGGCAAGGTTCGTTAGGCTCGTGCCCTCTGCGTTAGCTCATAAACATGAGGGGGTTAAGAGTTTAATAATCAATTGAATTAAACATCAAGATAAACCCCACAAAGATACCCCGCAATAACCTCTCACAAATATGAATGAGTTGCGGGTCAACCCGTTATTTATTTAGTCCACGTTCTTCATATTACTCAAGAATGGGGAATATGGAATCATTTAAAATTCATAAAAGAATAAACCCCCTACCTCGAAAACCTGTTGGAGAGCGTCTGTGCTTGAAGGTGGATCGTGTTCTTCGTTCCCACAACCTATTCCCAATGGCACCACTCCTATGTCCTCCTTCGGTATGTGGTTTGGTGTCTCCCATCACCTCCTGCCAGGATCAGCTTCGTACTCTAAGGGTTCGGTGTCGCGGTGCTCCTTCAGCACTTCATTGCTTGGTGAAGCTATTCCGGTACCTCCCCCCAAGGTCCATATAAATAGGAGAGGGGGAGGGTAAGTAACGACGTGGGGAATTAATGGGAGCTCATAAATTAAGAACCTTCCTAGTTTCCCAATGACGTCGTTACTTAGGGTTGGTAGGTCAAGACATTTTTTGGATTGACACATCACTGACCCACACACCTCTTGTCTGTTGGAGGATATGAAAGAAAATAAAATAATAAAATAATTTTATTTTATTTCTTTTAAAAAGTCATGAAACTTAACTTTTTCTCCAGACCTACTATGGTCAAAGTAAAGCCTCCCTTAAGTGAATCCTGGTGTTGTGGATTCAATGGTGCCATTGGATTTTTAATCCAAGCAATGGTTCAAAAGTTAGAAAATGTCGCTCATGCATTTTCTAAACGTACCTGAAAAAAAGTTCAATAAATTAATTACGTTCACCCTCAACCCACGCCAGTCAAGGTTAGGCTCCACATAAGGATAAAACGCCCCAACGAACTCAACGGTACTCTCGGATTTCCAATCCGAGTTACCATTTCGAAGTTATGGATTTTAGAATAAAATAATTGACACTTAATTATTTTATTTACGGCCAAAAACTAACTTTCACCGGTGGCCCGCGCTGGCCAATGTTAGTATCAGCCTAAGGAAAGAATAACCTCATGAGTTAAGTGGTGGTCTCTGATTTTTAATCAAATTCACCATTCCTGAGTTATAAGTATTTGAAAAATAAAATAAAATAAAATAATTTTTTTATTTACTATTATGCCATTTTTGAGTTTTCTCACAGGTGGCCTGCGCCAACTAAACTTAAGTCGCATCTAGGGTAAAATCGCCATCCTGAATGTAAAAGTGCCCTTAGAATTATGATTCGGGCAACTGTTTAAGATTTATTCACCTTTCTTAGGAAAACTACTTACGTGAGCTAATTAAAGCTTAACAAAACTTCGACAGATCATTTTGGGCACTCTGGGCTTCAAAATCACGCGCCTTCAGATTTCTCAGTCTTGAAATAATTCCATATAATTAAAAAAAATTACGGAAATTCTGGGACATTACATGTAATCTCTTTACACTTCATGATTAATTTGGAACTTTTTATACTTTTAATAAATTACTATGGGGTATGAATTGGGTGACTAATTCAAGTTACCAATTTTATAGAAAATTATCTTCCCAATCCATCATTGAAAATATTCTATCGGGGGGAGATTCTTTTAGGAAACACCAAGGTTTTTGATTTGGTGATTTTCCCTTTGAGAGAACTCTTTGGTTTAAATTTTTTTTTCACCTGTGAGGAAGGAGACTGAATGTAGATCCACTTCAAATTTAGGGGATCTCTTGGTTTATAAAGATAAAATTCACACACACACACATGCATAGAGAGAGAGAAAAGTGATGATAATGGAATGCTCTAGAATATTGGTTATAGCCTCATCAGAGAAGAAGTTGAACAATGGATTAATGGAACTCATTTGTAAAGGTCTCTATGGGATCCCATAGTATCTATGGTTCCATCACTGGTTCATGATGTGGAATTCTAGAGTGAAACAAACATAGATATCAATAATCTTTAGAATGATTAACTTAAAGGATTTATGTTGGGACCAAAAGAGGCCTAGATACACTGAGAGGGGGTGAATCAGGGTATGAATATTCTTTGGTAACATATTCTTCCTGCCCCACTAGATCTTGACCTCTTTGTTATAAGGGTATCTTTTTTTTCACATAAGTGTTTATGCAGACCATATTCTTTTCTTCTTTATCTCGTGATGATGATTTAAATGAGTTGGACTCCCCATGTGTAAATCTTGTTTTAATGATCACGAATACTATTAACCCTATTTACTCTATCTCAAATATTTTGTTGAGATGGTTGTTTTCCCTATGCTTTAAATAAACTTTCACAAGATCCTGATTCCTATAAATCATGTTTGATTTTTGTAAACTACATTTAATTTTATTCTATAATGCTTTCCTATATGAATGATAAATCTAATTCATTATATGAATATTACAACTTAAGACAATTTATAGATATTTGGATAAGTCTAAGAAACTGTGAGTCTTCCACCGGTTTTGGTTTTCTGGAAAAGGACCCAAACATTTTGACCCAGACACCGTGACCCAAACACCGTGACCCAGACACCGTGACCCAGACACCATGACCTAGACACAGTGACTTAGACACTGTGACCCAGACACCATGACCCTAACACCATAACCAGTTTCAGATCTCATGAAGTTTGTGACACTGGTTCCTTGCTACCAGCACCCAGACACCGTTCAAAGTTTGGAAAAGGACTAGACATCGTGATCATAACACCACATCTATGATATCAGTTCCTGATCTCAATGAAACTCTAGCATCACGATTGTCTCGCTGCTCAAAGGAAAATAAAAAGACATCGTTTCGTGGTGACATCGTTTCCAAGTGATACCGTTTCAAGACAAATTGTAACACCGTTATTTAATCTGTTTTTTTCGTTTTCAATTTAATTTCTAACGGTCATATTTGAGTCATTTAAAATCACTAACATAATTAATGTTTCTTTGTAGACATGTCACTGGATAGTACGAGGTACAAGGGGTAGAATATAGGTTTCAACGAGTGCACCCTCAATTAAAAAGTAAGATAAGTTAGGCTACAAAAATACACTGACATAGAAGGAGAAGAGTGAGTTTTTTTGGAAAAATTGAACCAATACATGCAACAAGATACAAATGAAGAACACATGAAGCACTCTCGATTCAAAAAGTTTGGACTACCATAGATCAGATTCAACAATCATCTTCGTTGTACCAACTCCAAGAAGAAAACGAGCTAGATCTAAATAGAGACTAGAGAACCAGGTTTACGACACTCTTTTTTCAGAAGAAGACTCGATACCGGCATCAGCTTCATCCTAGAAGCCCAGAGCTGCATAGAATAACACTCAAAGCACTAAAACCCCTTTTTCATCATCTTTGCTATGTTGTGTACTATTTTTAGCTTTTGATAAATGTGTGTGTTTCTGTATCAAAAACACACACTATCTTCTGTATTAAACTGAAGGATACAATATATCCTTCCTCTTATCACTTCTTACATCTATTTACTCCCATAGATAAGTGTGGAAGCGGTCCTTGTGTGAACTTGTAGTTTATACCCATGAAGAACAATGGAAGAGTTTGTGTGACCTAGACAGTTCAGTATGCTATTGTTTACCCCGATCCAGGTTGTGGATCAAGTTTATTAATATAAAATGCTTGGTGGAAGGTGATCACCAAGTGGAGTAGATTAGTTCTCGGCTTGAGATTGAACCACTTGTTTTATCTATTGTGTCTTTTAATTTAGTTTTTCTCTGCTTTACTGTATATTTTAGAAAACACTGGATTTTACTTTGATAGTTAGTCTTTGAAAGAAGTTATAACTGGTTTTCCTTATTTTAATAGCTTCAAAAGTTGTATCAATAACTCACATTGATATTACTGAGAATTAATCAATCTTCAGAGCAGTTATTTGAACAGTAAAACTATTATTACCGTATTACCTTGATTAATTGGTCTATATTCAGTTTTATTGGGGAAGTTTTTTTTAAGTGAACTTTAAACATAAATTTTTAAAGATACACAATTCACACCCCCCCTCTTGAGTACTCTACTCTGACCAACATTTGGTATCAAAGGATTTTATTCTTATTAAGACTCTGTTTTTAAATCTGTTCAACTATGATTTTAGTTATACTTTAAAGATCTGTTAATTCTAAATTTTATATCTTTAAAAGCATTTATTTATTAGGCATAATAGACTCGAAGGTGCTGCAACAAATAGACCACTGTTCTTTAATAGAACTAAATATGCCCAATAGAAAACTAAAATGAAAATGCATTTAGAAAGTATGGGTTTTGAAATTTGGTCTTCAATTATAGATGAGTATAAGATTCATACTACTTATAGAATTACTTGAGATGATCCAACCAAGACTACTTACAATAATAATTTCAAATCCATCAATTCTTTATATTACTCTTTAGGAGATGAGGAATTTAACCGAATATCTTCATGTAAAACTGCCCATGAAATTCGGGATACTTTGTCTATTTCAAATGAAGGAACTTCTAGTGTGAAATAAATGAGACTTAATACCTATACTATTAAATATTATAACTTTTAAATGAAGCCTAATGAGCCTATTTCTGAAATGTATCTTAGGATCAATGAAATTGTCAACACCATGATTTCTCTAGGAAGAGAAGTTACTGCCAAATAAAAAATCATGAGGATTCTAAGATTCCTACCATATAGATGGAGAGGAACCTCTATCTCTATTAAATAGTCATGTGACATCATCAAATTGCATGTAAAAGAACTCATTGGGAAACTAATGATGTATGAAGAGGAGATGAAAATCAACAAGGAAGAGGAGGATGAACCCAAAAGAAAATCTGTGCCATTTAAGACCACTACCTCTAAACACAAAGAAAGGAAGAAATTGCAAGTCTCTATAGAAATTTATATTAGTGAAAAATCTTCACCTGACATTGATGAGGAGATGGATCAATTATCCAGAAAGTTTAAGAAATTTAACAAAAGGAATAAATTTTTCAGAAATCCTAAATTCAAAGGAAGATATGATCAAAAGGGAAGCTGGAAGAAATATTGGAAAACAAATGAAAAGTTTGATGAGATAGTATGTTATTAATTTAAGTTAAAGGGGCATGTAAATGTTGATTATCCCAAACTAAAAAATAAAAATAAATATGAGGACAGAGATAGAAAGTACAAAAAGTCAATGAAATAGACTTGGAGTGCTTCTGTGGATAGTTCAAGTGACTTAGAGTCTTTACATGATGAACATGCTAAAAAATCCAATATGTGTTTTAGGACAAACATATTTGAGGTAACCCAAGAATCTCCTATACAAAACTCCTATTATTTTGAAGATGAAAGTGATTCTGAAAATATTCCTAAATAAAAAAAAATTGAGTGTTGCAATATGCTTGAAGATACATGTACTGAACTAAAATATAAATACAAGTCTTTAAAGAAACAATATGCTCTTACCACAACTGTTAAATCTGAACTTGTTTTAGAAGGAGAGAAAAATGTTCAATTTCTCAAAGAAAACATTGAATTAAAGCTATCTAATGAGCAATTGAAAAAGGATCTTGAATGTTTTACTAATGGTAAATATACCTTGGTATAAATTCTACGTAAATATATTGCCCCTAAATACACTACTGGTATTGGATATCAACTTGGTAAAAGAAATTATGGAAAAACCAATTTTTTTCAAAATATAGAACAAACAGTTTTACTCCTAGTTCAGGATAACATTCTACTAGTTCAAATTACGATACACACTCTACTGTTTTGAGTTTCTTTAGACCAAATAGAGTTTATTTCTCAAATACATTACATAATTCTTATAGGAAACCTATGAGGTAGATGTGGGTTCCTAAATCACTAGTTACTAATATTACTGGACCCAACCAAATATGGGTACCAAAGTCTGTTTTTATTCGACTATTTTGTAGGAAAATTGTTTGAAGAGCTCCTATAAAAGGTTATAGTACTTGGATAGTGGGTGTTCAAGACACATGATAGGAGACTATTATTGTTTCAAGAACCTAATAAATATTGATGGTGGACATGTCACCTTTGGAGACAATGCCAAAGGAAAAATCATTGGCCTTGGCCAAATTGGTAACTCTAACTTAGTTTTAATATCCAAAGTAATTTTTATTGATATACTAAAATATAATCTACTTATTACTTCACAACTATGTGATGATGGATTTCATGTTAAATTAGAAAATTATGCTTGTAATGTTTTTAATTCTAAATATTAATTAGTATTTTCTGCATTAAGAAATGAAAATATATATTCTGTTAACTTAGATTCTTCTTTTTCTCAAAATGCTTCATGTTTAAGTGTGTTTCTCAAAGAATCTTGGCTTTGTAACAGAATACTTAGACACTGTAATATTCACTCTCTTAAAAAGATAACTATAAAAATTTTAGTCAAATATCTACCCAAACTATAGTTTTCAAATGATAAATTATGCAATCCTTGTCAAAGGGAAAGCAACACAAAATTTCCTTCAAACCAAAGAAAAAAGTTTCAACTTCTCAACCTATCGAGTTGGTTTACATATATTTGGAACTTCTAGAGTTTCTAGTTTAAATGGGAAACACTATGTTTATATTCAAGTATATTTCTTTTCTAGATATACTTGGACCTTATTTTTGCCTCACAAAAGTGAAGCCTTCTCTCATTTCACCAAATATGATAAAACTGTAGAAAACCTTAGTGGAATTAGAATTAAATCTTTAAGAATTGATCATGGAAATGAGTTTTAAAATCAAGAGTTCAAATACTTTTTGTCACAAAATGGCTATAGTCATAATTTCTATGCCCCTAGAACATCTCAACACAGTGGAGTTGTAGAAAGAAGAAATTGGACCTTGCAAGAAATTTCTAGAACTATGCTTAGTGAATGGGACTTACCTATTTACTTTTGGTGTAAATAATTAAATAAAACATGATATATTATTAAATGAGTATTGATTAGACCAATTCTTAAAAGAAATCCATATTAGTTATGGAACAATAGAAACCCCAAAGTAAACTACTTCAAAGTATTTGGTTGCAAAGTCTATATCCTTAATACTAAGGAAAATCTTGACAAGTTTTCATCCAAGAGTGATGAAGGAATCTTTATAGGATATTCAATATCTAGTAAAGCCTATAGAGTGTTTAACAAAAGAACTAAATGTGTGGAAGAATCTATCCATGTTAAGTTTGATGAGACAGATCCACATGAGCCTAAGACCTCTCTAGATAATCTTGAGGATGATATGTCAAATCTGGACATCAATACTAAATCCTCTGACTATTCTATAAAGGAATCTGTAAAAACTTTCAGTTATATAAATTCTCTATATTCAAGTCATAATGAACTCAAACCTATTGAAGAACCTAAAATAACTAGCCCCTCTTTTTCTAGAGCTGTTAGAACCCTTAAGAACCATCCTTTAGATGATGTTGTAGGATATTTGGATAAAGGAACTCCAACTAGAGCTTCTCTTATAAATCAGGTTGAAAATCATGTATTCTTGTCACAACTTGAACTTAAAAACATTAATGATGTTATCAATGATGAATTTTGGGTGATGTCTATACAATAAGAACTTAATCAGTTTGAAATGAAAAAAGTTTGGAAACTTGTTGATAGACCCAAAGACATATTTACCATAGGAACTAAGTGGTTGTTTATAAATAAGGTAGATGAATCTGGTAATATAGTTAGAAATAAGGCTAGATTGGTTTCACAAGGCTATAGTTAATAAGAAGGAATTAACTATGAGGATACCTTTTTACCTATTGCTAGACTTGAACCCATCAAAATCCTACTTGCTTATGTTTCCCAAATTAATTTCAAACTATATAAAATGGATGTTAAGAGTGCATTCCTAAATGGGTATATATTTGAGGATGTTTTTGTTGAACAACCCCCTGGTTTCACAAATCCTCATTTTACAAATCATGTTTTCAAATTATTGAAATATTTTTATGGTTTAAAGAAAAGCTCTGAGAGCTTGGTATGATAGATTAAGTAATTTTCTTGTTTAAAAAGGGTTTAGAAAAGGTATATATGATCCAACCCTTTCTATAAAACTAATTTTCAATGATGTTTTAGTAGTTCAAATTTATATGGATGATATTATTTTTGGATCTTCAAAAAATTATTTATGTATTGAGTTTTATAAAAAGATGAAAAATTAATTTTAAATGAGTTTAATAGGTGAACTAAAATTCCTTCTTGGATTTAAAATATTTCAAAATAAAGATGGTATTATTTTAAATCAAAGAAAATATAATAAAGATCTTCTAAAACATTTTGGCTTGGATAGCACTAAAAGTAGTGATACTCCAATGAGTAATACTTGTAAGTTGGATCTTGATGAGGATGGAAAATTTGTTGATCAAATCACTTACAAAGGAATGATTGGAAGCTTAATCTACTTAACTGCTAGCTGACCTGATATTATGTTTAGTGTATGTATGTATGCTTGTTTTCAAGAAAACCCTAAAGAATCTCATTTAAATGCTGTTAAAAGGATTTTCAAATACCTCAAACATTCACCAAATTTGGGACTGTTCTACCCTATAGGACAATCATTTGAGTTAGTTAGATATTATGATGATAATTTTGGTGATTGTAAGTTAGAAAAAGCACCTATGGAACTTGTCACCTTTTAGGAAAGTCTCTAGTATCATGGTGTAGTAAGAAACAAAACTCTTTTGCATTATCTATTATTGAAGCTGAATAGATAGTTACTAGTAGTTTTTTGTGCACAAATTGTATGGATGAAACACACATTACTAGATTATGGATATCAATTCATAAATTTACCCATAAATTGTGACAATATAGGTGCTATTAAAATTTCAAAAAACCATGTTTCACATTCCAGGACAAAACGTATTGAGGAAAGACATCACTTTTTGAGAGACCATTATAAAAAAGGTGATATTACTTTGGAATTCATTAGAAATGAATATCATCTTGCTGATATATTCACCAAACTGTTAAATTTGGAAAGGATAGATTACATCATACATTGATTAATAATGATAAATCTCAAGTAGAAAATGTACTATTTCACATTTTACTATTTCACAATTTACTATTTCATGATTTACGGTTTCAAAATTCACTGTCTTAGAATTATTGTCCCACCCTCATAGTTCTATAGATTACTATCTTAAAATTATTATTTCATGTTTACGGTCACACAGTTATTGTCACTCAGTTACTATCTTGCACTTACTATTTCAAATGATGTGGTCGCACCGTTTGGAGATACATCGTGAAAATTTGTTTCGGTCTCACCGTGAAAATCTATTCTGGTCTCACTGTGAAAATTTGTTCCGGTCTCACTGTGAAAATCTGTTCTGGTCTCACCGTAACGGCACTTTTTTATTTTTATTTTATTACCTGTATCATTGTGTTGATTATTTTATTGCTTTTATCCCACGATTTTTGAATTTGCAACTCTTAAAATCCCTAAATGATAAAAATGAAATATCTTTCACTCTTTTCTTTACTCAAGCTCTCTTCTCTCAAAACTGAAATATTTCTCTCTAACAGTAAGCCCTATTTTATCCCTTCATATATATATCTCTCTCTTTAACCCTCATTGAATTCCTAGGATGAATTTCCCATCTTCATTAACTCGATAGAAGAACAGATCTAAAAATAAAGTAAAAATTGCACCGAACGTAGTGCCCAAAGGACCACTGAACCCAAATCTTATTGATAGAATAGTAGTACCAGAAAAGGAAATATTTCTTAATTGGTTGTTGACAAGTAAGACTTTAGTTTTGAAAGTACTGAAAGAGCGGAGATGGCTGAACTGGTTCACAAAAGAGACAAGGCTAATTTATCCAAAACTTGTTGCTTAGTTTTATCAGTTTGTCCAGTTCTCATTCGATAAAGAATATAGTTTTGGTGTAAGAAGATGGATTAATGGACAAAGATGTAATTTTTCCTCGAGGTTATGGGATGCCTGCCTAGGGATACCTCATGAAGGAATTTTTGAGGACTACCAAAGAGGTCCTCCTCCTCCAAGTGATATTTTTTTCTTAGAAGAGGCCTTAGGAAGCTTATCTAGCAATAAGAAGAAGAGAAGAGAAATTTCTATAGAGTTGGATGGTGAATCGAGGTTTCTGTTTAAGTTTATCCAAAAATTGATTAGTCCAAGGAAAGGAGATTTTTCTACACTTATGTTTTGAGATGTATTCTTGATACATCTTATAAAAAATGGACACAAGATCAATCTGTGTAAGTATGTTATACTTCACACATGTGAATTGATTAAGAAAACTTCAAAGTCTAACTCTTTGTTCTATTCAAAGTTGATCTCTACAATGTTGTATGTAAAGGAATGGTTAGACCAAATGAAGAAATCATCAAAGATCATGAGTTCTGTATCTCAAATTTTATATTCAAAAGGTTTAAAATACATTGGAATCCTTGGAAAAATTATTTGGTGGAGGATAATGAAAGAATATATGAAAATTTTAATACGGTTGAGCATCCTTCAAGACCAAAGAACATTTCTGATCCTAGTTTGGAACTAGATGAAGTTTTTGAATATTCAAATGAAGAAGAAGAGGTAGTTGTTGCACCGATGTAAGGACCTGACTTGGATAAGGAAGACAGTGGTCTACCTATTCCGAAAATTATAGTTGAGAAGGAAGCACCTGTTACTGAAGAAAATGGTGATTTAGAAGAAAAACCTACTTCTAGAAAAGAATCTTCTATTCATGTAAAAGAAAATGTTGTACCTGAGGAGAATCTAGAAGAAGAACATTTTATTGGGGAAGAGGCTATTGTTGAGGAACTTTTAGAGGAACAAGATAATCTTGAACCTATCCTATCTGCTGAGGAAAGAATGGAACAATACTTCCAGTTGGATAGAAAAGAAATGGGTGAGGCTATTGGAGATGAAATTTTAGAAACAGATCAAGGGACTGAATCTCTTAGTCCTATGAAAGATGCACCTATTGAGGGGGAGAAGAACACCAGTCCCGAAACTGTTGAAGTTCCTAATCTTTTTGATCAATGCACTGTAGATACCTGGTATAATTTCCCTAGATAATTTGATGTGGATAATGCCTAGGAGGCCTCGGTTAAAGGCTTAGACCTTTATACTATGTTTCAATTGAAATTGGTTTCTGCCTTAGAAGTAATCTCTACAAAGGAACCTGATCCTGTCCCAGCTCCTATTCCTAAACCTTCTCAAGAACCTTATGATTATGTGTGTCATAGTGATTTAAAATCCTTTGGAGCTAATTTATTAGCTGGATTTGAAAATATCATGAACACACAACCTTCTCCTATGACAAATCTTAGTGAAAGAGATGCTTCCTTGCTTTTTGAGAAAATAATATGGCAGATTCAACCAAAAATGCTTCATTAAATATAAGAGGTTCGAATTGAAAACAAGTAGTTGAGTATTGAGGATAAGTCTCTCCTAAATATGGTTGAAGATATAAAAAAGTGTTGCAATCAGGACAATATCCTATTTCATATTCTATTGAGGATGTTTGTGGTCAAATTCCACAGAAAGTTGACTCTTTGATTCAACTGAACTTGACTTCAATATCTGAAAAAGTGGTTGAGAGAAACATTCAGATAGTCCATGAGATGCGTGAGCTTACTGTTATTCTCAAAAAAATGAATGATGAGTACAAGGGATGTCTATAGAAATTTCTCAATCATATCAAGTCCCTCACTTCAGTTGTTACAGCCTCTACTGCTTCTGGACAGTCTTCTCAACCCATTGAAAGTGGTCTACTCAGAACTGTTGTTAAGGAGGAACTTCAATCAGTGTTAAGTGTATTTGAAAAGAGAATTTATCTACGGTTGTCAAGAATAGTGACAAAGTACTTGATTTGTTCAGTATTCATTCAATGATTTCAAATGATGATCAGGAAGAAATTACTAAGAAAGTGGATTTCTACTTTAATAGGATATTCTCTAAGCATGATATGACCAATAATTTCAAATATCTTGTAGAGAATTTGAAAATACCTCCTATCACTCAAGCCTTCAAGACTCAAGTCCAAAAGATGAAATATTTCACTCCTCTATTGGAAAAGTTAATGGTGAACAAATATGATTTTAAGAAAGCAATGCAGTATGGTGGTGAGATCATTACTAATTTCATTCAGTTGTTAAAGCCTTATCTTTATGTGCAGAGTACTGTTATTGCGGCTCCTATAGATGCACCCTTGCGGCATATTTTAACTCCTTCCTCATCAAATGCCTTTGCTTCTACCTTGATGTTTGTATCTTAGGATCTGATCCATATCATACATGTTATTCTTGAAAAAAAATTGCCTCGAAATTCAACCAAACCCACTTTGGAACCTTCTATTTTTGAATTCCTACCTCTTACTTCTCAGAAAGTTTACTCACTCCCTTCTTGAACCTCTAATTCTGCTCATGTGGCTCCCCCTGATGCTGCTACCAAGAAAAAAGAGAAGACAACTAGTGCTGAAGAAAAGTGAAAACTGTATCTTGATTGGGATGTTTTGTATTTTTTCCTATTGCTTATACTGAAACATATCTTTTTATCTAATTAAATGTTCACTACTGTTTAATATTCTCTTATTTTATTTCCTTGTTTTATCTTTTTCCTATACTCTTTTTGATAATCCCAAATGGGGGAGAAAACACACACTAAGAACCAGAATCTAATTCATATAATTTGTGATCATAAAAAGGGAGGTATTGTTGGACTCCTCATGTGTTAATAATGTTTTAATGATCAAAAATCATGTTAACCTTGTTTACTCTATCTCAAATCATGCATAAAGATGGTTGGTTTCCCTATGTTTTAAATGAACTTTCACAAGATCCTGATTCCCATAAATATTGTTTGGTTTTTGTACACTAAGTTTAATTTAATTATATCATGTTTTCCTCTATTAATGATTAAGTCTAATTCATTATGTGAATATTACTGCTTAAGACTGTTTATAGATATTTGGCTAAGTCTGAGAAATCGTGAGTCTACCACAAATTCTAGTTTTCTAGAAAAGGACCCAGACACCATGACCCAGACACCGTGACCCATACACTGTGACCCAAACACCATGACCCCGACACTTTGACCCTGACACTATTACTAGTTTCTGATATCATGAATTCTGTGACACTGGTTCCTTGCTACCATCACCAAGACACCGTTCAAAGTTTGGAAAAGGACCAGACACCGTGATCCTAACACCGCATCTCTGCTACTGATTCCTGATCTCAATAAAAATGTAGCATCAAGACTATCTCACTGCTCAAAGGAAAAAATAAAGACACTGTTTTTTGGGGACACTATTTCTAAGTGATATAATTTCAAGACAAACTGTGACACTATTATTTAATTTGTTTTGTCGTTTTCAATTTAATTTCTAACAGTTATATTTGAGTCATTTAAAAGGACCGAAATAATTAATGTTTCTTTATAGACATGTCACCTACCAGTATGAGGTACAAGGTTCAGAATACATTCATCATGTTGGTTCCAACATGTGCACCCTCAATTAAAAAGGAAGTTAATCCAGGCTCCAAAATACATAGACATAGAAGCATAAGTGTGAGTTTTTTTTTTGAAAAAGAGAACTGATACCTGAAATAAGATACAAATGAAGAACACATGAAGCACTCTCGATTAAAAAAAGGATAAACTACCATAGATAAGAGTCAATAATCATCTTCATTATACCAACACCAAGAAGAACACGAGCTATATCTAACTGGAGACTAGAGCACCAGACTTTCGATACTCTGTTTTTTACAAGAAAACTCGATACCTGCATTTGCTTTATCCTAGAATCCTAGAGATGTATAGAATAACACTCAGAGTACTTCTAACCCTTTCTCATCCTCTTTTCACTATTGTGTACTGTTTTCAACTTTTGAGTAGTGTGTGTGTGTGTCTGTATTAAAAAAATACATTGTATCATGTATTAAACTGAAGGATACAAGATATCCTTCCTATCATCCCTTATTACATCTATTTACTCCCAAAAATAAGTGTGGAATATGTCCTTGTGTGATATGGTAGTTTATACCCGTGAAGAATAGTGGAAGAGGTTGTGTGACCTGGACAATCTTGTGTACTGTTGTTTACCCCGATCTGGGGTGTGGATCAAGTGTATTAATATAAACTACTTTGTGGTAGGTGATCACTAAGTGGAGTGTATTAGGTCTTATCTTGAGACTGAACCACTATTTTATCCACTATATATTTTAATTTATTTTTTCTCTTCTTGACTGTATATTTTAGAAAACACTATATTTTACTTTGATAGTTAGTCTTGGATAGAAGTTATAACTACTTTTCCTAATTAGAATAGCTTCAAAATTTGTATCAATAACTCACATTGATATTACTGAGAATTAATCAATATTCTGAGATGTTGTTTGAACAGCCAAACTATTATAATTGTATTACCTTGATTAAATGCGTTGTTTGAGAAGTTTTTTTTAAGTGAACTTTGAACAGAAATTTTTATAGATACTCAATTCACCCCCCCCCCCTCTTGAGTACTCTACTCTGACAAAAAAAATCAATGCAGAGAAGAAATAAGGAAGACACACATATTTTTACTTGGTTCACCCTCACTGGGCTACGTCCAAAGATCATACAACGAAGATGTGTTAATGTACAAAATCCAATAAAGCTAACTACCGATTTACAATGTTCAAGAAAGATCACTTCTATGCCCAGGATCACTACCTTTACAAAGTTTAGGGTTAGCTTACTGTTTTCCCAAGGTACACTCCCTATGTTTCTCTCTCTAGCTCGTTCTAGTGGAGAGGATCACCTTCTTCCTCTTCCTTTACCCACTGCTCTGGAAAGGATCCACTCATAGTTTATAGACTTGTAAGTACCTTAATTATGTCTAATGAATGAATCCTACACTATTTATAAATGCTCTATTGAAGTCCAATTTTCATCCACTGATGAATACCCCTTTATGGTAGGTGTACTGGGTAACTTTCAACTTTCACACAACCCTAGGGTGACTTTTGTGACACTTTAACTAGTGCGAAGCCTCCGCATTTGTTGCAGGAAAACCAACTTCTGCGCCAATTTTATACTTGCACACCACTGATTTCATGTCATTACTTACACGTTACTGCTTGCGCACCACTGCTTGCACACCACACTACTTGTGCGCCACTACTTGCACACCACTACTTTCATGCCACTGACTACGCAACTCACCACTTGCACGCCACTCAGAACTTGCGCGCCACTTCCACTTGAACGATCAGAGCTCTGATTTTCTCTAAGTGTTGAGTTTTTTTGAAAATGAGGATGGGTATCCCTCTATTTATAGGCATTTTGGGGACCCTGTGCGTGAGTTGCACCGCTCACCTTGCGCGCCACTTCGTGACTTGCATGCCGCTCCGTAACTTAAGTGCCCATTGATGAATTGCGCGCCACTTGTTAACTTGAATGCCACTTTCTTTCCTTAATCATATTTTGGGGTGATTAAATTGAAATATGACTTTTGTTCCCCTTCTTCACTTACATTCCAATTCTTAACTTTTATGGCACTTAATGAATTGTGTGCTGCTTATTCACTTCTGCGCCACTTCATGAATTGCGCACCACTTTCTTTCCTTTGAAATATTTTGATGTGATGATCTTGAAATATGACTTGCACACCCATTTAAGAATTTCATGCCCCTTTATGACTTGTGCACCACTTCATTCCTTGCGCACCGCTTAATGAATTGCATTCCAATTCTTCACTTGCACGCCAATTTCTCTCCTTTTTCATATTTTGATGTCTGATTTTGAAATATGACTTGCGCACCACTTTAAGAATTTCACACCACTTGAATAATTGCATGCCAATTAATGAATTGAACACTAATTATTCACTTGTGCGCCACTTTCTTTCGTTTGTCATATTTTGATGTTTGATTTTGAAATATGACTTGCACACCACTTTAAGACTCGCGCGCCACTTGAGGACTTGCACGCCACTTAATGACTTGCACTCCAATTCTTCACTTACATGCCACTTTCTTTCCTTTTTCATATTTTGATGTTTGATTTTGAAACATTCCTAGTGCACAATATTCCAATCGCCCGCTTTTTCAACAAACACAATCACCTCAAAAATGCTTCAATGATGCCTTGAGGGATTTTTGTCCAACAATCTCCTCCTTTGGGTTTCTTGACAACACTTTCATAATTCAATACCTCGTTAAACCTTCTTCCCTCAGTAAAAACCATTCACATCTTGAGATTTTATAGTGATAAAAGATTTACTCAACACATACTCTAATCCCACATGAGCAATGCTCAGCATGAGAAACAATAGTATAATGAAAATTTCATCAATGAATCATTTCATTCCTGACACCAATTATTGAAACCAATCAACTACTTTCATCACGAACCTTAGATGTCGTGATATATATTCTTTGATAAATCACTTCAATAATCGTCAAATTTAAAACTCCAAATCCCCCTATCTCATTGCTCCACCTATCAGCTTCTCCCTGTGTATTTGACTAAGACATTTTCTCCCTTCTTTATCCATAGTTTCTCCCCCTTTAGGTGACACACCTTCTCCCCTTTGTCAATGAACCCAAAGGTCATTCCTTTGTGATTTGCAATAGAGTAGAGAACACATATTAGTACATTAGGAAAAAACACACCATACCTTAGGGAGAGGGGGGTTCCACATCCACACTCTTTCAAGTGTGAGGAGTCGACTGAACTCCCAGATCCAATCGATGTCTCTCGAACGCTTCCTTGGGTAACGCATTTATCATAATATCAGCAACCTATATATTTTTAGGAACATATCCCTTATTCAATATCCCTTGCTCCACCATCTCTTAATAAAATGATATTTGATTTCAATGTTCTTTGTCCTCAAATGATATTTGATTTTTACTGTACTGTCACACCCGTGTCATCAAGTTGATGATTCATCCAAAATAATTGGGTGCATGCTTGTGTGGCTTCAATATACCAATCTTCTGTGATGATCAAAGAAATGAAATCTTGTTTCTTGATCAATCAAGAAATACACAATTCACTAAGATAAAAAGCACCTCCTGACATTGATTTCCTGACATCTGCTGAATCGGCCCAATCTGCATATGTATATCCCAATAACTTTGGTGGTGATTTTTCAGTATACTTAAAATTGAAGTCCATAGTTCCATTGATATAAAGAAGTATTATTTTCAATTAAAGCATGTGGATTTTTTTGTGGTTTATTTGATGTCGCATTGCTTGGCATATGGAGAAAACAATATTAGGTCTTGTCACTGTGAGGTATAGTAAAATTTAAAAAATCTTCCTGTATTATGTGATATTAACTGCCTTGCCATCATCATTTTTTGATAATTTCATCTGAATATCTACCAAATTCTTTATATCATTAGAATTTTTCATTCCAAATATTCTTAGAACTGCAGATTTGACATTTGAAACACTTTGAACTTTTGTTTCACTGAGATAAGAAGGATGTCTGCTATAGTGACTTTATTCTTCTTATCTGGATAGGTGTTGTATGATTACCAATGATATTTTTCCTATAAATTTGAGCTCGACTCTCTGCATTTTATACATATATGGATTTTACTTCCTCCTTCTCATCATCAATATCCTTTTTTGAATTAGCATCAACCACTTTTACTATAACGCCCCGACCCCAGTTACCTAGAGTCGGTGCATTATTACATAACATTGGCATGATCACAAGAAAGATCAAATCTCGAAAGACCGATTGGTTTAGTAGCCTTGGAAACACTAGATATATTCATAAAGTTTTACATTACATCATAAAGTGAAAAACTACTAAAACAACATAGTCTCCATATTACACACTCATATCCCCACATAAAATCCCTGCAGGTCATTCATAACTTACTTCTTCACATCCTGGGAAAAATAAAACATAGAAAAGGGGTGAGCTCAAATGCCCAGTAAGGATAACAATATAGCGGAATCTTTCAAAAATAAGCATAAACATTTAAGGAAATGCATTACTAAAACAAAAGCCTTTTAAACTTGAACATCAACATAGTATGGAAAAAGTAAAATGAAATAATGCCATTTACTTATTCACATGGATATTCTACTAATCGAATAATCACATGCAATATCAATAACCACTTTCATAATGATGGAATGCATAATGCTGAACTTTAATTTCTTTTTCAAGGCCTTGTCCCAAGACCTAGGGGCTAACTGTAACCGGAACCCAACCCGGAGTGCCTCTAATAACCGGACACCAACCCGGAGTGCCTCTAATAACTGGACACCAACCCGGAGTTCCTCTAATAACCGGAGACCAAACTGGAGTTCCTCTAATAACCGGAGACCAAACCAGAGGGCTTACTTTTACCGGTCCCCAACCCGGAACATACTTGTCTAACACATTCATTTGAATGGAAGGTTGAAATATAACATAAACATTCAGATTACAAATAACTTATGAAATGTCAATACTTTAACCACAAACCATGAATGGTATAAAAACAGCACATCCACAGTCAAACATAACTCATTCGATACAATATGGAATATTGTATTGTATCACATTAACCTCAATAAATAATAATGAAGTATGTTGACATAGATGAAAATAATCATCAAAACTATTTGAGAGAAATATATCCCTTTTTCTAGAAATCATTTAAAAGTCGCACTATTTTTTGAGAAGCCATTTAAATATAGATTTTTGAATCAAAGTGTCCCATACCACTTTGAAACTTTTTAAATGGAGTTTTAGTTTCTAATCTTTAATGTCCATATAAATAAATCCTTAAAACCATTTTTAAAACATGGACATTAATGAGAATGATTTAGATGAATAAGCCTTTAAAATATTTAAAAATGGTATTTTAGTTAGAGTTTCTAACCAAAAGAAAGACACTTGAATACAAATAATGGAGGTAATCAAAACTTTGTAATATCATGAGAATAAAGGGATTCATGATATACTATGTCAAAGTACATTATATACACCACATAAAAGTGATTTGGTGTATATCAACAAAGAGGTCTCAATGGAATGTAAGTTGAGATGAAATCTCTCATAAAGGTCGTATCCTTAGGTTAAGGATAAATCAACGACATAATTATGTGTGACAAATATAAATACACTAAATATGACTAGATATTTAGTGTAAAACAATCAAAGGATATTCACACATATTCTTGTAAAAACAACACCAACGAATTGGATGTTTAACTCAACAAATGGTGAATGAGTTAAAATTACTCTTATCAAATTCATATCAATGACTTGAAAATTATCAATGGAGTGATTATGTGTATCAAAAGTATATCCATAGGAAGGGGAGTGGAAATTATGACATAATCAAATGAATAGTTATTCCACACATAATCTTGGGGTAATATAATCAATGAAATATGCGTAAAGCCAAATGAGTGGAAATTGAAATCTCAAGTTCCCTTATCGATTAGGTAACTTACGAAACATACACCCATGAAAGAAGTATCATACCATGATGATATAAATACCCATAAATTAAAGTATATTACACAATGAATACGATCATGGGCAGTACACATACACCACATGCAATAATTAAGTGGTGATCAATGGAATTCTCACGGAATTAAAAGTGAGATAAGAAAACCCTTACCACGTTAATCAACTGAGTCGTATGGACAAAAGTTAATAACCACCAAATTATTTCCAGAATAAAATGAATATAAATAGAATCATGATAATATATATCAAATGGCATTACACAATACACCACTTTCAATAATTTAGTGGCGAACAATGGAAATCTCACGGAATTGAAAGTGAGATAAGAAAATCCCTTACTTTGTACTTTTTCCTTGGTCGACGGTAGGTTTACCTCCTGTATAATGGTGAAATAATTGTTATTGAATTATAAAAGAATCATTTACTTTAATTTGATATCATATATGATCTTTTAATATTGATTTGTTAATAATATCTTAGAATTATCGTCATTTCGGGTGTTAACGGGTTCATTTTACTTTATATTCTTTGTTATGTGAGCCATATTTATTAATGAGATGTATATTATTAATATACATAATGATATCAAGTCCTTAGATACTATTTTTAAATCATCAAATTATAATTATACTTGAATGGATATGATGGAGAATGAATCTCATCGCGTTCGTGGAGACGGTAGTCCGTACATACGCACGAGCGACAATATCATTATTTTGATATTAAAATAATATATAATTGGATGTTATATCATATATAAAGAATAATTATCATGTTATATTTATTATTTACATGAGTTACACATCATTATTATACCCATCCAAATAATAATATATTGAATAACAATTACACCACGACGTGGAGACGGTAAGTCGTACGTACGCACGTATGGTGACATGTTATTCAAAGGATAGATAGAATACTGAATATGGTTGTACCATATTTATAATAACATCACAGTATATATATGATACTGGAGTTATTATTTTATAATGGTAATAACAAAGAAAGAGGAAGTGGAAGAAGAAAGGAACTTGAAAAGGGGTGGTGAAAACATTACCTCTTCTTCGGGTTCTTCCTTTTGATTTGATCAAAAGGGCTCCATAGGTTGGCTTTCTGATCAAACTAAGGCCTTTAGGTTGTATTGAGTGAAGTTGAGATAGTATTTGGGAAGGTTTTGGCCGAACCAAAGGGATTTGAAGGTGTGAATAAATGAGAAGGAGGAGTTCCCTTTTATAAGAGGGGTGAGGGGCACCTTTGGAAAAGCTAGAAATATTAATTTATAATAAATTCATATTCGGTTTATAATGACTCCAAAGTTTATTATTTAAATGTAAATGTGGGTATGGGTCGAAAAAAACTCAACCAATAGAATTTAGACAGGTTTGGGTCATTATATTAACCTTATCTTTAAGTATTAACTCTTAGTTAATTAGTTTCACTTTTACAATGTCTCTTTGTATTTTTATATTATATGGTTAATAAACTTACTATATACATCCACGCGACACCCAAGTGGTCCATTAATGATGAACCTATCATGATATAAGTCTCTTTTCCGAACCTTAGATTTTTATGAATTTAATATCAATTAATAATATAATATTTTTTTAAGAACTCTTTTATATCAATTTTGACACTATTCAATAGTTGATTTTTGTGAAACTCGTAACAGATTTATTACTTCAAACAAAGTCAATTAAATCAATCCTAATATGTCATATTATCCTAGAAAATTATTTTAATTCCTTAAAAGTTTCATATTATATTTATTTGGGTATTTATAATATCAATTATTGTAATTTTTCACTATTAAAGTAATTAATTCATCATCATTGTGTCATAAATAAATTAACTTATTTAATGTCTAAAAATTATAAATAAAATATAATTATGTAGGAAATCTTTTTATGTTTCTAATTAATATTTATTATCTAAAATACAACATATATAACCCTCTGTAATAATTGTTTTGTTAAAAGATATATGCTTGTGTCATTTTTGTATTTATTTTAACTTAATTAAAATAAAGTGTCATTATCACTTACAAGTGGATCCATGGGGTCCCAAAATCGACCCAAAGATGCCCATGGTCGACCATGTGTCAACCAATAGGGTTAAGACACGTTTTAGGGTAATTTAGTATTATTATAATATTATTTTTTAACCCTTGTTTACCGGATTTACCCTTTAACCATGGTAAATAAAATATTTACCGGAGTAATTATCCAAAATGTTTAAAAATAAAAGTTACCTATTTACACAATTTGAACATCCTGATTCCAAATATGGAATCCATTTTTCCAAATTCAAAACACAGAATTGGCAGAAATTAATTTAAAATTAATTCCCGTTGTTAAAACAAAAAGCGTGTTTTTTAGAGATAATAACTATCAAAAGATTGTCACTCGTTTATGTCTGGTTTAAATGTGAAATTTTGTTCAATGACCCACATTGTATTATATGTCAAAAATATATTCTAAATATACTTTAAAACCACTCAAATTCATAATTTATCACTATTAATTATTTTGATTAAAAAAGTTGTTTTTAATTAAAATTTAGTAATTTTCACTATTCATCAAAATATGAAAGTTATCCGAAAAGTACCAAAATTTCACCCTAGGCTAATTTCGATATTCATAATCCAAAAATGAAGTCCATTTTGAGAGATAGAATTTATAAAATTTCAAAAAGTAGGTATTACTATTCATAACAGCTAGAGTGATTGGTTATGGTGTGTTAAAATCTCGAAGTTGCGTACAATGCACGCCATTGCATTATTCGAAAGGATACATACCAAGGAAACTTGGGGTGTTACATTATCCCCTCCTTCAATAAATTGTGTCCTCTCAATTTTTTTAAATTTTTCTTGGGAATATAATGGAAAGTCCCACATCGGAAAAAGAGTCAATAAAACTATCACTTTAAAAGAAAGAGAGAGAGGTATAAGGGTCATCCAAGATAACCCATACTAGGATTCCATGTAGGAAAACATGGATATGGATGATAAACTAAGTGTCAAGTTCTGATGGAGAGGGATAGAAATCATGATCAAGAGAAAGTTAACAATAAGAAAACCACAAACTTGTGTTGGGACAAACGACCATTAGTCTCCTAGTAGGAAAGTAAACAGACAACATTTTTTTAAGTTACATTACATAAGGACGAGGAATTAATTTATGATATTGACTAAGAACATTATGAGATATACTTACATTTTATGTATAGTTTCATTCTTTAATAAATTTCCACCACTAACTCAATTTTTTTTAAACGATGAGTATTCAAGAAGACTTGGTCACACTGGAAGAGCTAGAATAAACTTCTATAGAATCACATGATCCATGCAGGATAAACTATATATTTACATTGTCTTTGAAGATTAATCAAAACCAAAATGGTTAGTGAATGATCTAATGATCCCCCAAAAGGATATTCCTTGAGATAAATATGCACTAATCTTAATTTCTAAATTTGAACCAACAATACCCCAAAGTAAAATAAATACCATTCAATAATCAACTGTCCTTAAAATCCTCCAAACTAATATTGAAACCCAAAACATAGAATAATTTGATTATGTAGTCTCCCATGTTAAATTGTATCTCCAAATGACATCAAATACTCTTAAAGTCACATACTTAAAAGTAATTAACATCATCACATATTCTCTGTTATAGGTTAATCATTTCCATAAATAACCCAAATCACTATAAATCCACAATAAAAACGTAGATAAAAATCCACCATTACTCTACAAATGAAACCCCATTGTATTATATTTTCCTTGGGTATATAGTGTTCCCAACAAAGCGAACATTTTCCAAAATAACATTTATCACTTAATCACCAAATCATTTTCCTATACCAAGGGTATTCATTTGATAAGACATAAGAACCCAAATCATCTTATTATTGATCAATAAAATCATTTAACAAAAAAATAGTCACACTAACCAGGGACTTCACGTAGTCCAGTGGTAGGCGATAAATCCCAATCGCACTTTGGTTGTGGGTTCTATTCCCACAGCTTTGTCCGACGCGACGGGTTGTCACACGGTCTACGTGTTGTCCTTTTTCAAAAACTATATTTTATAATATTACCAAAATGAGATAAATTCCTCAAAATAACATAATTTAACCACAAATGTTATATAATACCTTGCATTTTCATCCCAAATTATAATAACTTATAATTTTCTCAAACCCCAATGATCATATAAAACCAAATGGTTATTTATACCTATATCCACAAGAGAAGAGACAATTCTTCCTCAAATATCATTCTCACATGGAAAACTGCGGGGTTACAAATACAAGAGAAAATTATTCCAAAGTAAACCCATCAACAAGGAGTGCTAATACTTTTTAAATTTTTCTCCAACCATTTATTTCCACATAGCTTCTTCTTTGACCAAGAAAATATCCTATAGAATAGGACATTCACTCGGGTAATGGCCAGGTCCCCTACATTTACGGCAAATGACTGTAAATGGACTCTTGGGACTATTTTTATTTTCTTCCATAGTACTCTTCATTTTTCTTCGTCAATTCTTCACTTTATGTCCTTCCTTCCCGCACGTAAAACATTTCGTTGTCCCATTGAGACACTTTCCTGGGTGTCTCTTTCCACATTTCCTGCATGATGAAAATTGAGGGTTCTTTTCTCCATGGTCTCCATTGCGGGATCTCTTATCATTTATCACCTTTCTCTTCCTTGTTGAGTCTGGGATTTGGCTAATATATATGTTGTTGATCATATTTTTGGAAAACTGATTTGGCATAAAGACGATATCTTTTACACCTATCAACATTCCATTTTTTTGCTCATTGCCACCATCGTTCCCACCTTGTACATCATTCTCAAAGTCACTATGACTTCCTTGGAATCCATCCATTGACTAAAACCATAAAGTATTGTGTGAGTAACAGTACTCGTAAAATCATTTAGAGATTAAAATGTCACCATATTCTAAATTTGAAACATATTAGGATCAACCAAGGTCATTTACTCTCATCTTATATATATATTACTTAAATCGGTTTGTAAAGAAAATGTAAATTATCCTAAGCATATCCCCCGGGAGTGTCATAACCAAGAGTGCAGCAAGGCCCGTTGTCGTGCACCAGTTCCCGTTCGAGTCTAGCTCAAAGCGGTGTTTTCGGGTTTTACCCCTAGGTACATCTGTGCCAGAGCCGCCTCTACCTGATCGTATCCAGACAGGGATGTATTGCTCGGAAAACTCACAAAATCTCTACAATACCAAAATTCTAGGAAGTTATTTTATACTAATCCTCAAAGTTCATCTTAGGTCTACGTGCTCTAATCAGAGTTTATCTAAATATAGCTTCCAAGGTTTGTACTACACTTCCTCGAATACCAACTGTAACGCCCCGACCCTAGTTACCTAGAGTCGGTGCATTATTACATAACATTGGAATGATCACAAGAAAGATCAAATCTCGAAATACTGATTGGTTTAGTAGCCTTGGAAACACTAGATATATTCATAAAGTTTTACATTACATCACAAAGTGAAAAACTACTAAAACAACATAGTCTCCATATTACACACTCATATCCCCACATAAAATCCCTGCAGGTCATTCATAACTTACTTCTTCACATCCTGGGAAAAATAAAACATAGAAAAGGGGTGAGCTCAAATGCACAGTAAGGATAACAATATAGCGGAATCTTTCAAAAATAAGCATAAACATTTAAGGCAATGCATTACTAAAACAAAAGCCTTTTAAACTTGAACATCAACATAGTATGGAAAAAGTAAAATGAAATAATTCGATTTACTTATTCACATGGATATTCTACTAATCGAATAATCACATGCAATATCAATAACCACTTTCATAATGATGGAATGCATAATGCTGAACTTTAATTTCTTTGTCAAGGCCTCGTCCCAAGACCTAGGGGCTAACTGTAATCGGAACCCAACCCGGAGTGCCTCTAATAACCGGACACCAACCCGGAGTGCCTCTAATAACCGGACACCAACCCGGAGTTCCTCTAATAACCGGAGACCAAACCGGAGTTCCTCTAATAACCGGAGACCAAACCGAAGGGCTTACTTTTACCGGTCCCCAACCCGGAACATACTTGTCTAACACATTCATTTGAATGAAAGGTTTAAATATAACATAAACATTCAGAATACAAATAACTTATGAAATGTCAATACTTTAACCACAAACCATGAATGGTATAAAAATAGCACATCCACAGTCAAACATAACTCATTCGATACAATATGGAATATTGTATTGTATCACATTAACCTCAATCAATAATAATGAAGGATGTTGACATAGATGAAAATAATCATCAAAACTATTTGAGAGAAATATCTCCCTTTTTCTTGAAATCATTTAAAAGTCACACTATTTTTTGAGAAGCCATTTAAAAATATATTTTTGAATCAAAGTGTCCCATACCACTTTGAAACTTTTTAAAGGGATTTTTAGTTTCTAATATTTAATGTCCATATAAATAAATCATTAAAACCATTTTTAAAACATGGACATTAATGAGAATTATTTAGATGAATAAGCCTTTAAAACATTTAAAAATGGTATTTTAGTTAGAGTTTCTAACCAAAAGAAAGACACTTGAATACAAATAATGGAGGTAATCAAAAATTTGTAATATCATGAGAATAAAGGGATTCATGATATACTATGTCAAAGTTCATTATATACACCACATAAAAGTGATTTGGTGTATATCAACAAAGAGGTCTCAATGGAATATAAGTTGAGATGAAATCTCTCATAAAGGCCGTATCCTTAGGTTAAGGATAAATCAACGACATAATTATGTGTGAAAAATATAAATACACTAAATATGACTGGATATTTAGTGTAAAACAATCAAAGGATATTCACACATATTCTTGTAAAAACAACACCAACGAATTGGATGTTTAACTCAACAAATGGTGAATGAGTTAAAATTACTCTTATCAAATTCATATCAATGACTTGAGAATTATCAATGGAGTGATTATGTGTATCAAAATTATATCCATAGGAAGGGGAGTGGAAATTATGACATAATCAAATGAATAGTGATTCCATACATAATCTTGGGGTAATATAATCAATGAAATATGCATAAAGCCAAATGAGTGGAAATTGAAATCTCAAGTTCCCTTATCGATTAGGTAACTTACGAAACATACACCCATGAAAGAAGTATCATACCATGATGATGTAAATACCCATAAATTAAATTATATTACACAATGAATACGATCATGGGCAGTACACATACACCACATGCAATAATTAAGTGGTGATCAATGGAATTCTCACGGAATTAAAAGTGAGATAAGAAAACCCTTACCACGTTAATCAACTGAGTCGTATGGACAAAAGTTAATTACCACCAAATGATTTCCAGAATAAAATTAATATAAAGAGAATCATGATAATATATATCAAATGGCAGTACACAATACACCACTTTCAATAATTTAGTGGCGAACAATGGAAATCTCACGGAATTGAAAGTGAGATAAGAAAATACCTTACTTTGTACTTTTTCCTTGGTCAACGGTAGGTTTACCTCATGTATAATGGTGAAATAATTGTTATTGAATTATACAAGAATAATTTACTTTAATATGATATCATATATGATCTTTTAACATTGATTTGTTAATAATATCTTAGAATTATCGTCATTTCGGGTGTTAACGGGTTCATTTTACTTTATATTCTTTGTTATGTGAGCCATATTTATTAATGAGATGTATATTATTAATATCCAAAATGATATCAAGTCCTTAGATACTATTTTTAAATCATCAAATTATAATTATACTTGAATGGATATGATGGAGAATGAATCTCATCGCGTTCGTGGAGACGGTAGTCCGTACATACGCACGAGCGACAATATCATTCTTTTGATATTAAAATAATATATAATTGGATGTTATATCATATATACAGAATCATTATCATGTTATATTTATTATTTACATGAGTTACACATCATTATTATACCCATCCAAATAATAATATATTGAATAACAATTACACCACGACGTGGAGATGGTAAGCCGTATGTACGCACGTATGGTGACATGTTATTCAAAGGATGGATAGAATACTGAATATGGTTGTACCATATTTATAATAACATCACAGTATATATATGATACTGGATTTATTATTTTATAGTGGTAATAACAAAGAAAGAGGAAGTGGAAGAAGAAAGGAACTTGAAAAGGGGTGGTGAAAATATTACCTCTTCTTCGGGTTCTTCCTTTTGATTTGATCAAAAGGGATCCATAGGTTGGCTTTCGGATCAAAATAATTCCTTTTGGTTGTAGTGAGGGAAGTTGAGATAGTATTTGGGCAGGGGTTGGCCGAACAAAAGGGCTTTGAAGGTGTGAAGAAATGAGAAGGAGGAGTGCCCTTTTATAAGAGGGGTGAGGGGCACCTTTGGAAAAGCTAGAAATATTAATTTATAATAAATTCATATTCGGTTTATAATGGCTCCAAAGTTTATTATTTAAATTTCAAGGTGGTGATGGGTCGAAAAAAACTCAACCAATAGAATTTAGACAGGTTTGGGTCATTATATTAACCTTATCTTTAAGTATTAACTCTTAGTTAATTAGTTTCACTTTTACAATGTCTCTTTGTATTTTTATATTATATGGTTAATAAACTTACTATATACATACAAGAGACCCCCAAGTGGTCCATTAATGATGAACCTATCATGATATAAGTCTCTTGGCCGAACCTTGGATTTTTATGAATTTAATATCAATTAATAATATAATATTTGTTTTAAGAACTCTTTTATATCAATTTTGACACTATTCAATAGTTGATTTTTATGAAACTCATAAAAGATTGATTACTTCTAAAAAAGTCAATTAAATCAATCCTAATATGTCATATTATCCTAGAAAATTATTTTAATTCCTTATAAGTTTCATATTATATTTATTTGGGTATTTATAATATCAATTATTGTAATTTTTCACTATTAAAGTAATTAATTCATCATCATTGTGTCATAAATAAATTAAATTATTTAATGTCTAAAAATTATAAATAAAATATAATTATGTAGGAAATATTTTTATCTTTCTAATTAATATTTATTATCTAAAATATAACATATATAACCCTCTGTAATAATTGTTTTGTTAAAAGATATATGCTTGTGTCATTTTTGTATTTATTTTAACTTAATTAAAATAAAGTGTCATTATCACTTACAAGTGGATCCATGGGGTCCCAAAATCGATCCAAAGATGCCCATGGTCGACAATGTATCAACCAATAGGGTTAAGACACGTTTTAGGGTAATTTAGTATTATTATAATATTATTTTTAACCCTTGTTTACCGGATTTACCCTTTAACCATGGTAAATAAAATATTTACCGGAGTAATTATCCAAAATGTTTAAAAATAAAAGTTACCTATTTACACAATTTGAACATCCTGATTCCAAATATGGAATCCATTTTTCCAAATTCAAAACACAGAAGTGGCAGAAATTAATTTAAAATTAATTCCTGTTGTTAAAACAAAAAGCGTGTTTTTTAGAGATAATAACTATCAAAAGATTGTCACTCGTTTATGTCTGGTTTAAATGTGAAATTTTGTTCAATGACCCACATTGTATTATATGGTAAAAATATATTCTAAATATACTTTAAAACCACTCAAATTCATAATTTATCACTATTAATTATTTTGATTAAAAAAGTTGTTTTTAATTAAAATTTAGTAATTTTCACTATTCATCAAAATATGAAAGTTATCCGAAAAGTACCAAAATTTCACCCTAGGAGAATTTCGATATTCCGAATCCAAAAATGAAGTCCATTTTGAGAGATAGAATTTATAAAATTTCAAAAAGTAGGTATTACTATTCATAACGGCTAGTTTGATTGGTTATGGTGTGTTAAAATCTCGAAGTTGCGTACAATGCACGCCATTGAATTATTCTAAAGGATACATACCAAGGAATCTTGGGGTGTTACATATACTCCCACTGAGTCTCTTACCTCCTCATCAATTTCATCAGGAAGTTTTTCACTGTGTTTTTTATGATTCTGTTCATTTTCTACAACAATGACATAATTTCTCTCAACTACTTTTATCATCTCCTTGTTGAAACACCATTGATATTATCTCACAACTTCTTGGTATCTTGAAAATAGGTAACCGACGCCATAATGTTAGAACAAAATAGATGATCACGAAATACATGAATTTTGTTGCTTCTCCAACAATATGTCTTCTCTTGTTGGACAACTAAAACCTGAACTGGGTCATCCAATTATTTATTTGATAGATCTTGCATCTAATTATGATATTGAATTCTCCCCCTATGTTATGAAACACTTTCTATTGTTAGGACCGTTGTTTATACACATAAAAATTCTTCTTCTCCCGCATCATTTCTTTATATGTGACTGCAGGTTTGAGAAACTTTTCCAGCTCAATTACATCAATGAGATCTTCATTGGGTGAATTCACCTCTTAGAAATGAGCCATAAACAAAACCTCTAAGCCTACTGATTTGGAAATCAGTGTAGGAGACAAGAGATAGAGTTAATAACACCATCACTATCCATTGTACACAATTAATTCCTTTCATATTCAATTTTGATAACTGATTTGAATCATTTGAAATTATAGAGAACATCACTTCACCTCATTTCATCTCTTGATGACACTTCCCCTTAGATCGTATCTACCTTTGAACATAAAACACTATAACAATAGTTAATATCATTTAAACAAATAGGGAGAGGGGAATTTCTGGAATCCTCAAGAAGTGGATTTTGATTGATCCTGATGGGTCAAACCTTTGATTCTTTCTTGCAAATCATCGCACTCTTTGCTTACCTGCTCCAACTACCTAGCCAACTTCAATTATTCCAGACATATGACCAGATGTTCTTTACCCACATTCTATGTCTTCTTCTGATATTTAGATTCTGGATGCTTTTCCTTTCTCACAATTTGGGAATTAATCCCATTAGTAGAGATTTCCTTATTTGATGCTCCACTAATATGCCATTTTTCAGGACTCTTTCTTTGAGTATGAATCTTTCCACCAGTCATCGGCTCTGGCTTCTTCCTCCATTGGACTATTCTTTATCTTTCCTTCACTTCTCAATATGTGTCATGACATGTGAATTTTCCAGGAAATTATTTAGTCATATTTCTTTTACCAATTGTTCGAGTCACACCACCTTTTCTTGTTGGGGTTGAGTCTTACACTAACTTTTCATTCTTCTTAATTACACTGGTGGAATATCCTCCCTTCCCCTTCCAGAATTTTCCACATCCATTCCAGGGAATTTTTATTGAGTCTAATAGAGGAAGTGATTGATACACGTTTTGTTGATCTCCTTGTGATTCCACTGAGACTATAAACCTATTTTTTGGCTTACCATGTTTTCTTTTAGTATAGGCTTCTCCATTGTACACTGCATGTGCTAAGGATCTTCTTCTATATTCCTTTTCATTTCCTACATTCTTCTTGCTGCAATGTCTTGCCAAAGGTCAATGATCCAAACATATCAAACATCTTCCAATAAAGGCATACCTCATCTCATCATTTCTCAGCTGATATGTTGATGCAGCTTTAGTTCTTCTTATGACATTGATCTCTTGATATTCCTAACACATACTCATGGTGTTCCCCATTCTTCCACAATAGAATCACTCCATGAATAATTTCTTATAAGAGACTCTTCTTTCATATTTCTCATGATGATTCTTCTTATTCTCAAGTTTAGAAAAATTTCTATCTTCTCAACATGAAATATATTTCAAAGCCTCTAAAAAAGCATGATGTGTGGGCATGAATCCCATATAAATAGAACATTTTATCACTACTTCTTGTAAATGTCCTTTTAGGTCTGTCTCCAGCTCCTACAGGATTTTATCTATTTCTAGAACTATTCAAAACTCTCTTTATATCATGCACAGGAGGGGATTCACCAAATTCAATACCTATTTTTCCCAAAATGTATGGTCTTTGAGATGAGAAAATATGTTGTTGTTTATCTTCATAAATAGAATATTTGTTCTTCATTTTATCATCACTTGCCGAAGGATAATAAAATATCAAGTGCAAGGAATCCTTCATTTAAGGCATTCCTTTGGTATTTAATTTCTCCACTTCTTTCTTCAATAACTCTAGCTATTCCAACTTTTGAATCTTCATATCCCTTGATTCAAGTTGATCATTGAGTTCTCTCTCAATATTCATCCTTCTACTCATCACATCCTCTAACTCATGTGTGAGATTATCCACCATGTCACATTTCTTCTTTACATTCAATTTTTATTAAGTAATATAATTAGCATAGCATGGAATCTCCTATTGTATTATTTTATTCTCCTGAACCATTTCAGTTAGCTATATAGTAAGATCATAATTTATGGATTTAAAATTTTGAATGTTATCTGAGTTCAGATTCTTTCCCTTATCATCATCTTTTTATTTCTATTTCTTTAAAGACATCTCTTTTAGTTCTTCATCTTGGGAATTATTCTTCTCCCTCAGGCCTGTATCCATATCAATAAGCCTTTGATTTAAGACTCTTAGCTTTTTGACCTCAATTTCCAATACTTGGATCCGAATATTTTTATATTTAACTTCTTCATTCGATTTCTGATCCAATTCCTTTGTCATGTTGACATCATCTACTTTTGGCCTTCTTGAAACTTCTTCAACATTAGTAATTTCAGAATCACTTTGAAGTTCAAGTAATTCACTCATTCCAACATCATTGTTGAGTAAATCAAACATTTCCCTATCTAATTCATCCAAGCCTTCCTTCCTCAAGATTTTTTATTCCTTTAGTGGAATCACACTTTTTCCATAAACACATCCACACTGAGGAATAATATCTGACTTTTGATTATTCTTTGATGTTTTTCCCTTCTCTATGGCGCACCAAGATAAGAGCAGACTAAATATTTAACCACACAAATTGACTAAACCAAGTCCGAGAAAACAAATCTAATAAAATAAAACTTCCCTTTGAAACCAATTGTTAGGACCAAAAGGGTCCTAGATACCCTGATATGGAGGGTGAATCAGGGTATGGATATTCTTTTTTAACTTATTCTTCCTACCCCACTAGATCTTGACCTCTTTATTACAAGGGTCACTTTGTTTGCACATAAGTTATTATTAAGACCATATTCTTTTCTTATTTATCTTGTGATTATTCTTTAAATGAAATGTAGATAAGAATGTATAAAGACACAAATATTTTTACTTGGTTCACCCTCACTGGGCTACGTCCAAGGATCATACAATGAAGATGTGTCGATGTACCAAATCCACTAAAGCTCACTACCAATTTACAATGTTCATACTAGATCACTTCTATGCCCATGATCACTACCTTTACAAAGTTTAGGGTTAGCTCACTACTTTTACAAGGTTCACACCCTATGTGTCTCTCTTTGGCTCACTGTTTGTGGAGAGGATCACTTTCTTCCTCTTCCTTTTCCCACTGCTCTAGAAAGAATCCACTCACAGTTTATAGACTTGTAGGTACCTTTATTATGTCTAATGAATGCATACTCAACTATTTATAGATGCTCTGTTGAAGTCTAATTTTCATCCACTAATTAATACCCCTTTACCACAGGTGTACTAAGAAACTTCCAACTTTCACGCAACCCTAGGGTGACTTTTGTGCTAGTTTAACTAGTACATATCCTCTGCCTTTGTTGCGGAAAAAACCACTTGAATGCCAATTTTATACTTGTGTGCCACTGCTTGCATTCCACTACTTGCGCGCCACACTACTTGTGTGCCACTACTTTCACACCACTACTTGTGTGCCACTGAGTGCGCAACTCACTTCTTGTGCGCCACTTAAAACTTGCGCACCACTTCCACTTGCATGACCAGAGCTCATATTTTCTCTAAGTGTTGAGATTTATTGAAAATGAGGTTGGGTAGACCTCTATTTATAGTAATTTTAGGGACCCTAAATGTGAGGTGCACCACTGACCTTGCGCACTAATTTGTGACTTGCATGACGCTTCGTAACTTGTGTGTACCTTCTTAACTTGCCTGCCCATTGATGACTTGTGCACCACTTGTTAACTTGTGCGCCAATTTATTTCCTTTGTCATATTTTGGGGTGATAAAATTGAAATATGAATTGTGTTCCCCTTCTTCACTTGTGCACCAATTCTTAACTTGCGTGACACTTAATGACTTGCACACTGCTTCTTCACTTGAGCGCCACTTCATGACCTGCATGCCAGTTTCCTTCCTTTGTCATATTTTGATGTGATGATCTTGAAATATGACTTTCACTCCCCTTTAAGACTTTCTTGACCCTTTATGACTTGTGCGCCACTTCATGCCTTGTGCACCACTTAATGACTTGAAAGCCAATTCTTGACTTGCACGCCAATTTCTATCCTTTGTCATATTTTGATGTCTGATTTTAAAATATGACTTGCGCACCACTTGAGGATTTTCACACCACTTAATGAATTGCATGCCAATTCTTCCCATGAGAAATAGAACATGTTTTCACTACTTCTTTTAAATTTCCTCTTAGGTCTATCTCTAGCTCCTACAGGATTTTTTCTATTTCTATAACTATTCACAACTCTCTTTCTATCATGCATAGGATGGGATTTATCAAATATAATACTAGTCTTTTCCAAACTGTATGGTCTTTGAGATGAGAAAATATCTTGTTGTTTCTCTTCAGAAATAGAATATCTATTTTTCATTTTATCATCACTTGCTGAAGGATAATAAAATATTAAGTGCAAGGTAGCCTTCATTTTAGGCTTTCCTTTGGTAGTGAATTTATCCACTTCATTCTTCACTAACTCTAGATCTTCTTCCAACTTTTGAATCTTCATATCCCTTGATTCAAGTTAAGCATTGAGTTCTCTCTCAAGATTATTCTTTCTACTCATCACATCCTCTAACTCATGTGTGAGATTATCCACCATGTCACATTGCTCCTTTAGATTCAATTTTTCTTGAGCAATAGAATCATCATAGCATAGACTCTCCATTAGTAGTCTTTGATTCTTCTGAACCATTGCGGTTAGATGTGTAGTAAGATAATAATTTATGGATTTCAAAATTTGAATGTTATCTAAGTTCAGATTCTTTCCCTTATCATCAGCCTTTCATTTCTCTTTCTTTAAAGACATCTCTTGTGGTTCTTCATCTTGGGAATAATTCTTCTCCCTCAGGTCAGTAGCTATATCAATAAGCCTTTGATTTAAGTCTCTTAGCTTGTTGACCTCAATTTCCAATGCTTGGATCCAAATATCTTTAGATTTAACTTCTTCATCCAATTTCTAATCCAATTCCTTTGTCATGTTGACATCATCTACTTGTGGCCTACTTGAAACTTCTTCAACATTAGTAGTTTCAGCATCACTTTGAATTTAAGGTACCTCACTCATTCCTACATCATTATTGATTGAATCAATCTTTTCATATCTGATTCATCCAATCCTTACTTTAGCAAGATTTTTGATTCCTTTAGTTGAATCACATTTTCCAAAAACACTTCCACACTAAGGAATACCATCTGACTTCTGATTCTCCTTTGATGTTTTTCCCTTTTCTAGGGAACACTGAGATAAGAGAAGACTAAATATTTAACCAAAAAAATAAACTAAACCAAGTCAGATCAAACAAATATAATAAAATAAAACTTACCTTTGAAACCAATTGTTAGGACCAAAAGGGGCCTAGATACCCTAAGATTGGGGGTGAATCGGGGTATGGATATTGTTTTGTAACTTATTCTTCCTACCCCACTATATATTAACCTCTTTGTTACAAGGGTCACTTTTTTTGCACATAAGTGCTTATGCAGACCATATTCTTTTCTTCTTTATCTTGTGATGATGATTTAAATGCAATGCAAAGAAGAAAGCAGGAAGACACAAATATTTTTACTTGGTTCACCCTCACTGTTCTACGTCCAAGGAGTATGCAACAGCGATGCGCCAATGTACCAAAGCCACTAAATCTCACTTCCAATTTAAAATGTTCGGACTAGATCACTTCTATGCTTAGGATCAATTCCTTTACAAAGTTTAGGGTTAGCTCACTACTTTTCCAAGGTTCACACCCTATGTGTCTCTCTCTGGCTCACTGTTTGTGGAGAGGATCACCTTCTTCCTCTTCCTTTTCCTACTGATCTAGAAAGAATCCATTCACAGTTTATAGACCTATAGGTCCCTTCATTATGTCTAATTAATGCATCCTCCACTGTTTATAGATGTTCTGTTGAATTCCAATTTTCATCCACTAATGAATACCCCTTTACCTCAGGTGTACTAGGCACCTTCCAACTTTCACGCAACCCTAGGTTGACTTTTGTGCCAGTTTAACTAGTGCACATCCTCTGCCTTTTTTGCAGAAAAAAAACTTTTGCGCCAATTTTATACTTGTGTGCCACTGCTTGCGCGCCACTGACTGCGCAACTCACTACTTGTGCGCCACTCAGAACTTGCGGACCACTTCCACTTGCATGATTAGAGTTTATATTTTCTCTAAGTGTTTATATTTATTAAAAATTAGGCTGGTTAGACCTCTATTTATAGTAATTTTGGGGACCTTGCGCGTGAGGTGCACCACTCACCTTGTGCGCCACTTTGGGACTTGCGCGCCTCTCTGTAACTTGCGCGCCCCTTCTTAACTTGCCCGACCATTGATGACATGTGAACCACTTGTTAAATTTTGCACCAATTTCTTTCCTTTGTCATATTTTGGGGTGATAAAATTGAAATATGAATTGTGGGGCCCTTCTTCACTTGCATGCCAATTCTTTACTTGTGCGCCGCTTCTTCACTTGCGTGCCACTTCATGACTTGCATGCCAGTTTCTTTCCTTTGTCATATTTTGATGTGATGATCTTGAAATATGACTTGCATGCCCTTTTAATACTTGCGTACCCCTTTATGACTTGCGCGCCACTTCATGCCTTATGCGACACTTAATGACTTGTGAGCCAATTCTTGACTTGTGCCCCAATTTCTATCCTTTGTCATATTTTGATGTATGATTGGGAAATATGACGTGCACACCACTTGAGTACTTTCACACCACTTAATGATTTTAACGCCAATTATTCACATGAGAAATAGCACATGTTGTCACTGTTTCTTGTAAATGTCCTCTTAGGTCTATCTCTAGCTCCAACCGGATTCTCTCTATTTCTAGAACTATTCACAACTTTCTTTCTATCATGCACAAGAAGGGATTCATCAAGTCCAATACGAGTTTTTTCCAAACTTTATGGTCTTTGATATGAGAAAATATTTTTTTATTTCTCTTCTAGAAATAGAATATTTATTTTTCATTTTATCATCACTTGCCAAAGGATAATCAAATATTAAGTGCAAGGCATCCTTCATTTTAGGCTTTCTTTTGGTATTGAATTTATCCACTTATTTCTTCACTAACTATAGATCTTTTTATAACTTTTTAATCTTCATATCCCTTGATTAAAGTTAAGCATTGAGTTATCTCTCAAGATTCTTCATTATACTCATCACATCCTCTAACTCATGTGTGAGATTATCCACCATGTCACATTACTCCTTTAGATTCAATTTTTCTTGAGAAATAGAATCAGCATAGCATGGACTCTCCAGTTGTAGTCTTTGATTCTCTTGAACCATTTTGGTTAGATGTGTAGTAATATCATCATTTATGGGTTTCAAATTTTGAATGTTATCTCAGTTCAGATTCTTTCCCTTATCATTAGTGTTTCATTTCTCTTTCTTTAAAGGCATCTCTTGTAGTTCTTCATATTGGGAATTATTATTCTTCCTTTGGTCAGTAGCCATATCAACAAGCCTTTGATTTTATCCTCTTATCTTTTTGACCTAAATTTACAAAACTTGGTTTTGAATATATTTAGATTTAACTTCTTCATCCAATTTCTGATCCAATTCCTTTGTCATGTTGACATTATCTACTTGTGTCCTTCTTGAAACTTCTTCAACATTAGTAGCTTCAGCATCACTTTGAATTTCAAGTACTTCACTCATTCTTACATCATTATTGAGTGAATCAATATTTTCCTTATCTGATTCATCCTAGCCTTAATTCAGTAAGATTTTTGATTCCTTTAGTTGAATCCCACTTTTTCCATAAACACTTCCACACTGAGGAATACCATCTGACTTCTGATTCTTCTTTGATTTTTTTTCCTTTTCCATGGCACACCAAGATAAGAGAAGACTGAATATTTAACCACACAAATTGACAAAACCAAGTTAGAGAAAACAAATCTAATAAAAGAAAATTTCCCTTTGATACCAATTTTTAGGACCAAAATGGTCCTAGATACCCTGATAGGGGGGTGAATTGGGGTATGGATATTCTTTTGTAACTTATTCTTCTTACCCCACTAGATCTTGACCTCTTTGTTACAAGGGTCACTTTGTTCTCACATTAGTGTTTATACATACCATATTCTTTTCATCTTTATCTTGTGATGATGATTTAAATGCAATGCAGAGAATAAAGTAGGAATACACAAATATTTTTACTTGGTTCACCATCACTGGGCTACGTCCAAAGTGCATACAACAGCGATGTGCCGATTTAACAAATCCACTAAAGCTCACTACCAATTTACAATGTTCGGAATATATCACTTCTATACCCAGGATCATTGCCTTTACAAAGTTTAGGGTCAGCTCACTACTTTCCCAAGGTTCACATCCTATGTTTCTCTCTCTGCCTCACTGTTTGTGGAGAGGATCACCTTCTTCCTCTTCCTTTTCCCAATGCTCTAGAAATAATCCACTCACAATTTATAGACATGCACTTCCCTTCATTATGTCTAATGAATGCATCCTACACTTTTTATAGATGCTCTTTTGAAGTCCAATTTTCATCCACTAATGAATACCCCTTTACCGTAGGTGTACTAGGCAACTTCCAACTTTCACGCAACCCTAGGGTGACTTTTGTTCCAGTTTAACTAGTGCACAGCCTCTGCCTTTGTTGAAGAAAATCACACTTGCGTGCCAATTTTATACTTGAGTACCACTACTTGTGAACCACTTCTTGTGCACCACACTACTTTTTCACCACTACTTTCACGCCACTACTTGCGTGCCACTGACTATGCAACTCACTACTTTCGCACCACTCAAAACTTGCACAGCACTTCCATTTGCATGATCGGAGCTCGGATTTTCTCTAAGTGTTTAGATTTTTTTCAAATGAGGCTTGGTAGACCTCTATTTATAGTAATTTTGGGAACCCTATGCGTGAGGTGCACCACTCACCTTGCGCGCCACATTGTGACTTTCGCGCCACTCCATAACTTGCGCACCCCTTTTTAACTTTCCTTCCCACTAATAACTTGTGAACCACTTGTTAACTTGAGTGCCAATTTCTTTCCATTGTAATATTTTGGGGTGATAAAATTTAAATATGAAATTTGTGCCGCTTCTTCAATTGCGTACCAATTCTTAACTTCCACGCCACTTACTAACTTGCATGTTGCTTCTTCACTTGCGCGCCACTTCATGACTTGCACGCTAGTTTATTTCCTTTGTCATATTCTGATGTGATGATCTTGAAATATGACTTGCACACCCCTTTAAGACTTTTTCTCCCCTTTGTGACTTGTGAACCACATCATGCCTTGTGTGCCGCTTAATGACTTGCGCGCCAATTTCTTTCCTTTGTCATATTTTGATGTTTGATTTTGAAATATGAATTGCGCACCACTTGAGGACTTGCACATCACTTAATGACTTTCATGCCAATTCTTCACATGAGAAATAGAACATGTTTCCACTAATTCTTGTAAATGTCCTCTTAGGACTCTCTCCAGCTCCTACAGGATTTTCTCTATTTCTAGAACTATTCACAACTCTCTTTCTGTCATGCACAAAAGGGGATTCATCAAATCCAATACCAGTTTTTCCCGAACTGTATGGTCTTTGAGATGAGAAAATATGTTTTTGTTTCTCTTTATAAATAGAATATATTTTTTTCATTTTATCATCACTTTCCAAAGGATAATCAAATATTAAGTTCAAGGTGTCCTTCATTTTAGGCTTTCCTTTGGTATTGAATTTCTTCACTTCTTTCTTCACTAACACTAGCTCTTCTTCCAACTTTTGAATCTTCATATCCTTTGATTCAAGTTGATCATTGATTTCTCTCTCAATATTTTTCCTTCTACTCATCACATCCTCTAACTCATGTGTGAGATTATTCACCATGTCGCATTGCTCCTTTACATTAAATTTTTCTTGAGCAATAGAATCAGCATAGCATGAACTCTCCTGTTGTAGACTTTGATTCTCCTAAACCATTTCGGTTGGGTATGTAATAAGATCATCATTTATGTTTTTCAAATTTTGAATATTATCTGAGTTCAGATTCTTTCCCTTATCATCGGATTTTCATTTCTCTTTCTTTAAAGAAATCTCTTGTAGTTCTTCAAATTGGGAATTATTCTTCTCCCTCGGGTCATTATCCATATCTACAAGACTTTGATATATGACTCTTAGCTTGTTTACCTCAATTTCCAATACTTGGATCCGAATATCTTTAGATTTAACATCTTCATCTGATTTCTGATCCAATTCCTTTGTCATGTTGACATCATCTACTTGTGGCCTTCTTGAGACTTATTCAACATTAGTAGTTTCATCATCACGTTGAATTTCAAGTACCTCACTCATTACTACATTATTATTGAGTGAATCAATATTTTCCCTATCTAATTCATCCAAGCCTTCCTTCAGTAATCTTTTTAATTCCTTTAGTTGAATCACACTTTTTCCATAAACACTTCCAGACTGAGGAATACCATCTGACTTCTGATTTTTCTTTGATGTTTTTCCCTTATCCATGACACACCAAGATAAGAGCAGACTGAATATTTAACTACACAAATCGACTAAACCAAGTCAGAGCCAAAAAATCTAATAAAAGAAAACTTCCCTTTGATTCCAATTTTTAGGACCAAAAGGGGCCTAGATACCCTGAGAGGGGGGTGAATTAGGGTATGGATATTATTTTGTAACTTATTCTTCCTACTCCACTAGATCTGGACCTCTTTGTTACAAGGGTCATTTTTTTTCACATAAGTCTTTATGCAGACTATATTCTTTTCTTCTTTATCTTGTGATGACGCTTTAAATGCAATGCAAAGAAGAAAGTAGGAAGACACGTATATTTTTACTTGGTTCACCCTCACTGGGCTACGTCCAAGGAGCATACAATGGCATTGTGACAATGTACCAAATCCACTAAAGATCACTGCCAATTTACAATTTTTATACTAGATCACTTCTATTCCCTGGATCACTGCCTTTACAAAGTTTGGGGTCAGCTCACTGCTTTACTAAGGTTCACGCCCTATGTGTCTCTCTCTGACTCACTGTTTATGGAGAGGATCACCTTCTTCCTCTTCCTTTTCCTACTACTCCGGAAAGTATCCACTCACAGTTTATAGACTTATAGGTCACTTCATTATGTATAATGAATTTATCCTCCACAGTTTATATATTCTCTGTTGAAGTCCAATTTTCATCCACTAATGAATACCCCTTTATGGAAGGTGTACTAGGAAACTTCAAATTTTCACGCAACCCTAGGGTTACTTTTGTGCCTCTTTAACTAGTGCATAGCCTCTGCCTTTGTTGCGGAAAAAAACAACTTGTGCGAAAATTTTATACTTTTGTGGCACTACTTACGCGCCATTTCTTGCATGCCACACTACTTGTGTGCCACTTATTGCATGCCACTACTTGTGTGCCACTGACTGTGCAACTCACTACTTGCACGCCACTCAAAAGTTGCGCACCACTTCCACTTGCACGATCAGAGCTCGGATTTTCTCTAAGTGTTGATCTTTATTGAAAATGAGGCGGGGTAGACCTCTATTTATAGTAATTTTTGGGACCCTGCGCGTGAGGTGCACTACTGACCTTGCGCGCCACTTTGTGAATTTGGCACTGCTCCGTAACTTGTGCGCACATTCTTAACTTGCCCTCCCATTGATAACTTGCGCTCCACTTGTTAACTTGTGTGACAATTTCTTTCCTTTGTCATATTTTGGGGTGATAAAATTGAAATATGAACTGTGTTCCCCTTCTTCACTCGCACACCAATTCTTAACTTGCGTGCCACTTAATGACTTGTGCGCTGCTTCTTTAATTGTGTGCCACTTCATGACTTTCACACCAGTTTCTTTACTTTTTAATATTTTGATGTGATGATCTTGAAATATTACTTGCACTCCCCTTTAAGACTTGTGCACCCCTTTATGACTTGTGCGCCACTTCATGCCTTGTGCTCCGTTTAATGACTTGCATGCCAATTCTTAACTTGCGTACCAATTTTTATCCTTTTTCATATTTTGATGTCTGATTTTGAAATATGAATTGCACACCACTTGAGTACTTGCGCACCACTTAATGACTTGCACAACAATTCTTCACTTGCGCGCTACTTTCTTTCCTTTGTCATATTTTGATGTTTGATTTTAAAAAATGACTTTTGTGCCACTTTAAGACTTCTGTGCCACTTAAGGACTTTCACGCCACTTAATGACTTGCACACCAATTATTCACTTGTGCACCACTTTCTTTACTTTTTCATATTTTTATGTTTGATTTTGAAAAATGCTTGGTGCACAATATTCCAATCACCCGCTTTGTTAACAAACACAATCACCTCAAAAATGTTTCAATGATACCTTGAGGGGTTTTTTCCCAAAAATTTGAAAATGATTATTTTAGTGCATTTCCATGAGCATCTTCACCAATAGAGATGAAATCAAGCCTTAATAAGGGGATCACAGTCCTGAACTTGTTTTCCATTAGTTGGTTTTTTGAATAATTGTGCATCCTACTTATTTTTTCATGATGTGTGTTCTGTATTTGTTTCCTTATCCTTTTTTTCTCCTACTTCTTGAACTCTCTTTGTTGTTGTATAGCAGAAACATGTGATGATCCTACCCCATGAACCACAACTGTAGATAAGATTTTTATCATCAGTAGAAATCATATATATCTATGCTAAAAAGGTGATGATGTTTTATGCATCTTTAAAAAGGTAATCTCCTTAGCACTAAAAAATAAATGATAAAGTCATCCTTTATTTGTGCTTTTTTTCATTGATAAAGGATGTTTTTATCATTACTAATTTATAGTGTTGATTAAACTCAAAAACTTTTTTTTAAAAGTTATTCTTTGGTTGTCATGGATAATTCAGTCCCACAAAGAATCTGCATCCACTCCCTTCCCCCCTTTTATCAGTGATAATTCCATAAATAAACTACTCAACCACCCTGCTCTACCACACACACCAATAAGGATTTGAGCATAAACCTCCTTGTGCAAAGTGAATGCAGTTACCACTCCTCCATATTGTTTTCTTACATATTTTATGATATATTTATTTATTTATATATATTTATATAATTATTTTTAATTAAATTTATAAATATGTTTATATATTTACAAATATATTTGTATATTTAAATATAATTTTATATTTACTTATTATTTTTTTATAATGTATTTATAAAAAACATATTTAGTGTAAATAAATTTATATGATATATTTCTATAATATGTTTAAATGCATTTATCTTATTTAAGTTTGTGTGTGTGTGTGGTTGTGTGTTTCTATATATGTGTGTGTGTGTTTGTATATATATATGTATGTATATGTATATATTTTTAATATATATACTTTTCAAAATGTGAATATTTATTTATTTATCTGTATCTCTCTCTGTATATATATACACACATATTTTTATATGTGTGTGTGTTTATACACACACACAGAGATGTGTGTGTGTGTGTGTGTCTTTTTATAGGTGTGTGCGTGTGTGTGTATTTTAATATATATTTGTTTCAATGTATATATATATACAAACATATATATAGACACACACACACAAATACATATATATATGTAGTCACGCACACAGATATAAAAAATATTATACACACACACACACATTTTGCTACAAATATATATTAAAATATACAATACACACACACACACACACATATATATATATATAATCAACAAATATATTGTTATATATTGTATTTAAGTATATTTATATTCATATAAATTTAGTAATTCTTTGTTATATAAAATCTGAAAATAAGATTGATAATAATTTTTATTTTAATATTATTTACATTTTTTAACATTCATTTTATATCTAAAAATATTTTAATATATACCAATGGGGGTGCAAGTGATTGTTCGTGTGCCCTGTCCGTGACATCTATCATTGGGGGGATCAATTCACCTGACTGCCCGTGTTGCTGCCCTTTCTAGAGGGTGGGAGATTTTCCTCCCCAAATTTCTGTGCATAGGGATGGTTAGAATGATCATTACTAATTATAGCTAGTGTTGAGTCTTGATCATCAGAATGATGTGGGAAGAATCTTGCACGCTATGCAAGGGTGACAACAAGATCCCCACTCAACAGTGAGGTTGGCGACGGTAATAGGGTCATGGGAGGTGACCAATTTTAGGCTGGACACAGGTGAGACATACTGGGGGTGCCCCCTTTGCTGTAAAAAGTAATTATTAAAAGAAATAATGGTTCCTTATCCCCTTTGGTTAACTTGGACTTTGGTCCAACCATGTTCTAATACCTCTGTGCTTCTAGGCTTATGGGTCATGTAATGGGTTCTCTCTTAAACCAATTAAAAAGAAGTTTCTATTTCCATAATAAAGGGGCTTGATCGTAATTGTTTTGATATTTTAATATATTTATATTTTTGTTCCAAATCAATTTTTTGTACATTTTAAATAACCCATTTTTATTCAATAAATCTAATTGGTGATGTTTAGTCCATGCAGTCGATCTCCTAGAACGAAGCAGTTACAATCATTTTAGGGAAGGAGTGTCTTGGGTGTATATAGGGGATGGGTTTTGGTCATACTCCACCAACTATATTTAAAAGATAATAATCATCATTTACTGCTACACCTAGTAGGGGTTTGAGAAATTTCATTGATTGGGAATCACAAAGCTAAATTTCAAGGGTGAAAGAAAAAGTGAATGAACATGACTCTTATAGGAAAACAGAGGATCAATGGATTCAGAAATAGAAAATTCCTTAGTTTTTGTATTTTATAGGATGAAGGGTGAAATCCCGGAGTAGATTTATAGTCTTATATCTCATCCTACAATGAAAATTTCTAAACTCAATCTAAGACACTTCCAAACAACCATTTTCTTTATTTCTATAATAATATTGCATACTATTGGGGTTGCTTTTGTGATGGAGAGTTGGGGTAATTTGAGATGAGTATTCTGTTATAATTATGTGGTTTCAGATTGATGTGAAATACTATGACAACTGTTTTAGATTTATTTTTGATATTTACGAGTAGAGATCATGTCCATACGACATATGGTGTGCTGAGAATGACTCAATAAGCAATTTTGAAAGATATAAAATTCTTTAAAAATGTGAATCATGGATTCAAAACTAAGGAAATGATGTCATAGAGCTATTAAATCATAGGACAGTGACTGTATATTTATTTTTGAAATGTTGGAATTGACACCATATCAATTCGAGTTTCAATTTTCCCCATATGATAATAAATTCTTTTTAGTGTCTTAAAACAATAAAACATGTGTGTATTGGTAAAAATCATATAAAACTACCTCAAATTGATGTGAAATATTAGTACAACTATCATCGCATTTTTTTTATTTATACGAGCATACAACACGTCCATCTTATGTGCAGTGTTCTTGGAATCCCTCAATTAGCAGTTTTAAAAGATATAAGTCTTTAAAATGTGCCTTAGTAGGTCAAAACCAATAAAATGATGTTAGGGTTCCTTTAAATCATAGAAAAAAGATTGTATATTGAATTTTGAAATATAGAAATTGACACCACATCAATCTGAGTTTCGGTTTTCCTTGGATTACAATAAAAATATTTTTTGTGTTTTAAAACACTAAAGCATGTATTTAACATTCAAAATCAGAGAAAATAGACTAAGACTGATTATAAATATTAGAAAAACTTTCATTTAATTATTTTTTATGTGTATTAGTTTATGTCACATCTATCTGATTTGTGGTGTGCTCGGAATGAATCAATAAGGAGTTTTAAAAGATATAAAAGTCTTTAAAAAATGTTCCTTAGGGTGTCAAAACCAAAAAAAATGGCTTCAGGGTTCCAAGAAATCATACAATACCACAGATCAGGCTTTAGACAGTGCTAACCATTAATAATTCCAGACAAAAAATTGATAATAAAGGGATGACTTTTATCATCTCTCATAAAAAGCACTGGTAAAGTTACCTTTTATCAATGCTAACAAAATCACTGAGAAAAGGGTCTCCATTTTCAGTGCTTTTCTTCTAGCTCTGATAAAAGTTTCCCATTTATAAGTGATGTTTTTTGTGATGATAAAAGTGAAACCTTTATCAATTCTTTTTTTAGCAAAAATAATAGTCGTACTGAGTAATTTTATTTATATATTTTTAAATAATATTTCTATTAGAATAAGTATATATATGTAAATATAAAATTTAAATATAATTTATATGACTTTTAATAAAAAATAAATTTTATTTTTATAATTTTATATAAAAAAATATCAAATTTATATTAGTCAAAATGTTTAATAGTTTATTTATATACATTAATTAAAAAATATGTATATAATTAAAATAAATATAATATATTAATATTTTATTCAAATAATTATATAATATATAAATGAATATATTTATTTAAATATATATTTATATTAATTTTAAATAATTTAAAATATATGTACAAGTATAACTATATGTCTGTGTGTGTGTGTGTGTGTCTGTGTGTGTGTAGATGTATATGTGTACATATGTTTTTTTGTCATGTATACATGTATGTGTGTCTGCAAGCCCATTTATTGATTTAATATTATTTATTCTTTTTTAATATATCTTAGTTTTTAGTATTTTCTATATTTATTAATTTTTAATATTTATTCATTTTTAATATAAATTTATTTTAATATATTCAACATGAATATGTGTTGTGTTTGATTTAATTTCAATTAATTTAATTCTATTTAATTTAATTATTAATATTTTTTTATAATTAATATAATTCATTTTTAATAATTTTGTTATTTATACCAAGATAGTGTGAACCATGGGTTATAGACCATGTTCCCAAAATTTATTGAAACCAAAATAAATATAAGGTAAAGGGATAGAAGGGAAATGTAATCCAGTGACAAACCACTACCATAAAATCAAAACAGAAATCTACTCAGAAATCATAATAATATTATTTATCTATGGGATTGGCCACCACACCTAACTCTCGGATAACATCCATCCTCTAGGTTTTGGGTTATTTCCAAGTCCCATCATCCCCATGTGAATCAATAATGTCATTCGGTGAGGTGGGATCCTTAAGGGGTTGAGGATCCTATTCTCCATCCAGACCTGAGCTCTCTAATAAAACCTTAAAACTAGAATTACTCTATTCCATGACAGTCTCAGCACCTTAGGATTGTCCTTCAACACGGATAAATCCATGAGTGTTTCGAAATTCATCACAAAATACCTCTTTACTATTATATCTTTTTAAGATTTCAAGTAGACTAAAACATTCTTTACCAAGGTCCGATGGAGTCATAATAATTCCATGGATAGAAATTGAAGACTCTTTCACCCTATCTTGATCAACGGTGGAAGCAACACGTTGAGCCACTTCCATAGGGGTCAGAGCTAGAGTTATAGAATAAATCATCAATACTACTAGAGCAGCACTTTGGATCTTTCAAGGTCCCTTGGAACACTGAAAGGTATGTGAATCATCCACTTTCTATTTCACCTTTCGCATACTGGAGGAAAGAAAATGCATCTCTTGAATTAACTAACAATCAATAGTATCTTGAATAGATTTCTCAAGATCTGGATGGTTGAGGGAATCCCCTCTGGCCTCTATAGAATTAACATTAGCATCATCAGACCATACTTAAGACTACCCCAAGTTGTGATGAGAACTCCCATACCCTCAAAGAACATCCATCTCCTAGGAGAATATCCCATGATGTTTCATAGAAATTTCATTTATAGTAGCTTCCTATCTTCCAATCTCCAAACCTATATAAGGACCAAGTCTACTAATTTTAGCTGATGTGTAAAGGTTTATGCCCAATACTTACTTCATAGCCATATAATATGAACTAATTCCATCTGATCTAAGCTCCTAGACCACTGGATCTAAGATCCCATGGGATTATCTCTTCCAGCATGTTTCACAAGATCCCTAGTCTTGGATGAACCAGAACTCCTCCTATGGTATTTCTCCAAGTTCCCTCATAGTCAACATTTATTGAAAAAAAATATATATGATAGGTCTCTTTCAGATGACCTGTTGAATTACATTCCTCAAAAAGATGAGGAATATTTTCATATTACACTCTAAGAATGATCTCAACATCATGAATTAGGAGAATTACCTGATAAATGAAAGTTTCGCAGAGATTAATCTCCACCATAATCATGGAAATATGTCCTAATTACACCATTTCAGTCTCCTTATCAATACAAATAGGGACACCAATAGATGTTGTGATTTCATGGACAATTTTTGTGTTCCATAGAATCCAAATGAGACTATAGAGCCTAATCAAAAATTGTGAAAATATATTCTTGACATTGGTGAGATTAAAATCCAATGACCAATCATGGACCTGAAAAAGACCTGGCTTCAGATAAAGGGATCCAATTATCCAAGCCTTTTATTTGAAATTATCAAAATAAAAAATGCAAAGATAGAAGATATAACCTAGTGAAACATAATTCCAGTTGTAAAAACTACAAATGGAAGAGATTCTATTTATTATGCCTTTTTGGAACCACATATTTTTCCCTTTGGGAAGTATGATCCTTCCAACTATTAAATTCTTACACATTTCAAATATTTCAAAGGTTTCATTAGAGTTTTCTTCTACATGAACTATCACAACTGGGTTTTCATTTCCATCCTTTGTTTCAAATTATCTTTTTGTTCTTAGTTTTTCTCTTGAGTTCTGAGTGTTATGGATCTAAATTTTGTGTTTCAGGAGTTCTTGATTTAAATTTTTAGTCAATGAAGTTTTTTTTGGTATTTGGTCTCGTTAATTATTAGTGTGAAGGTATGAGGAGGAAATGGTTTGGTGTTGAGTTTTTGAAATCCCAAGTTTCACTTCTCTATGAGGTGTGTTTGATGGATGTTTTATCCCCGTGAGTTAGAATAGTTTTGGGGTGAAAAGGGTGATGTTTGGGGGATTTTCTCTAGATTTCATGGTTATGGATCATGGTTAGTTTATCCAAGAATCTAAAGTGTGCAGGTGTCACATGGTTTGGTCACACAGTTTAACTAACCATGCAACCTAAGTGTACATCCCGTGCAGCACTAGACAGTGGGAAATCGCATGGTTTTCACATGGTTTGTCAAACTGTGTGATATAACCATGAAACCCACCTAGGAAAGGGTATTTTGGGGGTTTTATTTCTTCTTTTTAATTGGGGATTCCTCCCTTGGATTCCCCACTTGAACTCCCCCGACCTAGATGACTCCCATTGAGAATTTTAGCTTCTTCAAGCTACTCCAAGGTGATTTTGATGTGGTTTTCTAGTGATTCTTCACCCGGATCGAAAGGTTTGGGATCCCTTATCTTTTTCCAATGATTTTATTCCATTTCCCCTTTCTCCTCTAGCCATATTTGATATGTTTGGATGATTTTCATACCTAGGGTATTGTGAAATTGGGGGTTTTTCCTTCTTAGGGTTCCTTGGGGATGTTCTTACTTCCTGGAACCATTGTGGGGTCATCTCAGTTGGGCATTGTTGAAGCAGATGTTATTTGAGGTAGTATCCCTTTGTATTTCCCCTTTAAATTCAAGAATAAATTTATTTCTTAATTTTCACACCTTTTATGGATATCAATTAGTTATGGATGATTTTTAGAATTAATTTTTGATGTGAAATGAGCTGATTTATTCTTGATTTTAATTGTTTGAAATGGTTGTATTGGGTTTTTCATGCCAAGTGATTTATGAAAAGTCCAGTTGGCTCTTGTAAATGCGTTTTGGATTTTAAGTGATGGATTCAGTTTCTTAAATGGGTTTCAAAATGAGTTTTTTTTAAAGTGGATTGTGTGTGGTTCTTTAAGAAAAGTATTAAACATGTGATGGTTGTGCAAGGCCCAGTTGGAACTTTAAAAATGTTTTCACTAGAAAACACTCCTTGGATTAGATCCTCATCTTGTTGGTTAATGAGAGATGGGAATGTCCTTGGTTTGGGACTTCCCTTGTGTATGATTGTTTAAAGGCAAAAGACTATTCCTTGGGGTGGTCAGGGTGGTGCCAATTTATGTGCATTTAATGATGGCTTGTATGTATGGTTTGTTACTTGGCTAGTTTAGCACACGCCTCTGTGAACATGACATGGGAACCTAGCATAGCTACGTGGACCTCTAATAAGTCTTATTTCACTGGTTTAAATTATGCCCTGGTTAGTTCCCCTTAGTATTGACTATCTACTTTGGGATTGTGCCCCTCGGTCAGGCCAAGTATGGTGGGATTGAGCATTTGAGAGTTATGATGTCATTGGGTAAGGCATGCATTCGAGATGAGTTAGATGTATAGTATGTTCTATATTTTCCTCTAAGTTCCTAGGTATTCCCATGTTTTCTATGGCACTAGATTATCTCTGGTGGATGATTTAGATGCCTTTCCTAGTATGGTTGCTTGATCACCATTAGCCCATTTCCCTCATTGTGTGATCATAATCTATGCTCATGGTTTATGAAGTTTTCTTGGTAAAAATAGAATGTGTGGTTTTTCATAAAAGGGTTTCAAGAAAGATGTTTTGAAAGAATAAATGTTTTCCCCTATTTCAATTGTATGATAAATGAACATTTCCCATTTGGTTCTCTTCCCCATTTTCCCCAAGAAAATAATTCTCCTCTATTAAAGGAAGCTTGTTTTAAATTATGAGGGAAATGAATTGTGATTTTTTTCTTTAAAATGAAAAGTGTGGAAAACCTAAATTTATATAATGTACTTCAAAGCTGAAATTGATGTTTATTTATTTAAAGTAATTGCATTGGGAATAGATTTTTTGATCTTACCTACTGAGTTTTAATACTCACGACTATATTTATTTATTGTTTTTATTTTATGTTGCTGGTTCAAAATCTGGTTTAATCAACTTAGATGATGATTGGTTATGTACTGGAGGGTGACCCTAGGGGTCACATGGATATGTTTTGGTTTTCAAGTTTAGTTTTTGGTTTTTTTTTATATTTTTGTTTCCCAGTGGGTTGTATTTTCATTTTAAGTGTAAATGATGTTCAGTTTGGTAATTAAATTTATTTTGGGATGCTTCTTTATTATTCTGATACTTGTTTTAGTTTATATTGGGTGAAATGATTCCCATCATCACTCTATTGATGCCCTTGGAACTTGTCGCCTGCCCAGGAGGATCGAGAACACCTCTCAGGACTTGTTGTGGGCCCACTCAAGTGACCAGTTTGGGGTCAAACTAGGTTAGTTTGTAACAAAATGGTATCAGTTTAGGTTGTCTCTTTAGAGGACCTTGTTTTTCAGATCACCCTTTGTTATTTAGAGATTTTAAGATAAATGGAGTAGTACTATAGACACTTGAGAGGTAGGAATGGGAGACCATCATGAACCCTTTCTCATTCTGATCCTCATGTTTCTATTGGAAGTCTAGTTTTTTTTGGTTTCTTTTGATTCTTATGGATTGTTGGGAATTAGGAAACGAAAATGGTGTTGGTCTAGTGGTATTTGTGATCTTGTAGGGCCTGAAAATCCTTGTTGAGAAAGGTACATGGTCCTAAAGGACTCCCTGTAGTGGTGGCATGATTGGCATATAGCCAACAACCATATGGTTAAGTCACCTATTGACATTAGTTCCCCCAAGTGAGTTGTTTTGGGTCTTCCTTGATTCTGAACATTGTTTTGAAAACTCTTGTTTTGGAATTGTGAAAAATTGAATTTAAAATAGTAATGGATTTGTTTTGGAAATTGTAAAATGTATTCTCATAATTTAATTTATGGAAGGCTTTAGAAAATTGGGTTTTTGTAAAATTATTTTTTCGGGTTGAAATGGAAATGGTTTAACGGGATTTGTTTTTATAATCAAAATATGGAGTTTATTGAAATTGTTTGTTTGGAAAATGGAAATTTATTTTGAAGAGAGTTTTTGAATTAGTTATAAATAAGAATAAATGGGTTTTTAGTCGAACAATTCTTAATGAAATGAGATTTTTTGAATTAATGGAAATGTATTGAATTAGATGAATTGGTATTATTGTGATTTATCTTTTTTTCTAAATTTATATTTTGAGTTTTGGGTGATTCGGATTTAAATTTTCAGTTTTGGGGTGTTTCCACTTAGCACATAGTCAACGCGCGGTTTGGGAAAACCGTACAACTTGCTCCAGGTAACCATGAGAGCTTTGGTTTGTTTATGGTTGAGGGTGCACATCCCATTCATAGTTATTCAAACCATTTTTAAAGAGTGTGGGAATCCACTATCTTGGGATAGAACCATTCCACATGGTTGGCACACAATTTGTAAACCTTGTAGCCAAACCATGCCCATGGTATCCAGTAAGGGGTGCACCGTTGGTGTAAAGTTTGGTAAACCGTTTGTCCTTACCTTGTACAGTTCCTAGGTGTCTTAAAGATATGAAAACTTAGATTGAATTTTATATTTTGAAATTGTAAAGGAAGTTGTAGTTGGCCTTTGGTATTCTTGTGTTTTAGTAATTATGTTTCTTATGTGGTGTTTTGAGATTGAGGATTCTTATTAATATATTGGTTTTAATTGAGTTCTTTGTTTTATCGTTTCTTAGTGTCTGTCCCCAAAAATATTTGATGGATACTTAAGGTGTATATAAGGGTGGGTAACCATTATAAAACTTTCCAATTGATCAAACCATATACTACATTCCTAAATTTTGGAAGTTTAATCCTCCTCTCTTTTATGGTCAGGTGAATCATCTCGAAGCAGAAGAGTGGATGCGAAATATTGAGAGAAAATTCAGTTTCCTAGATTTGTCTGAGTCATTAAAGGTAAGATTTTAAACCTTTATGATCAAAGATACAACTTGGAAATGGTGTAAGTCGGTCTCTCAAAACAATCCTCAAAAATATCTTACCTAAGAGTTCTTCAAGGCTTCATTTATCCCAAATTACTTTTCTGAGATGATGAAGGTAAGGTAGGGGGTGGAGATGTGTTATATTCAGTAGATTGATAGATTGGTGTTGGATTTTTATTATTACTTTGAAGATCTATTTCCAAATTATCTAGGGTGTGTTGTGAATGATCCCTTTAAGGCTTGACATTTCGACTATGGGATTCATCCTAACCTATAGTTAAAGGTTTTAAAGTTCAAATTAACCTCTCTTTTTTATGCGGTGAGACAGACTATTCATGTTAAAGATGTTCTAGAAGGAGTGCTTGATATGGAAACCTTTTTCTAGTCTTTGAAAGTGGTGAAGGGAGTTCCAGTAAAAATAATGGGCAACGTCTTGAAGATGATGATACTGGTAGGGGAATTAATAGGCCTCAGACCTTTCATCAGCCGATTTTGGGCACAATATCTCGATGTGTAATCAGTATGGTAAGTGTGGTCATAATAATTCATCTTTTCCAAGTGCATTGAAGACCTTCCATGCTTTTGGCCACCTAGGTCACTTGAATGGTTCTATCAAGGTGTTTCTAGGAAGAATCATGGAGCCAGATCCAACTCTTTAAAATATTCCCTAGTCTATTTGCAAGAGTATGGCACTATTTGGGCTCAGTTTAGAGTATCTCTCATTGTAATGTTTCTTTATTGTAAAGGTTGTATCCGGTGGTATTTTTTTGGTTTTAAATTATATTTTAATTGTAAGAATGGATTTTTTTCAACCCCTTGAGAACTTCTATTTCAACGGAATCTTGTTTTGGAAAATTATGAACTGTGAGTTCTGGTCAGGGATTTTCAGCTCCTAACCACAAGGCAGTGGATGCTTCAAACATCAGGGCTCCAACCATAGGCCCCAAAGTGAAGCTTGTGCATATTTAGGAATCCCAAGAGTGTGAGGGACCTCGTTCTATCTTTTATCATCAGTGTAAGAATAGATATAGTTTAAGGTCCCCTATTGTGACTCTTGTTTCCCCCTTATGGTGGGGGTTTGTTGATCGATGTGGGGGGGGGAGTTTCTAAGTTGGATCGTGTTGGGTTTCCCATGTTGTTCATCTCATAAATGGTGGGGAGACCCACCATGGGTCTCGTTGAGTTTTCTATTGTGATAAATTGGGGCTAGATGTTTCCTAATAGTGGGGAGTCCGTTCGGGATTCCCTACATTGATAATCTAGTATAGCCCCTGGGGCAGCTCGTCAATGGGTAGTTTTTTTGGTTTGTTGGTTCCAAGTCTTTCCTTACAATTTAATGTTGGTATTTTGGATTAATTTCAATAGATTTTTTTTAAATAAGTTGTAGAAGTCCTAGTTCAAGATTTTCATCATTTTTTGAGAAGTGGTTTTAGTTTTTTGATTAATTTTGGGAAGAAGTGTGTGTTTATTCATGGTGTTTTTCAAGGGGTTATATAATTTGAGGAGTTGACTCATGTGAGTGTTTGAACATTTATCTTTGATTAATCAATTGTAAATTTTGTGGATTTCTGGGGGACAAATCATAATGATGGAGATAATTGTCACACCTAGGTTTTCATTTTCGTCCTTTGTTTTGAATTATCTTTTCTTTCCTAGTTTTCTCTTGAGTTTCGGGTGTTCTGGATCTAAATTTGGTGTTTTGGGTGTTCTTGATTTAAATTTTGAGTCAAGGAAGTTTTGGGTAGTATTTGGACTTAGTCATTGTTAGTGTGAAGGTATGGGAAGGAAATGGTTTGGTGGAGAGTTTTTGAAACCCCTAGTGTCACTTCTCTAGTGGGTGTGTGTGATGGATGGTTTATCCCCTTGAGTTAGAAGAGTTTAGGGGTGAAAAGGGTGATGTTTGGGAGCTTTTCTCCAGGTCGCACAGTTAAGGTGCATGCTTAGTTTAACCATGTAGACAAAGTGTGCACAGGTTGCACAGTTTGGTCGCATGGTTTAACTAACCATGCAGCCTAAGTGTGCATCCCATGGAGCACTAGACAGTGGGCAATCACATGGTTTGTGCATGATTTGTAAAACTGTGTGAGCTGACTGTGAAACCCACTTGAGAAAGGTTATTTTGGGGTTTTCTCTATCTTTTTAATTGGGGTTTCCTCCCTTATATTCCCCACTTGAACTCCCCTAACCTAGACGACTCCCATGGATCATTTTGGCTCCTACAAGCTCCTCCAAGGTGATTTTGATGTGGTTTCTTGGTGATTCTTCACCCGAATCAAAAGGTTAGGGCTCCCTTATCTTTCTCCACTGCTTTTCTTCCATTTCCCCTTTCTCCTATAATACTAGTGTCCATTTTTGTATGATTTGTATACCTATCATGGTGCAAAATTGGGGGTTTTCCTTCTTAGGGTTCCTTGGGGATGTCCATGCTTCCCATAACCTTTGTGAAGTCATTTGGGTTGGGCATCATTGAAGTGAATGCGATTTGATTTAGGATCCCTTTTCATTTCCCCTTAAAGTTCAAGAATACATTTATTTCTTGATTTTATCACCTTCTATGGATATCAATTAGTTATGGATGATTTTTATAATTAATGTTTGATGTGAAATGAGGTGATTTCCAGTTGATTTTAATCTTTATAAATGGTTGTATTGGGTTTTTCACACCAAGTGCTTGACAAAATGTCTGGTTGGATCTTGTAAATGCGTTTTGGATTTGAAGTGATGGTTTGGGTTTCCTAAATGGGTTTCAAAATGTGCTTTTTATTTTCAAAGTGTCTTGTTTGTGGTTCTTTAAGAAAATGGTTTAACATGTGATGGTTGTGTGAGGCCTGGTTGGCACTTTAAAAATGGTTTCATCAAAAAAAAACCCCTTGGAATGGGTCCTCGCCTTATTGGTTGATGATAGATGGGAATGTCCTCAGTTTGGTACTTCCCTTTTATAATGATGGTTTAAAGGTAAGGGAATATTCCTTGGGGTGGATAAGGTGGTGCTGGTTTGTGTGACTTCTGTGATGGCTTGTATGTATGGTTTGTTGCTTGGGTAGTTTGTCACACCCCCTTGTGAACATGACATGGGAACCTAAGAGAGCTAAGAAGACTTTTACGAATGCTTGCTTTACTAGTTTAGATTACGCACTAGGTTTCGACCCTTAGTATGGAATCTCTGCTTTGGGATTGTTCCCCTCAGGCATGCCAGGTAGAGTGTGATCGAGCATTTGGGCATTATGGTGTCATTGGGTAAGGCATGCCTTCAGGGTGAGTTAGATGTATAGTGTATTATGGAATTTCCTCTGAGTTCCTAGGTATTCTTGTGCTCCCTCTGGAACTAAATTATCTTCAGTGGATGATTTAGATGTCTTTCCTGGTATGGTTGCTTGAGCACCGCTAGCCCATTGCCTCGTTGTGTGATCATAATCTATGCTCGTGATTTATGGTGTTTTCTTAGTAAAATTAGAATGTGTAGTTTTTCATAAAAGGGTTTCAATAAAGATGCTTTTAAAGAATAAATGTTTTCCCCTTTTTCACTTTTATGATAAATGAACATTTCCCATTTGGTTCCCTTCCCCTTTTCCCCAAGAAATTAATTCTCCTCTATGAAAGGAAGCTTGTTTTAAATTATGAGGGTGATGGATCGTGATTTGTTTTCTTTAAAATGAAAAGTGTGGAAAACCTAGATTTATATAATATATTTCAAAACTCAAATCAGTGTTTATTTATTTAAAGTAAGTTTATTGGGAATAGATTTATTCGGGATTTCCTCCTAAGTTTTAATACTCACATTTATGGTTCTTTCTTATTTTTAGTTTATGTTGCAAGTTACAGCTCTCGTTTGATCGCCTTGGGTGATAGTTGGTTATGGACTCGAGGGTGACCCTCAGGTTCACATGGAGATGTTGTGGTTTTTAGATTTAGTTTTGATTTTTTTTCATAGTTTTTTTGTATAGTCGGTTTTATTTTCATTTTAATTTTAAATGATGTTCGGTTTGGTAATTACATTTATTCTAGGATGTTCCTTTATTATTCTGTTGCTTTTATTTATTTATATTAGGTGAAATCGTTCTAATTGTCACTTTGTTGATTCCCTTAGCGCTTATCGCTAGTCCGGGAGGATTGGGAACGCCTCTTGGGCCTTGTTGCGGGCTAGCTAGGGTAACCGGTTCGGGGTCGACCTGGGTTGGTTCGTGACATGGACCATCAAACCCTTTCTAACAATCCACCAAATGATTGAATATCGTTAAGATGCAAAAATTCAAGAGCCAAACTCAGATTCATTTTCCCTATTCTCATCCAAATCTCCTTCCTCAAGTGTGTCGCCATTATAAGGTCAATTAATCTACCTTCCTCCACGAGTAGTTTCTCCACATCTAACATTGAGTTGTAAGGAAAAGACATCATGCGATGTAGGGTATAGTCGCCATCAGAATCGCTGCCATGGGTGCTCCCATGGAACCCATCAAAACCCATCTTCTTCTATATTTTTGTTATTTATATAATTAATATCATCTATTTATTTATTTTTATTCATTTTTTATGTTCGTGTAATTCACGTAAATGTTTGGAATTTACTTTTTAAAATTTTTTAATTTACTTTTTTGTAATTTTTTGTGATTTAACTAATTTTATTTATTCATCTATTATTAAATATTCATTAACAATGTTAAAAATATATTTAATCACTTTGTAATATTTAATTATATATATATATATATATTTACTATACATGTAATATTTTCAATATGTTTATAATTTATGTGAATAATATTCATTCAATTTTGTTTATTAATTTTTATCATTTAAAATATGTTTGAAATTTATATAATTAATCTATTAAAATAAATTTTTTAATAATTTTGTAATTTAAATAGTTAATTATAAAATTATAAATATGATTAATTTTTTAAAACATATTTATAAAATTAAAAATAAATAAATATATATCTAAATAATTGTAAAATTATAATGAATATATTTAAATTTTAAATTTATTTACTATATTTATAACTATATATATTTATATATTAATACATACATATATATATAATTATATAAATATATTGATAATTATAAAAAATACTTATAAATATATTTATTTATAATTATATATAAATATTTATGAATATATTTATTTATAATTACAATTATAAATAAATATATATATATATATATTTAAATAATTATAAAATTATAATAAATATATTTAAATAATAAATATATTTATTATATTTATAATTATATATATTTATCTATTAATAGATATATATATATATATATATATAATTATATACTAATATCTTTAAATATATTTATTTTAAATTATAATTATAAATAATATATATATATATGTATATATATATGTATATTTAAATAATTATAAAATTATAGCAAAGATATTTGAATAATAAATATACGTATATATTAATAAATATATATATAATATATAAATATATATATTTATATAATTATATATAATTGTATACAAATATTTATAATTATATACGAATATTTTTTAATAAATTTATTTATAATTATATATATTTAAAAAATTATAAAATTATAATAAATATATCTAAATAATAAATATATTTATTATATTTATAATTATATATAATTATATATTAATATATATATATATATATATATATATTTCTATATATGATTATTAAAAAATATATAATTATATATATGTGTATAAATATTAAAATATAGGAAATAGGTTCGAGTATAAGTTGGCAAGCCAACCGATACCTGTCAAATTTATTAGAAAAAAGTAAATAACAACAAAAGAGAGGAGGATGGGGACAAACATGCATTCCTGCCCTCCATCAAGGTAAATGAACTACGCATCAAATGGATTAGGGTCATCCTCATAGTCATACTCAGAGTCATCGGCATCATTGGTGGTTTCCCACTCAGACTATGACTACTTTTTATTAAAGATCATAGAGTATTTCTCCATGAGCTTTTCCTGCCCTAGAGTGAACTGAGTCTAAGTATCCTTGGTAGAAGACCCGGTAAACACAGTTCGGCCACACCCAAGTGTAGTAGCCCAATCATCTCATCCATAGCCTTTTGGATAACGACCTTATCTCAAGGATTTATGTTGTTTCCAAGTCTCTTCCACTTTCTCCAATAGAGGATACTCCTTATCAGTGATTTCAATAACCACAGAAGAATCAAGTGGACACTCTTGCCATGTCATCATTGTAACGACCCAAAATTTCATTAATGGAAATTCCTATTGATCTAATTAAATTTCTTATTATGTAAAATGGATATATAAAATTTGAACTTCTTTGGTTTTATGTTTTTTTATTTTAAAATACCGTTAAGAATTGTGAACATTGCTAATATATCCGTTGAAATGTGATCACATGATTAGTATAAATATAGGCCTTTAACGAATTCAATTTACTCAGGCAAAGGAACCGATGGCCTCATCCAGTAGACTTTCCTTGTACGAAGCCCATTTATCATAGCTTGGAAAGGAGGCGGTATCATTGGGCTTCACACTTGACCAATCCCAAGCCGGTCTTGAACACGTTAAGCTTGAGAAAAACTAACAATGGGAGAAGTGGAAGTTGATAGAGATTACCACACGAGTAATGTTATCCTAGCCACCCCAAGATTCTGTCACAATTGTGCACCTTACACTAAGGTCTTATGCGGGTGTTATAATGGGTTATGTAACAATACCCTAGTACTATGATTATGTACATTATTTTTGTATATAATAAAGAATATACTTTCATTTTATTATTGTTACTTTGTAAATTGTTTTTAAAGCACAAATAGTATTTTTAGTTAATATTTAACTAATAAATCTATTTATATGAATTAATGGATTTTTGAATTAAATAATATTTTAATATAATATTATTATTATCATTAAATTAATTTATATTAAATATAAATGATCGTATAATTTTTATGAATTCAATTGTAACTTTTATTAAGGTTTGAAAGATGTTTTTGTCAAAACCCATGAGTTTTCGATAAATGTCGGTTTTTATTTTAAAAGTAAAAATTCACTTATTTAGAAAATTATTTAGATAAAATGAATATTATTTTTGGAATCAGGACGTCGAAATTATCCAACGGTGAAATCTTCATAATTTTCTGAGAGTCAAATTTTTGGGTAAAAATTAAATACCGTTTAAATATATAATGTGTTTTATGACATCATAATGACCCAATAGTAATGTAATAAAATAATATAAACATTATGTTCGGATAATATATGTTTTACCATTAAAATAATGTGATTTTGGGTTTGTTTTATTTATTTTACAAAGCTTTAGTGGACCCTTCAAGACTTATAAAACATTTTGTCTTTATAAATTGTTTTCCTTTAGAGTGTGACTCACCTCCACATAAGAAACCCTGTTATTTTAAGAAGTTCAGACATTGGACATATAAAGTATTGTTTTACACTCCCCTTTGGAAAAAACCATGGGCTGGTTTGTGGTTTTGATTAGTTTAATGTGTGGTTCCCCAAACCTAAATAATAAAGAATTCTCTCTCCCTTCCTATATAAAATGGATATATAAAATGTGAACTTCTTTGGTTTTATGTTTTTAGAATTTAAAATACTGTTAATAATTGTGACCGTTTCTAATATAACTGTTGAACTGTGATCACGTGATTAGTATAAATATAGGCCTTTAACGAATCCAATTTACTCAGAAAAAGGAACCAATGGCCTAATCCAGTAGACTTTCCCCATATGAATCCCATTTATCAGAGCTCAGAAAGGAGGTCGCATCATTGGGCTTCACTCTTGACCAATCCCAAGACAATATTGAACACGTTAATCTTGGGAGGAACTGACTATGGGAGAAGTAGAAGTTGATAGAGATTACCACTCCAGCAATGTTATCCTAGCCACCCCAAGAGTCTTTCACCATTGCGCACCTTACCCTAAGGTCTTATGCGGGTGTTATAAGGGGTTATGTAACAATACCCTAGTACTATGATTATGTATATTATTTTTTTTATATAATAAAGAATATACTTTCATTTTATTATTTTTACTTTGTAAGTTGTTTTTAAAGCGAAAATAGTATTTTTAGTTAATATTAAACTAAGAAATCTATTTCGATGAATTAATGGATTTTTGAACTAAATAATATTTTAATAAAATATTATTATTATTAAATTAATTTATATTAAATATAAATGATCATATAATTTTTATGAATTCAAATGTAATTTTTATTAAGGTTTGAAAGCTGTTTTTGTCAAAAACCCATGAGTTTTCGATAAATGTCGGTTTTTATTTTAAAAGTAAAAATTCACATATTTAGAAAATTATTTAGATAAAATGAATATTATTTTTGGAATCCGGACGTTGAAATTATCCAACGGTGAAATCTTCAAAATTTTCTGAGACAGTCAAATTTTTGGGTAAAAATTAAATGTTGTTTAAATATATAATGTGTTTTATGACATCATAATGACCCAATAGTGATGTAATAAAATACTATGAACATTATGTTCGGCTAAGCTATGTTTTATAATTAAAATAATGTGATTTTGGGTTTGTTTTATTTATTTTACAAAGGTTTAGTGGACCCTTCAATACATATAAAACATTTTGTCTTTTTAAATTGTTTTCCTTGAGAGTGTGACTCACCTCTACATAAGAAACCCTATTATTTTAAGAATTTAAGCCATTGGCCTTGTAAAATATTGTTTTACACTCCCCTTTGGCAAAACCCATGGGCAAAAACCATGGGTTGGTTTGCGGTTTTGATTAGTTTAATGTATGATTCCCCAAACCTAAATAATAAAGAATTCCCTCTCCTTTCCTATATAAACCCACCCAAGCTCCCACTTATTATAGCGACCCGAGCCTTTTACATAAAACATTTCATGATTTTAAGCATAATTAATCATCATAGTACAATCCCAAGGATCTTTAAGTCTAGTGTCTTGGAAGACTAGGTACATATAACATAAAACATGGGGCTAAAAAAACTTCTATATTTAATCTCTATAAAGAGATTCTAACTTCCTTTGAGCCCTTACATCTACGTAGGGTACCCTGGGGAATACATGAACAAAGGGATGAGCTAAAAATCCCAGTAAGGGAATGAACATAAAGATACATCTCAAGCACATGAGTTAGGAGGCATGACATAATGATATCCAAAGCATGAAACTCATAAAATCATTTAATATAAGCATGGGATCATATAAACATGGAATCATATAAATGTGGCAGAATCATAAATCATATATTTAGTATGGTTTAAGGATAACTTCCAATCCTGTTACCCATTTTAGTACGGGTCAACGCTAACCGCCAATCTCGTTTCACATCGCATCTCATGAGACTTAACCTTACACAATGAATTAGAGCGCTATTTGGGCGCACCCATCTCAACATTTTCATGAATATTCTTGACACATAAATATTCTTACCACATATACAATCATACATAATCAACCATACACAAACATAAGGGTACCCATGGAAAGAATTGGGTACCACAATCATGTCATCAATCATAACCAATGGGCGTATCATGAAAGTGTCCATGTAAGGAAAGAATTAGAAAATACATGGACTTTCATAGGATAAAATAGGAATATAATATGGTAAGTTGTGTCAAACATAAGTGACAACATATGAGAAATATATTTTAGAAACATTAGCATTAAAACATTTATGTGTGGTTTTAAGGAAAATACTATAGAGCTTTTAAAATAGTAAAGAAGACATTCTTTTATATAAAACCAGAATTGAACCAAGAATGTTTTTTTAATAAAAATATAGAATTCAAAAAGATAATGGTGTCTTAAAATAGAATAAAGAGTGTACTTGAAATTGGGTAAAATTTTGGGAAGTTCCTTTAAAACGAGTGTGGTTATTGGGAAGTATCGAAGAGAGATTCACTTAAAAGCATGTATATCCCTGAAAGTGAATGAGAGATAGATCTTGGAACATGAGTTTGGAGCATATAAACATAATGTTGAATTTATACATAAAATAAAAGACAAAAACATTTTGGTAAAAAGAAAGATAGAGCAACCCGAAGGAATAAAGGAAGTTCAGGTAGAATCCATCTTGGTTTATTGGCATGGTATCAGGTGGAACTAAGAGGGATAGATGAGAGATATAAGTGGTTTCTCATCACTTATAAAACATTATGTCAGTATGGGGAAGGTGTATAAATGTACCCTATCACTTGTTATTACACAAAAAGTCATATCATAGAGAACAATCTTGATTAAGAGTAAAAATGGGAGGATCCCTTACCTTAAATTCGTTGGTGTTCTCCACTTGTTATTAAAGACCTAAATAAACAAATTAGGCTTATTAATTAACAAGTAAAGAACCTATTATATATTCAATTTATTTATTATAAACCTTTTTAGTTCATTCAAAGCCTTTTTGATTAGTTACAAGGCTCAATTTCATTGTTCGGGCCCGTTTGTTTACTTGGTTTTAGAAGATCGGTTCACTTATATTCAAGTTTGGATTAGTGCAAGATGAAAGTGGTTGTCCAGAATTGAAGTTATATTATTTAGTTCATATCCAAGAGATTAAATTGTTTTAATTTTAATTAGTTTACTTGGAGTGAAGTCAAATTATTATATCTATAACTATAGTGATAACTATTTTTGTTAATCGGTGGATTTGATTACAAAGAATGTGTTTTGCTTTATAACTTAATTCCATTTGTAACAATGGATTACAGAACCAAAAAATAGGATATATTACATATATAATAATATAGTTCAACCATAACACAATTGGTTTCATGACCAGAATTAAAGATAATAACAGAAATTGATAAATTGTTGTCCTTGAATGTGCTAAATTAGCACATCTCAAACGGTGCTTTCATTTCTTTCAAATAAATGGGTGGGGAAAGGAGAGAAGATAATTAAATATACCACTAGAAAGAAGAAATTCCATTAAATGTATGTTATTGGATTTATTATACTATTATGGTGAAGGTAGGTGAGGAAGGAAATAAAAAAGAAAAGAACTTAAAAGAAAAGAAGAAATTGGGAAGAGGAATTTACCTCTTGAGACTTCCTCCTTTGAGAACCTCTTAAGGGGGGAGGTTTTTGGTATTTTGAGGAGGTTGAGAGATTTTGTACGTTGGGGAGGACCTTGGAGAGATATTTGGGAAGAATAATGGCAAGGCACAAGGATTGAGAGGAGTGGAGAGAAGAGGGAGTGAAGGGGGATTTTATAGTGGAGGAGAGGAGGGATTTCATAATATTATAATCATTAATTTATTATTTCTTCCCAAGACAAGGAATAGTAAGTATTCCATGAACAATAATACTAAATGGGTCATGTGAATTTGAACCATGGGTGGTTACATCATCCATGATACTAGTAATATTCTATTTATCTTATAATGTATATATACGGTAAATTACTATATTTTACTATTCATCAAAAAATCAAGTATTTCAGAAAAATATCAAAAATTCACCCTAACCATTTTTCAACGTGTAGAATCCAAATATGAAGTCCATTTTTCAAAAAAATAATTTTCTAAATATGATTATTTTAATATTTAATTAAAATCATAATTTATTATCAAAAACCTGTTTTAAAACACTCATTAACTCATTCTAAAATATAGGTATATCATACTTCCAACATGAATATTATTTTTATACTATCATAGGTGAGGTTACTATTCAGTAGTGTATATCACTATTCATAAGTTTATGTTACCATTCATAAGGGTAGGTTACTATTCCACAAAAATTATGTTTTTCTTATCGGACTCCAAAAAACTTACTGATTGCAACCGTGTATGTCAGATTTTCAAAATTCCAAACACAGAAGTGAAAAAATTATGTTTAAAGGTCACTTATCACTTATTAGTTTATTATTATGTGATTTTATGGCATATTTATAAGAAGGTAATTTCAATTAAAAACATTAGGTTGTTACATTCTTCCCCCTTACAAAATTTTTCCCTCGAAATTTCATTTTACATTCTAGGACAAAAACAGATGTGGGTACTTTTCCTTCATTACTTCCTCCAATTCTCATGTTGCCTATTCGTACTTATGGTTTCACCATGGTACCTTGACCAGATGAGTAGTCTTGTTGCGTAGAACTTTGTCTCTACGATCCAAGATCTTCACCGGTTGCTCCTCGTAAAAGAGATCATCCTCCAACTGTACCACCTCTAAAGAGAGTACATGTGTAGGGTCTGGTATGTACTTCCTTAAGAGGGATACATGAAAGAAATCATGTACTTTTGACATGGTAGGTGGAAGTTCCAGTCGATAGGCCACATCTCCAACTAGATCAAGGTTCTCAGAGGGGCCAATGTACCTGGGAATAAACTTACCTTTCTTCCTGAATCGCATGACTCTCTTCCATGGAGATATTTGAAGGATGACTTTATCTCAAATGTAAAACTCCAAGTCCCTTCGACAGTTGTCATCATAGCTCTTTTTTTGACTTTGAGTCGCTTTGATGTTTTTCTGGATGACTTGAACCTTCTCTGTCATCTCTTGAACAAGATTGGGTCCAAGTAGCTTTCTTTCTCCAACTTCATCCCAACAGGTTGGAGTTCTACATCGCTTTCCATATAGAGCTTCATATGGAGCCATCTTAATACTCGAGTGGAAGCTATTGTTGTATGAGAACTCAACCAATGCGAGATGTTGATCCCATCCACCTTTTAATTATAGAGAGCAGGCTCTAAGCATATCTTCAAGCGTTTGAATATTTCTTTCAGACTGGCCATCCGTTTGGGGGTGATAGGCCATGATGAAATTTAATTCAGTACTCAAAGAATGTTCAAGGATCCTCCGAAATTTTGAAGGGAACCTTGGATCATGGTCAGAGACAATTGAGAGTGGAACACCATGCAGTCTCACAACTTCCTTCACATATATCTTTGCAAGTTGTTCAAGCAAGATATCTTCCTGAATAGCAATGAAATGGGATGTCTTGGTGAGTCAGTCAACCACAACCCATATCACATTATTTCCCTTCGACGACTTCGGGAGACCCATGAAAAAGTCCATAGTAACATTTTACCATTTCCACATGGGTATAGGAAATGGTTGCATCATACCTTTGGACTTTTTTCGCTCATCTTTAACTTGCTGACATACCAAGCACCTTGATATATATTCCGCAATCTCCTTCTTCATGTTATCCCACCAGAAGTGTTCTTGGAGATCACGGTACATTTTGGTACTCCCAGGATAGATAGAGAAGGTCGAGCTATGTGCATCATTCAATATCTCCTTCTTTATCTCTAGATCAGATGGTACACATAATTATGTCCCAAATCTTACAACTCCTTCCTCATCAATTTTGAAATCGGAGGATTTCCCATTTTTAACAGCTTCCACCCTTTTCTGAATTTCCACATCCTTTCTTTGAGAATCCTTTATTTTCTCCAAGAGGGATGGTTGAGCAATCATTTGAGAAAGGATTGATTATGTTCCTCCCTTAATGATTCCCATGTCTATACTTTGTAAATCCAAGAAGATCATATCCTTTTCAATTCTCATCATTGATAAAGATGCAGGATCCTTTCTACTTAGAGCATCTGCCACCTTGTTTTCCTTACCGGGATGGTAGTGGATTGAGCAGTCATAATCCTTGATGAGCTATATCCATCTTCGCTAGAATATATTAATCTCTTTCTGTGTGAATATATATTTGAGACTCTTGTGGTCAGTATATATCTCACGTTTTCCCCATAGAGATAATGCCACCAGATTTTCAACGCCAAGATCACATCCGCCAACTCCAGATCATGTGTGGGATAGTTTTACTCATCTATTTCCAGCTGCATTGAGGAATAGGATATCACTTTATCATTTTTCATTAGCACATAGCCTAATCTTTTCTTAGAAGCATCACTATACACCAAAAAGAGTTCTCCATTTGAAGGGAGTGTGAGTATCGGCGCAGTGATAAGACTCTTTTTCAACTCCTTGAAACAGTCTTCAAATTCCTAGGTCCAGATGAACTTTACTCCCTTCTGTGTCATCTTGGTCATTGGGTTTGACAATCATGAAAAGTTCTTCATGAATCATTTATAATACCCAGGTAGACCTAAAAATCTGCAGATATCCACTACATAAGTTGGCCTCATCCACTCTTCAATTGCCTTCATCTTGGAAAGTTCCACAGATATATCCATTTTATGGTGATAACATGCCCCAAGAATGATACTTCCTCCATCCAGAACTCAAATTTACTGTACTTTTCATACAAATTCTCCCTTCGCAAAGTCTTTAACACATTTTTCAAAATGCTCCTCATGTTCCTCCTTGATCTTGGAGTATATCAGAATATCATCAATAAATACCACCACAAATTTTTCGAAGTAATCTCTAAAGACTCTATTCATTAAATCCATAAAAATTGTTGGAGCATTTGTGAGTCTGAAGGGAATCACTATGAACTCATAGTGTTCATACCTCATTTAAAAGGTAGTCTTGGTAATATCTTCCTTCCTCACCTTTAGTTGGTGATATCCCAACCGAAGGTCCACCTTAGAGAAATAACTGACCCCACGAAGCTGATCGAACAAGTTATCTATCCATGGAAGGGGATAATTGTTCTTTATCGTGATTTTATTGAGCTCACGATAATCAATGCAGAGGCGCATTTATTCATACTTCTTCTTGATTAAGAGGACTGGAGCACCCCACGGTGAAGCACTCGGGCGTATAAAACGCTTCTCCATATTCTCCTGTAACTGCTTCTTCAGCTCTTCTAGATCTACAGTGGACATTCTGTAAGGTGTATTTGATATTGGAAAATATCTAGGGATAAGTTTAATTGAGAACTCAACCTCTCGGTCAGGAGGAAGACCAAACAACTCTTCAAGGAATACATCTGTGTAATCCCTCACGATGGGCATGTCTTCAAGAATGATTCTATCCTTTGTCCCAATCATTTGATCTAGATATGCTTCCTCAAAAGGAAGTAGTATCCAAACTTGAGACGAAGATTCTAAAGGAGACTCATCTTCTTCCTTACACTTGTAAAGAATCAAAGGATGCTTAGGGATGTGAAAACGGATCTCCATTTCCTGAAAATTGATATTGTACTTGTAAAAAGATAGCCAATCCATGCCCAAGATAGCATCGAACTCCACTAAAGGAAATATGACAAGATTTTATGGGAGGTTCAGTCCACAAAAATTAACTGGGGAGGAGTTATAAACCATGGATGTAATAATTTCCCCATTCTCTGTTCTCACAGATAACTTTTCCTACAAATTTTGAGGTGGTATTTGAATAGTTCTATTAAACTTTCAAGATATGAAAGAATTCAAAGAACCAAAATCAAATAGTATGTTTTCTATTCTTGAATGAATAACAATCTTACCTGTCACCACATAATTTTCCGGCTCCACCTCAGTAGCAGTGATATCATAAGCCCTTTCTTGTTGCCTTGGAGGTTGTTTCTGAATGCCTTTGAAAACTCTCGGCTTAGGGAAATTGTTTACATAATGACCAAGCTCCTTGCAGTTATAACACTGCACTTTGGGCTGAGTGTTGATCTGAACCTTCCATTCTTCTTCAACATTAACAGGATTTTTCATATCCCTTTGGCAGTTCCTGTCCAGATGATCAAACTTTTCGCATTTGAATCAATTCTTGGTTCCCTTGAGACATTCACCAAGATGCTTCTTCCCACAATTTTTGCAAAGTGGAAAGTGAGGCTTCTTTCCATGATGGGATTTTTTTTGATGAACCACCCATGTTGTTCTCTATTTTCCGCTTCGTGTCACTAGGCCCATGAGACCACTGAGAGTCTCCAATCTCCATTTCAACCTTGAGGGCACAACGGACAATCTCCTCATAGTTGTCGAAGTCTCAAATCGCCAACAAATTCCATAGACTCAGCTTTAGTCCGCTAAAGAAGTGATCCACCTTGCTTTCGGTGTTCATGACAAAGCCAGAGGAGTACCTTGCAAGACTTGTAAAGTTTTCTTCATATGCCTCGATGGACTCATCTTCCTTCTGCTTGAGTCCAAGGAACTCTCTTTCCATCTTGAGATGGAGGGTTCAAGGAAAATATTTGTTGAAAAACATCCTCTTGAATTCCTCCCATTCTATAGAATCAATTTCCTCTTGGGACATTGTATTCTTGATCAATGTCCACCATTGATCATCTTCCCCATCAAAACAATATACTGCCAGTACAACTTTCTCTTCTTCTAAGCATTGGAGGATAGAGAAAATATTTTTCAATGGAGTTAATCCATTGTTCTACGAGGAGGGGATCAGAAGACCCGCTAAACATGGGAGGCCTTTTCCGCATGAAGGGTTATATGGAAACTTGTTCTTTCCTTGGAGGAGGGGGACATTCCACCTGATTCAAGTTATTATTCATATCTCGAGCCAGATGAGCAAGTACTGGCATGAAGTTTTGAGCACCCACTTCCATCACATCAGGCATGTCATTAGGGCAATCATCACATTTCCTATCACATTGGTTGTTGGAACATGTTCTTCTATTTTCTTCCATTAACAAAGAAAAAGAACGTATAATTAGATGTCTTTAATACTTAACTATTGAGCATAAAAAGAAACTTTGAATATAAAAGTATGAACTTATAAAGAAGAAGTATATCCTGACTTGTGATTCCTTATGTTTATATCTAGGTTATCCTCAGTCTATTTCTTAACTTATATTCTTATGGGATTCTTTTTGTCCCTTAATAACAGTTCATACTAAGCTCGTGAATCTACCAAAGCATATCCCCCTGGAGTGTTGTAACCAAGAGTGCAGCAAGGCCCATTGTCGTGCACCATTTCTTGTTCGAGTCTAGCTCAAAGTGGTGTTTTCGGGTTTTACCCCTAGATACATCTATGCCAGAGATGCCTCTACCTGCTCGTATCCAGATACGGATGTATTTTCTTGATAAACCACTTACTCTAAAATAACCAAAATTTAGGACTGTTTCATTATACTTAGTCTCATCCTTAAGGTTCTCACTAAAGTTCTCTATTCCGAATATCCAAAAATAACTAGACCATCCTCTGATACCAACTATAGAAACCCGATCCTTTTAAATGAAACATTTTACGATTTTAAGCATAATTAATCATCAGAGTACAAGCCAAGGATCGTTAAGTCTATTGTATTGGAAGACTAGGAACATATAACATAAAACATGGGGCAAAAAAACTTCTTTATTTAATCTCCATAAAGAGCTTCTAACTTCCTTTGAGACCTCACATCTGCATAGGGTACCCTAGGGAAAACATGAACAAAGGGATGAGCTAAAAATTCCATTAAGGGAATGAACATAAAGATACTTCTCAAGCACATGAGTTAGGTGGCATGACATAATGATATCCAAAGCATGAAACTCATAAAATAATTTAATATAAGCATGGGATAATTGAAACATGGAATCATTTTAATGTGGCAGAATCATAAATCATATCTTTAGTATGGGTCAAGGCTAACCACCAATCTCGTTTCCCATTTTAGTACGGGTCAAGGCTAACCGCCAATCCCGTTTCACATCGCATCTCCTGAGACTTAACCTTATCCAATGCATTGGAGCACTATCTTGGCGCACCCATATCAACATTTTAATGAATATTCTTGCCACATAAATATTCTTACTACTTATACAATCATACATAATCAACAATACACAAACATAAGGGTACCCATGGAAAGAATTGGGTACCACAATCATGACATCAATCATAACCAATGGGCGTATCATAAAAGTGTCCATGTAAGAAAATAATTATAAAATAAATTGATGTTCATAGGTTAAAATAGTCATATAACATGGTAAGTTGTGTCAAACATAAGTGACAACATATGAGAAATGTATTTTAGAAACATTAGCATTAAAACATTTTTGTGCGGTTTTAAGGAAAATACTATAGAGCTTTTAAAATAGTAAAGAAGAAATTCTTTTATATAAAACCAGAATTGAACCAATAATGTTTTCATAATAAAAATACAGAATTTAAAAAGATAATGGTGTCTTAAAACAGAAGATATAGTGTACTTGAAATTGGGTAAAAGTTTGGGAAGTTCCTTTAAAACGAGTGTGCTTAATGGGAAGTATCGAAGAGAGATTCACTTAAAAGCATGTATATCCCCGAAAGTGAATGAGAGATGGATCTTGGAACATGAGTTTGGAGCATATAAACAGAATTTTTAAGTTCTACATAAAATAAAAGTCAACAACATTTTGGTAAAAAGAAAGATAGAGCAACCCGGAGGAATAAAGGAAGTTTGGGTAGAATCCATCATGGTTTATTGGCGTGGTATCGGGTGTAACTAAGAAGGATTTATGAGAGAGATAAGCGGTTTCTCATCACTTATAAAACATTAGGGCTGTATGGGGAAGGTGTATAAACGTACCCCATCACTTGGTATTACACAAAAAGGCATATCATAGAGAACAATCTTGATTAAGAGTAAAAAGGGGAGGATCCCTTACCTTAAATCCGTTGGTGTTCTCCACTTGTTATTAACGACCTGAATAAAAAAAATTAGTCTTATTAATTAATAAGTCCTTAACCTCTTCAATATTCAATTTATTTATTATAACCCTTTTTAGTTCATTCAAATCCTTTTCGATTAGTTACAAGGTTCAATTTCATTGTTCGGGCTCATTTGTTTACTTGGTTTAAAAAGATCGGTTCACTTATATTCAAGTTTGGATTATATGCAAGATGAAAGTGGTTGTTCAGAATTGAAGTTATATTCTTTATTTCATATCTAGGATATTACATGGTTTTAATTTTAATTAGGTTACTTAGAGTGAAGTCGAATTATTATATATATAACTATAGTGATAACCGTTTTTGTTAATCGGTGGATTTGATTACAAAAAATGTGTTTTGCTTTATAACTTAATTCCATTTGTACCAAAGGGTTACATAACCAAAAAATAGGATATATTACATATATAATAATCTGGTTCAACAATAACACAAATGGTTTCATGACCAGAATTAAAAAAAATAACAGAAATTGAAAAACTGTTGTCCTTGAATGTGCTAAATTAGCACATCTCAAACGGTGCTTTCATTTCTTTCAAATAAAAGGGTGGGGAAAGGAGATAAGATAATGAAATATTCCACTAGCATGAAAAAATTCCAGTACATGTATGTTACTGGATTTATCAAAGTATTATGGTGAAGGTATGTGAGGAAAGAAATAAAAAACAAAAGAACTTAAAAGAAAAGGAGTAATTGGGAAGAGGAATTTACCTCTTGAGACTTCCTCCTTTGAGAACCTCCTAAGGGGAGAGGTTTTTGGTATTTTGAGGAGGCTGAGAGCTTTTGGAAGTGGGGGAGGACCTTGTGGAGAGATTTGGGCAGAATAATTTCAAGGCACAAGGCTTGAGAGGAGTGGAGAGAAGAGGGAGTAAAGGGGGGTTTATAGTGGAGGAGAGGAGGGATTTCATAATATTATAATCATTAATTTATTATTTCTTCCCAAGACAAGGAATAGTAAGTATTCCCTGAACAAGAATAGTAAATGGGTCATGTGAATTTGAACCATGGGTATTGATATCATACATGATGCTAGGAATAGTCTATTTAGCTTATAATGTATATATACGGTAAATTACAGTATTTTACTATTCATCAAAAAATCAAGTATTTCAGAAAAATCTCAAAAATTCACCCTAACCATTTTTCGATGTATAGAATCCAAACATGAAGTCCATTTTTCAAAAAATAATTTTCTAAATATGATTATTTTAATATTTAATTAAAATCGTAATTTATTATCAAAAACCAGTTTTAAAACACTCATTAACTCATTCTAAAATATAGGTATATCATACCTCCAACTTGAATATTATTTTTATACTATGATAGGTGAGTTACTATTCATTAGGGTATATCACTATTCATAAGGGTATGTTACTATTCATAAGGGTAGGTTACTATTCCACAAAAATTATGTTTTTCTTATCGGAATCCAAAAAACTTACTGATTGCAACCGTGTATGTCAGATTTTTGAAATTCCAAACACAAAAGTGACAAAATTATGTATAAAGGTCACATATCACTTAGTAGTTCATTATTATGTGATTTTATGTCATATTTATAAAAAGTGAATTTCCATTAAAAACATTGGGTCGTTACACTTACTCTTCACTAAAAGCCTTTGGAGTTCGTCCAACCTCTACCCTACTCTCTCTAGAATCCTCCCAAGGCACCCGAAGCTCCCAAGAAGCCTCCCACAAGCCTCTCCCAAGCCTATGGGATCACACTTCTAAGTAAGGTATTCCTTCCTTCCTCTTTTTATCCAAGTTTCTTAATATTGTTATGCCCTTTTATTTTCAATTATCAATTTTGGGGTATGATTTCACACCTCCCCCATACTGCCCTCTTTATGTTTGAGTGATGATATACACCTTTATCTCTCATTAATTCCTCCCATGTACACCCATTACCATGTCAAAATTCTGTAAGTAATTTCTCTCTCCTAATTTACATTCAATAAATTCTTTTATATTATGCATCTAAATTCTATTCTGTTTTTTGGTATATTTTTTACCATGATCCACTTACTGTCCATTTAATGTATAAATTTTGAGAGACCCCTTTCACTCTCATCAACCCATTTTACGAATCTCTATTTGACGTCGTTATGCAACTGAAATTACACCAAAATTTCCATGCCAAAATCATTGTGTAGTGAATACCATACCCACTCCTCTATCAAGGGCATTCACCTTTATGCACATTTACTTGTTGATTGAGGACTTAAATTTATGTATTTCACATCTCTTATTCATTTAATGAATTATGATGTTAATGAATCCATGTTGTTTGATCTATGTGGTACACTTATGCATGAAATAAAATTATTGTGAAGGGTGCACCCTGATAGCACTCCAATGAATTGGGTAAAGTATAGTATCATGATACGTCCTGTACAATGGGTGTTGACTCGTGATAATTCAAGTGAAACTAGGTTTTACTCATGCTTCATGTGCAATGAGTTTTCACTCATGCTCTATGTGCAATGAGCCTTTGCTCATGCTAATTCCATGTTAAGTGTTGTTGTCACATCTCCATGTTATGATTATCATGATTTATCATGTAGTTATGTTCATGTTTATTTTGCGCTCCATTGATATGTATATTTCCTAACACTTATTTTAATATTCATGTTATACCTTGTTTACTCTCTTACTGGGCTTCATATCTCACCCTTTTCTTATGCATGTCCTCAGGTTATCCCATTCAATGCTAAGTACGAGGGAATTTGGTGGTCATGTAAAGGAAGTTTTCAATAAATATGTTGTGTTTCATGTTTTAAGTTGTTATGTAATGTTCCTAATCCATAAATAAACCATACCTCTCGATCTTACATGGTGTATCAAGTGAATATTTTATGTAATAAATCATGTTTAAGTGTATAATAAAGCGATGGGTTGTTATAATCATATTTTGGGAGTCAAACACTACAAAAGTGTTTGAGGTAGGCACTTACATATCAGCCAAACTCTCTTAAGAAAGAGATTTTGATTTCCTGTAAGATAATATTTGAAAGCCTTCATCATCCACAAGTTTCTTCCCTTTATATGACTTCATATCCTCAGCTTCCCCTTTAAAAACAAAGGATTTAAAATCCAATATATTTTTGATGCTTCTGTTTCTTGAAGCAAGACTTTGCTCTTGAAAACAAAGTTCATCAACTAAAACTTGAGTTTTAGCCTCTTTGACATCTTTATCAGTCAAGGAGTTCCTATCCATGCTCTTATCCTAACATGGGTTAGCATTCCTTTGGTTGGCATCTGGTTCTAAAGTGCAGGGCCGATTGTCTCCTATCAACCGGTCAAGGTTCTGGTGCTCTGTTAATGTGTATAGAAATAAAGAGAGGAGGAAAGGTATCTCAAGTGAAAAATTGAGTATGTAAGGTCCTCCTAAGCCTTTTTCAAGGCTTTGGTTGGGCCAATTTATGATCCTCTCTTCTGAAATGCCAACCCCTTTGAAGAAGAGGAGGGGGTGTATTTATAGCCCAAGGAAGTGGATTGTTTGCATTCCCAATCTGTCCCTCCACTTGGATCGACGATTTGGACATACAGATTGAAGAATCTAGAGGTATCTCCTTATTCCAAGTTTTATAAAATAAATCTGTCTGACTACTCTCAAAATTTGGAGGCATTTTTACCTATGGAGCCAAAGTTATGGCCGGTTGATTAAACAATTTTAATCTATCCATTTCAATCCAGTATTTTTGAAGTCCAAAATGTGAAAGGGTTTTTGAATAGGAATATTCCTTCAAAACCGAATGATTTATTAAAAAAAAGTAGGCCACATATATCTCCTCTTTCACACTACAAAATCTCAGCTTCATTGGATTCTTACATCATGAGATATGTCATGAATACTGTACTGATTTTATTTCTCAGACAGAATGGTGGGATGGACTTCAAAGCATATGTTGGGCCCCTTGTTTTCGGATTTGGGCCTTGAAATTTTTATCCAAGACTCTTTACATTGTCCCTAGAACCTTTTAGGAGAATGAAGGAATTTCAACATCTAGATTGAGCCCAGTAATTCAATCTTCATGACTGATTCAGTTTATTCATAGATTCTGTAGGACCTCTTGTGTGGTCCATATGAGCCTTCAAATGGAAGAATTTTCCCATGATCCCTTCTAATGAAATGTTGTATATTGAACTAGGAATACTAAAAAACAAGAACCACACAATTTTGATCAGTATGGTGATATTTATAAATAAAATAGTAAACTGACTCAATTGGACTACTTCTAAAAATGCTCAAAAATTATACTTAGTATTAAAATATTAATAATTCACACACATTATTCACATTTCATATAAAATAAATAAATGGGGTATATAATAATTCATGAAAATATTAATAACATCAACTCCCCCACACATATTTTTGTGCATGTCCTCATGTGAAACAAATATAAAAACATGAAAAAATCATTTTCACTCACCAACAAATATTAAAATTTTGTTTTCTTCAATCAGGGGAGGTTTAGACTATTTCACTCGTCCATTTTGAATTCCACCATAAGTTTTTACAGAAACAATGTTCCAAAACTAATTCATTTTTTCATTCTCAAATTTAGTAATGGAAAATGTGGACACTCAAAACTCACACCACTCAAGATGATAAAATTCATTTGTGGAGGTTCACTCTTTCACCAACCAAAAGTGGAAATCTTAGAGTTTGATAGAGCTCTCAGCTTACAATACCTATCCAAGGTGCACAATAATCAAGAGGTATTTTTAAGGGGTTTTTCTGTTGCTATGGGATGGTAGGAATATAATATCCAAGAGAGAGAATAAGAGGGTTAAAACACTAACATAGAAAAAGAAATGCACATTTTTTTGAAATAAAACATGGAAGGAAATGAAAACATATATTTAAAAGGGAATGATTGTGTGAATAAAGACACAATAGAGGAAGAAATTTGAAGGGGATGAGAAGATGAAATATTTACAAACCACAAAACATCTCCCAATGACATAATAATATAATGCAAGTGTTCTTTTTCTTCTTCTTTTTTTTTCTCTTTTTTCGAAAGTTGAACTTGGAAAAGATCTCACACTCATATCCCAACCCATGATTGATCTCCTCACGAAAGTAATTGTAATAGTTTTAACAAGATCAAAGGCTGAGAAATAGTGATTTTTTACCTACCCAAGACACAACCCAATTTTTTTGTTCTTTTTTATGTTGATTTTTTTTGTGAACACTTGTCAATAACATTTAAAAATTACATAAATGAAAGTACATTATATTCCCCAAATCACACTGAATAACAACCTATCCCCCACACTGAAATGGATTCTTTCCCTCAAGAATATAATAACACAGTGAAATCAACAAAGGGTACCCATAATGAAATCCATCCCCCCCCCCAACACTTAAATTTCAAAAAATTATGCAATGAAAATCCATGTTGATATTGGGTGGGAAAAGGTATTGGGCTTGCAATGTGGATTTCAAATAAAAGTTTTTCATGGGATCAAAGGGGATTTAAAAAGGAGGATTAATGTATGGTTAATGGGAGGCTATTTGACTATTGTGATTCTAATGTGGTTCAAAAAATGCCTCTATCATATTAATGCACACTAAATTGGGAAATTCAGCTCAAAGGTCCACGAACTAAATACTCGCAAATGGGGTGAAAACACACATTTTGAAAAGATGGCGATAGGTGGCCTTGTCATAAAAGAAAATGTTGTTCCTCATAGTTTGGGAAAATCATTTTCTAAATCAAAAATTGAGCATTCAAATTTTTTTAATTTTGACACAAAATTCTTTATCCAAAGTTATGATGAAAATACAAAATTTTTTAGGTGAAAACATGTCTGTTAACTCCCCGAAATGGTTGGACAAAATTTGAAAATTGGAAGGTGAGTAATTATTACTCTTGATTTTTTTTTGTATATATGTTTTTTTGTTATGATGTTTTTTCTTGTTTTGTTTTTTTTTAGGTTTTTTTTAGTTTTTAATAAAGATACACCCACACAGAAGAGAAAGTGAAAAATAAAGGTTTTGATAAAGAAAGTGGTAAAAAATGAAAGAGAGAGTAAGAAGAAGAAAGAGGTAGAGAGAGGAAGATATAGAGAGAGAGTTAAACGGAAAGAGGTGCCCCATGGTTTGGATTTGGCGGGTTTCCATCTCCATCTAGTGGTAGTTCGACTAGAGAAGTTGGGGATCCAGTGGAAGTCGATGTTGATCCAGGATTGTGCATCCTCTCATGGTGATGCTTTAACCGATGTCCATTAACCGTGAATGTCCTTTTAGAAGAGGGGTCTTGGACTTGTACTGCACTAAATGGGTAAACATTAGTAATAACGAAAGTACCTTCCCAACGATAATTAAGATTACCTGGGTGAAGCCGAAATCGAGAATTAAAGAGAATTACCTTATAATCTTCATGGAATACCTTTCTCAGGATGTGTTTATCATGGAGTGCCTTGGATTTTTCTTTGTAGATATTATAATTTCCATAAGAATCAAGTCGAAGCTCCTCCAGTTCATCCAATTGCAACAATATTTCTTCACCAGATTTTTCAAGATCAGAATTACAAGTTTTCACTGCCCAAAATGACTTATGTTAGATTTCAACTGGAAAATGACATGCTTTTCCAAAAACTAGCCTAAAAGGAGACATTCTAATGGGTGTTTTATAGGCAGTTTCATAAGCCCAAAGTGTTTCACCAAGTCTTTCAGGAAAGTCTTTTTTGGTGGGTTTTACAATTCTCTCAAGCACTCTTTTCACTTATCTATTAGAAAGTTCAGCCATTCCATTTGTTTTGGGGTGATATGCAGTTGAAGTTTTATGTATAACCCCATTCTTTTTCAAAATAGATTCCATGGTTCTATTACAAAAATGGGTTCCTAAGTCACTGATCAAGGCACGAGGTGTGCCAAATCTGTGGAAGATGTGTGCCTTTAGGAACTCACTAACATTATGTGAATCATCCTTTCTAGTAGTTTTGGCCTCGACCCACCTAGAAACATAATCAACAGTAAGAAGAATGTATTAAAATCCATTGGAAGGGGGGAATGGTCCTATGAAATTGATTCCCCAAACATCAAAAATCTCACAAAAAATTAAAGGATTTTGGGGCATTTCATTTCTCTTTGAAATTGTGCCAAACTTTTGGCAAGGGGGACATGATTGAAAAAAACTAATGTGAGTCCTTGAAGAGTGAAGGCCAAAAGAATCCAAATTTTAGAACCTTTCAAGAGGTACTTTGTGGTCCAAAGTGGCTACCACCAGGCATTGAGTGATAGAATTCTAATATGGAAGAATGTTCATTTTCATCGACACATCTTCTTATTACTATGTCAGTCCCAGTTTTCCAAAGTTTATTTTCTTCCCAAAAATAGTATTTTGAATCATTTTTCAACTTCATTTTTTATTATTTTGAAAAATATTTAGGAAAAACACCAGAAACCAAGTAATTTACAATTGGGGCATACCATGGTATTTTTGGAGTGAGAGATGAAATGTTCTCAGTGGGGAATTCAGGATCGATGATTTCAAAATGAGAATAATTAGAAATTCTACTCAAGTGATCAGCCACAGGGTTTTCTTTTTGTTAAGGCCAATAGGGGCCTATATACCCTGAGAGGGGGGTGAATCAGGGTATGGATATTCTTTCACAGAGTTCTTCCTGCCCCAATAGATCTTGACCTCTTTATTACAAGGGTCACTTTCTTTACACTCGTGTGATTATTATGACCACTTCTTTTCTTCTTTATCTGATGATGATACTTTTAATGTAATGAAGGGAAGCAAACAGGTAGACACAAATATTTTTACTTGGTTCACCCTCACTGGGCTACGTCCAAGGAGCATACGCCAACAAGTTGTCGGTCGTACCAAATTCCACTATTCTTCATTAGATGTGGATTACAATGTTCGGGCTAGATCACTTCTATGCCCAGGCTCACTGCCTTTACGAGGTTTAGGGTTAGCTCACTACTTTCCCGAGGGTCACTCCCTGTTTCTCTCTCTCTGGATCACTGCCGGTGGAGAGGATCACCTTTTTCCTCTTCCTATGCTCACTACACTTGGAAGGGATCCACTCACAGTTTATAGACCTGTAGGTCTCTTCATTTTCATGAATAAATGCATCCTCAACTGTTGATAGATGCTCTGTTGAAGTTCAAAGTTCATCCACTGATGAATACCCCTTTGCCTCTTACACACTGGGCAAACTACCTTTGGAAAGTACCTTCGCAAATCACCCTACTTCACGAGGCTCCCAATTTCGTGAAGCACAAACAATCCTTCGCAAAGCTCCTGCCTTTTCGCGAAGTACTCTCGTGAAGCACTACCGCAAAGCTCAAGTCGTTGCAGAGCAACTTCCCTCCCACAGCTCACTGAGCCAACGCGGATCTCGCACCTTTCGCGGAGCTAAAATAGCCGTCGTGAAGATCTTCCTTCGCGAAGCACACAGGCTACATGAACTACCTTTGCGAACCGAGAGCAAATGATTTTCTCTGAAAATTCTCTCTACTTCTCTCAAGGGGGTCGGCCTCTATTTATAGGCGATTCCACCGACCCTTGAACTTTTCGCGCGAAGTCAACGCCACGTCATCTCAAATCACGAAGCTCTGAAGTTTCCTCCGGAATTCTATCTAAATCTCGAAGCACCACAGCAATTTTCCGATCGTGGAGCTCGTCGTAATCGCGGAGCATCACCGTCAACATTCCTTCGCGCCTTCACCGTGAAGCTCCCTCGCAAATCCCTTCACAGCCGCGATGCGCTTCAACTCTGTCGTTCGTGAAGCGTTAACGTAATCGTGAAGCATCACCGCCTCTATTTTTCTAGTCTTCGCGAAATCCAATCCATGCATCCCATCTTCGCGAAACTCATGCCTTTTCCATATAAAAATATGATCTTCCTGGAAATCCTATTTTCGCGATGCTCACCAAACTCCAAATTTTGGACCCCAAAAATTTGGCAAACACTGGGAAATGGTGCCACCTTGTACTACTCTTTTGTACCACCTTCAGATCATCCTTTACTTTTTCATCGTTCTTTGTCAACATGGAATTCAACAAATTCTCGGGGACTTGATAATTCTCCATGGAAACCTGCTTTATCAACAAACACAATCAACCCAAAAATACTGCAATGTTACCTTGAGGGATTTTTGCCCAACAATTTTCCTGGTCTATCTTTTATTTCAATGTCAAACTCTTAGAGCATTAGGATCCATCTTATTATCCTCGATTTGGAATCACTTTTCTTGAGTAAGAACTTTATAGCAGAATGGTCTGTGAAGATGGTGATTTTGGCACCTAAGAGATAGGGCCAGAATTTGTCTAAGGCAAAAAAAACTACTAAAAGTTCTTTTTCAGTGATAGTGTAGTGAGATTGAGTTTCATACAATGTTTTTGAGGCATAATAGATGACATGAGGAATTTTTTCTCTTCTTTGACCAAGAACAGCCCCAACTACTCTATCAAAAGCATCACACATCAAATCAAAGGGTAAGAACCAATCTGGGGGTTGGATTATTGGGGAAGATGTAAGAGCAGTTTTGAGTTCAATGAAGGTTCTTTTACAAACCTCATCTAGATGGAAAGTGACATCATTTTTGAGAAACCGAGTGAGTGGGAGGGAAATTTTATTAAAATTATGGATGAATCTCCGACAGAAACCGACATGACCGAGAAATGAACAGATGTCTCGAATAAATTTGGGTTGAGGAAGTGATTGTATCACTTCAATTTTGGCAGGATCGACTCCAATACCATCTTTTGAAACTATGTGCCCTAGAACAATCCCAATTTCAACCATGAAGTGAAATTTTTCAAAATTTAACACAAGGTTACACTTGACACACTTTTGGAGGACTGGAGAGAGTGAATTCAAACAAGATTCAAATGAATCACCATAAATTGTGAAGTCATCCATGAAGACGTCCATGCAGTGTTCAATGAATTCGAAAAAGATACTCATCATACACCTATGGAATGTTGCAGGAGCATTGGAAAGTCCAAAAGGTAATCTTCTATACGCATATGTTCCAAAGGGGCATGTGAAAGTATTCTTTTCTTGGTCCTGATGTGCGATTGGGATTTGGAAGTAGCTGGTGTATCTATCAAGAAAGCAATAGTGTGACTTTCCAAATAATCGTTCCATTATTTGATCAAGTAATGGAAGAGGGTAGTTATCTTTTCTTGTTTCAACATTCAATTTCCTATAGTCGATGCACACACGCAATTTTTTTTCACTCGAGTTGTGACTGCCTCTCCATGTTCATTTGTGACAACAGTTATCCCACCCTTCTTAGGTACAAATTGAATTGGATTAACACATTCACTATCAAAAATTGGGTAGATAATACCAGCTTGAAGAAGCTTGGTGATCTCTTCCCAAACTACCTCAAGGATGAGTGGATTGAGTCTTCTTTGTGGTTGTCTAATTGGTTTGGATGATTCCTCAAGATGGATGTGATGCATGAAAAGAGTAGGGTTGATTCTTGGTATTTCATATAGGGTCCAACCTAGGGACTTTTTGTTTTCCTATAACACCTGAAAAAGTTTGGACTCCTCAGTTTCGGTAAGTGAAGAAGAGATAATGACAGGATAAGAGTGATCATGGAAAAGGAATGCATATTTCAGGTGTTCAGGAAGAGGTTTCAAATCAGTCTCATCTTTTATTTGTGGGTTAGAAAACTCAGGAATGGAGGAAGGGACTTCAGTTTCTTTAGATTCATTCTCCTTAATACTTTCCATGGTGGAGCAGTAGAGATCAGAGTTGATGTGGGATTCAAGAGAGTTTTCAAGTTCCTCTATATTGATGGATTCTATGAATGAGAGGTCCACATAAACTTCACCATTTATGACTTGGTTAATCATGGTGCAGATTTCACAAGATCCTTTGTCATTAGAACATGAAGAACATGGTGGATTGGGGTTCGATTGACTCTTAGAAGTGTCCTCAGAAGCATGGATTGATAATGCATAGTGATTCTCAGATGGGTATCGCATGGATTGGAAAATTTTGAACTTGTTCACCGAATTCCATGGATAAGATGCCAGAATGGACATAAATCTTGGTTTTCGTGGTCATGAGGAATGGTGTTCCTAGAATTATGGGAGACCGAGAATAGTTCGTCTCACCTTCCATGTCAATGACATATAAATCAGCAGGGAAGATAAGATCATTGACTCGGACAAGGACATCCTCAATTATTCCCTCAGGACTAGTTGTGCTTCGATTGACTAATTGAATGACAACACCAGTTGGATGTAAGGGACCTAGACCAAGGTTGGAGAATATGTATTTGGGCATGACATTAATTGAGGCTCCTAGTTCTATGAGTGCATCATAAAATTTAGAACTTCCAATTTGGCATGGGACCGTAAAGGTCCCTAGATCCTTGCACTTTATGGGAATAGACTGCTGGGTGGAAACATTTTCGAAGGTCCTAAGTTGCCTCTTGTACACAAATCCTTGAGAAACTTGGCATACTTAGGAATTTGTTTTATAGCATCTAAGAGTGGAATGTTGACTTTAACACATCTAAACATGTCGACCATTTCAGGATCTGGTTCAAAGGACTTATTTGGCTTAGAAACGGCTTGATGAAAAGGAATTGGGTTCCTAAGTGGAATTGAAGGAGGTGAGGGAATGGTTTTATGTTCCTTTTCATGTTTATTTTTCTTTTCATTTTCTAGGTCAACATTCAAAGGAGGGTTTGAGGACTTATCTTGAGGCATAGAAATTTTCTTTCCTGATCTAAGTGAAATTGCACTTAAATTACCCTTGGGGTTGGCTAATGGTTGAGCTGGAAGTTGGGAAGAACTAGATGGTTGTTGCTGACTAAGGTGGGATGCCAGTTGACCAATTTGGGTTTCAATGTTATTGAGGCTAGAATAGGTGAAAGAGGAAAGATCTTCCACTACACTTTCCCATGGTTGCTTAAAAGAAGAGGCTTGTCTCGAATTGGGATTACCTTGATTTTGTTTCTTGGGAAAGCAGTTGTATTGGTTTTGGAATTGGGAAGGCTCACTAGGATAATGGAATCCAGGAGGAGGATTGTTCCTTTGAGGTTGAGGAATAAAAGGATAAGGTTGTTGGAAGTTACCAACACCTTGACCATATTAGAATTGGTTTGGGTTTTGAGGAGGGAATTGAGGAGGATGAGATGTGGGATTACCATACCTATGGCCTTGGTTATAGGAAGAAGATAAGGGCTCAGAGTGAGGTTGGTTGAAGTTTCTAACAAACTGACTTGATAGTTGAGGATTGGTGTTCCGCTGATCATATGCTGCATTGAGCTCCATTGGTCCAGATGAATCGGATTGATCCTCTTGAAGTTGTGGAAATGTGTCAGTTGGATGAGATGGAGAGTTGCAGATTCCACAGTTTTTGACAGGTCCAGGAAACATTGATTGTGGAGAAGACGAGGTTGGAGATTTGGTAGCCACAGCTAGTTGTCTCACAAGACCTATAAGTTCACTCATCCACTCGGTCATCTTGTTAGGCTCAATTGATTTATTATATTGGGCTTGTTTGACTTGAGCATGTTCTTGAGTATGGAATTGTTGTGTGTTTGCAGCCATGTTACTTATGAGATCTCTTGCAGCTGCGGGAGTTTTATCAACATGAGCACCACCACTTTCTGCATCAATGATATTTCTCTCCATAGTCAATAACCCCTCATAGAAGTATTGGATCAAGAGTTGGTTAGGGATTTGGTGGTGTGGGCAGGTTGAAACATGATTTTTGAACCTCTCCCAGTACTCATGGAGTGATTCACTTGGAAACTGACGAATACCACTTATTTCCTTTCGGATAGAAGTAGTACGATAAGTAGGAAAGAATTTTTCTAATAAAAGTTGCTTCATGTCATTCCATGTGGTTATGGAACTAGGAGGTTGGTAGTAAATCCATGACTTAGTAGTGTCATCTAGGGAGAAAGGTAATTCTCTAAGTTTGATTTGTTCTTCAAAAACCCCTTGAGGCTTCATGGTAAAGCACACCACTTGAAACTCTTTAAGGTGTAGATGTGGATCCTTACCAGCTAGCTCGTGGAAATGAGGGAGAAGATGAATCAAACCCGATTTGAGTTCGAAGTCAGCTTCTATGTTTGGATATTGAATACCAAGAGGTTGGTAATTCATATTAGGGATAGCAAGTTCTTTTAGTATTTGTTCCCTAGGATTGTCCATATCTAATTCAACTGGTTGGATGAGGACTCGGTTTTGAATTATTTGATTTTCTCTTATGTTCCTCCTAAGTTGGCAAAGTGTTCGATCAATTTTAGGGTCAAAAAAATATGAGGGATTATTTGGGAGGCTACAGGTAATTTAGAGAGATGTTGGAAGGAAAATGAAGATGGGTTTTTCTTTGTGTTTTTTCTGTTTATGATTTTTATGAGAAGATGGGTTTTTCTTTGTGTTTTTTTAATCAATTTTTTTAAAATTTTGTTTTTTTTTTGTTTTTTTTTTTACAATAATTAGAAACTAATGACTACTTAAAGCACCATCCTTGGAAACAGCGTCATTTGAAACACACGGATAATTGTCGCCTATCTACTGGTCAAGGTTCCGGTGCTCTGCTAATGTGTATAGCAGCACTCAGGTCGAATCCTCAGCGATGATACTTTGTAATAGTCGTTTGTTTTTAGTTGATTGTATTCTGATTTGGAGGTTTGTTTGTAGATATTAAATGAAGTGATTAATGATTGGTGTTTGATTTAAAAATTTGATAAATATTGGGGTGAGTTCATTTTTAGGGAGTTAATCTTGTGATATCTTGGATCTTTGCTTTATGTTGCAGTTAATTTAACACCCACTTCGCAAGATAATGTTGATTGGAATTACTAAGTGTTAAGGCTTTAATCCATGCCTTAACTTAACTTAGGGTTCTAATCTCAATTAGAGATTGTTTATGGTAGTGTATTTATGGTTCCAATAATACATGGAAACCACATGTTAAACAAAACAAGTCATTAATCCATGACATGTTAAGTCCAACATACACAATGTTAAATTAAATAATATTCATCGAGAAAATATTCTCAATCACTTAACATCCCTAAATTTTGACTCACCCAAATAATATATTTATTAATCCATTTATCATAATATTAATCTGGTTTATATATTTATGATGATGAATTAACAAGAGAAGAAAAATAAAGGTATAAGAAAAGAGTGGTATGTCGAACACACACACATGAACAATGATGAGAATTAAAAAACAGACTTTCGATTGAATGAGGAAGCAAAATAAGGGAAGGGGATTCAACTATATTTAAACTATTTTAAGAAAATTAATATTAATCTACAGAAGGTGGATGATAATAAGAGATATTGAAGAATAAACTTGCATTAAAATAGAATTACAAAACACAAACTTACAAGATTACAAATGAAGAACAACACAAAAGTGAAAGGAAACAAAGAGAGGAGGAAAGGTATATCAAGTGAAAAATTGAGTATGGAAGTTCCTCCCAAGCCTTTGGAAAGGCTTTGGTCGTTCCAATTGATGCTCCTCTCTTCTTAAATGCCAACCCCTTTGAAATTAGAGGAGGGGGCTGTATTTATAGCCCAAGGAAGTGGACTGTTTGCATTCCCAATTTTTTCCTCCACTTGGCTCGACAATTTGGACATAAAGACAGTAGAATCTCGAGGTATCTCCTTCTTACAAGTTTTATAAAATAAATTTGGCCGACTACTCTCAAAATTCTGAGGCATTTGGACCTATGGATCCAAAGTTATGGCCGGTTGATTAAACAATTTTAATCTGTCCATTTCAATCCATTCTTTTTTAAGTCCAAAATGTGAAAGGGTTTTTGAATAGAAATATTCCTTCAAAACCGAATTATTTCTTCAACAAAGTCAGCCGCCTATATCTCCTATTTCACACTGCAAAATCTCAGCCTTATTGTATTCTTAAATCATTATATATTTCATGAATACTGTACTAATTTTATTTCTCATCCAGAACGGTGGGTTGGACCTCAAAGCATATGTTGGGCCCCTTGTTTTTGGATTTGGGCCTTCAAATTTTTATCCAAGACTCCTTACATTGTTCCCCAAACCTTTGAGGATAATTAAGGAATTTTAACTTCTAGATTGAGTCCAGTATTTCAATCTTCATGACTGGTCCAGTTTCTTCATAGATTCTGTAGGCCCTCTTATGTGGTCCATATGAGCCTTAAAATGGTAGAATTATCCCAGGATCCCTTCTAATGAAATGTTTTATATTGAATTAGGAATCCTAAAAAAAATAACCACACAATTTGGATCAATAGGGTGAGATTTATAAATAAAATAGTAAATTGACTCAATTGGACTACTTCTAAAAATGCTCAAAAATTATACTTAGTATTAAAATATTAATATTTCACACACATTATGCACATTTCATATAAAATCAGTAAAGGGGGTATATAATAAGTCATGAAAATATTAATAACATCAGGTTCCTCTGCTACAATCTCTACCCAAGACTGATTGTATAGAGGATGAGAAAGATCATGGGCATTCAAAGTTATATCCTTCAATAGATTCCTCCCGTCTGAACTAATGGCCCTTATTGCTCTCCGGGGTGTGGAGAGGCACCCAGCATGGTCCTACCTACTAGAGTATCATCATCAGGATTTGTTCCAGTGCTCAAATCATGGAAGGATCCTTCACAGGATGTGGATTCTTATTGTAGTGGTTTGAATAATGCCTACAAGATGAACAGAAGGAGCAAGAGACATTCCTTCTACAGCTCAAGCGATCATGACCAATAATCCTATACTTTGAGAAAAACAATGGTACTTTTTCATAAACATCATTCAGTTCAAACTCATCAGATTTAGTCAAAAGAAAAATTTTATCCACCATGGTGGATCCAAGATCGGCCTCAACCAAAAATCCAGCATAGTGCCCAAACCGTGTGTGGTCAATTTCGTTGTCCAGCCTAATCGAAACTCCAATCGCAAGCGTGATGTCATACAAAATTTTTGGATACCAATATAGCCAGTTTGAGCCAAATATTTTCACCCAAAATTGAACACATTAATTTCATACCTCTAGCGGATTAAAGGTCTTATCATATTCCTGAATGTGTAGGACACCAGGCTTGAGAGATTGATCCAAGCCCCCATGCACGCTCCTTAAAATCATATGTGGGAAAGAGGATAGGGAAAAATCCTCATCCCAATGAAATAAACCTCTAGTTGGAAAAACCTGAAATCATAGATAACTGCACAATAAGATCTTCCACCTTCATCGGCTTGGATCCTCTAAGTAGAATTAACCTAGAAATAATCGAGGGATTGCCTAAAATAAGATGCTCTGAAATTGCATCTGCATCAGCTTTAACGTGTGTGGCACTCCCCTTCCGATGAATTGAACCATTCGCAGACTCTTTATAGAGAGAGAAGTTGTTTGCGACATAAGATTCATCTGTCTTGGGCATGCCCGAATCAACTTTGATGACCTTCAATTTATGAATTCCGAACCTATGAGAATCAAAACACCTCTGATCTAAGAAGGATCCGTTTGAAGAAGAAACAAATCGTGTCGCCATCATTGATGAACGTGACTAGAGTCTAACATAGCCTTTTTGAGGCAAGACACGATACTAAAAAACTGAGTTTATCCAGCACTAGGGCTTTAACATTACTACCTAAAATCGTTGTTAAAGACCCTCTTTGTTAGTGATAGAAAAGGCACTGTTAATGGGGGTCCTTAATCAGCACTTGTAAAAAATCAAGGATAAATTTCTCCCTTTTATCAGTGCTAGAAAAAATGAATTGATAAAGGGTGTTCCATTATCATCGATTTTTTATAGTTCCGATAAAGGGTATATTTCATAAAAAAATCATTAAAAATAATATATCAATAAATAAATATATTTATATTGATATAAATATAATATATATATTTTAAATATGTTTTAGACAAGGCTAAATTGTAATTTACACTTAATATATAAGTTATTTAGTGAAAATGGATTATAAAATAATTAAAAAATATTTTTAATTAATAATTTTCTAATTATTATCAAGTATTAGTTGGATGACATAAAAATTAAATTAATTTACAAATGGTCTGAGATAAGTTAAAAATGTGACTTGAACTTCAAACGACCATAAATTTTGATCCAAGTGTCTGTTTGGGGTCTACCACATATCAAGTTGAATTTTGTGATGAGATATACACCCTTAGTGACCAAGGGAAACCCCGATCATATTTAGAAGGCCTCTAAAACTAATTTTTTAGTCGAGGTATCCCAATTTTTTAATATTCGATGAAATTTCAGCATCATTTAAGGGGGCCTTATTGTATTTTTTTAGTGTGTACTAAATTTATTCTTAGGGATTACACTCACATTGATATTATGGTTTTTAAGTTTTATTATTTTTCACAATGTAGTTTTATTTATAATTAAATAAATGCATATTTTCTTATATATACTTATAATAAATCACTTGTATAAATACATATATCAATATATTTATGTAGAAATATATTTTTAAATATATAAATGAAATATTTATTATTCATTTTATTTCAAGTAAAAAATTATCCATTTTATTTACCTTATAAAAATTCACTAATATGTGTGTGTGTGTGTGTATTTATACAAGTAATTTTTATATATAAACATGTCTGTTTCAATAAACAAATATATATATGTATATGTATATGTATACATATATATTTAAATAATGTTTATATATACATATATGTGTATTAATAGACGAATATATATTTATATTATATTCTAGTATATGTAAATGAATATAATATATAATATATTAACATAAATATAAGTATATATATCACACACACACATATATATTTTATAAATGTATTTAAAAATAATTATATAAATATATGAAATATATATATATATATGTGTAAATATATATATATAGAGAAATATCATTAAATACATAACAAAACAACATGGTGTAGTGGTAAAGACATTTCATCTTCAAAGTAAAGGTGGAGAGTTCTAATCTTGGCGTGTGGAGGAGGCTGGAAATTCACAAAGAATTATTAAAGGGGTGGTGGGGTGAAAATCGCTGATAAAGGATAATGGGGTTGGGCACTCATAGAGGTCTGAAAAAATATAATTTTACCCCCTTTAACAACGCTTTTTGCATGCGTTGTTAAAGACTACCCTTTAACAGCACTTGTGTAGACATCAACACTTTGAGTCTGAACCTTAGCTCGGCCAAGATCCATAACCTTTAACATGGCCCTTGCTTGATCCTTGGGAATGACCATCACCTCCACTTCCTCATATGGTGAACCATCATTCCCTATCGGCGTACCAAAAATAGCAAGATGGTCAGCTTCTACATCTAGACTCTGTAGATCAACAATAGCCAATGCATAAATATTATTATTAGGCATCCTCAGCATATCAGACTGGTCAACTTTATTTGAAGAGGAAACATCAGCTGGTTCTCTTGGTAGATCACTTTCCACCCCCTACATGAAAGCAATCCCAGTAGAGACAGTGGAAGGACACCCAAACACCCTTAGAGTTTTTTGTGGTTTCACCAGAAAAATAGAATTTCCCTTATTGTTACCAATATTCAAGAATGCATCTCCAATTACATCAAAAAATTCCATTTCATACTCAGTATCAAATGATATATCTTTACCCCCTTTATTAGTGTTTTTTTAGGGTTGTTAAAAGAACCTCCTGTATTAGCGCTTTTTTAGAAGCGCTGATAAAGACCCCCCTTTATCAGCACTTTTTTACGAGTGCTGATAAAATTTATATTTCAAAAAAATCATATATCATTAAAATTAATATATTAATATATAAATAAATTTATATTGATATAAATATAATATATATTTTTCAAATATGTTTAAGATAAGGCTAAATAGGCATTTACACTTAATATATAATACATTTAGTGAAAATGACTTATAAAATAATTTAAAAAATATTCTTAATTAATAATTTGGTAATTATTATGAAGTAATAGTCATTTAATAACAATTTGAAGATACAAAATCAAAAAATTAATAAAATATCTAAAATAAGTTGAAAATGTAACTTGAACTGCAAACGATCATAACTTTTGATATGGGTGTTCATTTGGGCTCTACCACATATCAAATCGAAACTTGCGATGAACTTTACACCTTAATAATAAGAGGTAAACCCTAAGCACAATTTTTAGAGGTCAAAAAAGGCCCAGAAGGCCTCAAAAACCAAGTTTTTAGTCGGGGTAACCCAAATTTTTTAACATTCGATGGAATTTCAACCTCGTTTAAGGGGGTCCTACTTATCTTTTTTTGGTAGAGACTCAATTTATTTTCAAGTATTACACTCATAAGGATATTATGACATTCAAATTTTGTCACTTCTCATAATGTACTGTTATTTATAATTAAGTATATACACATATATAAATATTTGTATATATTTAAACATAGAAATTTAATTTTATAAATAAATATAAAAATGTATTTACATATAAAATATCTTTATAAATATATAAAGCATATCTAAATAAAAATAATATCCATTTTTTTAAATAAAAATGCGTGAATATTTATATACAAATATAATGTGTGTGTGTGTGTGTGTTTGTATTGACAAACTGATATATATTATCTATATATTTTAATAAATGTATATAAATATTAAAATATAATATATGTAAATAAATAAAAATATGTATAATTATATTTATAGACACACATACGCATAATATAAATATGTATTTATTTATTTATTTATTTATTTATAAACTCATACAAAAAAACATATTTTATAAATGTATTTAAAAATTATCATATAAATATATATTAATATATGAATACATGTATGGATAAATAATATGAATATATATATATATAATATATATATCATAAAATGGAGAACAAAGAAACATGGAGGAGTGGTAAGGGTTCAGGCATGCAAGGGAGAGGTCTCGAGTTCGAATCCAAGGTGGGAAGGGGCACACAAGTGGGTGAAGGGAATGCCTAGTGGTGTTAAAGGGGGATTAGAGTACTGATAAAAGGGGACCTCTGGTTTTTTTAAAGATTAAAAAAATATTTTTGGCTTTTATCAGTTCTTTTATTATAGCATAGATAAAGGGGTTTTATCAGTGATTTTTTAGCACTGATAAAAGGGAACCCCTTTTAACATAGTTTAGATTAATAGTGCTTTTTTAGAACTATTTATGACTTTTTATATCACTATTAAAATCCATTTCTGTAATAGTATCACCTTCCTCTCTTCCAAGCCACACACCCATATACTCCATCCAGGCATTTCACCAGCAACCCTCCTATGTCGCCCCTCCCTTCCTCTCCAGTGAGACCACGCCACACCACCTCCATCCTCTGTTGTTTTAATGCCCTGACCCCAGTTAACCAGTGTCGGTGCATTATTACATAATATTGGCAGGATCAAAAAGATCAAGTCTCGAAAGACCGATTAGTTTGGTAGCCTTGGAATAACTAGATACATTCATAAAGTTTACATTACATCATAAAGTGAAAACTACAACAACAACTTGTCTCCACACTCATATCCACTTATACTATCCCTAAAGGTTATTCATAAAATACTTATTCACATCCTGGGAAAAATAAAACATAGAAAGGGGTGAGCTCAAATGCCTAGTAAGGATAACAATATAGCGGAAAACTTTCATAAATAAGCATAAACATTTAAGGCAATGTATAACTAAAACAAAAGCCTTTTAAACTTGAACTTCAGCATAATATGGAAAAAATAAAATGAAATAATTCCATTTACTTATTCACATAGATATTATACTAGTCGAATAATCACATGAAATATCAATAACCACTTTCATAACTATGGAATGCATAATGCCATACTATCATAACCACATAGCCAAGGCCTCCTGCCAAGACTAAAAATAAGATTTTGTCAAGGCCTTGTTCCAAGACACTAGTTTGTCTCATGAGACCTACTGATGCATCGAGTAGCTATAGCAGGCTCCACCCGTCACTTATTAAGTCCAATGCATTCCTCATATGAACAGGTTTAAACAAAACATAAACATTCGTATTAAAACTAGCATACGAAATGTCAATACTTTCTCCATAAACCATGAATAGTATAAAAATAACGCATCCACAATCAAATATATCACAAAACCTTCAATAAAATATGGAAGTTTTGTATCATAATAAATAAACTTCAAATAAGCTTAAAATCCATTAAAGGATGTTGACATAGATGAAATCAAAACTATTTGATAGAAATATCTCTTTTTTGAAATCATTTAAAAGTCACAAAATAATAAAATAAAACTTTTACTTTGAAAATATTCTTATAATCTTGTAAGGGAAGCTTCGAAAATTTTATAATGGTGGAAAATAGCCTCACCCACTGTATAAGTTAAAAAAAGACATTCTTACCTTAATTCTGTCGAAAAGGTTAAAAAGGACCTTGTTTGGAAAACGACAAAAATATTCTTTTATAAACTTCTTATAAAAAGTAAACAAGGGTATAAATGACTTTAACCCATAGTCTGTAAAATAGTAAGAATTATTTGAAATAAATTTTTAAGAAACATGGATGTGGATGATAAATAGGTCCCAGTAGATAATTACATATAAACAACCTCAGATAATGAAGAGATTGTGAAATAAACCCTTACCTTGTACTTTTCCTTGGTTGAGGGTAGGTTAACCTCCTGTATAATGGTGAAATAATTTTAATTAAATTATAAAATAATCATATACAATAATATTATATCATATATGATCTTGTAACATTGATTTGTTAATAATGTCTTAGTATTATCATCGTTTCGGGTGTTAACTTACTCGTTTTCTTTTATATGTTTTGTTATGTAAGCTGTGTTTGTTATGGATAGGTTGTATCTTATTCATATACATAATTATATCAAGTCCATAAAAATTATTTTTAATCATCAAATGACAATTAGACTTGAATGGATATGATGGGGAATAAATCTCATCGCGTTCGTGGAGATGGTAGTCCGTACGTACGCACGAGCGACAATATCATTATTTTGATATTAAAATAATATATAATTGGATGTTATATCATATATAAAGAATCATTATCATGTTATATTTATTATTTACATGAATTGCACATCATTATTATACCCATCCAAATAATAATGTATTGAATAACAATTACACCACGACGTGGAGACGGTAAGTCGTACGTATGCACGTATGGTGACATGTCATTCAAATGATGGATAGAATACTGAATATGGTTGTACAATATTTATAATAAAATAACAGTATATATAAGATACTAGATTTATTATTTTAGAGTGTAAATAACAAATAAAGAAGAAGTTGAAGAAGAAAGGAACTTGAAAGAGGGTGGTGAAAACATTACCTCTTCTTCGGGTTCTTCCTATTTATTTGATCAAAAAGGATCCTTAGGTTGTCTTTATGATCAAAGTAAGGCCTCTAGGTTGAAGTGAGGGAAGTTGAGAGACTATTTGGGCAGGGGTTGGCCGAGCCAAAAGGCTTTGAATTTGTGAATTAGTGAGAAGGGGAGTGCCCTTTTATAAGAGGGGTGAGGGGCACCTTTGGAAAAGCTATAAATATTATTTTATAATAAATTCGTATTCAGTTTCTAATAGCTCCAAAGTGGATTATTAAAAGTATAAGGTGGGGATGGGTCGAAATTCTTTCAACCAATAGAATTTATGTAGGTTTGGGTCATTATATTAACCATATCTTTTATTTTTAACTCTTAGTTAATTAGTTTGGCATTTACCATGTCACTTTGTATTTTTATATTATATTGTTAATAAACTTACTATATACATTCAATCGACCCCCAAGTGGTCCATAAATGATAAAACTATCATTATATAAGTCTCTTGGATGAACCTTAGATTTTTAGGAATTGAATATCAATTAATAATATAATATTTTTTTTTTAAACTCTTTTATGTCAATTTTGACACTATTCAATAATTGATTTTTTTTAAAGTCTTAAAAAATTTATTAATTCGAACCAAACTCATTTAAGAAATACTATAATGTCATATTAACCAATAAAATTCATATATATCATCAAAACTTTCAAATTATATTTATTTTAACATTTATAATACAATTATTTGATTCTTTCATTAATAAGGAAAATACTGCATCATTATTGTGTCATAAATAATATTAATTATTAAATGTCTAAAAATTATAAATAAAATACCATTATGTAGTAAATATATTTAGATTTATAATTAATATTTATAGTCGAAAATCCAACATATATAACCCTATGTAAAAATTGTTTTGCTAAAAGATATATGCTTATGTCATTTTTGTATTTATTTTAACTTATTTAATATAAAGTGTCATTATCACTTACAAGTGGATCCATGGGGTCCCAAAATCGACCCAAAGATGCCCATGGTCGGAAATGTATCAAACAATAGGGTTATGACACGTTTTAGGGTAATTTATTATTATTATATTATTATTTGTTACCCTTATTTACCGGATTTACCCTTTAACCATGGCAAATAAAATATTTACCAAAGTAATTATTCAAAATGTCTAAAAATAAAATTTACCTATTTACACAATTTGTAAATCCTGATTCCAAATATGGAATCCATTTTTCCAAATTCAAAACATATAAGTGGCAGAAATTAATTTAAAATTAATTCTCGTTGTTAAAACAAAAAACGTGTTTTTAAGAGATAATAATTATCAAAAGATTGACACTTGTTTATGTCTGGATTATTTGTGAAATTATATCCAATGACCAACATTTTATTAAATGGTAAAAATATATTCTAAATATACTTTAAAACCACTCAAATTCATTATTTATCACTATTAATTATTTTTATTAATAAAGTTGTTTTCAATTAAAATTTAGTAATTTTCACTATTCATCAAAATATAAAAGTTATCCGAAAAGTACCAAAATTTTACCCTAGGATAATTTCAATATTTAGAATCCAAAAATGAAGTCCATTTTGAGAGATAAAATTTATAAAATTTCAAAAAGTGGGTATTAATATTTATAACGGTTAGTTTGATTGGTTGTGGTGTGTGTTAGAACTTGAAGTTGCGTACAACACACGCTACTGTATTATTCAAAGAGAAGCGTACTGTGGAAGTTTGGGGTGTTACATTCTCCCCTCCTTCCAATAATTTCGCCCTCAAAATTTCTAGAATACTAATGCATGAAAAGACTCGGGTGGTTCTTCATCATATGTTCCTCGGGTTCCCACGTTGCTTCTACCATCTTATGGTTTCTCCACAAAACTTTTACCAGACGAGTAATTCGGTTTCTCGGAACTTGCTCTATTGTATCAAGAATATTAATGGGCTCTTCGCAATAAGACAGATCGGGTTCCAGTTCTAATTCCTCATAAGTGAGTACATGCGTTGGGTCAGGCATGTATTTCCTCAACAGTGATACGTGGAACACATCGTGAACATTGGAGAGACTTGGAGGCATTGCCAAACGGTAAGCTACATCACCAATTCGTTCTAGAATTTTGAAAGGTCCTATGTACCTGGGACTCAATTTACCTTTCTTACCAAAATGTATAACTCCCTTCCATGGAGATACCTTCAAGAAAACATGATCTCCTACCTGAAATTCCAAATCCTTACTTCGGTTATCGGCATAGCTCTTCTGCCTACTTTGAGATACTTTGATGTGGTTTTGGATTAACTTTACCTTTTCCATTGATTCCTCCACCAGTTATAGGCCTACAAGTTTTCTTTCACCAACGTCATCCCAACAGGTTGGTGTGTGACATCTCTTTCCATATAACGCTTCATATGGTGCCATCTGAATACTCGAATGGAAGCTATTGTTATAGGAAAATTATACCATAGGTAAATATTGATCCCACATACCCTGAAAGTCAAGTGAGAAAGATCTCAAAATTTATTCTAAGGTTTGAATATTCCGTTATGATTGTCCATCTATTTGAGTGTAGTAGGCAGTACTCAAATGAAGTTCAGTATCCACGTCCTTCGGAAGACTCTTCCAAAATCTTGAAGTAAAATGGGGATCACGATCAGAAACAATCAATAGGGGTACTCTATGAAGTCTCACAACTTCATTAATATATAGTCTTGATAGACGTTCGAGTGGTAAATTTTCCCTTATAGCAATAAAATGTGCTGACTTAGTAAGACGATCAACAATGACCCATATTTCATCATTCCTTCTAGGAGTCTTTAGTAGCCCCATGATGAAGTCCATCGTAATATTATCCCATTTCCTCTCAGGTATGGGAAGAGGTTGCAATAATCTACCAGGATGTTGCCTTCCAGCTTTCACTTGTTGACAAACCATACATATTGACACAAAATCAGCAATCTCCCTCTTTATGTTGTCCCACCGAAAAAGTTCCTTCAAATCTCTATACATTTTGGTGCTCCCAGGGTGTATAGAGAAATTGGAACTATGAGCATCGTCCAGAAATTCCCTTTTTAGATCAGGTATATCGGGAACACAATGTCTCTTCCCAAATTTCAAAATTCCATCTTCATACACAAAGTCTCTCAATCTCCCATCATTCATAGCTTTAATCTTCTTTTGAAATTATTCATCATCGGTCTGAGAACTCTTAATCCTTTCTAGTAAAGATAGTTTGACTACCATTTGAAAAAGCATTGATGTTTCACCTTCCATGGTTATTCCCATGTCCATCTTCACTAGATCCATGAAAATTGGATCCATTTCAATTCTCATATTGTTCAAAACTCCATGATCTTTTCTGCTCAAAGCATCTCCCACCTTGTTTGCCTTCCCCGGGTGGTAGTGTATTGTGCAATCATAATCCTTGAGTAATTCAAGCCATCTCCTTTGCCTCATGTTGATTTATTTTTGTGAGAAAATATACTTCAAACTCTTCTGATCGGTATATATCTCACATTTTTCACCGTATAGATAGTGTCTCCAAATATTCAGAGCAAAGATTATAGCAGCTAACTTGAGATCATGAGTAGGATAGTTTTGCTCATGAATTTTCTACTGTCGTGATGCATAGGCAATAACTCTATCATTCTGCATAAGGACACAACCAAGTCCTTTCTTCAATGCATCACTATAAATAACGAACCCATAATTCCCCGATGGTAGAGTCAATATAGGAGCATTGATTAATCTTCTCTTTAGTTCTTCAAAACATTCTTCACGCTCTTTTGTCCAAACAAATTTAACCCCTTTACGTGTCAGCTTTGTTAATGGGTTAGCCAATCGGGAAAAATTCTGGACGAAACGTCGATAATAACCTACTAAACTAATAAAACTGTGTACCTCAGTTATACTCATCAGTGAAGGCCATTCTTGGATTGCCTTTTTCTTAGAAGGATCAACAAAGATTCCATCTTTAGAGACAATATAGCAAGAAAAGAAATCGCCTGAAGCCAGAATTCATGCTTCCTAAACTTCCCATATAATTCATGTCTTCTCAGAGTCTTCAGGATAATGCGCAAGTGATTTTCATGATCTTCATATCTTTTGGAGTATACCAAGATATAATCAATAAATACCACCACAAATTCATCTAGATATTCCTTGAAAACTCTATTCATTAGATCCATGAATACAGAGGGCGCATTAGTCAGCCCGAAAGGCATTACTGTAAACTCATAATGCCCGTACTTAGTTCGAAATGTTGTCTTCAAAATGTCTTCCTTCTTCACACAAAACTGATGGTATCTAGACCGAAGTTCAATCTTTGAAAAGTATTGAGCTTCCTGTAGTTGGTCAAATAAATCATCAATGCTAGGTAGGGTATACTTTTTCTTTATTGTTATAGCATTGATATACCTGTAGTCGATACATAACCTCATAGATCCATCTTTCTTTTTAACAAAAAGAACAGGGGATCCCCATGGAGAAACTTTAGGGCGAATAAATCCCTTATTACTCAATTCCTATAGTTGTTTCTTTAGTTCAACTAATTCTATAAGGGGTCTTCGATATAGGCCTTGATCCAAGAATTAAATCAATGGAAAACTCAACTTCTTGTTCTAGAGGATGTCCAGGTAAATCTTCTGGAAACACATCTACATATTCTTTCACAATAGGTACATCCTCTATTTGAACATTCATTTCCTCACCCACAGTCATTTCATTCTCTTCCTTCCCAATAATTGAATTTAGTTGAGCTACTGGGGGTGGATCTAGATAATAATTAGGTGGTGACGATTCTTCTCTAAAGATAAGGTGTTCCTTATCATCATCATAAAAAATCGTAACCTCCTTCTACTTACAATAAATATTTGCATCATGGTATGAAAGCCAATCCATATCGAGGATTATTTCAAACTCAATCATAGGTATAACGATGATATCAGCGGATAAAGAACATTTATGTGCTCTAATGGGGACTGATTCACAAAACTTTGTTTCAATGATACTTCCCTTAGGAGTTTTAACAGACAACTCATTTGTTAAATAAAATTGGAAATATCTAATTTTCTTAGTAAACTGGGAATATATGAAACAATGTGATGATCCAGAATCAAATAATGCATTTTATAAACTTGAGGAAACCATTAAATTACCTGCCACCACGTCTTTCGGAGCTTCTACCTCAGCAGTAGTGATAGCATAAGCTTGGCCTTGATCCCTTGGCCTTTTATGAGGTAAGTTCCCCTGATGCTTAGAACATTCATTGGAATAATGTCCCATCTCCCTGCAATTGTGGAATTGGAAATCAGTAGCTTCCTTTTTCCCCTTGCAATCATGAGCTTGGTGCCCTTTTTCACCACACTTATAACAGACTCTCATTCCCTTCAAGCAAGTACCAGGGTGTTTCGTCCCACATTCACTGCAGGATGGATATTAAACTTTTCCCTTCTTCTCCTTATTTCCATTCCCAGATTGATCAGCAGATCTCTTCTTCTCTTTCTTTGCTTTAAAGTTATAAGACTTAGATAATTCTTTTTCTGTCTTGATAGCACATGACACAATGTCTTCGTACGACGAGAAGGATTGTGAGACTAATTCTCGACGGATAAATGGTTTTAACCCATCAAAGAAATGATCAATCTTACTTCTTGGGTTACGTATATAATCTCCAGCATACCTTGCTAACCTTGTAAAGTTAGCCTCATACTTTGCGACATTCTCATCCTTCTTTTGTCTCAGACTCAGAAATTGCCTTTCCATATCTGCTCGATGGTCAGGAGGAAAGTATTCTTCTAAAAACAGATCTTTGAACTCCCTCCATTCCATATTTTATACTTCATCATCTTCCTTCATGTTTTGAATCAATGACCACCATTGATCAGCATCTCCAGTGAGGCGATAAACTGCCATGAAAACTTTTTCCCTTTCACTACTCCCCAAAGCCTGAAATATTTTCTCTAGGGAACTTATCCATTGCTCAGCTACTAATGGATTTTTACTCCCATTTAATGTTGGTGGTTGTTTCCTCATGAAGCGTTCTAACATTGATCCTCCATGCTACAGATCAGGGTTCTCCATACGGGTAAGGTTATTATTCATAACCTGAGTGAGTTTTCCCAGTATGGTGATTAGTTGATCAGCACCAGTTTCATCACCAGCTCCACTACAATTATCTTGAGCAGGAGGGCAATCCCTACATAGAGTGTGTGCATTGATATGGTTTATATTCCTTCCACTAGATTCCATTTCTAAACAATGGCATAAACTAGATAAGTTTATGAATCAAAATACATAATTCCATACTTGTAAAACACTTAACATAAATTGAACTATTTATGGATATAATCCATAATCATAAAAATGTTTTCTTTGAGGAAGTATATACTCATAAACCCTTCATAATGGTTTTTAAACAAAATGAGAATTATCCTAATCACATCCCCTGGGAGTTTCATAACCAAGAGTGCAGCAAGGCTCGTTGTCGTGCACCAGTTCCCGTTCGAGTCCAGCTCAAAGCGGTGCTTTTGGGTTTTACCCCTAGGTACATCTGTTCCAGAGCCACCTCTACCTACTCGTATCCAGACAGGGATGTATTTCTCGAAAAACTCAAAAAATATCTACAATACCAAAATTCTAGGAAGTTATTCTATACTCATCCTCAAAGTATATCTTAGGGCTATGTGCTCTAATCATATTTTATCTAAATCTAGCTTCCAAGGTTTATACTAAACTTCCTCTCATACCAACTGTAACGCCCCGACCCCAGTTACCCAGAATCGGTGCATTATTACATAATATCGGCATGATCAAAAAGATCTAGTCTTGAAAGACCGATTAGTTTAATAGCCTTGGAATAACTAGATACATTCATAAAGTTTACATTACATTATAAAGTGAAAACTACAACAACAACTTGTCTCCACACTCATATCCCCTTATAATATCCCTGCAGGTCATTCATAAAATACTTCTTCACATCCTGGTAAAAATAAAACATTGAAAGGGGTGATCTCAAATTCCCAGTAAGGATTACAATATAGCGGAAAGCTTTCATAAATAAGAATAAACATTTAAGGCAATGTATAACTAAAAAAAGCCTTTTAAACTTGAACTTCAGCATAATATGGAAAAAATAAAATGAAATAATGACATTTACTTATTCACATGGATATTATACTAGCTGAATAATCACATGAAATACCAATAACCACTTTCATAATGATGGAATACATAATGCCAGACTATCATAACCACGTAGCCAAGGCCTCCTGCCAAGACTACAAATAAGATTTTATCAAGGCCTTGTGCCAAGACACTAGTTTGTCTCATGAGACCTACTGATGCATCAAGGAGCTATAGTGTGCTCCACCCATCACTTATTAAGTCCAATTCATTCCTCATATGAACAGGTTTAAACATAACATAAACATTTGTATTAAAACTAGCATACGAAATGTCAATACTTTTTCCATAAACCATGAATGGTATAAAAATAACACATCCACAGTCAAACATATCACAAAACCTTCAATACAATATGGAAGTTTTGTATCATAATAAATAAACTTCAAATAAGCTTAAAATCCATTAAAGGATGTTGACATAGATGAAATCAAAACTATTTGATAGAAATATCACTTTTTTGAAAACATTTAAAAGTCAAAAAATAATAAAATAAAACATTTACTTTGAAAATGTTCGTATAAGATTTTAAGGGAAGCTTCGAAGATTTTATAATGGCGGAAAATAGCCGCACCCGCCGTATAAGTTAAAAAAAGACACTCTTACCTTAATTCTGTCGAAAAAGTTAAAAAGGACCTTGTTTGGAAAACGACAGAAAGATTATTTTATAAACTTCTTATGAAAAGTCAACAAGGGTATAAATGACTTTAACCCATAGTCTGTAAAATAGTAAGAATTATTTGAAATACATTTTTAAGAAACATGGATGTGGATGATAAAGAGGTCTGAGTAGATAATTACGTATAAACAACCTCGGATAATGAAGAGATTGTGAAATAAACTCTCACCTTATACTTTTCCTTGGTTGAGGGTAGGTTAACATCCTGTATAATGGTGAAATAATTGTTATTAAATTATACAAGAATCGTATACATTAATATGATATCATTTATGATCTTCTAACATTGATTTGTTAATAATGTCTTAGTATTATCATCGTTTCGGGTGTTAACTTACTCGTTTTCTTTTATATGTTTTGTTACGTAAGCCGTGTTTTTTATGGATAGGTTGTATCTTATTCATATACATAATGATATAAAGTCCTTAAACATTATTTTTAATCATAAAATGACAATTATACTTGAATGTATATGATGGGGAATGAATCTCATCGCGTTCGTGGAGACGATAGTCCGTACGTACGCACGAGCGACAATATCATTCTTTTGATATTAAAATAATATATAATTGGATGTTATATCATATATAAAGAATCATTATAATTTTATATTTATTATTTACATGAATTTCACATCATTATTATACCCATCCAAATAATAATGTATTGAATAACAATTACACCACGACGTGGAGACGGTAAGTCGTACGTACGCACGTATGGTGACATATCATTCAAAGGATGGATAGAATACTGAATATGGTTGTACCATATTTATAATAACATCACAGTATATAGAAGATACTGGATTTATTATTTTATAATGGAAATAACAAAGAAATAAGTAGTTGAAGAAGAAAGGAATGTGAAAGAGGGTGGTGAAAACATTACCTCTTCTTCGGGTTCTTCCTTTTGATTTGATCAAAAGGGATCCTTAGGTTGGATTTATGATCAAACTAAGGCCTCTAGGTTGAATTTAGGGAAGTTTATAGAGTATTTGGGCAGGGTTTGTCTGATCCAAAAGGCTTTGAATGTGTGAATTAGTGAGAAGGGGGAGTGCCCTTTTATAAGAGGGGTGAGGGGCACCTTTGGAAAAGCTAGAAATATTATTTTATAATAAATTCATATTCAGTTTCTAATGGCTCCAAAGTAGATTATTAAAATTATAAGGTGGGTATGGGTCTAAATAATTTCAATCAATAGAATTTAGGCAGGTTTGGGTCATTATATTAACCTTATCATTTAGTTTTAACTTTTAGTTAATTAGTTTGACATTTACCATGTCACTTTGTATTTTTATATTATATAGTTAATAAACTTACTATATACATCCAAGAGACCCAAAAGTGGTCCATTAATGATACACCTATCATGATATAAGTCTCTTGGCTGAACCTTAGAATTTTAGTAATTGAATATCAATTAATAATATAATATTTGTTTTAAAAACTCTTTTATGTCAATTTTGACACTATTCAGTAATTGATTTTTGTTAAAGTCTTAAAAAAATTATTAATTCAAAAAAAACTCATTTAAGCAATCATATAATGTCATATTAACCAATTAAATTCATGGATGTCATCAAAAATTTCAAATTATATTTATTTTAACATTTATAATACCAATTATTTGATTCTTTCATTAATAAGGAAAATACTGCATCATTATTGTGTCATAAATAATATTAATTATTAAATATATAAAAATTATAAATAAAATAAAATTATGTAGGAAATATTTTTATATTTCTAATGAATATTTATAGTCGAAAATCCAACATATATAACCCTATGTAAAAATTGTTTTGCTAAAAGATATATGCTTATGTCATTTTTGTATTTATTTTAACTTATTTAATATAAAGTGTCATTATCACTTACAAGTGGATCCATGGGGTCCCAAAATCGACCTGAAGATGCTCATGGTCGGAAATTTATCAACCAATAGGGTTAGGACACGTTTTAGGGTAATTTATTATTATTATAATATTATTTTTTACCCTTATTTACCGGATTTACCCTTTAACCATGGTAAATAAAATATTTACCGAAGTAATTATTCAAAATGTCTAAAAATAAAATTTACCTATTTAAATAATTTATACATCCTGATTAAAAATATGGAATCCATTTTTCCAAATTCAAAACACATAAGTGGCTGAAATTAATTTAAAATTAATTCCCGTTGTTAAAACAAAAAAGCATGTTTTTAAGAGATAATAACTATCAAAACATTGACACTTGTTTATATCCAGTTTAATTGTGAAATTTTGTCCAATGACCAAAATTGTATTAAATGGTAAAAATATATTCTAAATATACTTTAAAACCACTCAATTTAATAATTTATCACTATTGATTATTTCGATTAAAAAAGTTGTTTTCAATTAAAATTTAGTAATTTTCACTATTCATCAAAATATAAAAGTTATCTGAAAAGTACCAAAATTTCACCCTAGGATAATTTTGATATTATAAATCCAAAAATGAAGTCCATTTTGAGATATAAAATTTATAAAATTTCAAAAAGTGTGTATTACTATTTATAACGGTTAGTTTGATTGGTTGTGGTGTGTGTTAGAACTCGAAGTTGCGTACAACACACGCTACTGTATTATTCAAAGAGAAGTGTACCGTGGAAGCTTGGGGTGTTACAGTTGTGCACCCATATCCACCAGTGGCCTCTCCTCATCTCTGCTGCAACTCTCTAGTGGCGCACACGAAGCAGAAAAACCCCATGTTGCAGACATCTCCTCTTGTACACAACAACAATCGCGTGACCAGCCCTACTCAAACCCCTACCATCGTTGTTTCCTAATCTCTATTGGAAGACATTGTGTGGAATCAGTTGAACATGTATTAGCATTTGGTGACATTCAGCATGCATTTTTTTGTGGTTCACAAATTTCAGTGAAGCGCACGATCATTCATTTTCGTATTTCAGTGATCGATAGACTGATAGTTATTATTTTGTGATCGCCGATGGTGGATTGCGGTGATCATTGCATTGACACGTACACAGAGGCTTCTGTTTATTATTTTATTTGTTGTGTTCACATGATGGGTGACTAAATTTCATAGTGTTAGAGTTGTGAAAAACGTGACAATGTTTGCATGCATTGTTTTGTTTTCATATTTTATTGCCTGTTAATTAATATTAATTGAATGTTTATTCAATTAAATATATCTGCATTTGAATTGATTATTATTTTGAGTCTGTACACATTATTTGGTGCATGTTCATCTGATACCTAATAAGTAATCATGGATGGGGGATCATCAGAGAATTTATTTGTTCGGAAGTCGATCGTGCGCGTGAGAGAATTGTAAATTGCACACGAGAAAATTCTGAAAAAATAAACATATTAATTGAAAAATTAATATTTTATGCATGTTCTCCTTCAAACTTGCATGAGTGATACCTAATAAGTGATCTCATATGAGTGAACCCAACACAGATACATATTTCAACTTTGTGATAAACGAGTTGTGGTATTTCATGAAATGATTCGATGTTGATGTGATGGGAAAATTATTCATCAAATCAAAGAAAGAAATAAGGAATGATTTTGATGAAATATAGAATATTTTCTAACATTAGAGAATGAGACTTGATATAATTTTGATTAAATTTTTAATTGGTTTTAATTGAATGAATAAATATTCAGATGAGAGAATTATATAATTGATATTGCATGCACCTGAATGGATGTGACAATTTTGACACTTCTATATCCGCATGTTTTTTCCATAGATTAATTTAGTTCACTTAGATAGTTTTAGTTAATATAAATAGTCATTTTTAAAAATTGTTTAGATTTTATAATTTTTAGTTGTTGATCACTTAAAATTCATTTTCCTGAACTTTTTCTAGAAGGATATTTCCAGTGGCACCTACTTAGCATCCAAAAGACCCAGGATCAAATTTAGGTGAGGTGAATTTTATGGTTACTATAGCATTACTATAGCTTATACTATACGGTACTTTAGTAGCTGAAACTATTCATCCAATTTGGGATTTCAGGCCATCGGTTTGGGCCTATGGGTTTTTGGGCCTTCAGGCCACCAATGACCTTTGGGCCATAGAGCCTTTGGGCGACAAGGATTTTGGTCCATAGAGACTAATAAACAGCCTAAGTAGACCACACAAGAGTAGAACCAGAAGAGGATTCAGAGAAAATTAGCATCCACCAGAGTAGAGCTAACCGGATTGAAAGAATGAGAGGGTATGACAACTACCATCATGTGGGGGACACTCCCAGATTTTGGAATCATCAACGAGAGGTTTTTTATCAGAAAAACTGGTGCAGGTTTTTCCTTGGTGGGCAGTCGACCATAGATGAGCAGCAGGCGACGGGAGGTTTCTTCAAGGGTAGATGAACTACCCACTAACCCTTGGGAATGCTAGATTTATTTTCTCTATAAAATGGAATGAAAATCCCAAGATCTATAAGTGGTGTATTTCTGTGATCCTCTGAGTTTTATCTACAAAGGAGAGAATAGAGAAACGCTCTTTCTCCTATGGATGTAGGAAAATTGTTGAACCACATTAAAATTTTGTGTTCATCCATTTTTCTCCTCTTTTTGTGTGATTTTTTTCCATACACCTCTGTTTTGCCCTTACAAGTGGTATCAGAGGGAGTTGGAGGGTGGGAGTTTGAAACGGTGAGGCAACAACATGTTTTCCGATGACCATAAAATTGAAAGAGGTTGGAATTTTTTTTAGACCAAATCCATGAAGAGGTAGATGAGACAATTCCAATGGTGCAAGCGGTGTTGAAAAAGGAGTTGAAACGAGCCCTGTAGAGCCGTTCAAAGTTCCGGTCAAATCATAGGTGAACAGTAATCTAGTGCTGGAGAAGATGGTTCTGTTCACAGTGCCTATAAAAATTCCAGCGATATTCTGGAAGCTGCTCTGGTGTGCCACATCAGCAGCACGTCATTGCCATGTCGTCAGATGATCTTGGCTGTTGACACTATTTTGGTCATATCTTGATCAATTAGTGTCTGATTTAGATGATCCAGGAGTCAATTCCCACTATTTCGACCATTTTGAACACATCTGTATGGTTATTTTTTCAATATTATCACTCCATCAGGTGGTTTCATAAGGGTGTGATATCAACGGTGGTAATCGCGTTTTTCGACATCGATGATGACTAGTAGCGGTGCACTACCAATGTTTGAGATTGAGAAGTTTGATGGTCAAAACAATTTTGGATTGTGGAAAAACACTGTGAAAGATATTATTGTGTAGTAGGGAATGATCATATCGTTGATTAGAGAAAATCCTTAGACAACCAGTGAGGATGGTTGGGAAGATCTCGAGATGCAGGTTGTCAGTATAATTCGATTATGTCTAGGGAATGAGATAAAGTTCTCAGTGTTAGATGAGACCTCACTGAAGAAGACGTAGAGGAAGTTAGAATAGTGGTTTATGGTGAAGTCTCTCACTAAAAAATTATTTCTGAAGAAGAAATTGTACCAGTTTCTAATGGAAGAGTGAACAAATTTGTTGGATCACACCAATAAAATCAACAAGATCCTGACCTAATTATTGGGGCTCTGTGTGAAGGGTGGAGAGGAAGACAAAGAACTTTTGCTTTTATCATCTCTACTAAGCTCATTTGATAGACTTGTGAGTACATTGTTCATGGGGAAGGAAACATTGAAGCCAGATGAGGTGATGGCATTGCTTCAAGATTCAGAGGCATTCTGAAGACCTGTGACTCATTTAGGTGAGCAAATCATGGTAATGTGAGATGATCAACATGGGAGGAGCCGATATCGGAAGTTAATAGGTAAAGGATGGTGGCCAAAATCAAGAGTACATGATCCTAGAGAAATCACATGTTTCTGGTGTGAGAAAAAGGGTCATTATAAAAGTAACTATGGAGAGTGCAAATGGTACATTGTTGGGAAAGATAAAGACGAAGATAAGTTTGTGAATATTACAGAATTATCGACAGATGTAGAAGTCTGTGTGACAATTGGAATATTGCACTCATATGAGAGAGTTGAAAGGGGAGAAGCCTAGTATCATTGCTACCAAAGATACATGCACATGAAGTAGGAATTTCAATTTTTAAAAATGAAGAATGAGTGAGCTCAAAATCCAAAGGAAGATGGATGGGTTTTAGATTTTGGGATCTCGGTGCACATATGTATGACCAAAGGTGTGTTTCATACTTTTCAGTAGGTTCAATATTTGGTGAGACTTGATGATGGGTCAACATGTGAGCTTTGAGAAATCGGGATAGTGAAATTAAAGACACCCAATGGAGGAATACGTAAACTGGATGACGTGAAATTTGTTTTGAGGATGAGATGGAACTTGGTATCATTAAGTAGGCTCGATGCGAGAGGATATAAGATATCCATAGCGGGTGGAGTGTTGGAAGTCTCACGTGGGGATGTAGCGATACTTTCTAGGAACACTGCCACAAAATCGGGTTTTCGTAGCACCACCCTTTAATAGCTCTAAAAAATAGTGCTGATAAAGGTATTCTCTTTATCAGTGCTTTTTAGCACTGTTAAAGTGGCCCCCTTTATCAGTGTTTTTTTATTAGCACTGATAAAAGGGTTTCTTTATCAGTGATTTTTTACTAGCGTTGTTAAAGGATATTTTTGTAACATCCCAAGCTTCTACAGTACGCTTCTCTTTGAATAATGCGATAGCGTGTGTTGTACACAATATCGAGTTCTAACACACCACAACCAATCAAACAAGCCATTATGAATAGTAATACCTAATTTTTGAAATTTTATAAATTTTATCTCTCAAAATGGACTTCATTTTTGGATTCGTAATATTGAATTTAGCCTAAGGTAAAATTTTGTTACTTTTCGGATAACTTTAATATTTTGATGAATAGTGAAAATTACTAAATTTTAATTAAAAACAACTTTTTTAATCAAAATAATTAACAGTGATGAATTATGAATTTGAGTGGTTTTAAAGTATATTTATAATATATTTTTACCATTTAATACAATTTTGGTCATTGTACATAATTTCACAATTAAACCAGACATAAACAAGTATCAATCTTTTGATAGTTATTATACCTTAAAAACATGCTTTTTGTTTTGACAGCGGAAATTAATTTTAAATTAATTTCTGCCACTTTTGTGTTTTGAATTTGGAAAAATAGATTCCATATTTGGGATCAGGATTTCCAAATTATGTAAATAGGTAACTTTTATTTTTAGACATTTTGAATAATTACTTCAAAAAATATTTTATTTACCATGGTTAAAGGGTAAATCCGGTAAATAAGGGTTAAAAAATAATATTATAATAATACTAAATTACCCTAAAATGTGTCCTAACATTATTTTTGGATACATTTCCGACCATGGGCATCTTTGGGTCGATTTTGGGACCCCATGGAGCCACTTGTAGGTGATAGGGACACTTTATTTTAATTAAGTTAAAATAAATACAAAAATGACATAAGCATATATATTTTAGAAAAACAATTTTTACATAGGGTTATACATGTTATATTTTCGACTATAAATATTCATTAGAAAGATAAAACAATTTCCTAAATAATTATATTTTATGCATAATTTTTAGACATTATATAATTTAATTTATTTATGACACAATGATGATGCAGTAATTACCATAATAGTGAAAAATTAAAATAATTGATATTATAAACAGACAAATAAATATAATTTGAGACTTTTTATGAATTAAACTAATTTTTTAGGTTAATATGACATGTTAGGAATGATTTAATTAACTTTTTTAGAAGTAATCATTCTGTTATGATTTTCACAAAAATCAATTTTCCAAATAGTGTCAAAATTGACATAAAAGAGTTTTTAAAACAAATATTATATTATTAATTGATATTAAATTCCTAAAAATCTAAGGTTCGTCCAAGAGACTTATATCATGATATTTGTATCTTTAATGGACCACTTGGGGTATCTTGTATGTATATAGTAAGTTTATTAACCATATAATATAAAAATACAAAGAGACATTGTAAAAGTGAAACTAATTAACTAAGAGTTAATACTTAAAGATAAGGTTAATATAGTAACCAAAACCTGTCTAAATTCTATTGGTTGAGTTTTTTTAGACCCATACCCACCTTAAACTTTAAATAATTTACTTTTGAGCCATTAGAAACCGAATATGAATTTATTATAAATTAATATTTCTAGCTTTTCCAAAGGTGCCCCTCACCCCTCTTATAAAAGGGCACTCCCCCTTATCATTAATTCACACCTTCAAAACCTTTTGGTTAAGCTAAAATCTTCCTAAATACTCTCTTAACTTACCTTAATTCATCATATAGGCCCTCCTTTAGTCAGAAATCCAACCTAAGGAGCCCTTTTGATCAAATCAAAAGGAAGAACCCGAAGAAGAGGTAATGATTTCACCACCCCTTTTCAAGTTCCTTTCTTCTTCCACTTCTTCTTTCTTTGTTATTACCATTCTAAAATAATTAATCCAGTATCTCCTATATACTGTAATATTATTATAAATATGGTATAACCATATTCAATATTCTATCCATCCTTTGAATGACATGTCACCATACGTGCGTACGTACGGCTTACCGTCTCCACGTCGTGGTGTAATTGTTATTCAATAAATTATTTTTTGGATGGGTATAATAATGATTTTTAATTCATGTAAATAATAAATATAACATGATAATGATTCTGTATATATGATATACCATCCAATTATATATTATTTTAATATCAAAAGAATGACATTGTCGCTCGTGCGTACGTACGGACTACCGTCTCCACGAACGCGATGAGATTCATTATCCATCGTATCCATTCAAGTATAATTATCATTTGATGATTTAAAAATAATTTTTAAGGACTTGACATCATTCTAGATATGAATAAGATACATCCTATCCATGATAAACATTTCTTATGTAACAAAACATATCAAAGAAAACGAGTAAGTTAACACCTGAAACAACGATAATTCCAAGATATTATTAACAAAGCAATGTTAAAAGATCATATATGATATCATATGAATGTATATGATTATTGTATAATTTAATAACAATTATTTCACCATTATACAGGAGGTTAACCTACCCTCAACCAAGTAAAAGTACAAGGTAAGGGTTTATTTCGCAATCTCTTCATTATTCGAGGTTGTTTATACGTAATAATCTACTGGGATCTCTTTATCATCCACATCCATGTTTCTTAAAAATGTATTTCAAAACATTTTTACTATTTACAAGAATATGGGTTAAAGTCATTTATACCCTTTTTTGACTTTTTATAAGAGGTTTATAAAGTAATCTTTCCGTCGTTTTCTAAACAAGGTGCTTTTTAACCTTTTCGACAGAATTAAGGTAAGAATATTTTTTTTAACTTATACGGTGGGTGCGGCTATTTTCCACCGTTATAAAATTGTCGAAGCTTCCCTTACAATATTATAAGAATATTTTCAAAGAAAATGTTTTATTTTATAAATATATGACTCTTAAATGATTTCAAAATAGAAAGAGATATTTCTATAAAAAGAGTTTTGATTTCATCTATGTCAACATCCTTTGATGGATTTTACACTTATTTGAAGTTGATTTATTATGATACAAAAAATATATATTGTATTGAAGGTTTTGTGATATGTTTGACTGTGGATGTGTTATTTTTATACCATTCATGTTTTATGGATGTAGTATTTACATTTCATATGCTAGTTTTAATACGAATGTTTATGTTATGTTTAAACCTTTTCATATGGGAATGCATTGGACTTAATATGTGCTGGGTGGAGCCCGCTATAGCTCCTCGATGCATCGGTAGGTCTGATGAGACAAACTAGTGTCTTGGCACAAGGCCTTGGCAAAATCTTATTTGCAGTCTTCGCACGAGTCCTTGGCTATCTGGTTATGATAGTCTGGCATTATGCATTCCATCATTATGAAAGTGGTTATTGATATTGCATGTGATTATTCGATTAGTAGAATATCCATGTGAATAAGTAAATGGAATTATTTCATTTTATTTTTGCCATACTATGTTGAAGTTCAAGTTTAAAATGATTTTGTTTTAGTTATACATTGCCTTAAATGTTTATTCTTATTTATGAAAGTTTCTGATATATTGTTATCCTTACTGGGCATTTGAGCTCACCCCTTTTCTATGTTTTATTTTTCCCAGGATGTGAAGAAGTAATTTATGAATGACCTGCAGGGATACTATGAGGGGATAAGAATGTGGAATATGGAGACTATATTGTTGTAGTTTTCATTTTATGTTGTAATGTAAACTTTATTAATATATCTAGTGTTACCAAGGCTACTAAACTAATCGGTCTTTCAAGATTTGATCTTTCTTGTGATCATGCTAATGTTATGTAATAATGCACCAACTCTGGGTAACTGGGGCCGGGGCGTTACAATTTTTCAAAAAAAATCATTAAAAATAATATATAAATATATAAATATATTTACACTGATATAATATAGTATATATTTTTTAAATATATTTTAGATAAGTATAAATAGACATTTACATTTAATATATAAGAAATTTTGTGAAAATTAATTTATAATATTTTAAAAAATATTATTAATTAATAATTTTCTAATTATCATCGATTAATAATCATTTAATAACAATTTGAAAAAAAATCAAAAAATAAATAAAAGATCTAAAATAAGTTGAAAACGTAACTCAAACTTCAAATGGCCATAAATTTTGATATGAGTGTCTGTTTGAGCTCTACAGCATATCAAATCAAAGACTACGATGATCTCTTCATGCTAGTAAAATAAGGTAACCTTTTGTCTCATATTTCAAGGCTAAAAAAGACCCATGAGGCCTCCAAAACTGATTTTTTAGTCGGGATACCCAATTTTTTTAACATTCGATGGAATTTAAAACACATTTCTAGGGGTATTTTTGCCCTTTTTCAATGAGGAATGAATTTATTCTGAGTTATTACATTCAAATTTATATTATAGATTTGACATTTTATCATTTTTCACAATGTAATGTTATTTATAATCCAATATATAAAAATATGTACATATTTTTTATATATTCACACGTAAAAATTTGATTTTATGAATAAATAATTAAACATATTTACATATAAATTATATTTCTCAACATATAAGCCTTATAATATCCATTTTATTTAAAATACAAATATATGTATATTCATATACCTATGTAATGTGTGTGTGTGTATTAGTGTGTGTCTCTATTAACAAATTGATATATATTATATATATATTCTAACATATGAATATACATATGAATATATAATATTTGTAAATATATATAAATATGTGTCATGACCCATCCCCTGGGGCCCGTTCCGTGACTACCCCAAGTCCGCCTCCCAAAGGCCACGGGCTGGCGACTAGCGCTAAAGGCACTATCCTGTAAGTGGGAGGCATTTGCTGAGTACCTGTACATACGCACACTCAAAACCCCAGCCCACAATGATGAAAAGGAAAACATGTATACCACTAAGACAACAACTAAGAGTAGAGGTATAAGTTGTAAGTAAAATGGACCATAATTTAAACCCAACAAAAGACAAGCTGTAAACAAGGTAGTACAAGGTCTCTAATAATTCATCCACAGAAAACCCTACCTAAAGGGTAGGTGAAGAGTAGTTTCCAGAAGCTATAGGAGTACACTGCACCTGTCTGATGTCACTGGGAACCACCTAGTCCTGGACCACCAAGGTCTCTGTCAAAACGTTAGTCGTTTGCACAAGACACGACACGTGTGGGCGAAGCCCGTGCAGGGGTGAGTAACACAATACTCAGTACGGACCCCAAACCACAAAGAAATGACCTCAAAGAAAAGTATACTTGAATTCATAGAAAACTCACACATGTATAACCTAAAGTATAGAAGTAATACTCTCATTCATAAGGCTGAACATCTTGTACTATTGAGGGACTCATCCCCGATGAGTCACTAAGGTCTGTCGGGTCACAAAGGTCTGCTTGTCGTCACTGAGGTATGTCGGGCCACTGAGCTCCGCTCGTCTGCTAAGCCACTGAGCTCCACTCGTCTATCAGGCCACTGAGCTCCACTCGACACACTACCACAAATGCGGGCAAGGGAAGCGCTTGTGTTTTATCAGTGCTAATCAGAAAGCACTGATAAAAGGGGGATTTTATCAGTACTTGAAAAAAACGCTGATAAATCGACCCTTTATCAGTGCTAACAAAAAATTATAATAAAAAAGAGACTTTAACAGTGCTAATAATGGCATTGATAAAAGTTTTTAATAGAAAATATTATTAATTTATATAAAAATATTTTAATTATATTGAAAAATAATGTTTATATGTATACATTAAATAAAAAATGCATGTTTGTTATGCTTATTATGTTTATTTTTTATTTATGTTTATGATGTTTATTAGTTTTAGTTGTATCTTTATTATGTATTTATTATACTATATGTTTATAATATTATATATAAATACCTTTCAATATATATATATATAAATAGTTATTAAATATATGTATATATATTTCTATTTATTTATATATTTAAATAAATTTATGTTTCCAAACGAATGTTTCAATTGATGCGTAATAGACATTCATATTCATCTCAGGAATATGTTCATTGTTTACCCTAATGTTAGCCATATATATTATAGTACTATACTTGGTGTATTCATTCATTTCCTATATATATGAAGCTTTATGTTCTCATAAATACTTAAAATCGAGATAAATATATTTAAATAAACAATAAATGTATTTATTATATTCAAAAATATAAATATTTAGTTATATATAATTATATACTTTTTAAATATATTATATATAATTATAATTATATATAAATAATTAAATATAAATATGTTTAAATAATTATAAAATTACAAAATATCTTTTAAAAATGATAAATATATATTTATGAATACCTTTTGAATATATTTATTTATAAATATATGTATTTAATGAATATATACACAGACACAGATATATATATATATTTATATATTTAAATACTTATGAAATTAAAACTAAAATTAATATATCAATTTATTGTAGTTTCAGTAGTATTTAAATATATATATATATATATATAAGTATAATTTAAATTATAAAATTATAATAAATATATTTATTATAATTTTATAATTATTTAAATATAAATATATATTTATTTAAATATATCATGAAATTATAAAAAAATATAATTAATACAGATATATTTAAATAATTATTAAATTATAATAAATATGTTTATTATATATATTGTAAAATTATAAATGTAATAAATATATTGGTTATAATATTATAATTATGAATAAATGGTATATTTTATCAGTGCTAATTAAGAAGCGTTGATAAAGCATACATTTATCAGCGCTAAACTTTTAGCACTGATAAAGAGGATATTTATCAGTGCTTTTTTAGAACTGATAAAGGACCATCTTTATTAGCACTAAAAAAGCACTGATAAATGTATGTTTTATAAGTGCTTTTCAATTTAACGCTGATAAAACATAAATTTATCAGTGCTTTTTACTAGCGCTGATAAATGCTTCCCCTGATTTTATAAATGAACCCTAACTGCATACCCTTCATTCTGCACCCCTCAAGCTCTCGCAGAAGCCTAACTATGTGTTGCCCGATCCTCCTCCTTCTTCACTGCTTCCTCCTCCTCATCCTCCTCATCCATCGTCGTGGTCGTCGACTCATCCTCCTCCTCCTTTGTGGACTCCTCCTTCTCCTCCTTCATCATCGCTACTGTGAACACATCCTCCTATTTCTCCACCGCCATTGCCACCTTCTTATCCTCCTTTGCTGCCACTACCACCTCCTTCTCCTCCTCCTCCACCGCTGCCACTACTACCTATTCCACTGTTGTTGCTGCCAATAAGGGTACTCTCCCTTCTAGAGTAACTTAATTTCTTCTTCTTATTATTGAAATAATAATAGTCATCACTGTTTGGTTGTTCTCTTGGTTTGGTTGTTCTATATTTTTTTCATATTTATTATATATGTTTTTTGATATGATATTGTGTTATTTTGATCCATATTGAGTGTATAGGTGATTTTGGGGTCACTTTGATCTTTCGGGGTGAAAATAGAAAAAGATACCAAGTTTCAGGGTTAACTCGCATGGTATAAAAAACTATGTAGACCCCATGTAGTTGGGTCTATAACCATTGAAATGGTTTTTCATGGTTATTTCATGGTTATATAACCCATGTGGTAAAACCATGCACAATTATTCTTCCCCCTAGATTTTTATTTTTGGATCTCTTGCATTTTTCATTAATCTCGACAGTTCTTAGCATTAGTGTGTGGTTGATTAAGGGAGTTTTATGGTGGTTTTACATCATTATGTGGTGTTTAAATTAATTATTTGGGCCTTATTATGTGGTCTTGTGTTTTGAAAAGTTGGTTTTATGTTATAGAAAATTTTATTTTTTGGATGAAAAAGTTGATTTTGGTGTTCATAAAATGTTTTTAAATGGTGGTATTCCTCTTTATTTTGAATTGGGAGATTTTTTTTTATAGAAAATTTTTTAATGTGTCTTGGTTTTTAAAACTGGGCATAATGGTTTCTTTGTAAGAGAAATTTTTATTATCTTAAAGTTTATAAAAAGTGTTTTATTTCATTATGGAAATTTAAAAAGAAATTAGAATTGATAAAAAAATTTGAAATGATTTCAATTTATTAAAATAACTAGAAGTTAAAGTGGGTTTTTATTTTGAAGTAAAATGAAATATTTTAAAATCAAGTGCGTTATTTGGGTGAAAAGATTCCTTAGACTCCTTTTAAATGTGGAAATCTTAAGGAAATTGATTTTTGTGAGTGTTCAAATTTTAGGGAAGCATTTTTACACGGGATTGGATTGTTTTTAAAGAGTGAGCGTCTTTAAAAATAATTGACATGGAACTTTTATATAAGGGGTGTTGTTTAAATAATATTGAGCATATTTAAAGGCTTTTTTTATGTTTTGGGCTCAATAAATTTTGTGTATTTGATTTATTTACATGGTGTGCATTAAGATTCTTTGTTTTAGCTTGTGAAACATGAATGGGTTAAATTTATATTTACTATGTGGTATTTTCTCCTCTCAGAAAGGTCTTGAGAATATGTGAAGAAACATCCCCTAAGGTGAATTATATTCATGAATAGGTATATCTATTTGGGTTGTTGGATTTATCCAAACTTTAGATGGGGAAGTGAATCCAGATCATCCTTTTCTTTAGGGTTTCTTAAATTTACATCATTCCTTCCATGGTGATTAATGTCCTACTATGGTTGTAAATTGGTTAGGTTATTTTATATAATCCCTTGAGTTGAATTACCCAAAAGTGGTTTGGGGTGGTTTTTTATTTTGGAATCTGTGCTTGTTGAGTTGGAATGTCTTGAGGCTTTGAGGTAAATTTTATTTTATGTATTCCTTTTTGTTTTTTAGTTCCTCTTACATTAGGGTTTGTTTATAGAGTTTTTGAATATTCTTTAGTGTTTTATGACTCATTGTTTTTTATCTTCTAGGTTTCACCATGAGATGGTTCTCTCACGATGTGATGCCAAAGATCATCCCTTTCCTTCAATTTTGTGACCCGGGGTTATATTCAATGCATAAGGATATGGTAGGAACTACATAAGGGTATAATCTAATTACAAATACTTCATATGGGTTACCCATGAATAAAAAATGATGTGTAAGTGTTTCATTGGAGTTTTGTAAGGGTACCTAGGGTCTACATACGGATTAGAAGGAGATGTAGAAGAAACCCTCTCATAAATATGAAATTCCTCAATTATGTTGGGAAATAATCCACTAATGAAATTTAATCCCACATTATCCATTCTCATTGTAGGAAATAGGTAGTATATGAACATTCCCTATGTTATAAAATAGCACACAAAAGGTTCAAATGTGTTGGGGTTGGAATGACATATTGTCTAATAGAGGAATCCCAAAAAAATGGAGGTTGGTTAGGGAAAGACCCTACAAGAATGACTTGATTTACTAGTATGTATAGTTACTTGAGGGGGTAAGGCTGAGGGCATTTTAATTCTAGTAGAATAAAGTGGAGTGAGAAAATTACGCCACCATGAATTGGGAACATCATGTGGATTGTTAGTATAAGTGAGGTTTAAACCTTTAGAGAGGATCATTGTGATAGTGTTAAGCATGGGGAGGGAACCCAATAAAGGGGGATCTAACATAATGTATCAAGTATGGTTGTGAAGTTAGGAATAAAGTTTGTATAGTTTAACATAATGTATAAAGTGTCTCTCTTGGGATTTATGTCGTTGTGAAAATTCTTAAGTGGCTCTTTTAAAATGATTCAAGTGTCTTGAAATGTTTCCTAAAAAATTATATGTGTTCAACATACCCTTTTTTGGTTTTAAATATATTTAAAATGGTTTTAAAATGAATCGGGGTTTTGAGAAAGGATGTTTGGAACTAATTGGTTTATTTTAAAAAGACTATGTTATTTTAGAGAGGAATATGTGTAAATGGTTGGTTTTTTAATGGGATTTCAAATGTGATTTTTTAATGGGATTTTAACTGTTATTTTCAAAGAGTGTTCTTTTTTATAAATAGTTTTTTTAATGGGATTTCAACTATGTAAATGGTTTGTCTAAATTAGCTCTTTGTTGTTTTATAAATATTTTTAAAAAGAGTGTGTTATTTTATCCTTGGTTAATATTTATATCAACTTTTTGTGTATTTATTTTGTTAAATATTGATATCACCAAATAAAATAGGATGGATATGAATAAAGAATGGATGGATGCCAACCATCTGACAAAGGAGTATGAAGATGGAGTGAAAGAGTTCATCAAGTTTGCAAAAGATCATGTATATGATCCTTCTCAAATCCTTTGTCCATGTTTACACTGTTATTATTCAAGACAAGTTAGTCCAGAGGAGTTTAAAGAACACTTCATCTATCACGGAATAGATCAAAGTTATAAATGTTGGAATAAACACGGGGAAAAATTGAATGTAGCAAGTGACTGGGATAACACTGCATTTTATGGATCATTCGATATGATTAAAAGTGTGTACAATAAAGAAGACCAAATCGAGGATGTGATTATAGATGTGCATGATGATGAATATCATATTAAGGAAATGACAATGACCGTTGAAGATGAACTTCATGATTGCCCAAAATTTTTTGAGCAGTTAAAGAGTTGTGCAAAGATGTCATTGTATGATGGTTTCACTAAATATACAGCATTGTCAGCCACACTAAAGCTATATAATTTTAAAGAAGTAAATGGATGGTTTGATTCCAGTTTTATGGAATTACTTGCTCTCTTGAATGACATGCTCCCAGAAGATAATGAGCTCCCAAGCCGACCATACAATGCCAAACAAATGCTATGCCCGATGGGTATGATCTTTGATAGAATACACGCCTACCTGAATGATTGTATACTGTTTCTCAAGGACCACAAATCACTTAGAGAATTCCCAAAGTGTGGTGCTTCTCGATAAAAGAAAGATGAATTCAGTCCTATGAAATTTTCATGGTACTTTCCAATCATTCCAAGGTTTAGGTTTCTATATGGAAGTTAGGAGATTACAGGGAAATTAACGTGGCATGTAGATAGAAGAAATAAAGATAGAAAACTACGGCACTTGGAAAACTCTCCTCAGTGGAAGATAATTGATCATGAGTATCCTGAATTTGGAAATGATCTAAGAAACCTTCCTCTTATGTTATCTACAGATGGATTGAATCCTTTTTGTTTTCAAAGCAGCACTCAAAGTACATGGCTGGTTATGTTGGTAAATTATAACTTGCCATCATGGTTTTATGTGAAACGAAAACACATCATGTTATCTATGCTTATATCAGGACCAAAACAACTGGGTAATGATATTGATGTTTATTTGGATCCATTGATCGAGGATTTTAAATTATTGTGGGATTCAAGTGTTACAATGTACGATGCTTATAGAAATGAAGATTTCACATTCAGAGCCATGTTGTACGGGATGATAAATGACTTTACTACTTATGGAAATTTGTCAGGATATAGAATTAAGGGAACTCTTGGGTTTCCCTTCTGTGAATAAGGTACACAATCAATTAGGTTGAAACATTCATCAAAATTTGTGTTTTAAGGGCATCATAGATTTCAACCCCGATGACATAAGTACTGATCTTGGACGAAATCATTCGATGGAAGTTCAGAAGAACGTACAACACCATATCTACTAATAGGTGATCAACTATTTGAAAAATTTAAAGATGTGGACACTGGTTTTGGTAAACTATTTTTTAAAAACCATATTAAAATTGGTTGGAAAAAGAAATCAGTTTTTTTAATTATCATACTAGAATTGTTTGCATGTCAGACATTTTCTTGATGTTATGCATGTTGAAAAAAAATTATGTGATAGTTTCATCATCACATTGCTAAATTCACCTGAAAAAACAAAATATGGAATTAAGGCTAGGTTGGATATAGTTTACATGGGAATATAAGAAGATTTGGCACAAGTGAAGGGTGAAAAATGAACATTTCTTCCTCCTACTACTTACACTCCTTCCAGGAAGGAGAGATATCGGTTTTTTAACTTCTTGAATGTCGTAAAGGTTTCAAATGGGTTTTCATCGAATATCAAGAACATAGTGTCAATGCAAAATTCGAAGTTAAAAAGTATGAAATCACATGACTGCCATGTTTTGATGCAAGAAATAATTCCTATAGCTTTATGTTGCATTTTTTCCAATAATTTACTTTGTACATTAATGAAGCTTTGTTTTTTATTTAAAGCTATATGTAGCAAAGTTATAGACCTGGAAAAATTGCTGACTATAGAAAGAGAGATTATAGTCATATTATGTGAATTGGAAATGTTTTTCCTTCTGAAATTCTTTGATATGATGGTTCATTTGATGGTTCACTTGGTGAGAGAGATTCGGATGTGTGGTTATATGCACAATAGATGGATGTACCCCATTGAACGGTATATGAAGATTTTGAAAGGGTAAGTCAAAAATAGAAGTCAGATAGAGGGTTGTATTGCAGAGTGATATATTGTTGAGGAAGCCATTGAATTTTGTACTGAATACTTGTCTGTTGTGAAAAGCATTGGTCTAATGAAATCCCATCACACTGAGTGACTTGCGGGTGAAGTAATTTCTAGAAAGTAGGTTGTCACAATCAATATTACAGATCCGGAGTAGGTCTACCTTTATGTTTTTCATAATATTTTGGACGTTGACCCATATGTTGAAACCCACAAAGAAATTATTAGGCATTCGAATCCATCAAGGGATGAAAAATGGATATCAAATAAACATAATAAATAGTTTATAGAATGGTTTTATGACCATATTTTTAGGGATTCATATGAAAATCCAGACTCAATTTCAGAACGACTTCGATGGCTAGCTGGAAGACCAAGTGTGTATGTATTATCTTACAATGATTATGTAATTAATGGTTATACATTCTATACTAAGGAACATGATGAAGACAGTACCAGATAGAATAGTGGAGTTACACTTGTGGATAAAGCAATGCATGTTTCTGGTGCTAAGTATAGAAATTCAATTTACGCGAATATGTCATACTTTGGAATTATCAAAAAAATATGGGAGTAGATTATATGACATTTTGAGTGCTGATTTTTCAATGCAAGTGGGTTGATAACAGAAGTGTTGTTAAAATATATGGGTTGGGATTTGTGAAAGTTGATTTCAGTAAGGAAGGGTACAAAGATGAAGCATTTATAATGGCATCATAGGTAGTATAAGTATTTTATGTTCCAGATATCGTAAACCAAAACTAGTCAATTGTTCTATTATCAACCAAAACCACTAAAGAGTCAGATGAAAATTCAATGGAGGGTGACCCTTTCATTGGGATGTCTCAATCATTTTGCATCAGTCCCAGTATAGATGGTGTTTTTTATGTCAGATGAGACCACAATGAAGGCATTTGGATAATCGATAGAGGGGTCAAATCCTTTCAAACTTTAAAAAAAAGTTCAATAATCAGTTTATATCTTTTTTTCTAATATAAATTGTGTTACTTTAGGTTAATATCTATTCACAACTGCTTTTATGTTATCTAAATTAAATATTAAATAAATTTTGAATATAATGACTTCTGCACACAATGATGCTCCCAATACCCAGACACAATAGGTTTCTGAACTTACTGCTACTCACAGTGCAGACGAACAACAGGTTTCTAAACCTGTTGCCTTATGTTAATATCTATTCGCTACTACTTTTATGTTATCTAAATTAAATGTTAAACCAATTTTTTAGATAATGATTTATTCATGTGATGATGCTCCCAATCCCTAGGCACAATCGGTTTCTCAACTTGCTGATGATTGTAGTGCAGACGAACAACAGGTTTCTCAACTTGCTGATGATTGTAGTGCAGAAGAACAACAGGTTTCTCAACCTGTTGTTTCTCCTAGTGCAGAGGTACAACCACCATCTACACATGCCGATTCTAGACCTCTGGAGGTGGAGGAACATATTGATGATAATGGATCCGGGGAAAGGAAAGGTAAAGAAACACCGGTGGTGTAGAATAAATAGAAGATTTGTAGTTTGATGGTATTAGAAAAAATCATTAAGGCTAAAGATAAAGGAATAAAATATGATATTGGATGGAATAAGTAGGGCCAACATGTTAACCCCGACAAGGCCATGTTCAGTAGTTGCATTATAATCGTCACTCGGAAATGTGTAGCGATTGATGTAACATCATGGCACCATGTTTTGGCTAAGATTAAGACACTGATGTGATGAGATACTACAATAACACTATGATATCATTTTTAAAATTTAATAAAAATTAAATAATGAAACATTGACTTACACTTCATCATCTCTTGTAGAGTGCATTTATAGTATATGAATCACACAAAGACTATGTATTAAGGGTTTCTTGAAGGATTCATAGGGGTTTTCACACACTTTTAATGAAATATCATCTTAAATATGCTTAAGGTAAAATAAAACCACACCTAGATCTTATTTATGCACACCTGATAACCCAAGCATCGTGGGATGCGCTTACTGGTCATCGTGAAAAATAGTCTTTTCAGGTACATTGTGTTGGTAATATGTTGTTTGAAAGTACATGTATTCATCACTTTGATTGACAGTGTTTTATTTATAAAACAAAAACTGAGTGTTGAAAATAAACAATGGGCATCAAAACTATCATACCCCTACTGTAAAGTAAGGATGGGGTACGCATCACTTGAAAAAAAAATTGGTACGTATTTTAAATCTACCAAAATACTTTAATGTGACATAAAACAACACAATAACTATGTTCTTTTGTTTATTTGTAGCTTGAAGAGTCTAAATCCAAATCCACTTCCATCCCACACTATGTGCTATGGAAGGAGGCGTGTGTAACTAAATATGGTAAACTAATAGATGAAAACACACAAAAAGTGTGGGAAACATGTGTAAGTATAACATAATAAAAAAAATTCTTTAAATCGCTATTACATAATAATGATTATTTATTTTCCTATATTTTCTATCTGAAATATTCATAATAATCAACAACACCCACACCAGATGTAGACATACTTTCAGTGGCCTTGAAGTAGCCAGAAAAGTATGGTCACGTCAAAGGTGCGGGTTTTGGGGTGACACCCCGAACATATTTTGAGAAAAAAAAACAAGCAGAGGATCAAACTGAGGAAATGAAAACGATGAGGGAAATATTAACTATGTTTGAAGAAGAATTATAATGTAATAGAGATATGATAACAAGTTTTATGGGGGGAGGAAAAGAGAAGAAACAACTCAAGAACAACCCGTGTGTGAAGATCCCACCCCACCACCCCCACTAGTTTTGATGTGAGCCATTCCCCTCAAAAACAATTCTTAACTGAGGTAGTCAATTTTCTAAAAATTATTTCTGTGAAATGTGAATCAGATAGACACTAGACACTAATACCTTTCCTGTATTGATATTCTACATGGTGGAAATGACTATGATTTATATCTATAAGCACTCACCCATCACCTTGTAGTGGGGGCTACAATGTTAAATATCTTGAACAACATGCTACACAATAGACCACTTCTGACAGGTCATCTCAGAGTATCAATTATTTTATCCCTAGAGCTGAGCATCGAGTTACCTATTCCAATTTATGATGCATATATTCATACGGTCGAACAAGCTCTTGTAACATTCATCGCATGGTTGTCACATCTTGTAAAAAAAACATGTTGACAATGAGGTATTCATTTCCAATTTAATTTTCAAGATAAAACTTAAAAATTTAATGAAAAAAGGTCTAAACTGATGCATGTTATTATAGATGGACAAAGGGAATGGGGTGAAACGAAATACTGGTTCAAAACCATCTCAAGGATCAACCAACCGATCAAAACGATCGACCCAAATCACCTTAACCCCCCCCCCCCCACCCACCCCCACCCCCATTCTATATATACATTTATTATCATTGAAGGATCATGTGGATATGAAGTTGAAAGATAGTGGTACTCACATAATTGATTTTGAAGTAAATATGTATGGAGGGTAAGATCTAGACCTCATTGGTGTTGAGAGTGCAATTGAAATCCTCAACTATGAATGGCTAGGCGGCTCAACTGTAAATGTATACATGAGGTATGTTTTCATGATTTTATTTTCCAAAATCCGATATACTGTGTTAATTATTACTAAATACATTTCATATTTTTATCATGAATATATATGAAAAACAATTGAAGGGATTTCCCCATGAATATAAACTTTCACTTATTAGTCCTCACATCACCTCTATAGAATAAAAAGACATAACTTCCAAGAAAGAGGGTGAAATAGTGGCAGGCCTTCTCAAATCATTTAACATAAAAATTATGGATGAAAAACTCTTCTTAATACCAACTATGTAGAGGTAAAACTCTAAAATTCAATCATATCAAATATATTTTAATTTCTTTCATTACTTATTCCTTTCTGTGTTTTTAGGTAGCATTGGATGCTCATTGTGGTCAATTTGGATACTCCAAAAATTTATTTTCTAGATTCAATGCATGGATATCCAAAAAACCAACCACACATGATGGTGTTTTTAAATTTTTAATACACTACATCCAATATTTTAGAACTAAACATCTAGTTATATAATTTATATTATCTTTTAATGAGGATTCTATTATGATAGGGTGGTTCATGAATATCATCTACATCATGGACTGAGGTCAGGATAAAAGGAAAAGAAACCTCAAAAGTACTATGACTAGATAAGTATTAGGGTATATATAATAAGTTTTCATTATCCAATAACATATAAAAAAATTACTTGTTTTTCTCAATGTTTTTGCAGTGTCTGAAACAAGAAAACGGAAAAGATTGTGGTTATTATGTTTGTAAATTTATTTGAGAGATCATATTCCATGAAAAAAATAGCATCCCTAAAGAGTTATTTTGTGTTGGGACCAAGTTGGATGGATAAGGAAGTTTGAAGAGTTTTCTTTGGAAGAGTGTTTTCTTTTTTTGTCAAAGATGATAAATCAATTCACTTTGTAAAAGACTTGGAAAACTATGATGATACTTTACTGATTTGTATTTCACAAATATCATAAGTTTAGAGAACTTGTGATGCAATAATTATGAAGGATAGTGGGAGTAAAGAAGTGTTTTTGGAAAATTAAATAAAGTGGTACGTAAGTCCAAGAGTGGTGTGCAAGTGTGGCGCACAAGTATAAGTGGAGAGAAAGTGTATGTTGCATGCAAGTCATATTTCAAAGATCATCACATCAAAATATGGAAAAAGAAATAGTGGCATGAAATTCAAAAAGGGCATGCAAGTATAAGTGGTGCGCAAGTGTATGTTGTGCGCAAAGTCATATTTCAAGATCACCACATCAAAATATGACAAAGGAAAGAAAGTGGCATGCAAGTTAAATATTGGCGTGCAAGTGTGGCACTCAAGTGTATGTTGTGTGTAAGTCATATTTTAATATCATTATTTCAAAATATGAAAAAGGAAAGAAAGGGGTGTACAAGTAATGTAGTGGTGCACAAGTGATGGAGCAATGTGTAAGTCATGAAGTGGTGTGCAAGTTGAGATGCATGCCTCGCGCGCAGGGTCACCAAAATGCCTATAAATAGATGGATACCCTTTTCATTTTTCAATGCTCAGCACTTAAGATAAAATTTGAGATCTGAATGTGAAAGTAGTAGAAAATGGCGTGCAATATGGAGTGTCGTGCAAGTCAGGAGTTATTTAAAAGGCGTGTAAGTAGGGATGCGTGCAAGCAGAGTGGCGCATAATTAGAGTGGTGGGAAAGCAGAGTGGCGCATAAGTAGAGTGGCGTGTAAGCAGAAGTGGTGTGAAATTTGTAAGAGGAGCTTAAGCAGGGAGTTGTGTTCAAGAAGTGTGTTGTGTATAATCCAAATGTAGTGCACAAGTTTTGAGTTGTTCCCAATAGTGGAACACAAGTAGTTAGTAACGTGCAAGCAGGTTGGCGCACAAGCTAAGTGGCGCGCAAGCAGGTGGTGTGCAAGTAGGGAGGCGTGCAAGCAGGGTGTAGCACGCAATTTTTTTACACCAAGAGGTTCTTACCAGCTTATGGGTAGGAAAGTGAAGAATTGTTTTGAAATATTTGATTTGTGAAAGTTCATCAAGATGAACTGAAACATTGTTTTACCCTATTTGTGCTAAGAGGGAGCACATACACTATTGGATTGTTTCCAAAGTTCTACATGAGTGTAAGGGAATATCCTACTCATTTTATTCAATATCAAAGGATTGCTTCCATACCATAGCAAGGATGTAGCTACTCTTGTTGAGTAGTGAACCTTGTAAATCTTGTGTTCTTGTGGTTGTGTGTGTTTAGTAGGGAAGAAACTCTTTAACAAGAGGTGAAGGTTGTTTCAAAAAGAAGGAAACATAAAAGGAAAAATATATCACTGATTCGCCCCCTCCCCCTCTCGGTGATACTTGGATTCTGACTAAGAACTTCAATTGGTATCAGAGGGAAGGTTACCTTCATTTGTTCTTTACTGAAGTTTTGAAGAGAAGTTGTGATAGAGAATCTGAATTGCGTGAATAGTAAGGGGATTCTGATATTTTGTGGAAAGAATTATCATATCTGAAAGGATATAATGATGTCTTATCTTATGTCTCCTAGGTATGAAGTTCTTGAAACTACAACTGATGGATTTCCTCCTATTAATGACATGGTTCCTCTTAAACCTGCCAATAAGAATAATCTTTAGAATTATGGAAAAGATAAAAATGCATTACTCTCGTATCTTTCTAAGAGTGAGTTTTTAAGAGTGAAAGGTTTCGCTACAGCTAAAGTCATCTGGGGTAAGTTGAAGAACATCTATGAAGGAAATACAAAAGTGAATATGGAAAAACTACAAATCTCGAGGCTGAAGTATGAAGACTTGAAAATGGGAGGATCTGAATTTATTGGGGACTTCTTTACCAAGGTTAATGAAATTGTCAGTACAATCGGATGTCTTGGTGAAAAGTTAGAGGATTCTACAGTTTTTGAAAAGATCTTGAGAATTCTTCCCGACAAGTTTGATGCTAAAGTGTATTCATGAGAAGAAAGAGACCCTAAAACATTATCTCTGGATGATTTTCATAGCACTCTCATTACTTATGAAATGAGAAGGGATAAGACTATAAAGAGCAAGATAAAAGATGATAGAGAAATTTCATTCAAGGTTGCAAAGAGAGAGAAGTCAAAGAAGACTCTTATTGAAGATGATGCTAGTGAATCTGATTCTGAAGATGAGGTATGTAAAAATTTTGATGAAATTTTATCCTTGTTTTCTAAAAATGTGAAAAGAGGTACAAGGAAATACAAGGGGAAACTTCCCATGAAATGTTTTGAGTGTGCAGTCATTGGTCACTTTGTAGCTAACTATCCTCAAAAGAATAAAGAATAAGATAGTGATGATGATGAAATAAGGCCAAGAAGGTCATGGAAGAAACAAACTGACAAAGATAAATATTTTTCAAAGGGGAAGGATAAAAAAATCAAATAAAAAAGAAGAATCTTTTTATCTAAAGATGAAGAATAAGAAGATAGCGGAGATGAATCTGAGAAATAATTTTTTGATAAATCTAGAGAGAATACCTTTATTGAAGTAGTGAATAATGAAGATTAATAGAGAAATATTTCTGAAGAAGAAGAATCTCAACTTTAATATCATATGAAAGAATAGTTGAAAGAATGTTTGAGGAAGATTAGAAGTCTTGATAAGGAAAAAAAGAAATTGATAAATGAAAATTCCACATTAAACAATCAAGAAGGTTTCCTTGATGATAAACTCAAGATGGAAAAGGAGATTGATGATCTGAATAATTCTCTTGAGAATGTAAATAATTTTAATGATCATCTTGAAGTAAAGTTGAAGGCAAAAGAAGAAGAGTTGGAACTTGTCCAACATAAACTTTCTAAATCTAAATAAATGAATATCAGTTCCAAACAATCTATCTCAGAAGTTGGTGAAAGTTCTAGTAATAATGAACCAAATAAGGATCCACAAAAGTTACCTTCAATGGTTGAGAGGAAAGATGGAACTGGTTCCGATAAGAACAAATATGGAAAGGCTATGTATGTGGCCAAAGTCAGCAATGCTGAAAAATCAGAAGTACATAAAAATCTTGAGTCTAGAAAGATTTATACAACTTATGGTTCTGATAAGTCTAAATAGAAATCTGAGCTGAAAAAGAAAGTTATGATTAAAAATAGGAAGGTTTATGGTCAGTACAGTTCTATTAAGAAGGTTGTTGAGAAGCATGTTCCCAACTCCAGTCAGTATAGAAGTTTCAGAGGTAAATATTCATTCTATGGTTACTGCTGGTATTTTGGTGGATTTGGATACATTTAAAACATGTATTGGTTCAATAAACAACATTACTACTACTCCACAAGTTATGGAAGACAAGGTTTGAGGGGGAGTCAATACTCTCAAAAAGAAAAGTACGAGAAGTAAGTTCAGAAGAAATATGAGAAGGCTGGTGTGAAAGTTGAAAATAGGTTCCAACCATTGGAAAATATTTGTAAAAGATGTGAACAGCCTAGAAATATTGCTAAGGGGTGTCTTGTTTTGTTTCCATCACAACAAAAGGTTCTTAACAAATCTCAGAAGTTGGAGTTGAAGAATGAAAAGGAAGAACAGAAAGATCTTGTTATTGAAACTAACTGAAAATCTACAAAAGGAGAATGTTTGTGGATTCTTGATAATGGGTGTTCTTATCATATGATAGGAGACTTAAATTTGTTGAAGAATTTGAAAGACTTCAAAGAATGAACAATTATATTTGGAAATGATGAATCTCTGTGGATAAAAGGTGTTGGATCAGCCATCATCAGGAAAGAAAAAAATGAAATCTAGGAAAACATTATATGTTGATGGATTGAAACATAATCTATTAAGTGTTTCATAACTCTATGATGAGGGAAAAAAAGTTATCTTCAGAAAAAATGGGTTTGTTGTGAAAAGTGAAAATGATGGAAAGGTAGTTACAAGAGGCCAACGTACAAAAGGGAACTTATTCGAAGTTGGTGAAGTACATAACTCTTGTTACATGGACATGGTGGATGAAAATCCATTATGGCATAAAAGGCTGGGACATATGTGTCATAGAAACATGTTTAAGTTATCAATGTGAGAAAATGTCCAAGATATTCCTAATTTATCAAGAATAAGAGATTGTGTTGCACTATCTGTGAAAAATGGAATATTACAAACTCTATGCATAAGAGAGTTGACATTCGTTCAAAACAACACTTGGAACTTATACATTCTGATATCTGTGGACCAATGAGAAAGCAATAAAAAATAGAGATAAGTACTTCATTACTTTTATTGATGACTTTACTCGCATTATGTGTGGTATGTACATGAGACATGAGTCAGATGCTCTGAAAATGTTTAAGACTTTTAGGAGGAAAGTAGATAAGGAATGTGAGTATTCAGTGAAGAAGCTGAGAACTGATAATGGTGGAGAGTATAATAATGAAGAGTTTGAAATTTACCTTGAGAAGCATGGAATTCGGCATGATTTCAGTTCACCATACACACCTCAATAAAATGGGGTTGCTGAAAGGAAGAATAGAAGTCTGGTTGAAATGGGGAGAACTATGTTACTTGAACATGGTCTCTCTCATTATTATTAGAGGCAAGAGATGAGTACTGCAGTGTATATTCAAAACCGATTTTTTTATAGGCTATATTCATATATGACTTCATATGAAATTTTTTATGAAAAAACTACAAGTTTGAAACACTTAAGAGTTTTTGGGAGTCCATGCATCATAAAGAAAAAGGGTGAAAACCTTGGAAAGCTTGTACAAAGAGGAGATAATGGAATTTTTCTTGGCTATGCTCCAAAAGTAAGAGGATGCAGATTTTTCAACAAAGAAATAGGAAGAATTGTCAATTATACTGATGTGAAAATTGTTGAAAATATTAAGAAATAAAATCAGACTTTTTCTAATATAGAAGTTGAGAAGGATAAGGAAAGTCTTGTTAACGATTCTGATAATGCTACCAATAGTGGTAATCCTACTCAAGAAGAATAATCAGACTCATCAATTTTAAGTGATGATGATGAAATTTGAACAGCTCATCCTAGGATGAGGAAGAAAGTAGAGGGTCAGAACATTATTGGTGATCAACATCAGAGGGTTCAAACAAGAAGAACAACAAATTCTATTACCCATACTTATTTGTATTCAAAAATGGATCCAAATGGTGTAAATAAAGATTTTGAGCATCCAGAATGGATTCAGGTTATGAATGAAGATCTTGATCAGATGGAAAAGAATGATACTTTGAAACTTGTACCCAAGACGGATGACAAAAATGTTATTGGTACAAAATTGGTTTTCTGAAACAAGCTGAATGAAGAAGGTTAAGTGATAAGGAACAAGAAAAGATTAGTGTGAAAAGGTTACTCACAAATTTAAGGTGTTGATTTTGATGAGACTTTTTCTCCAGTGGCTAGATTGGTAACAATAAAAATATTTCTTGATATTGTTGCACGATGAGGTTACAAAATTTTTCAAATGGATGTGAAGTCCGCATTTCTTAATGGAAATCTTGATGAAGAAGTTTACATTGAACAACCTTTTGGACTTGTTGTTGGGAAAGATGAAAGTTATGTGTGTAAGCTGAATAAAACCTTTTATAGGCTAAAACAAGCTCTAAGGGCATGGTATTCCAAACTGGATACTTTCTTAAGGAATATGAGTTTCAAGAAAGGAAGAGTTGACAAAAATATTTACATCGAGGAATGTCAGGAGTCTTCTCTCATTGTAATTGTTTATGTTGATGACATTATCTTTGCTGGAAATGATGAAAGATCTTGTGAAAGATTTTCTAAAGAAATGAAGAAGTTGTTTGAGATTTCCATGCTGGGAGAAATAAAATACTTTATTGGGTTACAAGTCTTACATAAGAGGAACAAAATTTTTCTTTCTCAAGAGAAGTATGCTAAGGAACTTTTGAAGAAGTTTGGCATGGAAAATTTGAAACCAGTTTCCACACCAATTTCTGTGGGAAACAAGTTGTCTAAAGATGGAGAAGGCAAGGAAGTTGATAAGAAATAGTTTCAAAAGCTGGTTGGAAGTTTATTATATTTGACTGCCTCAAGACCTGACATTGTCTATATTGTTACCTTATGTGCAAGGTTTCAGAGTGCTCCTAAATAATCACATTTAATTGCTGGGAAAAGAATTCTCAGATATGTCAAAGGCATAACAAATTTTGAATCAGGTATGATAGCAAAGAAAATATTTATTTGTTCGGGTATTCAGATGTTGATTGGTCCAGAAATGTTGATGATAAAAGATCCACATCTGGTGGAGTTTTCTTTCTAGGGAAAAGTTGTTTTATTTTTCATACAAAGAAACAAAATTTAGTGAATCTTAGCATGGCTAAAGCTGAGTATGTTTCTACCACTCAAGATGCTACCCAATTTATGTGGATGAAGTCTCAGTTGGAAGATCTACTTGTTGAAGTGAAGCTATCCTTACTCTTGGGATGTGATAATCAGAGTGCAATCAATCTTACAAGGAACCTGGTACAACATTCTCGTTAAAAACACATTCACATAAAGTACCACTTCATCAAAGAGCATGTGGAGAAGAATGAATTCAATCTGGAGCATTTTCCTACATTGGAACAAGTTGCTGACATATTTACAAAACCATTACCGAAGGAACCATTTTCTAAATTGAGGTTGAACATGGGTGTCCAACCTCCTTCTCATTAAGGTTGAGGTATGTGTGTCTGTCCCCACTCTCATCTTACCTTTGGATAGTTTTGTCAAGATGTAGAATTGTTTCATAAATCTATCCTTATGGAATCGTGCATAAAGGGGGAGTTGTGTGTAAGTTGTGAATCCAGCATGTATGTGTGAGAACTATTCTAACTTTTTGTTAGAGTGGTTGTAGGAAACAATGTTTTTGTATTCTAGGAAAATTTAATAAGTGAAGAATGCTGAGGTAGAATCTTGGAAGATGTTTTGAAGAAGGATAAGGAGATATGATCAGGAAATTTCATAGTCACTGCTTTTAGACAGCATGGTTTTGGATATCAATAATTTGTGTTTCCTACAAAGAGTTAACTCACGTAGGCTTAGAATTGTTGATAAGTAATCCATTGCTTGAGGTTACAAAGTTCAGTGATTTATGAATATTGGTTGACAACAAAATTCAAAGTGGGAGATTGTTGGGACCAAGTTGGATGGAGAAGAAAGTTTTAAGAGTTTTATTTTTGCATAGTGTTGTCCTTTGTTGTCAAAGAGGATAAATCAATTCACTTTGTAAAAGACTTGTAAAACTATGACGATGATTTTCTGATTTTTATTTCACAAATATCATAAGTTTAGAGAACTTGTGATGCAAGCCTTATGAAGGATAGGGGGAGTAAAGAAGTGTTTTTGGCAAAGTAAATAAAGTGGTACGCAAGTCCAAGAGTGGTGTGAAAGTGTGGCGCACAAGTATAAGTGGCGAGCAAGTGTATGTTGCGTGAAAATCATATTTCAAAGATCATCACATCAAAATATAGAAAAGTAAAGTGGTGCGCAAGTAAAAAAGGGTGTTCAAGTGTGGCGTGCAAGTATAAGTGACCCGCAAGTGTATTTTGCACGCAAATTCATATTTCAAGATCACCACATCAAAATATGACAAAGGAAAGAAAGTGGCATGCAAGTTAAATATTGGCGTGCAAGTGTGGCAGGCAAGTATAAGTGGCGCGCAAGTGTATGTTGTGCGCAAGTCATATTTTAATATCAACACTTCAAAATATGAAAAAGGAAAGAAAGGGGCATGCAAGTGATGGAGCGGCACGCAAGTGGTGGAGTAATGTGCAATTCATGAAGTGGTGTGCAAGTTGAGTTGCATTCCCCATGCGCAGGGTCACCAAAATTCCTATAAATAGATGGCCACCCACTTTATTTTTCAATGCTCAACACTTAAGAGAAAATTTTAGCTCTGATCGCGCAAGTGGTAGAAAGTGGTGCACAAGCTGAAGTTTCGCACAAGTCAGGAGTTATTTATAAGGTTCACAAGTAGGGAGGCATGCAAGCAGAGTGTCACGCAAGTAGAGTGGCATGAAAGCAGAAGTGGTGCACAAGTTGTAAGAGGCATGCAAGTAGGGAGTTGTGTTCAAGAAGTTTTATGTGTAGAAGCCAAAGGTAGCGCGCAAGTTGTGAGCTATGCACAATAGTGGCATGAAAGTATTTAGTGGCACACAAGTAGGTAGGCACACAAACTGAGTGGCACGCAAGCAGGTGGTGTGCAAGCAGGGAGGCGCGCAAGCAGGGTGTGGCGTGCAAGTTGTTTTCACCAGGAGGTACTTACTAGCTTCTAGGTAGGAAAGTGAAGAATTTTTTTGAAAGATTTGATTTGTGAAAGTTCATCAAGAAGCACATAAACATTATTTTTCCCTATTTGTGCTAAGAGGGAGCACATTCACTATTTTATTGTTTTCAATGTGCTACATGAGTGTAAGGGCATATCTACTTGTTGTATTCCACATCGAAGGATTGTTTTCTAGTGGATTGTGTGGTACTGGATTGTTTCTTTACCATACCAAGGACTTAGCTACTCTTGTTGAGTAGTGAACCTTATCAATATTTTATTCATGTGGTTGTGTGTGTTCAGCAGGGAAGAAACTCTTTAACAGGAGGCGAAGGTTGTTTCAAAAAGAAGGAAACATAAAAGGAAAAAAGATATCACTGATTCACCCCCTCTCCCACTTAGTGATACTTGGATCCTGACTGGGAACTTCATTTTAAAATATAATTACTATTTATTTAAAATGTTTATTAGTCCTTTGTGTATTTATATTTTTTCAATACTACCATGACTACCGAAAATAGTCATATTCACAAGATGATATAGATATGATTTGAAATGAATGGGTAGTAAACCTGATGGAAGAATGTACAAAAATAGCATGAAGATGGTAAACTTATCAAATAATTTTGACTTTAATAATCTTATATGCCTTATATTTCTCTTTATTTTATGGTAATGTTTTGATTTGTATGGACTAAACGCCCCGCTGAAAATCATGTTCGTTGGTGGTCCTTGTTTTCGCAATAAATGAATTGCATTTTGGTTGGATTTTGAAAAGAAATTGGTGGTCCTCATTTACATGGTATGTGTGTTGTTGATAGAACACAAAAGATAACGAGTATCCAGAAGGGGTTTCCCCATCCCTTGAGTTTTTTGTGATGTATTGAGACATAACGGGCAAAAGATCTTACTCCACTCTTCTCATTTTCAACAATGAGAAGAGTTTTTCTCAAAATATCATCGATTCAATCTACAACATTGGAAATTCCCCTTTTTAGTCGACCCTGTGAAGAACTAACTGTCATATATTCATTCGAAGGTCCTAAATATATGACAACCAGTTCTTTATTGGGCTGAATAAAGCTATAATGAAGAAGGAGGATGTTATTTCATGTCAACCATACAGGGATCAATGGTTTTTTCATAATCCTTCTAAACTGGGTTGATTGAGCATACTGAGCAGTTCGGGTTTCTTTTTTAGGTTTCAGATCCAAGGTTGCATTGATTTTAAGGAAGAAAAATGTACTTAAAATTTGTTCTGATACTTTAGGACAATGATCCATGAGTCATTTATGACATGTAGGAATCAACCGAACCTCAATCTGACGCACAGTGTCACCGGTATGACTCCAAATGTGTCTTTTTTTAAAATTGACATTAATTCAGGTAAAAAAACAACTAACATATTGAAAATTGAGGAAATGAATTCTGATTGTTTTGATACTTTAGGGAAATGATCTATCAGTAATTTGTGACATTTAGGAATCAACTTCACCTCAATTTGATGCATAGTGTCTCCAATATGACTCCAAATGTGTCTTTTTATTTAAAATTGACATTAATTCAAGTTAAAAAACACAACTAACATATTGAAAACTGATAAAATGCATTTATATTGTTTTGATACTTTAGGAAAACAATCCATGAGTCAATTATGATGTGTAGGAATCAACCCCATCTCAATCTGACACATCGTATGATCAATATGACTAAAAGTGTTCATTATGAGTTTAAAAATGACATTTTAGCTCAAAACATGTCACTCAGTAAAAACCAAGGAAACACGCTCTGATTGTATTCCAAATTAAGGATAGAGATTCATAAGTCCTTTTGATGTGTATGAAGAAGTCTCATGTTAAACCAACACACGATGCGACTGGTATGACTCAAATTGCATGTTTTCAGTTTGAAATGACATTTGAGTAAAAAAACACAACTGACATACTAAAAACTGAGGAAATGCATTCTGATTGTTTTGATAATTTATTAAAACGATCTATCAATCATTTTTTATGTGTAGGAATCAATATCACCTCAATCTGACGCACGGTGTCACCGGTATGACTCCAAATGTGTCTTCTTATTTAAAATTGACATTAATTCAAGTAAAAAAACACAACTGACATACTGAAAACTAAGAAAACTAATTCGGATTGTTTTGATACTTTATTTCAACGATCTATGAGTCAATTTTGATGTGTAGGAATAAAAATCACCTCAATCTGACAAACGGTGTGACCGATATGACTAAAAGAGTCCACTATCAGTTTAAAATTGACATTTTAGCTCAAAATGAGTCACTCGCTGAAAACCAAGAAAATGTGCTCCGATTTTCTTCCAAATTAAGGAAAATTATTCATAAGTCCTTTTTATTTTTATGAAGTAGTCTCTTGTCAAAAGGATGCATGATGCGACCGGTATGACTCAAATTGCATGTTTTCAGTTTCAAATGACATTTTAGTAAAAAAACACAACTGACGTATTGAAAATCAAGGAAATGAATTCCAATTATTTTTATACTTTATGAAAATTATATATATATCATTTTTGATGTGAAGGAATCAACCTCACCTCAATTTAACGCATGATGTCACCGGTATGACTCCAAATGTGTCTTGTTATTTAAAATTGACATTAATTCAAGTAAAAAACACAATTGGCATATTGAAAACCAAGAAAACGCATTAAAATTGTTTTTATGCTTTAGGAAAACGATCCATGAGTTAGTTGTGACATGTAGGAATCAACCCCACCTCAATCCGATGAACAGTGTGACCGGTATGACTAAAAGTATCCGTTGTCAGTTTAAAATTGACATTTTAGCTTAAAACATATCACTCACTGAAAACCAAGCAAACTCACTTAGATTGTCTTCCAAATTAAATACAATGATTCTTAAGTCATTTGTGACATGTATGAAGTAGTCTCACATCAAACTGACGCACGATGCGACCGGTATGACTCAAATTGAATGTTTTCAGTTTGAAATGACATTTTAGTAAAAAAATACAGCTGACATACTAAAAATTGAGTAAATGAATTCCAATGGTTTTTATAATTTATTAAAATGATCTATCAATAATTTTTTATGTGTATAATTAACCAAACCTCAATCTGACACACGGTGTCACCGGTATGACTCCAATTGTGTCTTCTTATTTAAAATTGACATTAATTCGAGTAAAAAACACAACTGACATATTGAAAACCTATAAAACACATTTGGATTGTTTTAATACTTTAGGAAAATGTTCCATGAGTCATTTTTGATGTGTAGGAATCAACCTCACCTAAATCCTACGAACGGTGTGACCGGTATGACTAAAAGTGTCGTGTCCGCTATGAGTTTAAAATTGACATTTTAGCTCAAAACGAGTCACTCACTAAAAACCTAGCAAACACCCTCAAATTGTCTTCAAAATTAAGGACATCGATTTTTCAGTTATTTGTGATGTCTATGAAGTAGTCTCACATCAAATCGATGCACAATGTAACCAGTATGACTGAAATTGCATGTTTTCAATTTGAAATGACATTTTATAAAAAAACATAACTAGCATACTAAAAACTAAGGAAATGCATTCCAATTATTTTGATACTTTATTAAAATGATATATTAATCATTTATGACGTGTAGGAATCAACCACACATCAATCCAAAACACGGTTTCATCACTATGACTCCAAACATTTCTTTTTATTTAAAATTGACATTAATTCAAGTAAAAAAACACAACTGACACACTGAAAACCGAAAAAACGCATTTTTATTATTTTGATACTTTAATAAAATGATCCATGAGTCAGTTTTGATGTGTAGGAATCAAACCCACCTCAATTTGATGAACGGTGTGACCAGTATGACTAAAAGTGTCTGTTATCAGTTTAAAAATGACATTTTAGCTCAAAATGTGTCACTCACTAAAAACCAAGAAAACGCACTCTGGTTGTCTTTAAAATTAAGGACAGCGATTCTTCAGTTATTTGTGATGTGTATGAAGGAGTATCACATCAAACTACTGTACGATGCGACTGGTATGACTCAAATTGCATGTTTTCGGTTTGAAATAACATTTTAGTAAAAAAATCACCATTAACATACAAAAAACTGAGGAAATGCATTCTGATTGTTTTTATAATTTAGGACAACAATCTATTAGTAATTTGTGACATGTAGGAATCAACTGAATCTCAATCTAATGCATGGTGTCACTGGTATGACTCCAAATGTGTCTTACTATTTAAAATTGACATTAATTCAAGTAAAAAAACACAACATACATACTAAAAACTGAGAAAACACATTCAGGTTGTTTTGATACTTAAGAAAAACAATCCATGAGTCAGTTGTGATGTGTAGGAATCAACCCCACATCAATCCGACAAACGGTGTGATCGATATGACTAAAAGTGTCCGCTATGAGTTTAAAATTGAGATTTTAGCTCAAAACGTGTCACTCACTGAAAACCAAGAAAACGCACTCTAATTGTCTTCCAAATTAATGGCAGCGATTCATAAGTCCTTTCTTACGTGTATGAAGTAGTATCACATAAAACCGATGCACGATGCGACCTATCTGACTCAGATTGCTTGTTTTCGGTTTGAAATGACATTTTAGTAAAAAAAACACAACTAACATACTAAAAACTATGGAAATGCATTCCAATTGTTTTTATACTTTAGGAAAATGATCCATTATTCATTTTTGATATGTAGGAATCAACCTCACCTCAATACGATGCACGGTGTGACCGGTATAACTCCAAATGTGTCATTTTTATTAAAAAATGACATTTTTTAATGTATTCTTCATATTAATATTTAATTTATTTATCTATAGTATTACTAATGTAATATTTGTTTTCTTATATAGGTGGAACCTTTTTCTCGAGTTGGGATGATTTTTTCATTGGCTATTACTATCGGAGGACATTTTTTAGAGGGGACCACATACGTCAAAAGAGAAAAAATTAATGTTTTTAATTGTTTGTTGGATAATTGTAAATGTAATTTTATAAAACATCTTACAAAATGTATATAGAAGTGTTTTTTTGGTATATACCATGAGTGATTTTTTTTTTGTATTCATGATTTCAATAAAATGTATATAGTATTGTTTTCCAAACCTTTGTGTGTGCTGCTTGTTTTTTCATCATTTGCATCATGTATGTGGTTATTTTGTATATATTATGGGTGGTTATTTTTTAGCAGGTTTTTGCTGGTTTGTGCAAGTTATTTTTGCTGGTTTGGTTATTTTGATCTGTTGTTTGGGTGTTATTTTTTTTTTTTTGCAGGTTGCTAGGTGTGTTGTTATATAAATAGCACACACAGGCAAGGAAGCCTTTATTAGCGCTTTAAATAGCACTGATAAAGTCCCCCCTTTATTAGTGCTAATTGAAGCACTGATAAATGGGGATTTTATCAGCGCTTCGAATAGGGCTGATAAAGGATAACCTTTATCAGTGATTTTTAGAGGGGAAACCCCCTTTAATAGAAGCTCTATTATCAGCACTTTTTAGCACTGATAAAGGCCTTTTTAGCATTGATAAAAGCCAATTTTGTGGTAGTGTCACTTCCTTCTTATCACAGCCAGCCACAGGTTTTCCGCACTGATTCTGGGAGAATATAATCCTAAATCCATCAGTTGTATCTCAACCTATCCAGAAACTCACTTGAAGTATGCCAAAAGGGTTTTCTCGTCGCAAGGGTCCCAACGCCGCAAACAGCTTGTCAATCGGACACACGGTTTGGAAGTTATGTCTGTTTTAGTAAAAAGGGGTTGGTCGTGTCCGGGTCCAATCTGGCTTGCTGGGTCACGGGTCCGGCCCTCTGGACCACCCAAGACGACCCATCTTCTCCAAACCAGCCCACCACTGAGGGACATTTCATCCTCCACCAGATGTGGTGACGGCCGCATCCCCTCCATGTCACACGGCCGATAGGTGATCGACCGCCTCCCCCGCACGTGGTCCCACGGACCGCGTGCCCACACTGGCCCATGGCCCGGCCGTAGGTTTCTTGACCTAACACGGCACCCTAATGGCATCGTGGTTTTGCACCGTCGTAGCCCGCTGGTCGTGGCCTCCTCCGCCGCCGGCGCATGCCGCCTCCCGCACGCGGTCGCGGATCTCCTAGAAACGGCCTTCTGTTGCCCCCACTACAGTCCTTCTTGGACCGCAGTTATCATTACATCATGAAAAACATAAGAAAATGGGCAGAAAAGAATAATTCACAAAGAAAACATGAAGAACAGATCACGATCTTTGTTCATGTCAGCGCGATTCGTCCTTAATAGGAGTTTAACGAAGGATAAACAAAAATGTGAATCCAACTTCCCATAACTCCCCGCATGCAAAAATCTCAAATCCCGCAAGAAAAAATGACCCGCAGATCAACATGTTAGTGGGTTGATCCGTGTTTGTTGTTTAGAAAGAAAGAGCGGGGAATCTAATTCATAAAGAACAAAACTCCGACCTTGAGGTTGGATCGTTCGGTGATGAAGATCACACCGTTGTCATTCGCCATTTCTCAATCTGTCGTTGGTGGCAGTTCATCAATTGTCACTCGCAAACGCCAAAACTCCAAGGGTTCAGAGCAATCATCGATCGTGTTAACGATCGATCTTAAGTTAACCCGTTAAATGGAGAAAACGTATTTCATCATTTCAGTTACGCTGCGTTGCAATGTCGTTATGTTGTTTCATTTATGAAACAATGTTTCTATTACGCTACAATGAAATTCAAAATTCAAAATAAAATAAACTAAAAGTTTATTTTAATTTTCCTTAAGAATTTTTTTTATTAAATTTTCTTAAAAAGTCTGAAAATTAACTTTTTCCCTCGACCCGCGTCGATTGAGGTTTAGTCCTTAGGTAAATTCGTCATTCCGGATGCAACGGTGTCCTCAGATTTTTAATCCGAGCACCCATTTAGAAGTTGTCAAAACTGCTCATGTTCGTTATTTTAAACAAACTTAAAAAAAGTCCAAACACTTATTCCAGACTCACCGGGCCTTGGAATCAAGTGTCGTCTGTGTTGGGGAGAATCCTGATTCCGGACTGAAAATTTCTTGCCAAAAATATCATGAGAAACCCGTTGAAATATGGAAGTGATATAAGCAGAATAAATAAATCAACAAGAAGTATTTTTTAACGTGAAAAACCCTCCCATGTGGAGGATTAAAAAACCATGGGGCAATTCCCAAAATATCCACTATGAATCAGAGAATAAAAGAATCTAAGTAATGCTCAAACTTGAATTAAAAATAAGAGAGCGTAGAAAATTTGTGTGAAAACCACACCCCGATACGCCTCTGCCTTCTCTCTGATAAACATCCTGCTGACCCCATGTATCAGAAGATCAATTTGTGACAAAATGTCACCCTTCTGTTGACTAAACATCACTACCTCGGAGATCTTCACCCGAACATGCGTCAACATCGCACCAGCTTGCGACACCCGAATGATCTCGCCATTATGATGTACCACTGATCTTCAATCAGGACATGTCACCTGATCACCACTATCAGGAAGACTTTCTATGCGTGTCCATGATCATTAATTTCGTAGTTACTGCTCTGCACCTGTCAAACGTCGATGCGCCGCACATGCTACTACTGACGCGGCAGCCCCCTTCTTGCTCCTGGTGGACTGTATCTTGAACACCCTACCAAGAACATTACCACACATCCAAGATAATTGTCTCGTCGTCGTCGTGCCACACAGGTCACTGCAAACGCAGCAACCCCTTCCCAGGTCTCCCTTTTCGGCTACATCTTGCTGGCACACCCCTCTTTCAAAATATGTTTCTGCATCCTCCTTATATAGACACCAATCCCATAATAATCAATTAATGCAGTCAACATCCATTATTCCATTCATTAATATTGAGAATTAAATATCCATTAATATTGAGAGAAAATCCTCAATTAATGGTGATATAAATCTCCCCATTAATAATTTTCCTCTCTCATCAATAAATGTGATGAATCCCTCCATTAATAATTTTCCTCTCTCGTCAATAAATGTGATGAATCTCAATAATATCCCCCTTAATCACATTAATGAATAGAACTATCCAACAAACCTAGTTGGAAAGAAAATATGTCAGTATCACACCAACCATCATCAACTGCAGAAAATATTACGACGTCCTTTTTCACTTCTGATAAAAAAATATCATCTCCCCCTGTAAAAAGAAAATCAAATGACGAAATCTTCGTCACATTTGTATCTGCACCATCCTGCTCATCCTACTGAACACGACAAGTACCAGAAACATTTGTCTCCCCCATAATAGTGATTACCACATAATCTGAAGCACCTGTATGAATAAACTGCTCTCCCTAATCAACATCCTATGAGCGAACATGTGTATCACCTCTCTTAACCTGCTTTAATTTCCAAACTTTATTCTGCTCCACGCACGCATCTGCGATCCTCTTCAAAGCTTCCAAAATCCTCACGTTAAACTGCATTCACAAACCAACCTCCTCTGATACCACTTGTTGGGGAGAATCCTAATTCCGGACCGAAAATTATTTGCCAAAAATATCATGAGAAACTCATCGAAATATGGAAGTGATATAAGCAGAATAAATAAATCAACACGCAGGATTTTTTAGCGTGAAAAATCCTCCCATGCGGAGGATTAAAAAACCACAGGGCAATTCCCAAAATATCCACTATGAATCAGAGAATACAAGAATCCAAGTAATGCCTGAACTTGAATTACAAATAAGAGAGCGTAGAAAACCTGTGTGAAAACCACACCCCGATATGCTTCTGCCTTCTCTCTGATAAACATCCCGTTGAAGCCATGTATCGGAAGATCAATTTGTGACAAAATGTCACCCTTCTGTCAATGAAATGTCACTACCTCGGAGATCTTCACCCGAACATGCGTCAATCTTGCACCAGCTTGCGACACCAGAATGATCTCGCCATTATGATGTATCGTCGATCTTCAATCAGGACACGCCACCTGATCACCACTATCAGTAAGACTTTCAATATGTGGCCATGATCATCAATTCCATAGTTGCTGCTCTGCACCTGTCAAACGCCGACGTGCCATACATGCTATCGTCGATGCGGCAGCCCCCTTCTTTCTCCTGGTGGACTGCATCTTGAACACCCTTCCAAGAACATTGTCACACGTCCAAGATAATTGCGTCGTTGTTGTCGTGTCACACGGGCCACCGCAAACGCGACAACCCCTTCTCGGGTCTCCCTTGCCGGCTACATCTTGCTGGCACAACCCTGTTTCAAAATATGTTTCTGCATCCTCTTTATATAGAAATAAAGTCCATAATAATCAATTAATGTAGTCAACATCCATTATTCCATCCATTAATATTGAGAATTAAATATCTATTAATGTTGGGAGAAAATCCTCAATTAATGGTGATATAAATCTCTCCATTAATAATTTTCCTCTCTCATCAATAAATGTGATTAATCCCTCCATTAATAATTTTCCTCTCTCATCAATAAATGTGATGAATCTCAACAATCTGAGTGCCAGGTCTCCAAATAATCCCATATAATAAAAATAATAAACGGAATTTCAGGGACATTATAATATGTATAATTATACTTATAGATACACACATATATATAAAATATATACAAGTGTATGTATGTTGTATATATGTATGTATTTATTTATTTATACACACACACAAAATATTTTATAAATGTATTTAAAACTGATCTTATAAATATATATTAATATACGAATAAATATACAGATAAAAAATTTAACTAAATATATATAAAAATAAATAGATATAAATATATATTAATATACAAATAAATATATATGTCACGACCCATCCTTGGGACCCGTGTCATGACTGCCCCAAGCCCGCCTCCCATAGGCCAGGGGCTGGCGACTAGCACCAAAGGCATAAATCACAGAAAAAGGGGAAGGCATTGCCTTATAAAGTAAACAAACACAACAGAGTAAGCCAGCAGAAGTAAAAACTAAGTAAAACTGGGTACAATAGTAAGTGCGGAAAGTAAATGGGCTAGAATACAAACCCAAACTGAAAGTAAAGTACAACTGGAAAGAAAGTACAGTAACAGAAAGTAAAGCAGCAACGTCGAGTCGTCCACTGGAAGTCCCACCTGAAGGGTGGGTACAGATAGCCTCCTCAGCTCCTCGGGTCCAGTCGTCCGCTCCGTGTACGTCCCGCTCAGTGGTCCACCTCCAAGTACCGACCTGATCCACAAGCCTCAACCACGATCAGCGTTGTCCGTCGTCTACATCCAACACAATGTAGTGCAGGCATAGCCTGTGTAGGAGTGAGTATACACTACTCAGTAGGGACCCCGAGACCCCCGAAGGTCTCCCAGAATCCACAAAAGATAATCCACAAAAGATAATCCACAAAGGAAAGATACAATCACGAAGTAACATCCAACACTACTTAGGTATATTCCCATACATATACCTAAGTCATCAATTCCAGTTCGGCTCCAACATTCGTGCCCAAGTTTGACCACGTCCACACAGGATAGTATAACCCAATCCACTCAGGAAAGCACAACACAATCCACATAGGAAAGCAAGTCAATCATATCAAAGATAATGATTGAAAGTCAAGACTCCGCGCACACAGGTATACTTCTTCGTAAGGTAAAAGAGATGATCAGATGTAGCCACTGATTCATCCAAGATGGGACCCACATAGAATACTAGACCAACTAAGCTGTCGGATCCACGTAGGATACAAGTACTGTAGTTGTCACCGCCGAACCCACAGAGGATTCCAGTACGGTTGTCATCGCCGTCGAACCCACGGAGGATTCCAGTATGATAGTCTTTACCGTCGAACCCACGGAGGATTACAGTACTGTTGTCATCGTCATCGAACCCACTGAGGATTCCAGTACGATAGTCTTCACCGTCGAACCCATAGCTGCTGGGGAACTCCACCTCTATTGAGTACAGTGGGTCTGCCGCAACAACCAAGCGCTTCCCACTAACCTTGGACTGTTGTAGTACTCCACCTGTTGAGTAATGTGGGTTTGCTGCTACAACCAAGCGCTTCCCACCATGGGTCTGCCGCTATAACCAAGCGCTCCCCCTCATGGCCTACAGAGGTACTCCTTCTATTGAGTATCGCGGGTCTGCCGCTACAACCAAGCGCTCCTCCGCCGTGGGTCTTCCGCTACAACCAAGCGCTCCCCACTGGGCTATCAAAACACTCTGATTCGATCAATCAGCAGTCGTCAAGTCTCATCTATCTCTAGGGTTTCCGCACACAGCACGCTCGTTCTGGGAGGGTCCGCTCCACAAGCCAAGAGGTCGATACATCAACTGTCACGTAGACCAGAGTTGATGTATCGCAAAGTTCTGTCATGTCAATAAGAAAACAATGCGTCAGACGGTGCGTCAATCGGACGCCCGGTCTGAGAATTATTGGCTTTTTCGTTCTAGGGGCCCGATTGGTTTTTAATTCAAACCAACCATACCGCACTCCAACTGCATCCAAACCTCGAGTGGATTAATCCAAAAGGTCCTTATCACTAAGAGTAATCCAACAAAGTCAACAGAACGTCATTCGGACGTCCGGAGCTCAAGTTATAAGCGTTTCCGCTCTGAGGGCCCGATTGGTTTCATGTTTGAACCAACCCGGCTATACCCAAAGTTCTTTGAAACCTTGAGTTTAATATTCCGAAACGACTGCCTCGATCCAAGGATCACATCCCAACTGACGGTGCGTTGATCAGAGGTATGTAGCCCAAGTTATGGGCAAAAGAACGAAAGTGGTCCGAAAATGGGGGGTCTGGGCCCGGTCCGACCCGGCCCAACCCCCCCTGGGTCGGCCCGAACCGGGTCGACCCGCCCAGGTCTGGGTCCGACCCGGTAGGGCGCGGCCCAGCCCGGCTGGGCGGCACGCTGGCTCGGCCAGTGGCCAAGCATGGGGGACGCGGTCCCCCCCACCCTCCCTTTGCGCTCTGCGGACGCGGCGGGTGCCGCATCCTCCTCCGAATCCCGCGCGGCCACGGGATCCCGATCGCCTGCCGTCGTGGCTTCAGTCACGGCGGTTCCTCCTGGCAGCGCGCCGGGACACCGCCGGCGACCCGCATCACCGGTGATGTCCGCGGGCCATCGGAGTCGTTCTAGTGGTCCGTTCTTTCTCCCGTCTGCGCCTGGGGTAATCTCGGGACTTGTAGATTACTGCGACGACATCCAATCGATCGACGGTCCCGTTCCATCGTCGCCCAACGTTCTGCGCATCAAGAATAGAGAAACGGTGGGTTTGGACTTGTTCGTTGGTCCGCACCCACTATGTTAGTGGTTCAAAAAACTTCAAACAATTTCCAAACAATTATTCACATGTCAAGGATGTAATCCACATAAAGTAAAAATAAATCAAAAACCCCCTACCTTGAAGAAGTTGTCGAGCAAGGATTATCGCGGGAAAAGACGTCGCGGAAGACGGCGTCGCGGAAGAGGATCGTGGGCGTCGCGGTACACGGCATCGTGGAGAAGAGGATCGTCGGCATCACGTCGTCGATCTTTGAGGAACTAGCATTCTTCATCGTCTTTCGTCGGAGGTCGGCGTTCTTCGTCGTTCTTCGCGTTCTCCAAGGAAGAAGATGAAGATTCGAAGGCTTGAGCAATTCCTCTCCAAACCTTCTCACACAACGAAATAACCCCCCAATGAAATAAGACTTTGTCTTATTTTATTAACACACACAAGCCATCATTAAATTCGAAATTCAAAAGAATTCATGAATTAATTACATTGAATAACTTAATCAATTAATTAATAAGAGAGTTGACTTGCAATAAGTGGGGTGTGCGGGTGTGTTACTCAATTAATGGGGGTTTGCCAAATTAATGGGAGGTTTTGAGGAAGTTGAAAAGGTGGGGCTCGTGTGGGGCCCACCTCACTAATTTCCTATCAAGATGGGTTAGGATTTAGTGGGTCCCACCTCAACTTCCATACGTAGGTTTAAACTACTTAGAAAATAAAATAAAAATTTTTGCACAAATTTTATTTTATTCATTAGTTAACCCATTTTTTTAATAACCACACCCGAGCAAACGCAACTCCAGAAAAGGTGTTCCTAAGCAATTACCGGCGCTGTGGTTTCATCGGTGCCCTCAGATTTCGATTCCGAGCAACGGTTCAAAAGTTAGGAAAACCCGCTCGTTTATTCACTGAACGTACCCAAGATAAACTTCAGAAATTGATTCCGGGCACACCGGGCCTCAGAATCAGGTGCCGTCAGAAACTGCATACTCATAAAATCCCAAAGAAATTAAGAAAAAAAATTCCCTTGAATTTTACGGGTCTTTACACTACTCCCACCTCAGGGCTTTACGTCTCCATAAAGATATATCACAAACTAAGGAAACAAAAGAGGGTACTGAGCACGCATCTGAGCCTCCCGCTCCCAAGTGCTCTCCTGGAGGTTCCCGTGCTGCCATTTGATGTGCACTGGAGGAATCGACTGCCCACGTAAGACCCTCTCCTGTCGATCCTCGATCTCCACTGGGACCTCCGCAAAAGTCACCCCATCATTAAGGTTCAGCTCCCCATGGTCGATGATATGCGTCAGGTCGTGCACGTACCTCCTCAGCTAAGATACGTGGAAGACGTCGTGCACCCGGTGCAACTGAGGTGGTAGAGCCAGGTGATAAGCCACCTCGCCTATCCTACTGAGAACCTAGAATGGTCCAATGAAGCGCAGAGATAACTTGTCGCCCCGGCCAAATCTCTGTAATCCACGTCGAGGTGAGACCTGTAAGAAGACGTGGTCTCCATCCACGAACTCTAGTGGTCTCTGCCTCGTGTCATCACAAGACTTATGTCAGCTCTGAGCTGTCCTCATCCGCTCCTGGATGACCTGAACCTTCTCTGGTCCTACAAGAGCTGCTAAGATTTCTTCTTTGCCGATAAGAGAAATCTGGTCTCATCCCCGGGATGAACCACGTTCTTTGCCTAATACAGTCAATCCTGACATGGTTGATACTAATCCATATCAAGGATGACTTCGTAAGGCCTCGACGCTACTACCAAGAGATCCAACCGTTACTCTCGCCTCTAAGGATTGAGTCACACTGTCGGCATCAGTGTGTGGTCACTGGGTCTCCTCCAGTAGTTATCTCAAAAGTGAGGGTCAAGTCAACAGTTTTAAACCGAAACCTCTTAGTACACATAAATAGAGGACAGGAAAGTAAATGCCACAATGAAAGGTGTCTTTTGTTACTGTAGCTCAAAGTACAGAGACACAAAGCATCCACAAACAAACATCAACAAAGCTAGAATCAACATGAACAAAAGTCTCCATGTCTGGAACTAGTCCCGCTCCTGTCCATCTGCTCCCGGAGCTCCATGGTCGTAAGCCTCAGCTGCCTGAAGCTGAGCTATCCCATGTCCATATATTCCCTGCGGTCAGGGTGGACCTCCTGGTGGTGGTGGTGGAAACACCTTGAAGCGTCGTCCACCTCCAACTGCATGGCCAGCTCCCCTGCCTCGGTCTCCTACTCCTTGTGGTCCGCCTCGATCGAACCTCTGCCTCTGCCTGGGAGGTCCTTCGTTTATCTGCTGATCATCTATATAGCATGTCGGACAGTCATGAGCCATGTGACCAACCCCACCGTAGGAGTAACATTGCCCGCTCATGGTAAGTCGTTCTCCACCCCGGGTGCCTCGCACAAACGATCTTGTGTCATGCAGTCGACCACCTGTAGGTATGGTCATCTTGGACCTCTGCGTCATCTGTCTACTGCCCGCTGCAGAAGACTCTGCCGCATGCCGGCTAGTGGTGGGTCTTACTGCTGGAGACTGATCAGCAAGGAAACTCTCCACTAAGAGGGATCGCTCCAACACCCCTGTCTGCGTCGGGATGCTGTGAGAAACAACTGAAGTTCTGATCTCTCACCTGAGCCCCTGCTTGAAGGTTCGGGCCCTGAAGAATGGGTCCCGTACCATGTCCGTGGAATAGCGTGAGAGATCGGTAAACCTCACAGAGTACTGGTCTACCGTCATGCTACCCTGCCGCAGCTGTAGTAGCTCCTGGATGCGCACCGCACGGAGGGTGGCTGGGACGAACTCTGAGCAGAAGAGGCTCTCAAAGTCCGTCCAGAGAAGAGATGCCTCGTCGTGCACCTGGAGCATCAAGATCCACCATCTGCCTGCTGTCGCGTGCAGGAGGATCGCTGTAAGGATCACCATGAGGTCAGCTGGTGTCCCCACTAGCCTGAAAACTTGAACTACAACCTCCAGCCAATCCTCGGCTGCTTGAGGGCCCGTCTCCCCATGGAACCTGGGCGGTCTCTGATGCTGGAACTCGTGCAGTGTGCTAAGGCGACGTGCACTCTCAGCGGTTGGGGATGGTGGCATCAGTGGCTCGGCGGGTAGAGGTACCGCCGGTGCCTCCGCTGAAAAAGGGCCCTGCACCGAGGCCTTGTCGCTCGGTGGGCTGACGTCTCGCACAAAGCTCTGAACCCTAGCTGGCTGCCATCGTGGGGCCATCCTAAAAAGAAACAGGCGCGCTACGGTCAAAATAGTATACCTGGTGAGCTGACACAAAGTAATCACAAAGAAAACTTTCGAAATACACATGCAATCAGTGTTTTCGTGCACTGAGTTGGAAATCAGAAGTCAGGGTCCTGGTGTATGGATACGTCGGCTGTCGCACCAACACTGGACTCACTGGACTGATAACCACACTCAATACTCTTAACACTATTGCCTCACATAGAAGAAATATCAGAGTCCCGAGTTCTGCGGTAGAACCGAACTCCTCTGATACCAATTTGTCACGACCCGTCCTTGGGACTCGTGTCGTGACTACCCCAAGCCCGCCTCCCATAGGCCAGGGGCTGGAGACTAGCACCAAAGGTGTAAATCCCGGAAAAAGGGGAAGGCATTGCCTTATAAAGTAAACAAACACAACAGAGTAAGCCAGCAGAAGTAAAAACTAAGTAAAACTGGGTACAATAGTAAGTGCGGAAAGTAAATGGGCTAGAATACAAACCCAAACTGAAAGTAAAGTACAACTGGAAAGAAAGTACAACAACTAAAAGTAAAGCAGTAACGTCGAGCCGTCCACTGGAAGTCCCACCTGAAGGGTGGGTACAGATAGCCTCCTCAGCTCCTTGGGTCCAGTCGTCCGCTCCGTGTACGTCCTGCTCAGTGGTCCACCTCCAGGTACCGACCTGCTCCACAAGCCTCAACCACGATCAGCGATGTCCGTCGTCTGCATCCAACACAACGTAGTGCGGGCATAACCCGTGCAGGGGTGAGTATACGCTACTCAGTAGGGACCCCGAGACCCCCGAAGGTCTCCCAGAATCCACAAAGGATAATCCACAAAGGAAAGATACAATCACGAAGTAACATCCAACACTACTTAGGTATATGCCCATACATGTACATAATTCATCAATTCCAGTTTTTCTCCAACATCTGTGACCAAGTTCGACAACATCCACACAGGATAGTACAACCCAATCCACTCAGGAAAGCACAACACAATCCACATAGGAAAGCAAGTCAATCATATCGAAGATAATGATTGAAAGTCAAGACTCAGCTCACACAGGTATACTTCTTTGTAAGGTAAAATAGATGATCAGATGTAGCCATTGATTCATCTAAGTTGGGACCCACGTAGGATACTAGACCAGATAATCTGTTGGATCCACGTAGGATGCAAGTACTGTAGTCGTCACTGCCGAACCCACGGAGGATTCCAGTACGGTTGTCGTCGTCGTCGAACCCATGGAGGATTCCAGTACGATAGTCTTCACCATCGAACCATGGAGGATTCCAGTACAGTTGTCTTCGTCGTCGAACCCACGGAGGATTCCAGTACGATAGTCTTCACCGTCGAACCCATAGCTGCTGGGGAACTCCTCCTCTATTGAGTACAGTGGGTCTGCCGCTACAACCAAGCGCTTCCCACTAACCTTGGACTGCTGTAGTACTCCACCTGTCGAGTACTGTGGGCCTGCTGCTACAACCAAGCGCTTCCCACCATGGGTCTGCCGCTACAACCAAGCGCTCCCCCTCATAGCCTACAGAGGTACTGTCACGTCTGGTCTTCACTTTGAGGTATGTATTTAATTTTAATTTTAACCACATAAGTTTTATTGCCTTTTTTATAAATTGTTTTGTTGTAGTTCGAGCTGAGTGTGATTTTAGTGGTACGCACTTGCGCTGATAAATGGGCGCGGGCTTGACGTTGCCCGACGCACGGGCATGGCACGGGTGAAGCCTTGTGGCCTGCCCGGTACACAGGGGGTCTTACTTGGTATTATTAATATTAACGTTTTAAGCGAGTATTTCTTTTATTTTATTCTTATTTCCTTATTATTATAAATATTATTGGTATTTTTATTACTTTTCAATTATTAACTTATATTATTAAATCCTTTTGTCATTTTCTATTTTAGAATAGTCTATTTATTATTATTGTGTGTGTATACATATATATATATATATATATACATGTATATATATATATGTATTTATATCTCTCCATTTTTTTATTTATTTATTTTATCTTTATTATTTCATTTCTTATTATTTTATTTTATTTAATTCCTTTTTTTAACCCACCTAATCCCTACCCTAGCCACCACCCCCCATCTTTTTTTTTCTTTCCTCTCCCCCACGTTTTCTTCTCCCTTCTCCTTCTCTCCTCCCTCCATTCTTTTCTCTCTTCTCCTACGGCGCACCTTTCTCCTCCCTTCCACGCCCAGCACACCCCATCTCCCCCCCTTCTTTTTATTTTATTTTCTTTTCTTTTCTTTTCTCTCCTCACCCTTCTTCCTCCCAAAAATCCGACCAGCCCCACCCTCTTCCGGTCTCGCCATTCCGCACTCTCGCTCGCGCTGCTGGACAGCCCCAGCAACCCGGCTCACACTCGCCGGACAGCCGATGCGCGCCCCTCGGTTGGATCCCGACATTTCCGCAATAAGGGTTTGGTTTTATTTTATTTAATTATTATTGATTTGTTTAGTTGTTAATTAATATATTCAGTTATTTTCGCATGTGTTTAAAATTGTTAATCAAATTATTTGATTATTATTAAATTGGTTAATCATTTTATTTAATCTGTTTAATTGTTTATCAATTTAGTTAATTGAATTTGTTTAATTGTTAGTCTATTTGTTTAATTACTATTAAATTTGCTTATTCATTATTCAATTTAATTAATTATTATTGAATTTGTTTTATTGTTAGTTAAATTATTAAATCGCTGATGTTGTGATGGGTTGGCGATGAGAATTTTTTGTCTACTGTTTTATGACCTTTTTTACGGTTCCGTGCAGTACGACCTTGCGCAGCGGGAGTATTGCGGCGTATCATTTTTCTTTCGTTCCTGCATTGAGGTAGGTGGTTCCATGCCTTTGCATCATTTAGATAATTTAATTTGTTTGTTTAGTTTAATTTAATATGTTCTATGAATTAGTTTCATGGTGCGATCTATGTTTATAATGTTTTGGCGTGTTCGTTTGATGAAAATTGGGTTTCCAAAATAGTATGCTTTTGTTGTCTATATGCGTGTTGTTGTATAAATGATTTTTTGTATTTAATAGGTTGTGCGAAAGGCGTTTTAAAAATTGTTTGACATGTGTGCGTGATGAAAATTGCACTCTCTTTAGGAATGGTTATGTTATTTCCCATTTCGATCCTGTTGTGGAAAATTTTTGAAGTGTTTAATAATTGTTTATAGAGTGCCAATGAGGTTTTAGAAGGGTCAATTTGTGAAATTGATTTTGTAATGGTTTATTTTGCATGCGATATGTTTTATAAATTGAGGAATTGTTTATTTAAGTGGCGTTTTGAGTGCGAAACATGGTTGAAAGGTTTTTGAGGGTTGTTCGGCAGGTGCGAAAGGTGTTTTCAAGTCACTTTAGGTGTTTGTGTTTTTAAATAGACATTTTCAAAGTATATGAATCAATTTTGTTGTGTTTTCCTTGTTGTGTACTTTTGAAGTTGGAATGCAAAATTGTTTGAATGATGGAAAACAATTTTTGACATCGTTACCTCATGTATCAAGTTTTAAAGTGACGCCTCTATATAAAATCAAGATGTTTTTGGTGTAAATTCTTCTTGGTTTTTCTTGAAATGATTTCAATAATAACTCAAATGATTTATTGGTACATTTATATGACGCTAAAATGGTGCTTTGTAGGAGTTGAATACGCGTTCATTTTTAAAGTGGTGTATATTTATAAAATGAGACATGTCGTGTGCGTGTGTCTCTGAAATAGTGCTTTGCTATGCAAATGGTGACTTTTGTGTGAAATATCTTGTTTGGTCTGCGATATGAGAAAGAAATATACTATGTGAATGTGAAACTTGATTGAGCACATGGGAAAACCCTGGGTATCTAGGTGGGCGGACTAGAACTAGTGCGCTAGTGAACCGGATGGGTGTCGTCCCTGTTTCACTTAGCTGGATTGACGATTGCAACACTAACTAAACATGTGATATCTGAGGGTCGTGGACTTCTAAGCCGCGTGTTCTGAGGGTCATGGCCTTCTAAGCCACGTTTTCTGAGGTTCGTGGCCTTCTAAGCCACATTTCACCGAGACACGAGGTTCTAGGGTCCCACTCGAGCTAGATGATCCTTAGGGGATTTACCCATAGTGCTCTACCATCGATGGCGTGGTGCCTTCCGTCGGCATATGGAGGACCACTTGTGTGTGTGTGTGTGTGTGTGTGTGTGTGTGTGTGTGTCTATGTGTGTGTGTGTGTGTGAGTGAGTATGTGTGTGTGTGTGTGTGTGAGTGAGTATGTGTGTGTGTGTGTGTGTGCCCATAATGAACCTTCCTCTTCCTCTTTAAAATTGTGTTTGTGAAATGAGTTCTTTTTAGTGTTTTCCTTTAGCATTTGGTTTATAAATGTTTTCTTTAAAAGCATTTCGAAAGTATAACTTGAATAAGCACATTAAATTGTCCTTTTGATGTTGTGGCATGGAACCTTTTTATTGGGTGACGTCCTAGTGGGCCTTTCGCTCATGTTGGGTCGGAAAAAACAGGGAATGATGGCAAGAGGGGGGGTGAATTGCCTTTTAAAAAATTGATTAACAAATTAAAATCAAAGTTAAAAATGCAGCGGAAAGTAAAGAGGCAAGACACACAAAATTGATAACGGAGTTCGGCCAAAACCCGGCCTACGTCTCCGCTCCCAACTCAACCGTTGAGAGATTCCTACCGCTTGCTTTTCAATGGTTTTAGCAAGAAACCCACTAGGCTTTGAGGTAGCACTAGGACCTATTACAGCTTGCTTTTTGTGGTTTAGCAAGAACCCATTTGCTTTTGATGGTTTAGCAAGAACCCACTAGCCTTTTTAACGGGTGAAGGCTAGCTCACCGAAACACAAGCCTTTTAAAAGGAAAGGCTTGAAGAAACCTCTTCACACCTTAATGGTGATGTGAAACCCAAAAGAAAGGGAGATGAGAAAAGAGTTTGGGGTTTGTAGGCACAAACCCAAATTTAAAGCTCAAAATAAATGTACAAAGAAAAACCGTAATTGAGGAAGTCTTGGGCGCCTTTGATTGATTGGAGATGTTTGAAGGCCGCTTCCAAGCTTCTTGGGTGGAGCTCCTTGGATGTGGAAGTTGTTGGAGCACTTGGGGTTCCCTTGGAGGAAGTCGCCGGAGGTTGGCCAATTGATCCAAAATATGTCCGTTGGCTTCGTATATGTTCCGGTAGGTGTCCGGGGCTTCCTTGGCCTTTATTTATAGGCATGGAACCCTTGGGGAGGCTTCGGAGCCGTTGGAGAGGCTAAAAGAGCCGTTGGGAGCCAAGTGGGCCAGCCTGGTCAAACTGCAACGGCTAGTTTGACTGGCTCCACCGGCTGGCCGGTACAGTCCCACCGGTTGGCCGGTGTTTGCAAAAAGTCATTGGATTCCTGTCCAGGGGCCACCGGTCGACCGGTGCCAGAGCCACCGGCTGGCCGGTGGTGAGGCAGTAGCTGACACTATTTGGAGAGGGTGCCACCGGCTGGCCGGTGGGGAGGCACTGGCTCCCTCTTGATTGCAGGTGCCACCGGCTGGCCGCTGGTGTGCCACCGGCTGGCCGGTGGTCTGGACAGAAGGATGCCTTCTGTCCAGGCTCCACCGGCTGACCGGTGGTGAAGCCACCGGTTGGCCGGTGGACTGAATTTCAGTCCACTTTGCCTTCTTTCTTTCTTGGCCCAATTCCTTGGCCACCTGATTTGATTCCTATTAACCAAAAACACTTGAAAGAGGATTAGATAAATATGAGGGTGATTGTGATCATGAAAATAAAACCTTGAGGGGTTCGAGAGGTACAACAATCTCCCCCTATTTTGATGATCACAATCACCGAAACAAACAATGTAAAATACTGAGATTAAAGGCAATGCAAAGCATGATGAAAAAGGATTCTCCCCCAATCAATCAAGAAATTTCTCCCCCTTTGTGATTATCAAAATAGAACGGGGCATAAAACTTGATTGAGGGATATCAATGAAAAACGAGATTTTAAATCAATTGAAAATGATATCAATTGTTGAAAATTTTGAAATGAAAATTGAATAACAGTTTGATTTGAAAGTTTTGAATCAAAAACCAATTGAATTTTGAAATTTGAAACCAAATGAAATTTTTGAAATTGAGAGTTTTGAATCAAAAAAGAATTGAGAGATTTGAATGAAAAATTCGAATTGAATATTTTGAAATGAAAATTTTGATACCAAGAGTTGAGATTGAAAGTTGGAATCGAAAATCTTGAAATAACAAAAAAGCTTAAAAGATCCTAACTCCCCCTAAATAAAAACAAAAAAAATCACCGGGGAGAGGGATTTTGAAAAGAGATGATTTTCGGCCCGGAGAGACTCGCTAGAAGGGATTTTTCAATCCATACTTGTCTCATGGCGGGTCTTCTCCTATAGAATTCTTCCGAATAAAAAATCGATTTGGGTTGGCCATACCGGGCATTTTTGCAATTACACTCATAAATGAGGTGCCCGGGTTTTTTACAATAGTTACAAAATTTATAACCGGAGCTCCCCCTTGCAAAAATAGTGGGTGCATGGGAGGAGGAAGCTACATTGGTATATCCTAGCCCTTGGGTGGTTCTTGAAATTCGTTGGGAACCAAGCAATTTTGAAAGATTTTGTTCTCCTTGGGTGAATTTGGCTAGGGATTCTCTAAGGTCCTTGATGGTTGATTCCAAATAATCAACATTTGGGAAATTTTGGATTTTGAGGGACATCTCCTCCTTCTCTTTGAGAAGTTGTTCTTTTTCGGAGGAGAGTTTTTTGAAATTCTTTTTTAAAGCAACAAATTTTGACGATAAAGTATGAAAACCTTTTTCAAGTTGGTCTCTAGCATGTGAGAGTTCTTCATAAGAAAGATGATTTAAAGAATTGGAATTTGAAGAGCAAGAGGATGAGGAGTCGGAAGATGTTACCTCATGGAATGCCATTAGGCATTTGTTACCGTTGTCGCTTGAGGAGGAGGAGGAGGATGATGAAGAGGAGGTGTCACTCCATGTCGCCTTGAGGACTTTTTTCTTTCCTTTTTCCTTTGGCATGGCCCGTTTCTTGTTGAGTGGGAAATCGGGCTTGTAATGGCCCTTTTCGCCGCACCCGTAGCATTTTACCTTGGGCTCGGATCTTGCGGTGGGTTCTTGCTTTCGATGCTTGCGGGATTTCTTCTTCTTCTTGTGCTTCTTCATAAACTTGTGCATTTGGCGGGCGAGATTCTCCATTTCCGAGTCGCCGCTTGATGATGAAGTAGATGAGGAAGGAGATGAGGAAGAAGATGAGGAGGAGCTTACTTCCTTTTGTACCTTGAGGGCAATATTCTTTGGTGTCTTGATTGGTGTGCCCTCCTTTTGAGCTTGCCTCCTCATTGTGATCTCATATGTCATGAGAGATCCGATGAGCTCCTCTACCGGCATATTTTTGACGTCCTTAGCTTCTTGGATCGCCGTCACCTTTGGTGCCCATGAGCTCGGAAGGACCCATAAGATCTTCTTGACCATCGTCTCGGCTGAAACATCATCACCAAGAGATTTCCTTCCATTGCAAATGTCAGTGAAGCGTGTAAACATATCGGTAATAGATTCGGAAGGATGCATAGAAAAAGATTCAAAGTCTTGTCTATACATATCTAACCGAGTATCCTTCACTTTATTAGTGCCCTCATGGGTCACTTCCAATAGTTTCCAAATCTCATGTGAAGTGGTGCAAGTGGAAACTCGGTTGAACTCATTTCTATCAAGGCCGCAATGTAGAGCATTCATGGCTTTGCCATCAAGCTCAAAGTTTCTAATATCGGCGGGGGTCCATTTGTATTCGTCGGGGGTAGACAAAGTGTAACCTTGCATGACAATTTTATATATGGGATATCCTATACTTCTAAGAAAAGTGGTCATGCGAGTTTTCCAATAATTATAGTCGGACCCATCAAAAAATGGAGCCCGACCCAAAGAGTAGCCCTCGGGGGCGAAAGAGGTTGATGCCATCTTAATGGATCTTGAATTTGAAACCTTTTAAGGTATTACTCAAATTATCCCTCTGATACCAAATGTTGGGTCGGAAAAAACAGGGAATGATGGCAAGAGGGGGGGTGAATTGCCTTTTAAAAAATTGATTAACAAATTAAAATCAAAGTTAAAAATGCAGCGGAAAGTAAAGAGGCAAGACACACAAAATTGATAACGGAGTTCGGCCAAAACCCGGCCTACGTCTCCGCTCCCAACTCAACCGTTGAGAGATTCCTACCGCTTGCTTTTCAATGGTTTTAGCAAGAAACCCACTAGGCTTTGAGGTAGCACTAGGACCTATTACAGCTTGCTTTTTGTGGTTTAGCAAGAACCCATTTGCTTTTGATGGTTTAGCAAGAACCCACTAGCCTTTTTAACGGGTGAAGGCTAGCTCACCGAAACACAAGCCTTTTAAAAGGAAAGGCTTGAAGAAACCTCTTCACACCTTAATGGTGATGTGAAACCCAAAAGAAAGGGAGATGAGAAAAGAGTTTGGGGTTTGTAGGCACAAACCCAAATTTAAAGCTCAAAATAAATGTACAAAGAAAAACCGTAATTGAGGAAGTCTTGGGCGCCTTTGATTGATTGGAGATGTTTGAAGGCCGCTTCCAAGCTTCTTGGGTGGAGCTCCTTGGATGTGGAAGTTGTTGGAGCACTTGGGGTTCCCTTGGAGGAAGTCGCCGGAGGTTGGCCAATTGATCCAAAATATGTCCGTTGGCTTCGTATATGTTCCGGTAGGTGTCCGGGGCTTCCTTGGCCTTTATTTATAGGCATGGAACCCTTGGGGAGGCTTCGGAGCCATTGGAGAGGCTAAAAGAGTCGTTGGGAGCCAAGTGGGCCAGCCTGGTCAAACTGCAACGGCTAGTTTGACTGGCTCCACCGGCTGGCCGGTACAGTCCCACCGGTTGGCCGGTGTTTGCAAAAAGTCATTGGATTCCTGTCCAGGGGCCACCGGTCGACCGGTGCCAGAGCCACCGGCTGGCCGGTGGTGAGGCAGTAGCTGACACTATTTGGAGAGGGTGCCACCGGCTGGCCGGTGCTGAGGCCACCGGCTGGCCGGTGGGGAGGCAGTGGCTCCCTCTTGATTGCAGGTGCCACCGGCTGGCCGCTGGTGTGCCACCGGCTGGCCGGTGGTCTGGACAGAAGGATGCCTTCTGTCCAGGCTCCACCGGCTGACCGGTGGTGAAGCCACCGGTTGGCCGGTGGACTGAATTTCAGTCCACTTTGCCTTCTTTCTTTCTTGGCCCAATTCCTTGGCCACCTGATTTGATTCCTATTAACCAAAAACACTTGAAAGAGGATTAGATAAATATGAGGGTGATTGTGATCATGAAAATAAAACCTTGAGGGGTTCGAGAGGTACAACAGCTCACACCCTGCATACACCTTTGGGTGTATGTAGACTTTGTTTCTTGTGTATTCCAGGTTGTGACATCGTGCTCAACGATGGTGGTTCGAGTTATTAGTGGTCTTCTCATGCAGGTTGGTGTTGTGGCGTGCGGATGCTACGCCACTCTTGTCGCTTGGAGGTTTGAGTTATAGTTTTAGTCTCTTTTGTTGTCGTTTTTTTTTTGGACGTTGGTTCTAGTTGTAAACCTTTAAATTTTGATTTCAGTTTTATGGTCTCTTTGGTTGTCGATTCCTAGTTTCATTGTTATTAACTTGTTAGTGTTTGTGTATACCATTTCAGGTAAACCGTTCCCACAGGTTACTCTTGATACCCGGGCACTTGTGCCAGCCCGTGGGGATCGGGAATGCCCTTCGGGCCTTGCCGCGGACCGGGTCGGGCGCCGGGTCGGATGGCGACCCGGCCTGGTTCGTGACAAAATGGTATCAGAGGGAAAGATTTGCTCTCTTGGGTCGTGTTCTTTTCGGTTAGAGTCACGATAGACTTGAGTTAAGGTTGTCGGGACTCGACGTCCTGGCTACGGGTAAGGTGCCTGGCCAGCACACCTCGTGGCGGGACTCAAGTTACCAAAGTATGTTGAGGTTTGTCTGAGTTTTCGGTCCTTGCGGATAATCTTGTATAAAGAAAATGAAAAGGGGTAAGGTCAGTGGTCCTAGTGATCTCTCAGGGTCTGGCAAGCCATGTGGAGCCGGGGACGCTATCCTAGAATACCCTCTGTGGCAGTGGCATGACTGGCGTATGGCCGCCAACCATACGTTCCAGTCACCCGCTGACACAAGTTTTCTCTTGTGTTATTTCTCGTCTCCTTGTTTTGGATTCGTGGGAATTTGGTTTTTAAGTAAAAAAAATTTGGTCTTGGAAAATATTTTCATATGAAACGATTTAAAAAGAAAATGATGTGAAAGGTTTGGAAAGTGTGGGTTGGATGTTTTGGTTTTGAAAAAAATGAAAAGTTTGGTTTTGATCCTTGGCGCTCTCATGGGCAACCACACGCATGAGTGTATGCGAAAATGGAAATGGTTAATGGCACGAGTGGATGAGTGCCTGGATGGACATAAGGTGCGTGCCGGTGCGGCATGAGAACATGCATGTGCGAGGCTCATGGGACGCCATTGGTGTTTGTGCAACCCACTGGGTTTGCTTATTTTCAAAATGTTTTGTTAAAGGGAAAAAAATGGTGTTTTAGTAAACAGTGTTTGTGTGGCATGTCCTTGTGTTTAGGAAATGTTGGATGTGAGGCATTTTGAGCCAAGGATCCTTTATGAATGATTTGTGTCCCGAGTTTGAGTCCTTATTTGTAAGTTGGTATGAAAGCGTGTGGTTAGTAAATTCCTTTGAAGAGTACATCGGGGAGCCCTTGCAGTGGCTTCCCCTGCACGTTTGGAGTTTTCTTGTGGTATGTCTTGACCGTTGGACCAGTTTGGTTGAGTCCATAGTTTTCTTTCTTGACTAGTGTATGCCCCCCCCCCCCCCATAAAGCGTTGGCATGTGATTGAAGTACGACTACGGGGAATTCCCCATTGGTCGGCACTCCAGTTGATCGAAGGACTCTCTTTTTGAATTCTAGAATTGAACTCACCTCTCCTTTTTACAACTAAGTGGATCCTCTCGCAGCGGGATGACAGATGCGAGGGGAGTTGAATAGAGTTTTGGTTTCTTTGAGTTGTCTGAGTCGTCAGGTATGAAATTTGACGTCGTTGCGCTTGAAGGTTTCCCCTGGAAACGGCGAAAGGAAATCCAGCGGGGAAGGGTGAAGGCGGTTCAGAATTTTTAGTGTTGACCAGTGTCTTGAAGGGCTTTGTAGTATTTTCATCGGTTTTAAGGGTCATGTTCGGCGACGTCTTGCAGTGTAAGTTCTCTTTGATTGTCAAGTGTGAAGTTTGACCTCATTAATTTGAAAGTTATGTTTGGAAATGGTGAAGGAGATTCCAGTGGGGAGAGGTGGAAGTAGCCTAGAGTGGTCGGTGCAGGCCACTATTCTAAATGACCTTTGGTCCTTTGTTGGTTTCGTTTAAGGAAGGGTCTACGTTAGGCCACTAGTGTGGCAGACCCAGTCACATGGGGATGCTACGGTCAACTGCAGGAATCACGTGTTGTTTAAGACTCAGTTTGAAGTCCCTCTCTGTATAATGTTCCTCTCAATAGAAATGATAATGTTCAGGTGACGATTCGTGGTGTCGTGTTCTCATCCAGTGTGACAAAGGGTGATGTGCATGCACCATTAAAGCTCTTGTGTTGGTGAATGTTCCTCGTATGATCAGTCAGATGCTGTAATGTGTCGTGTTTGCTGGTGTTTCCTCTGTTGCAGTGTGGTTTCATGTGACACCAAAAGGAGAAGCTTCGTTCAGGAGTCTTCAAGGCCTTACTGCGAGGCAGGAGATGCTTCAAACATCAGGGCTCCAGCCATAGGCCCCGGAGTGAAGCTGGCGCGTGGTCAGGAACCTCGGGATTGTACAAAACCCCGATTTCATTTCTGTCATCGGTGTTGAAAGTGAAAGCAGCTTAAATTGTTTTCTATGGTTGTTCTGTTCGAATGAGCCATCTGGTTGCATAAGGTTTTCGTGACCATGTGGAGGAGTGTTCGTCTCGTGAATTAAAGTCTTGGGGGTCGCGTCCCACTGGATGTAATCGCTTTAGTGGCCTTATGGGGTTTGTTGAGTAAATCTGTCTCAAATCTGAATAATTCTCATCCAGGAATGTGGAAATGCTGGTTTGTCTTGGTTCATGCTTTTGATGCCCCGGTAGTCGGCCCCCTCCCTCCCCGCCCCTTGTGGTGGGGTGTTTGGTCACCATCGAGAATCTTTTTTCTAAAGTTTTGTACCTGCTGTTAGTTCTAATGGTGGGGAGACCCACATTGGATCTCGTACAAATATCTCTGGAATGAATCGATGTTGGACTCTTCTTTAATGGTGAGGAGTCTGTTCGGACCTCCCGATGTCGATTTCCCAAACCCATCTTGGGCGATAGTAGGTTCTTAATGGTGGGGAGTCCACCCGGGCCTCCTCGTGTCGATTTTCTAGTCTCGTCTCGGGCATCGGAAAGTTTTTAATAGTGGAGAGCCCCATCGGGCTTTCCCGTGGTGGGCCATTCAGTTTTGTTTCAAGAGATGGTTTAGTGGTAGGTTATTGAAGTATTCTTTGGATGTGGGTTGGTCTTGTATCTTCGTCCCAGTAAAATGGTGTGTTTTTCGTTCAATGATGCTTGAGGTGTTTTGGTTTGTGAGGTTGGTTTCCGCAGGTGCGGGAGCTGCTTTCCTGAATTAATCAACTAGAGGCGTTCTAGCTCTTTGGGGTGGGCAACACATATCAGAAAGTTTTTTTACATGCTTCTTGAGGTTGTCATTTGAGTCACTTTTTCTGAGCACGTTGCTTTTGCTGCTTTTCGCTTGTTGGTTGTAGAGATCCTCTTTGAACTTTAGTGGGGTATCAGTTTCTTCTTTGTGCCTCAACCCTAGCTGTGGCTTTCCGGGGACGGAAAGTTTTCATGGGGGGGAGAATTGTCACGTCTGGTCTTCACTTTGAGGTATGTATTTAATTTTAATTTTAACCACATAAGTTTTATTGCCTTTTTTGTAAATTGTTTTGTTGGAGTTCGAGCTGAGCGCGATTTTAGTGGTACGCACTTGCGCTGATAAATGGACGCGGGCTTGACGTTGCCCGACGCACGGGCATGGCACGGGTGAAGTCTTGTGGCCTGCCCGGTACACGGGGGGTCTTACTTGGTATTATTAATATTAACGTTTTAAGCGAGTATTTCTTTTATTTTATTCTTATTTCCTTATTATTATAAATATTATTGGTATTTTTATTACTTTTCAATTATTAACTTATATTATTAAATCCTTTTATCATTTTCTATTTTAGAATAGTCTAATTATTATTATTGTGTGTGTATACATATACATATATATATATATATATATATACATGTATATATATATGTATGTATTTATATCTCTCCATTTTTTTTATTTATTTATTTTATCTTTATTATTTCATTTCTTTTTATTTTATTTTATTTTATTCCTTTTTTTTAACCCACCTAATCCCTACCCTAGGCGCCACCCCCCCCCCTTCTTTTTTTTCTTTCCTCTCCCCCACGTTTTCTTCTCCCTTCTCCTTCTCTCCTCCCTCCTTTCTTTTCTCTCTTCTCCTACGGCGCACCTTTCTCCTCCCTTCCACGCCCAGCACACCCCATCTTCCCCCCTTTTTCTTTTTATTTTCTTTTCTTTTCTTTTCTTTTCTCTCCTCACCCTTCTTCCTCCCAAAAATCCGACCAGCCCCACCCTCTTCCGGTCTCGTCATTCCGCACTCTCGCTCGCGCTGCTGGACAGCCCCAGCAACCCGGCTCGCACTCGCCGGACAGCCGCTGCGCGCCCCTCGGTTGGATCCCGACATTTCCGCGATAAGGGTTTGGTTTTATTTTATTTAATTATTATTGATTTGTTTAGTTGTTAATTAATATATTCAGTTATTTTCGCATGTGTTTAAAATTGTTAATCAAATTATTTGATTATTATTAAATTGGTTAATCATTTTATTTAATCTGTTTAATTGTTTATCAATTTAGTTAATTGAATTTGTTTAATTGTTAGTCTATTTGTTTAATTACTATTAAATTTGCTTATTCATTATTCAATTTAATTAATTATTATTGAATTTGTTTTATTGTTAGTTAAATTATTAAATCGTTGATGTTGTGATGGGTTGGCGATGAGAATTTTTGGTCTACTGTTTTAGGACCTTTTTGACGGTTCCGTGCAGTGCGACCTTGCGCAGCGGGAGTATTGTGGCGTATCATTTTTCTTTCGTTCCTGCATTGAGGTAGGTGGTTCCATGCCTTTGCATCATTTAGATAATTTAATTTTTTTGTTTAGTTTAATTTAATATGTTCTATGAATTAGTTGCATGGTGAGATCTATGTTTATAATGTTTTGGCGTGTTCGTTTGATGAAAATTGGGTTTCCGAAATAGTATACTTTTGTTGTCTATATGCGTGTTGTTGTATAAATGATTTGTTGTGTTTAATAGGTTGTGCGAAAGGCGTTTTAAAAATTGTTTGACATGTGTGCGTGATGAAAATTGCACTCTCTTTAGGAATGGTTATGTTATTTCTCATTTCGATCCTGTTGTGGAAAATTTTAGAAGTGTTTAATAATTGTTTATAGAGTGCCAATGAGGTTTTAGAAGGGTCAATTTTTGAAATTGATTTTGTAATGGTTTCTTTTGCATGCGATATGTTTTATAAATTGAGGAATTGTTTATTTAAGTGGCGTTTTGAGTGCGAAACATGGTTGAAAGGTTTTTGAGGGTTGTTCGGCAGGTGCGAAAGGTGTTTTCAAGTCACTTTAGGTGTTTGTGTTTTTAAATAGACATTTTCAAAGTATATGAATCACTTTTGGTGTGTTTTCCTTGTTGTGTACTTTTGAAGTTGGAATGCAAAATTGTTTGAATGATGGAAAACAAGTTTTGACATGGTTACCTTGTGTATCAAGTTTTAAAGTGACGCCTCTATATAAAATCAAGTTGTTTTTGGTGTAAAGTCTTCTTGGTTTTTCTTGAAACGATTTCAATAATAACTCAAATGATTTATTGGTACATTTATATGACGCTAAAATGGTGCTTTGTAGGAGTTGAATATGCGTTCATTTTTAAAGTGGTGTATTTTTATAAAATGAGACATGTCGTGTGCGTGTGTCTTTGAAATAGTGCTTTGGTATGCAAATGGTGACTTTTGTGTGCAATATCTTGTTTGGTCTGCGATATGAGAAAGAAATATACTATGTGAATGTGAAACTTGATTGAGCACATGGGAAAACCCTGGGTATCTAGGTGGGCGGACTAGAACTAGTGCGCTAGTGAACCGGATGGGTGTCGTCCCTGTTTCACTTAGCTGGATTGACGATTGCAACACTAGCTAAACATATGATATCTGAGGGTCGTGGCCTTCTAAGCCACGTGTTCTGAGGGTCGTGGCCTTCTAAGCCACGTGTTCTGAGGGTCGTGGCCTTCTAAGCCACGTTTTCTGAGGGTCGTGGCCTTCTAAGCCACATTTCACCGATACACGAGGTTATAGGGTCCCACTCGAGCTAAATGATCCTTAGGGGATTTACCCATAGTGCTCTACCATCGATGGCGTGGTGCCTTCCGTCGGCATATGGAGGACCACTTGTGTGTGTGTGTGTGTGTGTGTGCGCGCGCGCGTGTATGTGTGTGTGTGTGTGTGTGTGTGAGTGAGTCTGTGTGTGTGTGTGTGTGCCCATAATGAACCTTCCTCTTCCTCTTTAAAATCGTGATTGTGAAATGAGTTCTTTTTAGTGTTTTCCTTTAGCATTTGGTTTATAAATGTTTTCTTTAAAAGTATTTCGAAAGTATAACTTGAATAAGCACATTAAATTGTCCTCTTGATGTTGTGGCATGGAACCTTTTTATTGGGTGACGTCCTACTGGGCCTTTCGCTCACACCCTGCATACACCTTCGAGTGTATGTAGACTTTGTTACCCGGGCACTTGTGCCAGCCCGTGGGGATCGGGAACGCCCTTCGGGCCTTGTTGCGGATCGGGTCGGGCGCCGGGTCGGATGGCGACCCGGCCTGGTTCGTGACAGGTACTCCTTCTGTTGAGTACCGCGGGTCTGCCGCTACAACCAAGCGCTCCTCCGCCGTGGGTCTGCCGCTACAACCAAGCGCTCCCCACTGGGCTATCGAAACACTCCGAGTCGATCAATCAACAGTCGTCAAGTCTCAGCCAACTCTAGGGTTTCCGCACACAGCACGCTCGTTCCGGGAGAGTCCGCTCCACGAGCCAAGAGGTCGATACGTCAACTGTCACGTAGACCAAATTTGATGTATCGCAAAGTTCCGTCATGTCAATAGGAACACAACGCGATAGACGGCGCGTCAATCGGACGCCCGGTCTGAGAGTTATTGGCTTTTTCGTTCCAGGGGTCCGGTTGGTTTTTAAGTTAAATCAACCCGACAACACTCCAACTGCGTCCAAACCTCGAGCGGAGTAATCCAAAAGGTCCGTCTTTCTAAGAGGAATCCAACAACGTCGACGAAATATCATTTGGACGTCCGGAGCTCAAGTTATAAGCGTTTCCGCTCCGAGGGCCCGGTTGGTTTCGTGTTCGAATCAACTCAATCATACCCAAAAGTTCTCTGAAACTTTAAGTGTAATATACCGAAACGACCGTCTCGATCCAAGGATCGCATCTCAACTGACGGTGCATCAATCGGAGCTTCGTAACCCAAGTTATGGGCAAAAGACCCAAAGTGCTTCGAAAATGGGGGGTCTGGGCCCGGTCCGACTCGGCCCAACCCCCCTGGGTCGGCCCGAACCGGGTCCGGGTCGGACCCGGTAGGGAGCGGCCCAGCCCGGCCGGGCGGCACGCTGGCTCGGCCAGCGGCCGAGCATGGGGGACGCGGTCCCCCCCCTCCCTTTGCGCTCTGCGGCCGCGTCCCCCTCCGGATCCCGCGCGACCGCGGTATCCCGGTCGCCTGCCGTCGCTGCTTCAGCCGCGACGGTTCCTCCTGGCGGCCCGCCGGGACTCCGCCGCCTCCGGGCGGCCGGTCGGTGCCGGCCGCCGGTGCCGCCGCGCCGGTGATGTCCCCGGCCCACCAGAGTAGTTCTGGTGGTCTGTTCTTGCTCCCGTCTGCATCTGGGGTCGTCTCGGGACCCGTAGATTACTGCGACGGCCTCCAATCGCTCAACGGTCCCGTTCCATCGTCGCCCAACGTTCCGTGCATCAAACAGAGAAACGGTGGGTTCGGACTTGTTTGTTGGTCCGCACCCACCGCGTTAGTGGTTCAAACAACTTCGAACAATTTCTGAACAATTATTCACATGTCAAGGATGTAATCCGCATAAAGTAAAAATAAATCAAAAACCCCCTACCTCGAAGAAGTTGTCGAGCGAGGATCGTCGCGGGAAAAGACGTCGCGGAAGACGGCGTCGCGGAAGAGGATCATGGGCGTCGCGGTACACGGCGTCGCGGAGAAGAGGATCGTCGGCGTCACGTCGTCGATCTCTGAGGAACTAGCGTTCTTCATCGTCTTTCGTCAGAGGCCGGCGTTTTTCGTCGTTCTTCACGTTCTCCAACGAAGAAGATGAAGATTCGAAGGTTTGAGCAATTCCACTCCAAACCTTCTCGCACAACGAAATAACCCCCCAATGAAATAAGACTTTGTCTTATTTTATTAACACACACAAGCCATCATTTAATTCGAAATTCAAAAGAATTCACGAATTAATTACATTGAATAACTTAATCAATTAATTAATAAGAGAGTTGACTTGCAATAAGTGGGGGGTGCGGGTGTGTTACTCAATTAATGGGGGTTTGCCAAATTAATGGGAGGTTTTGAGGAAGTTGATAAGGTGGGGCTCGTGTGGGGCCCACCTCACTAATTTCCTATCAAGAGGGGTTAGGATTTAGTGGGTCCCACCTCAACTTCCATACGTAGGTTTAAACTACTTAGAAAATAAAATAAAAATTGTTGCACAAATTTTATTTTATTCACTAGTTAACCCATTTTTTTAATAACCACACCCGAGCAAATGCAACTCCAGAAAAGGTGTTTCTAAGCAATTACCGACGCTGCGGTTTTATCGGTGCCCTCGGATTTCGATTCTGAGCAACGGTTCAAAAGTTAGGAAAACCCGCTCATTCGTTCACTGAACGTACCCGAGCTAAACTTCGGAAATTGATTCCGGGCACACCAGGCCTCGGAATCAGGTGCCGTCAGAAACTGCATACTCGTAAAATCCCAAAGAAATTAAGAAAAAAAAATCCTTGAATTTTACGGATCTTTACAATATATATATATATATATATATATATATATTAATATATCTAAATATACACATATATATTAATATACGAATAAATATATATTAATATGCAAATATATATATATATATCTAAATATACACATATATGTTAATATAAATATATATTAATATACGAATAAATATAGGTAAATATATATATTTAAAATAGATATATCATTAAACGTTAGTGGTAAAGGGTCCAGGTGCGCAAAGGAGATGTCTTGAGTTCGAATCCTGGGGGTGGTAGAGGCGCGCGGGCGAGTGCAGAGTGGGGGGCTAGCGTTGTTAAAGGGAGATGACTAACACTGTTATCATCGTTTTTTTAGCGTTGATAAAAGACCCCATTTATCTCTATTGAGATTAACCGTGCTTTTTTAGCGTTGTAAATGCTCTTTTCTAGTGCTTTTAAATGCCATATTTGTAATTTCAGAATGAGTCTCAAATGTTGTATCATTTGATGGGGATCACAGTCAGCTCGAGATCGATAAAAGATAGTGGAAGTGTCTCATCATGTGGTGCGAAGAAGCTTGTTTGATTTGTCAGTAAAGTTTTCAACACATGTAAGGCGACTGCAGGTCTGATTTCTACCCCAAATTGGTTGTGATGAGAAGATTTGTGGGGTCATTCCCAAATTTGGGAATCATCAACGAGAGGTTTTTTGTTGGCAACAACTGGTGCGGGTTTTTCCTTGGTGGGCAGCCAACCACGAACGAGCAACAGATGGCGGGAGGTTTCTTCAAGGGTAGATGAACTACCCACCAACCCTTGGCAGCACTGAATTTATTCTCTATAAAACATGATGAAAATCCCAAGATACGTAAATGGTGTATTTGTGTGATCCTCTGAGTTTTATCTGGAGAGAAGAGAATATAGAAACCATGTTTCTCTAGTGGCAAATTGGTGAACCACGTTAAAAATTTGTGTTCATTCGTTTTTCTCCTTTTTGTCTAATTTTCGTTGCCACGCACCTCTGTTGCGCTCTTTCACATCGGTACCAGGCACTGTGTAGCTTTATGCGGGGCAGTGCTAGGTGATGAGCCGTGCGAGGTGGGGAGCTAGGCGCCTTGAAGCTTCAGATGCCGGGGAGGGGCTTTTTCAAGTGTGTCGGGTCTTGGGTCTTGAAGGTCACGTATTGGGCCTTGTGCCTCTGGGTATTCGAGTCATGTATGAGAGTTGTGACTTGGCCCTACGGGTCATTAAAGTGTTTCCCCTCTTTAAAATGGGGATTATCCAAAAATCAATAAAAATCTAAGGTCTTTGGGCTTTTGGAGTAGTGTCTATGCACATTCTCTCTGTGGTCCGATACTGCTCGCCGCTTCTATAGTAGTTAGTAGGTTCATAAATTTGTAAATTGGACGCACTGCGATGTTTGTGTCAAATGCAGTGGAGGTGGTGAGATGAACGTATTTGTCATAGGTTGATGACAGATGTTTGACATATTTTATCTGTATATGTATGATTACTAAGCTTATGACTATAGATGATTCGGTGTTTATGATTGCGGATGTATATATAATGAATATGAATGTGGATGTATGACTGAGTTTATTGTGTATTTATGGATGAATTTTATTGAATGACTGAATTCGTTGTATGCATTTTTTTAAAAGTATTAAAAACATAAATATTTCATTTAATATGTTTAGTGGTGGTTTGGGATAACTGCCAATAAATCAGACCGGCGTTAAATATTTCATTTAGTTTTTGATTTCTGAAAATTAAACCGTCGTTATATCAATTAGCGGTGGTTATTTTATTTTCCATCAATCTTTTTTTTTTTTTTTTAACAGCTAAACCAAAATAAAACGCCGCTGAGCCGGCTGAGCTCTTGCATCATATGATTTGGACATTGGGCCTCTTGGAGGCTTGGGCCGGACCACTGTTGCGTGGTGGCGGTATTTTGGAGACGATAATTTGCGCTCCCGCCCACCCGCACTATAAAAGGGAACTCGCCTGCAAGAATCAACCCCCCACCTCTCTCTCTCTCAATGGCCATGGCGGCGGTGCCAGCGAAGAAGAAGAAGGAGATTGTGCTGCGTAATGTATTAATGATAATTATGAGCGTTACAGTCACCACCGCCGTGGCGGATCTTCGACGGCTGGAGCACCCCGCCAAGCCCGACGGCTCCCTCACCTTCCTCGTCGTTGGAGACTGGGGACGCCAAGGCCGTTTTAACCAATCCCAAGTCGCCCTCCAGGTTTCTCCACGCCTTCAATTTTGCTGATTTATTTATTATATCATTCATAAATATCCTGGTCATTATTATTAATATTAATTTTTACTGTATTTGTGGGGAGAGGTCAAACCCGGTCTATAATATTAATTATAATATGAATCAAGGAAATAACGTTGATTCTTAATTTTAAATATTATTTCAAGTCCTTCAATTCGTATCCGCCAAATCATTTATTTTAGACGCGACAACGAATTTAAATATTTAGTCGCAATCAAATGATGCCGATATGGGGACGGGGGAGCATATTCCCGTTGGGTTGGGATATGCAGTTTTTTTTAAAATATATATATATATTTTGTGAAAACAAGTCCCTACGAAACTTCCCGAGGACCCCCACGAAGCTTCCACCGCCTTTTTATTTTATCTTATTATCATTATAAATATACAAAAATTATAAAATTGTGCCTTTTTAATTTTATTTATTATATGAAAAAATAATAATAATAATAAAATATTGTATGATTAGATGGGTGTAGTTGGGGATAAAATGGATATCGATTTTGTGGTGTCGACCGGGGACAACTTTTACGACGAAGGGCTAAAGGGCGCGGGCGACCCGCTATTCGAAACCTCCTTCTCCACGGTTTACAACGCAAAGGGGCTGCAGAAGCAGTGGTATAATGGTACGTCATCATTATATAAAGCTCTATTCATCGAACCATGGCTTTCTCTAAGCTCTAAGGTGTGTTTGGGTGGGCAGTTATGGGGAATCATGATTACAGAGGCAACGTGGAGGCGCAGCTCAGTCCCCTCCTCACCAAAATAGACTCCAGATGGCTTTGCTTCAGATCTTTCATCCTCAATGCAGGTTAAATGGTTGTGTTTTTATTACAAACGGTCCTAAAAGAAGAACTACAAAACTACAAATAAAAAACATATAAGGAGGCGAGAGACTCGAACCCCAGACCTCCGCACAGGACTCTCCCGGCATTCGATTGTGTTTTTATGGAGAACTCATTATCTCTGATATATGCTTTGCAGAAGTTGTTGAAATATTCTTCGTAGACACGACTCCGATGGTGGATAAGTACTTTACCCATCCTGGGGATGAGACTTACGATTGGAGTGGCGTTCTGCCCCGAGAATCTTATATTTCTGATCTTTTAAAGGACTTGGATACGGCGTTGAGGGAATCGAGTGCAGAGTGGAAAATAGTGGTGGGTCACCACACAATCAAGAGCGCCGGCCACCATGGCAACACCCCCGAGCTCGGCGTACGCCTCCTTCCCATCCTCCTGGTGAGTCCTCTCATGCCTTTGTCAAATTATCAACACAAAAGACCACGAATCATAACAGCATATGTTTTCTTCAGGAGAATAGCGTTGATTTTTACGTCAACGGCCACGACCACTGCTTGCAGCACATCAGCAGCACCGACAGGTAAATGGTTCAAGAAAATGTACGTGCTTTTTAGATTTGAGGTTCTTACGTGGAAACCGGTTGCAGCGGGTTGCAGTTTTTGACGAGCGGCGGCGGATCCAAGGCGTGGAATGGGGACGTGAAACGGTGGAAGCCGGCGGAGATGAAGTTTTACTACGATGGAGAGGGTTTCATGTGGGTGCACTTGACCCGCACCCACGTCCAGATTCGGTTCTATGATGTGTTCGGCAACGTCCTGCATGCATGGGCGGCGTCCAAACCGTCCCACTATTCTGCCCTCTCGTAGCTTCTTCTCCGGCTTTGGGCAACACATTTTTTTATCATCCAATTATATTTCCACATTCTGAGATCAACTTTATTGTGTTTACCCCGCCAGTAATTTATTTCATAATCGCTTCCAATCATTTTTCAAAGTTCACACCCATTATCTCATAACATAAAATCAAATAGATTAAAAATAACAATCTGTACAGTATAATAACAAAAAAGGGGGAATGACAACCGGGGACCAAAAGGGCCCCCTAATACCGAAAGAGGACTTCCGGTAGTTCTGTGAACAGTGAAAACACTGTTCACAGAACTGAGTAGGGTCCTCTTTGGGTATTAGGGGGCCCTTTTGGTCCCCCGTTGTCATTCCCCCTAATAAAAACCCGCTAGATTATCTACTGTAAAAGTTAGTATAATAAAAAACACCCGGTGGTCATTTATTTTTCAACGAATTTTTTAAATGAAAACATAATTCATGCATGAGAACCGTAAAAGTTTAGTATCTCTAGAAACTAGATACTTGAACAACTTATTTATAAACAATCTAACATTTCCCACAACCATTCTTCTCACCTAATACCCTTATAGACTTACCATACTCAATATTCATCTTCATAACGTGGGGAAATAGAAACATAAGAAGGGACGTTCTCAAATGCTCAGTATGGGTAAACATGTGAGATAACATTTGAAGATAATAAAATAGCATAAGATGATCATAAGGATATTTGAGCATAAAGATCACACACAAAGACAAAAATCTCAAACCATGAGTCTTGGAATATGGCTTCAACATGACAAAAAACACAACTCATAAGAGTGCGGATCATCAAAGAACCATAAGCCATGAGTGCATAACATAAGCATAAGAATACGTCATAATAACGTGACATACAAGTGTGGCATAAACATAAACATAAAAATTGTATGTCAAAGCTACCCACTAAAACATTCATTACATAGTACACTTTGGCTAACCACCCATGTATCTCATAGGGTTTGGGCTAACCACTCATGTATCCTCTAGGCTTGGGCCAACTCATGTACCTTATTGAGCTTGGCCTAACTACTCATGTATCCTCTGGGCTTGTGCTAACCACTCATGTACCCTTTGAGCTCATGAGATATAAAACATTACTCAATGCATTGGATGACTATAATAGATCCACCTTTCACATAATAACAAACCATACATATATATGTCACACAAACATAAGAACATTCATCATTCCTTCATAACTTAATTAACTAGTGGAAAACAAATGGATTTCCTACTAATTTTCTCAAAACATCATCATAAGTCATCCAGAGAACAAATATAAATGGTAGCATTAAAGGAGATCTCCAATGAAACATAATGATTATTAAAGTATGTTCACATAGATGGAAAATACTTTTATAAAAACATTAAAATGTGCATTGTAAAACAAGAAGAAAAATCATTTTCTTTTGGTATATATCTTTTAAAAAAACTAAAAATTCAAAGAACAATGGTAATATGATTTTCTTTGAAAAATCATGGGAACTTGTAAAGGAAACTTGATAACAAAAAATAGTCATGGCTACAAGAAAAGGCACTTAAGCTGTAAACGTTAAAGAACATTTGTTTCACACCTTTGCAAAGAAAGTCAAAATAACTCGTATTGAAAATGTGGAACAGATTCTTTTTCAAAACTTTGTAAAGAACGTAAAAGATAGTTGAAAACAACCTTTAACATTCATTGGATCAAAGAGAAAAACATTCTTGAAAGAAAATAAAGAATATGGACATAGAAACAAAAGATTCTCTGCCTAAAAAGAAGAAATGAGGTTGAATTTTCTTAAATACATTCTTCCGATCTTTTTGAGTACCAAAGAGGTAGGGGTGGCGAAAAGCACCGAGTGGGAAATACCGAACTGGGAGGCCTTAGCCTAAGTACCTATATGCACACACGCAACCAGCTACATGCAATAGTACATAGATATAATAATAGAGTGAACATCTTGAGTGTAAACCATGCATGCAACAACCTTGAGGAAAGCATTAAAGTACATCAACGTAGTATAAAAAAGTATAAAGGAGAAAAATACACTCCCAACTAGAAATGAGGTATCAACTTCACTACCTCAAATTCAGATAAGGGATACGCCGAATTTTATCAGCACTAAGCAGAAAGCGCTGATAAAAGGCTCAGCTTTATCAGCATTAGCTAAAAGTACTGATAAAGGTCATGTTTATCTGTGCTATTATTAGCACTGATAAAAGATTTTAATAAAAATTAGTATTAATGTATATAAAATTACTATATTTATATTCAAAAATAATTTTTATTTATGTACATGAATTAAAAAATGCATGTTTATAATTAATATAAATATGATATATTATAATACATTTTTTTAATAATTCAAATATATATATATATATATATATATATATATATAATGTTTTAAAAAAAGTATTTATAAGTTTATAAATAAATATATATATATATATATATATATATATATATAAATAATTATAAAATTATAATAAATTTTTTAAATTGGTAAATATATTTATTATATTTATAATTAAGTATTTATAATTATATATAAATACTTTTTAAATGCATTTATTTATAACTATAATTATAAATAGGTAAATATATATTTAAATAAATATACATCTCCAACGAATTTGGTCTCTCTCTCTCTATATATATATATATATTGACACGTGAATATAATTGACCCTATATGATCATAAAGTTTATTTGTGGATGTGATTGTGAGTTATGTTTCAAATGTTAAGATTACCTACATTATGATGACGCACATGCATATATTATGTATTCATCATTATGAATATTCATTTATAAATTGACACATGCACGATTCATTCATGTTATACTCATTAACTTATTATGTTCTTATAAATACTTATAAAATTATAATAAATACATCTAAATATTTATAAATATATTTATTTATAATTATAACTATAAATAAATAAATAAATATAAATATAAATATATATAATTATAATAAATATATATATATATATATAATTATAATAAATATATTTATTTATAATTATAACTATATATATATATAATTATAATAAATATATTTATAATTTTATAAAAATAAATAATTATATAAATATATATATAAATATAAACAATATTTATAAATATATACAAATATTTATAATTATAATTATAAATAATATATATGTAAATAATTATAAAATTATAATAAATATATTTATTATATATAATTGTAAAATTATAAATATAATAAATATATTTATTATATGTAATGTAATAATCATAATTACGAGCCTTACGGTCACCACCGCCATCAACGGCTGGAGCCCCGCAAAGCCCGACGGCTCCCTCGCCTTCCTTCGTCACCTGAGACTTGGGGCGGCAAGACCGTTTTAACCAATCCCAAGTCACCCTCCCCGTCTCACTACACCTTCAATTTTGCAGATTTATTTATTTAATGATTCGAAAATAATCGGCTAATTATTATTAATATTAAAGGAAATAACGTAGATTCTAAATTTTAAATATTATTTCAAGTCATTAAATTAATATTGGTCAAATACTTTATTTTAAACGTTACAACGAATTTAAATATTTAGTCTCAATCAAACGATGCCCATATTGGGACGGGGCATATTCCCATTGGGTTGGGATATGCCCCAAGCAGAATATTCCGAATGGATATGCTGTTTTTTTTTTTAAGAAATTATTTTTGTGAAAACAAGTCCCAGGGATGCGCCTACGAAACTTCCTGAGGATCCCACACAAAGCTTCCACCGACTTTTTATTTTATCCTATTATCACTATAAATATACAAAAAATAATAAAAAATGTAATTAATGTTATGAAGTATTAAATGTGAATGTCATAATTATGGTAACTTTCATTGCCAATATACCCCTTCATGTGCCCAAATTTCCATATGTGACTTTTGGTATTATTTCTACACTGAATACATGGAAATGATAATGAAAGTTGGATGGTTTTTAGGGGGTATATATTATGTTTTTTATTTATTTATTGTATTTCTATTGTATTTGTATTTCTTTTTATCATCGTCATCGTCATACGTAAATTCAACGTTCGCTTTCTCAACGATGCGTTTCGCTTACGATCGGTGTTACATTTCCATTTTCGAAATTCTTCGCGATATCAATCAGCGTTCGATTGATTTCACAGCACATTATCAGCACAATCGTCTTCTCCGCATGGAACATTGTGATGACACTGCTTTCATCCCTATCATTAGCATAAGATAAATCTCACACGAAAAATGTATATCACATGTTTTTATAAACATTCTCATCTTGACATACTCTTTTGCATGTACATTGACTAAACTCATTCAAAAGGCTATATCAAAAGGTGAGTCTTATTATATATGTAAGATATTGTTACATTTATTTTTCCCCTCCTGATAAATCTGAATATAATATATGATTTTCTTAATTTTTATGCGGGAAAAATAATGAACTTCTGAAGAGGTGTAATGACTCACGGTTGACATGTCACACCCCGACCCCTTGTAAATTCTTTATTTTATTATTTTCCTGGCTTCAGATAACTTTGTTAGGGTTCGGGATGAGTCCCTGTTTAAATTTTTGATTTTTATTGAGAAAAATGTGTGTTTTGGGTCCGACGGTGTCTTTCGCGCGAGAAAAGCACGGTTGGGAGACCGCGCGGCTACGCCCTGGTCACCGCACGGCCTGCCCGGTATGCAGGATGAATTAAAAAGTTAAATGAATAATAAAATGAAGTTAAAATGAGTGTTCAAATAAAATAAGAAAAAAAGTAGAATCAAATGTATTGATAATATTATTAATTAGAATATTATTATTATTATCGTTATTAATATTAAGAATAATACTATTAGGATTACTGTTATTGTTTCGATTATTTTTATTATTAAAATTTTCATTATTATTATTATTATTATTAAGAATTTAATAATTATTATTATTGTTATTATCATTATTAATTTTTTTTGTATTAATGTTATTATTAAATGGAAAAGATTATTTTTTTATCATTATGTTATATTATTATTATTATTAGTATTATTATTATTAGTTTCTTTTTAGGTTTTTATTTGAAAAGTGTGTGGGGGTAACCCTAATTTTTCGGCGTACTTCTCTTCCGTCGCGACCCCCCTTCCTCTCTTGCTGGTTCGGCGCGCACCCCTTCCCATGCAGCGCGCCTCTCTCCGGCCATCCCCAGCTCCGGCGATCTCCTGCCCAGCCGCGCCACTCCTTGTCGGTGATCCCGCCTTCGGCCGACCCCTCTCCCGCTGGCGCGACCTCCAGCCTCCCTCCTCTCTAGCCGACCCGCGACCGCGCCCTCCCTCCTCTCCGGCCGACCCGCGGCTTCCCTCCCCATCTCCGGCCGGACGACCCTTTTCCGGCGGCCCTTCCTCCGGCCTGCTACCCCCTGGCGCGACTTCCTACCCAGCGCGCCTCCCTTCTCTCCAGCCGGTGTGCAACCCTCCCTTCCGGCAGCAGCTCTCCCGTCCGGTAATCCCCCCACCCTCTTCTGTTTATCCTTCGTTTATGTTAGGGGTTTAGCGCATTAAGGGGTTTTATTGGTAGATTTGGGTTTTTAGAACCCGCGTGACTAGTTTTCGGTGGTGTGTCGACCCTGCGCCATGGTTTTGCATTGCCCATTTAGATTTAGAAATACATTGATTGATTGCTTTGTGCACATCCCTTGAATATTAATTAGTTAGGTATGTTTTTTAGAATAATTGTTTTGAGGAATGATGTGGTTTTTTGGATAATTATTGTTTGGTGAAATTGTTTTGATTGATTGTTATTTTAGCATATTCTATGATTTGTGTGTGTGGTGCGAATGTGGTTTTCGAAAAGATTTGAGGTGCAAATGGATTGAAATTGGGTATATTGGATGCAAAGTTCAGTGTGTTTCTCACCAATATTTTAAAAGTTGTTAAAATGATTTGTTAAATTATTTCAGTGGTGCGAATCATGTTTTGGAATTGGTTTTGAGTGTGCCTTTGGTTTTTCAAGAGGGGTTTGGGTGTATTTTGATGTAAAAGCCTTGGGGTGATTATTGAAAATATTTTATAAATCGTATTAATGGTTCATTAAATTCTAAAAAGGGAGCGTATGAATTTAAAATGGATTTTGAACGAGTTGTATTTTTGTTGGGTTCTACACACCTTATGTTGGTCAAATGGCCCGGTTGGCTTTTGCATGTAATTTATGTTTTTTTAGAATCATGTCTTGATTTTATAAATGTGTTTGTGATGCCTAAAATGATGGTTTGTGTTTCCAAAAATGAGTTTTGCGCAGTGCTTGGTGGAATGCCTTTTTGGCCCTTGTAAAAATATTTTAGAATTAAAGCGGTGGTTTGTATTGGTTTAATGAGTTTCCAAATGTGTGTTTGGTTCTAAGAAATGGTTGTGTATGGCTATTTTTGTGTAAAGAATTATTTTTGTGAAAAATTAAGTGAGCCCCGATTGACACTTTTTAAGTGGTTTCTTTTTGAAAACCCCTTCAGGAGAAAGTCTATTGCCTTGTGACGGATAAAGAGCTGGGAATGTCCTCGGTTTGAGACTCCACTTCGGTAATAATTATTCAAGGCAAGGGGGTGATCCATGAGGTAGATGGGGTGGTGCCGGTTGTGTGAATGTGTGATGACATATGTGTGACTTGTTGCTTTTGGCACACCCCCTTAAAAACCTAGAATGTGAACCTAGCATAGCGAATAGGAATTCTGAGAACGTTTGCTGCACTAGTCTAGGTTATTGTACTAGCTAGTGACTCATAGCAAGTGGATACTTGAGTTTATTGCTATGGGATTGGACCCCTCGATTAGGCTAGGTAGGGCGCTGATCGAGCGTTAGGGCGTTATGACGTCAACGGGTAGGGCATGCCTTCGGGATGAGTCACATGTGTTAGTATGTTCTTATTCTCCTCTGAGTTTCTAGGTGTTCCCGTGTTGCTCTGACACTAGTTTTGTTAGCCGTTGCCCTCGTTGTGTGACTCTACTCCCTTGTTCTTGGTTTTGGGTGTTCTTTTGGAAAATTGTGAAAGTGTAGTTTTACTAAAAAGGTTTAAAGAAAAACATTGTGAATGAACACGTGTTTTCCATATTGCACTTTATAATGAAAAATGAAACTTTTCTTATTTGGTTCTCTTTTATTCTTATCCCTGATAAACTTAACTTGCCTCCATGATTAAGCCTTGTTTTCAAATGTGAGTGCAATGGGTTGTCTTTTGCTTATTCTAAAATGTAAAGTATGGAAAAACCAATGTTTATAGTTTGTATTTCAAACCTAAAAATTAGCGTTGTTTTATTTAAAGGATATGGATCAGGAATAGATTAGTCGGGCCTACCTACCGAGTTTTAATACTCATGCCTATAGTGTTTTCTTGTTTTTAGATTCTCTTGCAAGTTCTAGCATTGGTTTAGTCGCCTCGGGCGATGGTTGGTGTTTGGTTGGAGAGTGACCCTCAGGGTCACATAGATGTGTTGTTTGGTGTCAGGTTTAGCTTGGTTATTTTGGTTTGGTTTATTGCTTAGTTTCGTTGTCTCTTTATTTGTGAATGTAAGTGATGTAAAATTTTGGAAATCTATTTTAGTTTGGTTTGTTCTTTTATTTATTTTGCTTCCTTTGTTTATTTTATTGGGCAAAACCATTCCCAATAACTCTATTGATGCCCTTGGCGCTTGTTGCCAGCCCGGGAGGATCAGGAACACCTCTCGGACCTTGCCGTTGATCAGCTCGGATGATCGGTTCAGGGTCGACCCGGGTTGATTCGTGACAAAATGGTATCAGAGCAGGTCGACTCTTTAGTGGACCTTGCTTTTAGTGTACCCATCGTTATTTGGGGATGTCAAGGTAGAAGAAGTGATATTTTCATGCTCGAGGTGAAGGAATAAGAAGGGCGTCATGAACCCTTGCTCATTCCAAACCTCATGTTACCATGGGATGTTCAGGTTTGTTGGTGTTCTTTGATTCTTGTGAATTGTTTTGTATTGGGCAATAGAAAGGGAGCTGGGCAAATGGTCTCCGTGAGCTCACAGGGCCTGACAAGCCATGTGGAGCCGGGGACATTGTCCTAGAACACTCTCTGTGATGGTGACGTGACTGGCGTATGGTCGCTAACCATATATCTGAGTCACCCATCGACACTAGTTTCCCTATGTAAATCATTTCGGGCCCTTCTTAATTCTAAAAATTGCTTTGTAAAGTCTTGTTTTGGAAATTGTGAAAAATTAAATTTAAAACGGCAACGACTTTGTTTTGATCAAGTTTCTTGTTTCCTTGTGTCTTAGTGTCCGCCCCTTGAAGATTTGATGGATCCCCAAGGTGCAGCTTTGGGTGATGCATCTTTAGAAAACACTCTAGTTGATCAACCTATAGACCACATCCTTGAGTTTCAGAAGTTGAACCCTCCTCTCTTTTATAGTCAAGCTGATCCTCTCGAGGAAGAGGAATTGATGCAGAATATTGATAGGGACTTCAGTTTCCTCATGCTACCTGAGTCATTAAAGGTAAAGTTTGCTACCTTTATGCTCGAAGGTCCAACCTGAAAATGGTGGAAGTTCGTGTCTCAAAGAAAGCCTCAGGAAGATCTTACCCGGGAGTTCTTAAGTCATCGTTCATCCAACAATATTTCTCTGAGATGATGAAGCTGAGAAAGAAGATGAAGTTGTGCGATCTTCAGCAAGGTGTTGGACCAATGTTGGAATTCTATCTACGCTTTTTGGATCTAGTTCTGTATAACCTAGGGTATGTTGCAAACGACCCCGTGAAAGCTCGACATTTTGAGTTTGGGCTCTAAACTGAACTGTAGTCGAAGGTGGCATAACTCAACCTAACCACCTTCTCCGATGTAGTGAGATAAGCCTTTCGTGCCGAAGCTAAGTAGGAGGAATGGGGATAGAGAACCCTCCTTTGACCTTTGGAAGCGATGAAGAGGATCCCGGTAAGAAGAATGAGAAGCTTCCTGATGCTGGTGGTGCTGGTAGGGGAATTAAGAGGCCTTCAGACCTCCAATCAACTTCTTTAGAGGGCAATGTCGTGATCTGTCATCAGTGTGGTAAGCAGGATCACAAAAAGCCAGCGTGTCCGAGTGCTCCAAGAACCTGCCACACCTGTGGACGCTTGGGTCACCTGCAGTGGTTCTATCGAGGTGTTTCTAAGAAGCGTCGTGAAGCCAGACCCAACTCTTTAAAGGTCACCTTAGCCCATCTGCAGGAGTAGGGCGATATTTGGGATCAATTTGGGGTTTTCTCTCTGTAATGTTCTTTGGATGTACTAGTCGTGTCTGGTGGCGTTTTGTGGTGTTTATTTTCCTTCAGTTGTAAGAATGGTTGTTGTCAGACCCTTTTTGAACTCCTATTTCAATGGAAGTGTGTTTTGTAAAATTTTGATCTACTCTTTCTATTCAGGGATTTCGAAATCCTGACTGCTAGGCAAGAGATGCTTCAATCATCGGAACTCTAGCCATAGGTCCCGGAGTGAAGCTAGCGCGTAGTCAGGGAAACCCCAGCGATGTGAGAAGGCTTTGGTTTGGATTCTATTCTTGGCATGGGGGATCAAGACAGTTAAGCCTCCGGTGTAGTTGTTCTGTTTTAATTGGTTTCGTTTGGTGGAAAGTGGAGTTCGAACCTCATTTCTACGTTATGACTTGTATGTGTGAATTGAGCGTGGCTTGGTTTTTGTTCTTTTGAGGGTGTTAAGTTGTTGGAATGTGTTGGTTGTGGTTTGTCGGTCCATTAATTGGGCCCCTCCCCCACCCTCCCCTTATAGTGGGGGTTTTTATTCAGTACAGGAAAGTCCCAAATTCACTCAATCTGGGCAGTTCTTATGGTGGGGAGACCCATTCCCGGGTCTCACTGGATTCTATGTTAGCCTGTTTCTTATGGTAGGGAGTTCGTTCAGGCCTCCCCGTGTTGGTAATCCGGTTTCATCTCAGGGGTTGGTTTGTTTCGAAAGGGGGGAGTCTGTTCGGGCCTCCTAGTGTCCGTATTACAATTTCATTTTTGGTATCAGTTCGGTGGTGGGTGGTCTCATGCAGAACCACCTAATTCTAAGCTCTTCTTTGAGTAAATGTTGGGACGGGTGTGTCCCTAGTGGTTTTGTCAGAGTAAGGTTATAAAGATTTTTTCAAGATGTGGTTTGATTTTGCTTGGCTGTTTTGGGAAAATGGTTGAGTTCTGTTTGATGATGTTTAAGGTGTATGCATGTTAAGGCTAGTTTTAGCGTCGTGAAAGTTATGTGTTTTTTGGATCGATCAACTGAAGATGTTTAAGCTTTTGGGGGTGAGTGACACTTAGTGGGGAGTCTGTCTCGGTCTCCCGAGTTCTTTTTATTGGCCTTTCTCTCGTTGGTGTAATTTTTTTGTGACCTCTTTATCTATCGCTCTTTGGGAACCTCCTAGAACTATAAAGGAGTATTAGTTTCTGTTTTGGGGTTCGACCTTGGTTACGCCTTTCTGGGGGTGGAAAAAGTTTGGTGGGGAGAATTGTCACACCCAGACCCTTTTAAATTCTTTATTTTATTATTTTAATGGATTCAGATAACTTTGTCGAGGTTCGGGACGAGTCACTGTTTAATTTTTTTAATTTTATTGAAAAAAATGCGTGTTTTGGGTCTGACGGTGTTTGGTGCACGAGCAGAGCATGATTGGGAGACCGTGCAACAACACCCTAGTCACCGCACGACCTTCCCGGTATGTAGGATGAATTAAAAAGTTAAATGAAGTTAAAATGAGTGTTCAAATAAAATAAGAAAAAGTAAAGTAGAATCAAAGGTATTGATAATATTATTAATTCGAATATTATTATTATTATCATTATTAATATTAAGAATAATACTATTAGGATTATTGTTATTGTTTTGGTTATTTTTATTATTAAAATTGTCATTATTATTACAATTAAGAATTTTATTATTATTATTATTATTATTGTTGTTGTTATTGTCATTATTGAAAATTTTAGTATTAATGTTATTAGAAATTGAAAAATCTTATTATTATTTTTATCATTATGTTATATTATTATTATTATTATTATTATTATTATTATTAGTTTCTTTTCAGGTTTTTATTTGCAAAATGTTAATAGTAGCGATGTTGCACCAAATAATACTTTCTATATACATTTCAATCAACCTAATTTAATGTATTTTCCATAACAATAGTAAAATAATAACTTATGCAATCCAAGTGTACCTTTAAATCCTCAATGAATGCATCAAAAAAAAATTCCTCGATAGAAATGCACTCTAAAAAGATCTTTATGTTTCACGAAGGGACCTTAACTCCATTATAATAAACTATATATTCTTTTGGTGTGATCTATGTTTGTGATAAAAGTATATTTCAAACCAATTTACAACTACCATGATGAAATTTAATTCTAGAGAACATTACAACGCTTCATAAAAATATAGTATAACAAGAAGAATGTACATCCCCATGACATAATAATGATATCCCTAAAACAATCATAAATTTATGATAAATTGGAATACCATCAATCATAGTATTCTAAAAAGAATTTGTAAAACAATCATAAATTTATACGTTAATGAAGAGTGCTCCATAATCCTTGCTTCTATTTTAGACAGTGAAAATCTAATCATGAATTGTGGTGGATGATGTCATATCTTAAAAAAAACACAACAGAAAAAAGAGAAAGTCAATATTTTACCTTTCAAACTATGGTTTATAATTGAAAAATGAAAAATGATAAAAAAATCATAATATTTTTAATGGTACCTGATTTAATCGATTCCACTTCTTCTAGTTGCTTTAAAATGTCAATTGGTTTTGACTTTATAAACCAATTTTGTGAGAAAATTAATGCCTCAATGGTGTTGGGATTCAAACAACTACGAAATGGATCAAGGACTTGTCCTTTTGTACTAAAAGCGGACTATGAAGATATTGTAATTAAAGGAATTACTATAATATCTCTATAAATGAATGAGAGAACATGATAATTTCTTGCCCTTCCTTTCCACCATTCAAATCCATCAAAATCATCCCCACAATCATCAATCCTTAGATATCTTTCTATTTCATTCCTTTATTTTGTCAATTTCCTTTTCCTTTTCTTTAATCTATATGCATCTTTCCATTTCTCACCATCCTCACTATCGATACTAGCATCATGAATATGTGACTCTTGATGAGAACTTGACTTACATTTATCAACAACTAGAATGTGATATTTACATTTGTAAAACTCGTCGATATTATTCAGAACCTTTATTAATTTACTAATCAACTCATTTTTGTTTTCATCAACAAGCATCATTTCAAAACTATCCCAAACAAATTCCAATTTATATTGGGGATCAAGAAAAACTGCCACATGTAAGAGAGAATTAAAATTAGAACCAATACCCCAATACCTATCCAACTTAAGCTTCATTGCAATAACCATTGCACTCACATTAATATCACGACTCTTCATCTATTTCTTGATTTTTCTATATATGTCACAGAGTGTGAAAGAAAGTGTGACATGTCACATGAATAGAACCATAAAACTCAACAATAATGTCGTATTTTTTTAGAAACTTGACAAATACATGAGCACGCTCCCAATTATATGTTGTAGGAGCCCCACCTTCACACACAAGAGCACTCCTAAAACTTGCATCCTCCTCAAGAAGAATAAATACCTTCTCATACATCTATGAAATATCCAACATAAGGTAATAAGAATTCCACCTAATTGACACATCAAGAATTAAGGCCTGTTTACTAGGAATTTTTAACTCCTCAGCAATGCTCTTGAAAAGAGCCAATTTAGAAGGTGAACTTCTCACAAAATTGATGGAAACTTTTATTCTAGCAATTGATGTTGATATTTCCTTTATCCCATCACTAACAATAAGGTTTAAAATATGTTCACAACATCTCATATGCATATAATCTCCATTAAGAATAGACCCATTCTAATCATTAACCCTCCTCATGAAATAACTAATTGTTGTATTATTATAACTAGCATTTTCCAAAATAACAGTATTAATCATTTCAATCCTCCATTGTTTCAATGTCTGCTCTAATACTCAGCCAATTATTTCCCCTTTATGATTTAAAACAAGGAAAAACTTGATTATATTTTTATTTAAGATCCAATTATCATCAATAAAATGTGCAGTCACACACATATAATTCATATTCTAAATTCAAGTCCATGTATCAGTGGTAAGAAAAACCATATGAGAGAACATATCAAACATAACCTTCAATTTTTTTCTCAGTCAAATATAACTACAAACAATCCATAGAAATTTATTGTTTAGATGGAACTTGGAATTGAGGTTGAACAATTTCAATAAATTCTATAAAACTTTGATTCTCAACATATTTAAATGATAACTCATAAATGATTATAATTTTAGCTAGAGCTATTCTGCACTCTTCTTGGTTAAAATGAGCAACTAAAATTTTAACTGTCCCATCATCCCCATCTTCACACTTCTTTCTAAGACCAATAGTGGTTTGACCTTTGTCATTATTTTTGTGAGGATTTTTGTTGCACCTTATCAAATGTCTATTCAGATTACTAGTTCCATGTTGGCTAGATGTGCAAGCATAATCTTTTCCAGAATAATTACAAAAAACCCTTCCATCTTTCTTAAAAAAATGATCTCAAGCTTGAGAAACTCTAAATACAATAGAATCTTTAGAAATTGTTACCTTTTTAGGAGACCTCTTACCCTCAGTTTCTTCAACCAATATGCTACAACTCCCCCTCCTATTTCTGTAATTGAATTTGTAGTTGGAGTAAACCCCATCTAACTTTGGGTTCCTGGGGAAACCGGAGGATTAGAAACACCTTCCATGTGAATGGACAGGTGTTGTGCTTTTTGAAAAATCTCTAACCGGTAACCAGTTTGCTGTGGCACAACCCTAGAAGAAGACGAAATTAGCATCACACTATAATGAGGAAGATAATTCGGAGAACATGATTAAAAAAATACTTACCACTAGTGCATGTGCCACTAGATAGAACGCATAACAGGACAGGGAGGAGCGGGCCAGCATGAGGGATTTCTCCTGATCGCTCGTGTGGGAATCTGTCTGTTTGAGGAGGAGACGAATGAGGATAGGGGGAGGAATGAACTAGAGTCTGAGTAAGGAGACCAGTTGCTAGTGAGTGAAGGATTAAGGAAGGGGAGTAGGGTTTGGCCATGCGAGAGGGAAGGTTGGGGTCAGGGGGAGGAGGGGGAGAGGAGGAGGGGGGAATCTATTTCGGGAGGAGGCGAGCGAGGAGAGGAGGATGAGGAGAATGAGGGAGGATAGCTAGTCGTATGCAAGGGAAGGTTGGGGAGGAGAGGAGGAGAGGAGGAGAGCGAGCGGGAGGGAGGGATGGAATTAGGGCGGCCAGGCCAGGTCACAATGTTGGGTAGGGTTTTTTTTTCATACACCCTGAGGTCAACAGGTCATGTTGGGTCAATATGTAGCCAACTCGAGACCTGACCCAACCCATCCACATGTTAACCTGATACAAACCCGACCCAAACATTATTTTTTCAAAACCCGACCCAACCCGGTTAGGTCGGCTTAAACCCGTCGGGTTAGGCCAAGTATGGACACCCCAATCAACCATCTAACACATAGCCTTTTCCCTTAACATGTCCTACAACCATGAAATATATTCAGGTACTGATTAGGCAATCCGAGTAGGGTACAAGTACAACTTTGTAGGCCACCACCAACAATGTCTAAAACAATATTCATTCAATAACAATTTATGCAGTTGTATAAATAAATAAACACAATGTTTAAGTAAACAATTATCATATTATCAATTATTCATTATTTAACCGCACAATCCCCCGAGTTTCCAAGGACACCCGAAACTCTATACATGCTTCATCCCATATCGGAGTCTAAACTATCCTCAATGGATGTCATGTTCTAGAATTTTACTATTACCATTATATATCATCTCAATCATAGAATGTCATTGTTACCATTCTAGATATCAATTATCATATGAATTCCATTGTTACCATTCATCATTTCATTAATTAATTCAATAATTAATTAATCACCTCAATCTCATTAATTAACTCAACAATTAATTAATCTTCCCAACCTCATTAATTAACTCAAAATTAATTAATTGTCTCAATCTCATTAATTAACTCAACAATTAATTAATCTTCTCAATCATATTAATTAAGTCAATAATTAATTATTCTTCTCAATCCTATTAATTAACTCAATAATTAATTAATCTTTTCAATCTCATTAATTAATTCAATAATTAATCAATCTTATCAATGTTATTAATTAAATCAACAATTAATTAATAATTTAAATCCTATTAATTAATTCAACAATTAAGTAAACTTTTCAATTCATTACTAATTCAAAAATTAGTTTATCACATCAACTCCCTTAATTAATTTCCTAATTAATTAATCAAAACACACCATCCCAATAATTCCATAATTAATTCATCAATAAATTATTAAATTCACAATCTCATTATCCTATAATTAAGTCCATAATTAATTATTCAATTTCACAATCTCGAAATCCTCTAATTAATTCCATAATTAATTACTCTCAATCCATTATTCCAATATCCCCAATTTTTCATTTGTCCTTAATTAATTAATTCACCAATTTAATTAATTAAATCACGAACTCAATTGCTAAAAATCAAATATAAATTCTAAATTTACATATACATAATTTCAATTAAGACTATGAGATTTGAATTATCGACCACATACCTCAATTCATTGATGAACGATCGCCCAACAGAAATCCACAAAATTTGATTGGCACAACAATGCAAAATGAGATCTGGATCTAAAACCCAAAATCAAGATCGAACAAATCCTGATCCTTCAATTATAGCTCTAGATCTACAACCCTATGTTTTGATATAATCAAAACAGGAAGAACAACCCTTTCTATGATGGTAGAGGAACAGAGGAGGAACAAAAAACCAAGCTGGATATGATTCCTTTTTTGAGAGGGGTGAAGATCTTTGATTCGGGCATTGAATCACGAAGAATAGAAATTGGACAGCCCAAGAATCCCTCCGAGAGGATATGGAATTGAGAGAAATCGGTTATGGGTCGAGATAGGGTGTTTAGGGGTATAAGACGGGGGGTTTGGGAAATATTTTAATAATTTTTGGGGGGTGTTAAAACCCATACACAAGGTTTGATTCTCGGGGCACTCAGTTTCCCCTAACCATGCACCTTAACTATGCACCTCTTCTAGAGGGTGTACAGTTACTTCTAAGAGGGTTCACAGTTTGAAAAACTGTGCACCAACTATACAATTCCCTTCTATCCATGGTTGCATGGTTTGATAGGCGAGAGCACATGACTAGGGAAAACCGTGCGCTAACTGTGCACTACCCTTTTTCTTCCACTTTTTTCAAATTTTAACCCAAACACATCCCAAGTTAAAATCCAAATGAAAAGAACTCAACTCTAGATAAAAGAGTACCTATAAATGAAACCGATACATCACTAGAAGAAGTTGAGATCTTACAATCTTCCCACCTTATAATAGCTCGCACTCGAGGTGCACTCCCAAGCATCTCTATGATTCCAAGCCAAAATGATCGGGCCAATGAGCCCTCATATCTACTTTTCTCTCCAAGTTTCCTCCTAAACACGACCATTTTTCCACAATACATGAACTATCAGCACGATATTTCCCAACAAAACTTTTCACTATGATCCAACACTCGTATAGGATGATCCTCAAAGGATGCATCTATCTCATGCTCAACATAATCCAAATTAACCACATGAGGAGGTTCAGGATGATACCAACATAATTTTGATACATAAAAAGCATCATCCATATCACTATATTTATTTGGAAGAGCCAATCGGTATGCCACCAGCCTGATTCTCTCCACAACCTCAAACGGTCCAATGAATCTGGGTGTCAGCTTATGGCGTCTTCATATCCTACAGTGACCCAACCTAGAAAACACCTAAAGGAATACATGATCACCCTCTATAAACTCTATGGGTTGTCAACGTTTGTAATCATGCGACTTCTTTATGCTATGTGTTGTATCCATATGCTTATAAATCAACTAAACCTGCTTCGACGTCTCCAGCACGAGACTCAGTCCCAACAACTCTGACTCACTTGCCTCCATCCAGTGTAAAGGTGATCTGCATGGACTACCATAAAGAGCCTCATATGGTTCCATCTAAATCATATCCTGATAAAAATTTTTATAGGAAAACTCCACCAAAGCTAGGTGCTTATACAAAGATCCATAGAAGTCTAAAACACACACTCACGGCTTATCCTCAAGCACCTGTATAGTATGCTCTAACAACCAATCTGTCTATGAATAGAAATATGTACTCAATAAAACCTATGAAACAAGAACCTTTTATAAACCCTTCCACAAGTGCAAAGTAAAATGCAATTCATAATATGAAACTATAGTCTATGGAACCCCTTGTAGAAGAACTATCTTCTGAACGTATAAGTCTCCTAATTGCTCCACTATGAAAGTTTCCCGTATAAGCAATAAATGTGATAATTTTTTAGTCTATCCACAATAACCTAAATAAAATCATTCTTCTGAGGTTTCCTTAGGATACCCACCACAAATTCCATGGCCATTTCATCCCACTTCCACTTCGGAATGGGCAATGGATGTAGAAAACCACCCGGTCATTGATGCTCGACCTTCACCTATTGATAGGTGTAACATCATGTCACAAACCCTACTCTCTCCCTTTTTATGCTCATCCACCAAAACTATCATCGTATTTCAAAGTAAATTTTTGTCATACCTAGATGTACCACCCAATTCGAGGCATGAAATTCTCACATAAACTCCCCCCGCATACTCGTGGGTACAATAAATCCATTCCTGACATAGATGATCTAATCATCATCTATCTATTAGTATGAAGGTGTCTCCCTAACTTCAAGGATTTCCCTCATAAATAAAAATTTCGGATCCTCATACTTCTTGTCTTTGATTCATCTTAAAAGTGTAGAGTCCACTAAAACTGATACTAGAGTCATCTTCTCCTGACTCTTCTTAACCACAACATGCATCTCAGCTAGTAGAGTCATCATCCTCCACTCATCACCAGACTCCTGAACAACCTTAGTCTGAGTTTTTCTTCTTAAAGAATCAACAACACTATTTCCCTTCCCAGGTGTATATTCTATCTCAAAATAAAATGACTACATATACTCAACTCATCATCATTTCCAAATATTCAAATCTCATTGTGAGAAGATATACCTTAAGAAATTGTGATTGATAAACATAGTAAACTTCTATACCAACAGATAATGCCACCAAAACTTAAAATAACAGACTACTACAACCAACTTGAGATCATCCATAAGGTAATTCTGTTTATGTGTCCTCAACTACTGAAACCCATATGCCACAACTTGATCTCCCTAGATCAACATGGATCCATGCCCTATCCCAAAACCAACATAATACACCGCATACTCCTCACCTAGATTTGGTAGGATCAAGATCGATGCCGATGTCAAGCACTTATTCAACTCTTGGAAACCATTCTCACATGATTCTATCCAATAAAACTTTATCCCTTTTTTGGTTGAGCCAAAATTTGGGGCTGTCAAATGGTAAAAGTTTTGAATAAATCTCTAATAATATCTAGCTAATCCCTAAAATATATGGATGAAGAAAAAATTCTTGGGATGCTCCCAAGAAACAACTGCTTGTACCTTTTCTAGGTCTACTGAAACACATTCCTATATGATGAAGTATCCCACGATGTGTACCGAATCAATAAAAAACTGAAACATAGATAGCTTGGCATATAACCGATTCTCTCTTAGTGTAATCAGAACAATTTCAAGTTGTTGGGAATGATCATCATGAGTCTTGAAGTACACCAAGATTTCATCCACAAAACTACCACAAACTGATCCAAATACGGATGGAAGATTCTATTCATCAAGGCCATAAACACTTCTAGTGCATTCATAAACCCAAAAAACATTACAATGAAATCATATAGGCCATACCTACTTCTAAAATTAGTCCGTGGTATACCAGAAGTCTGAAATCTCAACTTATGATACCTTGATCTCAGGTCAATCTTATAAAAGACACAATATCCCCTCAACTGGTCAAAAATATCATCAATACATGGAAGAGGATACAAATTCTTCACAGTCATCCAGATCAACTTTCGATAATCAGAACACAAGCGCAAACTATCATCAGCCTTCTTTGAAAACAACACAATGATACCCAAGTCAACATACTTGGACATATAAACCCCTTATCCATCAACTCCTCTAGATGAGTCTTGATCTCTTGAATCTCTATCAGTGACACTATGTATGGTGGAATAGAAACTGGTTCAACTCCTGGAATGATCTCAATAGTAAATTCCACATATCTCTAAAGTGGTAGCCTTGAGAAATATTTAGGAAACACATGTGGAAACCTATCCACTATAGGTGGAAAGACATTCTACTTTAAACCTCCACCATTCGCCAATAGACTAGAAACCTGTGCCGTGATCTCTCTCGGTTTCTGATGAATTGGCCCTGATCAACCCACCTGGATATCCCATTCTCCATGGTGAATGTACTTGTCACCCTTAGGAGACATAGACACCACTCTCCTCTAATAAAAATCTATATGGGCTCAGTAGGATACTAACCAATCCATACCCAGAATTAGGTCGAAGCCTAACACATCAAGAATATAGATACCTCACATAAAACAATACTCACCAACTTCAAAAGAATATCCCTTGCACAAGAAGATGTCCCTAGACCATAATCCCAGTGGTGTATCTAATTTTAACACCCTAATCATGAACTCCACCACCAGGATCAAACCATTAACATGTTTTGAATAAATAAAGGAATGAGAGACACTGATATCAAATAATTCAATATCTAATATAGAAGCTACAAGAATAGTATCTCTCACTGTTGATGGTCCAACCTTGTTATCCATAAGTGCAAGTTTTATAGCATGTAATTGTTCTACTTCTCTTCCTCGTGATGTTGTCTTAGCCCCCTGAGCTACACTGCTTTGCTGATATAGGTGCTCTTTCCCAAAAGTACCATGTCCACTGCCTCTACTGCTACAGCTAGTTGAACTCCATATGATAGCCTGATAAGGTGTAGAATATCCCCTTCCTACACTCTAATTCTATCTAGATACCCCATCATTACTTGTTTGTCATGGGTTCTTGCAGACATTCTATAGATTTTCCATATTTCCACAATATTGGCACTCCACTGGTGTCTGGTAAAAAATTTCTATGATAACGGCGTGACCTACAACACTGGTGGAAAATTTGTAGAGAAAGGTCCTATGTAGTTGACTTTTCCCACTGGACACCCTGTTTTCTACTTCTTTGGATAATGTTCTCATAAAGATGCTTTTTATATTAGAATATGTACCTCTTTATTGTCCAATGACAACCATTTTTCTTGCATTGGAATACTCCTTCAGGTTCTCCTTGGCTATGAGATCCAAATTCACCACTTATGAGAACTTCTTCAGCCTGAATATGTTCACTTTGGACTTAATTTCACACTTAAGTCCATCCTGAAAGCATTTTGCTGAAATAGCCTCATCTATTACCAACATTGGAGTAAATCACTATAGATATTTAAATTTTCCAACATAGTCCATCATAAACATACTCCCCTAAGTCAACCTCATGAAATCAACTACTCTCTCCTACCTCAACGTCTCTGGATAGAAGTGCTCCAAGAACCTCTCTAAGAAGTCCTTCCATAAAATACCATTAGCCTGTCCAGTCAGAGTCTATATGTCCCACCAGTGCTTCGCTGATCCTTATAGCATATAAGTAGCCATCTTGACCAGCTTCTCAGTAGTAGTCTCCAAGTGGTCAAGTATAGTCCGAATAGACTCAATCTAGAACTCATCTCCCTTGGGTCAACCTTCTCCATCAAAAGTCAGAGTGTGCTACAACTAAAACTCCCTCTTCAATTCATACATGCTATTTTAGACTCTCCCTGGGTCTCTTTCCATGAATTGCATGAACCAAGAAAAGTTCTCCCGAAATGACTCTCCAACTTCCTCACCCGGCACTATTGGTGCATCAGGTTCTACCACCGGAGGTTCATCTCTAGCCATGTAATCCTATCATCCTCTCAACAAGGATCTTCATAGAGGCATAACTCTACAAGTCAGACAAACACATTAGGATAATTTTTTTAACCTTAACACATTTACGAGAAAACACAATAAGGCACAACAAGTATTTTTCCCCAAACCTCACCACACGGTCAAATCTGAGGCGCTAACACTACCCTTAACCATCATACATCTAGGTAAAGGTTTAAAAAGGTAAAATCATTTTCATTATTCATTTTTCTCATTTAGAAACCCAATTATTCTCATATTTCATCATTTTACAAATTTCAATTTTGTATTAGGAACCATTTTCAATTCAATTTCACAAGCAAGGAAAAACAATTCAAGTTCAACAGCTTACCCAAAACCTATTTTCTGTGCATGCCTAAAATGATGCATATCACAAAATTATTCTGAGTTCCCAATATGATGCATGAAAACTCAAATCTCATGCCATACTGGACCACAATTCAATTCTCAAAAAATCCCAGAAATAATGATTACATCACACTACAATTGCAACAACCAAGGTGAAATAATATTCTACTATAAAAACAAAAAACAATAACAACAATCCCACCTTGGGAACTTGGGTTCTCCCCCATACATGGGTTAGCTACTCCCATGAATGAGATCATAACCAATAAATGAGTCATACTAGTCTCTTTTCTACCTTTCCTAAATAGTAAGACAAAATAAAAAGAAAAGAAAACTTCTATGATACCACTTTGTAACATACCAGCTCGACTACCACGCACTGGTTCCCTGATCCAGTTCGCTACGTGACCTCAAGTGCACCTCCCCATATTCCAAAGGATACCAACTAGAAATGATGATATAATATTAATCATGGGGAGACTATACCCTCTTTTATTAGATTAATACACCAGCGGAAATAAATAAAAAATAATAACCAAATGACAATATAACATGACTAGAATAATACCAGTATCACAAGATGAACAAAACTGAAAATATAAAATCAAAACTAAAGCAGAAAATATGCCATGCGTGAATGTACATGTCAAGTGTCTAAAATGAAAACCCAAAAGTAAATACACTGACAACTCCCAATCGGGTCCCTAACCATGTTCGGTTCCCTCATCCATGCTCCATCCCCAAATTAGCCATCTCACATAGGGCCTTTTCCCTTAACCTATATTGCAACCATGAAATCTATTCAGGTACCAATAAGCCAGCCTGGGTAGGGTGTGAGTACAACTCAGTAAGCCACCACCAACGATGTCTAAAATAATATCCTTTCAATAATAGCATATTTAGTTGTATAAATAAATAAACACAATACATAAGTAAACAATTACCACATTATCAATTATTCTTTATTTAATCAAACAATCCCTTGGGTTTTTGAGGACACCAGAAACCCAATACCTACTTCGACCCTCACCGGAGTCTAAACTATCCCCAAGGGATGTTATGTTCTAGAATTCCATTATTACCATTCTATATCATCTCAATCTCAGAATTTTATTATTACCATTTTAGATCTCAATTACCATATTAATTACATTATTACCATTTATAATTTCATTAATTAATTCAATAATTAATTAATAATTTCAATATCATTAATTAACTCTACAATTAATTAATCTTCCCAACCTCATTAATTAACTCAAAAATTAATTAATCATCTCAATATCATTAATTAACTCAACAATTAATTAATCTTCTCAATCATATTAATTAACTCAACAATTAATTAATATTCTCAATCTAATTAATTAGTTTAATAATTATTTAATCTTCCCAATATTATTAATTAACTCAACAATTAATTAATCATATCAGTCCTATTAATTAACATAACAATTAATTCCACAATTAATTAATTAATTCAATAATTATTTTTGTAGTGATGATTCTGTATTTATGACTGTGAATGTATATATGATTAATGAGTGTGTATATATGAATGTGGATGTATTATTGAGTTTATTGTTTATTTATGATTGAGTTTTATTTTTTTAATGAATTCTTTATACGCATTTTTTAAGTATTTAAAACATAAATATTTTATTTAATATGTTTAGAGGTGGTTTAACTACAACTAAATGAAACTGATGTTAAGATTTAATGGTGGTTCATTTAGTTTTTGGATTCAAGTGATTATTTTATTTTCCATCAATTTATTCTTCTTTTTAAAATAAATAGCCTTTAAACCAAAATAAAATGACACTAATTGACTACCCCACCCTGAAATGTGTCATGATTTGTCTAACTGGGGTGGTAATATTGGGCCAGCTGATCTCTTACATCATATAATTTGGACATTGGTCCTATTGGAGCCTTGGGCTGGACCACTGATGCAAGATGGTAGTTGGGGCCGTAGTATTTTGGGGACGATAATTTGTGCTCCCGCCCACCTACACTTTACAAGGGAACTCACCTACAAGAATGAACCTCCTACCCCCTATCTCTCAATGGACATGGTGGTGCCGATGAAGAAGAATAAGAATGAGCTTTTTCTGTGTAATTTAGTGATGATAATCATGAGCGTTACAGTCACCACCGCCATGCTGACACAAGTAAACTCAAAGACCCTGGTCCCGAACCCTAGGTCATTCCCATATCCAAGCTCTAACCCATCCAATAAGTAAAAATAAATAACAAGGACCCATTCCTTTTTCTAAAACTATATCCATGTAATCTGCTTGGGTACCAAATGGTGGTATAATGGCCCAGACCTGCTCAGTCCATTGCTTTACAAAAATATTTTGTTAGAGGTGTTATAGGAGGCAACAATGACTCATTTCAAGATTTTTCCAAAAATCCAACTTTTAAAATGGAGATTCGTGACTTTGAGTCACTAACAGTATCTCGTTTGAGGTGGGTCATCCAACATTAGGTTGGAATGGTGAGTCAGGACTCGTGAGTTAGAACGATGACTCGCAATGGTGAGTAGTTGACGGTAGGTGGTGACGGTAGGTCATCCCAACGGTGACTCGCTGATGGTGAGTCGTGTTGATGAGTCATGACAGCAGCTCACTGAACGGTGACTCATCGAATGGTGACTCACTGAATAGTGACTCACCGAATAGGGGCTCACCGAATGGGGACTCACTGAACAGTGACTCGCTGAACAGTGACTGGCTGAATGGTGACTCACCAAACAATGACTTTCCATCAATAGCTCGTCACCAGTATCTCGCACCGGTGAATCATCCAGCGGTGAGTCATCCACCAGTAACTCACCCACCGATGAATCACCCGACAGTGACTCACTTCCAACATTTTGTCAAAATTTTAGGGTTCTGTTAGTTTTTTTAGATTCACCCCTTTAACATTTTATTTGACATAAATTGGGTTTAAAACCATATTTAAGTGTTTTTAAGTAGTTTCAAAGTATTTAAATTATATATTTAATTTTATAATTCTTAGGAAGCTTGAATTTAGTCAAAACGCATGGTTAAGATCCACTTTTAATGGGGAGTTCAAAATGGTTTCATATCCCTTGAGTCTCAGATCTAGTCCTTTGAAGCCGGACACCTTTCCTCTGTTCTTTCCTTCTCTTTTCTATTGATACCCTGGTGTCCCAGAACCTTTCTTCCCCAGGAATCTATGCTTCTATGTTACACCATTGGATAGTGTTTCCATATATCCTTGTGTACTCCCTATTTGGCGCAAGGAGGAGGAGCTGATCATCTATTTCTTGAGGTAGGGATCCCTTCATCCCTCTTATTTGTATATCATGCGGGTTGGGTGTCCGAATGTTTCCCATATGAAGGCAGTTGAATCCAAATTTAATAGAGATAATTGAAATGGATTTAAACCAATAAAAAGATGCTGAGGGAAAGTGATGCATGCTTATGTTTCATTGTTTATTGATATTGTGATCTATATGGGCTATATGCCTACTGAAAATCATGGTCATTGGTGGTGTTTGTTTGTGCACTCGGGATGACTTGTGATGGCTTGTTGATGATCATTTACTGAACAGTTGTATATATGAAATTGATTGACTATGTATATTTAGTTAAATAAATGGATTCCCTAGGATCAAAATTTATCTATGATAACTCTTGAATTATCAAATTGGAATTAAATAACGAGTGTTTACTAAGTCTGAATATGCCCTGCCTTGTTAAGTGTGGTTGTTTGGTGTGTGTGGTTTTGTTCTGTCCTATGACTTATGTGGTTGTATGGTGTTGGGGTTGAGGTCATGGTTGTAAGGTGGGGTGGTACCGATGGTGTAATGGAATCTCAAGTTGAGAGATTGACTAATTTTTTGGAATGGATGGGCGATGTTTGAGTATCAGGCTTGCTGGTTCGGGTTGTGCTATGTTTATGTTACTGAGTGTGATGGGTGTGCTGATGTTATACACTGGGGTTGTTGGGTTTGGTTGTGATGAGATGTGTTGCTGGGTTTGTTTGTGTGTTTGGAGGTTTCTTATGGAGAGGATAGATTTTGTGGAATGACTTTGAAGAATGATGATAACAGTGGTCGATATGGGTGTTAAATAGAGTGGAAATATGAAGTGAGTTGCTTTACTGTGGTTCTTTTTCCTCTACATGATTTATGTTGTGTGGATCATTTCCTGTTGTGGTTGGTAGTTTCCTAGGTAGGGATGGAATGAATAAATGGTTTCCTTTAATAAATAATGATAATTGGTTAAATGAGTTGGCTGAGGGTATATTTGAGTTGTGGCTTGTTGTGGATGACTTTCATTTATCAACTTCCGAAGTGACTATTGCTGGTTTAAATAAATGAATTTATAGGTAGAAGAAGAGTTGGTAGTATCATAGGGTGGTTTATTTTTTGATTGAGATCCCATAGTTTGGGCTTGAGTGTTTGATACTATATATACATACCTGTATTTTCCTTGTGTTTTCTATATACACCCCACCCTAGTTGAGCACTATGTGTCGTACACCCCCATTGTCATGGGGGACAGTGTCTTTCCCAAACATCTCTATGGGGGTATGGATGGATGGTCACCTTCTCTTCCCTACTCCCTCTTCCAGGTGGTGATAGCCTAAGATTCTTCGGGCAGGTAGTGGTTTGTGAGACCCAGGTGTGTACGAGTGAGTTGTGTTTTCCCAGTTGTCTTCGGGATGAGATAGGTTGTGGTTTCCCAGGTGTCTTAAGGATGAAATGTGTTGTGATTTCCCATGTGTTTTTGGGATGTGACGTGGTATGTGGACCAGGTGTGTATGGGTGAGATGTGATGAGATTCATTTTCCTAGGTTGCAGGACTAACTGTGAGGCCCAGGTGTGTGCAAGCGGGTTGTGACGTGGTACTTTCGAAAGAGGTGGGAGCGCTAAGACATTTTTTATTAGGGTGTGAGAGTGGCTAATCAGTGGGAAAGTGGTGTGGGGTACCCTATCATTTATGTGCTCTATATTACTTTACTTGACTTGCATTATTTGGTGAGTGTGCCTTTGGTGAGATTAGGGTGGCTAGTATGCCTTGTTAGGTGATGTTGGTTTCTATTATTTTCTCACAGGGGTATTAGTATGATTATCCAATTGTGCACAAGGAAATTTGGTTATCCTAATGAGTATACTTGTATACTCACCCAACATTATAAAATTTCTTTCAAGATTCCAGGAGGACTATAAGGACTGTTCTGGGCATTACTAGCTCGGACTTTGGGACAAATGTCGTGTCACTGCTTAGCTTTTTTCTTTTGGTACTTGCCTTGAAGTTTTATTGTATTCTAGAAGTTTTATTTAAAAACATTCTTGTGGGGTGGATTTTTTATTCTTTTATATACATGTCTTGGAGTTATTTTAAGGTTTATACATCTTATCTCCCAATCTTGGTTACTATAAAAAGGGTAATGCCTCCCATTTTGTGATATTTGTATACCCTTGGCGGTGGTTTCCACCTCAGGGCCTACTGGAGGTGGGACTTGGGGGGTTATTATCTCTCTTCTTTCATTTCTAGCTCAAGAGGGGCATCTTTGGAGGGAGGGGGTCATGACAGAATAGTATCAGAGGTGGTGGTTGAGAGATAAGATGGAGTTTGGAGTTATCCACAGTAAGGATTGAATGGGTTGGTTGGGAAATAGTGTTAGGTGGTCTTGGTGCATGACATAGGTTAGGGAAGACCGACTAGGACACGGGATTTTAGGGCCACCCATGATGCGATGCAAGGACTCCGAGTCTACCAAACGACAAAGTGAGGCTACACCGTTTGTAGGGTATATACCTTAGTAAAGTTACATGTATCATAATTAATTTTTTAAATTGAATATTAAATAAAATTACATACTACTCGAGCTCAAGAATTCCTTGTTTACCATTCAGCTGTGGCACTCGGTCATCGTCTGTGTGTAGTACAGGAAGTAGAGGCTCAGTAGGCCAACCCAGTTGATCGACGAAGGGTTGACTGACCCAGTTGATCGACAGAGGGTTGAACCAGTGTAGTAGGATGACTAGGGGTAGAAAATATTATGTGCTTTCTAGAGACAGGCTCTGGGGAAGTACAAGGGAAGTGTTTTGGACATGAGATAGGGAGTTGTATTAAGGAGCTTGTGATCACCTTCAGCTTGATGCGGTCTTCAACAGAGTACTGAGTTCCCTTGGCGATGATCTAGATGTGGGGACCTGCATGTCAGTGGTGGATGCTTTACCTGGGGGAGAGAAAGGTGGATGACGTTCTGTGGGTCGATTTTGAGAAGGAGTTCCAAGCAGAATTCCTTTCTTCGACTATGAAGGCTGAGAAGAGTCTGGAGTTACTCTCCCTTCAGCAGGGGAGTATGCCAGTATGGGATTTGGGGATCAAATTCAAATATCTCCTTTGTTTTTCTCTGGAACTCTTTCTAGATGAGTAATCTCATGTGAAATGCCTAGAGGAAGCACTTTATCCCTCTCTCTAGTAAATTACTCCCTTTACCTTGCCGATATACTTGGAGGTCCAGAAGAAGGCTGAGGTAGTTGAGAGGATGCACTCACACGGAGGTATATTATGATAGGGGGTTCAACCTAGTTCTTCTAAGGGGAGGTTATCAATAGCAGGTCTTAGGCGTCAGGGCCTTCAAGGTTCTGACAGCAAGAAGGTGACCTCAACAGTTTCTGTTTCGATATTCTGGTCCTCATGCCTATCCTGTAGGCCTCAGGTCGGTGGGTTTTATCTATGGAGTCTATGGTCATCTCTAGGGTCATTGACCAATAGCCATTCGAGCTCATTATAATAGAGGTAGACTGGTCCAACACTTGCCTCAACAGTAGTTTCCGGTAGGGTAACCTGAGCAACAGGGACAATAGCCTCATGCTCCATCAAGGAGAGATGGAGTAGGCGGAGGCAAAACTCAAGGTGTTTTTCAGGGACATTGGCCCAGGAATGGTCGAGGAGGTGGTCATCAGCAGAGGGATATAGGAGTTGGGCATGGTTAGTTTTAAAATGTAGAGGCAACAGTTCCAGCATGTTCGGAGATCATTCAAGGTACGATCAGCTTATTTAGTACCCTTTCTTATGCTTTGTTTGATTCAGGAGCTTCACACTCATTTGTTGCACCCAGTCTAGCCCATGCTCTGGGAATAAACAAAGAGAGGATTCTTGTTCCCCTGGTGTTGAGTACTCCAATTAGAGGTCAGACTAGTTTGTCTGATGTATTCTAGGGATGTAGACTGATGATGGGGCTGCATCAGTCCCGTGGGGATCTCTTAAATAAATAACCATTATTCATGGCCTGATAAATATTGTGGAGGAATGGAGGGTTGATTTTAATGGTATAGAGAGAAATAACATATATTGAATATTATTTTAATAAATAATATTTAATTTAATTTTTGAGTTTATTGCATGTTAAGAAATAATAATAATAATATTATTATTGTAGACATGGGGTTTCATAGGGATTATGAAAATAATAAGGGCGCATGTGAAATTATTATTTTCTAATCCTAGTAGTATATAAACCCAATTATATTATTTTATTAAAATATCCAATTTATTTAGTGTCGTGCACAATGATATCCAGAGAGGATCCTCTCAAATCCCTAGGGAGATCCCTCTTCAAGGATGCTCTAAAAAACGAAGAGTGATCCTCCTCCTCCACCACTCTCAAGTCTAGAGATATTAAAGAGAATCCATCCTTGAAGTGGTTCTTAGGGTGATCAAAGGTGAATAATGCAAGTGTTGGGATCTTCCATGCTAGCACACAGATATTCCTACGATAATGTTTAGAGGTACATGAAACATGTGTGGATCATCATTGAAGGGAATATATTTTTGATTCATATAACACAACGATGGTACAAAATAGGAACGCTATCAGATCTTTCAATGAAGAAATAATTCATCACAAGGTAATTATTTAATTGATTAAATTAATTATAAATAATATGTGATGATCCTATGATTTGGTTTTGAAATTTATTTATTTTCTATATTCCTTGATTCAATTATGTTGATCATGATGTTTATCATCATGTAAATCTCTGATTAATCATGGATCATGAAAAAATATGAGTTAGGAATGTCCCATATGATGCTTATGCTATGCCTAGAACATACAAGTGGCATCAGAGGGGTCACATAATTATTTATAATTATTTAAAGATCATTGATTGATTTATGAATTTCTCATTAGTTTTCAATTTCGGTTTAATGATTATTTAATATGAATTGTGAGATCTTATTTCTTCCTCTTTTTTATCATAAATATAATCAAATTCATTAATTTTATGAACAAAATAAATTCTAATATCTCATTCAAAGGTGTTGAGGAGTCTGGTTGGATGACACACGAATAAAATCCATACAATCCAGAGGTTCACACCATATACTAGTGTTTAATACACCCTGAATTATTTCAGAATTAATTCAATCCATGTGAATTTATTATACATGGTGAATTTAATTACACACAATGTGTTGACCATGCTATCCTGGTGCATGGTCAGTCAGAATACACATTGTATAACTTTTGTACATAACGCTTGGTCCTTTAGTCAAAGAAAGGATATAATGGTCTATGCCTTCCTGGATTGTTAATTTACCAATTTTGGTGGTTGGAGGCATTTGGGGGAGGTTCCTATAGTTTTTGGAAGAGTTTGGAGCTGTAGTAGAGTTGTTATAGGAACTTCACATAATGTAAGTGGAAGTCAAGACATGAAATGGTGGTTCATGGTTGGTGTAGCTGGCTGGTTCATGGTTTGTATGTGGGTAGAGGGGGGACCTATGAGACAAATACACATCATGTAAATGTAATTCATGATGTGTAATAATATAAAGACTAAGGAAACATGTTTTTTTTCTAAATTTGAAATTTTGGGAAACCCATATAATTCACATAATGTTTATACATTACATGAAATGAAAATGGTGGGATCCAAGAATTAAAGTAATTTTATCCGCTTATTCTTTTTCATTCAGCAATGTATTATTCCCCTATCATTCTGGATGAACCCTAGGCAACCCAAGGAGATATTCTATCCCCCTTTCCCCCACTTCGATCTATTGAATCTGATGGTCGTTGGTTGACAATCCGCAGTGAGTGATTTCTCTTTTCCCCATGGTTTTCTCTTGTTATTTTCATGGGGATTCATTGTGGCAATGTTTCTTTAGTTTGGGGTGTGACTTGGGATAAATTTTGATGATCCTTGGATGCGGTGTAGGTTTATACATGATATTAGGGTGCAATTGTTGTTTATGGGTGTTTCCATGTCACCTTACGGTGTGCAATGAGTTGGAAAAGATTTTTCGAGGTAGGGAATATGAAGTTCCAAAGGATCGAATAGAAAATAATAAAGGGGGGGGGGTTAATAAGTTTTTCAATTTTTATAATTTTCAATACTTTTAGAAACTTAACCCCTGTAACTTGTTAAAGTATATATCCTTATCATCTTTTAGTAAATACCCATGCATGAAAAATTAGGAAATAAAGTAAAGAACATGAGATTTATAAGGTTCGGTCTTAGTGTGATAACTTACATCCTTTTCATAGTCACTCCTGTGGGTTTATGGAAATTAACAATTATGAAGAAGTGAATAAAACTTGTGTCAAATCCCATTAGAAACCTTCTATCTTCTGATAGAAATGATTATACTAACTCTCATCAGTTTACAAATTTTGATTACAAAAATAATTGACCAAAAACAAAAGAATAAATACTTTGATCAATCTACTCCATAAAATTTCTTGGGTATGACGACCCTAGATCTGATGGCCTTCAGTATGATGAACTCAAACTGATTGATTCAGTCTAATCAACTCAATACAATTCCCTCATTTTCATTCTACACCTGAAGAAACATTCTGTTCTGTTTGGATAACAAAACATGTGCTTCTTGAAACTACTCAAAACCCAATCCAAACTTCCTCAGTCCAATGAATTCAGTTCGATAAACTCGATACGATGAACCCATTCTCAATATGAAAAACTAAAACTCTACTCAAATTCTTAATAAAACCTTCCTTAGTCCTATAAATAAAAATTTTATGAGTTCAAACTTCTTCTCATATCCCAACCTAGAAAGAAAAACTTGACATTAATTAGGTAGTGCTTCACCTTCTCTGTGCAAGAAAAAGTTTCAAAGTATGATTGTATTGTGGTTCTATTTATAGCCATATCAAAATAGAAAAGGCAGGAAACTGAATAAATTTTCTTGGTTAATAAAATTTCAAAACTCAAAAAACCACTCTTATTTAACTTCAAATTTTAATCCACTAATCCTTATCAACATTTCTTATGAGATTAGTCTTCTTGAACATACTAACTTTTCTTTAGTCTGATGTAACCTTCTCAGCTTCAGTCTCATGTAACTTCCTTAGCTTCATTATGATAAAAAATTCCTCATCTCACCATGATCTGAATATCTTACTCTTCTCATTACGATATGACTATCTTCAACTCATTACGATTTGACTATCTTCATCTCATTATAATCTAACTATCTTCTTCTCATTACGATCTAACTATCTTGTACTGCTCATTATGATATAAGAATCTTCATCAGAGTTAGTCTAATTGAATTTTCTTCTCAAAGTCACTCCGATGGAATCCTCATAATGATAGAAATATCATTATGATGGAATTATCATTGCGATGATAACTCCATTCATCAACTTTGAAATTATTCAAACTTCATTAGCTTTACTCATTATGACTTCTGATAACTTCTATGTTCGGTAATTCTAGAACTGATCTTCTGTGTCTAGGTTTCTGGAACTAATATGATCTTTAATATTCCTCTATTTCTTTAAAAGATTTTATCATGATATTTTTCATGATTTATGAGAACTTTAATTGTAGAGACCCGGAGCCTGACGTACATAGACTTTACATTACTTTTGCGGAATACTTAGTACATATCAAAAACACACACACACAAGGATCGTAATAGTTTAGTGTCTTTGGAAACTCGGAACGTAATCTTCTAATCGTGGTGAAAGATCTTCAGTATCTCCCATAAAGATCTTCCCTTTTTTTTACCTAAAACCTTTCTTTATATCCTGGGGAAAAGAAAACATAAAAGGGTGAGCTCAAATGCTCAGTAAGAGTATACAAAAGAAAAAAATCAATCACATCATATTCATAAGAACATAACTTTTGGAAATCTTAACCTGCAAAAGAGAGCATAATTTCATAATCATGGGATAAATCATAGTAATGAAATGAAATCAAAATAATCATAACTTAAAACATGAATCTTTGTGGCATACACACATAATCATATATAATCATTTCTTGTTAGTCAAGACTCATTGCCAAGACTATCTTAGTGGACAAAGTCCCTTTCTGAATCGAGTAATCCTCGTTTCAGTCCTGTTTCACTGAACCGGTATAACCTACCATTCCAGCCATGTCTATCTCATGAGATATAAAATCTTTACCCAATGCATTGGAGGGAGATATAGGTCCCACCCATCTCTTAATGAATCCTTTCTTATGTGTGCCACAAAATCATAAATCATACATCATTGCATAACCCATGTAATAAAAATGGGATTCTTAAACAACATGACATCATAAAACCATTCATATAAGACAAAGGAATTTATAAACATAATTCCATCACAACATAGTCAAATAAATGTAAAAATATGGATAGAAACAGAACCCTTTATTATCTTATATGGAAAATAATTTTGATAAAACACTTGAATTGAATTCTTGAGGAAAATATCCTTTCTTCTTCAAAATCAATTTATTTTCACAAAACATCATGCAATTTTAAAAGAAAGAGATTTTATTGAAAATAGTCATGAAATCTTTTAGAGGAAGCTTCATGAAAATAAGGCTTTATAAAACAGTATAAATCCGTTCGTGCCGTATAAGTTAAAAAAAACATTCTTCGTACTTTTGTCGGAAAAGTCAAAAAGTACCTCGTATAAAAAAAACGACAAAAGATTCCTTTCATATCTTTTACTAAAAACTCACCAAAGGGTAAAATTGGATTTAAACAATTGTAGGTGGATGGAAATAATATTACATATTGAAGAAACATGGATGTGGATGATAAAATACACCCCAGTAAATACCAAAGTATAAACAATCTCGGATAAAAATGAGATTGTGATATTTCCCTTACCTTAGGTCCGATTAGCTTCGTATGTGTCCGAACCTCCTGTATAATGATTTAAATCATGTTATTGACTTATTACAGAATCATATTCATTGTTCTGATATCATATATGGTTCACTTATGACATTATATTACCCGTTCTTTTGTAAATTCCATGTTAAAGAAGCGTTTTGGGTAAAATCGTTTCATTTATCGTAGGTGTTTTCACTTGTTGTTCTTGACATCGTTATTACTTATATCATGATTTACTCAATTCCAGAATATAAAATATGATTTATATATCATATATATTCAGTATATATATATATATAATAGGTAGATAAATAAAATGAAAAACACCGTTCATGGAGACGGTAGTCCGTACGTACGCATGAACGCTGTTTTCCTTTCCTTATTGTCTTGAAATGGAAGTAAGTAGATGACATACATATGTATATATATACATAAATCCAGTAGCTTTATAATGTAATATATTTCATTATTATTTCTTATATATACATTATAATCATTCTTAAATGGTTAACATGGAGGATGAATCTCATCGCGTCGTAGAGACGGTATTCCGTACGTACGCACGAGCGATGATATCATTTCTATAAATATTGAATTGAATTGGAGTGGATTATACAATATATCAGAATCAATATGATGTTTTAATAACTATGTATAGTTATTCTTTACACCATTATACCCATCCATGTAAGGTGGTGGTGGAAAATAGATTACACCACGGCGTGGAGACGGTATTCCGTACGTACGCACGCGCGGTGATTTCTTTTTCCGTAGGATGGATAGATGGTGAAATAGGTTTGTTTCATACTTATAATAACATATCAGTATATGAGTGATACTGATGTTATTACTTCATAATGAAACAACCTAATAAGAAGAAGTGGAAGAAGAAATAAAGATGAAAGAATTGGTAACGGTAATTACCTCTTCTTTGAAGCGCCTTTTGGAGACCTCCTCTTAGGGAACTAAAATTGGTCTTTGAGGAAGACCAGAACCTCTAGGATGTTTTTAGGGAAGTGGAGAAGAGATTTTGGCAGGGGTTGGCCGAGCTTGAGTGCTCAAATTGGTGTGAGGAGGAGGGGGAGGAGGTGTCCTTTTATAAGGGAGGAGAGGGGCACCTTAGGAATATCTCAAAATATTATTTTATATTAAAGTCAAAATCGGTTTATAATGGTTCCAAAGGGTCTTATTTCGAAGCTAAAGTGGGGATGGATCGAAATCCTATCAACCAATAAGATTTAGACAAGTTTAGGTTATTATTTTAACCTTATCAATTAGATTTAACTCTAAGTTAAATAATTTAACTTTTACCGTGTCTTTTTGTTTTCTTTCACTATATGGTTAATACACTTACTATAACATGACAAACGAACCCCAAATTGTTTATTATTAATATATATATCCTTATCTAAGTCATTTGGCCGAACCTTAGATTTTTAGGAATAAAATAACAATTAATAATATAATATTTGATTTAAAAACTATTTTGTGTCAATTTTGACACTATTTGATATATGATTTTTGTGAAAGTCATAACAGAATTATATGTTCGAACCAAGTTGATTAAATCAACACTAATATATCATAGTAACCTAGAAAATTAGTTGAATTCATAAAAAGTCTCAAATTACATTTATTTTGGTGTTTATAACATCAATTATGTCAATATTTCATTAATAAGATAATTACTGCATCATCATTGTGTCATAAATAAATTAAATTATTTAATGTATAAAAATTATAAATAAAATACCATTATGTAGGAAATCGTTTTATCTTTCTAATGAATATTTATAGTCGAATTTATCTTATATATAGCCCCATATTAAAAATGATTTACTTATTAAACTTTGATTTTAACTATTTTAACCCTTCTTTAAATAAATTAATAATAAATGTCCTAATCTAACCCAAGTGGGCCTAAATGGTCATATTTTATTCATAAGGTTGTTTTTGGTCGAATTACACTTATCCAATAGAATTAGGACATGTGTTAGGGTAATAGTGATATCATATTTACCCTTAGTTACCCTATTTACTATTAACCGCGGTAAAAAAAGTAAAAAGTTACTATTCACAAAAAAATTATTTTCATCTCATTGAACCACATTTTAGTCCTTGATATTAACCGTGTCTCTCGGATTTTTGAAATTCCATTCACAGAAGCGGTAAAATTAAGTTTTATGCAAAATTCAGTTTTTTCACCTACCACTTAGTGGTTTCACTATTCATCAAAAATTGAAAGTTTTCAGAAAAATACCAAAATTTCACCCTAGGCTAATTTCGATATTCTGAGTCCAAAAATGAAATCCATTTTGAAAAATAAAATTTATAAAATTTCAAAAAGTGGTTATTACTATTCATAACAGCTAGTTTTAATAATATTTTAATAGCATATCGTTGTTTAGTAAAACTCGGTATTGCGTACTACACACGCTATCAAGGAAGGTCGTGATTGCGTGTAATGAAAGGAAAGTCAATGATGCGTGTTGTGAAAGCTCCTTTTGGTGTAGCGTACAACACAAGACATTAATGAAATTAAAAAGAATATTTTTCATAAAATCTCGGGGTGTTACATTCTACCCCCCTTAAAATGAATTTCGCCCTCGAAATTCGTCGGGGTTATAAATGGTTTACTATTTGAAAGTTTCTTTGATAGAAACCCACATCGTAAAAAGGAATATCAAAACCAATATTTAAAAACAAAAGTATGAAACGTAACGGTTACCCAAATAAACTAATCATTGGGTTTCCACATAGGTGAAAATATGGATATGGAAGAGAAATCTAACCATCATGTTATGATGGAGAGTGGTAGAGAACATGGCTATGGAAAAGCTAGCAATCACAAAGACATAAATTTGTGATGATCTAGGGTATCATCTGATTCATCGGATATAAGGGCACTAGGACAACATTTTTGGTTTTCAAGATCATTTCCCTAAAGTTGAAAATTTGAATTAAAATAAATACTTACTTTATTTTGGTACAATCTCACTGTTGTTCGTGCCTTGCACAATTTCCACTTCATCTCTTAAATAAATGAAGTTGAATTTGTTATTCGTGAAGTGTTAGCAGATCATGTGATAGAATGACGGGTCATTCCATCTGTCTCAAACAAAAGGTTAGCAAAAATTATAAGTCGATCTATAGTGAGATTAATCATATATGGTTCCTAAAATGAACTTATACTTCACATATCATACTGCTTAATATAATAAAACTAGTTTTCTACTAAACAGGGACTTCCTGTAGGTCAGTGGTAGGCGATAAAGGCCAGTCGCACTTCGGTTGTGGGTTCAATTCCCACAGCCTTGTCCGAAGCGATGGGCTGTCGCCCGTCCTGCAGGTTGTCCTTTTTCTAAAACTACATTACTATAACATCACATAAATAATATCAAAAAAAAGTTCTATACTTAAACAATACTAACTTATGGTTAACATAATCCATTACAATCTTTAGGCTTATCTAAAATACTTTGGTCCAAGCTCATAGTATAAAGAAAATGATTACTTGAAATGTCGCCAACCAAGCATGTGAATACCATCATTTATCCCCCATATATCTTGTTGGTCACATTCCAATCATGTGAATACTTTAATGATGTATTCTCTTGAAAAATATGAATACCCATTAAACCTTAGTGAAAACATGAATGCTGTCAAAAGTTAACTCTTTCCACATACCAAAATCCAAAAATTCAATATACTCAAACCATGATATAACCTTCTCCTTATATCAGTCATGAGCTCATGAATACTATCAAACATTTTATTTTCTCCTTATCCCTTCATTATGCGCATATCATCTACATTCCAAAAATATCTGAATAACCTTTCATGGATACTGGTAACATTAATCAGACAACAATGTAACAATCCTTACATGTCTCTTTATTCCATAGTGCCATGAGATTACTTATACAACATTACACATGATAAACATGTAATCATTCCACTACATTCTTAAACCATTGACCGAGCATCAACAATTCTTTCATCTCACATATCATTTGTAGTCTCTTCATCATCATCCACATAAATACTTCCCATACGACCATACTGATTATCTTCATGAGACTTTCCCTTAGGGCATTGGTTTGCATAATGCCCGTACATTCCACATTTAAAACATTTAACCATTGTTGATGTCGTAGCAATACCATTATCCTCATCCATGTTGTTAACTGAACCTTTTCCTTTGCATTTACTTGCTTTGTGTCCTTCTTTTCCATACCCAAAGCATCTTCCAGTTCCTTTGAAACATTCTCCTTGATGCCTCTTCCCACATGATTTACATAGGGGAAATTGAACTTTCTTTCCTCTATGATCATCATGAAACTCCATCTTTCTCTTATTATCCGAGTCAGGAAACTTACCAAATTTTACTTTATTGATCATATTATGAGATTTATGATTCGGCATAATAATGATGTTTGGACTTCCAAATCCCATTTCATTATGAAGAATATCATTCCATTGTCCATCATATCCTCCATTATCGTGAATCATCTTGTTTCCAGCCATTTTCTAAAACCCAAAAGAATAGTGTGAGAGGCAAAAATCATAATAAAGGGGGAGTAACTTCAATATCTAACATCTTAGGTTTAATTCTATGATCGTTAGCGTAATTCTAGTACTATAACCTATACGCATACTTAACCTTAGAGACATCCCTAGACATACCTTAGAAATATCTCTAGGGATCTCACTAAAGTTCTCGCATCCTAGTTTCCAAAGGTTGACTAAACCTTTCCTCTGATACCAACTGTAGAGACCCGGAGCCTGACGTACATAGACTTTACATTACTTTTGCGGAATACTTAGTACATATCAAAAACACACACACACAAGGATCGTAATAGTTTAGTGTCTTTGGAAACTCGGAACGTAATCTTCTAATCGTGGTGAAAGATCTTCAGTATCTCCCATAAAGATCTTCCCTTTTTTTTTACCTAAAACCTTTCTTTATATCCTGGGGAAAAGAAAACATAAAAGGGTGAGCTCAAATGCTCAGTAAGAGTATACAAAAGAAAAAAATCAATCACATCATATTCATAAGAACATAACTTTTGGAAATCTTAACCTGCAAAAGAGAGCATAATTTCATAATCATGGGATAAATCATAGTAATGAAATGAAATCCCAATAATCATAACTTAAAACATGAATCTTTGTGGCATACACACATAATCATAGAGAATCATTTCTTGTTAGTCAAGACTCATTGCCAAGACTATCTTAGTGGAAAAAGTCCCTTTCTGAATCGAGTAATCCTCGTTTCAGTCCTGTTTCACTGAACCGGTATAACCTACCATTCTAGCCATGTCTATCTCATGAGATATAAAATCTTTACCCAATGCATTGGAGGGAGATATAGGTCCCACCCATCTCTTAATGAATCCTTTCTTATGTGTGCCACAAAATCATAAATCATACATCATTGCATAACCCATGTAATAAAAATGGGATTCTTAAACAACATGACATCATAAAACCATTCATATAAGATAAAGGAATTCATAAACATAATTCCATCACAACATATTCAAATCAATGTAAAAATATGGATAGAAACAGAACCCTTTATTATCTTATATGGAAAATAATTTTGATAAAACACTTGAATTGAATTCTTGAGGAAAATATCCTTTCTTCTTCAAAATCAATTTATTTTCACAAAACATCATGCAATTTTAAAAGAAAGAGATTTTATTGAAAATAGTCATGAAATATTTTAGAGGAAGCTTCATGAAAATAAGGCTTTATAAAACAGTATAAATCCGTTCGTGCCGTATAAGTTAAAAAAAACATTCTTTGTACTTTTGTCGGAAAAGTCAAAAAGTACCTCGTATAAAAAAAACGACAAAAGATTCCTTTCATATCTTTTACTAAAAACTCACCGAAGGGTAAAATTGGATTTAAACAATTGTAGGTGGATGGAAATAATATTACATATCTAAGAAACATGGATATGGATGATAAAATACACCCCAGTAAATACCAAAGTATAAACAATCTCGGATAAAAATGAGATTGTGATATTTCCCTTACCTTAGGTCCGATTAGCTTCGTATGTGTCCGAACCTCCTGTATAATGATTTAAATCATGTTATTGACTTATTACAGAATCATATTCATTGTTATGATATCATATATGGTTCACTTATGACATTATATTACCCGTTCTTTTGTAAATTCCATGTTAAAGAAGCGTTTTGGGTAAAATCGTTTCATTTATCGTAGGTGTTTTGACTTGTTGTTCTTGACATCGTTATTACTTATATCATGATTTACTCAATTCTAGAATATAAAATATGATTTATAGATCATATATATTCAGTATATATATATATATAATAGGTAGATAAATAAAATGAAAAACACCGTTCATGGAGACGGTAGTCCGTACGTACGCATGAACGCTGTTTTCCTTTCCTTATTGTCTTGAAATGGAAGTAAGTAGATGACATACATATGTATATATATACATAAATCCAGTAGCTTTATAATGTCATATATTTCATTATTATTTCTTATATATACATTATAATCATTCTTAAATGGTTAACATGGAGGATGAATCTCATCGCGTCGTGGAGACGGTATTCCGTACGTACGCACGAGCGATGATATCATTTCTATAAATATTGAATTGAATTGGAGTGGATTATACAATATATCAGAATCAATATGATGTTGTAATAACTATGTATAGTTATTCTTTACACCATTATACCCATCCATGTAAGGTGGTGGTGGAAAATAGATTACACCACGACGTGGAGACGGTATTCCGTACGTACGCACGCGCGGTGATTTCTTTTTCCGTAGGATGGATAGATGGTGAAATAGGGTTGTTTCATACTTATAATAACATATCAGTATATGAGTGATACTGATGTTATTACTTCATAATGAAACAACCTAATAAGAAGAAGTGGAAGAAGAAATAAAGATGAAAGAATTGGTAACGGTAATTACCTCTTCTTTGAAGCGCCTTTTGGAGACCTCCTCTTAGGGAACTAAAATTGGTCTTTGAGGAAGACCAGAACCTCTAGGATGTTTTTAGGGAAGTGGAGAAGAGATTTTGGCAGGGGTTGGCCGAGCTTGAGTGTTCAAATTGGTGTGAGGAGGAGGGGGAGGAGGTGTCCTTTTATAAGGGAGGAGAGGGGCACCTTAGGAATATCTCAAAATATTATTTTATATTAAAGTCAAAATCGGTTTATAATGGTTCCAAAGGGTCTTATTTCAAAGCTAAAGTGGGTATGGATCGAAATCCTATCAACCAATAAGATTTAGACAAGTTTAGGTTATTATTTTAACCTTATCAATTAGATTTAACTCTAAGTTAAATAATTTAACTTTTACCGTGTCTTTTTGTTTTCTTTCACTATATGGTTAATACACTTACTATAACATGCCAAACGAACCCCAAATTGTTTATTATTAATATATATATCCTTATCTAAGTCATTTGGCCGAACCTTAGATTTTTAGGAATAAAATAACAATTAATAATATAATATTTGATTTAAAAACTATTTTGTGTCAATTTTGACACTATTTGATATATGATTTTTGTGAAAGTCATAACAGAATTATATGTTCGAACCAAGTTGATTAAATCAACACTAATATATCATAGTAACCTATAAAATTAGTTGAATTCATAAAAAGTCTCAAATTACATTTATTTTGGTGTTTATAACATCAATTATGTCAATATTTCATTAATAAGATAATTACTGCATCATCATTGTGTCATAAATAAATTAAATTATTTAATGTCTAAAAATTATAAATAAAATACCATTATGTAGGAAATCTTTTTATCTTTCTAATGAATATTTATAGTCTAATTTATCTTATGTATAGCCCCATATTAAAAATGATTTACTTATTAAACTTTGATTTTAACTATTTTAACCCTTCTTTAAATAAATTAATAATAAATGTCCTAATCTAACCCAAGTGGGCCTAAATGGTCATATTTTATTCATAAGGTTGTTTTTGGTCGAATTACACTTATCCAATAGAATTAGGACATGTGTTAGGGTAATAGTGATATCATATTTACCCTTAGTTACCCTATTTACTATTAACCGCGGTAAAAAAAGTAAAAAGTTACTATTCATAAAAAAATTATTTTCATCTCATTGAACCACATTTTAGTCCTTGATATTAACCGTGTCTCTCGGATTTTCGAAATTCCATTCACAGAAGCGGTAAAATTAAGTTTTATGCAAAATTCAGTTTTTTCACCTACCACTTAGTGGTTTCACTATTCATCAAAAATTGAAAGTTTTCAGAAAAATACCAAAATTTCACCCTAGGCTAATTTCGATATTCTGAGTCCAAAAATGAAGTCCATTTTGAAAAATAAAATTTATAAAATTTCAAAAAGTGGTTATTACTATTCATAACAGCTAGTTTTAATAATATTTTAATAGCATATCGTTGTTTAGTAAAACTCGGTATTGCGTACTACACACGCTATCAAGGAAGGTCGTGATTGCGTGTAATGAAAGGCAAGTCAATGATGCGTGTTGTGAAAGCTCCTTTTGGTGTAGCGTACAACACAAGACATTAATGAAATTAAAAAGAATATTTTTCATAAAATCTCAGGGTGTTACATTAATATTGGTAAATCATAATTTGATTTATATTAGAAAGTATGAAAAATTTCTAACTCCTAACTTCACTATCTTCTTTTGTAACTCTTTAGTAACATTACAATTTATTCACTCAATAACTTCTAACATTATAACTCAGAAAATTAATTATTTTTTTGATTACAGTAATGGAAAAATTTCAGTAATAAAAAATTTCATCCTTTGATTCTTTTAGATCCAATTATATATATATATTTGATTTATCAATCTAAATTACTCACTCCACAACTTCTGAATTTCTAACCAATGCTGAGTTCGATGAATCTTGAAAATCATAATGATGGATCCAAGTCTGATACTACATCTGATCAACATATTTATAAAACTATCATCTTCTATATTCCTTGAACCTTTGTCATCTGTTACTGCTCAGTCTGAATGCATGAGTCCAGAAAAGAAATTTCTCAAAGATAAAATCTTTTCACCACTTTTATGTTTGGGTTTGAACATTTAGTAACTTTCATATTTCTTAACAAAATTCATTCGGATGGACTGGTCCGATACTGAAGAATAAAAATATTCTTTTACAAAAGGTTAGTTTTCAACAAATACAAAACTTTGTTAAAAACAAAAACATCACAAAGGTTCTTCAATACCCCATTTGGAATTTTTGACAACACTCATTAACAAAATTTTCAACTCTCAGAAAGATTTCAAAACTCAACTTTTGAAAAACTAAAGGTTTTCAACTTTTATCAAAACATAACCTCTCTCAAAAGAGTGTCTTGACACCACACTACTTGATAAAGTAATTTTTTTGAAGGAATTCCATCCCTCACTGACAAGAAAATTTTGTGGACATGTTAAGATAATCACCCCCTTATTTTTATATTTTCTCACTTTTCTTTTTCTCTCCCCTTGATTGTTATCTCCCACATTATCTGATAACCACAGCTTCAGATTCATAAAAGAAAGATAAGTAAAAACATCACAAAAAATATAAATTTGTTAATTTCTCTTCCCCCTTTTCAATATAATCCAAATCATGTTGGGGGAATTTCTTATGAGTTTTAGGAAGTCATTAGAGGAGGCTGAACATGAAGTTGTAGCCTCAAATTAACAAACCTTTATTTTGGAATTTCTTTTGTGAAGATATCGGAAATTTGATACTTTGTTGAGATATATTCTAGAAAAATATCTTCAACAACAAATTTCTATTTTATAAAGTTAAAATTTATATCAATGTGTTTTGATCTTGAATGTTGGACATGATTTTTAAAAATACCTATTGAACTCTTATTATCACAAAGTATCTTCAATGGTTTAGAAACATTTACTTTCAAAACTTCTAATTAAACTTTCATCCATAACATCTGAGTACAAGCCTGAGTAGATGCAACGTATTCTGATTCAGTTGTGCTCAAATTTACTGAACTTTATTTTTTACTATAACAACTTACAAAAATTTCACCCAATAATGTTCCTCCTAAGGTTGATTTTCTATCATTACAATCTCCAGTCTAATCAGCATTAATATAAACAAGAAACTTCATTTCATAATTTATTTTATATAAAAATCCATGTGAAGTTGTTCCTTTGACATATCTCATAATTCTATTTGATTTAAAAATATGTTATTCTTTTGGATTACTTTGATACCTAGCACACAAATTCACCGCATAAACAATATCAAGCCTTAAGCCTGTAAGGTAAAGTAGGACTCTTATCATCTTCTGAAAGTATTTTTGATTCACACTTTTACCAAAATAATTTTTACTCAACTTCATCCCCACTAAGATAGGAGTAGAAACTTATTTGGATTCTTTCATCCCAAAATTTTGTAAAAATTCCTTGGCATACTTTTCTCAAGATAGTAAAAAGTTTTATTTTTATTTTTATTGAACTTGTAAACCAAGGAATAATGTTAATTCTTCTAACATTGACATATCAAAGTTCCTTTTTCATTTCTTCAAAAAATGTATTACAAAAATCTTCTCTATCCCCAACAAAAATAATATCATCAACATAAACAATTACAATTAGAGTGCCAAAGTCAATATCTTTCATATATAAGTATCTATCAGATTTTCCTTTCGAAAAATTAAAAATTCTGAAACAATTTTCAATCTTAAAATACCATGAATATGGAGAATATTTCATCCCATAAAGAACTTTCTTCAAGCTACAAACTTTGTTTTCATCCTCATCAAATAAAAACCCACAAGGTTGTTCAATGTAAACTTCTTCTTAAATTTCTCCCTTGAGAAATGATGACTTTACATCCATTTGATATAATTTTTAATTATGATGAGGAGACACTTCTACAAACATTCCAATAGTTTCTAACCTTGCAACGAGGGAAAAAGTTTCATCAAAATACACACCTTCCACCTGTGCATAACCTTTGTAAAAAGCTTTGATTTATTTATTGAAACTTCACCATGTTCATTCAACTTCTTTCTATAAACCCACTTTGTTATGAAAACATTTTTACCTTTCAAACATGGAACAAGTTCCCATGTTTAATTTTTTTTTCAATTTTATCCAACTCTTCATTTATAGTATCCTCCCATTCATTGTGTAGAATATATTCTGAAACTAATTTTGGTTCAACTTTTCAAATGAGTGAATTTTGATTTTCTAATCTAAGATTCCTTCTGGTTTGAATTGGAGCCTTATGATTCCTAAGAATATTTTTGGTCTTAAAATGTTTTTGTAAAGTAAGAAATTTCAGTGTCCCTCTTCATACATCACTTTATTCATCGCATGATTCATCTGAATCTTCATGCACATTACTTTTCTCACTTTTATTTTCATTGAAAACTTTTAGTTTTTCTTCCTCAGCATTCCTGTCAACTTGTGTTAAGGAAGTTGGATTTTCAATAACTTTTACATCATAAGAGTCCTATAACTTTTTTAAAAATTTGTTCCCACACTTGTAACTTATTCCATTTGGTGAATAAACCATAAAATCTGCTTCCTCAACTTTCTCATCAAACTTTCCTAGATCCAGATTTTTGATTTTAACTAAGCATGTACTTCCAAATACTTTGAAGTACTTCAATAAAGGTTTTTTGTTATACCAAATTTCATAATAAGTTATTTTATATTTTGACCTTAACAAACATCTGTCCTGAACATTTACAATAATACTTAAAGTTTCACTCTAATAGAACTTTGAAAGTTTGTATTATGTTAACACACCTCTTCTCATTTCCATGAAACTTCTATTTTTTCTTTCTGATACTCCATTTTGTTGTGGAGTGTAGGGAGAACTATACTGATGTTTGATATCATGCTTTCTCAAATAAGTTACAAAATTATTTCTTGTGAATTCGGTACCATTATCTATTCTCAACTTATTTATATAAGCCCCTATTTCTTTCTCAACTTATTTTCTAAAAAACCTAAATATTTCCACAACCATTGACTTGTGTTTCATAAACATGATGTTTTTCATATGAGTGAAATCATAAATAAAAGTGATAAAGTATAAATATACTTTTATTTGTTAATGTCTCATCGGCCCACATAAATCATAATGAATAAGTTCAAGAGGTCTGGTAGACTGAATCTCAACTCCCTTATGACTTTTGTTAGTCATCTTCCCTTTCTGAAAAGTAATACAAAAATATTCATCTCTTATTTTTAATTCTGGAAAATAAAAAACAACATAAACTTTAGAAAGTTTGTTTATATTTTTATATCCAAGGTGACCAAGTATTTATTCCCACAACTTATTCTCATCTTCATCACTTAAGTAACAAGATTTGTTAAATTCTTCTATTTGGAAGAGATTCCCACTGGTTCTTTCTCCTCTTGCAATAATGTTTTCATCTTTCACACTTTTTACAATACAAGAATATTTTCTAAAGATAAATAATTTTCCAACAACAAAAATTTGACTTACACTAAGTAAGATATGTTTTATCCCATCGAAAAATAAAACTTCCTTAGATTTTAACTTTTCTTCTTTAATCTCAGTCATTTAGATTCTTATGATTTTTAAGGAACTATCATTTACAAAGGTAACTGCTCCTCCATCATGACTTTAAAAAAGTTTCAATATTTTTATATCACCTGTCATATGTAAAGAACAACCATTATCAAGTATCTATGATTTTTTTCTTTTACTTTCTTTCAAAGATGTTTCAACAACAAAATATCTTTCCTCAAATTTCTTCTTTCCAGATTCCTTTTCTTTTCTACCATAAGAAAATTGTTCCAGAATGAGTGTCATACATCTTTTGATATGATAACCATCCTGGTCACATATTCCAAAAACTTCTTCCAGACATTCAAATTGATTTTTTGTTGAATTTTTTTTAACATATTGTGATTTTTCTTTTCTAACTTCCTATGGATTTGGAAAGTTACTCATCCTTCTTCCATGATTTCTTTCCCTTTGTTCAAACCTTCTTTCAAGGAGTAATAAGTTATTCCAATAATTATAATATTTGTGCCCATATATTCCATAACACTATAAATATCCATCAAATCTTTATTTTCTATTTAAGTAAGATGTTTCTATATAGAAACATTATTGAGGTTGATAACTTTTTACTACTTCAACATAATTTGGGTGTGGACCAACTTTCCCATTGAGGTTTTTTTCATATTTTGTATATATGATAGGTTTCTCATATTCTTTCTCCACCTAAACTTTCCCAATAATTTTATTATCACCTATAATGTTAGAAAAACTAGATGAAATATTTTTTTGGAGGGTGATGAATTCACCTGATTCTTGATCTGAGCTTTCTCAAAAACTTTAGAAGCCTTAGATATAACTTCTAAATATTTGTTGAAGTTTTCATTCCTCTTCATCAAGGTAATTTTGGACTCAAGAAGTTTTTATTGAAAACTGTTAACTTCTTCTTCCTTAGCTGTAAGCTTCTTACTGAGATCTTCAACATCTTGAATATCATTTTTATCATAGATTAAAATTCCATTTCATCCTTCATCTTCTTTTTGAACACTGTAATTTTTATCATTTCAAATTCATCAAGAGATAAATCATTCTTATCTTACAAAGATGAAATTTTAAAATCAAACATGTCTAGAATGATTCTCATAAGTTTCTTAACAATTTTAGAATCTTCTAGGACATTACTGAATCCTATGATGCTGTAAACGATTTCATATAATCTAGTGAAGTATTCATCAATTTTTTATTCATTTCTCATTCTTATGTCTCCATACATACTATGACATATTTTTAACTTTTCTTACTTCACTTTAGTATTCTATTTGAAAATAATTTCTAGCTTGTCTCACATACTCTTTAAAGTTTTTATACCCATCAACTTCATATAAACATTTTATGATAAGTATATAAGGATATAATTTCTATCCTTTCCATCAAATTCTATATTTCTCTTATCAGCAAATGTCATAGGAGTATCTATTTCAATAGGCGGAAAACCAATTGTAGTAGTATCAAAAACTTCTAGGCCAAGAGATATGAGATAAGAAATCATCCTATTTTATCGTCCATAATAATTATTCCATCAAATATAGGAATTAATCTACTTTTGATGGAATTGAGATTATCCATAAGTAATCAACAAGGGGACCTTGTATCTGATACTAATTGAATTTCCAAAGGATCTAATAACAACTGGGAAGGGAGGTTGAATTAGTTGTTCACATTTTATAAGTTTCAATACTTTTTAAAACTTAACCCATGGAACTTGTTAAAGTATACATCCTTATCATATTTTAGTAAATAATCATGCATGAAAAAGTAAGAAATAAATTAAAGCACATGATATTTATAAGGTTCGACCTTAGTATGAGAACCTACATCCTTTTCATAGACACTCCCATGGGTCTATGAAAATTCACTATTATGAAGTGAATACAAATTGTTCTAACTCCCATTAGATACCTTCTATCTCTCGATATGAATGACTATACCAAATCTCATCAGTTTACAATGTTTTCTTATAAAAAAATTGATCCAAAACAAAAGAATAAATACTTTGTTCAATATTCTCCACAAAATTTCCTGGGTCTGATGACCCTGATTCTGATGGCCTTCTGTTCGATGAACTAGGTCTGATAGACTCAATATGATCGACTTAATATGATGCTCCCTTTCTCATTATTCTCCTGAAGAAACTTTTTTCTCTATCTAGATAAAAAAATTTCACTTCTTAGAAACTACTAAAAAATCAATCCGAACTTCCTATGTCTTATGAATTCAGTATGATATACGATAAACTCATTCTCAATCTGTAAATCTCAAACTCTTCTCAAATTATTAATACAATCTTCCTCAGTTTGGTAAACAAAAAAATCAGGTGTTTAACCTTATTTTTACACCTAAGTACAGAAATAAAGACTTGACAAGAATTATGCAGTGCTAAATCTTTTCCTCATATGAAAAGGTTTCAAAGTATGAATGTACTGTGATTCTATTTATAAGCAACTCATAATAGTAAATTTGGGAAACTAAAAAACTTTCACCACTTACTCAAATATCAAAACTCTGAAAATCACTCACATTTAACTTCAGCTTTGAATTCTTCAAACCTTATCAAGATTTATTCCAAGATTATTCTTCTTGAACATACTAACTTTTCTTCAATTTGATGTAACTTCCTCAGCTTCAGTCTAATATAACTTCATCATCTTCATTATAATAAAAACTTCCTCATCTCACCACAGTCTGACTATCTTCCTACAATCATTATGATCTGACTATCTTTAGTTCATTATGATCTGACTATCTTTAGTTTATTATGATATTACTAGCTTCATATTATTACGATCTAACTATCTCGAACTGCTCATTATGATTTGACGATCTTCGGCACATTACGATTTGCACTGCTCATTACAATATGATGATCTTCATCAGAGTTAGTATGATTTACTTTAATTCTCAAAGTTAGTATGATTAAATCCTCATAACAATGGAATTATCACTATGATGATAAATCTACTCAGCAACTTTGAATTTCTTCATATATCATCATCTTTACATATTCTAGCTTCTAAAAACTTCTGTGCCTGGTACTTCTGGAACAGATCTTCTATTTCCAGGTTTCTAGAATCGATATAATCTTTACAATTCCTAATATTCTTCAAAATCTTTTATCATGATAGTTTTCATGATTTATGAGAACTTCAATATTGGTAAATAATCATCTGATTTAGGTTAAAAAGCCTGAAAAATTTCAAACTCATGTATGCACTGTCTTCTTTTTAAACTCTTTAGAAACATTATGACTTCTTCACTCTACAATTTATGAATTTCTAACTCATCAACTTATTTATTTATCTAATTTTGATAAAGGAAAAATTACAGCAATTGACAATTTCTCTGTCCGATTCTTTTCGATCCGATGATCTGTATATTTGATTTATTGGTCTGACTTACTCACTCTATAACTTCTAACTTTCTAACTAATATTGAGATTGATGAATATTTAACTTAATGTTGATGGATATGAATATGATTTTGTTTCTGATCAACATCTTTATATAACTTCTATCTTCTATCTTCCTTACACCTTCTGCGTTCGGTAATGATCAGTCTGAAATCCTGACTCCGAAAAACAACTTTCTCAACGATAAAAACTTTTATCCCTATTTATGCTTGGGTTAGAACATTAAGAAACTTTTATCTTTATTAAAATACACATTCCAATGGATTTGGTCTTATTCTAAATAACAAAAACATTCTTTTACAAAAGCTTAGTTTTCAACAAATACAAAACTTGGTTAAAAACAAAAACATTACAAAGGTCTTCATAATACCTCATTTCTCTTTATTATGTTTCATGTGAGAGGGTTTTACTCTTTTTTATTTATGGGATATAGTGTTTTAGGCTTAATTAAATATAAATAATTCACTAATTAAAATTAAAGGGAGGAAAGTTGAAGGATTTGAATGCTTTTACAACTTTGATATTATTGTGATATGGTGGATTATACAGGCTTGATGCCACACTAAAAATTGTGGTTGTTGGGGGATTTTTTTTGTGTAGGATGATATGTGTTGTGACTGTTGTATCTATTATGATTGTTTTGATATCACCCTAAAATGGAAATTGGCTAACTACTTATATTTGGAAAATGAAATGGTTTCCCTAAGATTATGGCTTGTGTGATAACACTACTAAAATAAAGTGGAATGTTATAAAACCCCTCTTTTTAAATATTTAAAATGGTTTTTAATGTGTTTTAATGTGTGGTTGTGCTTGTGGGGTGGTGATGTGTGTTTGTGATGTGACGTGGGGATTATGGGTGAGATGTGGTCGCGCTTTTGAGGTAGTGATGTGGTGTTTGTGTGGCTGTGCTTTTGGGCTGGTGAGGTGGGGGTTGTTTGGCCATGATTTTGAGGTAGTGAAGTGGTTATTGTTTGGTTTTTCTTTTAGGGTGGTGAGGTGGTGGTTGTTTGGACATACTTTTGGGGCGACGAGATGTTGTTGTGATGGAGATGATGAGATTCTTGTGATGTATGGTTGTGTTGTGCTAGATTCCTGGGTAGTGATGGAATAACTTATTTAATAATGATTAAAATGGATGGGGTTTGGTTTAGTTAATGGGATTAAAATGATTAATGAACAAATAAATTATGGTTTGTGTGGTTAAATCTGGTTGATACTAAATAATGTAACAAATGGGATGGATAATGGGATTGGTAGGTGATGCGAGTTGTGGCTTGTGCTAGTGTGGTGTTATGCATTTAGAGGTGGCAGTAAAATTGGGGATGTTGTGAGTTAGTTAGTGTTTGTTTGTGAACCCATAGGTTATTCTTTTGTGTGTATATATGTGTATACTTGTATATTCCCTGTAATTTTTATATTCACCCCATCTACATCGAGCACTATGTGATGACACCTATATAGTCACACATGGTTGTTTTTTCCAACATCTTGATGATAAGGATGGATGGATGTACATCTACTATTTCTCACTCTCTCTTCCAGGTGAGTAGATATGTATAGGATGTGACGACCAATGGTCTGTTAGTGTACTAGGTGATGTCCCAGGTGTCTTCAGGCGATAAGTGGTGGCCCAGGTGTTTTTCAGGTGAGATGCGATGATTGTGCTATGGGGTAGTGGTCCAGGTGTTTTCAAGCGAGATGTGGTATGATCATGTTGTGGGGAGGCTTATGGTGGGTTTCATTCATGGTAGGAGGAGGGAACATGTTTTATTCCCTTCATGTTCATGATACCCTACTACTCTAGTTATAAAAGTGGTTGTGATGTGATGGCCCAAGTGTTTGTAGGAAAGATGAGATGTGACCATACTTTGGGGTAGTGGTCCAGGTGTCTGTGGGTATGATGTGATGTGATCATGCTTGTGGGGAAGTGTTATATGTTTTTTAGAAGTTATGGGAGTACCATGACATACGATGTTGGGGGTGTGAGAGTGAAAAATTAGTGGGAAAGCAGTATGGGGTACCCATTATTGGTATGATTCTTATTATGCTATTACACTTGGATTACATTATTTGTTGAGTGTGACTTTTTTAGGTTAGGATGGATAATTGACCTATTTAGGTGTTGTTGGTTCTACTATTTTCTCATGGGTTCATTAGTATTCTTATTTCACATGTGTGTGATAGAATTTGAATTTCCTACTGAGTATACCTATATGATCACCTTACATATATAATACTATTTTTAGGTTTCTAGGAGGATTACATGGACCATGATGGACATTAATAGATCAGAATTTTGGATAGCTATCATGTCACTACTTTAGCCTTGCTTCTGGGTATTTAATTTGGTGACTTTTATCGGTATCAATTTTATTTATACATGCATGTGGGATGGTTTTGGTTTATTTTTAGATTATGTCATGGATTTTTTTGTGGATAATTCATCTTATCTCTTGATATTATATTATTATAAAGGGTAATGCCTCTCATTTCTTGATATTTTTATACCCTCAGTGCTAGTTGCCAACCCGAGGCTTACTAAAGGCGGGAATCGGGGGTCATTATCTCTATCCCCTAATTTTGGTATCTTTGGCAGTAGGGGGTTATGAAAGAGTAGTATCATAGGCGGTGGTTGAGAGATAAGATTAATTTTGGAGTTATAAACAGTGATGATTTCATGGGTTGGTATGGAAACAATGTTAATTGACCTTGGTGCATGACATAGGACACAAAGACTAGCTTGGACATGGGATGTTAGGGCTCCCATGATCCAGTGCATGGTCTCAAAGATTATTGAACAACTAAGTGAGGCAGACTAGTTTTCATGGTTGAAACCTAGGAGAGGTACATAAATCACGATGACTTGTTTTATTGTTTGAAATCGGTTTTTTTGGGAAGGTTGAAATGAAAAAAATTAAAATGGATCTAAATAAAAATTCCATACTACCAGGATTAGAAAATTACTATTTGATTTTTTGTTATAGACCATGTTCATCATACACATGTGGATCAAGGAGTTTATGTTTAGCAGGATGATCTAGTTGATCACTTTACAATTGATTCAATAGAGGAGGATAAGGCTTGGAATAGGGGATTGTGTAATTTTTTGCGATGGGCTTTAGGGAAGTATGAGGGTGGTGTTTTAGATGTGCAAATAGAGAGATGGATGGAGGAGATCGAGTTCACTTTTATTTTTTATCCAGGACCCAGTGGGATGTTGGGTTCCTTTAGTAGTCAGTTGGATATAGGGAGATGCACATCAATGGAGGATGTTGTATCTGGGGGAGTGGAAGGAGGTAAATGTTTCATGATTTTACTTATAGAAGGAGTTCTGGGAAGAGTTCCTTTCATCGACCATGAAGGCAGTGAAGAGGCATGAGCTTCTTTCTCTTTAGTAGGGGAGTATATTAGTGTGAGAGATAGGAATCATGTTCAAATACCTTCTACATTTTCACCAGATATTTTTACAGATGAGGATTCTTGTGTGATATTTCTTGAGGAGGCACTTTGTCCCTTTATCTAGAATGTAGTTAGTCTTTTTTTGATAGTGATGTATCTGTAGGTTTATAATAAGGACATGGTGATCAATCAGATGCACTCATGAGGAGGTTTACCACAAGATGGGAACTATCAGGGTTCCTCAAGGAGCATAGTTTTCAGTTGAAAATCTTAGGGACGAAGACCTTTGAGGGGTTGACTGGAGGGGAGTCGAACTCAGTAGTTTCCCTTTTAGTAATATGGGTTAGTGGTTTATATTCTTTTCTTGGAGATATCAGGCTAGTGTGTTTTGGTTGTGGGGTTTGTGGACATCAACAGAACCAGTTCCCAGTGGTTCCCTAAGCTTAGTTGGGTGGAGGTGGATAAGTTCAGCTCCATCCTCAACAGGAATTGTTTCTTGAGAAAAAACCAAGAATTTGGTAGAGGTTAATAGTTTTATTGGTCTTGTAGGCTATTATTGGAGGTTTTTTATTGACTTATATTTAGTTACATCATCATTGATATAATTAACTAGGAAGGAATAGGATTTTGTGGAATGATATGTGCTATAAAGTGTTTGGTTACCTGTAGGGGAAGTTGGTCAATACTCCAATTATTTAGTCTCCTAAGGAGGGTGTGATGTTTGAGGTATTTTATGATGCTTCCCATATGGTATTGGGATTCTTTTTGACAAAGCACAGGGTAGTGATCTCTTATGGGTCTAGGTAGTTTTATCTCCATGAATGTAACTATTCCTCCCATCATCTAGAGATATCATTGGTTGTGTTTTCACTAAATTTGTGGCAACATTATCTTAGTGGGAATCGCTTTGTGGTCTTCATAGATCACAAGAAATTTGGGTATATCTTTCTCAATATGATCTGAATTTGTGGTAGCAAACTTAAATGGAGTTTATTTAGGATTATAATTTTGAGATCTCCAACACCTTGGGAAAAAGTAATGTTATGGATAATGCTTTGATCAAGAAGTTAGGGAAGGATGTTTTTTGGGAGTCTGGGAATACTTGGAGAGCAATAGAGAAGTTTTAATCCTTTCAGTTAGATGTAAGGGTAGATGATAGTAGAGGTTGTTTGTTTCAAATGATGGTGCAGTCTTCTCTGATGCGGTAGGTGGAAGAGTCTTAGTGGGGATACTTAGAGCTAGAAGTGATGCGTGATCATGTTGTCCATGGTGAAGCTATAGAAGGGTGGTAGGATGATGGTCTAAAATGGATGTTGTTTCATGAGAGGTTGTTTGTTCTGGTAGTGATACATGAAGGAGTCCTTTGTTATTATCATTTATCATCTTGGTGATACACCTAGAAATATAAAAGATTTACCGTGGTTCGAAGATACATTTTTGGGGGCCCGGGATGAAATGGGTGGTGGCAGAGTTTGTGGCTAAGTCATAGGTTTTTCAGTAGGTAAAGTCCAAACATCATTTTCCTAGAGGTTTATTGCAGCTTATAGATGTTATTTAGTTTAAATGAGATGACATCGTGATGTAATTCATCATAGGGTTACCCCAAGATCAGGGATGTTGTGTTGTTATCTGGATGATCGTGGACCAATTGATGAAATCATCCCACTTCTTAGTGATCAGGGTCTCAGATGTAGTGGATGCTTTGTCTAAGAGGTATATGGGTGAGGTAGTGTGGTTTCATGGAGTTACATGGTCCATTGTCTCATATTGGGATGTATGTTTTACCTAATGAGTTTGGAGGGTAGTATGTCATGATTTTGGTACTTAGTTACACCTTAACAATAATTTCCACCCTTAGATAGATGGTAAGATAAATAAGACTATCCAGATTCCATAGGATATGTTGTGGGAATACTTCTTGGACTTTGGAAGATCTTGGGTGTGACACTTTCCTTTGGTTGAGTTTTCTTGTAAAAAAAGTTATCATTCATCCATTGACATGGACCTATTTGAGGATTTATATGGGTGAACATGTCATTATTCATTGTATTGGATAAAGGCTGGGGAGGTAGCAGTTCTTGGTTCTAATGTGGTGTAGATCCCAACAGAGAAGTCCCAACTTCTTCATGAGAGGATGAAAGTTGTGTAAGATCAGAAAAAGATTTATGTCAATCATAGGAGGAATACCGTTGAGTTTGAGGTTGGTAACCACATGTTCTTGAAGGTTTACCCTCAACATGGGTAGTGGAGGTTTAGTAGGGGTAGTAAGATTTCTCCCAGGTATGTTGGGACCTTTGAGGTGATGGAGAGAGTTAGTGAGGTGGCATATCGGTTGGTGTTTCCACTATGGCTGGAGAGGATCCATGAAATCTTCCATGTCTATCAGCTTTGTTGGTATATTCATGATGAATCCCACGTCATTGAATGGGAGAGTTGGATATCAAGGATGACACAACATTCATGGAGTGACCAATATGGTCCAAGATCACAATAGATGGTGTTGCATTGAAAAACTATTTCTTTGGTTCATGTGTTGTGGAGGCATGTTAGCCTAGATTAGAGCACTTGGGAGCAAGATATGTAGATTAATTCTTAGTACCTTGATTTTTTTGAGTTTTCCTTTTCTATTTTTCCTATGATGTGATGTTTAGATCTTTTTGTTTTATAATATCATCTCTTTTTCTTGATGTATAATGTGTGATAAAGTTTTGACATATGAAAAGGGGAGGACCTGATTTCTAATCGTGACCCATTAACTATGATGTGATTAAACCCATGAGGGTGATTTAGTGCCACCTAGAGAGGGTATTATCTTGCCATTATAAATGGAATTCCCTGATTTGTGTTTTTGGGGAAGTGTGATTTGTTGGTTGAGATGGTTATTAGTTTAGGCTTCATGGGGGTTGGATAGTTTTGGTAATGTTTCTCTATAGTGATTAGGTTGTGAGATATTCTTTTTGGTTATTTGGTTTGGCATATTTATCTGGTGGTAGCATTTGAGGTATAATGAGACCCTTGAGAGGTATCTTGCAAGGTGGTTGTTCAAACCTCTTTCTTTTTGGGATTGGTTTTGGATTCTTGATGGAAATAATCATTTGAGAGGTATATTATGTAATGTTATTTGTCTTCATGGACCGTTAATTTACTAGTTTTGGTGATTGGAGGTGTTTGGGGGAGGTTATGGGAGTTTTTAGTGGATGTTGGAGCAGTAACAGAGCTCCTATAGGAATTTCACATCATGTAAGTAGAATTCATGACATGAAATGGTGGTTCATAGCTTTTTTAGCTGGCTAGTTCATTACTTGTATGCATGTAGAGGGGGGGCCCCATGATACAAACACACATTGTGTAAATTTGATTCATGATGTTTAATTAAATAATGTATGAGGCGATGTGTTTTCCAGCAAAATTCAAAATTTTGGGAAACCCATGGAATTCAAATTGTGTATATATATTATATGAAATGAAAACAGAGGGGGTCCAATATTTAAAGTCCTTTTCTCAGCCAATTCTTTTCATTTGGACATGCATTCTTCCCCTATTATTCTAAAAAAACCTTAGGCACCCTGAGGAGATCTTCTACCCCCTTCTTCCTGCTTTGATCTATTGGTTCTGGTGGTTGTTGATTGATGATCCATGGGGAGTGATTTTTCTTTCCTCGTGTTTTTCTCTTATTTGGATTCACTGTGATAATTATTTTTTTGGGGTGTGATTTGAGATTCATTTTTATGATCCTTGGATGTGGTGTAGGTTGATCTATGATCTCATAGTTTAGTTTTTGTTTTCAGGCATTTTTTCACCGTTCTGTAGTGTACAACGAGTTGGTAAAGTTTCTTTGAAGTAGGGAATCTCTTTTTACTCTTTATTATGTATCATACAGGAGGGGTTTACTCTGTTTTTATCTACAGGATATGTTTTTTATGGATTAATCAAAGATATATAATTTAATTATTAAAATTTAAGGCAGAAGGGGGAACTATTTTCATGCTTTTAGAGTTTTGATATTATTGTGATATGGTTGATTGTATGGATTGATGCCCCACTGGAAATTGTGGATGTTGAAGGATTTTTGAATTGGATGATATATTATATGTTGTGACTATTGTTTCTTTTTTGATTGTTGTAATATCACCCTAAAAATGGAAATTGGATAACCACTTATATTTGGCTAATGAAATAGTTTCCCCCATCATTATGGATTGTGTGATAACACCTCTAAAATAAAATTGAATGTGATAAAAAAAACCTATTGTTAAATCTATAAAATGTTATTTGATGTCTTATGATGGGTGGTTATGCTTGTGTCCTAGTGATGTGCATTTGTGATGTGATGTGGGGCTGAAGGTTGAGATGTGGCCATGCTTTGAGGTGGCAAGGTGGTTGGTTGTGTGGCCATGATTTTGGGGAAGCGAGCTAGTAGTTGTTTGCACATGATAATGGGATGGTGAGGTGGTGGTTGTGTGTATTTTATTTTGGGGCAGTGGGGAAATGATGTGATGGAGATGATGAGATAATTGTGATGTATGGTTGTGTTGTGCCAAATGCTTGGGTAGTGATAGAATAACTTGTTTAATAACGATTGAAATGGATGGGATTTGGTTTGGTTAATGGGATGAAAATTATTAATTAACAAATAAATGATGGGTAGTGTGGTTAAATGTGGTTGATGCTAAATAATTAAACAAACAGGATGGATAATGGGATTTGTTGGTGGTGTGAGTTGCGGCTTGTGGCTTGTGTAGTGTTGTGCATTTAGAGGTGGTAGTTTAAGTGGGGATTTTGTGAGTTGGTTAGTGTTTGGTTGTGAATCCATAGGTTGGAACTGTGTATGGATATATGTATATACTTGTATATTACTTGTGATTTATATATGCACCCCACCCACGTCGATCACTATGTGGTGTCACCCACAAAGTCACACAGAGGGTGTTTTTCCCAACATCATTGTGATGAGGATGGATGGATGGCTACCTGTTCTTTCCCTATCTCTATTTCAGGTGCTTATATATGCATAGGTTGTGATGATTGGAGGTATGCTAGTGCACTAGGTAATGGCCCATGGGTATTTGGGTGATATGTGATGGTCCAAGTGTTTTCAGGTGAGATGTGACGACCGTGTTGTGGGGCGGTGGCCTAGGTGTTTTTAGAAAATATATGGTATGACCATACTATAGGGTGGATTATAGTAGGGGTTGTGCATGGTATGAGGAGGGCACAAGGTTTTTGGTCTTCATTTCCATGATACCCTACTACTCTGTTTATGGAAGTGGTTGTGATGTGATGGAACAGATGTCTCTGGGAGAGATGATATGTGATCATGCAGTGGGGCTGTGGCCCTAATGTTTTTGGGTGTGATGTGATGTGATCATGCTTGTGGGGAAGTGGTATATGTTATTCAAAAGATATGGGAGTTCCAGGATATACAACATTAGGGTATGAGAGTGTAAAATTAGTGAGAAAGTAGTCTAGGGAACCCTTTATCGATATGCTTCTTATTATGCTATTACACATGGCTTGAGTTATTTGGTGAGAATAAATTAGTGTGGTTGGGATTTTTAATTGACCTGTTTAGGTTTTGTTGGTTCTACTATTTTCTCACAAGTTCCTTAGTATGCTTCTTTCACATGTGCATGAGAGACTTTGGTTTTCCTATTAAATATACCTGTATGCTCACCCTATGAAAATAAATCTATTTTTAGGTTTCCCAGAGGATTACATGGACCATGATGGACATTACTAGATCAGACCTTTGGATAGCTATTGTGTCCCTGCTTTAGCTTTTGTTTCGGGTACTTACTTTTGTAGACTTTTATCAGTATCATTTTTATTTATACATGCATGCGGGGCTGTTTTGGTTTCTTTTTATATTATTTCATGGAGTTGTTTGTTGATAATTCATATTATCTCCTGATCTTATATTATTATAGAGGGTAATGACTCTCATTTTTTGATATTTTTATACCATCGGTGTTAGTCTCCAACCCAAGGCCTATTGAAGGTAGGAATTGAGGGTCATTGTCTCTCTCCCCTCATTGTAGTATCTTTGGCGGGAGGGGGTCGTGACACGGTCTGTGTATCTTATTACATGGCCTACATGACTGGTGGCCATGTAACTCAAAGACCACATGCTATGTAGCCCATGTACACACCATGCACTCCAACATTTTGGATGGAACAATTACATGCTGAGTCCCTAGGAATGTTCCATGGATAGACGATGAGAATAATGCATGCTGTGTAGCTTTAATGTACATGCTGTGTACTTTTACCAAATTACACAAAATCAAAAAATAATTTATTATAATATTCAAACCTTATCAACATGTGTTTTGTGCGGTCATTAAGTTGAAAATACACTCCATACAATGGGTTATATATATATAAATGTCTAATTAATTTCTACATAATGTTTGGATATTTATATCATGTATAAGTCATATTACAATTATTAAACTACACATATAGAAGCATATCATGATATATAAATACCATGTGTTTGGTGTGGTCATTAAACTGATAATACATGCCATGAAATTACATGATAAGTTGTGTATGCCACATGTTGTAATAGTAAATAGTATATGAGTATAATACACATTGGTTAGTTTGGATGGGTACTCACAATATTTCCTCCTAGGTGCATTTTTTGTTCATAGTTAATTTTAAATAAATTTATTTAATTTGTTTAAAATTATGATGGATGAGAGTCTCAAGAAAAATCAGATGAGAATTAAGATAAAATAATTGATTAATTGAAGAATATAATTAATTGATTTGAGTTTAATTTATCTTAAATAATAATGATTATAATTGAATGGTAATTTTATTAAATGCATAATTCCTTGGATGCATGTGGAAGATTATGATCCTAGAACAGACCTTTTCATACGATTAGTTTCTTTTAATTTATTATTATATTAAATTATTTTTCTATGTGTCATCTCTTCTCTCATTATATAAGGGTATGTGTTCCCATGGTGTATTTTATGTAAACCCCTTAACTAATCCTTTGATTCCATCAACTGATAAAGAGGTGAATTAATAAATTAAAAATAATGAAAGATAAAACTAAAATAAATTGACTTATTCATAAAAATTATCTAAGATAAGGCTAATCACTTAACTAAATCCACATAATATTAACTATAATGTAATAAAGATAATAATTGGGAATTTATGCATAATTATAAAATATATAAATTATGTATATTAAGTCAGTATAGCCTTCCATTACTTCAGTTAAAATCAAACCATAGTTTAAAGTGCTTGACCAGCCAAAGTTGGGGTGCTTTCAATTATCGGGGAATTCTAAATTGAAGTTTTTTGTTGAATTAAGTTATTTCACATCAATGGATGACTGCCAAAGTAGGAATTTATGTAACTGAGAGGCAAAGGTTGAGGAAATCCAATTTAAGGATTTTAGGATTGGGGATTCCATTCAATAGAACAAGGAACTGTGAGTTAATATAGTCAGAATTAGGAATGTATACCTAAAACCCTTCAAATTTCTTGATCAGCTAAATTTGGGGTGATGAGAAGGGGAATATGGATACTATACACTAGAATATCCAGGAAACAAGTTATTATAAAACCAATGGTGAGGGATATCTGGTTTTTATAAAATAGCGGGAGATTAATAAATATAATATTTATTTATTTGTATAAATTTTATCAGATAAAGTACTAAAACTTTTCTTATCTTATTTGTAGAATCAACAATAAAAATGAATTCAAACATAACACTATGATCCATACTTGAGAAGGATAACTTTATAACTGACATAAATTTCCCAGAGTGGCAAAGGTGCTTACACCTTATCCTATGCTATGAAAGGAAACTATATGTGCTAGAAGAATCTATTCCCGATGCACCTGATAAAGAGGTTATTAAGGAAGAGTTATCTCTCTATGAGAATTGTTTGAATGATTCCATAGATGTTCAGTGTTTCATGCTATCATCCATGACCAACGAGATTTTAAATCAACATGAGTACATGGATTTGTATAACATGATGTCTTGCCTTTGGGATCTCTATCAAGAGAAAGCGAGACAAGAGAGATACAAGATCTTCAATTCTATGTTTAAAACTATTCTTGGAGAGTCGGCACCAACTGAGCCTCATGTATTCAATATTATTAGATACATTAAATGACTAGACATCTTAGGGATTAAATTATCAGATGAGTTGTGAATAGATCTCATACTTTTCTCACCACTAAAGTCCTTCTCCAGTTTTATTGTTAATTATAACATGATAAATGGTGAGAAGAGTCTTTATAAACTTCTTATCTAATCATCCATGTGGATAAGTACATGGGATGTGAAAAACCCATAGTCCTTATGGTGAATAAGAAAATGAAGAACAAGGTGATGGGGTATGAGACTCATAAAAATTCGAAAGTTCCTAAGCACCATCCTTCTAATAAGAAGAAGATTTAGAGGCGGGGCAAGTAAAAGGAAGTTGTATGTTTTTCATTTGGAAAGTAAGGCCACTAGAAGAAGAACTACACCCATAAGTAAGGGGAAGCTAAAAGTGTGTTCGTTATCAAGTGCAATATTTCAATATCTACACTTTTGGTATTAAATACATATTTTGATGCTTACATATGTATCTAAATTTAGGAACCAAGTAGATTCTGAAATATTTTTGAGGGATAGGTGGGTTTGCGAGCTACCAATGGCACATATTTGGTTTCCCTAGCCATTGGTGACTACCAATTTTCATTTATAATAGGAATTATATTGGTTTTAAGATATTTTTATTATGTATGAACTATTACCAAGAACATAATTTTTGAATCATTCCTTTATATATATGGTATTATTTTCAAATTTGTAAATAAAATTTGTTTCTTTTATAAAGACAACATATATTATGGTTTAACATAATTAAATAATGGTCTTTATATATTAAATTATGAAAAAAAGTCATTGGAAATAGATAAATAATCATGTTCACACAACTCATACAACACCCCGCTATGGAATCACTATCTAGGTTATGTAAATGAGAATCATTTGACAAAGCTATATAAATATGGTTATTTAGACTCTTTTGAGATAAAAACCACTTGAAATATGTCATGCTTTTTTACAAGAAAAAATGACCAAACCTCTATTCAGTGGACATGGTGAAAGGGCCAAAAATCTTCTAGGATTGGTACACACTGATTTGTGTAGACCATTTACAGTAGAATCTAGATGTTGGTATTCTTAATTCATAAATTATACTGATGACTTGAGTAGATATGGATATGTACACTTAATGAGGTATAAGTTTAAATCCTTTTATAAATTTAAAGAATTCAAGACTAAATTAGATAATAAACATCGAAATAATATAAAGAATATTGGATTAGATCAAGGTGGTGAATATCTTAACCAAGAGTTTATATACTTTCTATGAGAGTTTTGGATTCTATCTCAACTTTCTCCACCTTACACACCACAGTGGAATGGTGTTAGTGAAAGGATGAACTATACATTGTTAGACATGGTAAGGTCAATGATGAGTCATGTATATCATCCATTATCTTTTTGGGGATATGAATTACAAAATGTGACATACACACTAAACCAAGTACCATATAAATTATAAAATAGAATTTCCTTCGAGATATGGAGTGGAAAGAAACCCATTTTTTCACATACACATGTATGGGGTTGCGAGGGATTTATTAAGACCTTTTTAGAAAACAAACTATCACCCTAGGGAAAAAAGTGTATCTTTATAGGGTATCCTAATAAAAAAACAGATAATACTGATACTTCCCCACATACATGAAAGTGATTGTCTCAAAACAAGTTATCTTTCTTGAGAGGGAGTGCATTCTAAAAAAGGATAGTGGGAGAAAGATTGAATTCGATGATGTTGATGCTCAAGATACACAAGAGATAATATAGAAATAAATTCCATTGGTCCTCATGGAAGAAGTAGTTCCTGAAACACAAGTACTACATAGGAGAACTAGAGAGGTAATAAAAATAGAGAGATATGGTTTTCTACTCACTAATGATGGTGAATCATTATTACTTGAAAATAATGAACCTATGTCTTATAAAGAGGCATTAGAGAGCTCAGAATATGCAAGATATAAAGAAGCCATGAATTCAAAAATGGATTCCATGTATTAGAACCAATTTTGGGTTCTAATTGATGTACCAGTTAATGTAAATCCCATAGGTTCAAAAATGGGTATTCAAGAGAAAATTGGACATGGAAGGTAAATTAAATACCTATAAAGCAAGGTTAGTGGCTAAAGGGTTTAAACGAAATCAAGGAACTGACTATGATAAAAACTTTTCACCAATTTCCATGTTTAAATCCATAATAATTATCCTTTATATAACAAATTACTATGAATATGAAATTTGGAAGATGTATTTCAGAAAATATTTCCTTAATGGGAACCTTTAGGAAGATATATACATGACACAACTAGAATGGTTTGTGACTTCAGGTGATTCCAAAAGGATATGAAAGTCTTAGAGATCCATTTATGGATTAAAGAAAGAATATAAGTCATGATATGAAAGACACTCATAATTGTATTGGTGCATTCAACAATAGATGGATGTAGCCATCTAGGTTCTCACTTATTTGGAGAGTGTCCTTCCACAGAGTTCTGGTCTATGATTGCCTTCAACACAATGAAATATTTCTCTAATCTAGGTGTGACTTATGCCACCATCATAGAGAAGATTTGGACCACCTATTACTTTGCTATAAAATGGCCTCATCTTTGTGGAAATCACTATTTGTTTTATTCGACCTCCATCCACTGCTCACAGATAGGTTTAAAATCTTCTTCAATAAGTTTTACAATTCCAAATGTCTAGACAACTCAATACTTTATTCATCATTGCCTATGCTGAGCCCCTACATGTCATATGGCATGGGAGAAATAAATCCATCCATGAACATGATCCATTCATATTTGAATCTGCCTTTGCTGAAATCATGATGGCTATACAAAATGCTAATCATTTGCAAAAAAGGATTCTGAAATAACTCTGTGTGATACTTCACTATTCTAATATGCCTTAATGTTTTAGGTAATTACCCCCCTTCGTAGTATACTAGAATTATTTTGGATACTTCTATTTGTGGGTTGGATTAAGTGAAACTTTGACAGAGCCTCTAAAGGGAATCTGGGTCCAGTGGTCTTTTGGGATTTCATAAGGGACTACAATAGATACATCATTGACAATGAATATGGGCCTTGTGGATACTTTATGGAACTTGAAGCTGAAATGATTACACTTATTACTACTGTCCACATAGCTAAGAAGAAAAACTAGAATGATGTTTGGTTTTAATGTGACTTGACTATGATTTTGAAAGTGATGAGAATTGGAAACATCCATTTTTCATGGAATCTCACTGCAAGATGGTCTAACTGCATGGTGAAGCTCTCTAAAATGAACTACATCATTACTCATTCCTTTTGTGAAGTAAATTCTCTTGCTGATGCCCATGAAAACAAAGGAGTTTCTAAAGATTATTGAACTCACGCAGATTCACTCCCTCTTGATCTGCTACCCATTTATCAAAAAGACAAATGTAAAATCCCTTCTTTCCAACTGGTGTAACCTTTTTTTATTCTATAATAAGATCCAATGTGCTTACTTTTCTTAAAAAAGAATATAATCCATGTGTTTACAAGAGGTTTAGTGGGAATGCAGTCATTATCCTAGTATTATATGTTGATGACATATTAATTATTGTAAATGACATACCAATATTATAGTCTAATAAGGATGGGTTAAAAAAGTTTTTCTCTATGAAGAAATTAGGTGAAGTAGCCTATATTAAGGATCAAGATCATTCATGTTAGATCCAAGTGGTTAACTGGACTAATTCAAAGTACATACATTGACCAGATAATAAATAGATTTATTATGGATAAATCCAAGAGGATATTAGTTCCAATGTCACATAGTATACATATTTCTAAGAAAATGTGTCCTTAGAAACAATAGGATAAAGAGATAATTAGTAAGATCCCATATGCTTAAGCAATAGGATCAATCATGTATGTCATGTTATGTACTAAAATTGATGTTGCCTATAAATTGATAATGGTAGGTAGATATCAAGATGGTCCAAGAGAACAACATTAGTATGTTGTTAAGGTTATCATTAATTATCTAAGAATAACTAAGGATATGTTCCTAGTTTATAAAGGAGAAGAGGAGATATTCATCAGGGGTTATACTAATGCTAGTTTTCAAATAGATCAAAATGATTTAAAGTCACAGTCATGATATTCTTTCTATCTCTATAGAGGATATGTGAGCTGGAAGAGTTCAAAGAAAAAATTTGTTGTTGATTCTACAGTGAAGTATGAGTATATAGAGGATTATAATGCAACCAAGGAATCCATTGGATATGAATTTTTTTCCAAGATCTTGATGTTGTACCTAATAATAAATACCCTATCACATTTTATTATTATAATAATACAAAGGTGGATCTTACAAAAGAGATAAGGTCACACCAATAGATGAATAATATACTTTGAAAGTATCACCTCTTGAGGGATTTTTCTCAAAGGGGTGAAGTTACAGTAAGAAAATTTTCCATAGAATAAAATGTAGCAGACCACTTGACTAAATTTCTATCTCATCAGAAGTATGCGTATCATGTGAGAGATACCAGACTAAAGGTTATTAGCAGTTGGCTCTAGTGAAAATAGGAGTCTATTGGAGTTGGTGACTTGGAACCAACTTCTCTGTACTTTATGATAACTTATATTCATTGTTTTGAAAGTTAATAAACTCTTTATCACATAATGATTGTTCTTATACATAATATAGTTTGTTATAATGTCCTAGGATTTGTTGTTGTGCTGGAAGGTCATAACATGCCTCCGCTATAATGAGAACCCAGAAGTGTCATGACATTATTCTTAAATATATTTTATATATAAGGATGAAATTATTTGAGGGGCATAAATGATATAAACTATAAGTGGTGGGGACTCATAGCACTTTGAGGAACCTTCTCATGGTATATGCCCTTGGAAATATCCTGTGTATTATATTATGATAATGAGACCTTCTAGTAGGAAATCAACATTTATATAGATCATTGGATGTTCCTATCTGTTAATGTGTGTATTGATATTTAGAATTTAATATTATTATTAATGAGTATTATGAGTCACATAATTTGATGTATTGAAAAAAACTGTGATGACATGTGTTCGTAGTGAGGTAGGATATGTTGGGTGTGTCATGAGTAATATTTAATTAATGAATAATGTGAGAAATATTTTTTCCCTTATATTCTTTAACATAAGTTGATATCTTAGGCCATTTGATGGAAATGATATATCCTAAATAAATACATGTCCATGGTGTTCTATAGTCAAGTTTGATTTCCGAAAAGTCCAAGAAAGAGACATCTAGTACATAGGTTGTTGACACCAGTATGCATGGAGCTTGATTAAAGATATCATGATAAATGAATTATATTACACAATATGAATTTGTATAAGGTATTATGTCATTACAACCTTAAATTATTTCTCTATGGGTGCCTTGATGTGTTTCTAGATTCAAAACTTGGACTTTAGCCTGCTTCACCTAATGCCACTAAGAAAGAAACCTATAGGTTCACACACTAAGTGTATCTAGAATCTCAATTAAATAATAATATTATTTATTATTTAACATGTTGAATAAATATTATTCTTTCCCATGATTTAATAATTATTCATGTTTTCTTGATCACATATATTCCATTATCATTTATTTGAAAGAATATTATGTGAAAAGAATATTGAATAAATATTTATTTTTTATTTAGTGAAAATAATATTTGTTGATTTATTAGTGAATAATGCAATGATATTTATTTATTAAATAAATAGTCATTATTCAAGGTCTGATAAATATTTTGGACAAATGGAGGACTGAGTTTAATGGTCTGGTGATAAATAATATGCATTGAATATTATTTTAATAAATAACATTTAATTTAATTCATGAGTTTAGTGAATGTCATGAAATAATAATAATATTATTATATACATGGGGTTCCACATGGATTATGGAATTAATAAGGACACATGTGAAATTATTATTTTCTTAACTCAATGGTATATAAACCCAATTATATTATTTTCTTAAGAGATTAAATTCATTTTGTGTTGTGAACAATGAGATCTAGAGATAAGACTCTCAAGGACCTAGTGAGATCCCTCTCTAAGAATGATTTCAAGAATGGAAAGCGATCCTCCTCCTCCCCCACTTTCAAGTATAGATATATTGAAGAGAACTCTTCCTTGAATTGGTTCTTAGGGTGATCAATAGAAAATGACACATGCATTTGGATCCATCATGATACCACCCAAAGATTTCTATAGTGATGTTTAGAGATCATGGAACACATGCGGATCACTGTTGGAGGGAATCTATCTTGATTCCTACAATACAATGATGGTGTGATGTATAATCATTTTCAGATCCATCAATGAAGAAATAATTTATTATATTGTAGTTATTTAATTTCTTAAATTAATAATGAATAATATGTGATGATCCTACCCTTTTTTATGGAATTTACCTATTATCTATATTCTTTGATTCAATTCCATTGATCATGATATTTATCATCATGTAAATCTTGGATGAATCATCGATCATGACAAAAAGATGAGTTGGGCATGTCCCATTTAACACTCCTGTTGCACTCTAAACCTACAATCATTAGATCACATCCCTAAGAAGCATAATGATCATTAAAGTATGTTGACATAAATGGAAAATAATTTTATAAAGTCATTAAAATATATATTGTAACATAAGAAGAAAAATCCTTTTCTTGGTATCTTTTAAAAAGATAAAAATTCAAAGAACAATGGAAATATGATTTTCTTTTAATAATCATGGGAAATTGTAAAGGAATATTGATAATAAAGAAAAATAATGACAATATGAAAAGGTAGTTAAGTGGTAAATGTTAAAAAACATTTGTTTCAAACCTTTTCAAAGAAAGTCAAAATAACCCACACTAAAAATATGGAAAATTATATTTTTCAAAAATTTGTAAAGACAGTCAAAGATATTTTAAAATGACCTTAAACATTCATTGGATCAAATAGAAGGACATTCTTGAAACAAAATAAAGAATATGGACATGGAAGAAATGGATTCCCGACCTAAGAGGAAGATATGAGGTTGACTTTTCTTAAAAATATTATTTCATGCTTTTGAGTACCTAAGAGGGAAATAATACATCAAAACCCTAGAAATAACCATAGGAGAAGAAAATAGATGGGGTTTAGGATAGAAATAATGTCACAAACTGAGCCATCATGGCCCACCTGGACAATGGTAAGCTGAGTGAGAAACCTCAAGCCCACCTATAATAGTATAAGGGCAGATGAAAATCACTATGTAGGAAACACTAAAATAGGAGGTCTTAGACTAAGTACCTTTATGCATGCACACAACCAACTACATGAAATAGTGCATAGATATAATAAAATACTGAACATATTGAGTGTACACCATGAATCCAACAACCTCCAGGAAAGAATTAAAGTACAGTAGCATGGTAAATATAATATGAAGAGTAAAAATACAATACCAACTAGAAATGAGGTCCCAACCATACAAAAAATGGAAAAATGGAAAGACTGAAGAGTGACCAGCTCAAAATCTCCAAGGTTGACCACCAAACATGGTCAGTGTCAAGAACCACTATGTTCAAACGAAATCACCACTGATATTCCTGTCGCCTGCATAAGACACAACATGTGTGGGAAAATACCATGTAGGGTTGAATATATACATACCTATTAGGATGCCCTAGAAACTAAAAATGGTGTAATAGAGATAAAAACCATCAGGTTAGCCTATAAGCAAGAGGGTATATAAAAACCAACATCAGATATTCTCAAAAGAAACCCCAGAAAGAGAGAAAGGGGATATCCATATCCACAACTTGGTAAGAATGATGAGTATATCTAGATCTCAAATGTTCAACCTCTGATTCACAAAACCATACGCAACCTCACTAGAATTTGAGGGGAGGGGCCTCTTCACTATGGCGCTTTATAGTTGAGGGAGTACTAGCTCTAGTGGAGGAACTGATCTCTATAGAAGATTAAATATGGGGTAGTACCACTCTGTAGATAGAGAACCCATATGAATATATAGTATGGGGGGTTCCAAATCTACCTATTTAAAGAGTATATAGGACTTTCAAACTGGTGAAACATGGGAGTACCAACCCTGGTCTTTCTCTGGTGACCAAATTTAATCATTGTCATCATCAAAGCATTGCTTAAGGAATATTCATGCTCATAAAACCTTGTGTCACATCTCAAATTCCAAAATGAAGGCCACCATATCATTCTATGTAGAAAAATGCTCAGGATAGTCTACTCATGGGCCTAAATCTTAGTCTGGAAGAAGGAAATACACTAGGTGTAAGTTATTTGGAAAATTATACGGTGTGTATAGGGTATACACAACATGTCTTGGATTCCTTGAGTATGGTTGTGTTTTACATCCCGTGACCATGTACTTTTTTTTGTTTCTATGTACTATGGCCTGTTCCCATGGAATCTGGCCCATGCCTTTGTACTCTAGACCATGTTCGTGTACTCTGATTGTTCCCATTTACCTAATTGTGTCCATGAATGTGTACTCTTGTGGTACATGCTAAGCTTCCTGTATTGAGTCACAAGGAATTTATGGGTCATACACAGTGTGTGATATTTAATTTATGACAAAAACGTAGTTGTTACAGCAAGGGTACTACAAGATGTTTGTTCATGGAATACACACCGTGTATGTTAGGATTTTTCAGAAATCCAAAAACAATTCACACAATTTGACTACACCTCCTCCGTCACTACACGTGACACAAAATTCATCAAGTATCTTGGATCTAGAATTGATTGATCCCTAAAAATTAATGGTGGTCTGATTTTGGCCACCTGAACCATGTGAATATCATCCCCGTCACACTATGTTGCTACATCGCCTCACCAATGGATGGAAACCCAGAATCTGGACTCTGATCTATGTTTTCAACACTTTTATCCCGCATTGCATCCTGATTCAATCACAAAACTTTTATCTCTAACTCGTTCACATATCCTCCATGAATCTGGGGGTTTGATCATTCTTGAATTCAGCCCATCAATGTTGAACCTCAACCCCATGAGCCAACGAAGAAGAACATGAACAATAGTGGGGGAAGAGAAAAATAATGAAGTGAAAAACATTGTTTTTCAATGAGATCCCATCTAGTGATTTCATAATGTGGAAATTAGGGTTAAATCAGGGTCACAAAAATTAAAATAAATATATGGGCTCCTATAGAGAATGAAAATTTTCATAAAGTAATCAGATTATAAAATAAATGCTTGAAAAAATCAAGGACAGAAATCTATGAAATAGAATACCCTACCTCATGTTTGGATTGATCACTAATGAAGAATATGTATATTTCATTATTTTTTATGAGATCCAGAAACTTCCTTGGAAAATTTGAATCCTTTGATAAATGATCACTGATCTCTGATAAGTTGTCATTCATCAAAGGCTCTCCTCCTTGGATTCTTTAATCTCCCAGGGTTATGAGGCTAACCTCAAGAATTCATCATAATGATATATTTATAGAGGAGGTTTAAGGTTAGGGTTATTAAATAAATAAATTAAATTAATTAATTAATTCACTTAACACATCTGTCAATGGTTTACCTCAACCAAATGCCTGAAACAGATGAGATTTATGTCACGCCTAAGGTAAACTCCTCATTTCGGAATCAACTTTGGTCTCCTATTTTCCATCTAAGGCCATTATCAATGGAAAAACCCATTTATTTATAAAATATGTGCATTAATGTTTTAATATATATTAATATTTTTGATATATTAATTTTGGGGTCCTACAACACCTAAACACAGTTCGAACACTGAGGGAAAAATACATACATACATACATACATACATACATACATACATATATATATATATATATATATATATTCAAATTATCAAACTACTAAAATTGGAGTCATTATATTCTCCCATCCTTCAAGGATTTCACCCCAAAAACCTCAAGATACACAAAAGGTGGGGGTACTAAGTTTTCATATGGAACTCATGCTCCCAGGGACTCTCCAACATGCTCCAATGATACCATAACACTTGAATCAAATGGATGGGTCATCCACATAGGGTCTTATCCTGTTGGTACTCAATCTTCATTCGGTGCTTCACAAAAGTGACTCTACTATAGATTTCCATATTTACCTAGTCAATAATGTGTGTCGGGTCATGCATGTATCACCTTAGATACGACACATGGTATATGTCATGAAAAAGGTTAAATTGTGGGGGTAAGGCCAAGTAGTAAGAAACCTTATCAAACCTTAGTAGGATCTAAAATGTTCTGATGAAACTCAGGGATAACTTACTTCCCCTAAAAAATCTCTACAATCCTCACCATGGGGGGACTCTATAAAAAACATGGTGTCCCTGATCGAACCCCAAAGGCCAATGATGTTGATCCACATAATATTTTAGTTAACTCTAGGCTATACTCATACGCTCATGGATCACTAGAACTTTCTCTATCATCACCTGGCCATATATGGCCCAACAAGAGATGTCTCACCAACCTTATTCTAGCATAAGGGTGACCTGTAGGGTCTCCCGTGTAGTGCCTCAAAAGGTTTCATTCCAATAGTGGAGTGATAATTGTTATTATAGGTGGGATCAACCAATAGAAAGTGATCCTACCACCTTCTGCCTAAGCCTAACACATGAGATCTCAACATATCCTCAAATACCATCGATATTCCATTGAATTTCCATTCTGGGATCTCTAGAGGTTGAGAAAAACCTATTGTAACCTGATGTTCATTCTTTACCTGCTGACATGTAAGACACTGAGAGACAAACTCAATGATGCTCAATCTCATTCCAGTCCACCAAAACTATCATTGAAGGTCTTTATGAATATATTTCACACTAGTATGTACAAAAAAGGGTGAAGTATGAATATTTTTCAACACCTCCTCATACAATGTGACTAGAACTACTATCCATCTCTAGAAAAGGATAACATGCTCTCCTCCTATAGAAAGTATATATGGTGCATGTCTTAAGGATATCTAGTCAAATAAAACCTCATAGATGATATATACCAACTTGGCCTCCCTCACACACTAGAAAAGTAGTGGATCCACCATCATTGAGTGAAGATAAGTTTCACCCCTCTCCTCTACTAGGTTTAGTTATAACAAAGCTAAATGATCATACTCCTTCTCCACCATGTGAGAATGGGATCTCTTGCTAAGGGAATCTTCCACCACACCAACCTTCCCTAGAGTATAGAATATATCAAAGTCATAGTCCTATAGGAAGTATAACCAATACCTATGTCTCAGGTTAATATCTCTTTAATTGAAAGTGTACCTGATACTCTATCAATCTGTGTAAACAAAAAAATAATTCTCAATAAGATAATACCTCCACATCTTCAGAGTGAATACTACCACTAAAAAAATCTAATTCATGAGTTGCGTAGTTCTATACATGGGGTCTGAATTTTATCAACCCATAAGTGATCACTACCTACCTATGTATCAACACACAAACGATCCCATCTTAGGAGGCATCACAAATCACCATGTACTCAAAGACCTCCTCTATTAGTCTCAAAATAGTATCACTGGTCAACCTCCGCCTCAACTCCTCAAAGGCTCTTTGACGCTGCTCATTCAAGCTAAATGCCTACCCTTTCTGTGTTAAGGAAGTCAAAGGGGATGATATCCTAGAAAAATCTACCACTAACCTTCAGTAGTACCCCACCAAACTAAGAAAACTATGCACTTCTAGAATTCTCTTGGGTGGATCCAAATTAAGAATCACATAAATTTTCACTAGATCCAAAACTAAACAAAGATCAGAGATAGAACTCCCTAGAAACTGAACCTCATGGATCCAAAACTAAAACTTTGAGAGATTTCTATAAAGTTGGTTCTCCTAGAGTAAATCTAGGACTGTCATCAAATTCTCTGCATGCTCCTCTCCTAATGTATATTAGATGATAATGTCATCAAAAAATACAACTATGAATCGGTTTAGGTATGGAGGGAATATTGGATTCATAAGGGCCATGAACACATATTGATAATTAGTTAGACTGGAAGGAATCACCAAGAACTCATAGTGTCTATAGTGACATCAAAATTATATCTTCACAATATCATCCTCACAAATTCTCAACTGATGGTAGACAAACCTGAGATTAATCCTGGAGAACCAACTCGCACCTTTTAATTGATTGAAAAGGTCATCAATCCTAGGTAAGGGGTACTTATTATTTATCATTACATAATTTAGGTCACGATAATCAATAAAAACCTTCTTACTCCCATCCTCCTTTTTCATGAATAAAAAATGGATCTCTCCATAGGGACACACTGGGTCTAATAAAAAATTTCTCTTGAAGGTCTTCCAACTGAACCCCCAACTCATAGAGCTTGTTGGGGTCCATATGATATGCCGAATAATATATTTGTGTGGTCCTAGGGTGAAATTTAATGAAAAATTCAATATTCTTCCATAGAGGTAGTCCTAAAACATATTCATAAAATACTTCCATATAATCCTCAACTACCACTGGCTTCGAGATGCCTAAAGAGCCTGCTAGACCAAGGGATAAAATCACCAATTGATGGGTAAAATGTTGAAGCTTCCTACTCACGATCCCCCTCACTCAGCCTTAATATATATCTCACCCAAGAATATTAATTGTGTCCCATATGTATAAAGGTATATAACTCTCCTATGATGAAAGTATATCTAGGCATGAATCGTAGACAACCAGTCCATTCACAAGATGATGTCATAAGGTTTCATTGGAATGATAAAGAGGTCCCATGAGAAACTCTCTACACTGAGCACCAACTTTTGCATATTTCCGATGTTAGATATAGAAGAATCTCTCACTATAGGAACCTATAACCATTGTTGTTGGAATGAATACTTGGCTAGAAGATCTACCTCTTACACAAGTGATAAGAAGATAAAATAATGACTTGAAACTATGTATACAAGTACCAGATCAAGAGTAGAAAAGAAAAATATTGTACCTCAAATCATATCATGAGAACCCAGATCATATACCTTCATAGCTAGAAACTGTCCATACCCATGACCATGAGCCCTCTGATCCCAGTGTGGGAAACTTGGTGGTGGTTATGGGAGTAGATCATGGTGTCTTCCTCCACAAGAAGCTCCTCCATTTGGAGCCCCATCTACTCCTCTATTAACACCATTATCCTTTACATGCATGGGAGATCCCTGATCATGACGCTGCCTATGTTGGAAAGGTCCATCCAATATCTTTCAACATTACTTATCATATTAGGTTAGGAAATCAAAATCCATATGACCTTGCCCATCATAAGAATAACATATCACCTCTCCGGGATAACTGGACCCCCTGTATGAACCCTATGCCATAGATCTGCATGTATGAGTCCAGGAATGAGTATGAATCCAATGTTAAGACCATGGTGGTTTATTACTACTAGCTACTATAGACAAATCAACCCCATGATGACCACTTCTATCTCCATCCACCCAACATCGCTCTTCTAGGAAAGTCTCTCTAACCAGATCCCACTCTAGCACTCTAGAATAAGTGGGAATGCACAAGGATAAAAAACTAGCACTGATGTATCTATGAATTCCCATATAAAACTTTTTTTCCCAGAATTATCCATCCCATATCATATTGAGAGTGTAACATGTGAGGTTAATAAACCTCATAAAAAATTCATCAACTCACATATCTCCATATGCAGCTTGAGAAGATCTTGAATTTTCATAGAGAGTAATTTTGAAAGGTAATACTCATCATGTAAAAGATACTAAAATTTTAACCATGAGAGACTCATCTCATCATGGGTATAGTTGATCAGACTCCACCAGTGACTTATAGCTCCATGAAGAAGATTGGACGTAAGCACAACCATCTGATTAACTAGGGTATGAACAAGCCTAATGACTCAGACCACCACCTTGAGCCAATATTCTTTTTCTTGAGGGTATGGATTAATAAAAAACCTAAATAGTATTTATTGTGAGAACTCATGTAACACCCTAAGTCTTCATGAATCATCATCTTTACCTGAAATTTCTATGAGTTACTCAATAGGTGGTGGAATTGCTCTATGATCACCTAGAGGAAACAACTCATGAGTGGAAAATGAATTAAGGCCTCATCACTCACTCAATCATCATCATGATACTTCATTGGTATAATAGATGGATGTTGTCATGGAGGCATCCTTCAAGTTATCAAGACATACCATGGTTGGATGATCATATATATGGAGATGACCTAAGAAGGATATGAGAGTCAATCCTATGTGATGCATGTACCATTGGTTCCCTTTAATTAATGTCTTAGTATTCTAAGTTGACAAGAAGGCAGTCAGAGTCCTGATGTATGGATATATCAACCGCCAAACCAACATAGGGTTCTCTGTCCTGAGATCCTAACTCGAGACACTCTAAAACTATTTCCCTATGTTCTCAAACCAATCCTCATAATAAGTTCCAACACCAAACACTGACACAGGAGAAATACCACCTCTACCATGACCCGACCAACTGTGGACCACTTGGAAAATGGTAATCTAAGAGAGACAACCCAAGACCACCTCCAATATACTAGGTGATGGTGAAAAGTGTAGGGTATGAAACACTAAAATGGTGGGCCTTAGCCTAAGTACCAATACACATGCACACAACCAACTCCATGAAACAATGTATAGATATAATGAAAGACTGAACATCTAGAGTGTAAACCATGCATGCAACAATCTCTAAGAAAGCTTCAAAGCACAACAGTATAGTACAAAAAGTATTAAGAGGAAAAATAAAAACCCAACCACAAATGAGGTCCCAACCTAATAAAAATTAGAAATAGGGAAAGAATTAATAGATAATTTCTCACAATATCCAAGGCTGACCACTGAACACGTTCAGTGCTAAGAACTGACATGCGCCATCGAAATCACCGTCGATCTTCCTGTCATCTTTATAAGAAAAACCACATGCAAGAAAATCCCATTTTGGGGTGAGTATATACATACCTAGTAGGATTCCCTAAAAAACTAAAAGGAGAAATAGAGATAGAAATATTCAGTTCAACCCATAAGAAAGATGTTTCGGAAAACCAAACATTATATATACTCAAAAGAAACCCAAGGGAGAGAGAAATGGGATCTCTATCTCTATAGTTAGAAAATTATTATGAGTCTTTCTACAACTCCAAAGGTCTACCTATGATTCCCAACACCATACGTAACCTCACTAGAATTTTAATGGAGGGTCCCACTCCTCGCTACTACACTCCAAATTCGACGAAACACTAATACCAGTGGAGGACCCACTTATTGCCGAAGCTCTAAGATGGGGGAGTACCAATCTATAGATATAGAATCATCACACTGATATAGTATGAGGAGTACTAACTTTACCTATGTAAAGAGTATAAGGGATTCACACCCTGGTGTGATATGAGAGTATTGACCTTGACATTTCTCTAGTTAACAAACCCAATCACTATCATAGGCTAAGAATCACTAAAGGAAGATTCATTCTCATAAAACCTCATTTCATATCTCTAATTCCAAAATGAAGGCCACCATCACTTCCTATGTGGAAAACTACTTAGGATTGGATGCTGACGGTCCCAAATATGAGTCTTGAAGAAGGAGATATGGAAGGTGGGAGTCCTTACTAAAAGTAAATGATATATATATGGTATACATGAAATTTCATGGTAGCCCTGGGCATGAATGTGTCTTTTAGAAAATTACCATGTACTTAGATCATTAATGTGCACTTTGGACCATGCTCGTGCACTCTTTCCTATGCCCGTATACTCTGGACCATGCATGTGTACTCTAGCCCATGCCTATGAACTCTAGTTGTGCCCATGTAAAATGGTCATGTTTGGGTACCCTGGCCATGTATGAGTACATATTTGTGCCCATGCACTCTGACCATGCCCATGTACTACTGGGGTACATGTTAAGCTTCTAGTACTAGGTCACATGGTGCATATGGGTCAAGCATAGCATGTGATATTTAATTCTTCCAAAAACCCTATAAGATCCCAGCCTTTTCTGGAGTCAATATCGGGCACGTTTTTAGGAACTTTTGATGTTTTTAAGTACCTTTATTTTGGAAGTAGTGACTTGAGGTGCGTTTGGGTGAAATTTTTAGTAAATCAAAAGGGTCTTGGGTTGTACATGGTTTGCGCATGGTTTGACAAACCATGCGACCAAACCATGCCAACCAAGAAGAACTGGACAGAGAGGTACACACGGTTTATGCACGGTTTGAAAAACCGTTCAACCAAACCATGCGGACTGTGCAAATCTGGACAGTGATGTCACGACCCGTCCTAGTGGGGCCCGAGCCACAACTCCCCAAGCCCGCCTCTAATAGGCCAGGGGCTGATGACTAGCACCGAGTAGGCATGCTACTAACATGGGAGGCATTGCCTATAAACCTGTACACATGCACACACACATCTCCAAGCCCACAAAGCTGAAAAGTAAAAACTACTAAAAGGAAAAGATGCATACATACACTAAAACCCAACCACAGAGTATGACAGGAAAGTAAAGTACAAGAAAGTAAAACCCTGGGCCAAAAGTACAAGCCCACCAAAAAGAGAGTCCGTAACAAAGTCCAACCTGTAAATAAAGGTGCTGGGACTGCAATCTGTAGCCATAGGAACACACCTTGGCCTGTCTGATCTCACTGAGTACCGTCTAGTCCTTGTCCGCCTAGAATCCTGTCAAAGGCTCACTCGTCTGCACAAGACACGACACGTGCGGGAAAAGCCCGTGCAGGGGTGAGTATAACAATACCTAGTAGGACACCCCAAACCACAAAGGAATACAATAAGGAAAATACCACAAAATAAAGGTACAGTCAGCTCTACACAGTATATGTCTACCAAACATATAATAAGAATATCCAAATATACTCGTGCACGATCGACTATCGCGAATACCACCACTAGGATACAGCTCGAAGATTCCACTAAGCATGCAATCGGGAGAACACAATCCTAGGTATGAAGAGAGAGATACGAAGAACTCGTTCCGGGAGAACACAATCCACAAGTACTTTGAGAACATGATGCTCAGATGAGGATCACAACCAAGTCATGGGGTGATTCCGAAAACTCAGTTTGAGCTAATATGCTAAGTATAGGATCGGTGCCTAGGTAAAGTTAGTCACGTCGATACCAAGAACTCTACCTAGGGTTCCAAAAATGAATAGAGGATCCGACTCTAAGTCTCATAGAGGGGATTCCAACAAGTCTATTCAGGAAGTTCTACTGAAGGGACCATACTCCTGCATATAGGAAATGATGCCAGAACCTTCAGGGAAAAGACCAAGGGTACGAACCCTAAGAAAAATAGTCCAAGTCACAAAAGACAAGTGGATCAAGCCATGAAGAATTTGTTACACGGCGTGTAGTATGGTTACACACCGTGTTCCTTGACCCCAGGTACTTCCCATGTAACAACTCGTGTCATCTATCCATTCTGTGTAAAACAAGACTACATGACATATAGAAGGATCACACGTCATGTTCCTTGAATCTGGGTACTGCCCGTGTAAACGGCCCGTGTCATCCGCCCAAGCTGTGTAAAACCCAACTACACAGCGTGTAGAAAAATCACACGCCGCGTTCCTTGAATCCGGGTACTGCCTGTGTAAATGGACCATGTCATTAGGCTTGTTGGATAGAAGGAAACTACACGGCGTGTATAAGAATCACACATCATGTCTGAGCACCTGGGGCTCGCTCCGTGTATGCTGGCCATGTGCCTGTACATGGCCTCTATCCGTTTCGGTGTCGCCTGCCAGTGTACCAGTACACGGGGTATCCCATGTATCTGGCCGGGTCTGGCCAGGGAGGGGTATACATGCCATGTCATTGGTCGTGTACCCAACCCGTGTCTGTGTACTCCTGGAGTACACGCCATGTGGTCCGCCGACGAACACATGCTGTGTAGTCGGGAAATTTCTGGAACGCTGTCTTCTTCCTTGCACTTCAGCCGATCTTCCGGATCCGCGATCTCTCGTCCGTTCATCCCGATACTCCAGGGGTTGGTTTTTTTCATCATACGAACACCGTAACGGGTGTTTTCATTCCTTAAAATAGATCATAAACCTCGAAATATCCATCCAAAGAAAAAATCCCGAAAAAGTCATAACTCCCGATCCGCTCCGAATCGTCCGCCGAAACCGCCGTTGCACCTCCGTGAGATCGCTCCAGGGTGGGATCTTCAATTTGGGATCGTTGTGTCACAGAAAGGATGTGCAATAATCTGTTGTTCACCGCCTCGCAAAGAACGCGAAGAGAAAAAAGAAGAGAAAGGGGAGAAATCCAATGAAACAAATTCGAGGAATGAACGTCCGCCGTTGTTCATCATGACGTTGATCCGCTCCCATTAATAGGATTAAACGGAACAGGAAAAATCAACAACAATGGATCAACATGGATTCAATCTCCCAAAATCCTCACAAAAGCCCATCCTGCAAGAACGATCAATCTGCCGACTAATCTATTCGTGGATTAGACCACATTCATCGTATAAATCAAGAACGTGGAAGAAATCACAAAAAAACATCTTACCTGGATCTGCGGCGTTTGTTGGTGAAGATCCGGTCGTCGCGTCGTCGTCACCGGTGAATCTTGTCAAGAACATTGTCGCCATGTTGGGAGGTTTCCTCCAGAGCCTCCAGAGCCGCCAAGGGTTTCCGGGTTATGAGGTTTGTTACCCTGGACCCCTGTGCAAGACTTTAATTAAAAAGGATAAAAGATAACCACTACAACAGATTTAAAAAAGATCTCGCTGCAGAATAAAATATTTGTATTAAATATTTTATTAATGTTACGCCCAAAAACTAGATTTCACCACCGACCTGCGCCAGCCAATGTTAGGCCTCACCTAAGGTAAAATCGTTGTTCCGAACGCAACGGTTCCCTCAGATTTCTGATATGAGAACCCATTCGGGAGTTATTTCACTTTTTCAGGAAAACCGCACCTGCGAGTTATTTAATTATTAAATTAAATACAAACACTTGTTCCGGCCTCACCGGGCCTCGGAACTGCATGCCATCTCAGATCCTGGTCTCAAATTAATTCTCATATAATATTAAAATAATACATGGAAAAATCCGGAACATTACATCACACCCACCTTAGGGATTTTACGGCCCCAAAAATCCAAAACAAAGGCTACTCAAAAAGATGTGGGTACTGCACGTTAATCTGAGCCTCCCGCTCCCACGTGCTCTCCTGGAGATTCCCGTGCTGCCACCGGACACGCACCAAGGGAATAGCTCACCCACAAAGGATCTTCTCTTGCTGATCCTCGATCTCCACTGGGTACTCTACAAAGGTCGCTCCATCATCGATGTCCAGCTCTCCCCATTCGATAACGTGCAATGGGTCATTCACGTACCTCCGTAGCTGTGACACATGGAAGACGTTATGTACCCGGTCCATCTGAGGAGGTAGAGCCAAGAGATACTCCACCTCGCAAAATCTACTCAGAATCTGAAAAGGGCTGATGAACCTCGGATATAGCTTTCCACCTCGTCCAAATCTCCGCAATCCCCGTCAAGGTGAGACCCAAAGGAACACATGGTCTCCTTCCTTGAACTCCAAGGGCCTCCGCCTCCTGTCTTCATAAGAATTTTTCTGACTCTGGGCAGTCTTTATCCACTCCTGGATGACCTGCACCTTCTCTGTAGTAGCTCTCACCATCTCTGGGCCTATGAGTGTTTACTCTCCTGGGTCAGTCCAACAAAGTGGTGACCTGCAGGGTCTCCCGTACAGAGTCTCGAATGGTGTCATACCAATAGTGGAATGATAACTGTTGTTATAAGCAAATTCCAAGATTGGCAGGTGATCCTCCCAGCTACGACCGAAGTCAAGTATGCAAGCTCCTAGCATATCCTCCAGAACCTGGATGGTCCACTCTATCTGACCATCATTCTGGGGATGAAACGCTGTGCTCAAGCGTAACTGAGTCCCAAAAGATTCCTGCAATCCCTTCTACAACCGGGATGTCAAACGAGCATCACGATCTGAGACGATTGTGGTTATCACTCCATGAAGTCGAACTATCTCTTGCACGTAGAGGCATCCCAAACTCTCTACTGAACTCTGCTCCCATGTGGCTAGGAAGTGGGCCGACTTGGTGAGTCGATCAACGATCACCCGATGGCATCATGTCCCTTGGATGTACGTGGTAGACCCGTCACGAAGTCCATGAATATCCTGTCCCACTTCCACTCTGGAACCTTAAGGGGCTGAGTCAAACCTACAGGTACCTGGTGCTCAGCCTTTACTTGCTGACAAGTAAGGCACAGAGAAACAAACTCTGCCACACTCTTCTTTATTCCTGGACACCAGAACTGACGTCGAAGGTCCTGATACATCTTTTCCACGCCTGGATGTACCTCCAAAGGAGATGTATGGAACTCCCTCAGAACCTCCTCCCGCAACTTCACTGGTACTACTGTACGCCCTCTAAAAAGAACATGTTCTCCCCACCTTCTAAATATCCATCAACCGCAACACCTGTGGACATCTGAGCACGTAGAGCCTTACAACTGGCATCCTCACGATGTGCTTCCTTGACTCGCTGTAGGAGTGGAGGGGTAACAACTATCGATTTAAGGTAAGTTCCCTTGTAATACCCCAAGCTTCCACGGTACGCTTCTCTTTCAATAATACAAGAGCTTGCATTGTACGCAACTTCGAGATTCTAACACACCACAATCAATCAAACTAGCCGTTATGAATAGTAATACCTAATTTTTGAAATTTTATAAATTTTATCTTTCAAAATGGACTTAATTTTTGGATTCGGAATATTGAATTTATCCTAGGTTGAAATTTTGGAACTTTTCAGATAAATTTTATATTTTGATGAATAGTGAAAATTACTAAATTTTAATTAAAAACAGCTTTTTTAATCAAAATAATTAATAGTGATAAATTATACCATTGAGTGGTTTTAAATTATAATTATAATATATTTTTACCATTTTATCCAATGGTGGTCCTTATAATTAATTTCACTTTGAAATTGGACACAAACAATTGTCAATCTTTTGATTGATATTGTTTCGTAAAAACACGCTATTTGTTTTGACAACGGGAATTAATTATAAAATTAATTAATGCAACTTATATGTTTGGAATTTTTTAAAATAGAAATCATTTTTGAATTCAGAATATCAATTATAGCTTAGGGTGAATTTTTGGTATTTTTCTGAAAAACATCAATTTTTGATGAATAGTGAAACCACTAAGTGGTAGTTTAAAAACTAATCTTTCGTGTAAATGAAACATTACCACTTCTGTGTATTGAATTTCAAAAATAATACATACATGGTTTTCATTAAGAAGCAAAATTTTGTTCAATGAGATGAAAATAATTTTTGGTGAATAGTAACTTTTAAGTTTTATTAATCGTGATTAAAGGTAATTAGTGAAATTTAATGTAAAAATGATATTATAAAAATATGAAAATATCTTGAAACTTATCCTAACCTTATTGGATGAGTCATGGCCGACCAAGACAATCCATGGGTCAACTTGGGGACCCCATGGAGCCACTTGGGTAAGAAAATGACATTAATAACCTTTTATTTAAAGTAAAAATAAAATTCTCACAAACATGTGTTGTTCTACTAAAACAATTATTACATGGGGTTATATAAGTTAAATTTTTGACTATAAATATTCATTGGAAAGATAAAAATATTTCCCACATAATGATATTTTTTTCATAATTTATAGACATTAAATAAATTAAATTGTTTATGACGCCATGATGATGCAGTGATTACCTCATTAATTAACGATTTAAATAAAATGAAAAGATAATGTAAAATATAAGACTTACACTTGTAAAAAACCTATTGGATGAGTATATTTCGAACCCTTATCACCTTATCCTAGAAATATATAATTTTGGGACCTTTAAAATCCGAAACTCATTATATAATAATGTAACATTTCATGACTTTCCTAGAGTGCCTCTCCTCTACTCTTATAAAAGGCCCCCACCTCTACCACCTTATTCACACATTCAAAGCCATTTGGCTCGGCCAAACTCTTCCCAAATACTCTCTCAACTTCCCTCTATTACTCCTATAAGCCTCACATTGGGCAGAAGTTTTCCCAAGGAAGCCTTTGGCTCAAATCAAAAAGAGTTACCCGATTTTAAGGTAATGTCTTCTCTTATGTTCTTTTGTTTTATTTTGCTTCTCCAATCCCTTAAAATCTTTTTATTCCTTTATTTTGTAACAACACCAGTATATTAAATATAATAGGATGTTTTTATGAGAATTATTTGATTTAAACTTACACATACCTTCGTTTAATGGTTAAAGAACATACTGTTTCTGTGGGTGGCGAATTACTGCCTCATGAAACGATAATTGTTCAATATTCTTTTAACACCTCTCATGGTGGCCATTAAGATGTCACTATATTTATATATGATATATATTATGTTTATGTTTTCATTATGCTTCTGTATTTTTCATTTATGGCATACCTTTATGATTTCCATTATGGGTAAACCTGATAATTTCATTTTAGGAAGTGCGGACTACCACCCCCTCAAAGTGATTTGAATCATTAATGCCATATGTGGGACATGTAAAGGATGGAGTAAATGATATTATATATGATATTATACTGGAATTATAAAACACCTTTATATCATTATGATCTCATTCCATTAAATACGAAATATAAATGAAAGTAGCGTTCATGCGTACGTACGACTTACCGTCTCCATGAACGGTGCATTTCATTTCTTACCTCTAAAGGTTATGTAATATTATAAATGAATATATACTAGATATATATGATATATATGATATCTAAATTATGAATATAATTCTGGATATAATGGATATTTTACCACATGAACAACTTGAAATTATAAGAAGTTTATTTTTGACTCAAGTACCAAAGATCGACAAAACGACCGTTATTAACTTAAATAATTACATAATGTTCATAACCTGGTAATAAGTGATATAAAAGGAATAATGAACTTGAAAAAGGTTCTTAAACAATTATAAATTAACTCTAGTTTATTATTCAGGAGGTTAAAGAACGGTTGAGTCAATTCGGACACAAGGTAAGAGACTTCGTCTCAATCTCCTTTCATTGAGGCATATTTTATTTTATACACAACTTTCCTTTATACGGTGTATAAACCCCTTTGAATTTTACGTTTATTCAAAAGGAATATTTTTTATATGAATAGTTTTACTAAATGACAAAAGGGAATGTATTTTTGTTGTATGTATGCGGCGACAATGACTTCTCCGCCGCTGTGACCATTATTTGAGTTTCGGCTTCCTCTACAAGCCATAACTTTTTTTAAATGAAAAGTAAATACCATATTTTACTTTTCTTTAATTTTGGTATTGAAAATGGTTTTGATAATGTTTTTATTATATTAATGTGTTGTATTTATATCTTGTGATTGAAATGTGGAAATGTTATGTGTCCTTTATTCATGTTTTATGTGATACGATTATGTTATGGTTTATGATATGTTTAAACCTTTTCATATAAGGAATGCATTGGACTTAATAAGTGATGGGTGGAGCCCGCTATAGCTCCTAGATGCATTGGTAGGTCTCATGAGACAAACTAGTGTCTTGTCATGAGGCCTTGACAAAATCGTATTTGTAGTCTTGGCACGAGGCCTTGGATACGTGGTTATGATAGTCTGACATTATGCATTCCATCATTATGAAAATGGTTATTGATATTACATGTGATTATTAGACTAGTAGAATATCCATGTGAATAAGTAAAAGGCATTATTTCATTTTATTTTGCCATATTATGCTGAAGTTCAAGTTTAAATGGGTTTTGTTTCATTTATACATTGCCTTAAATATTTATGTGTATTTATAAAAGTTTCCACTATATTTTTATCCTTACCGAGCATCTGAGCTCACCCCTTTCAATGTTTTAATTTTTCCAGGATGTGAAGAAGTATTTTATGAATGACCTGCAGGGATAGTCAGAAGGGGATATGAGTGTGGACTATGGAGACCATGCTATTGTAGTTTTTCACTTTATTATGTAATGTAACGTTTATGAATGTATCTAGTATTTCCAAGGCTACTAAACTAATCAGTCTTTCGAGACTTGATCTTTTGTGATCATGCGAATGTTACGTAATAATGTACTGACTCTAGGTTACTGGGGTCAGGGCATTACAGTTGGTATCCGAGGCATTTTAGTACTAACCTTGGAAGCTAGATTTAGATAAACTCTGATTAGAGCACATAGCCTTAAGATAGACTTTGAGGATTAGTATAGAAGAAATTCCTAGAAATTTTGGTATTATAGAGATTTTGTGAGTTTTCCGAGAAATACATCCCTGTCTGGATACAAGCAGGTAGAGGCGGCTCTGGCACAGATGTACCTAGGGGAAAAACCCGAAAACACCGCTTTGAGCTAGACTCGAACAGGAACTGGTGAACGACAACGGTCCTTGCTGCACTCTTGGTTACGACACTCCCGGGGGATATGCTTTGGATAATTCTCATTTTCTTTACAAACCATTATGAAGGGTTTATGATTATATACTTCCTCAAAGAAAACATTTTTATGATTATGGATTATATCCATAAATAGTTCAATTTAAGTTAAGTGTTTTACAAGTATGGAATTATGTATTTTGATTCATAAACTAATCTAGTTTATGCCATTGTTTAGAAATGACACCTAGTGGAAGGAATGAAAACCGTATCAATGCACGCACTCCATGTAGGTATTTCCCTCCTGCTCATGATAATTATAGTGGAGATGGTGATCCAACTGGTGCTGATCAACTTATCACCATACTGGGACAACTCACTCAGGTTATGAATAATAACCTTACTCATATGGAGCACCCTGATCCGCAACCTGGAGGATCAATGTTAGATCTCTTCATGAGGCAAAAACTTCCAGCATTTAATGGGGGTACAAATCTATTAGTAGATGAGCAATGGATAAACTCCTTAGAGAAAATATTCCACGACTTGGGGAGTAGCGAAAGGGAGAAAGTTTTCATGGCAGTTTACCGCCTCACTGGAGATGCCGATCAATTGTGGTCGCTTATTCAAAACACAAAGGAAGATGGAGAAGTATCAAGTATGGAATGGAGGGAGTTTAAGGAAATTTTCTTAGAAAAATACTTTCTACATGACCATCGAGTAGATATGGAAAGGAAATTTCTGAGTCTGAGGCAGGAGGATGAGAATGTCGCAAAGTATGAGGATAACTTTACAAGGTTAGAGAGGCATGCTGCAGATTATATACGTAACCCAAGAAGTAAGATTGATCATTTCTTTGATAGGTTAAAACCATTTCTCTGTCGATAATTAGTCTCACAAACCTTCTCGTCGTATGAAGATATTGTCTCGTGTGCTATCAAGACGGAAAAGGAATTATCTAAGTCTTATGACTTTAAAGCAAAGCAAGAGAAGAAGAGATCTTCTGATCAATCTGGAAATGGAAATATGGGGAAGAAGGGAAAAGTTGAATATCAGTCCTACAGTAAATGTGGGAAGAAACACCCCGGTACTTGCTTGAAGGGAATGAGAGTCTGTTACAAGTGTGGTGAAAAAAGCCACCAAGATCATGATTGCAAGGGAAAGAGAGTTACTATCAATGTGAAATGCTATAATTGTAGAGAGATGGGACATTATGAAATTGAATGTCCTAATCGTTAGGGGAACTTACCTCAGAAGAGGTCAAGAGATCAAGGCCAAGCTTATGATATCACTACTGCTGAGGTTGAAGCTCCGAAAGACATGGTGGTATGTAATTTAATGGTTTCCTCAAGTTTAGAAAATGCATTATTTGATTCTGGATCATCGCAATGTTTCATATCTTCCCATTTTTCTAAGAAAATTAGATATTTTCAATTTGATTTAACAAGAGAATTGTCAGTCAAAACTCCTAAGAGAAGTATCATTGCAACAAAGTTTTGTGAATCAGTCCCCATTAGAGCACATAAATGTTCTTTATATGCTAATCTCATTGTCATACCTATGATTGAGTTTGATATAATCCTTGGTATGGATTAGATTTCAGACTATGATGTGAATATTTATTATAAGAATGAGGTTACGATTTTTGATGATGATGATAAGGAACACCTTATCTTTAGAGAAAAATCGTCACCAACTAATTCTTATTTAGATCCACCCCTAGTAGCTCAACTAAATTCAATTGTTGGGGAGGAAGAGAATGAAATGACTGAGGGCGAGGAAAGGAATGTTCAAATAGATGATGTACATATTGTGAGATAATATGTAGATGTGTTTCTAGAAGATTTACCTGGACATCCTCCAGAACAAGAAGTTGAGTTTTCCATTGATTTAATTCCTGGATCAAGGCCTATATCGAAGACCCCTTATAGAATGGCCACTATGAAATTAGTTGAACTAAAGAAACAACTAGAGGAATTTAGTAATAAGGGATTTATTCGCCCTAGTGTTTCTCCATGTGGATCCCCTGTCCTTTTTGTTAAGAAGAAAGATGGATCTATGAGGTTGTGCATTGATTACAGGGAGATCAATGCTATAACAATAAAGAACAAGTATCCCCTAACTCGCATTGGTGATTTATTTGACCAACTGCATGGAGCGCAATACTTTTCAAAGATTAACCTTCGATCTGGATACCATCAGTTATGTGTGAAGAAGGAAGACATTCTGAAGACAGTATTTCGAACAAGGTACGAGAATTACGAGTTTACAGTAATGCCTTTTGGATTGAATAATGCACCCTCTGTATTCATGGATCTAATGAATAGAGTTTTCAAGGAATATCTTGAGGATTTTGTGCTGGTATTTATTGATGATATCTTGGTATACTCCAAAAGCTACGAAGATCATGAAAATCACTTGCGCATTATCCTGAAGACTCTTAAAATACATGAATTATATGGGAAGTTTAGCAAGTGTGAATTCTGGATTCAGGAGATTTCTTTTCTTGTCCATATTGTCTCTAAGGATGGAATTTCTATTGATCCTTCTAAGACCAAGGCAATCCAAGAATGGCCAGCACCGATGAGTATAACTAAGGTACGCAGTTTTATAGGTTTGGTAGGTTATTATCGACGTTTTGTCCAGAATTTTGCCCGATTGGCTAACCCATTAACGAAGGTCACACGTAAAGGGGTTAAATTTTTCTGGACAAAAGAGTGTGAAGAGTGTTTTGAAGAACTGAAGAGAATATTAGTCAATGCTCCTATATTGACTCTACCATCGGGAATGATGGGTTCATTATTTATAGTGATGCATCAATGAAAGGACTTGGTTTTGTCCTTATGCAGAATGATAGGGTTATTGCCTATGCATCACGACAGCTAAAAATTCATGAGAAGAATTATCCTACTCATGATCTTGAGTTAGCAGCTGTGATCTTTTCTTTTAAGATATGGAGACACTACCTCTATGGTGAAAAATGTGAGATTTATACTGATCACAAGAGTTTGAAGTATATTTTCTCACAAAAATAACTCAACATGAGGCAAAGGAGATGGCTTGAACTACTCAAGGATTATGATTTCATGATACACTACCACCCAGGGAAGGCAAATAAGGTGGTAGATGCTTTGAGTAGAAAGGATCATGGATTTTTGAACAAGATGATAGTTGAAAAGGATCCTATATACATGGATCTAGTAAAGATGGATATGGGAATCACCATGGAAGGTGAAACATAAATTCTTTTTCAAATGGTTTCCAAACCATCTTTACTATAAAGGATAAAGAGTTCTCAGACCAATGATGGAGAGTTACAAAGGAAGATTAAAGCTGTGAATGATGGGAAATTGAGTGACTTTGTGTATAAAGATGGAATTTTGAAGTTTGGGAAGAGACATTGTGTTCCCAATATACCTGATCTAAAAAGAGAACTGTTGGATGATGCTCATAGTTCCAATTTCTCTATACACCCTAGGAGCACCAAAATGTATAGAGATTTGAAGGAACATTTTTGGTGGGACAACATGAAGAGGGAGATTGCTGATTTTGTGTCAATATGTATGGTTTGTCAACAAGTGAAAGTTGGAAGGAAATAGCCTGGAGGAGTATTGCAACCTCTTCCCATACCTGAGTGGAAATGGGATAATATCACGATGGACTTTGTCATGGGACTACCAAAGACTCCTAGAAGGAATGACGCAATATGGGTCATTGTTGATCGTCTTACCAAGTCAACACATTTTCTTGCTATAAGATAAGATCTACCACTTGAACGTCTATCAAGACTATATATTAATGAAGTTGTGAGACTTCATGGAGTACCCCTATCGATTGTCTCGGATCGTGATCCCCATTTTACATCAAGATTCTGGAAAAGTCTTCAGAAGGCCTTGGATACTGAACTTCGTTTGAGCACTGCGTACCACCCTCAAATAGATGGACAATCAGAACAAACTATTGAAACCTTATAAGACATGTTGAGATCATGCTCACTTGACTTTCAGGGTATGTGGGATCAATATTTACCTCTTGTAGAATTTTCCTATAACAATAGCTTCTATTCAAGTATTCGGATGGCACCATATGAAGCATTATACGGAAAGAGATGCCCCACACCAACCTATTGGGATGACGTTGGTGAAAGAAAACTTGTAGGCCCAGAACTGGTGGAGGAAATGATGGAAAAGTTGAAGGTAATCCAAAACCACATCAAAGCATCTCAAAGTTGGTAGAAGAGCTATGCTGACAATCGAAGGAAGGATTTGGAATTTCAGGTAGGAGATCATGTTTTGTTGAAGGTATCTCCATGGAAGGGAGTTATACATTTCGGTAAGAAGGGTAAATTGAGTCCCAGGTACATCGGACCCTTCGAAATTCTACAACTAATTGGGACTGTAGCTTGCCGTTTGGCAATGCCGCCAAGTCTCTCCAAAGTTCACGATGTGTTCCACGTATCACTGTTGAAAAAATACATGCCTAACCCAACGCATGTACTCACCTATGAGGAATTAGAACTGGAACCCGATCTGTCTTACTACGAAGAGCCCATCAGGATTCTTGATACAAGAGAACAAGTGCTGAGAAACCGGACGACTCATCTGGTAAAAGTTCTATGGAGAAACCATAAGATGGAAGAGGCAACGTGGGAACCCAAGAAACTTAAGATGAAGAATCACCCGAGTCTTTTCATGCGGTAGTTTTCTAGAAATTTCGAGGACGAAATTATTTGAAGGAGGGGAGAACGTAACACCCCAAGCTTCCACGGTACGCTTCTCTTTCAATAATACAAGAGCTTGCATTGTACGCAACTTTGATATTCTAACACACACCACAACCAATCAAACAAGCCGTTATGAATAGTAATACCTACTTTTTAAAATTTTACAAATTTTATCTTTCAAAATGGACTTCATTTTAGGATTCAGAATATCGAATTTATCCTAAGGTGAAATTTTGGAACTTTTCGGATAACTTTTATATTTTGATGAACAGTAAAAATTACTAAATTTTAATTAAAAACAACATTTTTAGTAAAAATAATTAATAGTGATAAATTATACCATTGAGTGGTTTTAAAGTATAATTAGAATATATTTTTACCATTTTATCCAATGGTGGTCATTAGAATTAATTTCACTTTGAAATTGGACAAAAACAATTGTCAATCTTTTGATTGATATTGTTTCCTAAAAACACGCTATTTGTTTTGACAATGGGAATTAATTATAAAATTAATTAATGCAACTTATATGTTTGGAATTTTGTAAAATAAAAATCATTTTTGAATTCAGAATATCAATTATATCTTACGGTGAATTTTTGGTATTTTTCTGAAAAACATCAATTTTTGATTAATAGTGAAACCACTAAGTGGTAGTTTAAAAACTAAATTTTCATGTAAATGAAACATTAACACTTCTGTGTATTGAATTTCAAAAATCTGACATACATGGTTTTCATTAAGAAGCAAAATTTGGTTCAATGAGATGAAAATAATTTTTGGTGAATAGTAACTTTTAAGTTTTATTAATCGCGATTAAAGGTAATTAGTGAAATTTAAGGTAAAAATGATATTATAAAAATATGAAAATATCTTGAAACTTGTCCTACCCTTATTTTATGAGTCATGGCCAACCAAGACAATCCATGGGTCAACTTGGGGACCCATTGAGCCACTTGGGTAAGAAAATGACATTAATAACTTTTTATTTAAAGTAAAAATAAAATTGTCACAAACATGTGTTATTATACTAAAACAATTATTACATGGGGTTATATAAGTTAACTTTTAGACTATAAATATTCATTGGAAATATAAAAATATTTCCTACATCATTATATTTTTTTCATAATTTTTAGACCTTAAATAAATTAAATTTTTTATGACACCATGATGATGCAGTGATTACCTCATTAATTAACGATTTAAATAAAATGAAAAGATAATGTAAAATCTAAGACTTACACTTGTAAAAAACCTATTGGATGAGTATATTTCGAAACCTTATCACCTTATCCTATAAATATATAATTGTGGGACCTTTAAAATCCGAAACTCATTATATAATAATGTAACATTTCATGACTTTCCAAGAGTGCCCCTCCTCTCCTCTTATAAAAGGCCCCCACCTCTACCACCTTATTCACACCTTCAAAGCCATTTGGCTCAGCCATCCTCTGCCCAAATACTCTCTCAACTTCCCTCTCTTACTCCTAGAAGCCTCACATTGAGCATAAGTCTTCCCAAGGAAGCCTTTGGATCAAATCAAAATGAGTTACCCGATTTTAAGGCAATGTCTTCGCTTATGTTCTTTTGTTTTATTTTGCTTCTCCAACCCCTTAAAATCTTTATATTCATTTATTTTGTAACAACACCAGTATCTTCAATATACTTTGATGTTTTTATGAGAAGTATTTGATTTACACTTACACATACCTTCATCTAATGGTTAAAGAACATACTGTTTCTGTGGGTGGCGAATTACTTCCTCACGAAACGATGATTGTTTAATCTTATTTTAACACCTCTCATGGTGGCCATTAATATGTAACTATATTTATATATGATATGTATTATTTTTATGTTTTACTTACGCTTCTGTATTTTTCATTTATGGTATACCTTTATGATTTTCATTGTGGGTAAATGCGATAATTTCATTTTAGGAAGTGCGGACTACCGCCCCCTCAAAGTGATTTGAATAGTTAATTCCATATGTGGGGAATGTAAAGGATGGAGTAAATGATATTATATATGATATTATAATTTAATTATAATACACCTTTATATCATTATGATCTCATTCCATTAAATACGAAATAGAAATGAAAGTAGAGTTTATGCGTACGTACGGATTACCGTCTCCATGAACGGTGCATTTCATTTCTTACCTCTAAACGTTATGTAATATTATAAATGCATATATACTGGATATATATGATATATATGATATCTAAATCATGAATATAATTCTATATATAATGGATATTTTACCACATGAACAACTTGTAATTATAAGAAGTTTATTTTTGACTCAAGTACCAAAGATCGACAAAATGACCGTTATTAACTTAAATAATTACATAATGTTCATAACATGGTAATAAGTGATATATAAGGAATAATGAACTTGAAAAAGGTTCTTAAGCAATTATAAATTAACTCTAGTTTATTATTCAGGAGGTTAAAGAACGGTCGAGTCAAGTTGGACACGAGGTAAGAGACTTCGTCTCAATCTCCTTTCATTGAGGCATATTTTGTTTTATACACAACTTTCCTTTATATAGTGTATAAACCCCTTTGAATTTTACAATTATTCAAAAGGAATATTTTTTTATACGAAGCGTTTTACTAAACGACAAAAGGGAATGTATTTTTGTTGTACTTATGCGGCGACAACGACTTCTCCACCGCCGTGACCATTATTTGAGTTTCGGCTTCCTCTACAAGCCATAACCTTTTTTAAATGAAAAATATACACCATGTTTTAATTTTATTTAATTTTGGTATTGAAAATGGTTTTGATAATGTTTTTATTATATTAATGTGTTGTATTTATATCTTGTGATTGAAATGTGGAAATGTTATGTTTCCTTTATGCATGTTTTATGTGATACGATTATGTTAAGGTTTATGATATGTTTAAACCTTTTCATATAAGGAATGTATTGGACTTAATAAGTGACGGGTGGAGCCCGCTATAGCTCCTCAATGCATCGGTAGGTCTCATGAGACAAACTAGTGTCTTAGCATGAGGCCTTGACAAAATCTTATTTTTTGTCTTGGAACGAGGCCTTGGCTATGTGGTTATGATAGTCTGACATTATGTATTCCATCATTATGAAAGTGGTTATTGATATTTCATGTGATTATTCTACTAGTAGAATATCAATGTGAATAAGTAAATGGAATTATTTCATTTTATTTTTCCATATTATGCTGAAGTTCAAGTTTAAAAGGCTTTTGTTTCAGTTATACATTGCCTTAAATGTTTATGTTTATTTATGAAACTTTCTGCTATATTGTTATCCTTACTGAGCATCTGACCTCACCCCTTTCAATGTTTTAATTTTTCCAGGATGTGAAGAAGTATTTTATGAATGACCTGTAGGGATAGTCAGAAGGGGATATGAGTGTGGACTATGGAGACCATGTTTTGTAGTTTTTCACTTTATGATGTAATGTAACGTTTATGAATGTATCTAGTATTTCCAAGGATACTAAACTAATCGGTATTTTGAGACTTGATCTTTTGTGATCATGCCAATGTTACATAATAATTTACTGACTCTTGTTAGCTGGGGTCGGGGCGTTACATCCCTCATCTCCATCCATGAAGTATAACTGTAAAGAGGCCAACTACCTCATCGCCTCATCCAGCAACTGTGAAGTGGATTTCCTGCTGAGAGCATCTGCCACAACGTTCCCCTTCCCAAGAGTATAAACGATCTCAAAGTCATAATCCTGGAGGAACTCAAGCCATCGTCTTTGTCTCAAATTCAGATCCTTCTGAGAAAAGATATATCTAAGACTCTTGTGATCAGAGTAGATGGTAAACTGCTCGCCCATAAGGTAGTGCCACCACATCTTCAATGCGAAGACTACTGCTGCCAACTCAAGATCATGGGTTGCGTAGTTCTGGTTGTGTGGCCTCAACTGATGTGATCCATAGGCAATCACCGCTTGAATCTTTATCAAGACACAACCAAGACCGGTTCCTGATGCGTCGCAGAACACTACGTACTCGAAACCATCCTCCGGTAATCTCAAGATCGGGGTACTCGTCAGACTCTGTCTCAACTGATGGAAATCCTGCTGGCATCTCTCGGTCCACACGAAAGGCTTCCCCTTTCGGGTCAAATCTGTCATGGGTGTTGAAATCCTAGAGAAATCAAGAATGAATCTATGATAGTAGCCTGCCAACCCAAGGAAACTCCGCACCTCCATCACACTCCAGGGTGGCTCCCATTCTAGCACTACCTCCACCTTGGTTGGGTCCACTGCTACACCATCTGTCGAGATAACGTGTCCCAAAAAGTGGACCTCCTATAACCATAACTGACACTTCAAGAGTTTCTCATACAACTGGTGCTCTCGGAGTGTGTCCAAAACCATCCTTAGGTGTCTCGCGTGCTCCTCCTCAGACGCAGAGTACACAAGGATATCGTCGATGAAGACCACTACAAACTGGTCTAGATAGGGATGAAAGATCCGGTTCATGATTCCCATCAACACTGTCGGGGTGTTCGTCACACCGAAGGGCATCACCAAGTACTCTTAGTGACTGTAGCGACATCTGAAAGCCGTCTTCAGTATATCCTCATCTCGTACTCACAACTGGTGATAGCCTAATCATAGATCAACCTTCGAGAACCATCTTTCCCCTCCCAACTGGTCGAAGAGGTCATCGATCCTTGGTAGTGGATACCGGTTCTTTACGGTCACCAGATTCAAGCACCGGTAATCCACACATAGCCTCAATATCCCGTCTGCCATATTGGAAAACAACACTAGGGCCACCCAGGGTGAAGCGCTGGGTCTCAAAAATCCCTTTTTCTGCAAGTCTTCCAGTTGCACCCTCTGCTCACGAAGCTCTGTAGGATCCATCCGATATGATGATGATGATATCGGTGTCATCCCGGGTTGCAACTCAATGCAAAAATCTATCTCCCGATGGGGAGGTAGTCCGGGGACATCCTCCGGAATGACGTCCTCGTACTCAGGCACTACTACTAGAAACTAGAAACTCATAACATCTGCTGTGCCAAGGGCTAGGCTAGCCAACTGATGTGAAATCGGTTGTGCCCTCCTATGCACGAGTCCATCCTGTGCTGCCTGGGTCTCTCTTTCACCAACAAAAGAGAACCTCATTCCATCACTGTGGACACACCTCACCCTTCGCCTAAAACAATCGATCTGGGCTTGAACTGTGGATAGCCAATCCATACCAAGAATGACATCGTAAGGCCTCGACGCTACCACCAAGAGGTTCCAACCGAAACTCTCGCCTCCAAGGGTCAGTTCACACTGTCTACAGAGGCGTGTGATCTCTAAATCTTCTCCAGTCGGTGTTTCTAAGCATAAGGGTCGAGTCAACGACTCAACTGGAATCTCAAGGTCTCGAACAAGATAAGCAGCCAAAAAGGAATGACTAGCACCAGTGTCTATCAGTACGGAATCCAAAGTAGAAAAGACACAAATTGTACCTCTAATTATTCCGGGAGTACTTGGGTCATAAGCCTCTACCACCTACAGCTGTCCTTGCCTCTGTCCACCAGCTCCCTGGGCCTGGGGTGGACCTCCTCGGGGTGGTGGTGGTAAAGGGTCAAAACGCCGACCGCCTCCAACTTCTCTCCCAGCTCCTCTACTGCGTCTGCCGCCCCGTAGATCTATCTGCTCCACACATTTCCTCTGCCTCGGTGGTCCATCCACTGCTCCCGTGTCAGTAGTATGGTGGGTTGGACAATCTCGAGCGAGATGTCCCCTGTCATCACATGAGTAGCATCGCCTCTCTCGAGGCTGGATGGATGCACCCTACAAACCCTGTACGGCAGATCCCCTATCCTGGGATCTCCTCTGAAAAAGTCTCCCACGCCTGGGTCCCTGACGTCAGCTCCCTGTTGTTGAGGTCTCTGCTCCAGCTCGCCCACTACTGACAACTGCCGGCTGTATCTGCTCTGCCAAGAATCTCTCGACCACCAAAGCCCACTCGAGCACCCCAGCATAAGTAGGAATACTCATAGGGATGATTCGAGCTCGGATATCTCTACACAAGCCCCGCTCAAAAGTTCAAGATCTGAAGTACTGATCTATGACCATATCCATCGAGTACCGCAAGAGGTTGGTAAACCTCGATGAATAGTCATCCACCGTCATGGTTTTCAGCTGGAGCTGAAGAAGCTCCTGTATACATACTTCTCTCAGGGTAACCGGTGAAAACTCATCTCTGAAGAGACGCTCAAACTCCGACCATGAAAGAGTCACCTCGTCATGAGTCTGGATAACCAAACTTGACTATCATTCTACTGAGACCTGCAGAAGGCTCACTGCTAGGATCACCATCTAGTCTGTTGGTGTCCTGACCAAACAGAAGACTTTGGCCACTGCCTCAAGCTAGTCCTCTGCTGCCTAAGGGTCAGGCTCGCCTAAAAACCAGAGGGGTCACTATCTCTGAAACTTGTGGAGTGCGCTCAACCTACGCTCCTCCTCCACTGGTACAGCAGGCACTTAACCCTGCTCCACAGGTGGCAGAATAACTGGCACACCACCTGATGGAAAAATTGGGGGATCCGGTCCCTATATCTAAGCTTCATCATTGAGGGGGTCATCCTCATGATCGAGCTACTGGATCCTAGCAGGTACACGTCACGGAGGCATCCTGTAAAGAAACAAGACGTATCTCAGTCAGTGAGTATATCTGGAGAGCTGGCTCAAGAAGGACATGGAAACCACAACCCATTCCTGTATGATGCATGTACAAATATTTTTCCCCTTGAAACTAGTGTTCTCTTGTTCCGAGTTGAAAAGAAAGTTATCATATTCCTGGTGCATGGATACGTCGACCGCCTGCACCAACACTGGGGTCTCTGTCCTGAAATCCGAACTCGAAACACTTAACATTGTTGCCCCAAACCAACTCACGGACTCTAGGTCCTAAGGTAGAACTGACCACCTCTGATACCACTCTGTCACGACCTGTCCCACTGGGGCCTGAGCCGAAACTCCCCAAGCCTAGCTCTAATAGGCCAGGGGCTGGTGACTAGCACCGAGTAGGCATGCTACTAACATGAGAGACATTTCCTATAAACCTGTACACATGCACACACACATCTCCAAGCCCACAAAGCTGAAAAGTAAAAACTACTAAAAGGAAAAGATGCATGCATACACTAAAACCCAACCACAGAGTACGACAGGAAAGTAAAGTACAAGAAAGTAAAACCCTGGGCCAAAAGTACAATCCCACCAAAAAGAGAGTCCGTAACAAAGTCCAACCTGTAAATAAAGGTGCTGGGACTGCAATCTTTAGCCGTAGTAACACACCTTGGCCTGTCTAATCTCACTGAGTACCATCTGGTCCTGGTCCACCTAGAATCCTGTCAAAGGTTCACTCGTCTACACAAGACACGACACATGTGGGAAAATCCCATGCAGGGGTGAGTATAACAATACCCAGTAGGACACCCCGAAACCACAAAGGAATATAACAAGGGAAATACCACAAAAGAAAGGTACAATCAGCTCTACACAATATATATCTACCGAACATATAACAAGAATATCCAGATATACTCATGTACAATAAACTATCGCGAATACCACCACTAGGATCCAGCTCGAAGATTCCACTAAGCATGCAACCGGGAGAACACACTCCTAGGTCTGAAGAGAGAGATACGAAGTACTCGTTCCGAGAGAACACACTCCACAAGTACTTTCAGAACATGATGCTCAGATGAGGATCACAACCAAGTCATGGGGTGATTTCGACAACTCAGTCTGAACTAATCCGCTAAGTAGAGGATCAGCGCCCAGGTAAAGTTATTCACGTCGATACCAAGAACTCTACCTATGGTTCCAGGAATGAATAGAGGATCTGGATCTAAGTCTCACAGAGGGGATTCCAACAACTCTATTCAGGAAGTTCTACTGAAGGGATCATACTCCTTTATATAGGAAATGATTCCAGAACCTTTAGGGAAAAGACCAAGGTTACAAACCCTAAGAAAACTAGTCCAAGTCACAGAAGAAAAGTGGCTCAAGACATGAAGAATTTGTTACATGGTGTGTAGTATGGTTACATGCCGTGTTCTTTGACCCCAGATATTTCCCGTGTAACGGCCTGTGTCATCTGTCCAGTCTGTGTAAAACAAGACTACACGGCGTGTAGAAGGATCACATGCTGTGTTCCTTGACTTCGGGTACTGCCCATGTAAACGGCCCATGTCATCCGTCCAAGCTGTGTAAAACCCAACTACACGGCATGTAGAAAAATCACACACCGTGTTCCTTGACTCTGGGTACTACCCGTGTGAATGACCCGTGTCATTCGGCTTGTCAGATAGAAGGAAAATACATGGCGTGTAAAAGAATCACACACCGTGTCCGAGCACCTGGGGCTCGCTCTGTGTACGCTGGCCATGTTCCCGTACACGGCCTCTGTCCATGTCCGTGTCGCCTCCCCTTGTACCAGTACACGGGGTATCCCGTGTATCTGGCCGGGTCTGGCCGGGGAGGGGTATACACACCGTGTCCTTGGCTGTGTACCCAACCTGTGTCCATCTACTCCCGGAGTACATGCCATGTGGTCCACCGATGAACACACGCCGTGTAGCCCATACTATATGCCGTGTAGTCAGGAAATTTCCAGAACGCCGTCTTCTTCCTCACGCTTCGACCGATCTTCCAGATCCGTGATCTCTAATCTGTTCGTCCCAATACTCCAGGCTTTGGTTCGTTTCATCATATGAACACCGTAACAGGTGTTTTCGGTCCTTAAAACGGATCATAAACCTCGAACGATCTATCCGAAGAAAAACGCCTGAAAACTCATAACTCTCGATCTCCTCCGAATCGTCCACCGAAACCGCCGTCGCACCTCCGTGACATCGCTTCGGGTTGGGATCTTCAATTTGGGATCATTACATCGCAGAACAGATGCGCAACGATATGTTGTTCATCGCCTCATGAAGAACGCAAAGAACATGAAGAAGAGAAAGAGGAGAAATCCAATGAAACAAATTCAACGAACGAACCTCTGCCGTCGTTCGTCACAACATTGATTCGCTCCCATTAATAGGATTAAATGGAACAGGAAAAATCAACAACAATGGATCAACTTGGATTCAATCTCCCAAAATCCCCACAAAAGCCCATCCCGCAAGAACGATCGATCTGCAGACTAATTTGTTCGTGGATTAGCGTGCGTTCATCATAGAAATCAAGAATGTGGAAGAAATCACAAACAAACATCCTACCTAGATCCGCGGTGTTCGTTGGCAAATATCCGGTCATCGCGTCGTCGTTGCCGGCGAAGCTTGTCAAGAACACCATCGCCGCGTTGGGAGGTTTCCTCTAGAGCCTCCAAAGCCGCCAAGGGTTTTAGGGTTATGAGGTATGTTACCCTGGACCCCTACACAAGCCTTTAATTAAAAAGGATAAAATATAACTGCTACAACAGATTTAAAAAAGATATCGTTGCAGAATAAAATATTTGTATTAAATATTTTATTGCTGTTTCACCCAAAAACTAGATTTCACCACCGACCTGCACCGGCTGATGTTAGGCCTCGCCTAAGGTAAAATCGTTGTTCTGAATGCAACGATGCCCTTGGATTTATAATCCAAGCACCCGTTCGGGAGTTATTCCACTTTTTCAGGAAAACCGCACGTGTGCGTTATTTAATTATTAAATTAAATTCAAACACTTGTTCCGGGATCACCGGGCCTCGGAGCTGCACACCGTCTTAGAACCTGGTATCGAATTAATTATCATATAATATTAAAATAATACATGGAAAAATCCGGGACATTACAAGTGAGGTCCACACGGTTTGACAAACCGTGCGCCACTGTCTAGGAAACCGTGTGCACAATTTTTAATTCTAAAAATCCTTTTTAAAACCACCCGAACCACAGGACTTCCTTATTTTCTGACCTTGTCTCAGGCATGGAAATTTCTAGGTATTTCCAAAACCACTTTGAGAGATTCCAAGGAAATCCAAACACCTTTTCTCAATATTGAAGGCTCGGATTGAAGATTCGCTCTCCTTTCGGTAAGTAGATTTCATACTATTGTTTCTTCTGTTATTTCATCTATATTTCATTGATATTTTCATGGGATATTTCCATAGTTTCCATGGATATAAACCTATGAGTTAAGGTATAGATCTAGGATTTTGGATCTAGATATAGTTTTGCAAGATCTAAATGCCTTTGATCTTATTTTTGGTATTATGGATTTAGATCCAGAACTTGATCGACGACGTTGTGTCGCTCGGATTCTGGGGATTTTAGTTTGGCTAACTTCCATCAATAAATCGAGGTAGGTGGTCTAAATCCAATCCCATGGTCTAATCTTGTTAGGCGTATGCAGTTGTATAAATTTCATGGCATAAATAATTAATTGGTGGTTTGGTTATGCGGTTCTTTGTGAATTGTGGATCTAGTTGAATATGGGTGAGAGTTATGATGGAAGGATAAAGATGATTAAACATTTGAATATGGTTGTATATGTGAATTGGTTATTTGTTTTGAAAAAGGGTTGTGGGACACAGACTGACGCTCCTAATACCCACAGAGGTTCTAGACATGGCGTTCTAGAACCAATTACTTGCATGAATTTGATATTTTATGGGATTAGGACTGATGCTCCAAATACCCATGGGATTGTGAGACAGGGAATGATGCTTAAAATACTCACATGTATTCTAGACATGAAATTCTACACTCTTTCATTTATTTTGTACTATGGTTTCATTTGGATATTCATAAACTTAATATTGTGACATAGTAATTATGAATTGAACAGGGGAAATGGTTTAGGCTCCTACACGGGCCGAAGCAGGCATTGCGTTTTGGGTGTTCTCGGGAACCTAGATGTTTAACATATTAAATAAAGGATAATTGGATAAATATAATTATTTTCCCTATTGTCTTTCTTTATTATTAATGAAACTGCATACACTGCTTATGATAGGATTTGTTTTTGACAGTGTTGGTGGTGATCTAGTAAGTCGTACTCACACCCTACTCGGGCTGCCTGATTGGTACCCGAATAGAATTTGTTGTTGCAGGATAGGGCAAGGGAAAGAGCCCTGGTTAGAGTGGTGTTTGGTGTTAGAGCATGGAAGAGGGAACCGGACATGGGTCGGGACCCATTTGGAGCCGCTGTGTCTTTACTTTTAGTTTCATTGTAGACACTTGGCACTTGCATAGTCATACCATGTTTTACCTTTCTGTTGAGTATTGTATTTCCCGTTTTGATTATGCTAGTGACATTGTACTGTTGTATTTATATGTGTTTCCTATATTACTTGGTTACTTCTTCTGGTATTTTATTCTGATAACATAGGTTATAGTCTCCCCAAGACTGACTTACTAGACCCTCGCTGCTAGTCGGCACCCTCTGGCATATGGGGAGGCGCACTTGAGGGCTTGTGACCAACCGGCTCGAAGCACCGTTCAGTGGCTCTCGGGTCGGGATGTTACAAAGTGGTATCAGAGGGGAGGTCTTTTCTTTCTTCTTCTTTTTTATCTTACTATTTGGGGAAGGTATAAAGGAGACTAGGGAAAGTCGGGGCTTGATAATGAGCTCGTGCATGGGAGTTGCAAACACATGTACGGGGGAAAACTCAAGTACTCAAGGTGGGATTGCTGTTATTGTTGTTTTTCGTTACAGTTGAATATTATTTCACCTTGGGTGATGCACATGTTGTGTGATGTGATTATTATTTCTGGAATTTGTTGAGTATTGATTTGTGCCCCAGAACGACAAGAGTGTCTCATCTACATGCATCATTCTTGGCACTCAGGATTATTGTGGCATGCATCATGTTAGGCACGCACGAGAAAATAGATTATGGGTAGATTGTTGAACTTAAACTATTTCTTTTCCTTGCTTGTGAAATTGAAATGAAAATGGTGTCTAATTTTGAAATTCAAAGAAATAATTGTGAAGTTATATGAATAATTTGTTTGTGTGTAATTGTGGTAACATTGTGAACTATTTTCTAAGCTGCATGTTTGGATTTTTATAATTATGCCTCCACAATGGTTGTTGAGAGGACGAGCGGGGGGTATAGTTAGAAATGGTCCTCCAATGGGTGAACCTGAGGCACCAATCGTACCAACTGAATAAGTAGGGGAAAAGTTTCAAGAGAACCTCACTCATTTCATGCAAATTATGGAAAGAGACCCAGGTCGAGTTATGAAAAGTATGTCTGATCATACAAGGGAGTTTCAGTTGCAGCACCCACTGAATTTTACTGGAGAGGGTGGTCCGGAGAAAGCTGATTTCTGGATTGAATCTACCCAAACTATACTTGACCACCTGGAGACACCTGTTGAGAAGAGATTCAAGTTGTTAGCTTACATGTTTCGCGGTTAAGCAAAATGTTGGTGGGACATCCAGACTCGGAATGGGCAGCTGGATGCTATAGAGTGGAAGGAATTTCAGGAGAAGTTCTCTGAGCACTTCTATCCAGAGATGCTCAGAAAGGAGAAAGCAGCTAAGTTCATGGGGATAAATCAAGGGAATATGTCTATAATGGACTATGCTAGACACTTAACAGACTTACAATGTTTTGATCCATCATTGGAATCAAATGAGGCCACTTCAGCAAGACGATTTCAAGATGGAATTAAATGTGAAATTAAGTCTCAAGTGAATATTTTTAGGATAAAGAAGTTTCTGGAAGTGGTAAATCGGGCTCTCATCTCCGAGGGGAACCTGAAGGAGGATTCTAGTGGAGGAAAAATGGTTTTTACTAGATGGTCAGGTGGTGCGACTTTTGAGAGCAGGAAGCGACGTTATGAGAATGTCAGCCAGGGATGTGGGAGATAGAGTAACCTGGCAGAGGGGTCAGTTACACATGACCTTACCCGAGTGTTTTTCCACCAGTGTGGAAGGCCGGGACATTATCTTAATCAATGTCCCCGACCCCCTATTGAATGAAGATCCTGTGGTAGGATGGGACATCTCCAGAAGTTCTGCAGGAACCCAAAGGAGTCAGGTAGTGATGGATTAGCTAAACAGAGTCAGAGTGTGAGAAGGGGATCCTCTTCACCCTTTTAGTCCCAAAGTTGGAGTTCTACTGGACTAGGTGGTAAGGTTGATGGACATGGTGCTCTTGGGCAGCAACACCCATATCCGAAGAGTGGTACAAGTCAGGGGAGTTAGATGGCATCACAGGGAAGAGGAACATCACAGTTGTATGCAATATAACCTACACTTGTGAATAGCGAGGCTGGACCATCAATAGTGAGAGGTAGTATTCTTGTGGATTCTACTTTAGCTAATTCCTTATTTGATACCAGTTCCTATTATTACTTTATATCTACAAAACTTGTTAATGGTTTGAGTTTGGAGATGGAGTTTGTGAGCGGGGCTATAATGATAATCACACCTTTGGGGGTATAATCTAGAGACATCTGTATGTGTAAGGGATGTTCTCTTGAGATAGGGGAGTACTGTTTCCTGTGGGATCTCTATATGCTTGATATGGTAGGCTTCGACCTAATCCTGGGTATGGACTAGTTAGTCACATACTGAGCCCACATTGATTGTTATCATTGGAGGGTGACATTTATGTCGCCTACAAGTGACCATTACATTCACCATGGGGAGTGGGATATCCAGGCAGGCCGAGCAGGGCCAATTACTCAGCAACTGGGAGAGCTCACAACCCAAGTTTCTAGTCTTTTATGGGATGACGAAGGTTTTAGTCAACATGTCCTTCCAACAGTGGTATATTTGTTTCAGGATGTATTCCTGGAAGACTTCTCAGGGCTGCCACCTAAGAGAGATGTTGAATTTACTATTGAGCTCATGCCAGGAGTTGAGTCAATATCTATTCCACCATATAGAATGGCACTGAAAGAGCTTAAAGAACTCAAAGATCAGTTGGAAGACTTGAAGGATAAAGAATTTATCCATCCAAGTACGTTGCCATGGGGATCACCTGTAATATTTGCAAAGAAGGCTGATGGGAGTTTACGTTTGTGTGTCGATTACCGAAGGTTGAACAAGATCACTGTGAGGAACTGATATCCTCTACTGCGTATTGATGATATGTTTGGCCAGTTTAAGGGAGCCTGTGTTTTCTCAAAAATCGACTTGAGATCAGGGTATCACCAGTTGAGAGTTCGGTCTACTGATATACCGAGGACTACTTTCAGGAGTAGATATGGGCTTTATGAGTTTTTTTGTAATACCATTTGGGTTAACGAATGCACCAATAGTGTTTATGGCTATGATGAATAAGATATTTCTTCCGTACCTAGATCAGTTTGTGGTAGTATTTGTGGATGACATCTTGGTGTACTCCAAGACTCATGACGATCATGCCCAACATCTTGACATCATCCTGAGTACACTGAGAGAGCATCAACTATACACCAATCTATCTAAGTGTGAATTTTGGATTGATTAGGTACACTTCTTAGGACACATCATCTCGAAGAATGGTGCTTCAGTGGATACAGATAAGGTGCAAGCAGTGATTTCTTGAGAGCATCCCAAAAATATTTTCAATATTCGAAGCTTTCTGGGGTTTGCTGGATATTACAGGAGATTTATCCAAGACTTTTCCCGTTTGGAAACACCACTTTCGGGCATGACCAAAAATGGAGTAAAGTTTGAATGGTTAGAGGCTTGCGAGACATCTTTTTAGGAGTTAAAGAAGCATTTGATTTCTGCACCAATTTTGGCTCTACCTGAGTTCGGTGAAGAGTACACGATGTATTGTGACGCTTCTGGGATAGGACTCGGAGCTGTGTTGATGCAAAGAGATAAATTTGTGGCATATGGGTCTCGACAGCTGAGGCCACATGAAAGGAATTATCCAATTCACGACCTTGAGTTGGCAGCGATAGTTTATGCTTTGAAGTGTTGGAGACACTACCTCCTGGGTGAAAGATTTATAGTTTATACTGATCACAAGAGCATGAAGTACATATTTTCTCAGCACGATTTGAATCTTCGACAGTGGAGATGGGTTGAGTATATGTAGTCTTTTGATTTTGAGCTGGTATATACACCTGGGAAAGGAAACGATGTGGCTGATTCTTTGAGTAGGAAGACTCAGACTTAGATTGTTCAGGAATCTAGTGCCTAGTGGAGGATGATGTCGTTTCTAGATGAAATGCACGTTGTGGTTCAGGAGAGATAGGAGGAAATGGAAATCGTTTCAATTGTAGTGGATTCTACACTTTTGAGACAAATCAGGGACAATCAATATGAGGAAACTAGATGCTTATCCTTGAGGGAAAACTTTGAAGGCGAGGAGACACCTTCAGACTAGAAGATAGATGAGAATGATATCTTTTATATGAAGAATTGGGTTGTTGTTCCTACGAACACGTGAGAGGAGATTATGTGGGAATTTCATGCCTCAAGATGGGAAGTACACCCTGGTGTGACCAAAATGTATCGTGATCTGTGACGATGGTTTTGGTGTCCAGGAATGAAGAAGGAGATAGCAGGGTTTGTGACACGATGCTTTACCTGTTTGCAGGTGAAGGCAGAGCATCAATGACCTGGAGGTTTACTACGACCTTTTTCCATTCCAGAATGGTAGTGGGATACGTGACCATGGACTTCGTGATAGTTCTTCCAAAAATAGTTAGGAAGAATGATGCTATTTGGGTCATTGTGGATCGACTAACAAAGGTGTCACATTTCTTTCCTATAAGGGAAAATTTTATAGTTGAGCAGTTGGGAGAGCTATATTTACAGAAGATATTTTGATTTCACAGGGTGCCACGAACTATAGTTTCAGATCATGATTCATGGTTTACTTCGTGTTTCTAGAAGGGATTGCAGAAGGCACTTGGTACACAAGTTTTATTGAGTACAACTTTCCATCCACAAACAGATGGACAATCATAAGATACTATACAAGTGCTTGAGGATATTTTGAGGGCGTGTGTACTTGACTTTGTTGGTACAAGGGAGAAGCACTATCTTTAATTGAGTTTTCTTATAACAACAGTTATCAGGAAAATATACACATGACACCATACTAGGATCTTTATGGATGTCCATGTAGATCACTGCTATGTTGGATGGAAGCAGGTGAGTCAGAGTTGTTGGGACCGAGACTCGTACAAAAGACGACTGAACAGGTTCAGCTGATTCAGAAACGAATGGCTATGACTCAAAGTCGGCAGAAGTCTTATACTGATAGACAGAGGCGACCTCTAGAGTTTACAGTCGGTGATCGCGTTTTCCTTAGGGTATCGCCTAGGTTGGTTCACCGTAGAATATGAAGTCAGGGAATGTTGGCACCCAGGTATGTTGGACCTTTTGAGATCATGAAGAGAGTCGGGTTGGTAGCATACCAATTGGCTCTTCCACAAAAATATAGTGTTATGCATGATGTTTTCAATGTATCATAACTACGGCGGTATCAACCTAACCCTTCTCATGTGATCGATGTGGATGATGTTGAGCTAGAGATAGATGCGTCCTTTGAGGATCATCTGATACGTGTGCTGGATCGCAGTGAGAAGGTGTTGTGGGGAAAGACCATACCGATAGTTAGTGTTTTATGGTAGCATGGACGTTTGCCGGAAGAGACATGGGAAAGAGAGGCACATATACTGAATCAGTGGCCTGATCTTTTTAGCTCATAATCTCAAAGAAGTTCGTGTAACACCCCGAGCTTCCACGATACGCTTCTCATTTAATAATGCAATAGCTTGCATTGTACGCAACTTCGAGCTCTAAAACACCGCGACTAATCAAAGTAGCCGTTATGAATAGTAATAACCACTTTTTAAAATTATAGAAATTTTATATTTCAAAATGGACTTCATTTTTGTATTCGTAATATCTAAATTAGCCTATGTTGAATTTTTGGTATTTTTCTGAGAACTATTTTTTATGAATAGTGAAAAATACTTAAAAACAACTTTTTTAATCAAAATAATTTATAGTGATAAATTATAATATTTAGTGGTTTTAATGTATAATTAGAATATATTTTTACCATTTTATCCAATGGTGGCCATTAGAATTAATTTAACATTGAAATTGGACATAAACAATTGTCAATCTTTTGATATAAATTGTTTCTTAAAACACGCTATTTGTTGTGACAGCGGGAATTAATTATAGAATTAATTAATGCAACTTATATGATTGGAATTTTGTAAAATAGACATCATTTTTTAATTCGGAATATCAATTATATCTTAGGGTGAAATTTTGGCATTGTTCTGAAAAACTTCAATTTTTGATGAATAGTGAAACCACTAAGTGGTAGTTAAATAACTGATTTTTTTCGTTTAAACGAAATATTACCACTTCTGTGATTTTATTTTCAAAAATCCGACATACATGGTTTTCATTAAGAAGTAAAATGTGGTTCAATGAGATTAAAATAATTTTTTGGTGAATAGTAACTTTTAAGTTCTTAATCGCGATTAGAGGTAATTAGTGTAGTTTAAGGTACAAATAATGTTATAATAATATGAGATGAGCACGACACTTGTCCTACTACTATTGGATGAGTCATGGCCGACCAAGACAACCCATGGGTCAACTTGGGGACCCCATGGAGCCACTTTAGTTGGAAAATGACATTAATATATATTTATTTAATGTTAAAATTAAATTGACACAAATATGAGTTGTTTTACTAAAACAGTTTTTAAGTGGGGTTACACAAGTCCAAATTTTGATTATAAATATTAATTAGAAAGCTAAAAAGATTTCCTACATCATAATATTTTTTTTATAATTTTTAGACATTAAATAAATTAAATTATTTATGACATCATGATGATGCAGCGATGATATCATTATTTAACGATTTAAATAAAATGGGAAGATAATGCAAAATCCAAGGCTTACACTTGTCCAAATCCAATTGGATGAGTAGAGTTTGAACCATTATCACCTTAGCCTCTAATTATATAAGTGTGGGACCTTTAGAATCCGAAAAGCATTGTGTAATAATGTAACATTTCAATCTTTCCAAAAGAGCCCCTCCTCTCCACTTATAAAAGGCCCCCACCTCTACCACATCATTCACACTTTCAAGACATTTGGCTCGGCCAACCTCTGCCCAAATACTCTCCCAACATCCCTATCTTAATCCTAGAAGCCTCACTTTGGGCAGAACTCTTCCCAAGGAAGCCTTTGGCTCAAATCAAAAAAAGAGTTACCCGATTTTGAGGTAATGTCTTCTCTAATGTTGTTTTGTTTTATTTTTCTTATCCAACCCCATAAACTCTTTTTATTCATTTCTTTTGTAACAACACCAGTATAATCAATATACTAGGATGTTTTTATAAGAAGGATTCGATATACACTTACACACACCTACATCTAATGGTTAAAGAACATATAGTTTCTGTGGATGGTGAATTTCTGCCTCACGAAACGATGATTGTTCAACACTCATATAACACCTTAAAAGGTGGACATTAATATGTAACTATATTTATATATGATATATAATGTGTTTATGTTTTACTTATGCTTCTGTATTTCTCATTTATGTTATACTTTATGTTTCCATTATGGGTAAAACGCGATAATTTCATTTTAGGAAGTGCGGACTACCGCCCCCTCAAAATAATTTGAATCGTTAATGCCATATGTGGGATGTATAAAGGATGGATTAAATGGTATTATACACTATATTATACTGTAATTATATTATAAATTTATATCATTATTATTTCATTCCATTAAATACGAAATAGAAATGAAAGTAGCGTTCATGCGTACGTACGGCTTACCGTCTCCATGAACGGTGCATTTCATTTCTTACCTCTAAATGTTACGTAATATTACGAATGAATGTATATACTGGATATATATGATATATATGATATCTAAATCATGAATATAATGGATATTTCACCACATGAACAACTTTTAATTATAAGAAGGTTATTGTTGACACAAGTACCAAAGATCGACAAAACGACTGTTATTAACTTAAATATTTACATAACGTTCATAACATTGTAATAAGTGATATAAAAAGGATAATGAAATTGAAAATGGTTCTTAATAAGGTATATATTAACTCTAGTTTATTATTCAGGAGGTTAAATAACGGTTGAGTCAAGTCGGTCATGAGGTAAGGGAATTTCTTAACCCAACTTCCATTCTTTGGGTTAATCTCCTACTTTCAAATTATGTCATGATATTATTATGTCCTATATTGTATTTGTACATTATTTATGTGTACTTATAGTGAATACACATTATAGATGTACTTTATTTAAAAAAATGATCTTTTTAAGGACTTCGTCTCAATCCCCTTTCATTGAGGCATATTTGGTTTTAAACACAACTTTCTTTTATACGGTGTATAAACCCCTTTGACTTTTACGTTTATTCAAAATGAATCTTTTTTATACGAAGCGTTTTACTAAACGACAAAAGGGAATGTTTTTCTTTCCGTACTTATGCGGCGACAACGACTTCTCCGCCGCCGTGACCATTATTTGAGATTCGGCTTCCTCTACAAGCCATCATTTTTTTTAATGAAAAATAAATACAAAGTTTTAACTTTCTTTTATTTTGGTATTGAAAATGGTTTTGAAAGCATTTTTATTATATCAATGTTTTGTATTTATATCTTGTGATTGAAATGTGGAAATGTTATGTTTCCTTTATGCATGTTTTATGTGATACGATTATGTTATGGTTTATGATATGTTTAAACCTATTCATATGAGGAATGCATTGGACTTAATAAGTGACGGGTGGAGCCCGCTATAGCTCCTCGATGCATCGGCAGGTCTCATGAGACAAACTAGTTTCTTGGCACAAGGCTTTGACAAAATATTATTTGTGGTCTTGGCACGAGGCCTTGACTACGTGGTTATGATAGTCTGGCATTATGCATTCCATCATTATGAAAGTGGTTATTGATATTGCATGTTATTATTCAACCAGTAGAATATCCATGTGAAGAAGTAAATGGCATTATCTCATTTTACTTTTTCCATATTATGTTGAAGTTCAAGTTTAAAAGGCTTTTGTTTTAGTTATACATTGCCTTAAATGTTAATGTTTATTTATGAAAGCTTCCGCTATATTGTTAACCTTACTGAGCATCTGCGCTCACCCCTTTCAATGTTTTAATGTTTTTCCAGGATGTGAAGAAGTAATTTATGAGTGACCTGCAGGGGTAGTCAGAAAGGGATATGATTGTGGACTATGAAGAATTTGTTATTAGTTTTTAACTTTATGATGTAATGTAAGATTTATGAATGTATCTAGTGTTTACAAGGCTACTAAACTAATCGGTCTTTCGAGACTTTATCTTTTGTGATCATGCCAATGTTACGAAGTAATGCACCGGCTCCGGGTAGCTGGGGTCGGGGCGTTACAGTTGGTATCAGAGGCAGTTTAGTGCTAACCTTGGAAGCTAGATTTAGATAAACTCTGATTAGAGCACATAGCCCGAAGATAGACTTTGAGGATTAGTATAGAAGAACTTCCTAGAATTTTGGTATTATAGAGATGTTATGAGTTTTCCGAGCAATACATCCCTGTCTGGATACGAGCAGGTAGAGGCGGCTCTGGCACAGATGTACCTAGGGGTAAAACCCGAAAACACCGCTTTGAGCTAGACTCAAACGGGAACTGGTGCACGACAACGGGCCTTGCTGCACTCTTGGTTACGACACTCCCGGGGGATTTTCTTAGGATAATTCTCATTTTCTTTACAAACCATTATGTAGGGTTTATGAGTATATACTTATTCAAAGAAAACATTCTTATGATTATGGATTATATCCATAAAGCGTTCAATTTACATTAATTATTTTAAAAGTTTGGAATTATTCATTATAATTCATAAACTAACCTAATTTATGTCATTGTATAGAAATGGCGCCCAGTAGAAGGAATGTGAACTCCAGCAATACGTATGATCCAAAGAAAAGAAGGATCGTATCTTTCACGGTATTAAGCCAACATTTCGAAGGGAAATAGTCTCCCATGTGTTCTCAACATATGAATAAATAGTATCATGTGTTAATAAGATAAGTAAAGAATTCTCTGAGTCCTATGGCTTTTAAGCGAAGCAAGAGACGAAAGGGATGGAAGAGAGAATGATGGATAACGGGATGAGGGGAAAGAAGAATTTTCCAATATGTGGTAATTGTGGGAAGAAACATCATGGAACTTTCCTAAAGGGAATGGGAGTTCGTTATAAGTGTAGAGGAAAAGGACACGAAGTGCGTGACTGCAAGGGTAAGAAAATGGTTTCAAATGTACAATGCTTCTTCTACAAGGATTGGGGACACTACGCAAACCAATGTCCAAATCATCAGAGTATGCCCCAAATGATGTTATTGGATAATAATCAAGTTATGATACTACCACAGATGAGGAGTAATGATTAGAGTTCTTATGTTGTTATTAAAGAATTTTGTAATTTTAGTGTTGTATCAATGATGTACTGGTTATAATAATTATGGAGTATATAAGGATTGTACTGCAGTACTATTTCATCTAGGACTTGAGATTGTGTGGAACCAAGAAAAGTTACTCCACAGTAGGTTAAATTTTTGGAAAATATATGGTTGAGAGAAAGATAAACCATAATATGGTTCTGATACCGAGATAGTGATTTTGGAATAAGACATGATTGATTCGGATAAATTATGTTGGATATTCTTAACATCCTTGAAACTGATTAATGATTTGTATACATTTTTGGATAGAAGGAGTATATCTAGTTTTATATAAGGAATAAGGGATCATGAATGTAATCAATAAGGATTTATGGTAATTCAGTATGTTGCAGTGTTTTAAAAGAATACATGATGAAGGTGTTCACATGTTGTTACGCAGGAAAAAAGGAGCTTCATTATGTTTACCTTCCTCATAAAATCTGGACTGTGAGTTGGACAGAAGTATTTTGGATAACTATAAAGGTTGGAATGGATTATATTTTACATTGGATACTATTGTTAAGTTTATTTTTGGATATTTATAAAAAGGACAACACACAGACCGAGTGACAACCCATCGCGTCGGACAAAGCTGTGGGTATCAAACCCACAACCATAGTGCGACAAGCCTTTATTTCCTACCACTAGCCTACAGGAAGTCCCTGGTTATTACAAAATAGTTTTACTAATCTAAATGGCATGTGTTAATATTTGTAACCTTATACAATTAGGATAAATAGAATATTTTTTAGTTCTGTTACCATTTGGAGTAAAAGTTGGGTTTGTGGTAAAAATTTATTAACGAATGAAAGTATACATAACAAGTATGTATATTCCCTTACATTCTTAGTAAATCTCCTAAATAAATTCCTCAACATTATAAAAGGTAACTTAAAACAAAAATGTTGTCGGTTAACTTTTCCAACTGGGGATTCAATGACCGTTTAACCAATCACAAGTTTGTGATTTTCTTGTGGTTAAACTTTCTCCTAATCCTGTTTTCTATAACTCTCCATCAGACCTTGATGGTTTGTTTCTCCTCCATATCCATATTTTCATATAATCCTAGAATGGGCTATATCGGGTGACCTTTGTACTTATCCTGCTTTCTTTTAATGTTATATATTTATTAACCTTATTTCCGATGTGAGTTTTCCTCAAAGGTATTTTCTCTTTTCAACCTTTAATTTTCAAAGAAAAATTGCAAATTGCGAGGACGCAATATATTGAAGGAGGGGAGAATGTAACACCCCGAGCTTCCACGATACACTTCTCATTTAATAATGCAATAGCTTGCATTGTACGCAACTTCGAGCTCTAAAACACCGCGACTAATCAAAGTAGCCGTTATGAATAATAATAACCACTTTTTAAAATTATAGAAATTTTATATTTCAAAATGGACTTCATTTTTGTATTCGTAATATCGAAATTAGCCTATGTTGAATTTTTGGTATTTTTCTGAGAACTTCTATTTTTTATGAATAGTGAAAAATACTTAAAAACAACTTTTTTAATCAAAATAATTTATAGTGATAAATTATACTATTTAGTGGTTTTAATGTATAATTAGAATATATTTTTACCATTTTATCCAATGGTGGTCATTAGAATTAATTTAACATTGAAATTGGACATAAACAATTGTCAATCTTTTGATATAAATTGTTTCTTAAAACACGCTATTTGTTGTGACAGTGGGAATTAATTATAGAATTAATTAATGCAACTTATATGATTGGAATTTTGTAAAATAGACATCATTTTTGAATTCGGAATATCAATTATAGCTTAGGGTGAAATTTTGGCATTGTTCTGAAAAACTTCAATTTTTGATGAATAGTGAAACCACTAAGTGGTCGTTAAATAACTGATTTTTTTCGTTTAAACGAAATATTACCACTTCTGTGATTTGATTTTCAAAAATCCGACATACATGGTTGTCATTAAGAAGTAAAATGTGGTTCAATGAGATTAAAATAATTGTTTGGTGAATAGTAACTTTTAAGTTCTTAATCGCGATTAGAGGTAATTAGTGTAGTTTAAGGTACAAATAATGTTATAATAATATGAGATGAGCATGACACTTGTACTACTACTATTGGATGAGTCATGGCCGACCAAGAAAACCCATGGGTCAACTTGGGCACCCCATGGAGCCACTTTAGTTGGAAAATGACATTAATATATATTTATTTAATGTTAAAATTAAATTGACACAAACATGAGTTGTTTTACTAAAACAGTTTTTAAGTGGGGTTACACAAGTCCAAATTTTGATTATAAATATTCATTAAAAATATAAAAAGATTTCCTACATCATAATATTTTTTTATAATTTTTATACATTAAATAAATTAAATTATTTATGACATCATGATGATGCAGCGATGACATCATTATTTAATGATTTAAATAAAATGGGAAGATAATGCAAAATCCAAGGCTTACACTTGTACAAAGACAATTGGATGAGGAGATTTAGAACCATTATCACCTTAGACTCGAATTATATAAGTGTGGGACCTTTAGAATCCAAAAAGCATGGTGTAATAATGTAACATTTCAATCTTTCCAAAAGAGCCCCTCCTCTCCACTTATAAAAGGCCCCCACCTCTACCACCTCATTCACACTTTCAAGCCATTTGGCTCGGCCAAACTCTGCCCAAATACTCTCCCAACATCCCTCTCTTAATCCTAGAAGCCTCACTTTGGGCAGAACTCTTCCCAAGGAAGCCTTTGGCTCAAATCAAAAAAAGAGTTACCCGATTTTGAGGTAATGTCTTCTCTAATGTTGTTTTGTTTTATTTTTCTTATCCAACCCCATAAACTCTTTTTATTCATTTCTTTTGTAACAACACCAGTATAATAAATATACTAGGATGTTTTTATAAGAAGGATTCGATATACACTTACACACACCTACATCTAATGGTTAAAGAACATACAGTTTCTGTGGATGGAGAATTTCTGCCTCACGAAACGATGATTGTTCAACACTCATATAACACCTTAAAAGGTGGAAATTAAGATGTCACTATATTTATATATGATATATAATGTGTTTATGTTTTACTTATGCTTCTGTATTTCTCATTTATGTTATACTTTATGTTTCCATTATGGGTAAAACGCGATAATTTCATTTTAGGAAGTGCGGACTACCGCCCCCTCAAAATGATTTGAATCGTTAATGCCATATGTGGGATGTATAAAGGATGGATTAAATGGTATTATACACTATATTATACTGTAATTATATTATAAATTTATATCATTATTATTTCATTCCATTAAATACGAAATAGAAATGAAAGTAGCGTTCATGCGTACGTACGGCTTACCGTCTCCATGAACGGTGCATTTCATTTCTTACCTCTAAATGTTACGTAATATTACGAATGAATGTATATACTGGATATATATGATATATATGATATCTAAATCATGAATATAATGGATATTTCACCACATGAACAACTTGTAATTATAAGAAGGTTATTGTTGACACAAGTACCAAAGATCGACAAAACGACTGTTATTAACTTAAATAATTACATAACGTTCATAACATTGTAATAAGTGATATAAAAAGGATAATGAAATTGAAAATGGTTCTTAATAAGGTATATATTAACTCTAGTTTATTATTCAGGAGGTTAAAGAACGGTTGAGTCAAGTCGGACATGAGGTAAGGGAATTTCTTAACCCAACTTCCATTCTTTGGGTTAATCTCCTACTTTCAAATTATGTCATGATATTATTATGTCCTATATTGTATTTGTACATTATTTATGTGTACTTATAGTGAATACACATTATAGATGTACTTTATTTAAAAAAATGATCTTTTTAAGGACTTCGTCTCAATCCCCTTTCATTGAGGCATATTTGGTTTTATACACAACTTTCTTTTATACGGTGTATAAACCCCTTTGACTTTTACGTTTATTCAAAAGGAATATTTTTTATACGAAGCGTTTTACTAAACGACAAAAGGGAATGTTTTTCTTTCCGTACTTATGCGGCGAAAACGACTTCTCCGCCGCCGTGACCATTATTTGAGATTCGGCTTCCTCTACAAGCCATCATTTTTTTTAATGAAAAATAAATACAAAGTTTTAACTTTCTTTTATTTTGGTATTGAAAATGGTTTTGAAAGCATTTTTATTATATCAATGTTTTGTATTTATATCTTGTGATTGAAATGTGGAAATGTTATGTTTCCTTTATGCATGTTTTATGTGATACGATTATGTTATGATTTATGATATGTTTAAACCTATTCATATGAGGAATGCATTGGACTTAATAAGTGACGGGTGGAGCCCGCTATAGCTCCTCGATGCATCGGCAGGTCTCATGAGACAAACTAGTGTCTTGGCACAAGGCTTTGACAAAATATTATTTGTGGTCTTGGCACGAGGCCTTGACTACGTGGTTATGATAGTCTGGCATTATGCATTCCATCATTATGAAAGTGGTTATTGATATTGCATGTGATTATTCGACCAGTAGAATATCCATGTGAAGAAGTAAATGGCATTATCTCATTTTACTTTTTCCATATTATGTTGAAGTTCAAGTTTAAAAGGCTTTTGTTTTAGTTATACATTGCCTTAAATGTTAATGTTTATTTATGAAAGCTTCCGCTATATTGTTAACCTTACTGAGCATCTGAGCTCACCCCTTTCAATGTTTTAATGTTTTTCCAGGATGTGAAGAAGTAATTTATGAGTGACCTGTAGGGGTAGTCAGAAAGGGATATGATTGTGGACTATGAAGACTTTGTTATTAGTTTTTCACTTTATGATGTAATGTAAGATTTATGAATGTATCTAGTGTTTCCAAGGCTACTAAACTAATCGGTCTTTCGAGACTTGATCTTTTGTGATCATGCCAATGTTACGAAGTAATGCACCGGCTCCGGGTAGCTGGGGTCGGGGCGTTACAGTTGGTATCAGAGGCAGTTTAGTACTAACCTTGGAAGCTAGATTTAGATAAACTCTGATTAGAGCACATAGCCCGAAGATAGACTTTGATGATTAGTATAGAAGAACTTCCTAGAATTTTGGTATTATAGAGATGTTATGAGTTTTCCGAGCAATACATCCCTGTCTGGATATGAGCAGGTAGAGGCGGCTCTGGCACAGATGTACCTAGGGGTAAAACCCGAAAACACCGCTTTGAGCTAGACTCAAACGGGAACTGGTGCACGACAACGGGCCTTGCTGCACTCTTGGTTACGACACTCCCGGGGGATTTTCTTAGGATAATTCTCATTTTCTTTACAAACCATTATGTAGGGTTTATGAGTATATACTTATTCAAAGAAAACATTCTTATGATTATGGATTATATCCATAAACCGTTCAATTTACATTAATTATTTTAAAAGTTTGGAATTATTCATTATAATTCATAAACTAACCTAGTTTATGTCATTGTATAGAAATGGCGCCCAGTAGAAGGAATGTGAACTCCAGCAATACGTATGTTCCAAAGAGTAAGAAGGATTGTATCTTTCACGGTATTAAGCCAACATTTCGAAGGGAAATAGTCTCCCATGTGTTCTCAACATATGAAGAAATAGTATCATGTGTTAATAAGATAAGTAAAGAATTCTCTGAGTCCTATGGCTTTGAAGCGAAGCAAGAGACGAAATGGATGGAAGAGAGAATGATGGATAATGGGATGAGGGGAAAGAAGAATTTTCCAATATGTGGTAATTGTGGGAAGAAACATCATGGAACTTGCCTAAAGGGAATGGGAGTTTGTTATAAGTGTAGAGGAAAAGGACACGAAGTGCGTGACTGCAAGGGTAAGAAAATGGTTTCAAATGTACAATGCTTCTTCTGCAAGGATTGGGGACACTACGCAAACCAATGTCCAAATCATCAGAGTATGCCCCAAATGATGTTATTGGATAATAATCAAGTTATGATACTACCACAGATGAGGAGTAATGATTAGAGTTCTTATGTTGTTATTAAAGAATTTTGTAATTTTAGTGTTGTATCAATGATGTACTGGTTATAATAATTATGGAGTATATAAGGATTGTACTGCAGTACTATTTCATCTAGGACTTGAGATTGTGTGGAACCAAGAAAAGTTACTCCACAGTAGGTTAAATTTTTGGAAAATATATGGTTGAGAGAAAGATAAACCATAATATGGTTCTGATACCGAGATAGTGATTTTGGAATAAGACATGATTGATTCGGATAAATTATGTTGGATATTCTTAACATCCTTGAAACTGATTAATGATTTGTATACATTTTTGGATAGAAGGAGTATATCTAGTTTTATATAAGGAATAAGGGATCATGAATGTAATCAATAAGGATTTATGGTAATTCAGTATGTTGCAGTGTTTTAAAAGAATACATGATGAAGGTGTTCACATGTTGTTACGCAGGAAAAAAAGGAGCTTCATTATGTTTACCTTACTCATAAAATCTGGACTGTGAGTTGGACAGAAGTATTTTGGATAACTATAAAGGTTGGAATGGATTATATTTTACATTGTATACTATTGTTAAGTTTATTTTTGGATATTTATAAAAAGGACAACACACAGACCGAGTGACAACCCATCGCGTCGGACAAAGCTGTGGGTATCGAACCCACAACCATAGTGCGACAAGCCTTTATTTCCTACCACTAGCCTACAGGAAGTCCCTGGTTATTACAAAATAGTTTTACTAATCTAAATGGCATGTGTTAATATTTGTAACCTTATACAATTAGGATAAATAGAATATTTTTTAGTTCTGTTACCATTTGGAGTAAAAGTTGGGTTTGTGGTAAAAATTTATTAACGAATGAAAGTATACATAACAAGTATGTATATTCCCTTACGTTCTTAGTAAATCTCCTAAATAAATTCCTCAACATTATAAAAGGTAACCTAAAACAAAAATGTTGTCGGTTAACTTTTCCAACTGGGGATTCAATGACCGTTTAACCAATCACAAGTTTGTGATTTTCTTGTGGTTAAACTTTCTCCTAATCCTTTTTTCTATAACTCTCCATCAGACCTTGATGGTTTGTTTCTCCTCCATATCCATATTTTCATATAATCCTAGAATGGGCTATATCGGGTGACCTTTGTACTTATCCTGCTTTCTTTTAATGTTATATATTTATTAACCTTATTTCCGATGTGAGTTTTCCTCAAAGGTATTTTCTCTTTTCAACCTTTTATTTTCAAAGAAAAATTGCAAATTGCGAGGACGCAATTTATTGAAGGAGGGGAGAATGTAACACCCCGAGCTTCCATGATACGCTTCTCATTTAATAATGCAATAGCTTGCATTGTACGCAACTTCGAGCTCTAAAACACCGCGACTAATCAAAGTAGCCGTTATGAATAGTAATAACCACTTTTTAAAATTATAGAAATTTTATATTTCAAAATGGACTTCATTTTTGTATTCGTAATATTGAAATTAGCCTATGTTGAATTTTTGGTATTTTTCTGAGAACTTCTATTTTTTATGAATAGTGAAAAATACTTAAAAACAAATTTTTTAATCAAAATAATTTATAGTGATAAATTATACTATTTAGTGGTTTTAATGTATAATTAGAATATATTTTTACCATTTTATCCAATGGTGGTCATTAGAATTAATTTAACATTGAAATTGGACATAAACAATTGTCAATCTTTTGATATAAATTGTTTCTTAAAACACGCTATTTGTTGTGACAGCGGGAATTAATTATAGAATTAATTAATGCAACTTATATGATTGGAATTTTGTAAAATAGACATCATTTTTGAATTCAGAATATCAATTATAGCTTAGGGTGAAATTTTGGCATTGTTCTGAAAAACTTCAATTTTTGATGAATAGTGAAACCACTAAGTGGTAGTTAAATAACTGATTTTTTTTGTTTAAACGAAATATTACCACTTCTGTGATTTGATTTTCAAAAATCCGACATACATGGTTGTCATTAAGAAGTAAAATGTGGTTCAATGAGATTAAAATAATTTTTTGGTGAATAGTAACTTTTAAGTTCTTAATCACGATTAGAGGTAATTAGTGTAGTTTAAGGTACAAATAATAATATAATAATATGAGATGAGCAGGACACTTTTACTACTACTATTGGATGAGTCATGGCCGACCAAGAAAACCCATGGGTCAACTTGGGCACCCCATGGAGCCACTTTAGTTGGAAAATGACATTAATATATATTTATTTAATGTTAAAATTAAATTGACACAAACATGAGTTGTTTTACTAAAACAGTTTTTAAGTGGGGTTACAAAAGTCCAAATTTTGATTATAAATATTCATTAGAAATATAAAAAGATTTCCTACGTCATAATATTTTTTTTATAATTTTTATACATTAAATAAATTAAATTATTTATGACATCATGATGATGCAGCGATGACATCATTATTTAACGATTTAAATAAAATGGGAAGATAATGAAAAATCCAAGGCTTACACTTTTCCAAAGACAATTGGATGAGGAGATTTAGAACCATTATCACCTTAGCCTCGAATTATATAAGTGTGGGACCTTTAGAATCCGAAAAGCATTGTGTAATAATGTAACATTTCAATCTTTCCAAAAGAGCCCCTCCTCTCCACTTATAAAAGGCCCCCACCTCTACCACCTCATTCACACTTTCAAGCCATTTGGATCGGCCAACCTCTGCCCAAATACTCTCCCAACATCCCTCTCTTAATCCTAGAAGCCTCACTTTGGGCAGAACTCTTCCCAAGGAAGACTTTGGCTCAAATCAAAAAAAGAGTTACCCGATTTTGAGGTAATGTCTTCTCTAATGTTGTTTTGTTTTATTTTTCTTATCCAACCCCATAAACTCTTTTTATTCATTTCTTTTGTAAAAACACCAGTATCCTCAATATACTAGGATGTTTTTATAAGAAGGATTCGATATACACTCACACACACCTACATCTAATGGTTAAAGAACATACAGTTTCTGTGGATGGAAAATTTCTGCCTCACGAAACGATGATTGTTCAACACTCATATAACACCTTAAAAGGTGGACATTAAGATGTCACTATATTTATATATGATATATAATGTGTTTATGTTTTACTAATGCTTCTGTATTTCTCATTTATGTTATACTTTATGTTTCCATTATGGGTAAAACGCGATAATTTCATTTTAGGAAGTGCGGACTACCGCCCCCTCAAAATGATTTGAATCGTTAATGCCATATGTGGGATGTATAAAGGATGGATTAAATGGTATTATACACTATATTATACTGTAATTATATTATAAATTTATATCATTATTATTTCATTCCATTAAATACAAAATAGAAATGAAAGTAGCGTTCATGCGTACGTACGGCTTACCGTCTCCATGAACGGTGCATTTCATTTCTTACCTCTAAATGTTACGTAATATTACGAATGAAAGTATATACTGGATATATATGATATATATGATATCTAAATCATGAATATAATGGATATTTCACCACATGAACAACTTGTAATTATAAGAAGGTTATTGTTGACACAAGTACCAAAGATCGACAAAACGACTGTTATTAACTTAAATAATTACATAACGTTCATAACATTGTAATAAGTGATATAAAAAGGATAATGAAATTGAAAATGGTTCTTAATAAGGTATATATTAACTCTAGTTTATTATTCAGGAGGTTAAATAACGGTTGAGTCAAGTCGGACATGAGGTAAGGGAATTTCTTAACCCAACTTCCATTCTTTGGGTTAATCTCCTACTTTCAAATTATGTCATGATATTATTATGTCCTATATTGTATTTGTACATTATTTATGTGTACTTATAGTGAATACACATTATAGATGTACTTTATTTAAAAAAATGATCTTTTTAAGGACTTCGTCTCAATCCCCTTTCATTGAGGCATATTTGGTTTTATACACAACTTTCTTTTATACGGTGTATAAACCCCTTTGACTTTTACGTTTATTCAAAAGGAATCTTTTTTATACGAAGCGTTTTACTAAACGACAAAAGGGAATGTTTTTCTTTCCGTACTTATGCGGCGACAACGGATTCTCCGCCTCCGTGACCATTATTTGAGATTCGGCTTCCTCTACAAGCCATCATTTTTTTTAATGAAAAATAAATACAAAGTTTTAACTTTCTTTTATTTTGGTATTGAAAATGGTTTTGAAAGCATTTTTATTATATCAATGTTTTGTATTTATATCTTGTGATTGAAATGTGGAAATGTTATGTTTCCTTTATGCATGTTTTATGTGATACGATTATGTTATGGTTTATGATATGTTTAAACCTATTCATATGAGGAATGCATTGGACTTAATAAGTGACGGGTGGAGCCCGCTATAGCTCCTCGATGCATCAGAAGGTCTCATGAGACAAACTAGTGTCTTGGAACAAGGCTTTGACAAAATATTATTTGTGGTCTTGGCACGAGGCCTTGACTACTTGGTTATGGTAGTCTGGCATTATGCATTCCATCATTATGAAAGTGGTTATTGATATTGCATGTGATTATTCGACCAGTAGAATATCCATGTGAAGAAGTAAATGGCATTATCTCATTTTACTTTTTCCATATTATGTTGAAGTTCAAGTTTAAAAGGCTTTTGTTTTAGTTATACATTGCCTTAAATGTTAATGTTTATTTATGAAAGCTTCTGCTATATTGTTAACCTTACTGAGCATCTGAGCTCACCCTTTCAATGTTTTAATGTTTTTCCAGGATGTGAAGAAGTAATTTATGAGTGACCTGCAGGGGTAGTCAGAAAGGGATATGATTGTGGACTATGAAGACTTTGTTATTAGTTTTTCACTTTATGATGTAATGTAAGATTTATGAATGTATCTAGTGTTTCCAAGGCTACTAAAATAATCAGTCTTTCGAGACTTGATCTTTTGTGATCATGCCAATGTTACGAAGTAATGCACCGGCTCCGGGTAGCTGGGGTCGGGGCGTTACAGTTGGTATCAGAGGCAGTTTAGTACTAACCTTGGAAGCTAGATTTAGATAAACTCTGATTAGAGCACATAGCCCGAAGATAGACTTTGATGATTAGTATAGAAGAACTTCCTAGAATTTTGGTATTATAGAGATGTTATGAGTTTTCCGAGCAATACATCCCTGTATGGATACGAGCAGGTAGAGGCGGCTCTGGCACGGATGTACCTAGGGGTAAAACCCGAAAACACCGCTTTGAGCTAGACTCTAACGGGAACTGGTGCACGACAACGGGCCTTGCTGCACTCTTGGTTACGACACTCCCGGGGGATTTTCTTAGGATAATTCTCATTTTCTTTACAAACCATTATGTAGGGTTTATGAGTATATACTTATTCAAAGAAAACATTCTTATGATTATGGATTATATCCATAAACCGTTCAATTTACATTAATTATTTTAAAAGTTTGGAATTATTCATTATAATTCATAAACTAACCTAGTTTATGTCATTGTATAGAAATGGCGCCCAGTAGAAGGAATGTGAACTCCAGCAATACGTATGATCCAAAGAGTAAGAAGGATCGTATCTTTCACGGTATTAAGCCAACATTTCGAAGGGAAATAGTCTCCCATGTGTTCTCAACATATGAAGAAATAGTATCATGTGTTAATAAGATAAGTAAAGAATTCTCTGAGTCCTATGGCTTTGAAGCGAAGCAAGAGACGAAATGGATGGAAGAGAGAATGATGGATAATGGGATGAGGGGAAAGAAGAATTTTCCAATATGTGGTAATTGTGGGAAGAAACATCATGGAACTTGCCTAAAGGGAATGGGAGTTTGTTATAAGTGTAGAGGAAAAGGACACGAAGTGCGTGACTGCAAGGGTAAGAAAATGGTTTCAAATGTACAATGCTTCTTCTGCAAGGATTGGGGACACTACGCAAACCAATGTCCAAATCATCAGAGTATGCCCCAAATGATGTTATTGGATAATAATCAAGTTAGGATACTACCACAGATGAGGAGTAATGATTAGAGTTCTTATGTTGTTATTAAAGAATTTTGTAATTTTAGTGTTGTATCAATGATGTACTGGTTATAATAATTATGGAGTATATAAGGATTGTACTGCAGTACTATTTCATCTAGGACTTGAGATTGTGTGGAACCAAGAAAAGTTACTCCACAGTAGGTTAAATTTTTGGAAAATATATGGTTGAGAGAAAGATAAACCATAATATGGTTCTGATACCGAGATAGTGATTTTGGAATAAGACATGATTGATTCGGATAAATTATCTTGGATATTCTTAACATCCTTGAAACTGATTAATGATTTGTATACATTTTTGGATAGAAGGAGTATATCTAGTTTTATATAAGGAATAAGGGATCATGAATGTTATCAATAAGGATTTATGGTAATTCAGTATGTTGCAGTGTTTTAAAAGAATACATGATGAAGGTGTTCACATGTTGTTACGCAGGAAAAAAAGGAGCTTCATTATGTTTACCTTCCTCATAAAATCTGGACTGTGAGTTGGACAGAAGTATTTTGGATAACTATAAAGGTTGGAATGGATTATATTTTACATTGGATACTATTGTTAAGTTTATTTTTGGATATTTATAAAAAGGAAAACACACAGACCGAGTGACAACCCATCGCGTCGGACAAAGCTGTGGGTATCTAACCCACAACCATAGTGCGACAAGCCTTTATTTCCTACCACTAGCCTACAGGAAGTCCCTGGTTATTACAAAATAGTTTTACTAATCTAAATGTAATGTGTTAATATTTGTAACCTTATACAATTAGGATAAATAGAATATTTTTTAGTTCTGTTACCATTTGGAGTAAAAGTTGGGTTTGTGGTAAAAATTTATTAACGAATGAAAGTATACATAACAAGTATGTATATTCCCTTACGTTCTTAGTAAATCTCCTAAATAAATTCCTCAACATTATAAAAGGTAACTTAAAACAAAAATGTTGTCAGTTAACTTTTCCAACTGGGGATTCAATGACCGTTTAACCAATCACAAGTTTGTGATTTTCTTGTGGTTAAACTTTCTCCTAATCCTGTTTTCTATAACTCTCCATCAGACCTTGATGGTTTGTTTCTCCTCCATATCCATATTTTCATATAATCCTAGAATGGGCTATATCGGGTGACCTTTGTACTTATCCTGCTTTCTTTTAATGTTATATATTTATTAACCTTATTTCCGATGTGGGTTTTCCTCAAAGGTATTTTCTCTTTTCAACCTTTTATTTTCAAAGAAAAATTGCAAATTGTGAGGACGCAATTTATTGAAGGAGGGGAGAATGTAACACCCCGAGCTTCCATGATACGCTTCTCATTTAATAATGCAATAGCTTGCATTGTACGCAACTTCGAGCTCTAAAACACCGCGACTAATCAAAGTAGCCGTTATGAATAGTAATATCCACTTTTTAAAATTATAGAAATTTTATATTTCAAAATGGACTTCATTTTTGTATTCGTAATATCGAAATTAGCCTATGTTGAATTTTTGGTATTTTTCTGAGAACTTCTATTTTTTATGAATAGTGAAAAATACTTAAAAACAACTTTTTTAATCAAAATAATTTATAGTGATAAATTATACTATTTAGTGGTTTTAATGTATAATTAGAATATATTTTTACCATTTTATCCAATGGTGGTCATTAGAATTAATTTAACATTGAAATTGGACATAAACAATTGTCAATCTTTTGATATAAATTGTTTCTTAAAACACGCTATTTGTTGTGACAGCGGGAATTAATTATAGAATTAATTAATGAAACTTATATGATTGGAATTTTGTAAAATAGACATCATTTTTGAATTCGGAATATCAATTATAGCTTAGGGCGAAATTTTGGCATTGTTCTGAAAAACTTCAATTTTTGATGAATAGTGAAACCACTAAGTGGTAGTTAAATAACTGATTTTTTTCGTTTAAACGAAATATTACCACTTCTGTGATTTGATTTTCAAAAATACGACATACATGGTTGTCATTAAGAAGTTAAATGTGGTTCAATGAGATTAAAATAATTTTTTGTTGAATAGTAACTTTGAAGTTCTTAATCGCGATTAGAGGTAATTAGTGTAATTTAAGGTACAAATAATGTTATAATAATATGAGATGAGCATGAAACTTGTCCTACTACTATTGGATGAGTCATGGCCGATCAAGACAACCCATGGGTCAACTTGGGGACCCCATGGAGCCACTTTAGTTGGAAAATGACATTAATATATATTTATTTAATGTTAAAATTAAATTGACACAAACATGAGTTGTTTTACTAAAACAGTTTTTAAGTGGGGTTACACAAGTCCAAATTTTGATTATAAATATTCATTAGAAATCTAAAAAGATTTCCTACATCATAATATTTTTTTTATAATTTTTAGACATTATATAAATTAAATTATTTATGACATCATGATGATGCAGCGATGACATCATTATTTAACGATTTAAATAAAATGGGAAGATAATGCAAAATCCAAGGCTTAAACTTGTCCAAAGACAATTGGATGAGGAGATTTCGAACCATTATCACCTTATCCTAGAATTATATAAGTGTGGGACCTTTAGAATCCGAAAAGCATTGTGTAATAATGTAACATTTCAATCTTTCCAAAAGAGCCCCTCCTCTCCACTTATAAAAGGCCCCCACCTCTACCACCTCATTCACACTTTCAAGATATTTGGCTCAGACAACCTCTGACCAAATACTCTCCCAACATCCCTATCTTAATCCTAGAAGCCTCACTTTGGGCAGAACTCTTCCCAAGGAAGCCTTTGGCTCAAATCAAAAAAAGAGTTACCCGATTTTGAGGTAATGTCTTCTCTAATGTTGTTTTGTTTTATTTTTGTTATCCAACCCCATAAACTCTTTTTATTCATTTCTTTTGTAACAAAACCAGTATCCTCAATATACTAGGATGTTTTTATAAGAAGGATTCGATATACACTTACACACACCTACATCTAATGGTTAAAGAACATACAGTTTCTGTGGATGGCGAATTTCTGCCTCACGAAACGATGATTGTTCAACACTCATATAACACCTTCAAAGGTAGAAATTAAGATGAAACTATATTTATATATGATATATAATGTGTTTATGTTTTACTTATGCTTCTGTATTTCTCATTTATGTTATACTTTATGTTTCCATTATGGGTAAAACGCGATAATTTCATTTTAGGAAGTGCGGACTACCGCCCCCTCAAAATGATTTGAATCGTTAATGCCATATGTGGGATGTATAAAGGATGGATTAAATGGTATTATACACTATATTATACTTTAATTATATTATAAATTTATATCATTATTATTTCATTCCATTAAATACGAAATAGAAATGAAAGTAGCGTTCAAGCGTACGTACGGCTTACCGTCTCCATGAACTGTGCATTTCATTTCTTACCTCTAAATGTTACGTAATATTACAAATGAATGTATATACTGGATATATATGATATATATGATATCTAAATCATTAATATAATGGATATTTCACCACATGAACAACTTGTAATTATAATAAGGTTATTGTTGACACAAGTACCAAAGATCGACAAAACGACTGTTATTAACTTAAATAATTACATAACGTTCATAACATTGTAATAAGTGATATAAAAAGGATAATGAAATTTAAAATGGTTCTTAATAAGGTATATATTAACTCTAGTTTATTATTCAGGAGGTTAAAGAACGGTTGAGTCAAGTCGGACAAGAGGTAAGGGAATTTCTTAACCCAACTTCCATTCTTTGGGTTAATCTCCTACTTTCAAATTATGTCATGATATTATTATGTCCTATATTGTATTTGTACATTATTTATGTGTAATTATAGTGAATACACATTATAGATGTACTTTATTTAAAAAAATGATCTTTTTAAGGACTTCGTCTCAATCCCCTTTCATTGAGGCATATTTGGTTTTATACACAACTTTCTTTTATACGGTGTATAAACCCCTTTGACTTTTACGTTTATTCAAAAGGAATCTTTTTTATACGAAGCGTTTTACTAAACGACAAAAGGGAATGTTTTTCTTTCCGTACTTATGCGGCGAAAACGACTTCTCCGCCGCCGTGACCATTATTTGGGATTCGGCTTCCTCTACAAGCCATTATTTTTTTAATGAAAAATAAATACAAAGTTTTAACTTTATTTTATTTTGGTATTGAAAATGGTTTTGAAAGCATTTTTATTATATCAATGTTTTGTATTTATATCTTGTGATTGAAATGTAGAAATGTTATGTTTCCTTTATGCATGTTTTATGTGATACGATTATGTTATGGTTTATGATATGTTTAAACCTATTCATATGAGGAATTCATTGGACTTAATAAGTGACGGGTGGAGCCCGCTATAGCTCCTCGATGCATCAGCAGGTCTCATGAGACAAACTAGTGTCTTGGCACAAGGCCTTGACAAAATATTATTTGTGGTCTTGGCACGAGGCCTTGACTACGTGGTTATGATAGTCTGGCATTATGCATTCCATCATTATGAAAGTGGTTATTGATATTGCATGTGATTATTCGACCAGTAGAATATCCATGTGAAGAAGTAAATGGCATTATCTCATTTTACTTTTTCCATATTATGTTGAAGTTCAAGTTTAAAAGGCTTTTATTTTAGTTATACATTGCCTTAAATGTTAATGTTTATTTATGAAAGCTTCCGCTATATTGTTAACCTTACTGAGCATCTGAGCTCACCCCTTTCAATGTTTTAATGTTTTTCCAGGATGTGAAGAAGTAATTTATGAGTGACCTGCAGGGGTAGTCAGAAAGGGATATGATTGTGGACTATGAAGACTTTGTTATTAGTTTTTCACTTTATGATGTAATGTAAGATTTATGAATGTATCTAGTGTTTCCAAGGCTACTAAACTAATCGGTCTTTCGAGACTTGATCTTTTGTGATCATGCCAATTTTACGAAGTAATGCACCGGCTCCGGGTAGCTGGGGTCGGGGTGTTACAGTTCAGGAGTACAGCTCGAGGAAGAGCTGTTATAAGGTGGGGAGAATGTAAGATCCCGACCTTTTCTAGAGTCAATCTCGGGCACATTTTCAGGTACTTTTGATGTTTTTAAGTACCTCTGTTTTGGAAGTAATGACTTGAGGTGCGTTTGGGTGAACTTTTTAGTAAATCAAAAGGGCCGTGGGTTTTTCACGGTTTGAAAAACCGTGTGACCAAACCGTGCAAACCAAGAAGAACTGGACAGAGAGGCACGCACGATTTATGCACAGTTTGACAAACAGTGTGACCAAACCGTGCGGACCATGCAAATCTAGACAGTGAGGTCTGTACGGCTTGCACACGGTTTGACAAACCGTGCACCACTATCCAGGAAACCATGCGTGTGGTTTTTAATTCCGTAAATCCTTTTTAAAACCACCCAAACCCCAGGACTTCTTTATTTTCCAACCTTGGATTGGGATTGGAAATTTATATGTGTTTCCAAATCCTCTTAGAGAGATTATAAGGCGATCCAAACACATTTTCTCAAGATTGAAGGCTTGGATTGAAGATCCACTCTCCTTTCAATAAGTAGATTTCATCATGTTGTTTCTTTAGTTCTTTCCTCTATCTTTCCTTGATCTTTTCATGGGAGATTTGCATCATTTACATGGATCTAAACCTATGATTTAAGGTATAGATCTAGGATTGTGGATCTAGATCTAGTTTTGCAAGATCTTAATGCCTTTGATATTATTTTTGGTTTTAAGGATTTAGATCCAGAACTTGATCGACGACGTTGTGACGCTCAGATTTTGGGGATTTTTGTTGGGCTAACTTCCATCAATAAATCAAGGTAGGTGGTCTAAATCCAATCCCACAGTCTCATCTTGTTAGGCGTATGAATTTGTATAAATTTCGTGGAATAAATAATTAATTGGTGGTTTGTTTATTCGGTTCTTTGTGAATTGTGGATCGAGTTTAATATGGGTGAGAGTTATGATGGAAGGATAAAGATGATTAAACATTTGAATATGGTTGAATATGTGAATTGGTTATTTGTTTTGAAAAGGGGTTGTGGGACACAAATAGATGCTACTAATACCCACATAGTTTCTAGAAATGGCGTTCTAGAACCAATGACATGCATGGATTTGATATTTTATGGGACAAGGACTGATGCTCCAAATACCCATGGGGTTGTGAGATAGGGACTGATGCTCTAAATACTCACATGTGTGCTAGACAGGACGTTCTACACTTTTTCATTTATTTTGTAGTATGGTTTCATTTGGATATTCATAAACTTAATATTGTGACATAGTAATTATGAATCGAACAGGGGAAATGGTTTAGGATCCTACACGGGCCGAAGCAGGCATTGCATTTTGGTTGTTCTCAGGAACCTGCATATTTAACGTATTAAAGAAAGGTTAATTGGATAAATATAAATGTTTTCCCTATTGTCTTTCTTTATTATTAATACAACTGCATACACTACTTATGACTAGATTTTTTTGACACTGTTGGTGGTAATCTACTGAGTCGTACTCACACCCTACTCGGGCCGCCTGATTGGTACCCGAATAGACTTTGTTTTTATAGGACAAGACAAGGGCAAGAGCCCTTGTTAGAGTGATGTTTGAGGTTGGAGCATGGAAGAGGGAACCAGACGTGGGTTGTGACCCGTTTGGAGTCATTGTGTCCTTACTTTCAATTTCATTGTAGACACTTGGTACTTGCATATTCATATCAAGTTTTACCTTTCAATTGAGTATTGTATTTCTAGTTTTGATTATGCTAGTGACATTGTACTGTTATATTTATATGTGTTTCTGCTATTGCTTGGTTACTTCCGCTGGTATTTTATTCTGATAACAGATGGTATAGTCTCCCCAAGACCGACTTACTAGACCCTCGCTTCTAGTCAGCAACCTCTGGCATACGGGGAGGCGTGCTTGAGGGCTTATGACCAACCGGCTCGAAGCACCGTTCAGTGGCTCCCAGGTCGGGACGTTAAAAACCCTAACCACCACAACATGGGGACTACACGGTGTGTGTTCCTAGACTATACATCGTATATGTCAAGATTTTCCAAAAATCCAATAACTCTTCATGTGTCTCACCCTCACCTCCTCCACCACTAGACCTGCCACAAAATCAGTCGAGGAGCTTGTATATTGAGTTGACTGAGCCCAAAACATTTCCAGTGGATAGATTCCGGGCACCTAAAACCAATGTGGATCATCCCCATCACACTATACTGTCGCGTTGTCTCACCCATGGATGGAAACCCATGATTAAACCTCTAATCCATGTCTCAAACACCCATATCCTGCATCACATCATGATCTAATAACAAAACCCCAATCTCTAAATCATTCACACATTCACCGTAAATTTGGTGGTTCGATCACACTCGAATCCGGCCCAACAATGTCAAACCATGACCCCGTAGTACAATGAAGAAGAATTAAAATAATAGTGGGGAAAATAATAAGAATTAAGTGAAAAAAATCATTGGTTGGTGTGATCAGGTCCAACAATTTCATAATGAGGATACCAGGGTGAAACTAGGGGTGAAAAAATTAAAATAAATATTCAGGATCATGCGAAGAACAAAAAACAACGAAAAATAAGCATATTATAAAATAAATGATTAAAAAATAAAAAATATTGGAAATTAATGAAATAAGTTTCCCTACCTTGAGTTTGGATTGATAACAAATGAATAACGGGTCTGTACTGTTATTGTTGGCGAGATCTAGGAACTTAATTAATGAAGACGAATCCTTTGAAAAACAATCACCGCTCCACGATCCGTTTTCATTCATCAATAGCTCACCTCTTTCGATCCTATAATATCTCAAGGTTATATGTAAAATCCTAGGAATTCATCATAATGATGTATCTATAGAGGAGGTTTATAATTTGGGTTGCTAAATAAATAAATTAAATTAATTAATAAATTCACTTAAAGCACCCTCCAACGGTCACCCTCAACCGAACATACGACGTTGAACAACTTTATGTCATTCCTAGTTTAAAACCCACATTAAAGAATCAATTATGATCTTATATTTCCCATATGAGGTCTTGATCAATAGTAATAACCATGTATTCTAAAAATATGTGTGTGCATGCTTTAATATATATTAATATTTTTAATATATAAATTCAGGATCCTGCGACACCCAAACACAGTGCCAACTCCAAGGAAAAAATCTATAGATATATTTTAAAATATTCAATGGATAAAACTACTAAAAATATATTCAATATGAATAACATACAATTTTCCCACAATATAAATTGAAACATAAACAACCCCGATAAAAAGTTGGATTGCAATGTAAACCCTTACATCAGTCTTATGATTAGTTAAACATGTTCTAACCTCTAGTATAATAAATTTAAATTTATCATAAATACATATTAGAATAATATTTACATATATCTTACTATATACCATTCATTTATCATTTATTATCACATGTTTATTAATAATTCTTTGTTAAAATCAATATTTGGGTGTTAACTATTATGTTTTCCATACATATTTCAGTTTGATGATTATGATCATTGTGACTTGGTAAAGGTTATATAATATTAATAATTTCATAAATATCATATTTATTTATTATTTAAAATTTATAACCATCCATTTAAGGTGGTGTTGAAAAATGAAATACATCGCTTTATGGAGGCGGTAGTTTACACGTATACACATGTGATGTTTTCATTTTTCCATGATGGAAAGAAAGGAATGTAGAAAAATAAATTATCATTATAGAATCATAATTATAACATAAATATAATATATATTCATCAAATCAACATATATAACCATCCATGATAGGTGGTGGTGAGAAATGAAATACATCACTTCAGGGAGGTAGTAGTCTGCACATACACATGAGGCACATTTTCATTTTCCATTAAAAAAAATGGAGGTAGATAATGATTGTTCCATAAAAAAAGTATACTAATGATATGGATTCCATTATTTTTATGTGTTTATAAAATATTTAGATGATGTGGAAGAAGAAATAAACTTTAAATAACCCAGTTAGGTTGACTACATATTCCTTGGGAATCCTTCTTTAGATCTCTCCTTAAGCCTTTTAGGTTAGTTTTTTGTGAGACCATAACCTATAGATCATGTATAAGAATTTTGGGTAGTGATTTGGGTTGATCTTGGTCAAGATAATATTTTTAATTTTTATGGATTAGTTAGTAGAGGAGGTGGCCTTTTATAAGAAATGAGTGTCACCCTTATATATCCTTAACTTTAAAATAATATAAAGTCGTTTTCATTTGAATTTGGAACCAAAATGAGCCCAATTTAGAATATAAGATTATGGAAGGTCAAAATTCACTCAACCAATAAAATAAATATAATTTTTTTGTGACATTTTAATCCTTATCACTTAGTTTCACTTCTTTAACCATATTAGCCTTTACCGTGATGACTTAACATTTACCATGGTAAGTATTATTTATGTCTGTAATGACCATAGATTTTTTATGTGTGTTATGAGTTAATTTTAGACCTTATTAATGATTTTTTGAACTATTAATTAGTTTTTATTAGCTTTTAAATTTTATGGTTAGTTTTGGAGAGTTTTTAAGCCTTTTAAGGTTTCATGGTTGGAGAATGGTTTGACCAAACTGTGCTGATGCACCAGGAAAGTGTGAGGATTACTATAGAAGAACATGTGGTGAATCATGGTTAAGATGCATAGTTAGATGAAACCATGAAACCTATCATTAGAAACCAAGAAACTCATTACAGTGGAAAAATCATGATTGGAACTTGGTTGATAAACCGTTCGACAAAATAGTGCGGGTTTCCTAAGAAGGCAATAAGACTATAAAGTTTCGAAGGATCAAATAACAATTAAGAAGGGGGGATGGGGGTGAATCAATTTCTCAATTTTATAAGTTTCAATAATTTTAAAATACTTAACTCATGCAACCTGTTAATTTTTATATTCTTATATTATTTTAGTAAAAAATCATGTATGAAAAGGTAGGAAATCAAGTAAATCACGTGAGATTTACAAGGTTCGGGCTCAGTGTGAGAACCTATATCCTTTCCATTACCACTCCCTTAGGTATATGGAAATTCACTATAATGAATAAGTGAATAAAACTGGTACCAAATCCCCTTATACACCTTCTATATTCTGATAGGAATGATTATACCGACTCTCGTCAATTTACAAAGTTTTCTTACAAATAATTGATCCAAAAAAAGAATAAAGATATTTTTAAACTTCTCTATAAATTATTTGTCCAAAATCCTCAGTTCAATGTGGTTGGTTCTGATTCTCTCAGTATGACGAATGTAGTTTTGATGAACTCAGTACGATGAATTTAGTATGATGAAATTCGTATAATGAACCCATTCTCAATCTATAATACTCAAACTCTTCTCAAATAATCAGTATGATCTTCCTTAGTCTAATAAATAAAATTTTCAGATGTCCGACCTTCTAATGTGGTCTCAATCCAAAAATATTACTTTAACATGAATTCTATAGTGCTCCAAATTTTTTCTCACATGAAAAGTTTCAAAGTAAAAATGTATTGCACTTCTATTTATAGGCACCTCATAATGGAAAAGGTGGTAAACTTGAAATTTTTTCCCTCTATATCAAATTTAAAAACTGTGAGATCTATGCGTATTCAAATTTCAAGTTTGACCACTTCAAATATTCAAAAATATTCTCAAATATTCTTTATTATTCTTTGTAATCATCCTTCTTAGAATTCCTAACCTTTATTAAGTTTGATGGAACCTCCCCTGCTCATTATGATGAAAATTCCTCAGTTCATTATGATGAAACTTTCTCAACTCATTATGATGGAACTTCTATGCTCATTATGATGGAACTTCCTCAGCTCACTACGAATTGACTTTCCTCATCAGAGTTAGTATGATTGAATTTTCTTCTCATAGTCAGTTTGATTGAATTTCCTTCTCAGTGTCAGTCTGATTGAATTTCCTTCTCCTAGTTAGTATGATTGACTTTCTTTCCTAGAGTCAGTCTGATGGAAATTTCCTAGCTTCATTCCGATGGAATCCTTATAACGATAGAATTATCATTACGATGGAATAATCATTATGATGGAATTATCATTATGATGGAATTATCATCATAATGGAATTATCATTATGATGGTAAATACACTCTAAAACTTTGAAAATATTTAAACTTCATCATCTATAACTCATTAATACTTATAAAAAATTCTATTCGCAGTACTTTTGAGTTTCATGAAAAATTTATCTTGATTCTTGGATCTGATTCAATCTTTATGATTACTTTATTTATTCAAATGTTTTTATAATGAGAGTTTTCATGATTTATGAGAACTTAAATATTGTAAAAACATATTCTGACTTTCATAGGAAATTATTATGACTTCCCTTACTTTTAGAAACTCCTTTATTCCCAACCAAAACTCAACATAATTGGAAGCATATATTCTCTCCCTTTTATTTATAAGTCTTTCATCACAAGTGTTATAGAAAAATTCCGACTTTTGATAATTACAAACCAGTAAAGAATCATCTGACTTAAGGTTATAAATTTTAAGAACTTTCAAACTCCTGACATTATTATCTTAATTCAACCTCTTATGAAATTTTTTGACTTTATAACTCAGAAACTTATTTCTAATAAACATCGTGTCTGATTGATCTTGAACTTCACACCAATGGATCTGAGACTCATAATATTTATGATAAAAAACTTTAACTTTATTCTGAATTTTGATATTGGTGATGCTCAGTCTGATACTTTTCTTCTGGTGCTTCTCATTTTGATCCTCTGTGTCTAGAAAAAAAGTTTCTCAAAAAACAAAACTTTTCTCCCCCTTTTATGTTTAGGTTTGAACATTCAACAACTTTCACCAATTTTTCAAAAATCATTATTTTAAAAAATATTAGTTGTCAGAAAACATAAAACTTTGTTAAAACAAAAAATATCAAAGGTTCTTCGATATCCCCCTTTGTATTTTTTTAAAAAAAATTATTAATATATTTTTTAAATCACCATTTTTCACTCATACTTTTTCATAATTTTTTTTAAAATAACTCAAAGTTTTCTATTGTTATCAAAACAAATTCCTTATCAAAATATATTTTCCTAACAACACACTAGCATAAAAAGTAATGTTTTTGAAGTAATTCCATCCCTTGGTGATTTTGTTTTCATCCATGTAAAGATAAGGTCCCCCTCACTATTATCTTTTATCACTTTTATTTTTCTCTCCCCCATTATATGATAACCAAAACATTATATTCATAAAATAAAGATAAGTAAAAAACTTATTACAAAGTACAAAGTTTTTACTTTATCTCCCCCCTTTTCAACATAATAAAAAATATAGTGGGAGTGTTCCTTATGATATTTAGAGAGTCATTGGAGGAGGTTGAACATGAATTTTCATCTTCAACTCAACAAACCTTTCTTTTGGAATTTCCTTTATGAATATATAAGCAATTTGATATTTTGTTGAGATATATTCGAGAAAAACATCTCCAGTAGAAAATTTATCCTTTATAAAGTGAAAATTTATATCATTTTTTTATCTTGAATGTTGGAAATTATTTTTAGAAAGATCAATTGCACTCTGATTATCACAAAGTATCTTAAATGGTTTAGAAACTTTTAATTTCAAATCTTCTAGATGAAATTTTATCCACAACATCTAAGTACAAGCCTAAGTAGACACAACATATTCTAATTCTGTTGTGCTCAAATTTACTAAACTTTATTTCTTACTATGACAACTTACACAACATTCCCCCTATAAAAATGTTCCTTATAAGGTTGATTTTCTATCATTATAATCTCTAGCCCAATTGGCATATGTATAACCATGAAACTTCATCTCACAATTTCTTTTTCATAAAAACTCATATGAATTTATTCCATTGACATATATCATAATTCTATTTTCAAACAACATATGTGATTATTTTGGATTACTTTGATACTTGAAACAAAAAGTTACAACATAAAAAATATCAGGTATTGAGGTTGTAAGGTAAAATAGACTTCCTATCAACTTCCAAAAGTCTTTCTAAATCACAAATTTTCTGAAATCATATTTTCTCAACTCCATCCCTACTGATATAGGAGTAGAAAATTATTTGAATTTAACCATGCCAAATTTTTTTAACAATTCCCTAACATACTTTTATTGAGATAGGAAAATGTATTTTTCTTTTTGTTAAACTTGTAAACCAAGGAAGAATGTTAATTCTCCCAACATTGACATCTCAATTTTCTTTTTCATTTATTCAATAAATATTTTTAAACAAACTTCTCTATCCCAAGTAAAAATTAGATCATCCACATAAACAATTACAATTAGAGTTCCAGAGTCAACATATTTCACATATAAGTTGATGTTAACTCTTCCTTTAGAAAAATTCAACATTCTCAAACAATTTTCAAGATTATAATACCATGAACATGGAGATTGTTTCATCCCATACAAAGATTTATTCAATATAAAATATTTGTTTTCATCCTCATCAAGTAGAAACCCACAATTTTGTTCAATGTAAACTTCTTCTTCAATTTCTCCATTGAAAAATTCTAACTTTACATCTATCTGATATACTTTTTAATTATGGTTTATAGCCACTACTGGAAACATTATAATAGTTTCTAACCTTAAAATGGTGGAAAATATTTCATCAAAATCCACACTTTCCACCAGTGTATAGCCTTTACAAACAAGTATTTATTTGTTTCTTAAAACTTCCCCATGTTCATTCCACTTGTTTCTATACACCCATTTTTTCTGATAAATTTTTTACCTTTTGGAAGTTTAAAAAGTTCCCATGTTTCATTTTTTTCAATTTTATCCAACTCTTAATTTATAGTATTCACCCATTCTTTGTGTTGAATAGCTTTTGAGGCTAATTCTGGTTTAACCTTTGAGATGAGTGAAGTTTTATTTTTTATTCTCAACTTTCTTCAGGTCTGAACTAGGTCCTTCTGATTCCCAATAATATTTTAAGTCACAACTTGTTTTTATAAATTATAAAATTTTAAATTTCTTATTCCTAGTTCACTTTCCTCATCACACGATTCAAATGAATCTTCACACACATTACTTTTCTCACTTTCAATTTCATTAGAAACTTTCAATTTTTCTTCCTCAACATTCTTAGATTTTTTTTAAAGAAGTTGGATTCTCAATAACTTTCACACAATACGAGTCCACAAAATTTTGTAAATTTTTGTTCCAACATTTTTAACTTATTTCATTGGGTGAATAATTTAAAAATATTCCTTCTTCGTCTTTCTCATCATACTTTCTCAGATCTGAATTTTTTATTTTAAGTAAACATATAATTAAAAACAATTTGAAGTAATTAAATAAAGGTTTTTAATTATACAACATTTCATAAGAATTCATGTTAGATTTAGGCCTTAACAAACATCTATTCTGAACAAGTACAATATTATTAACATCTTCTCTCCAATAGAACTTTGAAAGTTTTTATTCTGCTAACATGATCCTTTTCATTTCCACCAAACTTCTATTTTCCCTTTTTGATACTCCATTTAGTTGTGGGGTGTATGAAGAACTATAATAATGTTTTATTTCATGATATATTACATAAGTTTCAAACTTATTTCAATTAAACTCTATTCCATTATTTGTTCTCAGGTTCCTTATATAAACCCCCATTTCTTTCTCACCTTTTTTCTGAAGACTTTGAACATTTATAAATTCTATGAATTTTGTTTCATAAACCTGGTGTTTTTTCATCCGAGTGAAATAATCAAGAAAAGTGATAATGTAAATATCCACTTTTGTTGATTGATGCATCATCTGCCCACATAAATTGGAATGAATAAGTTGAAGAGGTCTGATAGATTGAATCTCAACTCTCTTATGAATTTTATTAGTCATCTCACTTTTTTGAAAAGTTAAAAAAACATATTATACTATTATATTCAATTCTATAAAGTTTCAAACAACATCAACCTTATAATTTTTTTTTCATGTTTTTTTACCCAAGGTGGCAAAGTCTTCGGTGCCACAACTTATTTTCATCTTCAGCACTTTAGTAACATAAGTTGTTAAATTATTCTATTTGAAATATATTACCACTAGTTCTTTCTCCTTTTTTACTAACTTTTCCATGTTTCACACTTTTGATAATGAAAGAATATTTTCTAAAGATAACTTAATTTATATTATAACAAATTTGACTTACACTAATTAAGTTATGTTTTAGTCCATCAACAAACAAGACTTCCTTAGATTTCAACTTTTCAGCTTCAATATCAGTTATTCTGATTCCTCTGATTTTTAAGGAACTATCATTCCCAAAGTTGAAAACACCTCCACCATGATTTTAAACATGTTTCATGATTTTTAAATCACCTATCATGTGTGTAGAACAACCACTATCAAGTGTCCATGGTATTTTCTTTTTTACTCACTTTTAAGGTAGTCTTGACACCAAAGGATATTTCTTCATCTTTCTTCTTTCCTACTTCATTTTCTTTTTTTGCATACAATAATTTTCCTCGAAGAGTAGTCATAAGTTCTTAAGAAATATGACTTGGTTGATCACATCTTCTACATACTTATTTAAGATAGTCAAAATGATTATTCATTGGAATGTTTCTAACATCTTGAGAATTCACTTTTTCATATTTCTGTAAGTAAGGAAAGTTACTCATTCTAATTTCACTATTTCTTCTACTCTGATCAATCATTATTCTGGGTAGAGATAATTTGTTTAAAAAATTATAATACCTATTTAAATATATTCCACAATACCAACAAAAACTATCCAATCTTGATTTTAAATCAAAGTAAGACATTTCTCTGTAGAAACTTTGTTGATGTTGATAACTTATTTCTTCTCTAACATACTCTGGGCGTGGACCATATTTCCTACTAAGGGAGTTTTTAATTTTTTTAGATATTATAGGTTTCTAACATCCCTTATCAAAACATACTTTCCCTACACTTTTCTTCTCACTAAAAATGTGTGAAAAATTATATGAAACATTATTTTTGGTGGGTAAGGATTTAACCTTATTCTTGATTTGAACTTTATCTACAACATTAGATGTCTCTACTTTCACTTATTAAGATTTGTTGAAGTTTTCATTCATCTTCCTCAAGGTACTTTTAGACTCAAGAAGTTTCGATTGAAAATTGTTGCCTTATTCTTTTTTAGCATCCATCCTCTTACTGATATATTCAACCATCTTTACCAATTAAGAAATTATAAGTTTGTAAGTTAATATCTCCCAGATGTATTCTTCTTATTTCTTGAAAACATGTTTTCCTCCTTCAAAAAAATTTACACCATCTTTATTTACCATTCTAATTTCTTTCTTGAGTGATCTATTTTGCACAAGACATGCAACAAGATATATTCTAAGATGATACAATCTGTAAGATTCTTTACCTCCTTCTTCTTAATTATTTGAGGAGCCTTCAATTTTTTTCAAATTTTGAAATGAATGTTCTAACATTTTATATAATTTCATCTTCTAAAGAATTGTTTTTAGTTGAGTATGATTCGTCTTTCTTACTCAACATACTTATCTTGTTCCTAATAAACTTCTTCTTGTATTTATTGGATGACTTTTCTTATTTAATTTTTTTTCACTTTTTCATCTAGGATTTTCATTAAAATCATCTCGATATTCTCCAACATTATTCTTGTGACAATTCCTAGAAAAATGTTTTATTCTACCACACTCAAAACATTTTAGAGTAATTTTAGCTCCATACTTTCCTCTTCCTCTTCTATAGTTATTGGATATAAGAGACATGATTTTATCATTTAACTCATCATCCTCTTTATATTAGGAATCACAAGGATCAATAACTTCAACCTTTTGAATCTTCATTTTTCTCATATATTAAAAATCTATTTCATCTTTCATATTCTTTTTGATCATTGGAGCTTTTATCATTTCATAAGCAATAAGAAAGTTATGAAATTCATCAAGAGATAAATCATATTTATCTTATAATGAGGAAATTTTAGAATCAAACCTGTCTATAAAGTTTCTCATAAGTTTATTCACTATTTTAGAATCTTATAGAGCTTCTTTGAATCATATGATATTGTAAACAATTTCATTTACCCAAGTAAAGTATCCATCAATATTTTTTTCATCTCTCATTCTATGTCTTCAAACTTACTACCCCATATTTGTATCTTTTCTTCCTTCACTTTAGTATTCCATTCAAAAATAATTTTCAGATATCCCACATACTCTTCGAGGTTTTTTGACCCACCACCTTTATATAAATTTTTTTGGATTGATACATAAGAATAAAATTCCTGTAACGACTCAAAAATTCATGAATAAAAATTCATTTTTTTTATTTAATTTAATGTCTTATGGATATAAAAAACACATGAACTATTTATTTATTTATTTTTGGGTATAAATGACCGTTAAGTATCATTACCATTGATAATATATCCATTGAATAGTGATAAAAAATTGTTATAAATTTAAGGTTTTTAAAAAGAATCCTTTCAACACAGATAAAGGAGAAGATGATCTCATCCAGTAGAGTCAAGCTATACGAAGATCATTTTTTGGAGCTTGGTAAAGAGGTACCGTCATTGGGATTCACTCTTGACCAATCCCAAATTGAGGTTCAACACGTTAAGATTGAACAGAATCACCTACGGGAGAAGTGGAAGTTAATAGAGATTACCACCCGATCGATGTTATCTGAGCCGCCCCAAGAGTTTGTCACCATCGAACACCTTACCCTTAGGTATTATGAGGGTGTTATAAGGGGTTATGTAACAAGGAATTAGTTAATTTTAGTGTAATAAATTTTTATAAACAAAAGTTTTATTCCATCAATTCTTGTATGAGAATAGTTTTTCTTAAAAATATAATGAATTAGATAAATTGATTTTTTAGGTAAAATGGTAGAAATATATAAATTATTATATTAAACTGAGGTTTTATTATTATTTTTATTATAATATTGTTATAATAACTCTCATTTTAATTATTAGTGGTGATTATATTCCTTATTGTTTTTACTCTATAAATTATTAAGTATTCAGTTTATTAAGAATTATATTTTCATACAATAAAACAAAAATTTTATTTTTAATTAAAGAACTTATTTTGATGAATTAATGGTTTTTTGGAATAAATAATACTTTAATAAAATATTATTATTATATAACTTTTAAATATAAATAATCATATAATTGTTATGAAGTCAAATGTAATTTTTATTAAGGTTTGGAAACCTTTTTTTGTCAAAACCTGTTAATTTGCAATAAATGAAAGTTTTTATTTTAAAAGTGGAAATTCACATATTTAGAAAATTATTTAGATAAAATAAAAAATATTTTTGGAATCAGGATGTTGAAATTATCCAATGGTGAATTTTTCATAATTTTATGAGACAATCAATTTTTTGGGTAAAAATTAAATACTGTATAAATATATAATGTCTTTTATGACATCAAAATGAACCAATAGTGATGTAATTAAATACTATAAAACTTATTTTAGGACAATATATGTTTTAACTTTAAAATAATGTAATTTCATATTTGTTTGATTAATTTTATAAAGCTTTAGTGGACCCTCCAAAACTTATAAAATATTTTAACATTTTAAAATGATTTCCTTGAGAGTGTAATTCACCTCCACATAATCAAGCCTCATATTTTAATAAGTTTGGACATTGACCTTAAAAAATAATTTTTTACACTTAAATTTTGTAAAAACCGTGGGAAAAACCATAGTATGGTTTGTGGTTTTGAATAATTAATTATATAGATTCCAAAACCTAAGTTTGTGAAATATTAAAGAATTCTCCTCTCTTTTCCTATATAAACCCTCCCTTGATCCCACTTCTATTCACTAAAAACCCTTGGATCACGTCCCTAATCTCCCCTAATCTCTCTAGAATCCTTCTAATGTGCCCCAAGCTCTCAAGAATCCCCTCATCAAGCTCTTGAAGTCACAAACTCAAGTAAGGGATTTCTTCCATTCTCATTTTGTCTAAGTTTCTTTATGATGTTATACCATTTTATTTTCAATTAAAAATTTTGGGGTATGATTTATTACCTCACCCATAATTCCATAATTTTGTTTTAATGATGAGAGACCTACTTATCTCTCATTAATCCCTCCCATGTATACCCGTTACCATGCCGATATTTCATAAGAGTTATTCCATTTCTCCACTTTCTTCAAGTTTCTTTATTATGTTACGCCTTCTATTTCCTAATTACATGTGTTGGGAAATGTATCTATATGATAACGTTAATAAAAATTTCATGAACATATTTTTAGATACCCCCTTCTCTCCCATCAACAATTTTTATAAATTTTTATGTCACACCATTATGCTGCCGAAATTGCACCATGATTTTCCAAGCCAAAATCAATGTGTAGTGAATACCATACCTATTTATCTATCAAGGGTATTCACTTTTATGAAATTATACATATTTAATGATACATTCACGTATTTATTCCACATTACTTTATCATGGAATAAATTATGATGTTGAATGACTCCATGTTATATGATCCATGTGGCACACTTATGCATGAAATGAAATGTTTATAAAGGGTGTGCCCTGATAGTGATCCAATGCATTGGGTAATGTTTAGTATTATGATACGCTAGGTGAAATGAGTTTTTAATCATGCTAATTCAAGTGAAATGAGGGTTTACTCATGCTAATTAAAGTTAAATGAGGGTTTAATCATGCTAATACATGTGCAATGATCCTTGGATCATGCTAATATCATGTTGTATGTTGTTGCCACATTTCCAATGTTATGTTAACCATGATATATCATGACCCTATTTTAATGTTTCTATTAGGATCCATTGATATTCCTATTTCCTAACATGTACTGTATTCTTCTTATTATGACTTTTTTACTCTCTTACTGGGCTTTATAGCTCACCTTTTTCTTATGTATGTCCTCAAGTTGTCTCATACAATGCTAAATAAAAAGGAATGTTGTTGTCATGTAAAAGAAGTTTTCAATAAAGATGTTGTATTTTATTTCTTAAGTTGTCATGTAAAGTTCCTAATTTCCCCAGACACTAGAACTCTCGATCCTCAGAGTTTCCACATTTACAATGTTATGATAATCATGCTATATCATGCCCCTATATTAATGTTTATCTTATGCTCCATTGATATGCCCATTTCCTAACATGTACTATATTCTTCTTATTATGACTTGTTTACTCTCTTACTGGGCTTTATATCTCACCCTTTTCTTATGTATGTCCTCAGGTTATCCCATGAAATTCTAAGTATGAATGAATGTTGTGGTCATGTAAAAGATGTTTTCTATAAATATATTGCATTTTATGTCTTAAGTTGTCATGTAATGTTCCCAATTTCCCATGACACTAGACCTATCAATCCTCAGAGTTGTATTAAGTGAAAGTTTATGTAATAATTCATGTTAAACTATGTAATAAAGAGTAGAGTTTTTATAATTCCTATATTTTCCATAAACTTTGATATTTATCTTATTAGTAAAAGTCATCGGGGTATCTTTCTCAATAGGTGGAAACCCAATTGTAGCATCATCAAAAAATTCTAGTCCAAGAGATGGGAGATAAGGAATCATCCTATTTTTCCATCCATAATAGTTTTTCCATCAAACATATGAATTCCTCTACTATTTATGGAATTGATATTATCCATGATAAGGATTAAACAAAGGAACCTTCACTATGTTACCAATTGAATCCCCAAAGGATCAAATAACAACTAAGACGGGGGGGGGGGTTGAATCAATTGTTTGCTTTTATAAGTTTCAATACTTTTAAAAAACTTAACCCGTGAAACTAGTTAAATTTTATATCCTTACATTCTTTTAGTACATACTCATGCATGTAAAAGTAGGAAATCAAGTAAGTCATGCGATATTTAAAAGGTTTTTCCTCAGTGTGAGAACCAATATCCTTGTCATAGCCACTCCCATGGGTCTATAGAAATTTACTATAATGAAGAAGTGAATAAAACTTGAGCCATTTCTTTTTAGACATCTTCTATCTCCCAATAAGAATGATTATACTAACTCCTGTGAGTTTAAAAAGATTTATTATAAATAATTGATCCAAAATAAAATAATAAAAACTCTGTTCAAACTGCTTCACAAATTCTCTATCTTGAATCCTCAGTATGATGTGGTTAGGTTTGATTATCTCAGTCCGATGAAGCTAGGTCTGATGGACTTTGTCTGATGAATTTAGTATAATGGAATCAATATGATGAACTCATTATCAATATTCATTACTCATACTCTACTCAAATTCTTAGTCCAATCTTCCTCGGTATGATTAAAAAAGCTTTCAAATTTCTGACCTTCTAACGAGGTCTCAGTATTGAAGGATAACTTTGACACAAATTTTGTAGCACTTTAACTTTTTCTCTCACATGAAAAGTTGAAAAGTACGAATGTACTGTGGTTATATTTATAGGTTCCTCAGAATGGTAAAGGCGGGAAACTTGAAAACTTTCCCTGCTATCTAAAATTCAAAAACTTCAAGATCTACACATATTTAAATTTTCAAGTTTGACCACTTAAACTATTCACAAATATTCTGGAATCTTCTTGAGACTTATATTTAAGAATATTTCTTGGACTTCCTAACCTTTCTTTTTCCCTATGGAACCACCTCATATTATAATGATAAAACTTCTTTAGCTCATTATGATGAAACTTCCTTATTCATTACTATGGAACTTCCTCAGCTCATTACGATGGAACTTCCTCAGATCATTCTGAATTGACTTTTTTCATCATAGTTTGTCCGGCTGACTTTCCTTATCAAATTCAGTCCGATTTACTTTTCTTCGTAGATCCAGTTTGATTGAATTTCTTTCTTAGAGTCAATCTGATTGACTTTCCTTCTTAGAGTCAGTCTGATGGAGATTTCTCAGCTTCAGTCCAATAGAATCCTCATAATTATGTAATTCTCATTACAATAGAATTATCATTATTATGGAATTCGTATTATGATTTAATTCTCATCATGATTTAATTATCATTATGATGGAAAATCCACTCTATAACTTTGAAATTCTTAAAACCTCATTAGTTATAACTGATTCTGACATCTGAAAACTTTTTTACATGGTACTTACGAATCCCATGAAAACTTTTTCTTAATTTTTGGAACCAATACAATATTTAATATTTCTAAATTTCTTAAAAATATTTTATCATGATATTTTTAATGATTTATGAGAACTTCAAGACTGGAAAATCATCTTCTAAATTTCTTTGGAAAGTATTATGAGTTCCCTTACTTTCAACACCTCCTTTATTTCCAACCAAAAATAAATAAGATTAGAAGCAACTATTCCCCACATTTTCTTAATAAGTATTTCATCACAAGTTTTATAGAAAAATTATGACATTTTAGAATTAAAAATCATGAAATCATCTTTTAAATTAAGGTTAGAAAGTTTTAGAACTTTCAAACCACTGACATCACTATCTTCATTAAACCTCTTCAGCAAAATTCTGAATTTCTAACTCAGAAAATTATTTCTAACATTGTGTATGATATATCTTGACCTTCATGATTATGGATCTAACAATGATGATGTTTTTATTCAATAAATGTAAATTTCTGATGACTTTTACGACTAGTGCTGCTAATTTTGATACTCTGCATCTGGTGCTGCTCAGTTTGATCCTCTGTGTTTGGAAAATAGTTTTCTCAAAAAAAAAATCTCACCCTTTATGTTTAGGTTAAAACATTAAACAAATTTCACATATTTTTCAAAAAAAATATTTTACAAAAGATAATTTTTCGAAAAATAAAAAACTTTTTTAAAACAAAATATCACAGAGGTTATTCAGCTTCACATGGTTGGAACACAGGTTGTCTCATTGAGCAGTAAAACCATGTGAATGTTGATTAATGATATGTAAATCCTCTTATATGGAAATAAGTCATCTAAATTGAATGATTATTCTTCCTAAATCCTTACCTATTAAACCTATAGACTCCACATGATCTCCTCGGAAATTTCATCCCCTTATGAGCTCGATTCTGGTGGATCCAAGCATGTTGGTGATTGAGGAATTAAGGTATGTGATCCCTGAAACATTGTTCTTCATGGTTATTCTAGATCCACCCTTATTTCCTTGATATGAAACATATATTTAGCTCATCTTGTAAATATCTATGGTTTTCAATTCCATATAACAAATAATTCTTGGATTATTTCTAGAACAATTATGGATCTATTATGTCGTTGAAATCTATTTGATCAATCTCATATCAAGAATAATTGGTGGATTTTGAGTGGTATGTTGGTGAATAACCTTTTCTATTAGCCTATAAACTTCTTTAATCTTGTTCTAAAACCTTGATGTGATTAATTGGGATCAGTTCCGATGGTTCTTGGTGTGTGGGATAGATCCGTTTAGAGCTCAGGTGTGACTCGGGTATAGGTCCTTGATGGGTTTTGGATTTTTTTATCATCAAAATAAAGGTTGGAAGTCCCTTACCATATTCAATGCTTGTATACTCTTATTTCTTTGATATGATACTTTCATTGGTGTAGCTTGATTGACCATTCTTGATAGTGATCTTGTGGGTGTGTGACCCATATATGATGCTTCATTCCATGAGTATGCATATGTAGCTTATTACCATGTTTTATGTTAATCACATGTACTTGTATGTTGCTACTGATTCACATGATGACATGTATTTTTTGCCTATATATGATCTACCCTATTATGTGTGATTATTATACAATTAGATTTATCACTACTAGTATTTGAAATAGATGTACTATCATGATATTGTTTTCCCTTAGAGGAGGAGTGTGTACGACATGTGAAAATGACGTTGATGGAATTGAAAAAAAGGTAGGGGCATGATGACCTATAGGCCAGACCCATGGCAGTGGAAGAAGGGGTATGATGACCTTGTGACCTAAAACATGATATAGATTCGATATAATAACTTTGAGACCTGACCTGTGACTGAGATAGGGTTTTATGCTCTTGATGCCTAACATGTGATGGAGATAGAATGTGATGGCCTTGTGGCCAGATCTAACTTGATTCCATATGAATGTTAAAGACATGTTCAATAGCCTTTTAGATAACTCTTGATCACTCCCAACATCCTTTAAGATTATCCTTCTGGCATGGAGTTGAAGTAGGTATGACCAAGGATCGTGGTAGCTTGGTTAACACACTAACACTTCATATATTTTTGTTATTGCTTTCTCATGAATTTATGTTTACATGGAATAGACATGTTATACTTTTTCACTCATGTTAAGGATGAATTAGTGGTGTTCTACTAGTATTTATCACTCACACTCTGCACATGCATCTTGATGCACATGCATACTTCATGATTAGGGATCTAGGTAAGGGAAAGGGGCCCACAATTGATAGTTGAGTTGAGGAGTAGAGGGTTGTTTGAAGTACCAGGATGGAATCTGAAGTATTTCTATAACAATTTATTTATTTATTTATTTTCTTACACTTTATATGCTCCAGTTTGGATTACCACATTGAGAGCCTAGTTTATTTTACATGCATGATATTGAGGACATTTTTATTGCACTATGTTTTCTTTATCTTCTATTGTGATATTCTAGGTTGTTATATTTTATTATGTTTATGTTGTATGTCTATGATTATCAAGGGTATAATCTCCCAACTACAACCTTAGACACTCATCGCTAGTCGGTAGCCTATTGTATATGGGGTGATGTGCATGAGGTCTTGTAGCATCCCCACTTGGGTGCTGTTCAGGAAATATGTGTAGGAGAATTATAAAATGGTATCAAAGGAGGTTTAATTTCTTTTTATTTATGTTTTTAGGGGAATGGTATAATGGAGTTAGATCGCATGGAACTTGGGTTGGATAGATTTATTTGTGTTTTCAGCACATGTATAGTGGACCTTCAAGTTATCAGTGACAAGATTATTATTATTTGTTTCCCCATTATTGTTTGAGGTTGACCTTGGGTATGTTGTGCTATTACAATTTATGGGATTTTGGTGCATTAATGAATCATGACTAGGAATTTAGGATCACATATCATATATGCATGTGTGTTTGTGTGCCTGTTTTCTACATGATTGATCCTAAGTAAAAATCCTTGTTCTATGCTTAGTGGTATATATGTATTATCTACTTCTGTGATAAAAAATTTATACAAAATTCATTTTTTTTAAATTATATATTTTTATATTAGTCCATTTATTTAGGTGATCTCGGTCTTGCATCCATAAAATAAATAATGTATAAGATATAAATAAATAAATGGCTAGATCATGATCTTATCTAACAGTTGATTTATTGAGCATAAAATAAATTAACCTAAGACCTGGGGGGACTCATTGTGCTAAAATTCACATGAGTTACATAATTCCACTTTTTCACTTGTGCATCACTTGGGTTGGTATCATCTCAGTTCCAACTTGAACTACCTCAACACACTTTGGGATGCTTCTTTTATTACATGTATTTATAATTCACACATAGGTTAGGGGAACCAAAGGACTGGTTAATGAGAATTAAATAAATAACCTTGGACACATAGGTCCTATATAATAAAGGAGGAGTGGATGAATTAATGGGCATCATATTTAATTTAATATTTAATAATAGAAAAACCATTAAATAAATTAAATTAAATAAAACCAACACATACAAAGGTCTTGTCCTAGCTCACGAAATACCATACACATGCAACAAATACACAAAAGTACACTGATTAACATTTATTTCTATTGTTTCATTATTATTAAGATAAAATCACTTTCATTAATTATTTAAATAATTAATTCCATTTTATCTTAATGACCATCCAAATTCTCTTAGAGATACCCATCATTAATGAGTTCATGAAAAATAAACAGTATAATCAATAATTACAGATAATTATAATAAATAAATCGATAATTTTGAATTCTTTAAAAACCTTTGTTACATTTTCAAACACATCAAGTGAAAGTAAGTGTAATAAGGTTTTAATGTTGAAATTAATTATTTTAATGTAATTCAATTCTGCCTTTCATTGAGAGACTGCACTATGTGTACTATTGAGCTACATACCATGTTCCTCGTTTTCCATGTATTCGGGATAAACACTTGGGGATTTGATATATATCTCTATTGTATTGTATAGAATGTACTAACTAGCTACACGCCATGTATCATGCTTACCATGTGTCCATGTATCCTTACAAATGACTCAGAGTGTTCTTCGGATATGGGACTACACGGTGTTTAATAACTAGCTACATGTCATGTATCTCATTTACCGTGTATCCTCATAACCTACCAAATAGCTTGGCATGTATTTCAGACACGAGAATTAATGAACTACCCACCATGTAGGCTAGTTAAGCATCATGTGTTTTGTTAATTACATAGATTTTTAATCTCATTTGGTTAGAAATAATATATTTTACCACATAGTTAGCGTGAATTTCACTACTAAACTATGGAGACTACATGATGTGTATGCTAGTTAAAATCCATGTAATCCGGAAAGTCATGTGTTGAGTTTACCTTGTCTACATGCGGTGTGAAATAAATACACCATGTGTAATAAATTTTCAACTTTTCATGTATCCAATGACACATCTAGGTGCAGTGCACTTGGGTACATGGTGTATACTCCAGCTACATGACATGTAAACCAGTTTCACCAGCCAGAATATATGGTACTTCCTGATGGCATCTTTGTTTGTTCTTAATTTGTTTTTCATAACTTTAAGAAAATATGAATCTTGAAATAAATAATTATAATGTAAAAATCAGGTTAATTAAACATAAAATTAAATAAAAAATAATCTATAAATGAAATATTTAAACAGTATTGCGAAAAATCGACCAACAATCAAATAAATAATTATAAATTTAAAACATGACCACTTTGATACCATTTGAAGGTTTCGAACATAGTACAAGTGTTTGTTGGGTGAATAACCATGAATCCTTTTTTGTATTTGATGGATCATTCGCCCATTTTGCAATACATAAATGTCATGACTAAGGAAAATTTTTGACATAGAAAATCCCAGAACCCAGAGAGTAGATCTTACACATGTTAAATTTATAATTAATTTTATTTAGATATGAAGAAAGGTTACCTCATATTAAGAACTTTCTTTGATGATGATTTTATTGATCATATGAAAAACCCTTTTCAAATTTCCGTCATTGTGCTCGAAGGATCCAAGGGTATAATTCCTCTAGCGGCAATCCATATGTGCTACTTTGATCACTAAAATACCCTGATGGAATGTTGGGTGCTAGCGCGACAGATCAATCATCTTGTGTTGTTCATCTTGATCGCTTCTAGTTCCTTCGGGATTGAAGGATTCTCCCTTGTTCTTATTTATTGAGAGGAGAAGAGTGGGTGGAATTAGACTATTTTATGGCATGCACTTATTGGTGCAACAAAAAATATTATTTTATTGTCTTGTAAATTTATATTTATCTCCATACATGTTCTTGGTCCACTCATCTTCCTCAGAATTTATTGAAAACCCAAATAAATATTTATCAAATATTTATTCATAAATAAATATTCTATTCATATTCTCATGAATAAATATTTATTAAATATTCAATAAGTAAAATAAAATAAATATTCCACTCACAGTCTAAAGAATAAATATTAATCAAATATTTTGCGATCGATAAAACTGGAATGAAATTATTCATTGGTCTTGAAAACAATATTCATTACAATAATTAAATTCAAATAACATTTAATCGAGATCAATTATAACACTTAGTGTGTGACCCTCTAGGATTCTTTCTCATTATCATTAGGTAGACTTTCCTAAAGTCTATGATTACTATCTAGTAATGGGTCAAGGTTCCCAAGAGAAAGAATTTAATGTTTCAATTTAGAGAATCACATATGAGCATTTATTGTGTAATATAATCCATTTGTCACAATATCTCATCAAACAAGTTTCATATCCATGTCATCAATCTATATGCTTGATACGTCTTTCTTTGACTATCTGAAAAAAACATTTCATTAAACCATAGCCATGGAATTTAATGTGATAGTTCCATTTCAATTAAAGGGTCGATATATCATCTTCCATAAAGATGGAAGGGAAAAATCATTCATCAACTTGTCAATTAACAACATGTCATTCATGATGCACCCAACCTACCCCATTTCTCACGAACATATGGCATCACAGTTTTGGTTAGTAAATATAATCTTGCAAGTCATAAAATGCATTAATTATAATCTTAAACTCTAAGGAACATTACACATGCTCACCAACAAAAATATCCAATGACACATAAACATATGGAATTCCTACTGGCGGGTAAATTCTCATAATCTCCCATCTTGGAGGTTACCAAGTGTGCACTTCAAGAGATGAAGTCTTATCTACTTACGTGTACTTGCACCAGATAATCAACATACTCTATCACTACGGGAAAAAAGACTTTTTGCGACGGGAATAAATCAAGTCTCAAAAAGTCCGTCCAAGAGGTTATTTGCGACGGGGGTAACCACCCGTCGCAAATAACCAATTATTTGCGACGAGATTTCGTCTCCCGTCGCAAAAAGTTTGGCGCGAATAACGCGCGAAGCCGCGCGGGGGTTATTTGCGACAGTGGGATCTCATCGTCGCAAATAGTGAAGTATTTGCGACGGGGCCCGTCGCAAATACCAGGCGACGGTTAATAGCTTTTTGCGACGGGATGTCGTCCCGTCGCAAAAGGTGTGTCGGCAGAGACTATTTGCGACGAGTCCCGTCGCAAATAACTTTTTAACCGCCGACTGTAATTAAGGCGGGCGTAGGTATTTACGACGAGACCCGTCACAAATAATCTAACCAATATATACCCCCATACGTTTTCCCTCTCATTACTCTCAATTTTTAAATCTTGTTTCCCTATGAACTATGATTTTAGAGGGAAATTTTTTCTAAGTTAATTTTTTTGTTCACGAGGAAGTTGTGAAGCCGTCTACATCGATAGAAAATCACGCTTGGAGGTATTTATGTTTATTTAATTTATTATTTATTTCATTTTTTATGTTAATTTTTATTATTGTTGATTAGTTGTAATTAAATTAAATTTAAATTGTTTTGTCATGAGTATTTATTTGTACTAATAATTGAAATTTTTAGTACTAAATTTTAATAATTTGTAGTAATTAATAATTATTAACGATAATTAGTAATGTATATAATTAATTTGTAGTAATTAATAATAATTGGTAATAAATAATAATAAATACTAATAATTAGTAATAAATATTAATAATTATTAATAAATAGTAGTAAATAGTAATAATGAGTAATAAATAGTAATAAATTGTCATAAATAGTAATAAATTGTCAGAAATAGTAATAAATAGTAATAATTAGTAATAAATTGTAATAATTAGTAATAAATTGTAATAATTAGTAATAAATTGTAATAATTTGTAATAAATTGTAATAATTAGTAATAAATTGTAATAATTAGTAATAAATTGTAATAATTAGTAATAAATTGAAATAATTAGTAATAAATTGTAATAATTAGTAATAAATTCTAATAATTAGTAATAAAATGTAATAATTAGTAATAAATTGTAACAATTAGTAATAAATTGTAATAATTAGAAATAAATTCTAATAAATTGTAATAAATTGTAATATTTAGTAATAAATTGTAATAATTACTAATATTTAGTAATAAATTGTAATAATAAGTAATAAATTGTAATAATTAGTAATAAATTGTAATAATTAGTAATAAATTGTAAGAATTAGTAATAAATTATAATAAATTGTAATATTTAGTAAAAAATTGTAATAATTACTAATAAATTGTAATAACTACTAATAATTAGTAATAAATTGTAATAATTTGTAATAAATTGTAATAATTAGTAATAAATTGTAATAATTAGTAATAAATTGTTATAATTAGTAATAAATTGTAATAATTAGTAATAAATTGTAATAATTAGTAATAAATTCTAATAATTAGTAATAAATTGTAATAATTACTAATAAATTGTAATAAATTGTAATAAATTGTAATATTTAGTAATAAATTGTAATATTTAGTAATAAATTGTAATAATTACTAATATTTAGTAATAAATTGTAATAATTAGTAATAAATTGTAAGAATTAGTAATAAATTGTAATAATTAGTAATAAATAGTAATAAATAGTAATAAATAGTAATAATTAGCAATAAATTATAACAATTAGTAATAAATTGTAATAATTAGTATTAAATTGTAATAAATTGTAATATTTAGTAATAAATTGTAATAATTACTAATAAATTGTAATAATTACTAATAATTAGTAATAAATTGTAATAATTAGTAATAAATTGTAATAATTAGTAATAGATTGTAATAATTAGTAATAAATTGTAATAATTAGTAATAAATTTTAATAATTAGTAATAAATTGTAATAATTAGTAATAAATTGTAATAATTACTAATAAATTGTAATAAATTGTAATAAATTGTAATATTTAGTAATAAATTGTAATAATTACAAATAATTAGTAATAAATTGTAATAATTAATAATAAATTGTAATAATTAGTAATAAATTGTAATAATTAGTAATAAATTGTAATAATTAGTAATAAATTGTAATAATTAGTAATAAATTGTAATAAATTGTAATAAATTGTAATATTTAGTAATAAATTGTAATAATTACTAATAAATTGTATTAATTACTAATAATTAGTAATAAATTGTAATAATTAGTAATAAATTGTAGTAATTAGTAATAAATTGTAATAATTAGTAATTAATTGTAATAATTAGTAATAAATTGTAATAATTAGTAATAAATTCTAATAATTAGTAATAAATTGTAATAATTAGCAATAAATTGTAATAATTAGTAATAAATTGTAATAATTAGTAATAAATTGTAATAATTAATAATAAATTGTAATAATTACTAATAAATTGTAATAATTACTAATAAATTGTAATAAATTGTAATAAATTGTAATAAATTGTAATATTTAGTAGTAAATTGTAATAATTACTACTAATTAATAATAAACTGTAATAATTAGTAATAAAGTGTAATAATTAGTAATAAACTGTTATAATTAGTAATAAACTGTAATAATTAGTAATAAACTGTAATATTGAAAATAAATTGTTATAATTAGTAATAATTAGTAATAATTAGTAATAAATTGTAATAATTAGTAATAAATTGTAATAATTAAAAATAAAATAGTAATAAATAGCAATAAATAGTAATAATTAGAAATAAAATAGGAATAATTAGCAATAAATAGTAATAAATAGGAATAATTATTAATAAATAGGAATAATTATTAATAAATAGGAATAATTAGGAATAATTAGGAATAATTATTAATAATTAGTAATAATTAGGAATAATTAGTAATAATTAGGAATAATTAGTAATAATTAGGAATAATTAGTAATAATTAGGAATAATTAGTAATAATTAGTAATAATTAGTAATAATTAGGAATAATTAGTAATAAATAGCACTAATTAGTAATAAATAACAACAATTAGTAATAAATAGAAATAATTAGTAATAAATAGAAATAATTAGCAATAATTAGCAATAATTAGTAATAATTAGCAATAATTAGGAATAATTAGCAATAATTAGGAATAATTAGCAATAATTTTGGAATAATTAGCAATAATTAGAAATAATTAGATATAATTAGGAATAATTAGCAATAATTAAGAATAATTAACAATAATTAGCAATAATTAATAATAATTAGGAATAATTAGTAATAAATATAAATAATTAGTAATAAATAGGAATAATTAGTAATAAATAGGAATAATTAGTAATAAATAGAAATAATTAGTAATAAATAGAAATAATTAGTAATAATTAGTAATAATTGGTAATAATTAGTAATAATTAGGAATAAATAGGAATACTTAGAAATAAATAGGAATAGTTAGCAATAAATAAGAATAGTTAGAAATAAATCGGAATAGTTAGCAATAAATATGAATAGTTAGTAATAAATATGAATAGTTACTTATAAATATGAATAGTTAGTAATAAATACGAATAGTTATTAATAAATAGGAATAATTAGTAATAAATAGGAATAATTAGTAATAAATAGGAATAATTAGTAATAAATAGTAATAATTAGTAATAAATAGGAATAAATAGTAATAATTAGTAATAATTAGTAATAAATAATAATAATTAGTTAAGAAAAATTAGGAACAGTTAGGAACAGTTATAAATAGTTGAAAGAAATTTTAATAAATGTTAATAAATTTTAAGAACTTGGCACAATTTCCAGTGGATTGACGAAACTCCTTTTGCTCGATGACTTTTCTCCTTTCAACTCTCACCGACTCAGAACATTATGAAAAATGTGCTGCTACATAGGCATATTCAATATCGTATGCACGATATAGGATATGCATTCGTAGGATCATATTTTTTATAATGTTTTCAAGCGGTGACAGTTGGAAGAAGATTGTAAGAACCCGGTTCTTATTTTTGAGGTATATGTTTCTTCTTTTCTCTTTTCCTTAAGTGTTTTTGAGAAAATAAGGAAAATGAGGAAAACCTAAATTTTGGGACTACACATCATGTACTTTTCCACACGCTGTGTACTTTGGCCGTGTAGGATGAGTACACAGGGTGTGTATCCATGTTGGCAACAAAGTGTGTAAAAACCGACTACACGCCGTGTAGTGGGTATGTACACGTCGTGTAGTCAGTCGGTAGGCAAATACTAAGGCGGTGGAAGCATCCACCAGCTGAGTAGCAGTACACGCCATGTACTCAGGTTTCACACGCCGTGTACTCATGTCGATAGATAAACAGTGCCACGCTGGCGAGAAGCCGTCGGAGGAATAGTTAAAAAATGAAAAGTACAGGTCGTGTACTTGAGAAGTACATGCCGTGTAGTTTGTTTTTTTCCATTTAAAATGGGCAGTATCCAACCCTGTTCATAGGATTGGATTAGAACTGGAGGAAGGATTCGGGAGAGGAGGCTGGACCTTCGAGGATCTCCAGATCGAGCATCGGGAATCCATTTTCGCCTCTAACGATCTCGTTGGAACCGCACAGGTAAGCCCTACACTCTCCTTAAGCCGTTCTTACCAATTCTTCCTCTAAGGGAAGTTATTTGAGTTTGAATGAGGTTTTATTTCACCTCATATCTACGTCATTCTAGGACGATTTGAGGATCGTCGTTCACATATACCGTTCAGGGGCATTTAAGGTAGGTGGCTTGGTGTTTAATTTCCAACTGTTGTGCGTTTTGTGTATCGTTGTGCCACGAACCCATGTTGGGGTGTCGTGTGACTGAGGTCTTGGATGTTTAAATACCTAGAATTGTATAGGTAATTAAATGTGATAATAAACTGCTATTTGGGATCGATGCTTGGATCCAGGACCACCCTGGGGGTGCGTTCCTCTGTTTAGCCATTTGGCCAGGATACCCGAGGGTATGCCTTTATAATAATGATTATAGAATTTCCTTGAGAGGAATTTCATGTGTATTGCTTGTTTACATGTTGGGCATGTCCCGAATACTTGTTTAGCCCAAGGGTAGTGTTTCCTTTAGACTGAGGGCAATGGTTATTTCGGCCTGAGGGCAACTTCTTCCATGCCTGTGGGCAATAGACTCTATGACTGAGGGCGACACTTTGTACGCCTGAGGGAAATATCGGTTATGCCTGTGGGCACTTACCTATGGGTTACGATTCTGATTACCTGAGGGTAAGGGTTTGCATGTCTGAGGACACTGATTATTACATAGAAAATTCACTGTGGTGGTTTCCTTTTATTGAATGATTAAATGAATAATAAAATGGAAATATAACTGGTAAAGTTAGTTACTTTTGAGTATTACTTAGTTTATTTCATTTTACTACTGCACACTGTTGTTGCATATTTTCACACAGTTGGGCATGTGCCTTTGGTGGATGCCTACTTGGATTTATTTCTCACACCCTGTTTGAGTCATGTCTTCGGCCCAAAAAGATTACATTTCTAAAGGTGTGGAAAAGGGAAAGGGTCCCTATACATGTACTTGATTGCTACTGAGGAGTAAGGGAGCATGGGACCAGGCTTAGGCTCACGATGCTACCGGCTATTTTGTTTTGTTTTGTTGTACTCTGTATTGTACTGTACTGTATTGTTGTGTAACATGTTCTGGCTGTTTTCTTAGAACTTGAGACATGTTGCATCATTATCTATATAATTGTTGGTTATCTTTCACTACAGTTGTTTATTTTAAATGTGTATAGTTTATTGCTTCCACTGTTTTTGTATGCTTTTTATTTTATTCCACTACGCTACACTTTGACAAATGAGGGCATAGTTTCCCCACTATCAGACCTGGGCCCTCGCTGCTAGTCGGTAGCCTCTGGCATTTGGGGAAATGTGCTTGAGGTCATGTGACCAACCGGGTTCGGGGCACCCATTGAGTGGCACCCAGAACCAGGATGTTACAAAGATGATTCATCGACGAAAAGGGGGATCTTTTGTCCGACGGCTCATTTACTTGCATCTTTCTCACACTGAAATCACAATGAAGAATCTAGTCGGAGATACACATATTCATTCTCGTGCATACAAGAATGAATATTCGTACCTCTGACCAGATTCTTCATTGTGATTTCAGTGTGAGAAAGATGAAAGTAAATGAGCCGTCAGATAAAAGAGTAGCTGTCAATCCACTAGAAATTGTGTTGCCCTTAATTAATGGTAATTATTAAAAAATAGTAGTAATTATTTATCTTCTTTTTTTAGATAGTGTTTTTATAATTTCAAATTATTCAAAAATAGTGATGATTTTATATTTTGTAGAAAAATATGGAACAAGGAAGTCGACATCAGTCATTATTAGATGATCGCAGTTGAAAAAATCAGTGCAAAAATCCAAATGGTTCTTGTTTAAATCCTATATATATTGAGGGTGTTGAAGATTTCTTAGCATTTGCATCATCAAAACTAGAATATGTTTTAGAAGGCACAATTATGTGTCCTTGTAAAAAAATGTGCTCTAAGAACGTTTGACACTTTTGAAAAGGTTGGGGGACATCTCTTTCAGTTTGGTTTTCAACCAGATTATGTTTTTTGGTATCAAAATGGTGAACGCAGTTCCAGAGAAGATACTAATAACTTGATCCCGGATCCATCACAGTTCCAAAGTTTAGTACATGATGTGACAGGTTCATCTGTTCAACAAACTGAAACTCACGATGATATTGATTCAACTCCTGAGTGGGCACCATCTGAATTTTATGAGTTGTTGAGGTCTGCTGAAGATGCATTACATCCTGGTTGCAAGATAAGAAAATTAGAAGCGGTTTCAAAATTTATGGATATTAAATCAGATAATTCAATGTCAAATAACTATTTTGATCAGATATTTTCTTTGGTTAAAACACTGTTACCTGAAGTAAATGTGTTGCATGCAAATTACTATGATAGCAAGAGGTTAGTTCGTAATCTTGGCCTTAGTTATCGGAAGATTCATGCATGTAAAAATGATTTCATCTTATATTCTGGTGAAAATGAGTCGTTGGATAGTTGTCCCACATGTGGAAAATCGAGGTTTAAAGAATCTCAACCAGGGAAGTCTGGATCGATTCTTGTAAAATAGTTGAGATATTTCCCCATTACACCCAGGCTGCAACGTTTATTTATATCTCATAACACAACGTCAATGATGTCATGGCACAAAACTAATATTTCAACCGGTAAAATCTTGAATCATCCATCTGATGGTGATTCATGGAAACATTTTGATCGTATGCATCCGTCTTTTTCTTTAGAAGCCCGAAACGTGTGATTGGGTCTTTCTACTGACGGTTTCTGTCTTGTTGGTTCTTATGGTAGTCAGTATTCATGTTGGACTATCTTTATAACTCCATACAATCTACCTCTATGGATGTTGATGAAAGATCCACATATCTTTTTGACCTTATTAATCCCAGGATATCCAAAAAAGAATATTGACGTTTATTTGAAACCATTAATTGATGAGTTAAATGCATTGTGGAGTAATGGTGTTAGTACATATGATGTTACTGCGAAATAAAATTTCACATTAAAAAATGCATTGATGTGAACTATTAGTGACTTTTCGGCATATGGAATGTTATCTGGATAGAGTACACATGGTCCGAAATCATGTCCTTGTATGAAAGACAACAAAGCTTTTATACTCGTCAATGGAAAAAACCTTGCTATTTTGACTGTTATCGCAGATTTCTTCCAACCGATCATCCTTTTTGAAGGAATAAATCTCATTTCAGAAAAGGCGCAATTGAAAGGGATGAACCTCCAAAAATTATCTCAGGTACAGAGTTAAAATCAGTTGTATTTTTATTACCTCCCATCACATTTGGGCCAACAATAAACCAGCAGAAAATTCATGGCTTTGGGAATGAATATAATTGGATAAAACGAAGCATTTTTGGGATCTCCCATATTGGTCTAATTTGTTGGTCTACCACATGTTGGATTTCTTTCATATTGAGAAGAACTATTTTGATAATTTATTTCATACAATTTTGGATACACCAGGTAAGACCAAAGATACTGTAAAAGCCCGATTAGATCTTGCCCAAATTTGCAGGTGACCAGAACTAGAACTATTTGAAAATGTCAGATCATAGAGGTTAATGAAGCCAAAAGCATCTTATACACTATCCAAAGGGAGTCGCTTATTATTTTGTTAGTGAATTGCATATTTGAGACTTTCAGATGGTTGTGCGTCCAATTTGGGTAGATGTGTTAAGAATAGTCATATTACCGGATTAAAAAGTCATGATTGTCATGTTATAATGGAAATAATTATACCGATTGGATTCAGAGGTTTGTTGAATTCTATGATTTGGGATTAGAGAACAAACATATCATATTTTTTTGAAGACATTTGTGTAGTGACAACATACTACGATGCACTAAGAAAGATGGAAGAAGATGTTGCTATAATTATATGTAAACTAGAAAAAAATATTTCCGCCTGCTTTCTTTGACTCAATGAAACATCTGATATTACATTTTCCACATGAAGCTAAATGTGGAGGTCCAATACAGTTTCTATGGATGTACCCATTCGAGAGATGCATACAGAAATTGAAGAAAAAAGTAAATAACAAAGCATCAATTGAAGGCTCAATTGCTGAAGCTTATTTTCAAGAGGAAATTACTTTTTTCTGCTCTCACTATTTTGAATCTGAATATCCCTCAAAACAAAAATGTATGGGACGAAACTAGGGAAATTTTAATGATGAAATGGACAATAAATTATCAGTTTTTAATCATCCAAATCTTGGCTTCGGTGGAGTTTAAGAATGATGGCTTTCAGACGATGAACATCACATAGATCATACATATGTTCTGCTCAATTGTGAAGAAATGACAACATTTGTATTGTGAGTGCTTCTATCACTTATTCTATAATTTATATTATAGTATGTAAACTTATTTTATTTTTAGGTTATATGATAATCATATCAAGAAACAACTTCCACAAATTACAATAGATGCTCCTGAAGAATGTAGACAAATTTTTTTTTCTCAATGGTTTCAAAAACTGGTAACATAAATTATTGATGGTTTAATATCAATTCAGTTTACTATTTATTATATTGATAATTGTTTTAAAAAATTTTAGGTGTCTCAACATACTGATAAAATTGATAAGCGACTGTGTATATTGAGTAACCCACCATCCAAAATGGTTAAATCTTATAATGCATATGTGGTGAATGGTTTTCGATTTCATACACGTGCATATGAGGAATCAAAAAAATAATGAACAGTGGAGTTTTTTTGAGAGGATCACATCATAGAGAAACTGAATTTGACTTTTATGGAATTCTGGATGAAATTATTGAGCTATGTTATCTTGGATAGAATTACATAACGATGTTTAAATGTTAGTGGTTGGATACTGAGAGAGCTTGCGTGTTCATCCGATTCATGGAATCATCGATATTAAATATAAAATCCATCTTGTAGTAAATGAACAATTTTTACTGGCTTAATAGACACATCAAATTTATAATGCAAAGTATTGTGCTACTTCAAGAGACCCAAGTGATTGGTGGAGCATAATAAAAATAAAATATCAGGAAAATCAATTTACTCAAACTGAATGTGGTTCCACTGAAGTGGAAGGAATTGAAAATTTTCAAGATACAACTCAAAATCCATCTTTTTCAAAAAGAAACGTGAACATCGATGATGACACCCCACATTTAAGGGTCGATGGTGATGAAGATGTTAATGATATTACAAATTAATTTAAAATGACAAGGGATGGTGAAAGTGAAACTCATATGGATATTAATGATGCCGAGGAGGAATATGAATACATTGACATCATCATATATGAAGATGATGATGTAGGTGAACATTGACATAGTTAAATGTTGGTTATGATCATAACTAAAATATATCTATATATAATAGTTATTTTCAACTATCTACTAACAAAAATCATTTTGTGTTTCAGATGGACTCTGATCTATTACGTGGGCTAGAGAAGGCTGAGCTACCTTTGGTGAGAGGGATGTGGGATCATCTGACCCTCATCCTACTGGTGGTTCAGGAGGTACGTGGAGGGGGCGCAGTCTTGCGCGACTGATGATTCCTAACCCTATCCCCGAGTGACATCCACGTATTGGCTTTGATACATGCACACAGAGGTATGGTAACCTGTATATTTTAGTTTTCTTTCATTAATTTATTTATATATATACTAATTGTTTGATTATTTATTCTTTTTTCACAGTTTTGCGCATGTAGATGTTGGACAGGGGAGTGCTATCTTGCGCAATTATTTTTCTCAGCCATGGATCACATGGGAACAAATTCCCGTTGATGTGCGACTCAGCATGTACAATCATTGGCTGGTACGTAAATAAATAATATTTATTTTGAAATTTATTTTATTAATAACTTGATATTATAAATTATTTGTAGGGTTTATGGTATCCCATCGATGATAGCATGTGTGACGATATCCATGTTGCATGGGAGGTGGCTATGTGTGAGCGTTTGGGTCAGTTTTTGTACAATTTGAGAAAGAAGACCATTAAGAAAGCAGGGGCGATAGTATTTGATGAGTCGTGTAGAGCCTACTGACCAGAGTACATTTCATCTCAAGTTTGGGATGGATTATGTGTACACTAGTTGGGTGGTGGATTTCGGAGGAGGTCTTTATTGGGTCAGCAGAACCGGGGGAGACAGGAGGTGACACATCGAGCTGGTATCCGTACATTCAGTACGCATATAGAGCATCTGGTAAGTATTTTTTTGAAATATTTTATATAACTTCAAATATAAATAGATTATTTTGTATTCATATAAGTAGTCGAACATCCCGATATTACAGAGTTCGATGTTTATCAGAGGATTTATAGTGATCCAGCCACCAGAGAGATTAGAGGTGATCACCATTGTCAGATTGTGGTTAGTCTTATTTTTTCAGTTTGACAATTAACTGTATATAATATTTTCACAATTTTAATTTCAAATTGGAATTGAAGGAGTCATATGAGGCTGCGACCTCTCAGACACAGGCTGAGGGTCAGGACGAGGCGACTGATCAGACTAGTGCCCACCATTTCGACAAGACGACATGGATGCAGGCGACTCTGTATGGCTTTGAGAAGGGCCGAGTAGTTAATATCGACTCTCATGTGACTCCTGGTACTTATTATGGTACTGCTGCGATGTCGGCGTCCAGCTCGAGAGGAGATCGTGGAGAGGCATCAGCTTCTGCCTCATCGTATTAGGAGCAGTTCTGAGCTCAGAATGACCTTATAGAGAGTTTGCAGAAGCAGCAAGAAGAGATGCGTCAGCAGCAACAGCAGTAGAAGCAGCAGCATGAGGAAGAGATGTGTTGATGGCAGCAGCAGCATCATGAGCAGATGGAGTACATGCACTGTCTGACTCATAGTTTAGGGATGGAGTTTCCTCCACCATCTCCTTCAACTCCTCCACCTCCTCTAGAAGACAACCCCTAGTGATTTTTTTATGTTAAAAACATTTGAATTTAACATTTTTTGTAATATGAACTATTTACAGTTTCTATATTTTATATCGGTGTGAATATTACATAATTTAATTTTTAATATTTTATGATTTTTTTTATGAATATTGAGAATTTTAATAATTTTTTATTTTTTATTATTCTAATAATATTAATATTATTGTTTCATTAATCATAATTTTATTAAATATATTTTTTCAGTATTATATTTTTTAATGTTTTTTTATTTTAATAATAATAATAATAATAATAATAATAATAATAATATTTAATGATTTTTTATATTTTTTTGTGAATATTGAGCATTTTAAAGAATTTTATTTTTTTATTATTTTAATAATATTAATATTATTGTTTCATTAATCATACTTTTATTAAATATATTTTTTCAGTATTATATTTTTTAATGTATGTTTATTTTACTGATAATAATAATAATAATAGTAATTAATGATTTTTTTTGTATTTTTTTGTGAATATTGAGAATTTTAATATTTTTTTATTTTTTATATTATTTAAATAATATTAAAAATATTTTTTCAATAATCATAATTTTATTAAATATTTTTTTAAAATTTATTTATTATTTGCGACGGGATCTGTTGCGATGGGTTCCCATCGCAAATAGCCTAAATATTTTTTTTAAAGTATTTGCGACGGGATTAGGGGCCTGTCGCAAAAAGTATTTGCGACGGGCTCGTCACAAATAGTCTAAATAATTATTTTCAAAAAAGTATTTGCGATGGGATTACGGGCCCGTCGCAAAAGAGTATTTATGACAGGCCCGTCGCAAAAAAGTTTATATATATAAAGTATATAATCAGAGACTTATTTGCGACGGTGAAGCTGCCCATCGCAAAAAAGTATTATTTGCGACGGTCCCGTCACAAATAATATTTTTTGCGATTCTGTTTTCTGCAACGGGCTATTTGCGATGGGACCCTGTTGCTAAAGTTTATTTGCGACGGGATCCCATCACAAATAACCCATCACAAATACTTAAAATTCTAGAAGTGTATGCCCCATCATAGAATGTTATCTGACCCTGAAAATATATTAAAGAGATATTGTCATACCATCTCAAGGTTATCATCATAGTAGGGAAAAATTCTAACCTATTTTGATGTGATATATTCCCTTGTACATTATCACATTAATGTTATATATAAGAATAATTAATATATGATATGGTATTTATATTAATATTCACTTATTTGAATATACATGTAATCTAAAGTACAAAGTAGTTTGTTCTTGGACACCAACTCTAACACATGTTGTGTATCCCGCCACATGTCCTTGTGTAGTGAACTTTGGTACATGGTGTATACTTTGGATACAGGTCATGTAACCCAATCTACTAGCTAGAAATATTTGGAACCTCTTGGTGGCATCTCTGACAATCTTCCATATGTTCTTAGTTTTTAAGAAATTATGGATGATTAATGAAGAGTATTAAAATGTCAAAATCATGTTAATTAAACTTCGGATTAAAGAATGAATAATATGGAAATCAAAACTAACCACAATTTCATATGATCAACAATCAAATAAATAATTATAAAGTTAAATATGATCGCTCTGATATCACTTGATGGTTTTGGGCATAACAGAAGTGCCTGGTGGGAAAATAACCATTATGGTTTTTGTAGGATTTGATGGATCATTCACAAATTGTGCAAGACGTAAATGTCATGACCAATGAAATTTTTCCATCAAATATTCACATAGAAATCCCAAAACCCATAGAGGATCTTTTCCATTTAAATTTATAATTAATTTAGATTAGATCTGATGAAAGATTATCTCATCTTAGAATCTTTATTTGATGATGATGTCGATTGTCCGAACCCCTTTTCAGATTACCTTTATTGTGTGTGTGTGTGTGGGGGGGGGGGGAGCAGAGCCCCTCTATTAGTGATCCACATATAGTCATTTGATCTCTGAATAATACCGATAGATTTCTAGGTGCTAGCAAAAAGGATCAATCATCTTGAGTTGTTCATCTTGATCGCTTCAAGGTCCTACGACCTTGAAGGAATTATTCTCATTCTTGAGAAAATTAGAGAATTATTAATCTAGAGAGAAGTCTGTTGTGCACAAAGATTCTCAATTATTGATTAACCCTACAAAATAGACATGGTAGTCTATTTATAGAATCAAGTTTTAGGTTTAAGTATTATTTAATTTCACAACGACCCTTAAATAATATAATAAATATTATCTAACCAAATTCCATATAATAATAGTATTATTATTATTTTATGGTGTTTGCTATCTAACACAATGATAAATATTATTTTATAATCTTGTAACTTAATATTTATCACTGGACATGGTCTTGGTTTTCTTATCCTCCTTGGCATTTATCGAATACCCAAATAAATATTTATTCATAAATTAATATTATATTCTGTCTGGTGAATAAATATTTATTAAATATTCAATAAATAAAATATATATTCTACTCACTATTTGTTGAATAAATATTTATTAATTATTTAATTAATTAAATATATTATTTTTTAATGTATAAAATATTATTTATTACCTTTTGGATATTGGTGATCTATAAATCATGAATAAAATTATTTCTCGGTCTTGAGATTAATATTTATTCCTATAATTAAATTCAAAAATAATATAATTGAGATCAACAGAAACATTTAGTGTGTGAGCCTCTAGGATCCTTTCTCATTGGCATTAGGCAGGTTTGCCTAAAGTCCAAAATTAATGTCTAGCAATAGGTTAAGGAAACCAAGAGAAAGAAGTTAATGTCTCAATGTTAACAACCACACACGAGCGCTCATTGTGTAATGCAATATTTTTCATAATATATCATCAACCTAGTTTCACACACATGTCATCAACATATGTGTTTGATATGTATTTTTTGACTATTTAAAATAAACGTTGCTACACCATGGTCATGGAATTTAATGCGACAATTATATATATTTTAATCCAAGTGTTGAGATATCATCTTAATTAATTGGGAAGGGAAAAATACTTCATCGACTTATTATTAATAATATGTCATTTGTGAGGCTCCCAATGCACCATAATTCCCATGAACATATGGCGTCACATTTTTGGTCAGTAAATCTAAGTGTATGGGTAATGAAATGCATTAATAGTATTCTTAAATTCTAAGAACTATTACACATGATTGCAGATAGAAATATCCTATGACACATAAACATGTGGAATTATTACTTGTAAGAACCCGGATCTTCATTTCAGATATGTTTTTCATTTTTTGGTCGTTTTTGAGGAAAGAAGAGTTTCTGAAAATTTTTGAAGTACACGCCGTGTACTTAATGAGTACACGTCGTGTACTCCCTTGCCATGCTAGGCCGTGTGTTATCCGTGTCCGGGCCACACACATGGTGTGTAGGGGTGAAGTGGAGGCCGCTTAAAGTGGAGTACATAAAAGTAGAGTACACAATGTGTACTCAAGAATTACACACCGGGTATTTTTTTTTTCATTAAACAGACCGGGGTTGCGCCTAATCGACAGAATTGTATTCTTCTCCAGTGCCTTCAACCAAGAGAGACCCATACGGCCGCGAATATTCTCCGAGCCCCTAAGCCTCTATCCATTCTCTGAATCGACCGTCATCGATTGTGTTGGAACTGCAGTGGTGAGATCTTCCTTCTCCTAGAGCCTTGTTTTCCAATTCCTCCTCTTTCTTAAGTTATCGTGGGTCGAACGTTTTGTGAATTTTCGTATATCTATACTATTTTGAGGATAATCAAGCCTTGTGGTTCAAGTATATAGATCTCCTAGGATTGAGGTAGGTGGTTTGTGCCTTACCTTTCGATATCTTTGAGTTTCATGTGAAAATACCACCAATACTTGTGAACAGGGTATTGTGTGTTTTCCTTTTTTCCCTTATGTTTATTCCTGCCGTGCTTGCATGCTTGTGTAGAGGTAAATTGATCATGTTTGTGGATAATTGTCATGCTTGGATGTTTTTCCCATGCTTTGTTCTTGTTGCAACCTTTGGGTCTCTTTAGCCTTTGACCGTTGTACCTGTTTCCATGCCTTGTGATCGTAGGACGGAATGATGTTGTTAACATGCTTGTTGCTCTGTAGACTGTTTATCCAAGTATCTCTATAGGTGTACTTTGGTTAGCCAAGTAGCTCTATAGGTGTACTCTGGACTTATAGCATTAATATGCACTGACTGGAACGGGACCGTGAGAACCCGGTGCTATAGACTATAAGGGATAGACCGAGTGAGATTCCCAGGAAGTCTTAGATATTATAGACTATACAGGGATAGACCGAGTGAGATTACTCAGAGAGTCTTGGGCATTATAGACTATAGGGGATAGACCGAGTGAGCTTCCCAGAGAGTCTTAGTTATTATAGATTACATGAGGGTAGACCGAGTGAGCTTCCTTAGAGAGTCTTTACCTTGTTTGAATGTCTTTAAAACCTTCCCAGGCTAGAGGAGGAATTGACTGAGTGAGCTTCCTCAGAGAGTCTGTGGTATACCTGAGGCTATAGGAGGATTAACCAAGTGAGATTCCTCAGAGAGTCTCTAGACCTTGGTCCAAGAGTGTTAGACCGTGTGATCTCTCTCCGAGAGTCCCAAACTACCCTAGACTATAAGGGGAATTGACTGAGCGATCTTCCCCAGAGATTCTTATAAATTCGTATGACCAAACCAGAGGGGTTAGGCTGAGTGCACTGCCCAGAGGGTTGTGGTGCTTCTTGGATAGGACCAGAGGGGATGGCTGTGAGTACTTCCCAGAGGGTTTCCTGCTTGTGTTAGCTGTTGCTTCACCACTGCTTGTTGTTCTATGAACTGATCACTATTGTATATTATCCTGTTTACTACTTACTGATTACTGCCTGCTGTTGCTGCTACTATTTTCTGCTTATTGTACTATTACCTGCCATATACTCACTGACTATTAGGCACAAATCTTCGGGTGGTTTCCTACTGGGATTTAGTCTCACACACTATTTGGGTCATGCTTTTGTGCCCAAACAGACTATGTTGTTGCAGGTATAGACAAGGGCAAGCACCCTTCGACTTCTGGTACTTGATTTCTTGGAGTAGGAGAGCATGGGACCAAGCTTTGGCTTGCGATGCTGATGAGCTGTTTACTTTATTTTGTACTTGTTTTGGTACTATTGTATTTTTCAGCATTGTGACTTGTTCGGATGCTTTCCTAGATTTGTATCATGCATAATTTCATATATATACATATGTGCTCTAGTTCTTTGCTGATTTAGTCTTCCACTATTTATTATTGTTGGTTATTTACCGCTTCTGCTATTTCATGTTTATTTACTTCTGCTGTGTACTCTGCCAATGAGGGCATAGTTTCCCCACTATCACACCCAAGGCCCTTGCTGCTAGTCAGCAGCCTCTGGCGTTTGGGGAAATGCACTTGAGGCCATGTGACCAACCGAGTACAGGGCGCCCCTGGGTTGCTTTCGAAACCAGGATGTTACAAAGTGGTATCAGAGGAATTACTTTCTCTTGATTTACTGTTTGGAGCCTTTAGCCAGGTATAGGACAGATTCGGTACTTGGTAATAAGCTGTGCTCAGGAGTAGCTGACCCGTGTACAAGGAAAATCCATACTACCTCATTTATTGCAGTTTTCTTGTTTTGATATTTTATGGTTGATATGATTTCACCTAGAGTGATTCACATGACTTGTGTTGTTATTGTTGTTTCTATTATGGTTCTATTTCTGTCGCAACTCGATGAGATGAGGGTATGCCTTATCATGCATCATATAGGCACTTGTTAGAAATCACATTCCATGCATTCTTGCCATGCCATCTAGGGTGCATTAGCGATTACATGTTGTTGTGATAGACTTTGTGTAGATTATGCATGCTATTGTGATAGATGCCTTGATAGAATCCTTTTGTTTGATAGAGGACTGTATGTGTTGTACTTTTCTTAAATGAATGCCAAATTTTGGTTCTTGGGGTGTTATGGGCCCTCTTGAATTGGAAATTGGTGAGTCATTGACCTGTTTTTCCTTATATATGATTGTATTGGATTCCAAGCTTTGGTTCGTGGGGATTATGGGTCCTCACAGATCGTAATTTGGAACCTTCATGCCTTGTTTTCTATGTTTCTGGGCTTTGGTGCAGTTTCTGAGCTACTGCCTGGAAAAACCCAGAATACACGGCGTGTACTTTTTGACTACACGTCGTGTAGTTTCAGACTGTGTCACTGACTGTGTGACCAGGAACACAGTGTTGAGGAAATGTCTTTAGGAACACGCCATGTATGGTAGGTGCACGCCGTGTTGTATAGAGCCGTGTACCTGGCTGTGTCACTAACAACACGGGATGAGGAAGCTTGAGTAGAACATGCCGTGTTGGTAAAGAACACGCCGTGTAGTCTTGTACCAGGTACCCTGCTGTGTCACGAACAACACAGGTCGGTGATATCTTCTCCTATACACATCGTGTTTGTTTGGAACACGCCGTGTAAGGGTCAGCTGTGTAGCCGACCGTGTAACTAACAACACGAGGCGTTGAAACCTTGTCTACTACACGCCGTTTCCAAAGGGAACACGACATGTAGTCTTGGTTTAAGAAGACCGTGTGGGTTAGCCGTGTAAAGAGACTCGGGCATGAGAATAGAGTTCAAGTACATGCCATGTGTGGGGACAACACGCCGTGTAGTTGGGGTGTTACACAAACAAAGGTTGCAGTAGTACACACCCACGTCTTTAGTTTAAGAGAACACATTGTGTAGTTTTTATACACGTCGTGTAGTCATGTTTTGTAAACTTGAATGTTTCCTCCTCATATTCCCATTTTGTACTCTTGTGTTCTCAGTATTTGATAATCCTGATCTATGGTGTGCTTTTGTCCTTTTCAGAGCTAGGCCTCCAAGACGTCCTCCGGTTGTACGTCAGTTTCCAGATGGTGATCAGACACTAGATATGGCCGATCAGGGACCTCCTGTAGATCCTCCTGTTGTGCCAGCCTTGGCACCAGCAGCCATACCCGTCGCAGGCGCCGATGCGCAGTTCAGGGAGGATTTCCTGAGGATGATGCAGACTTTTCAGGGAGCACTGCCCCCTGCCCCGTCGATGGCCGGATTGACACAGGTCTTTTAGCAGCAGCATCATCCTACTTTCTCAGGGGATGGAGGACCCCAGGCAGTAGATTCGTTGTTAGAGACCACACTGATGATCTTTGAACATCTGAAGATACCCCCAGATAAAAGGGTAAATCTGGCTACTTATATGCTATGTGACACTTCCAAGAGGTGGTGGGAGGTGATATCGCAGTCAGGGCGCCAACAGAGTATGTATTGGGATGAGTTTCGTCACACCTTCTATGACTACTTTTACCTAGAGACCTTGAGGGCCGACCGAGCCCGGGAGTTTATGAGTCTGCAATAGGGTACTCTTTCTGTCTTGGAGTACTCATATCGCTTTACTGAGCTGCAGTGTTTCACACCGATCCCAGTAGGTGATGAGTTGTTCCTTGCTAGGAAGTTAGAGGATGGTCTCAAGTAGGAGATCCATTCCCAGGTGAATATCTTCAGGTTGACTTCAATATCCTCTATCGTCAACCAGGCGCTGATCAACGAGTGCAATCTGAGAGATTCTAGAGCAGTGAGCTAGGGAGGTTCAACATCTAGAGCTGGTGTTCCTCCTACGGATAGTAGGAAGCATCGCAGAGAGTCTTCTTGAGGAGATCAGAGTAGGCACGATGTATCTTCTGGCAGCCAGGTTGTATGCTACCAGTGCAGTAGAAGTGGGCATGCTAGGCCTCAGTGCCAGAGAGATCCGATGGAGTGCCGATCTTGTGGCAAGATGGGTCATCTTCGGTGCTTTTGTCAGATCTTCTCACCTTCAGATGGTGGTAGGGGTTCTTCTATGACCCCGCGTTCAGGAGATGCTTCGCCAGTTTCTCACCAATCTGGGAACTGGAGTTCTTCCGGCCATTCGGGCCGAGGTGGAGGTTGTGGCCGCAGTGGTCAGTCACCAGGTTACCAGCAACAGCAGAGAGGGTCATCTCAGAGTGGTTAGCTAGGGGCGCTGGGCCACGGTACATGCCAGACCTTCGCCGTAGAGCAGACCTACCAAGAGCAGGATCCCGACCCTTCTACAGTTCTAGTTGAGATCCTAGTAGCCTCAGTTTTAACTTCATCCCTTTTCGATACTGGTGCTTAGCATAGTTTTATCTCTGTTGCTATTGTGGAGAGACTTGGGCTCTGTATCTTTTCATCTGCCGACTTGTTGACTCTTGACACACCATTGGGAATGAAGACATCTAGCGTACGTCAGTGTATAGAATGCCCTCTTGAGGTTTCGGGGTTTCATTTCTTATGGGACCTCTACGTCCTAGAGATGACGGGCTATGACGTCATTCTCGGGATGGACTTGTTGGTTCCATCCAGGAAGTCATCGATTGCTATCGCCGCAGGGTGAGTTTCGTATCACCCGAGGGTGGATCTTTTCTTCATAGAGGCGAGTGGGATGTCCAGGCGGGTAGAGATGGACCAGAGCATCATGGGCTAGGAGGAGTTACAGCCCAGATTTCCAGTCTTTATCTAGATGACCAGGGGACTTCACAGTTATAATTTCCTCTAGTGGTGGATCGTTTCAGGGATGTCTTTCCAGAGGACTTTTCAGGTTTGCCTTTGGAGCGTGAGGTAGAATTCTCGATTGTGCTCATGCCAGGAGCAGCACCGGTGTCCATTCCTCCTTATAGGATGGCTACACCAGAGTTGCAGGAGCTCAAGAATCATTTGGAGGAGTTACAGGAAAAGAGTTTCATCTGACCCCGTAATTCTACTTGGGGTTCGCCTGTCCTATTAGAGAAGAGAGCATACGGTACCCTTCAGCTTTGTGTGGATTATCGGAAGTTGAACCAGTTGACGGTCAAGAACCAATATCCCTTGCCGAGGATCGATGACCTCTTTGATCAGCTTCAAGGAGCCCGAGTGTTCTCAAAGATCGATTTGAGGTCCGGTTATACTCAGTTGCGTGTTAGAACATTATATATACCTCTTACATCCTTCAGGATCATGTATGGTCTATACGAGTATACAGTCATGCCATTCGGTCTCATGAACGTGCCAGCGGTTTTTATATCACTGATGAACCGAGTGTGCCATCCGTACTTAGATTCCTTTGTGGTGGTTTTCGTGGATGACATCTTGGTGTACTCTCACACACGACACGACCATGATACCCATCTTGATATCGTTCTGATTACACTGAGAGAGCATCAGTTATATGCTAAGATATCGAAATGCCACTTTTGGATGGATCATATTCACTTCTTGGGTCATGTCATCTCAGAGACAGAAGTATCAGTGGACCCAGAGAAAGTGAGAGCTATAGTTTCCTGGGAGCAGCCGAAGAATGTATTTGAGGTGCAGAGTTTTCTAGGGCTGGCTGGATACTATCGGCATTTCATACAGGACTTTTCATGCCTAGAAACACCGCTGACAGGTCTGACCAAGAATGGGGAAAAGTTTTTCTGGTCAAATTATTGTGAGTCAGCCTTTCAGGAGATGAAGGTGAGGTTGTTGTCAGCACCGATACTGGTCTTTACAGAGCCGGGAAAGGGATATACTATCTTCTATGATGGTTCAGGTATCGGGATATGAGCTGTGATTTTGCAGGGAGATGGGGTCGTTGCTTATGGGTCTCGACAGTTGAGGCCACACGATAGGAACTACCCGATGCACTATCTGGAGTTGGAAACTATTGTTCATACCTTACGCTGCTGAAGACCCTACCTTTTGGGAGAGAAATTTGTGGTTTTCACTGACCACGAGAGTCTCAATTATATCTTCACTCAGCGTGATATAAATCTGAGACAACATAGGTGGTCAGAGTATCTTCAGTCTTTCGACTTTGAGCTCGCCTATATGCCGGGGAAGGGCAACGCAGTGGCTGATGCGTTGAGTAGGAGAACTCAGATTCAGGTAGTTCAGGAGGCCAGCTATGAGTGGCAGCTTATGGCTCTGTTCTCTGAGATGCACTTGGAGGTGCACGATATACAAGGACAAGTTTTCCTATCTTCTATAGCTATTACCTCTACACTTCTTGATCGGGTATGGATGAGGCAGTTATCGGACTCAGAAGGCTTAGTCCTGCGGGAGAGTGTGTCAGGATAGGACCATCTTCCTGGATGGACAGTGAGTGAGGATGAAATCTTGCATTTCCAGGGACGTATATGGGTGCCAGCAGACATACGCGAGGAGATGATGCGGGATTTTCATTCTTCAGTTTGGGCAGTTCATCCTGGCATCACCAAGATGTATCATGATCTACACCACCAGTACTGGTGGCCAGGTATGAAAAGAGATGTTGCTATTTTTTTCATGAGATGTTCTACTTTCCAGCAGGTGAAAGCGGAGCATCAGTGACCAACATGGCTTTTATAGCAGTTACCCATTCCCGAGTGGAAGTGGAACGATGTCGCTATATACTTCGTGACCGGGTTACCAAGGTCACCTCTAGGGAGTGATGCCATTTGGGTTATCGTCGACAGGCTTACGAAGGTTGCTCACTTCTTGCCGATCAAGGAGACCTTCAGTGTTAATGAGTTGGGACGGTTGTACATACGAGATATTGTACATCTACATGGAGTTCCACACTCCATTTTTTCAGATAGGGATGTGCACTTTACTTCTCGGTTCTGGCAGGGACTTTAGAAGGCTTTGGGTATACAGATACTTTTGAGTACAACATACCATCCCCAGACTAATGTCCAATCCGAGCGCACGATCCAAGTGCTTGAGGATATGCTCCGTGCTTGCATTCTAGACTTTGGCGGTTCTTGGGAAAAGCATATACCTCTTTTAGATTTTGACTATAACAACAATTTCTAGGAGACTATTCAGATGACACCTTACGAGGCTTTGTACGGTAGGCCATGCTGATCACCCTTATGCTGGCTGGAGGCAGGAGAGGTAGCTTTGATGGGACCTCGTCTTGTTCAGGAGACCTTAGATGAGATAGAGTTGATTCAGAAGATGGTGGCTATAGCACAATCTCGACAGAAGTCTTATTTTGATCAGCGGAGACGACCTCTGGAGTTCGAGGTTGGTGATCAGGTTTTCCTACATGTCGCACCGAGGTCGGGACACAAGAGGATTCAGAGACAGGGTAATCTTTCACCATAGTATTTTGGGCCGTTTGAGGTGTTGGAGAGAGTTGGGCCGGTTGACTATCGGTTTCAGTTACCTCAGTAGTACCGGGATATGCATGATGTCTTCCATGTTTCTCAGCTCCGACGATACTTTTCAGACTTGTCTCATGTCTTTCAACCTGAGGAGGTTGAGATTGAAGCATATGCCTCATTTGAGGAGCATCCTATCCGAATTGTCGATCGCAGTATGAAGGTTCTCTGTGGCCGTTCTGTTCCTCTAGTATGGGTGCTATGGCAGCACAGGTGGGTGTAGGGTGAGACTTGGGAGAGGGAGGCTAATGTACGGTCGTAGTGGCTGGAGCTGTTCGAGGTTTCTTCTTCTACGCCTCGTTAGGGAAATTTGGGGATGAATTTCTTTAAGGGGGGAAGTTTTTAAGAACATGGATCTTCATTTCAGGTATGTTTTTCATTTTATGGTCGTTTTTGAGAAAATAGGAGTTTTTGGAAATTTTTGAAGTACACACCGTGTACTTTATGAGTACACGCCGTGTACTCCCTTGCCGCACCAGACCGTGTGCTGGCTATGTCCGGGCCACACACACGGTGTGTAGGGGTGAAGTGGAGGCTACTTAAAGCGGAGTATGGAAAAGTAGAGTACACGCCATGTATTTTCTTTTTTTTTCATTAAACAGACTGGGGTCGCGCCTAATCGACAGAACTGTCTTCTTCTCCAGTGCCTTCGACCAAGAGCGACCCGTACGACCGCGAATCTTCTCCGAGCCCCAGAGCCTCCGCCCATTCTCTGAATCAACCGCTGTTGATTTCTTTGGAACTGCAGCAGTGAGTTCTTCCTTCTCCTAGAGCCTTGTTTTCCAATTCCTCCTCTTTCTTAAGTTATCATGGGTTGAACGTTTTGTGCATTTTCATAGATCTACACCATTCTGAGGATAATCAAGCCTCGTGGTTCAATTATATCGATCTCCTAGGATTGAGGTAGGTGGTTTGTGCCTTACCTTTCGATGTCTTTGAGTTTTATGTGCAAATTCCACCAATACCCGTGAACGGGGTATTGCATGTTTACATTTTTTCCCTCGTGATTATTCCTGCCTTGCTTACATGCTTTTGTAGTGGTAAATGGATCATGTTTGTGGATAATTTTTGTGCTTGGATGTTTTTCCCATGATTTGTTCTTGTTGAAACCTTTGGGTCTCTTTAGCCTTTGGTCGTTGTACCTGTTTCCATGCCTTGTGATCGTAGGATGGAATGATATTGTTAACATGCTTGTTGTTCTGTAGACTATTTATCCAAGTATCTCTATAGGTGTACTTTGGTTATCCAAGTAGCACTATAGGTGTACTCTGTCCTTATAGCATTAATATGCACTGACTGGCATGGGACAGTGAGAACCTGATGCTATAGACTATAAGGGATAGACCGAGTGAGCTTCCCAGAAAGTCTTAGATATTATAGACTATATGAGGATAGACTGAGTGAGATTCCTTAGAGAGTCTTGGACATTATAGACTACAAGGGATAGACTGAGTGAGCTTCCTAGAGAGTCTTAGTTATTATAGACTACAGGAGGGTAGACCGAGTGAGATTCCTCAGAGAGTCTTTACCTTGTTTGAATGTCTATAAAACCTTCCTAGGCAAGAGGATGAATTGACCGAGTGAGCTTCCTTATAGAGTCTGTGGTATACCTGATGATATAGAAGGATTTATCGAGTGATATTCCTCAGAGAGTCTCTAGACCTTGGGCCAAGAGGGTTAGACCGCGTGATCTCCCTCCGAGAATCTCTGACTACCATAGACTATAAGGAGAATTGACCAAGCGAGCTTCCCCAGAGAGTCTTATAAATTTGTATGACCAAACCAGAGGGGTTAGACTGAGTGCACTGCCCAGAGGGTTGTGGTACTTCTTGGATAGGACTAGAGGGGATGGCTGTGAGTACTTCCCATAGGGTTTCCTGCTTGTGTTAGCTGTTGCTTCACCACTGCTTGTTGTTATGTGAACTGATCACTATTGTATATCATCCTGTTTACTACTTACTAATTACTACTTGTTTTTGATGCTACTGTTTACTACTTATTGTACTATTACCTGCCATATACTCACTGACTATTAGGCACAGATCTTTGGGTGGTTGCCTACTGGGATTTAGTCTCACACCCTGTTTGGGTCACGCCACTACTATAAATTCAGGCAACAGCCATAGTTTTAAATCGTGGCTATATGTCCTCAAACCGTGGCTATAGGTAATAGCCACGCTTTGAGGAACCATGTCTCAGTTTGGCATGGCTATAGGCCTAGACCTATAGCCACAGTTTGGAACTATGGCTCCAGATCTATAGCCACGGTTCAAACTGTGGCTATAGGTATACAACCACGGTTCAAACCATGGTAATATCACTATATCCACGGTTTAGAACCATGGCTATACAAGAGTATAGACACACTTTATTTCCACAGTTTAAAATTGTGGCATTATACCTATAGCCAAGGTTAAAAACCGTGGCAATTAACTAATAGCCACGGTTTAAAACCATGAATATAGGGTTTGAAAATCCATAAAAAATACCCCCCAAACCCCACTACACAGCCCCCACCCCCACTCCCCTTCCATCCCCCTCCCCCCTATAGCCCCCACCCCCTATAAAGCCCTCCTGGACAGCCCCCCCTCCACTCCCCTTGTAGTAGACAACCCCCCCTGCATCCCCCTCCCCCTACAAATCCCCCCTGGACAACCCCCTCCCCCTGTAAAGCCCTTCCTGGACACCCCCCCTTCCTGGACAACCCCCCTCCCCCCCCAAAAAATTCCCCCACCCTCTCTCCTGCACATCCCACCCCCCTGAAGACCCCTACCCCCTGCAAAGCCTCCCCTGGACAACACCCCTCCCCCCTACAAAGCCTCCCCTGGAAATCCCTCCCCCCTGCAAGGCCTCCCCTGGATAGCCCCCCATCCTCCCCTGTAAATCCCCCTCTGGACAGCCCCCCCAATTTAATAATAGTTTAATAATCTTATGCCAACATGAGAGATTGATGAGTGGTTGTACAAAGTTCAAGTCATAATGTTATTTAAGTTACAGTTGAGATGAATAGAACTATGGTTCCCAAAAATTGTTATGTACTGATTGATGTTGAATTAATAGATATATGATGTCATTACAATAATAAATATGTGTAGTTAAGAAGTTATTCTGAATGGAATGAAGAAATCATCTAATGTGGTAGCCCCCCCTCCTGAACACCTCCCCCCTTCCTGGATATCCCCCCTCCCTCCTGGACACCTCCCCCCTTCCTGGACAACACCCCCCCCTCCTGGACACCTCTCCCCCTAGACACCCCCCCTTCCTGGACAGCACCCCCCCTCCCTTCCCTGATGGACACCTCTCCCCCCTGCCTGGATAGCACCCCCCTTCCTGGACAACCCCCCTCCCTCCTGGACACCTCTCCCCCCCTGCCTAGACAGCACCCCACCTCCTGGAAACCTCTCCCCCCTGGACACCCCCCCTTCCTGGATAGAACCCCCTCCCTTCCCTGCTAGACACCTCTCCCCCCTGCCTGGACAGCACCCCCCCAACTGGACACCCCTCCCCCCCGCCTGGACAACACCCCACACCCCCTCCCTCCTGGACACCTCTCCCCCTTCCTGGACACCTCTCCCCCTGTACACCCCCCTCCTAGACACCTCTCCCCCTGCCTGGACAACAACCCCCCTCCTGGACACCTCTCCCCCCTGGACACCCCCCCTTCCTGGACAACACCCCCCTCCCTGCTGGACACCTCTCCCCCCTGCCTGGACAACACCCCCCCTGCTGGACACCCCTCCCCCCTGCCTGGATAGCACCCCCTCCCTCCTGTACACCTCTCCCCCTTCCTGGACACCTCTCCCCCCTGGACACCCCCCTTCCTGGACAACACCCCTCCCTCCCTGCTGGACACCTCTCCCCCATTCCTGGACAGCACCCCCCTGCTGGACACCTCTCCCCCTCCCTGGACAGCACCCCCCCTCCTGGACACCTCTCCCCCTACCTGGACATCACCCCCCCTACTGGACACCCCTCCCCCCTGCCTGGACAGAACCCCCCTCCCTCCCTCCTGGACACCTCCCCCCCTTCCTGTACAGCACCACCCCTGCTGGACACCCCTCCCCCCTGCCTGGATAGCACCCCCTGCCTGGACAGCCCCCCTCCCTCCCTCCTAGACCCCTCTACCCCCCTGCCTGGACAACACCCCCTCCCTCCCTCCTGGACACCCCTCCCCCCTTCCTGGACAGCACCACCCCTGCTGGACACCCCTCCCCCCCTGCCTGGACAACACCACCCCTGCTGGACACCCCCCTTCCTGAGTGAGGTACCCTACCTCAAAGGAGCCAAGCCACACTCGGCGGATGACATAACATATCAGCCCTCCTGCACACAACCCTCCTGCACCAGCCCCCCATACGTTTAGCTGGTATACAAGTTTCAATTTATAACCTCCTCTACCATGCCCTACAATACTCACATGTATAATATAAAATAATACCACTACTCTATATGTCTAATCATGAAATAACAATCATTAATATTGTATGGTATCCTATAATCATGGAATAACTAGAAATAAAAATATGTGACAACTTGTAACATGATATAATAACCCAAGAAGGTCCATGGAATGGGTTAGAATACCCATTCACATCAAATTTATTAAAAATAAAGTGGAGATACAATAAATAGAATTTAGAGATATGTGTAGACATCACCCTTTACATTAGAGTGATAAAGGTGGAGAAATTCATCATTGAGATAAAAAACCAATATAAAGTCCCATTCTCTAAAAAATTCTTAGATAGTGCATCGAACACTATATTAGCCTCCCTACATATGTGAGATTCCATGAAGTGTATCTTCTCTCAATAACAATAATAATCCATCCATTCCTTGTAGAGCTGCAGTGTGAAAAATGTAGATTTACACCTGAGTATGTTGACCACCAACAAGAATTCAATTTCAATCCATAACTTATTCCATCCATAATGCTTACATATTTAATTGCATGAATTACCACTCAAAGTTCAACTTCAAGAGTAATAAAGCTGCCAACCAATTGTTAGAATCATCCCTTGATGAAGCCTCTACTGGTTTTGAAAATTCCACCACAACTTGAGGGGCTAGGTTCTCTAATCTTGCCTATCCTAATGATTGGAAATTTTCAATCACTATGAGACCAACCCACTGCCCATGATCATAGGAAATGTATTGAATCCAAGTGTCATGTGTGTGCAATTCCGAGAATGAGATAAGAAGCAATTAAAAGAAAAATAAAGTAGAAACCTTTTAATGATTATGAAATTAAAAACAACCAGAGAAGTAAGCAGGAGGGTTAAGCATTAACGGGTATAATTAAACAAGGAGGATGGGTGGATTATATTTAGTGTGACCAAAAATGGCCTAATGTGCCATAATCAGAGTATTACAACAGAATGAAATAAAATATGGTAGAGAAAAGCAGCAAAAGCAAGATTGATCCAGTCTTGGAAGCTCCCCCCACCTCTATGAACAGTGGTCCCACTTATAAAAATACTCAAGGTTTTTCAATCCTCCATTATCTGACACAAGATTAGCATGAACTTTAAATTCAATGAACCAAGAAATTCTGAATTATTCCTCAAATTCCAAGCCCGGATCCCTTTCTTCAAATTGACACCTCATGTACAACTTGATGGTCGAGATTTATTCATGAGAGAGCATCATTCGAATTGTCCTTGTTAAATCATTCCCCTCCCATGATCGATCTATATACTCTTTCGTGAAGTATTAGAGGGTAAAATGATTTGGTGCATCGTGGCTATGCTGGAAGTCTTACTCTGCTCAGCGTGCTCGCGTGATGAGGAGCCTTACTGATCCACATGCTGCTGGTATTCAGACTTGGTTCTGGACAACTTGGGCCTCTTGGGCCTGAGAAATTGGTCCATGGGCTTCAATATTGGGCATGGAAATACTTCTAGTATTCATCTATCTATCTTCTTCACACTTGTGCAGAGCTTGACACGGTCACCTTGATTTTCAACCGAACACTTAATTTGTGTAAGCTCTTCAACCTGGGTCCAGGCTTCAATAAGAAGGTGTGGATCAGCAGGCTGGAACTTCATTTGAGAATTGTTTTCATGCACCTAGCATGGGTTGGCATTTATCCTAATTTTTTAATGTTGAAGCAACTGGTGTTTCAAGCGGTGAAGTCAACTAAGCTCACTGAGGCAATTTGTCAAACACCTTCTATGCATTCTCTTCTGGAACAATGTCATCTTCTTCAGTGCCATCGCCTTCAATGGAAACTTCATTGGAGCATTCAAGTAAGCACCTGCCATGCAGGTTCCTTCAAAATTGAAACCGCAATGGTAAAGAGGGAATAGTTCCCCACTATATTCATTACTGATTTTAGACAAAATCAACTAACGACGTGTCTTCAATGAGCAAGCTTGATCAGGTTCACACGTAGCAGTTAATCTGAGATACAGACTCAATCAGTTGATTTTGGAATTTCCTCAACCAGTGCAATGAATTCTTAGCTCTCTTCAACTCTGTTCATGGGATCAGCGTGCCTAACCCTATCGACTTCATCGATTCAAACATCTGACACGCTGGTCTGAAGCTCAACCAAAGCTTGATTGAAGATCTTTTGTTGCCTCGTTTTTCTGAATTAAAACTTCAATTTGGTTTCATATGTGCCACTCCGAAACCCAAACAGTCACTGACCCTTCAATTGAACCAACATCATGATGTGCACAACCGTCTTCAATCCCATACATCTGGTTTTTCATCATCCTCCTTATACAACTTACTTTAGTCGAATTTGATTGAAGTCATAGACTCACGCAGTGTACAACTCAATGACTTAGCTTCATCGATCTCTAATCTCGAGATTTACAAGCTACAAATTCCATCGTCACCTCAAAATCGGTCCAAATCATTATCAGGTATTCTACACCTTGGGTCAAATTTTTCCTTCAAACGTGGAAAACGCTGGGACTCAGTTTCATCGACATTTTTGTGTGCTCCCCCTTAGATCAGAGTTTCAATTTAGTTTCCTCTCAGGTGGAATTTCTCAGCGACATTTCAAGGCAGGAATCAAAAGCAAGACTCATGGAATACTATCACTACGAACTACCACGGGGTGTCATCTTGGAGCAGGGCCAAATAACGGTGTGACCGTGGCGTGACCGCGGCGTGACCGCGGCGTGACCGCGGCGTGACCGCGGCGTGACCGCGGCGTGACCGCGGCGTGACCGCGGCGTGACCGCGGCGTGACCGCGTCGTGACCACGACGTGACCCAGGCGTGACCCCGGTATGACCGCGGCGTGACCGCGGCGTGACCACGACGTGACCCAGGCGTGACCCCGGTATGACCGCAGCGTGACCGTGGCATGTTGGCCCTATACAGCGACATCTGCGAGGTAGCATCTTCCGGTCAGTAGTGAAGGGAGCAGGAGGAGGCGGCGTGACCCCGGCATGACCGCGGCGTGACCGTGGCGTGTTGGCCCTATCCAGTGACATCTGCGAGGCAGCATCTTCCAGTCAGGAGTGAAGGGAGCGGGAGGTGGCAGGGAAACATTCCGGTTGTCTCCCCACTGGCAGAAATTATGATTAGTCACTCTCAACATTTATCACAAGACTCATGGAATACTATCACTGTGAACTACCACAAGGTGTCGTCCTGGAGTAGGGCCAAATCACGGCGTGACCGCGGTGTGACCACGGCGTGACCGCAGCGTGACCACGGTGTGTTGACCATGTCCAGTGACATATGCAGGGCAGCATCTTCCAGCCAGGACTGAAGGGAGCGGGAGGAGGCGGGGAAATATTCCGACCGTCGCCCCGCCGGCAGAAATTGTGATTAGTCAGTATCAACATTGATCTCAAGACTAATGGAATATTATCACTATGAACTGTCGTGGGGTGTCTTCCTGAAGAATGGAAAAATCATGCTGTGACCGCGGCGTGACCGCATTGTGACCATGGCGTGACCACGAAGTGTTGGCCCGGTCCAACAATATTCGCGGGGAAGCATTTTCCGGCCAGGAGCGAAGGGAGCGAGAGGAGGTGGGGCAACATTCCGGTCGTCGCCCCACCGACAGAAATTGTGATTAGTCGGTCTCAACATTGATCATAAGACTCATGGAATACTATCACTGCGAATCTCCACAGGGTGTCATCCTGGAGAAGGGACAAATCACGACGTGACTGCGGCGTGACCGCGGCGTGACCGCAGCATGTTGGCCCGGTCCAGCGACATCTGTGGGGAAACATCTTTCGGCCAGGAGCGAAGGGAGCGGGAGGAGGCGGGGCAAATAAACTCTAGATGTTTCTTAGACAGTTCAAGCTCTACAAACAAAAAATAATGAATGAGATGTTTCCCTTTAATCATCTTCTGATCGACCTAAAATATTTCCAAGAATGTTGCTGCAAATAGTAAGAAAAGAAGGATTTTAAAAAGGCAGATGCAATCGGACAATCTAAATCCATTGGGATGAAAACCGAGAGTATCTCCTAGAGTGAACAATTAGGTTCCACTTAGTTTCAAATAGGATGATATGGATGGAATGAGAGGATGTTTTCTCATAAGATTTAAAGAAATTAATGCTAATATGTGATGACTAGAGGATTGGATGACCCCTGATATACCTAATTCGGTGAGGTTTGGAGATCTGGAAATGTGTAGGAATACCTAGAGGAATTAATACCCCATGGGATCAGGAAAATCACAGGTTACATAACATGTAATCTGACATTACTGGTACTGTGGGACACCTGGACTGTGGAACTGGGCTTTTGGTTGGATTTAAATATCACATGCCATGTGACATAGTCACACAATATGGGACCCATCTTAAAAGTCTAACGGCACTTAAAGAGTGTCTTGGTTCAAACAACCATTTTAATAAAAAGAGGGAAACCCCCTACAGGGATATAAAAAGGTTCAAGTACGATGTGTGCTTTATGACTAACAATGACATCAAGTATAAGAAAAATATCAATGCAATAATGTTAAGCAAGGTATACCATTGTGAGTTTTTGCAGACAGCGCACCTCCGTTGGAGGGGTTTTATTACAAAACCATGACTTATTTATCAAACAAAACAATTATCTTAACTAACACTTATTCAAGAATTGTAATTTAATATAAACATGCAGAATTAAGAAGGAAACTAAATGCAATTTAAAACATTCTTGAATTAAATAGTCTAGGAGAGGGACCCTACCTCAACCTCAAGGAGTTTTTGCTTTTGACGACGACAACTCGAATCTTCCTTTTTTTCCGCTTGCATGCATATGCAAATTCACATATATATAAGGACAACTAGCCCCTATGTACATATTTTCATGGCCAAATAAACACAAGGGGGTCCTTAGATATATATTTATACTTGCGTATACCCCTTTAAACTTACACATGTATGCATTTTTCATATCCATATATAAGCACACCTAGCCCCAATATATATATTCATACTGCCATGAGTGAATATATATAAAGGGGGAGCTTATATATTTATATTCCTACCTATTCATACACATGTAAGCCTTCATCAACTGCGACTCGAATCCACCTCAACGAAATCCAAAACGCACTGTAAAAATATAAGGAACCCAAAAATTACAAATGCCCTAATTAAAATTGGGCCAAAGAATAAAAACAGAATAAACCTTACCCAAATCCGATGTTGAACTCATTGTCATCGATGGTGGTGGATAAAACCGACCTCATCATAAGAAACCACCTATAAGAAAATAGTGGGAAACAATGAGATATAACGACTTCTTATATATATGTGATTAGTGTGTCAATTGTACATGATAAATGATACATAAATCCATAACCAACAATGAACAAATAATATTTCTGGCTGTGAACCTCAGTTCAAGCCATGAAATTCCCAAGGGTAGGGATTCATGGTGTGAAACCCCTGGTCACACCGTGAATCATGCATAGGTGGATTTATTTTAATAGGTTAAATTCTGTCTTTTTCTAGGTCAAGTGTTTCACAATTATGTTACTGAATAAAGTATCAAGTTTTCAAAGATGATTGTTTGTGTTTGATGAAATGAAAACAAATATTTTCTTTAACTTTTAGATTTTTATGAGAATGCTCGGTTGATGTTTTCTCAAAATGAAGACACTGTCATCTCTAAAGTGAAGAAAATTTCATTTTCTACTATTGAGTTGGCTGAAACTTTCTATTAGTCCACGTTGAAGGATTAGGGAAATCATGTAAAACAGGTGAAATATCATTATAAAGAGACAAAACCAATTTAAATAGCATATAAACATTATATAATAATGAAAACAAGTTTTTAAAATACTCGAGCAATTATAGAATTCAAATTAAAGGGTTAGGCAAAGGAAACTTACCTCAACCTCAAGGGGGTGCTTTTAACGACAACTAGAATCTTTCCGCTTGCACGCATATGAAACTTCACATATATATAAGGACACATAGCCCCTATGTACATATTTTCATGGAAAAATATGTACAAGGGGATCCTTAGATATATGTTTATACTTGCATATACTCCTTTACACTAACACATGTATGCATTTTTCATATCTATATATAAGCACACCTAGCCCCAATATATATATTCATACTACCATGAGTGAATATATATAAAGGGGGAACTTATATATTTATATGCCTACCTATGAAAACACATGTAAGCCTTTGTCAACCGTAACTCGAATCCACCTCAACGAGATCCAAAAAGCACTAAAAAAATATAAAGAACCCAAAAATCACAAAAGCCCTAATTAAAATTTGGCCAAATAATAAAAACAAAATAAATCTTACCCAAATATAATTTTGAACTCACTGTCATCGATGGTGGTGGATAGAACCAGCCTCATCATAGGAAACCACCTGTAAGAAAATAGTGGGAAAAGAAATGAGATATAAAAACTTCTTATATATATGTGATCAGTGATGATAAATGATACATGAATCCATTACCATTATAGTTTCTATAATTCCTTTCTATTATTACCACAATATCATCATTTAGTCACTCCCATTGGACTGATAATTTATGGTGGTCATGTCAACACAAAACAGATAAAAACACACATTGTTAATCATAATATCAATAATCATTTCATCAGTACATGCATAAACAATATAAATAAAACATCCAAGAAGCATACCCCACCCCCCATCTGAAATGGAAGCATGTATTGAGCAGAACACAGAACTCATGAAGGAGAAGTGGATGCTAATGAAATTATTTGAAAAGATGATCGAAGGAAAGGAGTATATCAAGTGGGAAGATACTTAAATTAATGAAATAAAAAAATTCAAATTGAATGCGGTTGATGAGGATAAGATAGTGAGTAACCTTGAAGAGAAACTTTATTTGAGAGAATAAGTACTAAGAAAGGCACAATCAAAGTATCTTGAAGTTTACAATGATTTGAAGAAGATAAGAGAAACAAGGCAGTTAAGGTTTCTGGTGAAAAGAAGGGTCCAAAAAGGCAGGTTAATTCATCTCCTAATAAATCTCAAAATAAACATGTTGCCTCTAATAATCCAGGTACTAAAACCAAATCTGGACTAGTTTGGACCAGAAAGACTAATGGGAAACCCTTTTTGCATCAAAATAAGAGAACGATATCTCAAGAAGATTACTTCTGTATAAGTGAATACATACATGGTTTGTGGCATGACATCGACAAAAATATTTTGGAACAAGTAATATGGTTGGATATAGTACCAAAAATTGATTAATCAGGTTACTGGTATAAGAAAAATCCCTAAAGATGATAAATATTACATTATGTGATGCATGTGCCTTGAAGGTTCATGAAAATAAGAACATCTCACATAAATAAGTTGAAAGTGAAGAACTCCATGCTCCAAAAAGAAAAAAAACAAATCTCGAATAAAAATGTGCAAGCATTATGAAAGGGGAAACTTGGTTAAGAAAACATTATCAACCTTGTTGTTCACACTAAAGAATAAATAGTAACACCTTATTCTATTTCATATTGTATTTATGTTCTAACCATGAATGTAATTGAAGGTGAATCTAGATCTCAAAGAGAACTCAAGAAATTGTACAAGCTATAAAATCTAGAATATTACTTCAAGAAATCCATTTTAGTGAATTCTCAATATGGTATATCCTAAAATCTATCTATAAAAGTGATCCATATTGATGAAGATAATTTACAGTTTCTCCTTATGGGGGAGAAAGGTGCATAAAACCTTGAGAAGCTACCATAACCTATTAAAATCATGTAAATCAGAATTCTAGACGGAATCAGAATTCTAGACGGTGCTCTGAAAAGCTTCATTGAAATGGTATGGATTCATATTCTCTCATTCTTGAGTGAGAAAATCAAATCCTAACATTAAGTGGGAGATGTTGATTTTAATCATTGACATGAATGAGGAAGTTTAAATAAACATTGAGACCGAGGTTACCTAACTCGGGGCTCTTTGTCTTGAGAATCCACGAGCATTCAGGGAATGAACCCCTCATTCACATAATGAGTTGCTACAGTAGCAATGTTGTATCTCTTTCAAAGATCCAAAATTCCCAAAATATGCAAATGATCAACCAGATGATAAAAAACATAAACAAAAAGATTTTCCATACCTAAAAAAAACCCTAAGATGTTCCATAAAACTAGTGAACGAACCATTATACTGCATCCCACATTCTTCAAACTAGCATCACACTAGCTCATCATCTCAAATTCCTTCCATCTTTGGAGTAGATCATAAATACTATCCAAGATGTCACTATATCACAAAAATAATATTCTTCCATAAAAAAAGTCTTCAACTAATTATAAAGAAACACTTCAAACTTGGTCTCTATTTTTATTCTCACTTACCAATTCTTTAAAACTTATTCACTGGTTTCTCAAACTCAAAGGAAAGCTTCCTCTTATCTTTCTTATTCTCTTTATCTTCTTCATCGAAACTAGGTAGGTTGTAACTCATCATCACTGTCTCAACACACTCTTCTTATTAATTTATATAGTATGTAGTGGATCATGATTCTTATTATTCAAAATCCTCAACTCACTCAACCAACTCTTCTACAACACTATTGGATCCTCTCACTTCTCACTTGGAACACCCAATGCATAACACCATTTTTTTGTTTATTAGTTTTTTATACTATCAAGATCTTTGTTACATTAAGTAGAAAAATATATTTTTAAACCCATTCCCACTATACTATAATCCAAAACAAATTAGGTATAACTTGGCACACCAACTATATCTTCTCATGAAACTATTTTAACCCATTTGATTTGTTGTTTGACTTCTTTAATAGTTATCTCTACTATGTTTCCACAAATACCCTTTTATTTTTATTTTTATTCTCTTCTTGGCCAATTATGTCTCCCAGTGAGATCAATTATTTCTTCATCTCAAAATACTCTTTATACAACAACTTCGTATTAATCTTCTTGGATATTTCAAAATGCAGTATCAGTAAGTAGATAGGATCTCATCATTTTGGCTTTGATGAAATTGTAATTTCAAAACAATAATTATTTTTAGTCATAGCCTGGCATCACTTCCAGATAATCTCTTCATCCTTCTACTCAATAACGAATCGCTAATTCTTTTGTGATCTATTGATCATTGGAGTTTAGAATATGCATCCTCTGAATTCTTCACTTCCATATTTAAGAGACTTATAATATCTCTCATTTCAGGCCTGAGTTAATTCCTAGACTTCCATCACATGTTCTCTTTTTCTCAGTCATTAAGATCAACGAATCACAAAAATAGCTCCAATCTCAATAATTTAGTCTTAATAACTCAAGCATCGACCCAACTTCTTCTACATTATTCTGTAAAAAATCATTAGGTTCTTTCATTTATCAAGAAGTTCATCCTCGTGATCTTCTCATCCCCCTTTCATTTTATTTTACTCAAAAAAAAAGCTTGGACCAAGGCTTAACTAAGCATTATGATGTTTCGAACATGATAGAACAACTCAAGCATCATCATGATGAAGATATGAAACTCCTGATAATATTTAGAAAACCTAGGACAAATGTAATCTAGGATTTAACCCATTATATATGGAAGAAATAAAAATCTAAATTTAGAGTATTTCCTTACCTTAAGATCATGAATTTACACCACATCCTACCATTCAGTGTAAGAACTATGAAAGGAAAACAAGAATTCAAAACCTTGACGATTGAGGAATTTAGGGACTCACTCTCAGTTCACATGAAGAGTAGTAAAATAAAGAAAACAATGGATTCCCAACTTTAGATATATTATGTTATGGGATTTTCAGAAACTCAATGATGAATTTAGATAAGAATCAAAGGTAGGTTGAATGGGAGATGGAGAGCGATGAAGGATCGCCTCTCAAGGGTGTTACAAAATGAGAATCACAATGAAATCCCAATAAAGGGTGTTTTAGGGGTTATTATCTAATATAAAATTACTATTTTAATCCCTATTTAAAAAAATTCATCTGCATCTTACTAGGTGCCTAGTATAAGGCACTAGGTATATAGTGGTTACACCAGTAGTTACCAATGATTATACTTGACACCACTAAATACTTAGTATAAGACAACTAGGTATTTATTTCTACACCTACACCAAACACCTTACCTTTTTTACACCAAATTCCTTTTACCCTTCTTAGATCCTTCTTAAACCCCCTAAACTTCCATGTTTATCCATTTTAATAATATCACACTTGAAATTAATGGAATTAATAACTCATCATGATGAGATTCCTTATAATTTTCTCATCACTAGACTTCCCCTCACCAAGAATCATTAATGAGATTCCTGAGAGAAAAACTTTGTACATTGAGAAAGAATTAAAAATATGTTTATAAGTTTCATTATGAAGCTATACAAACAATCGCTATTCTTTAACTATCAATTTGAGCATCCCTTATAAAACCTTCTCACATTATTTGATGATACAAACTGATCATTCCATATAGGAACCAATAGCTTCCAACTCAAAATTATCAAACTGAATAACATGAGTAGGATCAAGTATACATCTCCTCAGTTTTAAAATATGAAACACATTCATCATAGCATTTAACTGAGGAGAAAAATCCAATATTTAAGTTGTTTCTAAAATATGATCTAAGATCTCGAAGGGTTTAAAGAACCTAGCAGTTGACATACCTTTATTTCCCATCCATCGATGTCCCAATCAAGGGGATATCTATATAAACACATCATGATGCGGATGCTACTATGCGTGAGGACAGGTCGACGGCATGGAATAAAAATCTGCGATGAACTGAAGTTGGTCAAAATTGTGTTAGGGTTTTGCGAGGCTGGATTAGTCGGTGCGTTGAAGGAGGAGGTGGGGAGACTACCTAAGAGTAGCATCGACGGGGAGGCGGAGTGGTTGTGTTGGATGGAAGTGTCGGGGGAGGGTCGCAGATAGGAGAGCTTACGGAGGGGTGGCCACGTTGGGAGGCAACGTCGGGGGAGGAGGGCCACTAAGAGGAGAGCTCGTGAGGGTGGAGGAGGGCCACAGAGAGGAGATCTCACGAGGGTAATGGGAGGAGCGCCGAATGAGGATAGGTCACGGGGGTGGAGGACGGTCGCAGTGAGGAGAGGTCGTGAGGGCAACGAGGAGAGGGTCGGGGAGAATAAGAGAATCCCGCGACAGAATGAAGTTGGTGCCATGGACCGTGGCTTCAAATAACCATATAGCCATGATTATAATTTAAGTGTGGATATAAATTAATCTATATCCATGGGTTTATAAAACTGTGGCGATAGATCCGTGGCTATAGATCATTTTTCTAGTAGTGAATATTCCTTTTGAAGGAATCCTAGGAGGACCAAGAGAAGATATAAGATAGTGATCTAGATAGACCATGGTTCATGCTAGGTTGTGGCATATGTCAGTAGTCTCGTCCCTCATAAAAAGTTAGTCTTTTTTATCTGTTTTTTAGGATTTTATTTTCCCCTTTATTCTTTTCATGTATACAGGTACCATAGGCTAAGGACAACCTTGTGTGTGTTATGCCTACTCAGGGATGGTCACTAACCCCTAACCAATTAGAGGTGGGCTTGTGGTGTCACGATCAGCTTACCACTAGCCAAGTGGGCCCCAGTGAGTAAGTTCATAAAAAAAGTCCACCCTAATGTTAATGAATTCAAAAAAAATATTTTACATGAATGAAGAAAAATTCAAAATCATGGAATAGTTATTTTACAAGTTTTTAAAATTTGGTCTCACCTTCTTTGGTCATTCCCTATTTTTCCCAACAAATGAAAAAATTGTACAACTTCCTTTAAACTAGCTGACTCAAAAAAATGTATGTTACTATTTTTGAGCTCTCCATGCTATTTTCTCTAATAAAATAATTTATTAACTCATTAACATTTTAGTCACTGTCCAACGGAATAATGAATTTAAGATGAATGACATTTATCAAATTAAAACCATTCAATATATTGTTAAAATTATTATTATCTAAATACCTCTAATGATTCCATATATCAATGGTGAAAACAACATGTAATTCCCATCCATAAGTTAAGAAATAATACAAACTCTAGTAAAATAATGAGTTATATTTCTTAATAAAACTTCATGGACATTTTGGAAAAGTTGGAGGTTGAAACAGGGAATAATTTGTGGGCTATAAAAAAATTAAAATAATTGAAAGAATAAATTTTAAAATGGGTGAACTGATGATAGTTTATTTGATATAAAAATTCAAAACTCTAGATAGTGATTGTAATTATGAAGAATAAAGTGGAAAATAATGAAAATTATGGAAGGATTCCAATTTAAGATACAAAAGATGAAATCATGTAATTTAATTGACCCATCAATTTAACACCTAAAAATTCCATAAAAACATCATATGTTATGGTCCCTAATCATGATATTGTAGATCCCTCTCTAAAAGTAATGGTGGGGTTGAAATGAACCTTTTTTCTTGAAGGAAATAATTATGTGGGGATGATGATCTAGAACACTCATAGTCCATGGAAAGAAAATAGAAAGCACCATAGGATTTATCAACTACATTAAGAATGTACTTCATGCTTTGAAAAAAATTATGATGGTCTATTATCACTTTCCATGAGTTATTATTGGTGTTTCCACTATATAACTACAATTATATTCTCTCAAGAATCTAACGGGTTAATTACAAGGTATAAAATTCACAAATTTAGTTGATTCATGTGATGAATAATTAAGGATAAAAAATATAGTAAATATTAAGATGTTAATAGTGGTAATATGGCATGTATATTCATATTTTCAAATATATGTGTTCAAGGTGAAAATTAGCAGACACTGAGTAAAAGATAACAAGAAGCCAAAATAAAACAATACAGATAATGATCAAATTGAAAACTAATATCAAAGGTATAATTTAAAAGAGGTAAAACCTATAGAAATGAGAAAAGAGAGACTGCTTGAATGTTCTTCTCACTCTCTTCTTCCCCTGTTCTCTGTCTTCCTCCTCCTGCAATTCCAATTATTCACAGCTGCTGTATAAAAATATACAAATTCATCGTTATCCATTTTATAACTTAAGCATGACAATTCATGTTGGTTTTGTGTTCTTTTTTATAGAACCTCACACACAGCCCACTGAAGTTGGAGACTCTAAGGAGAAGATCATTTTCAAAACTCTGCACTGGTCACATTATAGGAGGTTGATGTGGTCAAGTCCCAAATTAGTGGTTACTGTGTGGTAAATTGAGGGGTTATAGCAGTTCATATCAGTGTGGAAATGGGAGTAAGTGTAGAATAATATTAAAAATACTTAAGGTTTAAAAAATTCAACAAGAATGGTGGATGGGGATGAAGGAAGAGACAGGGGATTACCTCTGGTGTTAAGGGTTGTGGGGGAGAACCGTCGGGAATGGAGGAGGAGGGGAGGCAGCTCAGAGCAGCTTCATTGGAGGAGGGTCGGGGTGAGGAGGGTCACAGCGAGGAGGGGTCGAGGGTTTTGAGGGTTTCTGGTGAAAAGGTGTTGGGGATGGCGATGGGGGTGTCGACCTCGGCGTCGGAAGAGAGGCATCGGGGAGGAGGTGTCGGGGAGGAGGGTCGCGATGAGGAGGAGGGTCACGACGAGGAGGTGTCGGAAGAGCGGCATCGAGGAGGAGGGTCATGGAGAGGAGGCGTCGGGGAAGAGGGTCACGGCGATGAGGAGGGCGCGATGAGGAGGCGTCGGGAAGGAGGGTCACAGTGATGGGGAGGGCACGACAAGGAGGCATCGGGGAGGAGGATGGTGCGGTGAGGAGGAGGTTGTGGTGAGGAGGAGGGCGCAGCGAGGAGGAGATCGCGGGGGAGGAGGAATCGTGAGGGTAGGAGGGGTTCGTCGAAGAATGGGAGGGTTTGAGGATCGGTTACAATGAAGGGTTTCCAACAAATAGCCACAATCATCCTATTAAATATTGTCTATAAACAAGCTATAGCCACAGACCGATAGAACCGTGGCTATAGGTCTGTGGCTATAGCCTGAATTTATAGTAGTGTGCTTTTGGGCCCAAACAGACTATGTTGTTGCTGGTATAGACAAGGGAAAGCGCCCTTCGACTTCTGGTACTTGATTGCTTGGAGGAGGAGAGCATGGGACCAAGCTTTGGCTTGCGATGCTGAGGAGCTGTTTACTTTCTTTTGTACTTGTTTTGGTACTATTGTATTTTCAGCATTGTGACTTGTTTGGCTGATTTCCTAGATATGTATCATGCTTCATTTCATATATATACATATGTTCTCCAGTTGTTTTCTGATTTAGTCTTCTTCTATTTATTATTGTTGGTTATTTACTACTTCCGCTATTGCATGTTTATTTACTTCAACCGTGTACTCTGCCAATAAGGGAATAGTTTCCCCACTATCACACCTAAGGCCCTCGCTTCTAGTCGGCAGCCTCTGGCGTTTGGGGAAATTCACTTGAGCCCATGTGACCGATCGGGTACGGGGCGCCCCTGGGTGGCTTCCGGAACCAAGACGTTACATTACTAGTGGGTATGTTCTCATAATCTCATGTCTTAGAGATTACAAAGTATGAAAATCATGAGATGATATCTCATCCGATTAAGAGTACTCAAACCTGACAACCAACATACTATGTGTCCCATCATAGAATTATATCCAACCACAGAACAATATTGAATAGATATTATCATAGAATCTCAAGGTTATCATCATAGTGGGGAACTATTATGACCTATTTTGATGTGACAAATACCCTAAGTGTCACGAACCATCCCAGTGGGTCCCAAGCCGCAACTCCCCAAGCCCGCCTCTAGTAGGACAAGGGATGGTGACTAGAACCGAGTAGGCATGCTACTAACATGGGAGGAATTGCCTATAAACATATACACACGCACACACATCTCCAAGCCCACACAGCTGGAAATTAAAAACTACTAAAACAAAAAAGATGCATGCATACACTAAAACAAAACCAATAGAGTACAACAGGAAAGGAAAGTACAAGAAAGTAAAACCCTGTGCCAAAAGTACAAGCCCACCAAAAGAGAGTCTGTAACAAAGTCCAAACTATAAAGAAAGGTGTTGGGAATGCAGTCTGTAGCCGTAGGAACTCACCTCGGCCTGTCTGATCTCACTGAGTACTATCCGGTCCTGGTCTGCCTAGAATCCGACCAAAAGCTCGCTCGTCTGCACAAGACATGACACATGTGAGCAAAGCCCGTGCATGGGTGAGTATAACAATACCCAGTAGGACACACCAAAACCACAAAGGAATACAAAAAGGGAAAACCACAAAAGAAAGATACAATCAACACTACATGGTATATGTTTACGGAACATATAACAAGAATATCCAGATATACTCATACACAAGTGACCATTGCGAAACCACCACTAAGATCCAGCTCGAAGATTCCACTAATCATGCAACCGGGAAAACACACTCCTAGGTCTGAAGAGAGAGATATGAAGTACTCGTTCTGGGAGAAAACACTCCACAATTACTTTGAGGACATGATGCTCAGATGAGGATCACAACCAAGTCATGGGGTGATTCTGACAACTCATTCTGAGCTAATACACTAAGTAGAGGATCGACACCCGGGTAAAGTTGGTCACATCGATACCAAGAACTATACCTAGGGTTCTAGGAATGAATAGAGGATTCGGCTCTAAGTCTCATAGAGGGGATTCCAACAACTCTATTCAGGAAGTCCTACTGACGGGATCATACTCCTATATGTAGGAAATGATACCAGGAACCTTCAGGAGAAAGACCGAGGTGACAAACCCTAAGGAAACTAGCCCAAGTAACATAAGGCAACTGGCTCAAGCCATGTAAAATTGTTTACACGGCGTGTAGTATGGTTACACGCCGTGTTCCTTGACCTTGGGTACTACCCATTTAACTGTCCCATGTCATTCATCCAGTCTTTGTAAAATTAGACTACACAGCGTGTAGTAGGCTTACACGCCGTGTTCCTTGAATTCGAATACTACCAGTGTAAACGGCCCGTGTCAGAAGTCAAAGTCGTATATGAAAGCATATACACGGTGTGTAAGTTTATGTACAAGCCATGTCCTGCCAACGAGAAAACACCCATGTACTCTGGCCGTGTGCCCATACACGGTGTCCGTATCTGTGTCACCTGCCCGTGTACCAGTACACGGTGTATCCCGTGTATCTGGTTGGGGAAGGGTATACACGGCGTGCCCTTGGCCGTGTACTCTATCCATGTTTGTGTACTCCAAAAGTACACGCCAGGTAACCTGCCGACGAACACACGTCATGTAGCCCATACTACACACCGTGTAGTTGGGATTTTTCAAGAAACATTGTCTTCCTCCTTGTGCCGCGGCTGATCCTCCGGATCCATGGTTTCTCGTTCGTTCGTCCCGATACTCCAGGGGTTGGTTTGTTTCATCATACGAACACTGTAACAGGTGTTTTCGGTCCTTAAATTGGATAATAAACCTCGAACGATCCATCCGAAGAAAAAAACACGAAAACTCATATCTCTTGATCCACTCCGAATCATCTGCCGAAACCATCGTCGCACCTCTGTGACATCGCTCCAGGGTTGGATCTACAATCTAGGATCATTGCACCAACAAACTAATGTGCAACGATCTATTTCCTCCAATAACGCGTAGAACACAACGAAGAACGTGTGGGAGAAAAAAATACAAATAATTTAACAAGAGGGACAAACCTTGATCGTTGTTCGTGATGATCTGGGTTCATCTTCATTAGATAAAAACCACAAAAAACAACAGATTATAAAATCTCAAGTAATTGATTTCCAGATAAAACCCCAAATCACACCCGCCTGCAAAATGATCGATCCACGGGCTAATCGATTCACAGATTAGTCCGCGTTCATCGTAGGAATCAATAATGGGGAAAGAAAAATCAAAAACAAATATCCTACCTGGATTCACGGTGTTCGTTGGCGAAGATCTGGTCACCGCGTCATCATCGCCAGTGAAAATCGTCAAGAACGTCGTCGCCACATTGGGAGGTTTTCTCCAGAGCCTCCAGATCCGCCAAGGGTTTCAAGGTTATGAGGTTTGTAACCCTGGACCCTTGCGTAAGCCTTTATTTAAAAAGGATAAAAGATATCCACTGCAACATATTTAAAAAAATTTCACTGTAGAATAAAATATTTTTATTAAATATTTTATTACTGTTACGTCCAAAAACTAGATTTCACCACCGACCTGCGCGGACCGATGTTAGGCCTCGCATAAGGTAAAATAACTGTTCTGAATGCAACAGTATCCTCAGATTTCTGATCCGAGAACCCGTTTGGAAATTATTCTACTTTTTCAAGAAAACCGCACGCGCGCGTAATTTAATTATTTAATTAAATTAAAACATTTGTTCCGGGATCACCGGGCCCCAGAACTGCATGTCGTCTCAGAGCCTGGTCTCGAATAAATTCCCACATTTCATTAAAAGTAAATCATATAAAATCTGAGACATTACATCACACCCACCTTAGGGATTTTACATCCCCGAAAAGCCAAAACAAGGGCTACTCAAAAAGATGTGGGTACTACACACGTATCTGAGCCTCCCGCTCCCACGTGCTTTCCTGGAGATTCCCGTGCTGCCATCGGACATGCACCAAGGGAATAGATCGCCCATGAAGGATCTTTTCCTGACGATCCTCGATCTCCACTGGGTACTCATCAAAGGTCCCTCCATCATCGATTTCCAGCTCACCCAGTCGATGACGTGCGATGGATCATGCACGTACCACCACATCTGCGACACATGGAAGACATTGTGTACCCGGTCCATCTGAGGAGGTAGAGCCAAGCGATACACCACCTCGCCAACTCTACTCAGAATTTGGAAAGGGCCAACGAACCTCGGAGATAGCTTGCTGCCTCAGCCAAATCTCTGTAATCTCCGTCGAGGTGAGACTTGAAGGAACACATGGTCTCCTTAATTGAACTCCAAGGGCCTCCAACTCCAGTCGGCATAAGACTTTTGTTGACCCTGTGCAGTCTTCATCCACTCCTGGATGACTTGCACCTTCTCTGTAGTAGCTCTCACCATCTTTGGGCCCATGAGTGCTGACTCTCCTGGGTCAGTCCAGCAAAGTGGTGACCTGCAAGGTTGCCCATACAGAGCCTCGAATGGTTCCATACCAATAGTGGAATGATAAATGTTGTTATAAGAAAATTACACTAGTGGTAGGTGATCCTCCCAGCTACGACCGAAGTCAAGTATGCAAGCTCGTATCATATCCTCCAGAACCTGGATGGTTCGCTTCATCTGACCATCAGTCTAAGGATGGAATGCTGTGCTCAAGCATAAATGAGTCCCAAAAGCTTCCTACAATCCCTTCCATAACCGGGATGTGAAACAAGCATCACAATATGAGACATTCGTGGATGGAACTCCATGAAGTCGGACTATCTCATGCACATAGAGGCGTCCCATGATCTCTACTGAACTCTGCTCCCGTATGGCTAGGAAGTGGGCTGACTTGGTGAGCCAGTCAACGATCACCCAGATGGCGTTGTGTCCCCTAGACGTACGTGGTATAACTGTCATGAAGTCCAGGGATATCCTGTCCCACTTCCACTCTGGCACCTCAAGGGGCTGAGTCAAACCAGCTGGCACCTTGTTTTCAGCCTTTACTTGCTGAAAAATAAGGCACCGAGAAACAAACTCTGCCACACTCTTCTTCATTCCTGGCCACCAGAACTGACATCGTAGGTCCTGATACATCTTTTTCATGCCTGGATACACCACCAAATGAGATGTATGGAACTCCCTCAGAACCTCCTCTCTCAACTTCACTGTTACTACCGGGTGCCCTCTAAAAAGAACAACGTGCTCCCCACCTGTTGAATATCCATCGGCAGCATCAACCGCGGATATCTAAGCACGTAGAGTCTCATAGCTAGCATCCTCACATTGTGCTTCCCTGACTCACTGTAAGAGTGGAGGGGTAACAACCATCGACTGAAGGTAAGCCCTCTAATCTCTATCCATGAAGGATAACTATAAGGAGTCCAACTGGCTCTTCGCCTCATCCAACAACTGCGAACTGGATTTCCTACTGAGAGCATCTGCCACAATGTTCCCCTTCCCAAGAGTATAAATGATCTCAAAGTCGTAATCCTGGATGAACTAAAGACACCTCCTTTGTCTCAAATTCAAATCCTTCTAAGAAAAGATATATATGAGACTCTTGTGATCAGAGTAGATGGTAAACCGCTCGCCCATCAGGTAGTGCCTCCACATATTCAATGCGAAGACCACCGCTGTCAACTCAAGAACATGGGTCACGTAGTTCTACTCGTGTGGCCTCAAATGAAGAGATCCATAGGCAATCAACACTTTCCTCTACATCTGGACACAACCAAGCCCGGTTCCTGATGCGTCACAGAACACTACATACTCGACACCCTCCTCCGGTAATCTCAAGATTGGAGCGCTCATCAGACTCTGTCTCAACTACTAGAAAGCCTGCTGGCATCTCTCGGTCCACACAAAAGGATTCCCCTTTCGGGTCAAAGCTGTCATGGGTGTTGAAATCCTAGAGAAATCAAGAATGAATCTCTGATAGTAGCCTGTCAATCCAAGGAAACTCCGCACCTCCATCACGCTTCGGGGTGGCTCCCATGCTAGTACTGCCTCCACCTTGGATGGGTCCACTACTATACCATCTGCTGAGATAACGTGTCCCAGAAGGTGGACCTCCTCTATCCAGAACTGACACTTTGAGAGTTTCCCATACAACTGGTGCTCTCGGAGTGTGTCCAGAACCATCCTTAGGTGTCTCGCGTCCTCCTCCTCGGACGTAGAGTACACAAGGATATCATCGATGAAGACCACTAGGAATCGATCACGATAGGGATGAAAGATCCGGTTTATGATTCCGATGAACACTGACGGGGCGTTCTTCATGATGAAGGGCATCACCAAGTACTCATAGTGATCATAGCGACATCTGAAATACGTCTTCAGTACATCCTCATCCCGTACTCGCAACTGGTGATAGCCTGATCATAGATCAAACTTCGAGAACCATTGTGCCCCTCTCAACTGGTCGAAGAGGTCATCGATCCTTGATAGTGGATACCGGTTCTTCACGGTCACCTGATTCAAGTGCCGGTAATCCACACATAGCCTCAAGCTCCCTTCTTCCTTCTTGGAAAACAACACTCGGGCCACCCAGGGTGAAACGGTGGGTCTCACGAAGCCCTTCTTCTGTAAGTCTTCCAGCTGCACCCTCAGCTCACAAAGCTCTACAGGAGCCATCCGATATGCTGATGCTGATATCGGTGTCATCCCGGGTTGCAACTCAATGCATAAATCTATCTCCCGATGGGGAGGTATCTCGGGGACATCCTCCGGAAAGACATCCGTGTACTCAGCAATACTGATGGAAACTGGAATCTCATAACATCTGTTGCGCCAAAGGATAGGCTAGCCAACTGGTAGGATATCGGTTGCACCTTCCTACGCATGAGTCCATCCTGCGCTGCCTGGGTCTCTCTTTCACCGGAAAAAGAGAACCTCGTTCCATCACTGCAGACACACCACAACCTTTGCCTAAAACAGTCGATCTGGGAATGAACTGTGGATAGCCAATCCATACCAAGAATGACATTGTAAGGCCTCGACGCTACCACCAAGAGGTTCCAACCGAAACTCTTTCCTCCAAGGGTCAGGTCACACTGTCTATAGAGGTGTGTGATCTATGAATCTTATCCAGTCAGTGTTTCTAAGCATAAGGGTCGAGTCAACGACTCAACTGGAATCTCAAGGTCTCAAACAAGATAAGAAACTAGAAAGGAATGACTAGAACCTGTTTCTATCAGTACGGAAACCAAAGTAGAAAAGACACATATTGTACCTCTAATAATTCTGGGAGTACCTGGGTCATAGGCCTCTGCCGCCTGCAGCTGTCCCTGCCTCTGTACACCAGCTCCCTGAGCCTGGGGTGGACCTCCTGGGGGTGGTGGTGGTAAAGGGTCAAAACACCGACCACCTCCAACTTCTCTCCCAGCTCCTCTTCCTCATCCTCCACCCCATGGATCTGTCTGGTCCACACGTTTCCTCTACCTCGGTGGTCCATCCACTGCTCCTGTGCCAGTAGTACGGAGGGTCAGACAATCTCGAGTGATATGTCCCCTTCCATCACATGAGTAGCATCGCCTCTCTCAAGGCTAGCTGGATGCACCCTGCGAACCCTGTACGGAAGATCCCCTGTCCCGGGATCTCCTTTGAAAATGTCTCCCACGCCTGGGTCCCTGACGTCGGCTCCCTGCTGTCGAGGTCTCTGCTCCAGCTCGCTCACTACTGACAACTACCGGCTCTCTCTGCTCTGCCAAGAAGCTCTCAACCACCAAAGCCCGCTCGATCACCCCATCATAAGTAGGAATTCTCATAGGGACGATGCTAGATCAGATATCTCTGGGAAATCCCCACTCAAAATTCCGAGCTCTAAAGTACCAATCCCTGACCATATCCATCGAGTACCAAGAGAGGTCGGTAAACCTCATTGAATAGTCAGCCACCACCATGGTTCCCTGCTGAAGCTGAAGAAGCTCCTGTATACGTACTTCTCTCAGGGTAACCGGTGAAAACTCATCTCTGTAGAGATGCTCAAACTCCGACCATGCAAGAGTCGCCTCATCGTGGGTCTGGATAACCAAACTCCACCATCGCCCTGCCGAGCCCTGCAGAAGGCTCGCTACCAAGATCACCATCTGGTCTGATGGTGTCCTGACCAAATGGAAGACTCTGGTCACTGCCTCAAGTCAGTCCTTTGCTGCCTGAGGGTCAGGCTCGTCTAAAAACCTGAGGGGTCTCTGTCTTTGAAAATCGTGGAGTGCGCTCAGCCTGCGCTTCTCCTCCACTGGTACAACAGGCACTAAACACTGCTCCACAGGTGGCGGGATAACTGGCACACCACCCGATGGTAAAACTGGGGGAGCCAGTCCCTGTATCGAAGCTTTATCACTGAGGGGGTCATCCTCATGATCGATCTGCTGGATCCTAGCGGGTGTGCATCGCAGAGGAATCCTATAAAGAAACAAGATGTATCTCAGTCAGTGAGTATATCTAGAGAGCTAACTCAAGAAGGACATGGAAAACACAACCCATTCCTATATGATGCATGTACCATTATTTTCCCCTGCAACTAGTGTTCTCATGTTCTGAGTCGAAAAGCAAGTTATCAGAGTCCTGGTGTATGGATAAGTCGGTCGCCCGCACCAACACTGGGGTCCCTGGCCTGAAATCCAAACTCGAAACACTTAGCACTATTGCCCCAAACCAACTCACAGACTCTCGTTCCTAAGGTAGAACTGACCACCTATGATACCACTCTGTCATGACCCATCCCAGTGGGGCCCGAGCCGTAACTCCCCAAGCCCACCTCTAATAGGCCAGGGGCTGGTGACTAGCACCGAGTAGGAATGCTACTAACATGAGAGACATTTCCTATAAACTTGTACACACGCACACACATCTCCAAGCCCACAAAGCTGGAAAGTAAAAATTACTAAAAGGAAAATGATGCATGCATATACTAAAACCCAACCAACAGAGTACGACAGGAAAGGAAAGTACAAGAAAGTAAAACCCTGGGCCAAAAGTACAAGCCCACCAAAAGAGAGTCTGTAACAAAGTCCAACCTGTAAAGAAAGGTGCTGTGACTGCAGTCTGTAGTCGTAGGAACACACCTCGGCCTGTCTGAACTCACTGAGTACCGTCCAGTCCTGGTCCGCCTAGAATCCTGCCAAAGGCTCGCTCGTCTGCACAAGACAAGACATGTGCGGGTAAAGCCCGTGCAGGGGTGAGTATAATAATACCCAGTAGGACACCCCGAAACCAAAAAGGAACACAACAAGGGAAAAACTACAAAAGAAAGTTACAGTCATCTCTTCACAGTATATGTTTACGAAATATATAACAAGAATATCCAGATATACTCATACACAAGTGAACATTGCGAAACCACCACTAAGATCCAGCTCGAAGATTCCACTAAGAATGCAACCGGGAGAACACACTCCTAAGTCTGAAGAGAGAGATACGAAGTACTCATTCCGGGAGAACACACTCCACAAGAACTTTGAGGACATAATGCTCAGATGAGGATCACAACCAAGTCATGGGGTGATTCCGACAACTCAGTCTGAGCTAATCCGCTAAGCAGAGGATCGGCTCCCGGGTAAAGTTGGTCACGTCAATACAAAGAAATATACCTAGGGTTCCAGGAATGAATAGAGGATCTGGCTCTAAGTCTCACAGAGGGGATTCCAATAACTCTATTCAGTAAGTTCTGCTGAAAGGATCATACTCCTATATGTAGGAAATGATACTGGGAACCTTTAGGAGAAAGACCAAGGGGACGAACCCTAAGGAAACTAGCCCAAGTCACAGAAGGCAACTGGATCAAGCCATGTAAAATTGGTTACACGGTGTGTAGTATGGTTACACGCCCTGTTCATTGACCCCAGGTACTGCCCGTGTAAACGGCCCATGTCATTCATCCAGTCTGTGTAAAACTAGACTACACGACGTGTAGTAGGCTTACACACCATGTTCCTTGACTCCGAATGCTGCCCGTGTAAACGGCCCGTGTCAGAAGTCGAAGTCGTATATGAAAGAATATACACGACGTGTAAGTTTATGTACACGTCTTGTCCTACCAACTAGAAAACACCCATGTACTCTGGGTGTGTGCCTGTACACGGTGTCCGTGTCCGTGTCGCCTGCCCGTGTACCAGTACACGAGGTATCCCGTGTATCTAGCTAGGTCTGGCTGGGGAAGGGTATACATGGCGTACCCTTGGCCGTGTACCCTACCTTTGTCCGTGTACTCCCGGAGTACACGCTAGGTAACCCGCCGACGAACACACACCGTGTAGCCTATACTACACGCTGTGTAGTTGGGATTTTTCCAGAAACACCGTCTTCCTCCTCGCGCCGCAGCTGATCCTCCGGATCCACAGTTTCTCATCCGTTCATCCTGATACCCCAGGGTTTGGTTCATTTCATCATACGAACACCGTAACGAGTGTTTTTGGTCCTTAAATCGGATCATAAACCTCGAACGATCCGTTCAAAGAAAAACACCCGAAAACTCATATCTCTCGATCTTCTCTGAATCATCCTCCGAAACCGTCATTGCACCTCCGTGACATCGCTCCAGGGTTGGATCTCAAATCTCGGATCATTGCGCCAACAAACGAATGTGCAATGATCAATTTTCTCCAAGAACGCGTAGAACACAACGAAGAACGCGTGGGAGAAAAAAATACAAATAATCGAACAAGAGGGACGGACCTCGATCATTGTTCTTGACGATTCGGGTTCATCGCCGTTAGATCAAAACCACAACAAATAATAGATTATTAAATCTTGAGTAATTGATTTCCCGATAAAACCCCAAATCACACCCGCCCGCAAAACGATCGATCCACAGGCTAATCGGTTCGAAGATTAGTCCGCGTTCATCGTAGGAATCAAGAACGGGGAAAGGAAAATAAAAAAAAACATCCTACCTGGATCCGTGGCGTTCGTTGGTGAAGATCCGGTCGTTGCGTCGTCGTCGCTGGAAAAAATCGTCAAGAACGACATCGCCGCGTTGGGAGGTTTTCTCCAGAGCCTCCATAGTCGCCAAGGGTTTCACGGTTATGAGGTTTGTAACCCTGGACCCCTGCACACGCCTTTATTTAAAAAGGATAAAAGATATCTGATATAACTAATTTAAAAAGATTTCGCTGCAGAATAAAATATTTTTATTAAATATTTTATTACTGTTATGTCCAAAAATTAGATTTCACCACCGACCTGCGCTGACAGATGTTAAGCCTCGCCTAGGGTAAAATCGTTGTTCTGAACGCAATAGTGCCCTCAGATTTCTGATCCGGGCACCTGTTCGGAAGTTATTTTACTTTTTCCAGAAAACTGCACGCGCGTGTAATTTAATTATTTAATTAAATTCAAACATTTGTTCCGGGCTCACCGGGCCCCAGAACTGCACGCCGTCTTAGAGCCTGGTCTTGAATAAATTCCCACATTTCATTAAAAGTAAAGCATCTAAAATTCGAGACATTACACTAAGGAATTGTCACATTAATGTTATGAAAAAGAACAATTAATATGTGACAAGGTATTTATATTAATATTCACTTCTTTAATTTTACATGTAATCTAAAGTAAAAAGTTAGTTGGTTACAGGGCACCAACTCCAACAAAAATTCTGGTAGTAAGCAGAAAGTTGACCATTCTGATCCACGACACTCTTCAGAAGGTAGTTTTGATGACTCGTAGTTTTTGAGGTATGGTTTAATATTATCAATGATTCTATTATAATTTTTATTTATTATGTTTAGTTCTGATTTATATCTTTTTTTTCCAATTGATGACATGATATGGCCGATTTCGCGTAGGATGACTCTAGATATAGAGATAATTGGATCCAATAGAAGTTGTGGGATGGATATATTGGTCATGAGTTGGTGGTGGATGTAGAAAATATTATATATATATGATTATTGAGCTTATGGTTGTATTTATGACCGTGGATGTATATATGAATGATGGTTTTGTATGATTGTAGATGTATGAATGAGTTTGTTGTGTTTTTATGGTTGTATTTTTATATGAATGAATTATTTGTATGAATATTTCTTTTAAAATATTATTTAAAATGAAAATATTTCATTTAATAAGTTTTTCAGTGGTTTCGAATAACCACCACTAACAGATTTAGTGATGGTTAATTTAGTTTTTTTCTTTCCGAAAATTAAACCACCGTTATATTAACTAGCAGTGGTTATTTTATTTTCCATAAATTTATTTTCTTTAAAAAAAACAAATTTCTGTCAAATGAAGAAAAAATTGTCACTAAGTACACAAACATGACACTTATAAAAATTGCGGCTAAACCAAAGTGAACCACTGTTAATAGACCGACGACAATGAAATATGTGGTGGTTTTCCTAACCGCTGCTCAACTAATTAACATCGATTTAAACCGCCATCAATAGTGAAAATAACAGTCTCTAATTTCTTGTTGTTTTTTAGTGTATAAGTCATATTTAAGAATTTATAAATATGTATATATAAAATATATATGCAAGATAATCTTTATCAACATTAAAATGACGCTAAAAAGTGAAATATTTTTATCAACATACACATTAATTGAATCAACGTTGTAATTAATGTTTTGATGTATCTTTATTCGATTCTGTTGTGGTTATATGTTATTTAAACCTTCTTTTTTGATTTGTGTTCTTTTGATTATATCAAATGGTTGGTATTCTTGTTTAAGCATGTTGATTATACTTGTGTTATACAAGCAGAAGTATTAGGCTGGCTGAGATCTTACATTCTATAATTTAGACATTGGCCCCACTGCTGCCTTGGGTCGGACCACTGATGCAAGCTGGTGGTTGGGGCGATAGTATTTTAGTGGCTGATCACTTCACCATATAATTTGAACATTGGTCCAAATGCATCATTCATATTAAGCTTCCCTAATACCCACTAATTATTATTAATATTAATTTTTACAAATTTCAGGGGAGGACTCAAGCCTGATACCATCCATGGGGCTATAATATTAATTATAATATGAATAAAGAAAATATTGTAGAATATAAATTTTAAGTTTTATTTCAATTCCTTAAATTAATATTCGCCAAATAATATATTTTAAAAGTTATAACTAATTTAAATATTTAGAGATAATGGTCGCAATCAAATGATGCCAACATGGGGATGGGGGGCATATTCCCATTGGGTTAGGATATGCCCTGGGCAGCATATTCCGGATGAATATTCCATTGAGAAACTGTTTTTTTTAATCTATTTTTTTTAATTTTTGTGATGATAAGTTCGAGTGGTACGCCTATGAACATTCCCGAGATCCCATAAGAAGCTTCCACTGCCTTTTTATTTTATCCTATTATCATTTTAAATATACAAACAATAATAATAAAATGTAATTAAATCTTTTTATTCTTATTTATTATTATAAAAATAAAAATAAAATACTGTATGGTTAGATGGGTGTGGTTAGGGATGAAATAGATATCAATTTTGTGGTGTCCACTGGTGACAACTGTAAGTGTGAAGGGCTAAAGGTTGTCGATAACCTGCTATTCAAAACCTCTTTCTCCACTGTTTTTACACAAAAAATTGGTACCACCATTAAAAAAGTTACGTATTAAAATAAATGATAATTTTATCAATGCTAAAACTCTGAATTTATCAAATTTAATTTTAGCACAGATAAATGTATTATTTATCATTGTTTTTTATTTTAGTGTTGCTAAAAGTGATCTTTATCAGCGCTAAAAAACATGGATAAAAGACGCAGCTGATGTATAGGTGCATGAGTCCTACGACATCAAACCAAATCAAAAAACATATAGGAATACAAATATACATAAAACCCGATTGAAATACAAATATAAAATTGAAATATTATTTCAATTCAAAATTTACATAATTTTTTTTATCTTGATGTGATATTTAAAAAAACTACAACAAATATGAAAAACCTTAACTCTTACAACAGGCTTTATCTAAAGACCAAGCTTTATAAAAAATTTAGTCCATATAATAAAAACAATGTTAATTTTAGTAATAGTAAATAAAAAATAAACAAATTATAATTTTAATGTCATATAATCTACATATGATAAATTATTTTGTTAATTATTGTATATATTAATTATATTACCAACTATACTATTAATTATATTATTTATGATTATATTGTAAATTTTATATTAATTATTAATTGTTAAATATAATATTAATTAATAATTATATTATGAATCTTTAATTACATTTTTAATTAAAATTATATATTAATTTTATTGTTTTTTTGAAAGGGGTAAAACTTATATAGAATGATCATAACCCAATATAAGGAAAATAAGCCAGTCTGGAAAGACCAATGTCTAAAACTATAAATCTCTAAAAACATCCTGAGATGCCAGATAGTGTGAAACAAAATTACCCTCCTGCAAAGTGAAATAAAAGGAGAGGGAGATGGAAAGAGAGTGGAGGGATCTAATCTTACCAACCAATGAGCTAAAATATTTCAAACTGATATCCTATAAGCATAAAGAGTTGATCATGATATGGCAGTCACACTCCACAATGATAGAGCCCCACCCCCTATCAAAGGTGAAATTAATTCCAAACAAAATAAATTGATCTTTGGAAACAATAGGACTCCATTTAGTAAAGAATGACCAATGACTAGCAACAAGAATAGATCTAGAGGAATCCCAAACAATCATGATGCAACCCACCACCCTGTAATTCTTTAGAGACACATCAACATTGATTCTCCGGACCATTGTGGGGGGAGGAACCTGAGAACAGACCCTTCGTGATTCAACGAAGTGGGCCCATGATTATCAGATGAATTCCAAGTATCCAATCAAAACATGGTAGAGGTAATCCAGGACATATCATGTTTACAGACTTGGTTAAAAACACAGTCGTTTCTCCAAAACCAAATCTGCCAGGACAAAATGCAAAGACTGCATACTACCTCTAATAGGAGAGAGGAGATCCATTTGTCAAAGAGAATTGGAATGTCGATGTTATGCTCTAGAAATTCTACAAAGTTAATACTTCAGTCCTTCCGCACACCCATCACCTTGTAAAAAGAAACAATAGCATGTGAAGGGGTTCCCACCATTTCCTGGTAGAGCTGATAGGTTGGAACATTCATGCAGTGGAAGGAGAAGATAAAATCCTCTGAGGGAAGAATTCCTGTGAACATCTGCCACTAGAAGAAGTGAGATTTTAGAGGGACCAGGAGATTCCAAAACTTCTCCCATCGAAGAGGCACCCCAGGATACAAAAGTTTTTTAGCCATAAAATGACCTGATTTAATGGAGTAGTCCCTATAAAACTCTTTACTTCGAAAGAGGTGATCTAGAAGGGACTCACCACCATAGGGTATACTCATAATGGAGTCCTTATCTCTCTTGTTGAACCAGGAAGAAAGCTTCTCCAAACAACGACCACTCCCATACTCCACAAATAAATCTTTCACTTTCACATTCTCCATCCATACCTTGATAGGAGAGGTTTCCCAAGAGCCATTATTATTCAATAGCCACACATTATTCTAAATGTTAACACTGACACTATTTCCAATCCTCCAAATTAACCCCTTTTCAAGGAGCTCTCGGTAACCTCGAATACTTATCCACAAAAAACTTGTTCAAGGTCCCAGATGTGTTTTGTAAAAATCATCATGAGGGAAATATCTTTCATGAAGTACCTGAACGTAAAGGGAGTCAACATTATTCATAATTCTCAATCCATTTTTAGCAATCAAGGCATCATTAATATGTCTAAGGCCTTAAAATCACATCCCCCCATAATCTTTAGGAAGACAAAGCCTATCCTAGGCTACCCAATGTTTTTTATTCTTTCCACTATAATGGCCCCACCAAAAGTTTGGAAGGCAGGAGTGAATTTGATCAGTGACAAGGACCATGATCTTTAAAATATACATAATATAAAAAGTAATAGCTTGGGACACTTATTTAATCAAAAACTCCTTTCCAACCTTAGAAATATTTTTACAAGATCACCATCGTATTTTATTATCCACCATGTCCAGAATATCAGAGAAGACTTATTTCTTGGATTGACCAATAACCATAGGCGGGCCATGGTACTTTTGATTCTTATCCACAACCTGAATACCATAAACATCATGAAAAGACTCTTTTTGTTCAATGGTACTCTAGAGTTGAAGGAAAATTTAGATTTGTAAAGATTAACTAATTATCCTGAGGACACCTCAAAGTAGTGAAAAAGGAATTTAATTATACAAAATTCCTCTATGGTTGCTACTGAAAATAAAATTCAATATTCTGTAAAAAAATAAATGATAAATGGGGGGGCCTTCCAACACACATTTTCCCTATGGATAGAGTTATTTCTAGGTGCATTTGGAATAAGATTTGAAAAAACATCAACAACAATAATAAAAAGAAACAGAGAGAGCGAGTCCCCTTGTTAGAGGACCTGGTGGGGGAAAACCCTAGGAAAGACCACCATTAATCCAAATAAAAAACTAACCCTATGTAACACAACACATGTTTATGTTAATCAAATTCGATCATAAACCCACATTACACATAACCAAATGAAGGACCAATCAACCATGTCATGAACCTTAGTCATGTCAAGCTTCCAAGCCACGATACCTATTTTTTGCATCAAATCTCTTTTTCATGGTGTGAAAAACTTCATGGAAAACTGTAGCATTACCAGAAATGAGTCTCTTCGAAACAAAATCCATATGGTTTTCCAAAACAATGTTGGGGATCCATCCACAGAGACAATTGGCCAGAATTTTGGAAAACAATTTATAGGATACATTGCAAAGACTGATGAATTTGAAGTTTGAGATAGAAGTAGGGTTTTTCACCATGGGGATAAGTGTAATAAATGTTCCATTAAAAGTCCCAATATTAATATTAACATTCCACATATTTTTCATCAGGTGTTTGACATCAGCCCGAGACATGGATTGAAGGGTGTTACTGATCCCCACAGCCTAGCAACTAGTGCCTGGGTATCAACAATATACTTTTGTTAATGATTTCACCTGATATAAAAAATGGAAAACAATTATCAATAACAAGACAACACACCATGATCGATAACCATATCCAAAATAGATACAACAACTTCGAGTTCGAAATTTTACAACTTTAACCAAAAAAAAACCAAAATGGGAGGGGAACCAGCTAGAACAAAACCCAAAAACCTCCATGAAACAAGAGGGTTATCACCCTCAAGAAACCTCCACCAACACTTACAAGAGAGGAACACTAGAAACCAGATCCACCATCACCACAATACATCTTGCATTTACCTGGGTCAAACATAACAAAGTCGACATACACCAAAATATGTATGTAGGGTGTTAGAAAAATACCATTATGATTATACCTAAAGAAATCATCCACGATATAACATTATAAGACAAATTACTATGCAAGTTTTAAGAAAGAACTTGGAAACATTTTCAAGTAAAACATTTTTAAGGATTTTTTTTCAAGGAATTCATTTTAAAGAAAACATGCTTTGAAATAAACATACACATAAGGTCTATCATATATCAATGACAAGCATCACATCATAATAGAGATCACTATGAGTAACCCCTAAAGGCACTATCACTAGTGGGACACTAGGAACCTTGTATCTCAGTGAAACATGGTATAACAACTATCACCCACAACATCGTCATGCACGATCCACTAGAGAGGAATCCATACAAAGCTATAGTGGTATCCAACCATCATCATAATTTAGTTAGTGTTTTATCTTCAATCCTATTAAAAGAAATCATGCCCCACACCCACTTATCCAACTAGTGTACTAGTCCTAGTACACCCACTTAGATACCTAGGATTCCCTTTGTGCTCAATTTCCCATTTCACATGTCACAGAGATCATAACTTTCACATAAACACCAAGACACATGAATACACATGAAAATCCATCAATTTTCATTGGAAAAACACTTTTTTAAATTCACACACATCTTGAATCCATTTTGAAACATGTTTCACACCACTTTCACAATTTATAAAAACACATTTGAGAAGTACATCATGGAAGCACACTTTAAATCCAACCCTTTCCATTTAAAAAACCATATTTCAAAGCATTCACACCTTTAAAAATTTTGAAAACACTTTTCACACCTTCCACACATTCCACAGAACACATTCAAGGAGAAAAGAAAGTATACCAAAATCATCTAATAATGATAAAACCTGAAATCAACTACCTCAAGCTTAGAAACTTCTGGAATCCAAGGGAAAACCACAAACTCACCAAAAAAAGGTTCTATAAAGGAAATATTGGACCAAAAAAATCAATATTTTACCCAAAAAATCAATATTGAACTCTTATTAGGTTAACCAATCCACCAGAGAAATATGAACCTAATAAAGAGGGAAGAGGAACCCTAGAAGAAGAAAGAAATCAAAATAATAGTGTATTAATTGTAGTTTCTTGAAGATACAAATCCAAATAAACCCAATATTTGAGGGTCCAAGGGTGCCAAGAAGTGGGGTGGAGGATCCTAGGGTTGTAAATCCTGAGTGGGAGGATAAATGGGTGAAAAAGGGGTTAAAATCAAAGAGGGAAACATGATAATTTTCATATTTTTTATGACTTGGATAGGTTGCACGGTTAGCCCACACGATTTTCCAAATCATGTAGCAACCATGAGGTCTTCTCTGTTCAAGAGGAAACTAGCCTCAAGGTTTCTTGGGGGAGGGAGAATTCCAGTGTGGATAACTGTGTGGCCTGGACAATGCCATTATCCATGGTACACAGTTTCTCCTGGGCTGGAGCCTGATTTCCCCTAATTGTGTGCCAACTATGTTCCACTTGCTAATGAGACAAAAAAATCCATTTTTCTCCAAAAAAACTCCCCAGGGAACCAATGTATATATACAATACAAAAAATAAACAAAGTAATACCTCAAAATAAAATAATGGTTGTGCTAATTATCCCCACCGTGGAAACTTTCCAACCTCAGAATGTCATCTCAAAGTTTGATTAGAGAAAAAAAAACAGATACTGCTCCTCAACTCAAGAATTACACTCCCAAGTCTCATGCTCATCATCCCCATGCTTCCAAAGACCTCATACCAACGGTATGAAATTCCCATGAAGAAATTTATTATGTGAATCCAAAATTCTTACTAGTTTCCCAAACACAGATAAATTGGATTCTAACTCCAATTCTTCAAAATTTAGCACATGAGATGGGTCCAGATTATACTTTTTAAGCTGCAAAACATGGAACGTGTCCTGAATTGATATCAACTGAGAAGGAAGATCTAACTGGTATTACACCTTACCAAATTTCTCTTTAACCTCAAAAGTTATGAATACCTCGACGTTAGCTTCCCTTTCTTACCAAGATGATGGTGACCCAAATGAGGATCCACTTTCAAAAACACCTGATCACCCCTAGAGAATTCCAAATCTTGGAATAGCTGATCGACATAAGACTTATAGAGACTCTGCACTGTCAACAAAATCTGCCTGATCAACTTAACTTTATCAGATTTTTACTACACAAGGCTTGGTCCCAACAATGAGGTTTCACCCACCTCTTCCCAGTATAAAGGGGATTGACACAGACGACCATAAAGCACCTCAAAAGTTTCCATCCTTATTGAGGATTAGAAACTATTATTATAATAAAATTCCACCAACCCTAAATGGATATCCCATGAGCTTCCAAAATCTAACACGCATGTCCAAAGCATGTCTTCTAATATTTTATTCACCTACTCCTTCTGTCCGTCCTTTTAAGGATGGTATGCTGCACTCAACTTGATTTGGGACCCCATTGCCTTTTGAAGTCCCTCCCAAAACTATGAGGTAAAATGAGGGTCACTATCTAAAACAATTTCCGATGGAACAAAATGGAGCCTCACTATCTTCTGAACATACAACCTACCCAACTCATCCACTTTGGTTGAATCTCTAATCAGGATGAAATGGGATGATTTGGTCAGACATTCAATCACTACCCATATGGAATTCCTTACTTGGGGTGTACTATGTAACCCAACAATTAAATCCATGGTGACCTCATCCCACTTCCAAGTAAGAATGGGTAATGGATAAAGAAAACCATAGGGGATCTGGTGCTATACTTTAACCAGATGATATGTATAACACCGAGATACAAATTTAACTATATTACACCTTATACCAGGCCACCAGAACTGATGACGCACATTATAGAACATCTTGTTGGTACCTGGATGAAAAAATCACTAAGACTGGTGGCTATCCTACATCAACAACTTCTTTAATTACAACATCACCATGACTAAAAACTTAAAACAAAAATCTCCCTTAGGAGATAATAACCACTCACAGGTCACCTCCTCACCATATAGAAACTACATAAAATTCTAGAACAACTCATCAATTAGCTGTTCCTATTGAACCAACTCTAGAAGGGATGGTGTCAGTAGAACACTGGCCAAGAAAGCACCGCCACCATTCTCCCTATTCTCCAGATGCAACTAAGAAAAGAGACCCATTAAATTTCACTCATCCCTGGACTCCTTCAATGCTTGCATTGGAAATTTCCTGCACAAAGCATTTTCCACTACATTACCTTTTCCTAGGGTATATACGATATCAAAATAGAACCCCTAAATGTAGTCAACCCAACGATGCTGCCTATGATTCATATATTTCAAGAAGAATTTGTAGGCTAAGATCTTATAATCATAATAAATAACAAACTTCTCCCAAAAAATATAACGATGCCTTAAATTTAAGGCATGCATCACTGCCGATAACTCCAGGTCATGAGTTGGGTAATTCTTTTCATGTGGTCAGAGTTGGTGAGAACCATATGCCACCACATGCTCCTACATCATCACACACCCAAAACCAATACCTAAACCATCAGAGTAGACCACATATTATTTTATAGATTCTGGTAGGATCAAAATGGGGGCTATGGTCAACCAACACTTAAGATCCTCTAAAGACTCCTAACATTAAAGGATATATTCAAACTTTACCCCTTTTTGGGTAGGAAACTTCATGGGAAAAGAAATCTGAGAAAATATATAATGAACTACCTATAATATCCTGCCAGACCCAAAAATCTCTTAATCACAAAGACATTCTTCAGCTGCTCCCAAGACATCACTACATCGATATTCTCAGGGTCCACCGAAGCCCTATGATCCAAGATCACATGACCAAGAAACTTCACCTCCCTAATCTAGAAGGTTCACTTAGAGAACTTATCATAGAGAAAATGATTCCGAATGGTTCCCAACACAATCCTCAAGTACCACTCATGCACCTCCTCGGTCTCAAAATAGACAAGGATTTCATCCATAAAGACTATGAGAAAGGAGTAAAAAATATTGGTGTAATAATCGGTTCATAAGCGCCATAAAGACCACTAAAGCATTTGTCAACCCAAAAGGCATGACTAAATACTCAAAATGGTTGTACCTACTTTGGAAGGCTGTTTTCAGAAAATCTACCTCTATAATCAGACTTGATGATACCTAGAACACAATTCGATCTTGGAAAACCACCTCACCCCCATAAGATGATAAAAAAGGTCATCAATACGGGGCAAGGGGTATTTATTCTTGATTGTCACCTTACTCAGATTCTGGTAATTGATTAACAAATAGATAAATTCATTAGCCTTTTTTTAAATAGAACTGGGGCAAACCAAGTTGAGACACATAGGAAAATGAATCATTTGGATTCCAAATCATCCAACTATACCTTTATTACCTCAACTCAAGGAGGACCATACAGTATGAGGGAATAGATATCAATTGTGTCCCCGATGCAAAATCGAAGGTGAACTCCACATCTCACTCTGGAGGCAACCCTGAAAAATTATTCAGGAACACCTCTAGGAACTCATCCACCATAATAGATAATTCACCCTTAAAACTATTACTCTCATCCTTCAATATAAGCAACGAAATCTGAAAAACAATACTAACTAATTCTAGAAGTGGAGGTCCAACACCTCCCGAATGAGGATCCCATTCACCATGGAAAACATGGGTACTCCCAACAGGTGCTACCAAACTCACTTTCCATCAATAACAATCTATGTGTGCCTAGAAATGCACCATCTAATCCATACTAAGGATCACATCAAAGTGGTCCATCTAAGAAACCAGGAAATCCCAATCTAGCTTGACCCTAGACATGGTGAGCGCATTAGACGGACACCTAAATCCTCGCTCTTACTTCTTACCAAGTGACATCACCAACTCCATCACATACGACATAAGCTCAGGAGATGGGTAGAATTTAAAGAAACAAAGGTATCAGTATAAAACAAAGAAACAACTATAAACAATGCAATAAGAACCGTACCTCGAAATATGGTGGGTCCTACATCCAATTCCACTAGCGCTTGATTTACAACATGAATATTTTCCATCTATTTCTAATCCTATGAATGACCACTGACCTGGAGATCCACCTTAAGATAAATTTTCCCAAAATAAGATCCAACCCTACCACCTTGATCGCAAAACAGAGAACCTACTATCCTGGATCGTTCTGACTGAGATGAAATTCCCCTAAAATCCATAGAATCTACTCCACCCTGGAATGGACATGTGGCTCTACAAATCTGCTGAAAGTTCCCATATGTCCACACTGATGGAAAGGTTTGGCTAAACCTGGACACATCGACTGCATGTTCCCCGCCTTCCCACACTAAGGGAACATGACTAATCCAATGTATGAAGCCACAAATGAAGATAACTAGAAAGGATGGCTTGAACTACCACCTCCCTTTCTATCCCACTCATCCCTCTTCCTATGATTCTTAGATTAAATTCCATTTCCCTAACCCACTACTAACACTACACCAAAAAACCAAAATTTCCACTATAATAGATCTTCACCATCAAAGGACAATTAACCACCTAAGCATAAGTCTTCTACTTGAACAAGAAGACTTGAGTTTATATATCTGGTCGAATCCCCATTTCGAACTTTTTAGTCTTCAATTACTCATTTTAGACTACCTCGGGTGCAAACCAAACCAATTATGAAAATAATTTAGCATATTCCATCACAGTATGATCCCCTTGTAGGAGATAAGAAAACTCTTAGGCCTTGGTGAAGGACAAGTTATTAGGGTAATAATACTCATTAAACATGACCTTAAAATTTTTCCAACCCATCCGCTCATGCTTCCCAGCTTGAATCACCAAGTCCCACCACCTTCGACTAGGACCTTCCAATAAGAATGAAACACATTTCACTTTGACTGCCTCAAGAGTGTCAATAAACCCAAACATCCTTCAAATCTTCTCAAGAAAACACTCTACTTCTTAGGGTCCATGATACTCAATAATGATGAAGTATTTTTCTTGAGAAACTCCTCACATTTATCCATTCCATGACCTGGTTCGGTTTCCCCAACATGAGTATGACCAGAGCCCTCTCCCTACTTTAAAGCTTGGACAGCCCGAACCACGACTTCCACTATCCTCTGATCAACTGGTGAGGGATAACTCTCTATGGACTCTTCCACTAGTTTCACAGAAAATCTCTGGGTATGAATCATACTACATCAAGCCACAACCACAAGAAAAAACCATTAATACACCATTCCTGAAATTTTTAGTATCCACAATAAATCTCAAATACTTCCATAAATCAAAAGAAAACAATAAAAAACTCAACAAAAAGCTCAAACCACTTCACCCACACCTGGTTTCCATGCACAATCTATATCCTGTTCATTTCACATAGGGAAGATTACAAACCAAATCCCAACATCCCATGGAGACTCAAGATCTTCCATGAGGTTTGTTGGATTGACACCCCACTCGTAATCAGATCCTCAAGCCCTAAAAATAATAGCTCTAGTCTATCCAGACTCTCCAAAATATCACAACCAAACGAAAGGGTGAAAACCTTCTCTAATTCCATTTTTTCACAAACCAATCTGAGATTCCATCTAACCTGGCACTCGACCTGGCCCGAGACATGGACCAAAGGAAATTCCTAATCCCTACAGGCTAGGAACTCGTGATTGGGTATCAAAAATATAATTTTGGGAATTATTCCACTCGAGATAAACAAGCAATAACAATTATCAATAATAAGAAAAAAACCAAGTTCAATAACCATATCAAAAATAGGTATAACAACTTCAAGCTAAACATTTTATAACTCTAACCAAAAACCGAAATACCAAAATGGGAGGGGAACTAGGTAGAAAACTACCCAAAAACATCCATGGAACAAGAGGTTCATCACCCTCAATTCACCCCCACCAACACTTTTAAGATAAGAACACTAGAAACCAGATCCACCATCACCATGAAACATCTTGCCTTTACATGGGTAAAACATAACAAAGTCTACATACACATAAAGGTATATGTAGGGTGTGAGGAAAATCCAAGTAGGATGACACCCAAAGAAAGATTCCATGCTATAACATTAGAAGAAAAATCACTATGAAAGTTTTAAGAAATAACTTGGGAAAATTTTCATGTAAAACATTTTTAAGGAAAACATTTTAAGAAAATAACTTTTAAAGAAAACATTCTTTGAAATCAATAGACAAATAAGGTCCATCGTATGTAGATGGTGAACACCACGTCATAAGAGAGATCACAATGGGTAATCCCTAATGGTACTTAAACTAATGGGACACTAGGAACCTCATATCTTAGTAAAGCATGGTATAACAACCATAACCAACAACTTCATCATGCACAAACCACTAGAGGGGAATCAATCCAAACTTACAGTGGTATAAAATCATCATCATAATTTAGTTAGTGTTGTATCACCAATCTTGCTAGAAGAAACCGATCTTCTACCTCACCGATCCAACTAGCGTACTAGTCCTAGTCCGCCAACCTAGTACCTAGGATTCCCTTTTTGATCAATTTCCTATTTCACATGTCGCATAGATCATCACATTCACATACATACCAATCCACATAAATACACATAAAAACCATCACTTTTCATAGGAAAAATCCCTTTTAAATTCACAAACATCCCAGATCTATTTTAAAATATTATTCACACTACTTTCACAATTTATAAAAATAGATTTAAGAAGCACAACATGGAAGCACACATGAAATCCCACCCTTTCTATTTGAATACCCATATTTTAAACCATACACACCATCAAAAAATTTAAAAATACTTTTTTCACTTTTTACACAATCCATATAACACATTCAAGGAGTAAAGAAAGCATACCAAAATCATCTAATAATTCTAAAACATGGAATTACCTACCTCAAGCTTAGAAAATTCCAGAATCTGGTGGAAAACCACAACCACACCACAAAGAGACCCTATAAAGGCAAGATCAAACCACAAACATCAATATTTTAACCAAAAATTCGGGATTGAAACCTTATTAGGTCAAAAAATCTACCAGATAAAGAAGAACCCAAGAAATAGGGAAGAGGATCCCTATAAGAAATAATAAATAAAAATAATAGAGGCTTACTTATAGTTTCTTGAAGATCCAAAGCCAAAACTGTAACGACCCAAAGTTTCATTAATGGAAATCCCTCTTGATCTAATTAAATGTCTCTTTATGTTTATATAAAATGTCAACTTCCTTGGTTTTATGTTAAGAATTTTGACCATTGCTAATATAGCCGTTGAACAGTGATCACATGATTAGTATAAATATAGGGCTTTAACAAATCCAATTTACTTAGACAAAAGAAGCGACGACATCGTCCAATAGAATTGCTCCGTACGAAGCCCATTTGTCGGAGGTCGGAAAAGAGGTGGAATCCTTGGGATTCGCTCTTGAACAAGCCCAAGCTGAGCTTCACCATGTCAAACTCGAACAGGACGTCTATGGGAAAAATGGAAGTTGATAGAGATTACCACTCGAGCGATGTTATCTGAGCCACCCCAAGAGTCTGTCACCATCCCACACCATACCCTTAGGTCTTATGCGGCTATTTTAAGAGGTTATGTAACAAATAAGAAGTACTATGTTCATGTACATTATTTTTGTATATAATAATGAATATAATTTCTAGTCATTTTTGATACATTGTAAATAGTTTTTAAAATACAAATAGTGTTTTTAGTTATTATTTAATTAAGAATTATATTTTATTAAATTAAGGGATTTTTGAATTAAATAATATTTTAATAAATTATTATTATTATTATTATTAAATTAATTTTTACTAAATATAAATGATCTTATAATTTTATGAATGCAATTATAATTTTTATTAAGGTTTGAAAGCCATTTCTGTCAAAACCCGTGAATTTTCGATAAATGACGGTTTTTATTTTAAATGTGAAAATTAACATATTTAGAAAATTATTTATATAAAATAAATTATATTTTTGGAATCAGGATGTTGAAATTATCCAACGGTGAATTTTTCATAATTTTCTGAGACAATCAAATTTTTGGATAAAAATTAAATACCGTTTAAATATATAATGTGTTTTATGACATCATAATGACCCAATAGTGATTTAATAAACTACTATAAGCTTTATGTTCGGACAATATATGTTTTAAAATTAAAATAATGTGATTTTGGGTTTGTTTGACTTACTTTTCAAAGCATTAATGGACCTCTCAAGACTTATTAAACACCTTGTCTTTTTAAATTAATTTCCATGGGAGTGTGACTCACCTCCACATAATAAACCCTATTATTTTAATAATTTCGGACTTTGGATTTATAAAATATTTTTTTCCTCTTCCCTTTTCTAAAAACTATGGGCAAAAACCATGGGATGGTTTGTGGTTTGGATTAATTTAATATAAGGGGTCCCAAATGTAAATAATAAAGAATTCCCTCACCTTTCCTATATAAACCCACCCAATCTCCCACTTCATCCTCAATAAAAACCTTTTGAGTTCGTCCAACCTCTTCTATAATCTATCTAGAATCCTCCCAAGGTGCCCCAAGCTCCCAATAAGCCTCTCACAAGCCTCTCTCTAGCCTTTGGAAGCACACTTCCAAGTAAGGGTTTTTTCTTCCTTTCTCATTTTTGTCAATTTTCTTTAAGTTGTATTGCCCTTTTAATTTCAATTATGAATGTTGGGGTATGGTTTTTCAACTCCCCCATACTGCCCTATTATTTTTTGAATGATGGGAGACCCCTTTATCTCTCATTAAATGCCTCCCATGTACACCCGTTACTATGCCGAAATTCCGAAAGGAACTTCTCTCTCCTTTTTATATTCAAGCAATGCTCTTGTATCATGAACCTAAATTCCATTAAAATTGTTGGTAAATGTATCTATATGACCTCCTTACTGTCCATTACATGTAAATATTATGAGGAAACCCTTTTTCTCTCATCAACTTTTTTTATGAATTCTTACGTCACACCATTACGCTGCCGAAATCACACCGATTTTCTAAGCCAATTCCATTGTGTAGTGAATACCATGACCATTTCTACATCAAGGGTATTAACCTTTATGCACATTTACTTATTGATTATAAAGTTTCATGTATGAATTAAACATTCCTTTATCGTGTAATAAAGGATTATGTTTAATGAATCCATGTTTTATGATCCATGTGACACACTTATGCATGAAATGAAATGTTTAAGAAGGGTGCACCCTTATAGCGCTCCAATACATTGGGTAAAGTATAGTATCATGATACGTCATGTGCAATGAGTGTTTAATCATGCTAATTCAAGTGCAGCGAGGGTTTACTCATGCTTTATGTGCAATGAGGATTTACTCATGCTCCATGTGCAATGAGCTTTGGATCATGCTAATTCCATGATAAGTGTTGTTGCCACATTTCCATGTTATGATTATCATGCTTTATCATGCCTTTATGTTCATGTTTCTCTTATGATCTATTGATATGCCTATTGTCTAACATGTATTGTACTCCTCATGTTATTCCATGTGTACTCCCTTACTGGGCTTTATAACTCACCCTTTTCTTATGCATGTCCTCAGGTTATCCCATGCAATGCTAAGTACGAGGGAATGTAGTGGTCATATAAAAGAATTTTTCAATAAAGATGTTGTATTTCATGTTTCAAGTTTTTATGTAATGATACTAAGCCCGAAATACACTAAACCTCTTGATCTTTTTTTGTTGTATCAAGTTATGTTTTATGTAATAAATCAGGTTTGAGTTTGTAATAAAAGCAGGGTTGTCATAAAAACCACCCAATATTTGAGGGTACAAGGGAGATAAAAAGTGGGGAGGAGGAACCTAGGGTGTAATTCCCATGTGAGAGAAGAACTGGGTGAAATTGGGGTTAAAATCAAAGAGGAAAAAAGGGTAATTTTTAGATTTTTAATGATATGGACAGGTCACATGGTTAACCTGCACAGTTTCCCAAACTGTGAGGAAACTGTGCATTCTCATCTGTCCTTGAGGAAACTGGCAGAGTGGTTTTATAGAAGATGGCGCACACCTATGCAGGTAATTGGGCGACCTGGATAGTTTCATTATCTAGGGCACATGGTTTCTTCTAGGCTGGCACATGGTTTCCCTTAACCGTGCACCAACTGTACACCACCTGCTGCCGAGCCCAAAAACTACATTTTTCTCCAAAAAAATCATAGGGAAACCATGGAATAAATATAAGACAAAAAATAAACAAAGGAATACCTCAAAATAAAATAATTTATGTGACATGAATCTAGTTCTGATTCAAGCATGGAAATATCATACAAGATAGGATCCAAAGGAGGGATAGCATAAATAATCTTCAACCTTTTATCAATAAGATCAATATGAGACTCAAGAGGTTAGAATTTTTCACCACTCTCTGAATTTAGATTAGACGCATCTTTGATTAAATTATGATGAGTATCTGATTCACTTACATCCCATCTTGAAAAAATCAACCTTTCATACTCATTGTCCTTGATCCACAAACTTTAAAATCTAAATGGATTGTCCCAGTGGTCATGCCTAGTCAGGGGAGATAAACTAAGGAAGATCAGACACTGATATAAAGAAGCCAGAGGGATATGGGTGTCTTGGATGTTGTTGAAGATATTCAACCACTCACTAAAACCCACTAACCTACCTAGAAATTCCACCACACGAGTGAAATCTAATTTCTCTTAGATCCAAGTAAAAGGGTTTCCATCATAGCACATATCACTAAGAACCACCATTTTCAGTTCCTCCTTGAAGCTAATCATAAAAATTACTAGATCTCATAGAACCCTTCTCTTTTCATCTTGGTACAATATTTCATTAAATTCTACATCTACTAAAAGGGATATTGAGATACTCACACAAACGTATTTTAGTAACTCCCATGATCTCTACTTGTTCCCACGATTAGGGCAGCTGTAGAAACCTAAAAAATCCCATTTAGGAACACCCTGCTTGAGGATATAAGATGTAATATGGTTGTTAGAAAAAAATTAATCTTAACATTGAAAAAATTATTCCAAAGGAGAAAAATGCTACTAACATTCGCATTCTTAGCCACTAGAAAATAGCCCCAAAATCCCACCTTGGAAGTAATGACAATCGTGTCCTTATTTTCCAAAATTATTTCAGACAAAAAAACTATGTCGAAGAAAAGTTTAGCACTCAAAAAATGGAGCATCTAAACTGCCCATGTATTTCCAAGAAGACGACAGTTCTAGAATAATATTTTCATTGTGGTAGAAGAGGTTGGATTTTTCCATCATCTTCCTCTGCATAGTTAAGGTATGAACCACCCCCTGAAGCCTTGGAACACTTATATTGCTAATAATACTCATTAAGAGACTATACTGCTCATTTTTTAACACTATAATCCAGAAAATGTGTGTTGGTCTAGATTCCCATATATGTAACCTCCTCCATAGTCACTTCTTTTCAGGTCCCAATGGAATGGATTCATAGGAATCATTTAGTAATGGTTGGGATGAGAATATTTGTATAAAACTAGGGGGGAAACCTGATTAGGAGGGTATGAGCACATCAACTTCGGGGTGGGATGAGGGATAAAATTATTGATGGACATAGAAGGAGAAGATTAAGAGGGAGTGACTATGGTTATATTATGAACCGTATGCAGACCAATTTGATCAATGGAATCGTAGGGAGGTCATCAGAACTAGGGTTCATGTATGGACTCTTCTTCAGTCATCCCGTAGATTCTGAGACAAATGTTGGTGGACCTGACATGATAAATTTATTCTTAACATGAGAAAAATGATAGAACATCACTTTCTAGAGTTTATATTCATCCTTTTCTTTCGCTAACTCTCACAGGATGGATAGACCCGTATTGTTCTCCCTTAAGCATGACCCATATTGCATGATAAAACTGCATTCTCCATTTGCCTTTTTTGTTGTGCAGTCCTTCTCCAAGTGGTATTGGAATCTAAAAAAGAAAAATAGGTTGGAAAATTCTCATACTCAAAGGATATACATAAGTTTTAGTTGTACATAGAAAGAAATTTCCCTCTCATAAGCAACTATGATACCTCTACCCTCACCCCTATATGAAAAAATAGCCCCCCATGGATGGGATGGGAAAGAACCCAATCAATAAGTTCTCAAATCTGATTTTATATATCCTTAAAGACCCGATCATATCTTTTTCTTAAATGAATCCCATTCAGAAGAATCTAAAAGGGTGATTTATCAAAGGTGATCTTTGAAATATCCCTTTCCTTGTTAATATTTTCCAATAAGATCAAGTCTTTTATTGAAGAACCATTGTCTTCCTTGTAGCACCTTCCGTTTATTAGACTCGTTAAAAAATTAAAAGAACAAAAGTCCCATTTTGATTTCCATTATTTCTACGACATTATCCAATATCTATATAGATTGGATTATGTTCTTTAATGCGTTTAGGTAAAACGGACAGTGGGTAAATAGTATCCTCCTGATAAAAAGATCCATTATTTTTAATAAGATATCACCATTTCCCATATCTTTAATGATATTAATTTTTTTTCTTTTTCATTAATGAGAAGTTATTTCATCATGAAATCAGGTTATTCTTAATGATGCAGATCATAACATACATGGGATGATTGAAGTTCGTCTTCCTGATAGCCAGGTGAGGATCACCTTAAAATCAACAGAAATATTCCAAAACTATGGAAACTCAAGGAACACATAGTTATAAGAAGATAGGCCCTGAAGGGGGAGGGAAATTGGATGGCTGCATGATCACCACCTTACTTGAAAAGTACCACCAATCTTAGGAATACCTAGGAACCCTAAACTCTAGAAAACTCAAGGAATCGTCCTCCTAGTGTGGAGAAACATGGCTCCTAATGACATAAATCATCGTATAAATTATATTGTTAATTATTGAATATATTAATGATATTATCATTAATAAATTATCTTAATTATTTAAATAGCTCTTAATAGTTATAACATTAAACTAAAATGACATTATTATATTGAAAGAACGGACTTGGAGTCATACCGACCACATCGAATATTGGATTGATGTGCGGTCGATTTATATATTCCAAAAATGAATTATGGATCATTTTCTTAAAGTAACAAGATAATATGATCTTTTTTACTTAGTTTTGGATACATGAAATATGTTTTAAACTAAAATAACACTTATATTGAAGACACGCACTTCAAGTCATACCAACCACATCATGTTTTAGATTAATGTATGGTTGATTCCTACATGGAAAGAATAAATTATGAATCATTTTCATAATGTTTGAAAATAATCAAAGTCCGTTTGCTAATTTTTGGAAATGTGAAACGTGTTTTAAAAAAATGACACTTCTATATTGAAAATACACACTTCAAGTCATACTAGTCACATCATGTGTTAGATATATGTCCGGTCAATTCAGACACATCAAAAATTAATTATAGATAGTTTTTCTAAATTTTAAAAATAACATGATCTTGTTTTCTCAATTTTGGCAATGTGACACACATTTTAAACTAAAATAACACTTCTATATTGAAAACACATACTTCGAGTCACACCTGCACCATCATATTTCATATTCATGTGTGGTCAATTTCTTCACATCACAAATGAACTATAAATCATTGTTTTTATATTTAAAAAACATTTGTTCTCATTTTCTCATTTTTTTTCTATGTGACGTGCATTTTATAATTAAATGAAATTTCTATATTGAAAACACACACTTCTAGTGATACTGACCCCATCATGTGTCATATTTATGTGTGATCGATTCCTATAAATCAAAAATTAATTGTGTATCTATATCATAAATTTTGAAAATAATACATGCTTGTTTTCTTGATTTTAACAACATGATATGTGTTTCAAACTAAAATGAAACTTCTATATTGAAAACACACACTTTGAGTCATACTGTCCACATAGTGTGTTATATTGACGTGTGGTGAATTAATATACATAAAAAAATGAATTATGTATTTTTTTTCTAAATTTTGAAAATAATATAATCTTTTTTGTTCAACTTTGGATATGCAACACCCATTTTAAACTAAAATGACACATATATATTCAAAACACACACTTCGAGTCATAAATGCTACATTTTGAGTTGAATTGATGTGTGATTGATTCCTTCTTGTCATAAATGAATTATGGATCATTTTACTAATTTTTTTAAAATAATCCAATCTTGTTTTCATATTTTTGGTGATGTGACATACATTTTAACCTTAAATGACACTTTTGTATTAAAAACACACACTTTCAATCATACTAACCAAACCACATGTAAAATTGATGTGCATTTGATTTATAAATGTCAAAAATAAATTATGGATTGTTTTACTAAAGTTTTAAAACAATCTAAGCCCATTTTCTTGGTTTTATATAGTGATAGTATTTTAAACTAAATGGACACTTTTATTTTGAAAACCCGCACTTTAAGTCATAATAGTCACAACTTGTGTTAGATTGATGTGTGGTCAATTCCTATACATCATAAATGAATTATGGATCATTTTAATAAATTTTGAAAACTATATGAGATTTTTTTCTCAGTTTTGGCTATGTGATGCATGTTTTAAACTAAAATGACACTTTTATATTGAAAACATGCACTTAGAGTCATACCTACCACATCATGTGTTTTACTAATGTGTGGATTATTCCTTCACATAAAAAATGAATTATGGATAGTTTTACAAAGGTTTTAAAGTAATTCGATCTTCTTTGCTCAGTTTTGGCTATGTGATGAGATTTTTAAAATAAAATGACACTTATATATTGAAAACACACACTTCAAGTCATATCTGCTACATCGCATGTCAGATTGATTTGAATTTGATTCCTTCACATCAAAAATAAATTATGGATCATTTTACTTGTGTTTGAAAAAAATATATGCTCATTTACTCATTTTGGCTATGTGATGTGCATTTTAGACTCAAATGACACTTCTATTTTGAAAACACACACTTCTAGTCATACGAATCACATCATGAATCATATTGATGTGTGATTGATTACTATAAAACACAAATGAATTATGAATTGTTTTCATAAATTTTGAAAACAATACAAGATCTTTTTATTAGTTTTGGTTAATAAAACACATTTTAAACTAAAATGACACTTTAATATTGAAAACGGTCACTTTGAGTCATACCAGACACATTGTGTGTCATACTGATGTGAGGTCAAATTCTATATGTAAAAAATGAATTATGGATCATTTTTCCAAAGTTTTAAAATAACCTAAACTTTTTTTCTTAGTTTTGGCTATATGATGCATGTTTTAAACTAAAATGACACTTTTATATTGAAAACATGCACTTTGAGTCATACCTTCTATATCATGCATAATATCTATGTGAAGTCGATTGATTCATGTTACAAATGATTTATGGACCATTTACTTGAATTCAAAAAACAATCCGAGATTATTTTATCATTTTTTTCCATATAACACATATTTTAAACTTAAGTGAAACTTCTATATTGAAAACACACACTTCGAGTCATACTGGTCACATAGTGTGTTAGATTGATGTTCGATCCATTCATACAAATGAAAAATGAATTATGGATTATTGTATCAAAATTTTAAAATAATATGAGCTCATTTAATTAGTTTTGTCTATTGACACACATTTTAAAATTAAATGACACTTTTATTTTGAAAACATGTACTTATATTCATATCAGCCACATTGTGTGTCATATTGATGTGCGGTCGATCCTTACAAATAAAAAATGAATTCTATATTTTTTCCTAAATTTTTAAAATAATCTAATCTTATTGCCCAGTTTTGGCTATGCGAAACACATTTTAAACTAAAAGGGAACTTTTATATTGAAAACATTCACTTCGAGTCATAATAGCCGCATCATGTATCAGAATGACATGTGGTTGATTCCTACATATTGAAAATGAATTATGGATCTTTTTCCTAAATTTTTAAAACAAACCAAACTCATTTTATTAGTTTTGTCCATGTAATGTGCATTTTAATGTAAGATAACACTTTTACATTGAAAAAATGCACTTCAATCCAAACTGACCACATCATGTGTTAGAATGATGTGCGGTCAATTCCTGCATATCAAAAATTAATTATGGATTGTTTTCCTAATTTTTGAAAAAAATATGATCTTGTTTTCTAGGTTTTATATATATAACACACATTTTCAACTAAAATTACACTTTTATATTGAATACTCAAAATGAAAATGAAGAGGATAAGAGAATGGAAGTACCTTCCCCAATAGTTGGTAATATATCTCAATATTTGTGGGTAGAAGTATCCTCGAACCATTTACCTATCTCTATAATTTTAGTTTCAGCCTCGAAGTCCAATATCTCATAAGCATGATCATATTTGAACATGTTACTAACACAATGTAAAGACCTAAAAATTTTAAGGAATTTTTTTTATTAAATTCTTTGGGAGTTTACAAGTACGCGGTTTCTGACGACACCTGATTTCGAGGCCCAGTGTGTCCAGAATCAATTTCCAAAGTTTAGCTCGTGTACGTTCAGTGAACGAACGAGCGGGTTTTTCTAACTTTTGAACTGGTGCTCAGAATCGAAATCTGAGGGCATCGATGAAACCATAGCGCCAGTAATTACTTAAGAAGACCGTTACTGGAGTTGTGTTTGCTCGGGGAGGGTTGTTTAAAATTGTGGTTTAAGTGTAAGAGAAATAAAATTGCATTATGAATTTTATTTCTCTTTTCTAAGTGTTAGATCCTAGGTGTGGGAGTTGGAGTGGGACCCACGGATTAAAGGTGAGGTGGGGCCCACACGAGCCCCCACCTTTTCAAATTCCACATAACTCCCTAACTCCTCTAACCCCTTCCACATGAGTTATGTAACTCTTCCACATTAATGCATGCCAACTAAACACCTAAGTAATTTGACAACACAAGTTTAATTAATTAGGTGAATTCAACTTTTGAAAATTTTAAAAATGTTGGCATGTGTAAATAAAATAAGGCAAAGCCTTATTTTATTTTGGGTTGTTGTGTTGTGTGGAGAATTGAGAGAAGGAGAGTTCTTTACTTTGAAGAACTTCATCTTCCTCATTGAAGAATGCGAAGAACGTCGTCACGCCATTCCATCTTCCCTCTGCGTCAAAGAAAGGGAGACGCCACTTCTTCCACAGACGTTCTCTATCGACGTATACGGAGCCTCACCCTGCGATGCCGTATTCCGCGACGCTAGCTTCTGCGAACTTCTTTGAGGCAGGGGTTGTTTTTTACGTTCGAGATTGTTTTGACATTATTCGTTAATTTCTTTTGGCTTCCTGTTATCAATATAACCGGAGGAGGTCGGACCGCACGAACACGGCCGAACCTCCTCCCCTTTTGATGTTGATCACCGTCGTGGTTTGGAACGGGGGCAGTGCGGTGCAACGACACCGTTTGGGAACGAGGGAACCGCGGCCGGAGCGGGCCATGGTGAAGGAACTCGGTGCTGTCGTGCCGCGCCGGTGAAGCCGCGGCCAAGAGCTGGCCATGGCGGAGGGGCGCGGCGCTGTCGCGCCGCGCCGGAGCACCATGGTGGGCCGCGACCGGGGCGGGTCGCGACGGAGGGGCGCTGTGCCGTCACGCCGTGCCAGTTGGACAGGGGCCGCGACCTAAGACTGTGGCAGTGAAAAGGAAGGCAGCCGGACTCCGCCGGCTGCCAGCACATCGGAAGGCGGGACCCGCAGGGGTCCCACAGTGCTTTCCCTGCCGGCCGTTACGGCCGGCCGGTTTCGGAAGTCTGGGGGTCGTAACCCACGACAGGTGGAAAGGGTGGCCCCCCTAAGAGGGGTCTCCGTTTCTCAATCAAGAGAGGCAGCGCCCCCGGAATCTTGCTCGGCCAAAGGCTGAGCCGCTGGCCACGCGGGCCGGGCCGGACCGCCCGCAGCGGGCCGGACCCCGCGCCGGGCCGGGTTGCGTCGGCTGGGCCAGGTCGCGACAGCCGGGCCAGGCCGCGCCCAACCGGGTCGGACCCGGACCCAGGTCGGGTCGACCCGGTTCGGGCCGACCTAGGGTGTACTGGTCCGGGTTGGACTGGGCCCAAACCCCCTGTTTTCAGACAGATCCGTTCAAACACCCATAACTTGAGTTACAGACCTCCGATCGACGCACCGTCAGTTACATTGGGATACTTGGATTGAGACGGTGGATTTGGTATCTTAAACTCAAGGTTTCAAAGAACTTTGGGTACGACCGGGTTGGTTCGAACACGAAACCAACCGGGCCCTCAGAGTGGAAATGCTCATAACTTGAGCTCCGGACGTTCGATTGACGTGCCATAGACTTTGTTGGATTCATCTTAGTGAGAAGGTTATTTTGGCTTACTCCGATCAAGATTTGGATGCAGCTAGAGTATGGTCGGGTTGTTTTAGCTTAAAAACCAACCGGGCCCCTGGGACGAAAACGCCAATAACTCTCAGACCGGGCGTCCGATTGACGCACCGTCTGACGCGTTGAGTTCCTATTGACTAGATGGAAATTTGTGTTACATAAACTCTGGACTTTGTGACAGTTGATGTATTGAACCCCTTTGCTCGTGGAGCGGACCCTTCTAGAATTGAGCGTGCTGTGTGCGGGAACCCTAGAGCTGGCTGCGACTGCGTCGACGATGACGACTGTACTTGAATCCTCCGTGGGTTCGGCAGCGAAGACGACCGTACTGGGATCCTCCGTGGGTTTGACGGCGATGATTACTGTTCTTGTATCCTATGTGGGTCCGGTAGTATTTGACTCTGTACTTGTATCCTATGTGTGTCCAATAGAGTAGCTAGTCTTGTATCCTTTGTGGGTCTGACAACTTAGCTAGTCTTGTATCCTATGTGGGTCTGATAGCTTTGATGAATCAGTGGCTACATCTGATCATATCTATCACCTTACGAACTGTATACCTGTGTGATATGAGTCCTAACTTTCAATCATTATGTTCGATATGATTGACTTGATTTCCTGTATGGATTGGGTTGTGCTTTCCTGTGTGGATTGGGCTGTACTTTCCTGTGTGGACTTGATCGAACTTGGGCTCGGATGTTGGAGCTGAACTGGAATTGATGACTTAGGTATATGTATGGGCATATACCTAAGTAGTTTTGGTTGTTACTTCGTGATCGTATCTTTACTTTTTGGTTTATCCTTTGTGGATTTTGGGAGACTATCGGGAGTCTCGGGGTCCCTACTGAGTATCGTATACTCACCCCTGCACGGGCTATGTCCGTACTACATTGTGTTGGTTGCAGATGATGGACAAAGCTGATCGTGGTTGAGGCTTGTGGAGCGGGATGGTATCTAGAGGTGGACTATCTGGCAGGACGTACACGGAGTGGACGGTCGGACACGGGGAGCCGATGAGACTATCTGTACTCACCCTTCAGGTGGGAGTTACAGAGGACGACTTTGTGGTTGCTGCTTTACTTTTCAGTTGTTGTACTTTCCTTCTAGTTGTACTGCACTTTCAGTTGGGTTTGTATACTAGCCCATTTACTTTCCAGCACTTACTATTATACTCAGTTTACTTACTGTTTAATTCAGTTTGCGTACTCTGTGGTGTTTTTTTTACTTTATAAAGGAAATGTCTTCCCTTTTATCGGGATTTATGCCTTTGGTGCTAATTGCCAGCCCCTGGCCTATGGAAGGCGGGCTTGGGGTAGTCACGACACGGGCCCCGAGGACGGGTCGTGACACACTACTAGAATTTTTAGATCATAACCCTCTATTATAGTTCTTCTTGAGAAAAAGGTCAAAAATAATATATAAGCATTACAATAGTAATGCTTCGCATCTCAAATGTATCTCTAAGGTTGAATCTCATACTAGATTACAAACATAATAGGTAGTCAACTCAACTTGATGTCAGAAAAAAAACTTAAATACCAAGTACTCTACCTACTCATGTCTAAAAAATTTACTTCTTCTTTTGAGTACATAGATTTTTTTAAATCTTGGTAATACTGAGAAAATATATAAAAACAAAGAATTAAAAAATATTTTAAATGAAATTTTAATTACCTTCAAAAATTACTTGTTCAGGGATACCAGTCTTTTGATGGTATATGATATCATTCATAAATTTTCAAACGTAATATCCACAATCATTTTTGTTATTTTGCTTTAGAAACTATGAAAAAATTGACCAAAATAAGTAAATTTTTTGGAAATATGTTTTGATAATTAAATCTAACTATATATACCTTAATCTGTTTCCATTTAAAGAAAACCATATGCTTCTTATGTTTAGTCACCGAACTCATACCATATAATAGCCTATATTTATAGATCACCCTATTATAAAACATTTCTTATTAAAACACAAACTGAAACTTATAATTCAAATTTTATCTAAAAAATGTTAATTTTAGTGCATTATAAATTCAAAATAGACACCATGTGTGGTTGGTTTGATGAAAATCCATGAATTGGATCCAAAAAATAAAAATTTGGTGTATCAAAGTTTATTATGATGAGCATCTAGTGCTTCCAAAAAAAAATAAAAACAAATAAAGAATGAAAAAATAAAAAACAATTTTATATAAATAGATTGTATAATTCTACAATTACATTATAAAAATCAAGAGGAGTCTGTCATCTGTTATTTCCCTTTCAAACTCCTAGATTAGTTTATATTTTTTCTTTTCAATTTATTTCAATTCTTAATAAAGTTTTTTCTGTAGAAATGATAGAGGGATTAATGAGTTCAAATCTTGCTTCGCAGGGTTTTCCCTTATATAATATTAATATATAATCCTATAAAAAATATAAATAGTTATTAATTATAATGAACATACTAGGTCATTTTTTTGGAAAAATTGATTATGAAAATGTGCCTCATGTATATATTCACAACCGATACTCTTAAAAATTCAAACTGAATAATCTCTTTTATACTCTCCAGACCAACCATGTCTATAATTAAATCTCTAAATATTTCTTCTTTATATTCAATATAAGATATATTTTCATATTTAAATTTTGTATCTTCATGTACTTGTAATGTTAATATATATGATAGTGAAAATAATAGGGTGAAGGTACTCTCATATGATCCTTTTGATTTATTAGTTGATTCACTGGATTGTCTTGATTCGACCTTCCGTTTCCCCTTCATTTTATCTTTCTACAATACCATTACTCATTTATGACCTTTTTTCATTAACCATTAAAGGATTTTCATTTGAAAAAGTTTGTTAATGACATAAATTATGTATCTTTATAAGATTATATGACCATACTATGAATGTTTGATTAGAATTATCGATTATGGTAACATCCAGATCATCAAGCGGAATAGGAAACTCAGTGCTCGACCCATGAGATACATTAAGCCCTAATATCATGTGATATTTTGGGATTTGTTTATTATGTATAATATATTTAGAGATATAGTACACCATAAACATCAAACAAGGTGATCCATGGGTGCTGATAGATATAAATCACATACAACTTCACCCTGTAGAAATTTATTAATATAAAGTTAACAAAAGTTATTTGATTCACATTTAGGAGAAAGAGTAATGAAAAAATTTATTAGCTTGGGTAAGGTGGGTGATTTATGGGAATGCTTATCCTTAAAGCTAGTGGGGTTATTTGGATAGTCATGTACTAATAATTATTCTACTGTTGATTTGTTTTGATCCTCTCACATATATTAGTCTGTCAAACTAGACCAAAAAATAATATCTTTTAACATCTATCTACACCTACATGATTTTCATCATCTCATATATATTTCCTTTCAAATTTTTCATCTTGAAATATCTTTGAGTGACACTCCTAAACTTACACCTCTAAATTGACCATATTGTTCTGGATGCTATAAAGATACTGAAAGTAGTTTTTCTTCATGTACATTCAATTCTAATTCGTGCATCTAATCAATATTAAAAAAATATTCAAATAAATAGATATTTTTATATAATATTGTTATAAATCATAAAAAATTACTATTATTCCATACATACACATGATTCCCATAATGTTTTTGTGTTTTCATCAATTGGTTTACCCTATTTATTTACATGGGCCTCCTTCTATAGCACATGATGTGGGATGGAAGTGGCTTCAGATTTTTATTCATCAATATATATATAAACAAAAAGAACATATGTTGTTTCATATCACATAAAATGTTTACTATAGATTTAAAATACATAACTTTTTATTCTCAGGTGAAGTGTACCCCATCCTTGATTTATGGTAGGGGTATAAGGGTTTTGATGCACATAACTTATTTTTATCACTCCTTCATTGTTTCATAAATTATTATTTTTGAATCAAAGATGATAAAATACATATTTTCAAATAAAATATTATAAATTAAAATTAACCTAAAATGACTCTTCATCACAATGAATAATGAAATATTCCCATGTTTCCTAGTTTATAATGTGGGCATACGTAATTGGTGGGTGGAGGTTTACTTTCCCCTTAGCATATCTGAGATGATACTTTGTAAGAAGTGTTCAGAAGCCTCTATGAGTTTCCAAAGACCATTAAGACATATTTATTATAGAAATAATATAAAATAAATGAACTCTTAAAGGGATATTGAAAAGTAAATCAATGTTTCATTATATAGTTTTTCAGTAAAATAGATAAAATTTATCATAAAATTACCTTAATATCTTCCCATATGATTGTCTTCAATGTATGCATGACATTGTTCCATGTATCTACATCAATTGGCACATGTATTCTCAATGCGATCCTAATGTAACTAATGAACATTGAATTGTTTGGTTCAATAGGTTGATTGCGTTAATTCTATCCTAACACAAATTTTATACCTTTGATTCTTTCCTTAATAATTTTTGTTAACACAATGATGTTATTTCATTCTTATTTTTTTCATCAACATTTTGTTGATCCCCTAATAATTCCATAGTTTCAACATTGACAGTCAGTTCTTCCTTGATATAGGTAACATCATCATGTAAAAAATTCCTTATTTTCATTAATAATTAATAATTTTATTTATATTACTTAAATTTAGTAGAGAATACATAATATTATGGGACAAACAAATTATATTAAAAAATACTTTAATATGATCATTGAAATCTCTTTTATTTCTTTAAAGGTTGAAGGGATTTTGATCCTTTATCAAGTATCAAAATCCCCTATTTGTGGTCCTCTATAACATACAAGACATTATCTACATTGGGACCACCATGAAATGATTATGATATCCCAATGAAAGGGTCATCCCTAATTGAATTTTCATTTGAACCTCCAGTTATTTTATCCACCAATAGGAAAATTGACCAATTCTTGTTTTCTAGACCTTAGAAATAAAATACTTAAACTTATTGTAATTTCATTATGAAAAAATCTTCTTTATACCCTTGAACTGTAAAATTCACCTTCACAAAGACCAATCATTGAATTTCACTGCACTCCTATTGTCAACCCATTTGCAATGAAAAATCAGCACATGGAATGTTGTATAATCTGATTCGTATATATGAATAGTGATTCCTAAATATGATATATTAGCAAAAATTGGATTCATGTACTTGGAACAAGAAAAGTGAATTTCTTCCACCATAAGTGAAACTCCTCTATTTTTCATTGTGCTATGTTCATATTATTCCTTTGTATATAATGTATATCTACAAATTAAAAAAATGATGTAAGATGTTGTAACAATGGGTTTCCTAGACCCAACATTATCAATACTTTTCGATTACCATACCATGTATACTGTGAGTTATGAATTTTTTAAACTTACCATTACAATGTAGATATTTATGCGTCCACTATTTAAATAATAATTATAGATTTTTTTTCATTTCAAAAGGTTATAGTAGTTCCTAGGTTATAATGAGAACCTTGAGATACTATGAAATTGATCTTTAACAAATTTCTTGTGATCTAGATACATCATACTAACTAGACACAATTCATGTATGACTATTAGGTTTTTGGGACTCATAAGAATTGAGAATTTTTCTCATTATGTTCGCATTTTTTGATCTCTGGTAGATGTGATCATGAGGACAAACCTAGTAATAGGAACACCACATGTTTTGGGATTCATTGTATGTTCCTATCTACAGACACGTGTATTGGTCTTCTAAATTGATATCATTATAAATGTGTTCCATTTTATCACATACTTTGATGAAATTCAAAAATCATGATAATAAATTTGTGGTGAGGTACCTTGTGTTAGGTGCATCATTAGTGGTATGACATTGGTTGAATGATCAAGATAGAAATGTTCACTTTTGATTTGATGAAGTAATATCTCGAGCCTAGTTTATCAGGTTGGCATTACATTTATAAATCCTTGGCCTAGGTAGTCGAAGGTAAGTTCATCCAGTTACATCAAAAAATAATAAAGTAAGAAATGATGATGACACAAGTGTGTGTCCAGATTTATGAGATAAACAAAGACAAACAAATTATATTACACAATGTGCGTTTGTAGGATGGTTTCCCATTATATGATTATTATTTATCTCTTTAGGGGCCTTGATGGGTTTCTAGACTCTACTCTTGGTCTATGAATACTATTCACTACTATTGAGATAAGGACCTAGAGGGTCACACACAATAACATATTTGAGAATCTTTCCTATTATAGAGAATATATATATAAGACATGGTGGGCCCAACATAGGATCCGAGAGTTCTCCAAGTCATTGATCACTGATGAATAAATAAATTCATTATTATTAGAGTATAGAATAATTAGGTTGAAATCATTTATTAAAATTATTCACAAGGTATTTAGTGAATACAAGAAAAATTTTATACGAACAAATATCATTTTAATATTTAAGGTTTATTTAATATTGCATGAATTTTGAGTTGAGTTAAATGAATCTAGTTTTATCATGTAATATATCAATTATATATACTAAATCTAGATTTATTCAGATTATGTGTCAATAAATTATACGGACATGTCACCTAAAACACTTACCTACTCCCTCCAATATTATGATTCCTTCCTATGCGATCCAATTACCCCCTTCGCTTCCTTGGATATTCCCTCCCTATTAGGATTTCTGCACTTCCATATCTTACATCCTATATGCGGTCGCCTTCACCTGATGTTCCTAGGGTTACACATCGAAATTTACCACCACACCTCCATCATTTCCCTTCCAGCTCCAACCAAAAACACCTCTCAGATTCTTTCATCCTCAACTACGGTGAAAGCTCCCCAATCCCCTATACCTTCCATAAATCCTTCATTCTTTACACTTCCAAACGCCCAAGAATTTACCCAAACTAGAAATGATTCCATCTCATGATTTTATTTCACTCCTTCACTGTTTCCTATAAATCTATGACTACCTGCTTCTTAGTATATTCGTCGACCAGTTTTGTATTACACATACACCATGTTGCCACTAATATTTCCATCGAAGGAATTTTATAACCCTGCCTCCTTTAATACTGAAAGACACTCCCAAAAACCCTCAACTCCTCTAAAAATACCCCATGCCCATCTATTGCTACAAACATTGGGAGTCTCCTCCCATCAATTGAAACACTTTTCAACTCAACATTCATGGCTTCTTATCCTTCAGTATCTGTATCATTCCAATTTATGTCAATGATACGTTGCAATCTACAATGCCCATCTATCTCTAAAAACTCTTGATCTTTCAATCTTCATTCTATTACTAGTTTTATTTATAAATGCATACTGCAATTTTTTATTTTTTTGTTCTCTAATGTCAAATTACTTATATTTTTAACTTTTTATGGGTTTCAATGTCTGGGTTATATTAATTAAATGAGATGTGTTCACATAGAATATCATTCTTTCTCATGGAAAAGTGATGGTTTACAAAAATATGGTACTTGGAGATTCCACTGGGACAGTCACTGCATTCTATGGATGATCATTAAATCTTTATGATTGATTATTTGATTGAGAATTTTTTTGGGAGAAACCTCTCTTTTATTTGTTCCTATTTTATTGTCTAAATGCATAATGGATTTTTTGATTCATTTGTTCTCAGATGTCAACTTAAGGGGACTTGATCTTTTTTTAGGATTCCATTGTTTGGATTCAATTGATTTGAGGATATGGGTTCGCATCAAATAACATATTTATGCATGGTAAAGTGATGGTTCAGTAAAAGTTTCATCCTAAAAATCCAACACTGCTTTAGCTCACTCAATCTTATAGAATGATTATCTATCAGATATTTTTATATCTCTTTCTACTTTATTTGATCATATTTTTCATGTTTAGGGAAATGGGATGGATCTCTATTTATTTGTGTGAATTTAGGGGTATGAATCTTATCCTTTTAATGTATTCTTTTAATTATTGGTTGAAGATAACATCATGTTTCTATTTATTTAGACTCTAGGATCCAATATAGTCTCATGGTCTATTAGAATCACTTTCAAGTCAGTATCATGCATGGATTGATGTCACTTTTTTATTTAACTACATAATTAATGAAGAGAATTCTAGTATGGGTTACTTGGTTTATTAATTAGAGTGAATAATCTATAGTCTATTCAACATTGTAGATATAATTGGATAACAAAAAGAACAATGAGAATGATTTTGAGTTTCTAGGAAACTACATCAGGGAGCCTCTTATGGTTCAAAAAAATATGTATGTTAATGATAATGGGACCTCGGAGCAAATGATGGGGCTCTGGATTGACCACACTGCATATTTCCATAAGTACACTCTTCAGTGGAACCTTCTCCATGCATTTTATTGCTTCTTTCTTTGTTTATTTTGGTCTTCTATTAAACCATCTTATTGCTTTAATTTTTCATCAATTTTTCTATTCTTATGATTATTAAATTGGATAAATATTAGAATTATTACTGAATATTTTGTATTTTAATTTTATGATTGATGATCTGATTAAGCATAGTAATAAGGAAATCTATATATAATTATGTAGCTTCAACACAGATGCAGATTATATCACATTGAATTTATTTAAAGCCGAAACATGAAAAATATATTATTGGATTGATGTCAATTTTTGGTTAATTTTATAATTATTGACAAGAACTTTAGGATGGGTTTATTTATTTATTAATTAGAGTGGCTAATCGTTAGTGTATTCCTCATGGTAGATGTCATTGGACACCCAAAAGAACAACCAGTTTGATTCTAAATTTCTTGGAAACTCTAGAGGGGAGCCTCTTATAGTTTAGAAAGATGTTTATTTTAATGGAGAAGGGAAACATGAGAAAAATATGTGGCTTTGGATCGAGTGCACTGCAGATTTCCCTAAGTACACTCTTCACTGGAACCTTCACGAAGTAGTGTAATGCTTCTTTCTCAGCTTCTTTTGGTCATCCATTAAAATATCTTATTCCTTTATTATTTCATTATTTTTTCTATACATATGTTTCTGGAATAGGATAAACATTAATTTTTTACAAAATATTATGTATTTTAATATTATGATCAATTATCTAATTAAGTGTAGTAATAAAAAAAATCTGCATATAATTATGTAGTTTCAAAACAAATTCAGATTGCGTCACTTTGAAGTTATATGTAGTTTCAACATGCATTCAATATACATGATTCTATATACTATATAATAAAAAATATTATAATATATTAGATTCATTAGTATTTATCAGGTATAGTTTCATGTACCATTGAAATTTCAAACTTCCAACTCATGTAATCATACATTTTTCAAAGTAGATAGAAATTTGAATCACATTTTTATATGATTGGAATTAAAAACACATTAGAATATACAAGGAATTAAATATGTATATGAATTGAACAACACATAGATCACATATGATTTCTTTTAAATTTTTCTATTCATATTACAAAATGTATGGTTTCATACTTTTTTGAATATTTAAAAAAACTCAGTATCATCATACAATGATATCAACCATAATGCAGTGTTAGTGAACCAAATTTCATTGGCTTTTCTAGTTTGAAGGTGTATACATAGTAATAAAGTGATAGAAATATGATGTGTGTAAAGTGAAATTAGAGTTATGTATTTTTTATTAACCTACCACTTGGATTATACATCACTCCCAACGAATACAAGTTATAATTTTGTAGTCCTGTAGATTTCAGGATACATGCATTGTGGAAGAGAAGATATGAGTTTGTGTTGCAAGATAAAAGCTTCACCGTAATGAAAGTTAATTTGAATGTTTTTCATTATTATTATTTGGAGACATTAACTCTGTATATAATGTTTATATTTCATTCTATGAATAGAAAAGTAGACTAAGATGAATTTTTTTCATAATTATTATTTTGAGATCTTCACTCACTAATTTTGAAATTTGTATTCTAATTTGTAACGTAAAGCATGAATTTATCCATGTTTCCCTTTCTGTAATTATGTGTTATGTTTCTTCCAAATTTTTTTGAAAGTTCCATTTCATATGTCAACTTCTCTCAACTGCCAAAAATAAAAAATTAACAATCACCTACCATTTTGCCTCACTCCTCACTTTATTTGGAACCATTTTTAATGAACATGGAATACCAATCCACCATTACCCTTAACTGACTTTTGAATTATTTAGTAACTCTAGATATGAAAAGCACATAATATATCAACACCTTGACATGAATTATGAATGGAAAATTCATTAACACTATGATTAATAGTGTATATAGATTGTCTATGTAATAGTTATTCGAGCATGTTTTTGCACCATAACTTTTCATGATATTGAAATTCTTTTTATGTGTCATGAAAAATGGTGTTTTTTATCTTTCAATATTCATTAACATTTATTATTATCTATTATATGTAATTCAAATATTCAATGATGGAATTTCAAAATTAATTGGTATTTAGTCTTATTTTTAAACATTATTGCATCTGTAAATAAAAGTGGATGAAGATTTTGATGTTGAGGGTCACATTTTGATTGGATTATTCTACAACTTCAAGTGACTGTGAAGGCTTTATATTTCTTTGTTTTCATTTGTTAAATTTACCTTTTAAATGTGTAGTTGACTATTTTGCAGTATTCATATTATCTATAGATAATTATATTAGGGATTTTGGAAATGAAATACATAATTATGCACACAATATATAGATCCTAATTTCCCTACCACTATGACAATTACTGTCACTACTATAGTAGTGTGAATAAACCACTATTATAAAGACATCATTGTAGTTTATGGACCGTATGAGCTATAACTGGATAATGTTTTAGAGAAATGACACCGCCGGGTATAGGTGGCCTATTAAAAACTCATGGTGCCATCTTCTAGGACCATATGATGATGCATACCAGGAAAATAAATAATCAGATAATGCTACAGATAATTTGAGGTATGATATGTGCATTATTTATATTATTAATTGTACATATCAATATAGTTCTAATCCATCCTTTTCTTATTGTATCATTCATTTAGAAGGTAGAGGTACCAGAAGATTCCCTTGCTTGTCTCCATATACTAAAGAATCATATTGGGGGTGATCATATTCTCAACTGCATTTTCCTGTACTGTGAGTTTACTATAGGGAAATATTGGTTCTATAAGTGTTTAATAAGCATTAATGCCTTCCTTACTCTTTTCATGTAGGGATGTGGAGGTTTTGAAGTAGATTTCAGTTGCAATGATCTTTTAGTCAGATCCACCAACATTCAATACATATTTAATTCCTATATACCTGTATCTATCCCAATTAAATTGTACATCATATTTCATAGTATTTTGAGATAAATCTCTTGATTTTTGATGATTATTTAAACATGAACCCTGTCTTACATTGAATATTACATATGTTAATTGTTTTTCGATGATTTCAAATTTGAATTTTTTATAACTAATGCTGCTTACTAATTAACTCTCCATTTTTATTGCAACAGTCTGACCCAGACTCATTCGTTTTCAAAATATTCAGTATAAACAATATCCATGCATGGTTTCTATCCCCCATACATTTTGACATAGTGAACTAATAGTCAATTTTGGAGAAACACACTGTCCCGGATGACTTGAACAATGCTAATATTTTAAGTACTAGGTCATTCTATTTTGTTTCAGTACATACTAACTCTTACTTGTTTTTACTGCGAGTCATCATTCTATTTTTTGGACTTCTTTTTGGGTATCCTTATTCCTCTTATGGACTTTCCTACTAGGTTGTAGTACCATATAGAGATGGTCCTTCATGAATATATAATTTAAATAAGATAACATGTTTCATTTACTGCCCTATAAAAATACTTCAAGCAAGACTTTGAAGATATAATATGTGCTTAAGCTATATAATGTCACAGAACAAGATATGGTCTACAATAGAATGTGTGAAAGACACCCAATAAAAAAAATAGGCCTCTTCCGAAGGATCCAAACATTGGTAGTTATAAGGATTCTAGTATTGGATGTTAGGAAGATAAAACATGTGATGGAGTTGCAGAATTAACACCACTGCACACATGATAAAAGAGGATTTTTTTCTACAACTAAACAAATCACGAGTTGGAATAAAAAATTTCCATGATGCCATTTAAGTACAGGTTGTATCTTCTTCAGTACTCTGTCATTTATTACATTATATATTATTAAATATTGGTTTAGTGATTATTTATTTTACAATTGTGTTATAGGAACATGAAATCATTGGATGTTTAGGATTCAGCTGCAACAATGACATAGGATTTGTTACAAAAACTACAAATTTTTCCTCCACTCAGGTATTAAGATATTTAGCTTCATTGTATTTTATTTTAATTACATAATTTGAGTGGAAATTATTAATTTTTTTATAGTTTCATTTATGTTGACTGTATCATTAAAACAAACTGCATTTGTTCTTCTCATTTAAAATTGGTAAACATCAGATTTCTGGTTTAATGATTACAATTGTCAGTATTTTTTTGCTACTTATTAATTGAAGTCATTTGTTGATTTAGGAAAATATTTTGAGTGAGTTTAATTGTAACGCCCCGACCCTAGTTACCCAGAGTCGGTGCATTATTACATAACATTGGCATGATCACGAGAAAGATCAAGTCTCGAAAGAACGATTAGTTTAGTAGCCTTGGAATAACTAGATACATCCATAAATTTTTACATTACATCATAAAAAAAACATCTTGTCTTCATATCCCCCCATAATATCCCTGCAGGTCATTCATAAATTACTTCTTCATAATACTGGGAAAAATAAAACATTGAAAGGGGTGAGATCAGATGCTCAGTAAGGATAACATTATAGCAGAAACTTTCATAAATAAGCATAAACACTTAAGGCAATTTATAACTAAAACAAAAGCCTTTTAAACTTGAACTTCAGCATAAAATGGCAAAGGTAAATAATGCCATTTACTTACTCACATGGATATCTACTAGTCGAATGATCACATTCAATATCAATAACCACTTTCATAATGATGGAATGCATAATGTCAGACTATCATAACCACATAGCCAAGGCCTCGTGCCAAGACTACAAATAAGATTTTGCCAAGGCCTTGTGCCAAGACACTAGTTTGTCTCATGAGACCTACCGATGCATCGAGGAGCTATAGCGGGCTCCACCCGTCACTTATTAAGTCCAATGCATTCCTCATATGAACAGGTTTAAACATAACATAAACATTCATATTAAAAATAGCATACGAAATGTCAATACTTCTACCACAAACCATGAATGGTATAAAAATAGAACATCCACAGTCAAATATAACTCATTTGATACAATATGGAAGATTGTATTGTATCACATTAACCTCAATCATGAATAATGAAGGATGTTGACATAGATGAAAATAATCATCAAAACTATTTGAGGTAAATATCCCCCTTTTCTTGAAATCATTTAAAAGTCACACTATTTATCAAGAAGCCATTTAAAAACAGATTTTTGAATCGAAGTGTCCCATACCACTTTGAAACTTTTAAAAGGAGTTTTGATTTTAAAACTTTAATGTCCATATAAATAAATCCTTAAAATCATTTTTTAAAACATGGACATTAATGAGCAAGATTTAGAAGAATAAGTCTTTAAAACATTTTAAAATGGTATTTTGGTTAGAGATTCTAACCAAAAGAGAGACACTTGAGTACAAATAATTGAGGTAATCAAAACTTTGTAATATCATGAGAATAAAGGGATTCATGATATACTATGTCAAAGTACATTATATACACCACATAAAAGTGATTTGGTGTATATCAACAAAGAAGTCCCAATTGAATGTAAATTGAGATGAAATCTCTCATAAAGGTCGTATCCTTAGGTTAAGGATAAATCAACGACATAATTATGTGTGAAAATATAAATACACTAAATATGATTGAATATTCAGTGTAAAACAATCAAAGGATATTCACACATATTCTTGTAGAAACAACACCAACGAATTGAATGTTTAACTCAACAAATGGTGAAAGAGTTAAACTTACTCTTATCAAATTCATATTAATGACTTGAGAATTATCAATAGAGTGATTATGTGTATCAAAAGTATATCCACAGGAAGGGGAGTGGAAATTATGACATAATCAAATGAATAGTGATTCCACACATAATCTTGGAGGAATATAATCAATGAAATATGCGTAAAGCTGAATGAGTGGAAATTGAAATCTCAAATTCCCTTATCGATTTGGTAACTTACGAAACAAACAACCATGAAATAAGGATCATACCATGACTATGTAAATACCCATAAATTAAAGTATATTACACAATGAATACAATCATGGGCAGTACACATACACCACATGTAATAATTAAGTGGTGAACAATGGAATTCTCGAGAAATTAAGAGCGAGATAAGAAACTCCTTAACACGTTAATCAACTGAGTCGTATGAAAAAAAGTTAATAACCACCAAATGATTTACAGAATAAAATGAATATAAAGAGAATCATGATAATATATATCAAATGGCAGTACACAATACACCACTTTCAATAATTTAGTGGCGAACAATGGAAATCACACGGAATTGAAAGTGAGATAAGAAAATCCCTTACTTTGTAATTTTTCCTTGGTCAATGGTAGGTTTACCTCCTGTATAATGGTGAAATGATTGTTATTGAATAATACAAGAATCATTTAATTTAATATGATATCATATATGATCTTTTAACATTGATTTGTTAATAATATTTTAGAATTATCGTCATTTCGGGTGTTAACGGGTTCATTTTACTTTATATTCTTTGTTATGTGAGCCATATTCATTATTAATGGGATGTATATTATTCATATCCAGAATGATATCAAGTCCTTAGATACTATTTTTAAATCATCAAATTATAATTATACTTGAATGGATATGATGGACAATGAATCTCATCGCGTTCGTGGAGACGGTAGTCCGTACATACGCACGAGCGACAATATCATTCTTTTGATATTAAAATAATATATAATTGGATTTTATATAATATATACAGAATCATTATCATGTTATATTTATTATTTACATGAGTTACACATCATTATTATACCCATCCAAATAATAATATATTGAATAACAATTACACCACGACGTGGAGACGGTAAGCCGTACGTACACACGTATGGTGACATGTTATTCAAAGGATGGATAGAATACTGAATATGGTTCTACCATATTTATAATAACATCACAGTATATATATGATACTTGAGTTATTATTTTATAATTGAAATAACAAAGAAAGAGGAAGTGGAAGAAGAAAGGAACTTGAAAAGGGGTGGTGAAAACATTACCTCTTCTTCGGGTTCTTCCTTTTGATTTGATCAAAAGGGCTCCTTAGGTTGGCTTTATGATCAAACTAAGGCCTCTAGGTTGTAGTGAGGGAAGTTGAGATAGTATTTGGGCAGGGTTTGGCCGAACCAAAGGGCTTTGAAGGTGTGAAGAAATGAGAAGGAGGAGTGCCCTTTTATAAGAGGGGTGAGGGGCACCTTTGGAAAAGCTAGAGATATTAGTTTATAATAAATTCATATTCGGTTTCCAATGGATCAAATTTTGACTATTAAAAGGTTAAGGTGGGGATGGGTCGAAAACAACTCAACCAATAGAATTTATACAGGTTTGGGTACTTATATTAACCTTATCTTTAAGTATTAACTCTAAGTTAATTAGTTTCACTTTTACAATGTCTCTTTGTATTTTTATATTATATGGTTAATAAACTTACCATATACATAAAAGCGACCCCCAAGTGGTCCATTAATAATACACCTATCATGATATAAGTCTCTTGGCCGAACCTTAGATTTTTAGGAATTTAATATCAATTAATAATATAATATTTGTTTTAAAAACTCTTTTATGTCAATTTTGACACTATTCAATAGTTGATTTTTTTGAAACTCATAACAGATTGATTAATTCGAACAAAGTCAATTAAATCAATAATAAAATATCATATGATCCTAGAAAATTATTTTAATTCATTAAAAGTTTCATATTATATTTATTTGGGTATTTATAATATCAATTATTTTGATTTTTCACTATTATAGTAATTACTGCATCATCATTGTGTCATAAATAAATTAAATTATTTAATGTCTAAAAATTATAAATAAAATATCATTATGTATAATTTTTTTTTATCTTTCTAAGGAATATTTATAATCTAAAATCCAACATATATAACCCTATGTAACAATTGTTTTGTTAAAATATATATGCTTGTGTCATTTTTGTATTTATTTTAACTTAATTAAAATAAAGTGTCATTATCACTTACAAGTGGATCCATGGGGTCCCAAAATAGACCCAAAGATTCCCATGGTCGACCATGTATCAACCAATAGGGTTAAGACACGTTTTAGGGTAATTTATTATTATTATAATATTATTTTTTAACCCTTGTTTACCGGATTTACCCTTTAACCATGGTAAATAAAATATTTACCGAAGTAATTATCCAAAATGTTTAAAAATAAAACTTACCTATTTACACAATTTGAACATCCTGATTCAAAATATGGAATCCATTTTTCCAAATTCAAAACACAGAAGTGGCAGAAATTAATTTAAAATTAATTCCCGTTGTTAAAACAAAAAGCGTGTTTTTTAGAGATAATAACTATCAAAAGATTGTCACTTGTATATGTCTGGTTTAAATGTGAAATTATGTTCAATGACCCACATTGTATTACATGGTAAAAATATATTCTAAATATACTTTAAAACCACTCAAATTCATAATTTATCACTATTAATTATTTTGATTAAAAAAGTTGTTTTTAATTAAAATTTAGTAATTTTCACTATTCATCAAAATATGAAAGTTATCCAAAAAGTACCAAAATTTCACCCTAGGCTAATTTCGATATTAAGAATCCAAAAATGAAGTCCATTTTGAGAGATAGAATTTATAAAATTTCAAAAAGTAGGTATTACTATTCATAACGGCTAGTTTGATTAGTTATGGTGTGTTAAAATCTCGAAGTTGCGTACAATGCACGCCATTGAATTATTCGAAAGGAAACATACCGAGGAAAATTGGGGTGTTACATTCTCCCCTCCTTCAATAAATTGCGTCCTCGCAATTTTTAAAATTTTTCTTGGGAATATAATGGAAAGTCTCACATCGGAAAAAGAGTCAATAAAACTATCACTTTAAAAGAAAGAAAGAGAGGTATAAGGGTCATCCAAGATAACCCATACTAGGATTCCATGTAAGAAAACATGGATATGGATGATAAACTAAGTGTCAAGTTCTGATGGAGAGGGATAGAAATCATGATCAGGAGAAAGTTAACAATGAGAAAACCACAAACTTGTGTTGGGACAAACGACCATTAGTCTCCTAGTAGGAAAGTAAACTGACAACATTTTTTTTAAAGTTACATTACATAAGGAAGAGGAATTCATGTATGATATTGACTAAGAACATTATGAGATATACTTACATTTTAAGTAAATTTTCATTCTTTAATAAATTTCCACCACTAACTCAATTTTTTTTAAACGATGAGTATTCAAGAAGACTTGGTCACACTGGAAGAGCTAGAATAAACTTCTATAGAATCACATGATCCATGCAGGATAAACCATATATTTACATTGTCTTTGAAGATTAATCAAAACCAAAATGGTTAGTGAATGATCTAATGATCCCCCAAAAGGATATTCATTAAGATAAATATGCACTAATCTTAATTTCTAAAATTAAACCAACAATACCCCAAAGTTAAATAGATACCATTCAATAACCAATTTTCCTTAAAATCCTTTAATATAATCCAAACTAATATTGAAACCCAAATCATAGAAGAATTTGATTATGTAGTCTCCCATGTTACATTGTATCTCCAAATGACATCAAATACTCTTAAATTCACATACTTAAAAGTAATTAGCATCATCAAATATTCTCTGTTATAGGTTAATAATTTCCATAAATAACCCAAATCACTATAAATCAACAATAAAAACGTAGATAAAAATCCACCATTACTCTACAAATGAAACCCCATTGTATTCTATTTTCCTTGGGCATATAGTGTTCCCAACAAAGCGAACATCTTCCAAAATAACATTTATCACTTAATCACCAAATCATTTTCCTATACCAAGACATAAGAACCCAAATTTTCTTATTATTGATCAATAAAATCATTTAACAAAAAAAAATAGTCACATTAACCAGGGACTTCACGTAGTCCAGTGGTAGGCGATAAATCCCAATCGCACTTTGGTTGTGGGTTCGATTCCCACAGCTTTGTCCGACGCGACGGGTTGTCACACGGTCTACGTGTTGTCCTTTTTCAAAAACTATATTTTATAATATTACCAAAATGAGATAAATTCCTCAAAATAACATAATTTAACCACAAATGTTATATCATACTTTGCATTTTCATCCCAAATTATAATAACTTATCATTTTCTCAAACCCCAATGATCATATAAAACCAAATGGTTATTTATACCTATATCCACAAGAGAAGAGACAATTCTTCCTCAAATATCATTCTCACATGGAAAACTGCGGGGTTACAAATACAAGAGAAAATTATTCCAAAGTAAACCCATCAACAAGGAGTGCTAATACTTTTTAAATTTTTCTCCAACCATTTATTTCCACATAGCTTCTTCTTTGACCAAGAAAATATCCTATAGAATAGGACATTCACTCAGGTAATGGCCAGGTCCCCTATATTTACGGCAAATGACTGTAAATGGACTCTTGGGACCATTTTTATCTTCTTCCATAGTACTCTTCATTTTTCTTCGGCAATTATTCACTTTATGTACTTCCTTCCCGCACGTAAAACATTTCGTTTTCCCATTGAGACACTTTCCTGGGTGTCTTTTTCCACATTTCCTGCATGATGAAAATTGAGGTTTCTTTTCTCCATGGTCTCCATTGCTGGAGATCTTATCATTTATCACCTTTCTCTTCCTTGTTGAGTCTGGGAGTTGGTTAATATATATGTTGTTGATCATATTTTTGGAAAATTGATTTGGCATAAAGACGATATCTTTTACACCTATCAACATTCCATTTTGTTTCTCATTGCCACCACCGTTCCCACCTTGTACATCATTCTCAAAGTCACTATGACTTCCTTGGAATCCAGCCATTGACTAAAACCAGAAAGCATTGTGTGAGTAATAGTAGTCGTAAAATCATTTAGAGATTAAAATGTCACCATATTCTCAATTTGAAACATATTAGGATTAACCAACGTCATTTACTCTCATCTTATGTATATATTACTTAAATCGGTTTGTAAAGAAAATGTAAATTATCCCAAGCATATCCCCCGGGAGTGTCGTAACCAAGAGTGTAGCAAGGCCCGTTGTCGTGCACCAGTTCCCGTTCGAGTCTAGCTCAAAGCGGTGTTTTCGGGTTTTACCCCTAGGTACATCTGTGCCAGAGCCGCCTCTACCTGCTCGTATCCAGACAGGGATGTATTGCTCGGAAAACTCACAAAATCCCTACAATACCAAAATTCTAGGAAGTTCTTTTATACTAATCCTCAAAGTTCATCTTAGGTGTACGTTCTCTAATCAGAGTTTATCTAAATCTAGCTTCCAAGGTTTGTACTAAACTTCCTCTGATACCAACTATAACGCCCCGACCCTAGTTACCCAGAGTCGGTGCATTATTACATAACATTGGCATGATCACGAGAAATATCAAGTCTCGAAAGACCGATTAGTTTAGTAGCCTTGGAATAACTAGATACATCCATAAATTTTTACATTACATCATAAAAAAACATCTTGTCTTCATATCCCCTCATACTATCCCTGCAGGTCATTCATAAATTACTTCTTCATAATCCTGGGAAAAATAAAACATTGAAAGGGGTGAGCTCAGATGCTCAGTAAGGATAACATTATAGCAGAAACTTTCATAAATAAGCATAAACACTTAAGGCAATTTATAACTAAAACAAAAGCCTTTTAAACTTGAACTTCAGCATAAAATGGAAAAGGTAAAATGAAATAATGACATTTACTTACTCACATGGATATTCTACTAGTCGAATGATCACATTCAATATCAATAACCACTTTCATAATGATGGAATGCATAATGCCAGACTATCATAACCACATAGCCAAGGCCTCGTGCCAAGACTACAAATAAGATTTTGCCAAGGCCTTGTGCCAAGACACTAGTTTGTCTTATGAGACCTACCGATGCATCGAGGAGCTATAGCGGGCTCCACCCGTCACTTATTAAGTCCAATGCATTCCTCATATGAACAGGTTTAAACATAACATAAACATTCGTATTAAAAATAGCATACGGAATGTCAATACTTCTACCACAAACCATGAATGGTATAAAAATAGAACATCCACAGTCATATATAACTCATTTGATACAATATGGAAGATTGTATTGTATCACATTAACCTCAATCATGAATAATGAAGGATGTTGACATAGATGAAAATAATCATCAAAACTATTTGAGGTAAATATCCCCCTTTTCTTGAAATCATTTAAAAGTCACACTATTTATCAAGAAGCCATTTAAAAACAGATTTTTGAATTCAAGTGTCCCATACCACTTTGAAACTTTTAAAAGGAGTTTTGATTTTAAAACTTTACTGTCCATATAAATAAATCCTTAAAACCATTTTTTAAAACATGGACATTAATGAGCAAGATTTAGAAGAATAAGTCTTTAAAACATTTTAAAATGGTATTTTGGTTAGAGATTCTAACCAAAAGAGAGACACTTGAGTACAAATAATTGAGGTAATAAAAACTTTGTAATATCATGAGAATAAAGGGATTCATGATATACTATGTCAAAGTACATTATATACACCACATAAAAGTGATTTGGTGTATATCAACAAAGAAGTCCCAATTGAATGTAAATTGAGATGAAATCTCTCATAAAGGTCGTATCCTTAGGTTAAGGATAAATCAACGACATAATTATGTGTGAAAATATAAATACACTAAATATGATTGAATATTCAGTGTAAAACAATCAAAGGATATTCACACATATTCTTGTAGAAACAACACCAACGAATTGGATGTTTAACTCAACAAATGGTGAAAGGGTTAAACTTAATCTTATCAAATTCATATTAATGACTTGAGAATTATCAATAGAGTGATTATGTGTATCAAAAGTATATCCACAGGAAGGGGAGTGGAAATTATGACATAATCAAATGAATAGTGATTCCACACATAATCTTGGAGTAATATAATCAATGAAATATGTGTAAAGCCGAATGAGTGGAAATTGAAATCTCAAATTCCCTTATCGATTTGGTAACTTACGAAACAAACAACCATGAAATAAGGATCATACCATGACTATGTAAATACCCATAAATTAAAGTATATTACACAATGAATACAATCATGGGCAGTACACATACACCACATGTAATAATTAAGTGGTGAACAATGGAATTCTCGAGAAATTAAGAGCGAGATAAGAAACTCCTTACCACGTTAATCAACTGAGTCATATGGCCAAAAGTTAATAACCACCAAATGATTTACAGAATAAAATTAATATAAAGAGAATCATGATAATATATATCAAATGGCAGTACACAATACACCACTTTCAATAATTTAGTGGCGAACAATGGAAATCTCACGGAATTGAAAGTGAGATAAGAAAATCCCTTACTTTGTACTTTTTCCTTGGTCGATGGTAGGTTTACCTCATGTATAATGGTGAAATAATTGTTATTGAATAATACAAGAATCATTTACTTTAATATGATATCATATATGATCTTTTAACATTGATTTGTTAATAATATCTTAGAATTATCGTCATTTCGGGTGTTAACGGGTTCATTTTACTTTATATTCTTTGTTATGTGAGCCATATTCATTATTAATGAGATGTATATTATTCATATCCAGAATGATATCAAGTCCTTAGATACTATTTTTAAATCATCAAATTATAATTATACTTGAATGGATATGATGGACAATGAATCTCATCGCGTTCGTGGAGACGGTAGTCCGTACATACGCACGAGCGACAATATCATTCTTTTGATATTAAAATAATATATAATTGGATTTTATATCATATATACAGAATAATTATCATGTTATATTTATTATTTACATTAGTTACACATCATTATTATACCCATCCAAATAATAATATATTGAATAACAATTACACCACGACGTGGAGACGGTAAGCCGTACGTACACACGTATGGTGACATGTTATTCAAAGGATGGATAGAATACTGAATATGGTTCTACCATATTTATAATAACATCACAGTATATATATGATACTGGAGTTATTATTTTATAATTGAAATAACAAAGAAAGAGGAAGTGGAAGAAGAAAGGAACTTGAAAAGGGGTGGTGAAAACATTACCTCTTCTTCGGGTTCTTCCTTTTGATTTGATCAAAAGGGCTCCTTAGGTTGGCTTTCTGATCAAAATAAGGCCTCTAGGTTGTAGTGAGAGAAGTTGAGATATTATTTGGGCAGGGTTTGGCCGAACCAAAGGGCTTTGAAGGTGTGAAGAAATGAGAAGGAGGAGTGCCCTTTTATAAGAGGGGTGAGGGGCACCTTTGGAAAAGCTAGAGATATTAGTTTATAATAAATTCATATTCGGTTTCCAATGGCTCCAAAGTTGACTATTCAGAGGTTAAGGTGGGGATGGGTCGAAAAAAACTCAACCAATAGAATTTAGACAGGTTTGGGTACTTATATTAACCTTATCTTTAAGTATTAACTCTAATTTAATTAGTTTCACTTTTACAATGTCTCTTTGTATTTTTATATTATATGGTTAATAAACTTACCATATACATACAAGAGACCCCCAAGTGGTCCATTAATGATACACCTATCATGATATAAGTCTCTTGGATGAACCTTAGATTTTTAGGAATTTAATATCAATTAATAATATAATATTTGTTTTAAAAACTCTTTTATGTCAATTTTGACACTATTCAATAGTTGATTTTTTTGAAACTCATAACAGATTTATTAATTCGAACAAAGTCAATTAAATCAATAATAAAATATCATATGATCCTAGAAAATTATTTTAATTCATTAAAAGTTTCATATTATATTTATTTGGGTATTTATAATATCAATTATTTTGATTTTTCACTATTATAGTAATTAATGCATCATCATTGTGTCATAAATAAATTAAATTATTTAATGTCTAAAAATTATAAATAAAATATAATTATGTAGGAAATTTTTTTATCTTTCTAAGGAATATTTATAATCTAAAATCCAACATATATAACCCTCTGTAACAATCGTTTTTTAAAAGATATATGCTTGTGTCATTTTTGTATTTATTTTAACTTAATTAAAATAAAGTGTCATTATCACTTACAAGTGGATCCATGGGGTCCCAAAATAGACCCAAAGATGCCCATGGTCGACCATGTATCAACCAATAGGGTTAAGACACGTTTTAAGGTAATTTAATATTATTATAATATTATTTTTTAACCCTTGTTTACCGGATTTACCCTTTAACCATGGTAAATAAAATATTTACCGAAGTAATTATCCAAAATGTTTAAAAATAAAAGTTTCCTATTTACACAATTTGAACATACTGATTCAAAATATGGAATCCATTTTTCCAAATTCAAAACACAGAAGTGGCAGAAATTAATTTAAAATTAATTCCCGTTGTTAAAACAAAAAGCGTGTTTTTTAGAGATAATAACTATCAAAAGATTGTCACTTGTATATGTCTGGTTTAAATGTGAAATTATTTTCAATGACCCACATTGTATTACATGGTAAAAATATATTCTAAATATACTTTAAAACCACTCAAATTTATAATTTATCACTATTAATTATTTTGATTAAAAAAGTTGTTTTTAATTAAAATTTAGTAATTTTCACTATTCATCAAAATATGAAAGTTATCCAAAAAGTACCAAAATTTCACCCTAGGATAATTTCGATATTAAGAATCCAAAAATGAAGTCCATTTTGAGAGATATAATTTATAAAATTTCAAAAATTAGGTATTACTATTCATAACGGCTAGTTTGATTGGTTATGGTGTGTTAAAATCTCGAAGTTGCGTACAATGCACGCCATTGCATTATTCGAAAGGAAACATACCGATGAAACTTGGGGTGTTACATTAATGGTGATGAAACGGTCTAAATAAATGCTAAAAAATATAGAGACACTACGACAACAACAAGATAAGTCAATGATATGTATCCCCGTTTGGAGGAAAAGATAAACAAAAAAACAAACAAAATTGACTGAAATGTGATACTACAATTTCAAGGTAATGGAAAAAACGATATTGAATCTATTATGTTCAAATTATCCCTTACATTTATACTTCCAATTTTAACTCTACTATTATTAAAGTATACATGAAACCTATACCAACACATATAAGCCCGAATTTTATCTTTTCTTCTGATAAATAAATATACAGTGACCAAATTTTAATATTTATTTTTATGAGCTATATTGAACTACTGAAGGAAACCATTTTGTAGGCATTAGGATGTGATAATTGAAGTAAAAATGTGAAAATTGCAGCAATGATGTTAGTATTGCTGGAAACCACTTTGCAGTCATTATCTTTTAAAATTGCAGTCATTAGGATGTGAGCATAATTTTATCCTTTCTACTGATAAATGGGGATGTGAGCATTATAGTAAAAATGCATGGGAACTTATGTCTGGATATTAACAATAGGTATGTCCCTCACACTGCGTGACTATGAAGTTCACCACACATACTCTAAAAATAGTACCCATTTTTACTGTTTTTATCCATGTTTTTGTAAAGAAATCATTCTCTATAGAAATGTTCTTATGTGTCCTCAGTTTCAAAACTATCTATAATATTTTACTATCACAATTTCAATTTTCATGAATCAATGTTACTTTTTACTATTTCTTATTACAAATTTCTAATATATCATGTTTTTTGATTTCTCTATGGTGAAAATAAAGTTTCATTCTTTTTTATATATACTTTATAATACATCATATTTTTTTGTATCTTTTTACATCATGTTTTTTACTTTTAATTTCTTTTCATATATAATTTATGATACATGTTCTTATTTTTCATTTATTTTCATTATTATATATCACTAAAGCTATAATTTTAACATATTTTAACTAATTTTCATTTTTAACTACTCAAACTATTAATACTCTTTTGAAAATTAGATTTGAATTATAGCGTCGTGCATATACATGGGTGGTGTACTCATTTATTATATTACAAATATGTGATAAGATATTAATAATATTTACATTGTAGTTAGTTCATCATAATTATTTTTTTATTGGTTATTTAGTGGGCATTAAATATACGGGGTTCAGGGATCCCTATCTGGGTATTTTGAGAAATCCACTATATAAGTAGGATAAGAGCTATATTCCAGTGATTATTCATACCAACAAAATGGGAGATTCTCTCTCCTCCCACTTTCTAGAGTAAGAAATTCTCTCTTCGAGTGGAAGATCCAAAAATGCCTTCAATGGATCAAAGGCATGAGATCGAGGTAATCATCACGATGCCGAGGGATTCATCGGAGCTCCGCGATAGCACCTGGAATTTGAAGAATCATAAGTGTGTAGATTCTTGAAATGTGTGTGGATGATCTAGTGGGGTTTGGCTTCAGATCCTTTGAGAAATACTCACATGATATCATGCATTTTTTTCTTTAAATTTTAACATCCTTAGATTATTGTACAAATACTTGATATAGAACACCTATATGGGATCCTACTAAGCTTTTTAGCTCACACCTTGTGCATCCCTTCGATGGTTCATAGACCTTTTTATGTCTTTTGATGAAGGGAAAGGCACCGCAGTGAGGTGGTGAGTTTTTTTTGGCAGTTGGGTTCGGGTAGCTGGTGGTGATATGGTGGGAGTTTTCCCAAATTATCACATAGAGACCATTGGAGTAGGTGTTTTTTCATTCATTACAGTTGGAATTTTCTCTTAGATATTGTTTTGATACCTTTTTAGCTGTATTGCTTCCATTTTTCTCTAAATATTTAGACACATGTATTCATGTTTTATTCCATTTTTTTTTATGAATATGTATATGTCATGTTTTCTACTTTAGGTTTGGAGAAATCACTCCCTCTATTTATTTTTGATACCCAGGGTGCTAAATGCCAAACTGTGGGGATCAAGAATTTCCTTCTGGTATGTGGCAATTCGGTTTGGGTACCAATATTGAGAGGATATCCGAGTCGAGTTCTTCATAGTGTAGGTTTATTTTACCTTCAACATATCTAAGATGATACTTTATAAGAATTTCCTAAAATCCTCTATGATACTTTCTAGTGAGCATTAATACAAATTTCATTAGGCAGTCATCTAGTATAAATACACTCTATAAAGGATAATGAAGTGTAAATCAATGTTTCATTATTTTTTTAATAAAACAAAGAAAGTATATCGTACTATAACACTAATCTCTTCCCAAATTAGTGCCTTAAGCATGGAAACTATATTGTTACATGAATTTACATGAACTAGAACATACATTATAGTGGTGAGATAATGTTACTACTAAACATGGCCATGTTGGGGTTAACAGGCAGGCCACATGCATTCTATCCAACATAAAATTTTATGTCCTTATTTCTCACGTAAATAATTTTTATTAAAACTCTCATACTACAATACTCTTTTTTATCTATTACATAGGTTGTTAATCATTTAAAATTTCCTTAGATTCAACATTATCAATATGGTGTTCCTTTGGATTGGTAGCATTGAAATGTTCACAAACTTGTTGTTACTCTACTTTGAGAGTATCAACATGTTGAGAAACCTATTGTTTCTTAGTATTAGGAGCATCGTCATGTTCATAAGTCATTATCTACAAAAGCAGTTTAACACTTAATTTATATTATATATATACCATAGTGAATTGATAATAATATGAGGTAACACAATGTATATTACGAAAAATATATCCTATTTATTGAACTTTCTTTTTAAAAAGGTTTACGGGATTTGAACCCTATATCGAGTATCCAAATCCTCTAATTGTGCTATCCTTTAACATACAAGACCCCATCAACATTAAGACCACTATTAAATGACTGCAACATCCAAATTAAAGGTTCATCCTCAGTTGAATTGAAATCTGACCATTTAGTGGTTTTGGTCAACAAAAGAACAATTGACCACTTTCTATTTGTAGGACCAGGAATATAAAATACATATACATACTATGATTTCAACATATGTGATTCATATTTGTACCATTACCTACTAAAATCCACTTTCAAGAATCATAATTCATCTATTTTAGCTGCACTCCTATTATTAACCCACTTTCATTGAAAAATTAGCACTTGGAATGTTTTATAATCTAACTCTCACATTTATTTGATGATGATAATATATGACATATTCACTTAAATTATATTTTTGTCCTTATTACGAAATACATGCATCACTTCAACCATAAGTGTAACTATACTATTTTTCATGGTACTTTGTTATTCATGTTCATTTGTATAGAATGTATGACCATTAATTATATAACCCTTATAATATTATACATGAACACTTGGTCCTCTAGCCACCCGTCAAAGTAGTTCTTAAATTGAATCTATATTTTTAGTTGGATCCTTAAAACTATGTTCTAAAAAACATCATATAAACTATTTATTATGAGTATTTGATATCTATATTTCATCCCTTAATAGATTCGAATACCAAATAATTTGTTTATGGGTTTCAATATAGTGTGAAACCTCTAAAATGCTATGAAAAACATAAATCTGAGTCTGCTCCCACTCTGTAATAGTATGTAACACCCCACCCCTAGAAGCTCGAATTCAATGCATTAGTTTATTAAATTGACATAGATACAAGCTTCAAATACCAATGGACCAAAGAGTTTAGCGGTTTGGGAAAACAAAATTACATACATGATACCCATAATACATTGGGAAAAGAAAATAAATCATAACATAAGTAAAAGCTCAGCATCCTTGGAATTCATTTAAAGGATTCCTCTTCATAACCCAAGGAAAGGAAATAAAATAAGGGTTATCTCACATGATCAGTAAGTGTAATGTATAGTAGAAGCAATAACAAATCAATAAGAATAAATCAATATGGCAATGTGAATAACTGAGAACACATTCCATTTAAATATATGGATAATGCACAATCAATATAGCAAGGTAAGAAACTAAAAACACATTCCATTTAATCAATAAACTGAGAATGAAATTCATCCATAGATATTTCAATGCAATAATATCATGGATAATAATAATAAGTAAATTCTCAATAAAGAAAATTCTTAATTATTGGACGCCATGTTTCCCAAGAACATGATACCTTTATTATCAAGGTAATACAGTTCAAACTATTATTTTTGGCTAATTGATTCATCTCATGATACTATCGATGCATTGAGAGGTTTTTATTAACCGGTCCCCAAACCTTAGGGCTTTAATTAAATGGTACCCAACCCATGTATTGCATGTTCAAAGCATTCCTCATATATTGGATAATATATTTAATTCAAAAAAACGTTTCTTATAAAAATGTGTCTGTAATGAATAGAAGATAAAAATTTATCAATAATTTCTCGGTAGTGGATATATAAAAACAAGGGTTTTTAATGTTTATGAATTCAAATACCATTGAAATATCATGAAAACATTATTGTGGAAAATATTATCTAAACATCCCAAAGTGTACCATACCACTTTAAAGCATTTGAATCATAATCCCCATTAAGTAATATCATTAAATGAAATATATAGTATCATGAGAATAATTATATTCATGATATAACATGTCCAACTATAGTATATACACCATATAAAAGTGAATTGGTTCATAGAAACAAATAAGTCTCAATGGAATGTTAGTTGAGGCAAAACCCCTTACCTTGAGTCAAAATTGTAATGTGTGTCTTTATTTTACTAAATAATAAACTTATATTAATTATTTAATTACTTTAAACCTTTTTATTGTTTATAATTACATTTTTCTCACTTATTACAATTTTTTAAACAACTGCTTAAAAAATTAAGTTTATGTCAGGTGTTTTTACCATATTTGGTTTGTGTATCAAAAATGACTTTGGAAGGTCAAATATGGTCAAAGGGGTTATTATATAAACATATAAATAATATTAATCATTAAATAATTATCATATTTATACATAAGTTGTACTTTTAAAACCAATCATGAAATATAGTTATGAAAAAAATGAACAAATATTACAATCATGGAGACGATAGGCCGTACGTACACATGAATAACGTTCCCTATTTTTAAATGGTCATTATAGAAATAAGGTTAAAAAAATTATATCCATATATAATGATAATTATATCTTAAATACCATTTTATTTAATCATATATACTTATAAATAATTCTTGTGATGTAAAACGAATCACATCCTGTCGAGGATGCGGTAGTCCACATATCTACGACAGATGTTATCAGTTTTTAGCGTGTGAAAAGGGTAATAAAGAAAATGGTATATTATTTTTACAAAAAGGAAATTATGTATTTAATATCATATATAATTAATTTATCTCACATATTTTTAATTAAAAACATCCTTTATACATTCCACTTATCGTGTGAATGAATCACATCATTTTGAGAATGTGGTAGTTCACACTTCTACAAATGATGTTATCGTTTTCCCAAAAAATAGAAAGCATAAATTTCTGTTCTATATAAAAATTACAGAATAATAAGGGAATTATAAGTATCATATATATCATATATATATAGTGTATCCATCATAATACTCAACCATAAAAGGTGGTAAAGGAAAAACGAAAAACATCATTTCATGAGGTGGTAGTTCGCCACACACATAAACTGTAAGTACGCTACACATTAGATAGAAGTATGTGTAATTTTAGGTCAAAACCATAATATAAAAACATATGATTATATTTATTATACTGAGGTTATTATGTAATCATTTAATAACAATATTTTAGTGGGTGGATAATGAAAACAAAATAAAAGAGCTTGAGGAAGGATGTTACCTCTTCATTGGGTAACTCCTTTTCATTTGTACCAAAGGGATTAATTGGATGGATTTATTCCCAAATGGAGTATTATATATTGATATTAGGGTTTTTGGGAGCTTATTTAAGATTTTGGGTGACACAAATGGATTTAGAGGTGTGAATAAGGGAGGAGGGTTGAGTTCCTTTTTATAGTGGAGGAGGAGTGGAATTCTTGTAAATTTTTAGAAAGGGAATTTCAACCATGTTTTTCCTTTGTAAAGTGGATAAAATAATGATAAAAATATTATATAATGAAGTATAGAGTAAAAATATGGTCATAAAATAACTTTTTGACCAGTTTATAGGTTAATTTGGGTCTTAGGTTTAAGGTTTAGTCTCTTGTTAAGCTAATATTTCTCTTAATTGTTGTAATTAATTTTAATCACTTTCAATATTTTTTTTGTAAAAAACTAAGTATAACATATTAGAATTTATAAATTATTATTATTCCAAATATGGATTCCATTTTTTTAACTTCTAATTACATAAGTGGTATAAATTACTTTATATTTAATCCCATAGATGGGACAAAAAAGAGAGTTTTAAAGTAATAATGTTCCAAAGTTTTCTAAGTTTTTATATTAAATTTTAAATTAAAATAAATTCCAATGGCCTAAATTGTATTAAATAATATAAAAAATTTTCTAATTTCACTTAAGAAAAACCAAAACATAACCTAACTATATAAATAAATTATATGAAAATATATTTTGATTTAAAATTCAGTATTTTTCACTATTCATCAGAAAATAAAACTTCATAGAAGAATAAAAAAATCACCCTAACATAATTTTGATAATTATATTTAAAAAATAAAGTTTATTTGGACAGATAATATTTATAAAAGTTAAAAAATTGGATTTAAAGTTGGTTCTCTTTTAGAAGATTCCAAAATCACCTTTATAAAAATATAGGTTTTTATACGTAAAATTTGGTTTGTTATTACCTTATTTTTATCAAATATATTGGATGATTATAAAAAAATATTTTATTGAATATAACACACCCAGATATATATATATATATATCATTAATATAATTCACTAATAGTAATTAATTTAATTTATTATGATAAAACACCTTTTTGACCATAAAAATATTTCTTTTATATTAAATTAGTTTTTTATATTCATTTCTAATTAATTGTTAACCTATGAATTCATTTTATATTATTATAAACCATATGTTTTTTTTATATTAGTTAATAATATTCATAACATCTAATTTAACAGCTAGGTTATATATTATTATATTAAAGAATAACATTTTTAATAATAAATTGTTGTTCGGTAAAACTCGGTCTTGCATATAATGGAAGCCATTGAAGAAACTCATTATTTCATGTGACGCACACTAACTCAGTATCAATTATATTACAATATATATCATAGATTTATTTTATTTTAAATAGTAAATATTTTTTAAATTCTCATGATATTATATTCCCTTACGTGCTTGGTGTTTCATGTCATACACACTTTCAAACACAATGTCATTATTTTAGGATTTTAGAGTGTTACATTATTCCCAAATTAATTAAATTGAATATTTTCAAGTTAAAATTGATCTTGGTAATTTTTTTTTTGATATTTACTATGTTAAAATCCCACAACGTGAGAAGGTTTTGTAAAACATCTTCTATAAAAGAGATAATGAAAAGTACAAAGTTCACGTGGACCAACATATAACTTGGTCTCTAAGTAGGATAACACTAATGGAAAGTGGAGATACATACATGGTGGAAAAGTGTAAATATTTATAAGGAATGATTGATGTAATCAATCACAAACAAGTGTATTATCATTGAAAATTTGAGGGACTCAAAGTCATAAATCTATGATGATTTAAAAGACCATCAGTTAAAAAAGGGTCTTAGAACAAAATTTTATTTTAATATAATTTTCCTAATGTTGAGGAATTATTTCACTCTATAAGAATATAAGTAAATATATGTTTCTATTTCATAAGAACAATTTTATGATTTAGTTATTCCTTGATCTATTTCTACTCTATTTCTTAGTACATGATGCATCATATGGTGAAGTAGTACATTGACCTCAAAAACCTCATCCAAATATCAACTTAAACTATTTCATAAATGGGTCACTTTTCCAATTTTTTTTTATCCAAAACATTATAAGGAAGGTCCTTTAATATCCAAAATGAACATATCAAATAACATGAAGTGGGTTTTAATCGTCACATATCAAACATGTGAATATGGTAATAACTTGATTTACTATAAAACCTTATTTAAAACATGAAATATTATTATTCCTTAAATATAACATAGATTATTGGATATATTCTTTAAGTCCAAAAATGATGTAAAATCAGTGAATGATAACATAAACCACTTTGTCAATAAATCATTACTCGGTTCCAAGGTAGTCAGCACTTATCCAATTTATGTTGTCCAAACTAATAATTTATTTATCCAATTTAAATAACATTATTAACAAATTAAGGGTTCTATTTTCCTCACCCATGTGTTTTAAAAAACGTTTTACTTTATACTGAATAACCTTTCTTCATATCATTTAGCATGTGATCTCAAATACTAAGTAAGATAGTATTTTAGTATAATCCTTATATATTCAATAAATCATATGATGAGAAAATCATAAATAAAATACTTCTACAACATATTTCATAGATCTAAACATAGAAGTAAATTAATCATTCCACTTTGGTAGTTTCAATAACATATTCTTGAACTTGATCCATTATATTCTTTTGAGGTATATTCCCTTGATTATTGGGGAATTTGTTTGCATAGTGCCCCATCTCCTAGTAATTGTAACACTGAATATTAGCATTTTCCTTCTTCCCTTTTCATTCTTTTTCATGGTGACCCTTTTATCCTCAATTATAACAGACTCCCAACCCTTTAAATCATTTACCAGGGTGATTCTTTTCATAGTTATCACATGTGGAAAAATCCATCTTTCCCTTATTCCCTTTATTTATTATTTTTTCTTCCTTTATCTTCTTATCTTACTTCCCTTTTAATCCATAAGTTTTAGAGTATTATTTCTCTATCTTGATAGAACATAAAACTGTTTCATCAAATGAAGAAAAGGTTTGAGCGACTAGCACCCTCTAAAGACCTTCCTTAAGTCCTTAAAATAAATGGTCAATCTTGAATTCTATGTTGCGTATGAAATTCATATCATACCTTGATAACCTTGTAAAGGTAGATTTATACTCCACAATAATTAATTAATAATTTTGATTTAAACTAAGGAACTTTCTCTTCATCTCAATTTATTCATCACGAGGGAAGTTTTTACTGAAGAATGTCTCCTTAAAAGTTATCCATTCCATGAGTTCTATTTCTTCTTCATCCATATTATTATAAATCAATGACCACCATTGATAAGCATTTTCTTTAAGGAAATACATTGCAAGTGTAACATTTTTCTTTTCACTGAATCCCAATGCCATAAATATCTTATCCAAAGACTTGATCCACTGCTCTATTACCATTAGATCCATAGTCCCAATAATTATGGAGACCTCTTTTGTTTGAAGTGATCCAACATCGAAGAATCTCATCTTGTAATAGCTTGATCCATCTAATCAAGGTTATGTGTCATAACCTGATTAAGCTACCCTAACATATCTATAACTTTCTCAGTTCCAATACTATCTATATTTACTTTCTCAATAGGAAAACCTCTACATTGGCCATAGGTACTGATACCATTATTCCTTCCAAGTTCCATTTCTAAATAATGGAATATTCTAGATTAGATCATAACATTATGTAACAAAATGTATAATTCCAAAACTACTGAAACAATCATCATAAATTGAAAATGTTTTTCATAACTAATATCCTAATCATAAACATTGTTTCTTTGGGGATATATTTACTTTCAAATCCCTCATAATGGTTTGTAAAGAAAATTTGAATTATCCTAAGCATATCCCTTGGGAGTGTCAAACAAGGTGCGTAGTAAGGCATGTTTTCATGTACCAGGTTACACTTGAGTGAGACCCGACACTCCTTGTTAGAGTTGTTACCCCTAGGTACATTTTTCCCAGAACCATGTCCATTTCTAGTATCCAGACATTGATGTTTTTTTAGAAATACCCATATAATACCTACCTTACCAAAATTATAGTATGTTCTTCTTTACTTATCCTCAAAGTATATCTTAGGGTTATGTTCCCTAATCTAGGTTTTCTAAATCTAGTTTCCAGGGTTGCTGTTAAACTTTCTATGATAACAATTATAACTCCCTGACCACAGAATCCCATAGCTAGTGCATTACTTTATTAAATTGGCATAAATACTAGTTTCAAATCCCTAGGGACTGAACAATTTAGTTTTTTTGGAAAAAAATATTACATACATTATACCCAAAATACATTGGGAAAATAAAATAAATAATAACATAAGTAAAATTTCATCATCCTTGAAACTCATTGAAAGGATACATCTTCATAACCCAGGGAAATGAAATGAAATAGGGGTGAGATCAAATACCTAGTAAGGGTAAAGTACTAATGAAACAATAATGAATCAATAAGAACAAATCAACATGGAAAGGTGAAATACAGAGAAAATATTCCATTTAAATAACTAGATAAGGAATAATCAATATGGAAATGTAAGAAACTAAAAAAACATGACATTAAATCAATAAACTTATAATTAAATACATCCATAAATATTTCAAAATAATAATATCCTGGATAATAATAATAAGTGAATTATCAATAAAGTCAATGCTTAATTATTTGATGTCATGTTTCCCAAGAACATGATACCTTAACTGTTAAGATAATATAGATGAAACTATTCTAGTTTGGATAAATGGTTCATCTCATGGGACTATCGATGAAATAAGGGGCTTGCATTAACCGGTCCCCAACCTGTAGGAATTTCATTAAACAGTCCCCAACACATTTATTTCATTTCCAAATCATTCCTCATATATCTAATAATTAATTTAATTCAAAAACAATGTGATTTATAAAAATGTATCCATATTGAATAGAAGATACTTATTTATCAATAATTACTCATTGGATGATATATAAAAATAAGGGTTGTTGATTTTTATGAATGGAAATACCATTTAAATATCATTAAAACATTCTTGGTGAAAATAATCTTTAAACATTCCAAAGTGTCACATACTGCTTTGAAATATTTTATTCATAATCCCCATGAAGGAATATCATTAAATGAAAATTATAACATCACCATAATAAGGATATTAAATATATAACATGAAAAAGGGTAGTATATACACCATATAAAATTGAATTGGTTTATAATAATAAATAAGCATCAATGGAATGTAAATTGAGAATAAATCCCCTACCTTGAGTTCCAAATTGTCACATGTGTCTTTATATTCTAGAATAATAAACATATGAAAATTATTTACTTTATTAATACACATTTTCATGTTTATAATTAATTTTATTTCACTTATTATAATATTTTAAACATCTACTTAAACAATTAAGTTTACGTCTGGTGTTTTGAGAAAATTTAGTTTATGTGTCAAAAATGAATTTGGTAGGTCAACTTTGGTCAAGGAGGTAATTATATAAACATATAAAGGATAATAATCATGCTATAACTATCATATTTATACATAAATTATACGTCTAAACCAATCATGAAATATTGTTATGAAAAATGAACTAATGTTACAATCACGGAGACAGTAGGCCGTACGTACGCGTGAGTAACGTTCCCCATTTTTCAACAATCGAAATGGAAAGTAAGTAAGTAATATTATATGTTTCCATAATGATAATTATATCATAAATAATATTTTATTTAATCATATATACTTATATATATAATTATTGTTTTGTAAAAGGAATCACATCATGTTGAGGAGGCGGTAGTTCACACATCCACGACCGACGTTTTCACTTTTTAGTGTATAAAAAGGGTAATAATGAAAATGATATATTATATTTAAAGAAAGGTAATTATTTAATTAATATAATATATATTTAAATTATTTCACATATTTTTAATTAAAACCATCTTTTATACATTCCGGGTATTGCGTGAACGAATCACATTACTTTGAGGAGGCAGTAGTCCACACTTCCCAAAATGATGTTTTTGTATTCCCAAAAAATAAAAAGCATAATATTATATTACATATAAAAGTTAAAGAATAATAAGGAAATTATAAATATCATATATATCATATATAAAAAACTTTTCCATCACAATTCCCAACCATGAAAGGTGGTAAAGGAAAAAATGAACAACATCATTTCGTGAAACGGTAATTCACCGCACACATAAATGGTAAGTTCGTTACCCATTACATGGAAGTGTGTGTAAGTGTATGTCAAACAATTAATATAAAAAAAATCAGTATATTGATTATACTTAGGGTAATCATGTAATAATAATATTTTATGGGGTGGATAATGAAAATAAAATAAAAGAGCTTGAGGATGGATGTTACCTCTTCTTTGGTTAACTCCTTTTGGTTGGCACCAAAGGGCTTCCTTGGTTGGATTTATGCCTAAAGAGAGGATTATAGGTTTAGGGGAGTGATTTTGGGAGATTATTTGAGCATATTTTTGGTGATCCAAAGGGATTGAAAGGTTTGAATAATATGAGAGGGGTGAGTGCATTTTTATAGTGGTGGAGGAGTGATATTCTTGTAAATTTTTGAAAAGAGAATTCCACCCATGTTTTTCCTATGAAGCGTGCCTCAAATAATAGTAAAAATATGATAAAAGTGAGTATAGGGTATAAATAAGGATATAAAATGGATTTTTTACAAGTTTATCGGTCATTTTGGGCCTTAAGTTTAAGGCTTAGTATATTGGTAAGCTAAGTTTTTTCTTAATCATTGTAATTAATTTTAATCACTTTCACTAATTGTTTTTGTCAAATTTCTTTTACCTTATTATAAATTATAAATTATTATGATTCCAAATATTTAATCAATTTTTCCAAATTCCAATAAAAAAATTGGATGAAATTAATTTAAATTTAATCTCCTATATAAGACAACAAAGCATGTTTTAAAGTAATAATGCTCAAAAGCTTGCTAAGTTTTTATATCCAATTTCATAGTGAATTTGATTCCAATAACCTCAATTAGATTAAATGATATGAAATTTTTCTAACTAAAATTTAAAACTAATCCAAAATTTAATTTAACATTATAAATAAATTATATGAAAACGAAGTTTTGAATTAATATTCAACATTTTTCACTATTCATAAAAAAATGAAACTTGACCGAAAAATACCACAAATTCATACTAAAATAATTTTTTATTTATCTATTCAAAAAATGAATTTTATTTTAACATATAATATTTATAAAAATTCAAAAAATTGGATTTAAAATAGGTTCTCTATTAAAAGATTGTAAAAGCGCCTTTTAAAAATATTGGTTTTTATGCGTAAAATTGGGTTTGTTCTTATCTTATGCCTATAAAATATATTGAATGAATATCCAAAATATTTTATTAAATATATTAAATATATATTTAATTAAAATTATTTTCTAATATTAATTGATTTAATTTATTTGGATAAAACACCTTTGTGAGCATAAAAACATTTCCTTTATATTCAATTGGTTTTTATATTCATTTATAATGAATTGGTAACCTATGAATTCATTTTATATTTTTATAAACCACATATTTTTATAAATTAGTTAATAATATTAATAATTTATAATTTAATGGATAATTTATATCTTATTATATTAAATAATAATTTTTTAATAATATTTTATTGTTAGGTAAAACTCAGTCTTGCATATAACACAAGCAATTGAAAAAAATAAATTGTTGTGTGTGATGCACACCAACTTAGTATCATGTGAATTGTAAGATATATCATAGATTGATTTTATTTAAAATAGTAAATATATTGTAATGTCTTAGGATATTATATTACCTTATGCGCTTGGTGTTGCGTGTCATACATGCTATCTAATTGTATGTTCTTATTTTAGAATTTTGGGGCGTTACATAGTAATTGTGACAACATCTATTTTATAAATTTATTCACCCACAAGTCACCTGGAGTCACTACAAAAAATTACATATTAGAGATAGTATAAACCAACACCAAATTGTTTTATGACAGTTTCCAAAAACCACCTCTAAAGTTTGCGTAGGCATCCAACTCGCAACAGTTCCTTCCATTTAGAGGCAATTTCTAGGAACCATCGCAAAAAAATTTGTTTAGCGGTAGTTTCTTTGTTTTTTATGATGGTTTTCCCTCCCAAAAAAGTTTGATAATATAGTGTTAGTTTTAACCGCTGCTATATCCTCAGGTTTTTTGGAGGGGAAACCGCTGCTAAATATCGATTTACAAAAAAATGAAACAAAAAAATCTGTATCCCAAAACAACCAAAGAAAAATGAAAACCAATATATCATAAAAAAATTTATCCTTCCCACCCCCAACACCCATTTACAAAGATCCCATTTCAAGTACATAAGAATCAATCCATTATATAATAATATCACAATACACATGATCAATAACAAAATATAATCAAGGGTATTAATAAGGTTGTAACCCTAAAATTTGAAATCATTATACACAAAGTGTCATATGTTTAGTTTCACATCATCTCTAAATCCAAAGTAAACCCTAACCACTACCCAATGGACTTTTCTCGACACCATCTCCCTCTCCGTCTCCACTTCTGGCTACTAGTATCTTCAAAAAAAAATATATTGAAAAGTAAATAGTGATATATATTTAATTTTAAACTTAAAACCAATAAAATTTCATGTACTAAATGATTTTGAAGTTGTATGATTTACCTGCTCACTACCATCCATAGATGCAATATCACCAGGGATAGATTCAGTCATCTTTTTATATAATTCAACCAGTGATTTCTGCAGAGAATCAAACTTTTCATTTTACATCTTTATATGATCTCCCTATTCCTGAATAGTAATTTTCATGAAAAAAACTCCCTCTGTCCCAATAATCTTGTGGAATCATCCATCTGGACCCCATAACACTCAAACAGGACAACTATCTCTATTCTGTTTAGATTCTAGACATCTGAATTGTTCAAATTTCTCTCCTTTGTATCACTATTTCCATATTTTATGAAAAAATAATTATTAGTATAAAAAATGAAATAACCTTATTAACATTAATTTTTTTTACCTATAACTGTCACCCTCTAATATCCCCATGAAGAAACAGGAGTGATGACCTGCTCCCTCGCTACTAAGCCTGTTTACTAGAGAGGTGTTGTCTCAGCTGCTGATGGGATACTGATGAAGGGTGTTCCCAAAGCTAACAGAATGGGGGATGTGAGAGATGGTTTAGGGGGGAAAGTGGAGGGTATCTCAGATTATATAGAGAGGGAGACAAATGGATCATCATTTGTCAGTTTTCTCAAGGGAATATCGAATGAGAGTCTACTAGGATCAATAAAATGCTTCCTCCTTAGAATTTATATCATTTAATCAAATAAAATTAACTTCAGAATATATATTTCAAAAAAATCATGCAAAAAAATAACAATTATAAATAATAATAGATTCACAGTACTGAAAAAATATAATTATAATAATGAATGACTTCACATATTATATAAGTGGTTGATAAATGAATGGATGACTACACATACAATCATTTTCTCCTTCAATCATGTCATTTTCCTACTCCATCATTACTTCATCTACCCCATCCACCCTTACAAGACTAATGTTTTCAATATCATGATGGAAAAATAAGTTATCATCTTTCTATTGATGGGATTCAATGTCAGAGGTCAAATATTCCACTTCATCACCCATATCATACCGGTCTCTTTGTTTTATGTAAACAACTACACTCCACCCATAATACATGACATATTACACATAATATACCATTTTATTGTGATGATAAGATATACAGATCATTTAATTCATGGTCACTGAGATCCATCAAGCAAGGGAAGTTCATAAAAGTAAATTTTAAGGAATCTATTTTATTGCCCCTGATAATTTTGACCCACTTTCATTTGAAAAAATAACTAAAAAATGCCCATGGAAGTATAATTCGATAATATTAGTGAACTTTTGATATTATCCCACTTTATAAAACATAAAAATACGACAATTTTTTTTAAACCCTCTTCCCAATTGACTATATGAAATTTAAATCCATTCACATTATAAGAGTCGAACTTTCTAGTCTATTTTAGAGGACCTTGATCAAGAAACATCAAATACTATAAAAACTCAGCTTGAGTATCAACATTCATGATCTAAAAAATGTAGTATAAATTATTAGATTTAAAAAATATATATTTTCAACTTAATATCCATATTAATTGCAATATTTATGAACTTACACTTAATGTAAACCATTCTATAAGCTCTTTATTAATAGGTTTTCTTATATATTTCTCATTTTGAGTTCATCTTCTCTTTCATCTATTTGTTTGTATCTTGAGATCTTCAGTAAATGGATATGAAATCTCACTATTTATTAGCACATATCTATGTTCTTGTAAAAATTCTATTTATATTAATGTAAAATTTGAGCTCCTCGCAATTAATCGGTCAATAGCAGGATTTTTTTTTGATTTCCCATGTAGTTAAGATTGAGTCGGTGTGTCGTCAACACATCCAAATTGATTTAATCTTATCTCAATATCATCAAAGTATCTATAACAAAAGGTAAGATACTCCTTTTTCAAATTCCATTAGAAATAGAGCCTTTAGGTTGAGCATTATTTTTCACATGTGATTTCAAATGCCCAATATATCTATGAAATAAAATAAATAAAACAAAATTTCATGTTTAATGAAGTGACTATAATTTCTTACTTTAGATGAAAAAATATAAATAAAGTACCACTCAATTGTATAAATCCATTTATAATGTACGGGGCCTCCTAATTTAGCTTCCTCAACTAAATTCATTGTTAGATGCATCATGAAAGTGAAATATGATCAAGAAAATATCATATCTATTTCACAAAGTGTATGAAAAATTATCTCCTGAAGGTTGTCAAGCTCAAATTTTTGTAAAGTTTCATCACATACGTGTCTAAAGAATGTAAAAAAATAAAGTACAACATCAGAAACCTTTTCAGTTACTAATGTACGCAATGCCAATGGTAGTAACTGCTATAAAAATATGTGAATCATGACTTTTCAATCCATGTAACATATGATTCTTTAAGTCAACACACCTTGATATATTAATTGAATACCAATAAAATACCATCACATGTTTTAAAATTTTAAGGAATGTTTCTTTAACCCTATTTTTCATTGCAAAAATTGTCAGAGCATACTTTCCAGCCTCATCTAGATAGAGATCACACTTTATGTTCATTGTTTGTATGTCCTTCTAAGCATTGATATGGTCCTTTTATTTTCCATTCTCATTAAGAAAAGTGAAGATAAAATTTTCTCAAACATTATTCTCAATATGTACAACATCAATATTATTCCACAATAAATTAAATTCTTAATACCGAAGTTTTAAGAATATACTTTGTATACCATTGTTGTGTTTTGATATCACTTTAAGATGAATTTTAAACTATTTTCCCAGTTCCATTAAAATGATGCACCTTATAAAATATTGTTTCAAAATTTCTAAGTTGTGAAAATATTTCAGAACCTTTCAATAACTTTGGAGGTGGTCTATGATGAATAAAACCATTGAATTTTGACCAGTTCAAATGAAATCTATGAGATGCATTAATAAATATTTGATGAAACAAGAAGCACCATTTTTAATGTGAGCTAATCAGGATCAAAATAAAAGCTACAAATAGTAAAATCCAAACTCATGTAAGTATTAAAACCAGCTAAATTCCCTAATCTAGGGAAGTCACTAATGGTCCACATTAGAGCATCTTGCATTTTGAACATTATTCTAGAAGATTAATCATATGTATCAACAATGTTTCTCCATAAATACTATAATGTTTCAATTATAGGCTATAGGTATACATAAATATCATTTCCAAGCATTTTGTTTCTAATAATAGTCATTGAAATGATAAAAGATGTTTGTTACATACACATCCACAGAGGCAAATTGTAAGGGATCAAAACAACCGACCAAATGCTATAACCAGTGCTCAAAGTCCTAAATGGGTTGAATCTATCAAAGTTCAATCCCAATCTCACATTTTTTGGATAAAATGAGAAATTTGGATGTAATTAATCAAAGGTATTCCACATTTTTGAATCTCTTGGATTTTTCATTAACCCATCATTGTTATTATCTACAGAATTCCACTTCATGTGCTTGGATGTTTTCGATGACATGAATAATCTTCGCAATCAAGGATTTAATGGAAAGTAACAAAAAAAATTTGTAGGTATGTTCCGTTTCTTTTTATTCATAGTAGTGTGTTAATTCAAACTTACAACATCCCCCATTGACTTCAATCTATAAAAAGAACTTTTTTTGAAATCCTATCTACTTGAATCCTCTACCAAAAAAAAAACATACAATCAATGTGACAAGTATATATTTTTATATAAATGAGACCAATATTGTTTACAACTTTTTTCATATCATAAAAATACTCAAGGATCTTTTCTTCAGGAAATGAATCATGCAAAAATTCCAATACCATGGACATCTGCTTATTTGTAATTCCACATAGGAATTTGATATGGTAAAATCTCAACAGAAAAGAATGTTTTGAATATTTCAAACATCCATCATACAGATATTGATTTACATCATCAACTAAACCATGAAAAACATTTCTATACTCAGTGAATTCATCTCTTATATTATTCTTCAAATAATCAAGAGGGAGATCGAATGATCTATTACAATCTTGATCTGATTGTCCCATAGTCCCAAAACATCACTTATCAAGTTGATATTTGTTTCACCCTCAAATTTTTATTATGATATGTTTTGATGTTTATATTGTTGTATTTAAATTCCAAATGCACCGTTTATAATGTTTTTAATTTTATTTTTCATTGTTGAAGAAGTAGGGAGATCATTGGATTGATTAACATTAGTGGTCAAAATTTTTGTAATGCTCTATTCTATGTGCCAAATCAAAAACAAATATTGAGAATGGAATTACTTAAATATAAAGTGTTCATAAACTTCATATCTCTTCAACCATCTTATAAATTTACATCAAGGACATCGAAATCTCATTCTCCCATGAACAGATTGATTGGAAATTGAAAAATCTAAAAACACATCCAAACCCTTAGCATACTGAGGTGTGATCCTCTGTAATGTGATCTAACTTTTATCCATATATATCACAATTTTAATACACTTCATTAAAAATATTAAAACACATAAGTATTACTAAGATGGAAAAGAAATAAATGGATGTGAAAAAACACAACCTAGGTAGTTATAAGAAGAATCATATAAGTACTAAAAAAGTCAAAGTAAAAAAGGAAATCAATCATGGATAATGTTATGTAGAATAGAAGGAAGATAAAAATAATGTAATTATTAAGAAACACACATAGATTCATCAATAAAAATCATCCCCTCAGGGGATCACAAATCTTATTGGAAGTAATTATAGTCACACAAGGCTCAAGGGGGTATCAGACATTTATAATAACTTTTTTCTTATTGTGTCAATCATGATTTCATAATGGGTTTCAACATCCAATCCATTTTCACACCATTAAAAACTGCATTTCAAAAGTTCTTTGAAAATAATTTATCAAACAACACATTGAAAAACAACTAGAAATATAAAATTTTCTATAAAGTCACTTTTGAAGGAAAGAGTCCTCTCCTTAAAGGATGTGAACTACTATTAGGCACCCGTTTTTCAAGACCAAACTGTCACCTTTTTAAAACATTTCATGCCACCATGAGACTTATGGTCTCAAAAACATTTTAAAAATATTAAATTAAAAATATCATCAATTCCAAAAACATGCCTTTAAAACAGTAGAAACACATTTTAAAGACAAAAATGGTGTCAAACACCCCTTTAAATAATTAAATACCACTACAAAATCCATTAGGAATTTTAACAACCACTTGGCATGTGATAATTAAATAATAATGGTCACCCCTTTAGGTGTTAATCCATTACATGAATGGAAATATTGAACCATGATATAAATAATATATATACATATATATATACTATTTTAATTTTTTATATTAGTTTTATAAAGACATTATATCATTTTATTATTTTTAAATAATCCTAATTTATATTGGTAAATATATAGAATATGAAGAGAATTAATAATGAAAGAGAAGTGTGAGAGTTTCTACATCATATACAAAAATTAATCTTAACCAAATATTCTAGAATTAGACCAACATAGGATAACAAAAAGATTTTACTCTTCCCAAACAAGGGCATATACCTTTATCCCAATCCCCTTTGAAACACTTTACACATGAAAAATTTAAAATAATATATATTTCTACAAAATTCATAGGAAACCAAATTTTTTAGTTTAGTAAAAACATCTTTTTAAAAATTTCCATTATGAAGTAATATTAATCAAATAAAAACAATAATTATTTCAAAATATTGATGTTTATCCATATATTTCATTCTCTTTTCAATGATGTATAAAACAATGATTTACACTGAAATGTGGTTAATCTAACTTATGATTTTCTATGGATACTATAAATTACATTAACTACCATATTTTAACAAAAATATATGTAGTTAAAACTACTCAATTAGTAAAATACTCAAAAAAAATCTTCAAAACATTAGTTTATATTCTATGAAATATTTAAATAAATAATTTAAGGCTCAAAGTAGTAGTGTCCCCAAATAAAATTTCTAGAGAACATTGGATTAAAATCACAAATCTACAGACCAACTAATATAATCCAAAACTAAACACCCATGAAATCCATTATAAGTATTAATTGTAAATAAGAAAGTCAAAAATGAATAAATAAATCATATTGTATTCAATTTAAATCATCATAATTATAGGAAGTATTCAAAAAAATCTCTATAAAAAGATATAATATAATGTATTCCAATAAATCAAAAGAATGAACACATCTAAGAGAACACACACAACATATTTTTTTGCTAACTAGATATAAAAATAACCCAAATAGAAGACTCTAGATATTTTAAAATACCCCCATTAGTTTTAGAAAAACCACTCTATATGAGAACTTTATAAAACCTCTAATATTTAAATAACCCAGCCACTTTAAAAATGGAATAAATGAAATATCTACAACTCAAAACAAATTTTACATTCCCTAAAATCTATAAAGATCCAACTATGATGAATTCATTTTGAGAGACACCATATATCATATTATTCATATAATTAAGACACATCAATAAGTATATGAAATCAAAAAATGAAGATCACCCTTATACTTTCAGGCCCAGGTGACGTATACATGTAGGCGACTTCACAATTGAGACAGTAATCAAACTCATCTACCTAGACAACTAAATACACATTATTAAATATTGATAAGAGTTATTAAGAGTAAGAAAAATTGTGAGAGGGGGCAAGGGAAGAAGGGAGTAGAAAAAAATACTAATAAGGGAGGGCTTACCACTAGGGAGACAGATTGGGGGGATCAAAGTTGACCGTAGCTCTGGCGTGGGATCGAGTGAAGGTGATGGATCGAGGGATCAGACTCAGGTGATGGCTTGGGAAAGTGCAAGGGAGGGGGAACCAGTTAGGGTGTTGTGACCGCAACATTGATGAAGGCTCAGGGTGCTCGGCCTTAGAGGGCTTGGTAGATACCCAAGTGCTAGTGTGGGGGGAACCATGGTGATTCTAGGGCTTGGGGTTGGGTGGGGGATCAAATTGGGGGAGTTAGGGGAGATAGATGAGGTGTGAGGAGACGTGATTTTTTTTAACAAAAATGTAATATTTAGTAGCAGTTTTTAAAAAACCACCACCAAATCATTTAATTTTTTAGCAGTGATTTACTAAACCACCACTATAAAATAGACCCTAACCAATGATTTTGTTGTAGTGTGTGATGAGATTTTGGTAGACCAATGCTTTCTACATCATACAATTAGTTGATATAGAATTCAATGCACTACTAAAATATAGGACTTTAACAGTGATGGAATTTATCAGCATAAAAAAGCACTGAAAAACTGTTTCTTTTATCAGTGCTTTGTTTTAGCACTGATAAAAGGTAATTTTGATCATTGATTTTGTTGTAGAGTTGATAAAAGTTACCCTTTACCAGCACTTTATTTTTGGTGCTCATAAATGGACCCTTTATCAGCGCTGATAAAAGGTCGAATAAAATGAAATAGTTTAATCAATAAAAAATTGATTTTATTAAAAACAATATTACAAATTTTATTAATTTAATAATTATTGATAAAAATGAATAAATTTATTATACTATTTATAAATTATAAATACTAATAAATAGTATGTATTATATATATATATGAAAAATGTAAATTAAACAAATAAAAATTTTAAATAAGTAAATAAAGAAAATTTTTAGACATTTTATTAATTAGATAATTATTGATAATGTTAATAAATAGTATATATTAAATATATTGATATTTATGAATGCATATAAATATGATTTATATAAAACAAAATATTTATGACTTACATTTAATAGGCATATATTTAGTGAATAATGGTTTATAATTAAAAATTAATATGAATTAAAAATACTAACTAATTACATAGAGTAATGGATACATGTAATTGAATGTTGTTTGATTTTTCAATTTAACATAGATAAAATGCGTATTATATTGATTTCAGTGAATTTTTATTTATAATGAACATACAAAAAAATTATCCATTTTTTCAATATTATTAAAGTGTACTTATATTTAATTTATTCAATTTCACTCAATTTTAACATGCATGCACTTAAGATTAAATATTCATTAATAATGTTAAAAATGTTGAGTCAATAAGGTTTTCCTTATGACTTTTCCATTCCTTCTTGTTTTGAAAATCACAAACAACTTATCTTTAGGAAAATTTCTTTTATAAGGAAAATTGCTTTTATAAGGAAAATTGCTTTTATAAGGAAAATTGCTTTTATAAGGAAAATTGCTTTTATAAGGAAAATTTCTTTTATAAGAAAAACTGCTTTTATAAAGAAAATCGCTTTTGTATGAAAAAGTATTCTTATCATATTTTCATCCAGACTTTTCTTAAGTATGAGATTTGGATTCACTTCTATTTTCTCGGAATTTCTTGAAACTTTGATATGAAGTATTCTGTTTTAGGATCCAAATTCTGGATAAGAACTGCGATAAAATTTCACTTCGAAATCCAGATAAGAACTGTGATAGAGTTCCATTCTGAACTCCGGATACGAACTCTGAGTAAGTTCGATTCCAGATTTAGGATACGAATCCTTATGAAGTTTGACAATGAATTCTCATTATGAATTCTGATGATGAATTCTCATTAAGAATTCTGATGAAGAATTCTCATTACGAATTCTAATGAGGAATTCTCATTAATAATTCTGATGACGAATTCCCATTCCGAATTCTCATTCCGAATTCACCTATTAAACAGAATCTGATCATCTTTGTTTTATACACTCCAAATTTACTTAGACTCCGAAAATTATATTTGGTTAGACTCCAAACTTTCATCTTGCTTACGTTGTTATAATCTGTCTACTCTTTATGATTTTCCTTACACTCCGAACCTTCACTCCGAATTTTTCATTCCGAACTTTTGAGTTAGACTTTAAAACGATGGCGTACATTCTGTTACACTTGTTTTGTTATAAAACGATGTTGTCTATTTTGTTATAAACTAACCGTTGTCTAAGTGACATGTGTACATGTCCCTCCGATCTTTAAGGAAAATATGACCGTTGGAGAAGGAGCCGACCTTACATATAAATAGGATCACATTTGAAAGAGCTGAGATGCTGAAAGGCTGACTGATCTTCGACTCATGTGATTACATGCTTGAAGTGATTTCTAGAGAGAGAGGCTCTTATTAACTCTCAAAGCTTTGTGCGACTCCGAATGTTGGTGACTACATTAGAGGACTTCCGGGGATAGGAAGACAGAGGTTGCCGACTACCTTGATGTTCGAGGGCTTCCTTACTGAGGAAGACAGAGTTTGCCAACTACCTTGAAGTTGAGGGCTTGCGGGGATAACAAGACAGAGACTCCGATCTTCGTATCGTGGCCTTACCCTGGTGTGGGTAAGACAAACTTGCTTTAAAGTATAAATCAAGGGTCCTTTATCCAAGGTTGTTGGATACCCTTCTCTTTGGGTTAAAAGACTTATATCTTGTTACTTGTAGTTTTACAACTTGTTTATTTCTGATGCATTGTGTATTATAAGGAAATTATAACTTTCTTATACTTTCTTACTTGTAATCTGTTTCATTTAGATTCTATACGCTTTAAGGTAGAATCTCATACTGTAATCTTTTGTTAAGTTTCAATTTCCGGAACCATATTTCCAGAACCTACTTTCGGAATCTATTTCCAAGTTTTCATTTGGTATTAGAGGTGTTGTGAATTTGCTTAAGTTTAACTTTGTTAAACTTATCCCTTTCCTTTACTTAAGGAAAACATAGTTATTTATAACTAACTTTGAAGGTTCCAAAGGAATTTTTAAAGTATACAATTCACCCCCCTCTTGTAAATTGAGCATCTACATCACTATTTCGATCCTATAATTGGTATCAGAGGAGTTCTCTGAAATACTTATACTCACGAATAAGTTTTTCTTGCTCATTTTCCCATTCCGAACTTTCTCATTCCCAACTTTGTTATTACGAATCTTTTATACTAACAAGTTTGTGTGTACACAGTTATTATAAGTATGGAAGGAATTAATGTTGGTTCAATTGATAATCTAAATCCTACAAGACCACCAATCCTTGATGGTAATTAATATGAGTTCTGGAGAGATCAAATGAAGACTTTTGTTATCAACACTGGAGTGGACAACTTTTTTATGCTTACTGGTGATTATAAAATTCCTGACAAGGAAGTTAGAACTTTTACTAACCAGGAAAAGCAAGAATATCAACTCAATTATAAGGTACGCAATACTTTACTATGTTCAATGACTAGAAATATATATAGCCAAATTTCTTCTTGTGAAGCAGCTAATTGTATATGGAAGAAGTTAGAGGTTACACACTTTGGAACTTCTAAGGTGATTGAGACTAGGAGAGCTATGCTTAGAGCTGAATATCATGGCTTCAACTTTCCTTATGGTGAATCAATCTGTAAAGTTCAACAGAGATTTATGACCATTGTTAATAGCTTACAATCTATAGGAGAGAAAGGCTTAGATGATGAATCTCTTGTGGATAAAATAATTGATATTATGCCCAATGAGTGGGAATCCAAAAGAACTGCTATAGATGAGAACATGAAGGTCACTCAAATTACCCTTGATGAATTATTTGGAACTCTTCTACAACATGAGACCAGAATGAAGAGAGATGCTGACAACATGAAGAAGAAGAATGGAAATGGTACTGTTGCTTTTACAACAACTTCAAATTAGATGAAAGCTAAGACTCCTGAGAGAGTAACCAGATCCAAGTATAAGAAAGTTATTTTCCAATCCGAATCTAGTGAGAGTGAAGTATCTGAAAATGAATTAGCAAATCTTGCTCGAAGTATGAACAAGATAGATGGAAAAAGAAATTTTCAATCCAAGTATAAGAAAAAGGAAAGGAAAGATAAGAAAGATGGAGAAGTTACTTGTTATGAATGCAAGAGAGCTGGACATATTAGACCAGATTTCCTTTTTCTCAAAAGGAAAGAAAGGAAATAAAGACATTCAGATAGGAACATAAAGAAGTATTATAAAGCCAAAGCTAAGAAAGTTCTAAAAGATAATGACACCTGGAGTGCCAGTGGTGGTGACTTTCCAGATGAATCTTCTGACTATGAATCTTCCGGACAGAAGAATCTTGGTCTTATATCCAGATTACCTATTGATAATCATTGTTTTATGGCTAAGGTACGAAATGCTGAATGATTGACTAATGTTTCTTTAAATTCTAATGATAGTAAGTGTTATAACTCTTTTGATGAAGAATCCTCTTCTGATGAAGAAAATACTTTACCTACTTCTAAAGAAGTCTCTAGGTTTGCTGAACTTTTTGAGATTGAGAATTCCAAACTCAATAAGAAACTTGATAAAGAAAACTCTAGGAATTCTATTCTTACAAAAGAGATATCAGATCTTTCTAAATATCTTGATAAGAAAAATGCTGATTTTGAAATTATTTAAAAAAATCTTGAGGAAGTATGTTCTGAAAAAAACAAAATTTCTAAATAATTAGAAAAAGTAATTTCTAAGAAAAATGTTTTCGAGCCTAGATCTAGTTCTAAAACTAATGATTTTGAGGATAAAAACTTGGTTATAAAAGTCAAGTCCGAAATTTTTTCCTTAAATAAGTGTTTATCAAACTTTATGCAAGTGTCAATGTGGTGGTCACTGGGCAAAGAATTATTCCTTAAACAAAACCCAATCTTTAGGATTTCATAAAGCTTTATTTTCTAAGAAGATGTGGGTTCCTAAAATTTTATTATCAGGAAATATAGGATCCAAGAAAGTTTAGATTCCGAAAGTCTAATTATCTTCTTGATTTCAGGAAAATAAAGAGAATACCAGCAACAATACATGGTACATGGATAGTGGATGTTCCCGGCACATGACTGGTAACAAAATCTATTTTGAAAAGATTATCAAAACGAAAGGAGGAAAGGTAACTTTTGGAGATAATGCTAAGGGTGATATTGTTGGTATTGGTAATATTGTTCTTTTAGGTAAAACCTTGATTTCAAATGTTCTTTTTGTTAAGGGTCTTAAGCACAACCTTATTAGCATAAGTCAGTTATGTGATGAAGTTTACCTTGTGAATTTTAGGAATGATAAGTGCTTAGTTCACAATTCCAAGGAAGAATTTATTCTCTCAGCCAACAGGCAAGAGAATGTTTACACATTGAACTTAGAAGACCTTAGAAGTCAAGATTTACCTTGCCTTAGTGCAATGGAAGATCATTCCTGGATATGGCATAGAAGACTAGGTCACTATAACCTTAGAAACTTATGTAAACTCTCTAAGAAGAAACTAGTTAAGGATCTACCGGAGCTTAGATTTGATTCTTATAAAGTTTGTGATCCTTGTCAATATGGCAAGAAACATAAATCTAGTTTTAAGTCAATCGGTGAAGTCTCAACAACTGATGCATTACAGTTAGTGCACATGGATCTTTTTGGTCCAACACAAACTGGAAGTATTGGAGGCAAATACTATGTGTTTGTTCTAGTTGATGATTACACCAGATTTACTTGGGTTTATTTTCTAGCAAAGAAGTCTGAAGCTTTTTCGTATTTCAAAAGTTTTAGAGCTCAAGTTAAAAATGAGAAAAACCTTCCATTGAAAACTATTCATAGTGATCATGGAGGAGAATTTCAAAATTCTGATTTTGAAACTTTTTGTAGTAAAAAAGGCATTACTCACAATTTTTCAGCACCTAGAACTCCTCAACAAAATGGTGTAGTTGAAAGAAGAAATAAAATTCTTCAAAAATAACTAGAACCATGTTGAGTGAATATTCTATAGCTAGACATTTCTGGGCTGAAGCTGTAAGTACTGCTTGTTATACTATAAATTGAGTTTTGATTAGAACTTTTCTGAATAAAACTCCTTATGAGTTATGGAATGGTAGAAAACCAAGACTATCCTACTTCAAGGTTTTTGGTTGCAAAGTATTCATTTTGAATACTAAAGATAACTTACATAAATTTGCACCAAAATATGATGAAGGAATTTTCTTAGGCTATTCCACAACTTCTAATGCTTATAGAGTTTTTAATAAAAATACTTATACTGTTGAAGAAACAGTACATGTAAAATTTGATGAGTCAGATCCTTTTTTTTAAACCACCTCAACCTACATCCTCGGATTTGTTTTCAAAAACTGATTATCAACCTTTGATAGAAGAACCTTCTGATAAGGAAATTGTTCAAGAATACACTTCTGAAACATTTACCCCAGAAGACTTTCTACCCTATGTTAATGAACAGGTTTTACAAAACCCAAATCAGGTGTTTCTAAAGAATCATCCCAGTGATAGTATTATTGTTGATGTAAATCAACCTGTAAGGACTAGAAGTTCCTTAAGAAATGAAGTAGAACATCTAGCATTTCTTTCCCAATTATAACCTAAAAGCACTGATGAAGCTTTAGGAGATGATGATTGGATTAAAGCCATGCAAGATGAACTAAATGAATTCAAAAGGAATAAAGTCTGGACCTTGGTTGAAAGACCTAAGGAAACTTCTGTTATTGGAGTAAAATGGGTTTTCAGAAATAAATGTGATGAAAATGGAGTCATAGTAAGAAATAAATCTAGACTTGTTGCTAAAGTCTATAATCATCAAGAGGTAATAGACTATGAAGAAACCTATGCTCCAGTAGCTAGACTTGAATCTATCCATATTCTACTTGTCTTTGCAGCCTTCTTTAATTTCAAACTTTTTCAAATGGATGTGAAATGTGCTTTTCTTAACGGTTATGTTCAAGGGGAAGTTTTTGTTGAACAACCTCCTGGCTTTGAAGATACAAAACATCCTGATCATGTTTTTAGACTTACCAAAGCTTTGTATGGCCTTAAACAATCCCCACAAGCATGGTATGATAGACTCACTGGATATTTGCTTCAAAATAACTATGTTAAGGGAAATGCAGATCCAACCATTTTTATAAAGAAAGATAAGAAAAATGTTTTGATTGTTCAAATTTATGTTGATGACATCATATTTGGTTCAACTCAGCAATCTTTGACCGACTCTTTTGCAAGTCTAATGAAATCTGAGTTTGAAATGAGTATGATGGGTGAGTTAACTTTTTTACTTGGTTTTCAAATTTCTCAAAAACCAGAAGGAACCTACATATCTCAACATAAGTATATTAAAGATCTTCTTAAAAAGTATGGTTATGACAATACTAAGAGTATAAGTACTCCCATTGGTACTTCAAACTCTTTAGATCTTGATGAAGCTGGGAAACCAGTAGATCAAACATCTTTTCGAGGTATGATAGGAAGTCTACTATACTTAACAGCTAGTCGACCAGACTTAATGTTTTCAGTATGCTTATGTGCAAGATATCAATCCAATCCTAAGGAATCTCACCTAAAGGCAGTTAAAATAATTTTTCGCTACCTTAAGGGAACCATGGATCTAGGATTATTTTATACTTCTAGAAATGATTTTATCCTAAAAATCTTTTCTGATGCCGACTTTGGTGGATGTAGAATGGATAGAAAAAGTACATCCGGAACTTTTCATTTCTTAGGATATTCATTAGTTTCTTGGTCCTGCAAGAAGCAACATTCTATTGCACTCTCCACTACTGAAGCTGAATATGTAGCAGCTGGAAGTTTTTGTGCTCAAGTGTCATGGATGCAACACACACTCACAGACTATGGCTTGAGTTTTTCTAAAACTCAAATTTTGTGTGATAACACAAGTTCCATTGCCCTCAGTAAGAACCCTTCACATCACTCCCATGAAAAACACATAGATATTAGGCATCACTTTCTTAGGGATCACACACTTAAAGGAGATATTATTCTTCAGTTTATCGGAACACAAGATCAACTTGCTGATATATTCACAAAATTTTTTCCTTCTGATAGATTGGAATACATTAAATAGAATTTAGGTATGATAATCGTAAGGTAATCCTCCTTAATTAACTTTCTATTGAAAAAGTCTCCTTACAATAATAAATTCCTTTTCATAGGGGGAGTACATCTGATTGTTAGATTAACAAAGTTTTTCAAAATTTGTTTTCAAACTTTTCGGAACTACAATTCTGGAATGGAATTTCCAGAACTAAAATTTTCCAGAATGGACATTTTCATACAGATTACTTATAGAATGGAAGTGTTCATATTGAAAACATCCGGAATGGAAAATTTCGTACTGGTATTTTCATAACGGGATTTTCGTACCGAATCTTTCTTTAGGAGTTTTTCGTTTTCAAAATTTTGTAATGAAATTTTCGTAATGAGTTTTATGTACTAAGTCTGTTTTTCGTAGTAAATTTTTTTTTGGTTGTTTTTGTAATAATGTTACCAATTACGAATAATCCTCCAAAGCCAATCCGAAAGGTATTATTTCCATACTCAAGTTTTCGTAGTCATATTTTACTTGCTGGAATTTTCTTATATTTTGTTTTCAGATTATAATTTTCTTAATTCTTTGTTTTACTAAAAACCTCAAAAGATCAGATTCAGGTTTTCTTGAGAATTGGTTTTCGACCATCAGATTTGATCTCAGATTGTCACAACCGTTCGATCAACCGAGGAAGTTGAATCGTCATCTCATTGCCTATATAAAGAGGACCCAAATAGTTGTCCCACATCGGTTTTCAAGCTCTCGCATCCCGAATCTCTGCCTCTCAGTTTTAAGGCCGTTCCGAACTTCAGCTGTCTCCGTTTCGAACTTCTCAGAGGTCTTTAGATCCGAATGTCTGTGGAAGTAGCTTCGCAAGACATGTCTTCCTCCTAGTTGATTTCGAAGTGTTTAGTATATAGAGAGAGGCTAGTCCATCCGGATTTCTTCAACAAGTACTATTCTATTATTTCCAAGAATATCAAGCTTAATGGTTGGGAAGATGTTGCGGTATCAAAACCCGGGAATCAAGATGAAGTGTATTCGGATTTGCTTATCGAATTCTATGAGACAGTTTCTTTTCTTTAGAAAGATGGAAGGGACAAGTTGTCTTTTAAGTCTTATGGTAAGACTTATAATCTTTCATATGTCAAGGAAGCCAGCTTGGTAGGGCTGAATAATGAAGGTGAAGATGAGTTTATTTCTCATGTGTTGCCGGATTCTAATGGTAGATTCGATAAGGAAAAAGCCTTAGAAACTCTCGGACTGGCTGATGACAAGGCTCCGAAGATTGCTAGTTTATCTACAAATTTCCGGATTCTGGAGTTATGGGTACAAGGTCTTATCGTACCGAGGAAGGGTGACAAAGACAACTTAAAGAAGAGTGAGATCTACATCCTAGATTTTATGATAAATCTGAGTAAGTTTAATTTGATGAAGCACATTCTTATCACTCTAGAGAATTTGAAGAAAGGGAATCTGAGAGCTCAGATTATAATGTATCTAGCAATCCTCTCCAAGTTAATAGTTCGGTGCCTTGAGTCTTTCAAGGAGGCTTGCAAGTCTAAGACAAGAGTTTTCAAGATTATGCTGGTGAGCGATGGTACTCTTAAGAGAATGGATGCAGCTTTTGACAAGGAGTCTGGACAGTTTATTGATCTACCTACTCAAGAAGAAACAGTTCCGAAAGCTGCTGATCCGGAATCCTCTAAACCGGTAAGGAAGAGAAAGTTGAAAGAAGTGGAAGAAGAAGCAGATAATCCCAAGTCTAAGGAATTTCATTCCGCACCTCCAAAACCGAAGAAGAAGAAAGCTTAACGAGATGAGTTAGTTGCTAAATGGAGGGAGATGAAAGAGAAGAGAGTGCAAGGGGAGCCTCAGTTCGGCTTGGACCCTGCAGAGGCTAAGGCCTTGAAGGAGAAAACTGCGGATGAGCTAGAAAAACAAGAAAAAGAAAAGAAGCTCAAGAAGAAGATGTCTGAGGCTGAGGTAGATCAGGCTTTGTTGAAATTCAATGAGATGGTTTCTGCGAATATTCCTGTTCCGATATCTTTTTCTCTAGAATCTCTTCCTGAGACTCTAGGAAGAAATTTCGTTGCTCCGGAAGAAGCATTTTCCAAGACTGCTAAGGAAGTAGAGCAAGTTGAGCAAGTGGAATAAGAAGAAGATGTTACTGAAGGAAGTGGTGAAACCGGAGATGTGTTGAAGCAAGTAGATGATTATAAAGGGACACCTTCGGAACACTTATCACTCCAAACTTCAGAAGTTGAATCTTCGAAGCTAGTTACTCAACAATGGAAGAAGAGAAAGGAGAAGAAGAAGTAGCCTATCATGGAGAGGAAGAACAACTTCTACATGATATTACTCAGATGGAAAACGTAGAGGTTGGTGCTCATAAAGTTCCTGATGAGGAAGATATTGTTTTCCAAGTTTCTGATAGTGAGAAGAGAACTCCGGAGCAGGATTCTATTCCGAAAAAAGACAAGGGAAAGAAAATTCTTACTGATACTCCGAGCTCAGAAGTGAGGAAGAGAAAGGAAGTTGGTAGTTCTTCAAAGAGAAATCTTGACCTTATTGAAGAAGAAAATTCTCCAAGCAGAGTCTCGGATTCGGAGTCATCTTCGGTGGGGCATGAATTTGTTGTTCAGTATTTAAAGAAGTTGGTGGGAACCATTCTGACCTTCTCAAGTATTGACTCAAGATGTCAGATGCTCCAACATTCTTTAAATCAGAAATCAGACTCCGTATCTATGGTTATGGACAAGTGTGTTGAGATTGAGGCTCAGTTCAAAACGTTTTTTGTTGGCTACGAAGCTCATAGAAAATCTTGCAAGAGGATGAAAAACTGGTCGAAGAAGACAGTAGAAGAGATGAGACTCTTTGATGAATTCGAAGACAATGTCATGGATGCTTTTGAGACTGAGGACAGAAAGATAAATGAGATGACTTCTTCCTTTAAAGAGAAGCTGACAGATGAAAAGAACATTCAGATTCAAGAAATCAAGGATCTGAATGAGGAGCTAAATTCTGTCTCTCAAAACTGGAAGTTTGAAAGGGATCATCGGATTGATTTTGAAGAAAGGATGAAGGCTTAGGAAGAAAAGATCAAAGCTCAGGAAGAAAAGCTTCAAGCTCAAGAAGAAAAGATTGAAGCTCAATCTTCAAGAATAGTGGTCCTAGAGAAGCAAGCTGAAGAAGATCATAAAGACTTGAAGAAGATCAAGACTATTCTAAAGGGTCTCATGGCGAAGGAGAAAGATCCCAAATAGACAGATCCGATCTTTTGTTGTATTTTTTTTTTGCCGATATTTCAAACTTAATGAAATTTGTGCTTGTCGTTCCTTTTGTCGTTGCTACTAATGTTTCAGGTACTTCGTAATATTTTCCATTCCCTCGAATTCTTTTTGAAAATCACAAAGGGGGAGAAGGAAAAAGAACTCTAATAAGAGTTTATCAAAGGGGGATAAGGAAAAGATCCCTAAGGAAAAATAACTCTAATAAGAGTTTGTTTAAGGGGGAGTTTTTCATTTAAGAACACCTTCTTATTCGTAATGAAATATCACTCCAGAAATCTAGAATACGATCCTTAGAGTTTCAAAAACTAAGGGGGAGTTAGTCGTATTCATCAATATCCTTAAAGAAAAGGGAGATAAGCCTTAATGTTTTTCTTTCTTCTTAGAATTTCTTTTTCGTAAGGATGTTTGTGCTTTCCAAAAAGGGGAAGATTGTTGAGTCAATAAGGTTTTTCTTAAGACTTTTCTATTCCTTCTTGTTTTGAAAATCACAAACACCTTATCTTTAGGAAAATTGCTTTTATAAGGAAATTTGCTTTTATAAGGAAAATTGCTTTTATAAGGAAAATTGCTTTTATAAGGAAAATTGCTTTTATAAGAAAAACTGATTTTATAAAGAAAATCGCTTTTGTAAGAAAAAGTATTCTTATCATATTTTCATCCAGACTTTTATTAAGTATGAGATTCAGATTCACTTCTATTTTCTCGGAATTTCTTGAAACTTTGATATAAAGTATTCTGTTTTAGGATCCGAATTCTGGATAAGAACTGCGATAAAATTTCACTCCGAAATCCAGATAAGAACTGTGATAGAGTTCCATTCCGAACTCTGGATACGAACTCTGAGTAAGTTCGATTCCAGATTTAGGATACGAATCCTTATGAATTTCGACAACGAATTCTCATTATGAATTCTGATGATGAATTCTCATTAATAATTCTGATGAAGAATTCTCATTATGAATTCTGATGAGGAATTCTCATTACGAATTCTGATGACGAATTCCCATTCCGAATTCTCATTCCGAATTCACCTATTAAACAGAATCTGATCATCTTTGTTTTATACACTCCAAATTTATTTAGACTCCGAAAATTATATTTGGTTAGACTCCAAACTTTCATCTTGATTACGTTGTTATAATCTGTCTACTCTTTATGATTTTCCTTACACTCCGAACCTTCACTCCGAATTTTTCATTCTAAACTTTTGAGTTAGACTTTAAAACGATGGCGTACATTCTGTTACACTTGTTTTGTTATAAAACGATGTTGTCTATTTTGTTATAAACTAACCGTTGTCTAAGTGACACGTGTACAGGTCCCTCCGATCTTTAAGGAAAATATGACCATTGGAGAAGGAGCCGACCTTACATATAAATAGGATCTCATTTGAAAGAGCTGAGATGCTGAAAGGCTGACTGATCTTCGACTCATGTGATTACATGCTTGAAGTGATTTCTAGAGAGAGAGGCTCTTATTAACTCTCAAAGCTTTGTGCGACTCCGAATGTTGGTGACTACATTTGAGGACTTCCGGGGATAGGAAGACAGAGGTTGCCGACTACCTTGAAGTTCGAGGGCTTCCTTGCTGAGGAAGACAGAGGTTGCCAACTACCTTGAAGTTGAGGGCTTGCGGGGATAGCAAGATAGAGACTCCGATCTTCGTATTGAGGGCTTACCCTGGTGTGGGTAAGACAGACTTGCTTGAAAGTATAAATCAAGGGACCTTTATCAAAGGTTGTTGGATACCCTTCTCTTTGGGTTAAAAGAATTATATCTTGTTACTTGTAGTTTTACTACTTGTTTATTTCCGCTGCATTGTGTATTATAAGGAAAGTATAACTTTCTTATACTTTCTTACTTGTACTCTGTTTAATTTAGATTCTATACGATTTTAGGTAGAATCTCATATTATAATCTGTTTTTAAGTTTCAATTTCCAGAACCATATTTCCGGAACCTACTTTCAGAATCTATTTCCAAGTTTTCATTTGGTATTAGAGGTGTTGTGAATTTTCTTAAGTTTAACTTTGTTAAACTTAGCCCTTTCCTTTACTTAAGGAAAACATAGTTATTCATAACTAACTTTGAAGGTTCCAAAGGAATTTTTAAGGTATACAATTCACCCCCCCTCTTGTAAATTGAGCATCTACATCACTATTTTGATCCTACAAAAAATATATTTATAAGTAAATATTTATAAATAAATATATTTATAAATTTACATTTACTATATTTATACATTTATATAAATAAATAAATAAATAGTTTTTTAAAATAATTTATATAATTATAAATATTTAAATAATTATTAAATCTATAATAAATTTATTTAAATAATGAATATATTTACTATATTTATGTTTATATATATATATATTAAATATATATATAATTATATAAATATATATAATTATATAAATATGATTTTTTTATAATAATTATATAATTAAAGATAAATAATTATATTTTAAATAATTATAAAATTATAATAAATATATTTAAGAAAATAATATATTTACGATATTTATATTTTTACATATTTATTATATATATATATATACAATTTTTTTATTTATAGTTATAATTATAAACCCTTTATCCACACTTAAGTAATAAGCGCTGGTAAAAGACATCTTTATTAGCACCTTTTTAGCATTTATAAAGCTCAATATTTATCAGTGCATAAAAGCACTGATAAAGATTCCTTTTAGCAGCACTTATTACTTAAGTGCTAATAAATGCAATCTTTATCAGATATTTTTTTGAAGAGCTGATAAAGGTGTCTTGGTCTATTTAAAAAACCCTAACTAGTGACGAACCCATCATGATATCAGAAGCTTTCCAAAGAATCCACCCACTTACAGTGCCCATCCTCAATGAATCGAAGCTTGAATCATGGCTTGAATCTAGGCTCAAACAAATATAAGACTCAAACAATTTAAGGGTCCAATGAATCCAAGGCTTGAACGTAAGTATTTTTCTACTTTCTCTCAAACTTAAGTCTTTCTCTACTTTCTCTTGGGGAACTCAGGGTGTAAAAAATTAATGGTTTTGGCCGCAGTGGATGATATTTTTCAATTGTGAGTGTGGTGAGTTATCCATTTTGGAGATTTTCCCTAGAGATCCTCCATTTAATGCTTGTAATTTTTAGAGTGTGAAACACCTATAATGTGAGCCTTCCCATCTTCACTCCCAAGCCATACATGCTTCTCCTTCATTCTCAATTAGAGATGTTAATTAATATAGCAGATTTTTGAGTTACTATTTTATTTATTTAAAAGTGTAGATGAATCATGCTTTATTTTCATTGGATAAATAGTGTAATTAGCCATATTCTAGAAGTACCATCCCATTTTACATCATCTATATAATTTTTTATGTGTCAATTTCTATAATGGTGGTTGGGTAGCCTATGATACTATTTACTAGTGTATTAAAATAACTAGTTATTTTTTGTATTTGTATAGTAGATACTTTAGATAGTGAGTGATGTTTTATAGATCTATTAATTTTGTGATTCCACTTATATTTCTGAGTGAATTATGGGTATTCCATATAGACAATGTGACCTCATAGGAGTCGTTCCATCTCAGTAGAGGCTAGTGTGCATTAGATAGATGTTACAAGGGTTGGTGTGCTTTTCTTTCTTGTTTATGATATATCTTGTTGATGTGTATTGTTGATTTATTCTAACTTCTTTAACAACCTCCCTATAAACTCAAGGTTTGGTCAATGTTTATTTTATGGCCTCCATAGAATCCTTCAAATGGGTAAATATGATGTGATGACCTTCTTATAGTCATTGGGATGGATTGGATTGGTGATATGACATCCCAATAATTTTTAGATGTTTTCAAATATTTGATATACCATTAATATTAAATGTAATAATTCTTAGTTTGTTAAATCACTTGTTCAAAAAAATATAATGAAGGTTATGAAATTATATATATGAGAAATTATTTTTAAGTATTCATATTTTTAGGTCTACACGTATTGGTTCCATACCTAGCAATCTATGATTACCGTCCATGTATATGAAATGACCCTTTATTTATTAAAATGTTTTATCAATAAATTTTTATATATTCTAGTTGATTAAATGAGAGTTTATTATTCTTGTTTATAATATTTGGTTTTCTTATTACTCCTTAATTTCCTAAATTATATTTTCATTTTTAGAGGATTTAAGAAAGACTTGATGCGTTTCAAACAACACTTATTATTGCAATTTTTTCTTGAGACCCATACCCAATCTCTTTTATAGTTAACTTTCATTATGATTAGTTTCATCTCTAGAATAGTTATTGCATTTTGTTTCTTGAGACTCATCCACCATATATTTTATGTTTCTTATACTACTTTGAGAAATAGTCATCCCATGGATGACTATCTCTTATAGAATTTCATGCAACATAGTGCATGTTTATAAGAGATGGAGGATGTGTTTCAAATAACAAAATGAAATGATAAATGTTTGGGAGATGAGATGATGAGCATGAAAATTGTTTATAAATTTCACCTTTGAATGAATTCATAGGATAAAACTTACTATAGTGGAGTAATTATTTTCTTAAATTCAATTTCCTATTTTCATAGAATCATACTGAAATTCTTTGAAACAATCAAATGTTGGGTTTCCCTAATTATAATTTTCTATAACTTTCACCTTTTATAATGAATATCTTATATGTATTTATTTATTTGTTATAAAAATCAATATTTTATGAACCCAATATAATAAATATGAATAAAAAATAGATGCATGCTAATGGTTTGAGAAAAGAGTATAAATATAGATTTAAAGAGTTCATCAAGTTTGAAAGAGGGGATGTATATGAGCCTTCTGAAATTCTATGTCTGTGTTTATATTATTTTTATTCAAGACAAATTTGTCTCGAAGATTTGGAAGAAAATTTTATTTTTCATGGAATAGATCAGATCTATAAATTATTGACTAAACATGGGAAAAACCTGAATGTGGATATCGATTGGGATGATACTGTGGTTTATGGATCATTTCATATGAATACGAGTGTAAATGATGATGGACATCACATGGAAGAAATGAAAATGGAAATTGAAGATGAAAATCATGATTGTAAAAAGTTGTTTGGGAAGTTAAATAGTTGTGACAAGAGTTTATTGCATACATGTTTTACTAAATACACCACATTGTCAGCTGTATTGAAGCTATATAATTTGAAAGTTGGTAGCAAATGGAGTGAAACTAGATTTACATAACAACTTGGTCTCTTCAATGATATGATACTAGAAGAAAATGAACTACTATATCAAACATATAACTCTAAAAAAAAGTTACATTAAATGGGAATGCCATCTAAAAAAATATATTTTTTTCTAATTTATTTCATATTGTTTCGCATGGACCACAGATCACTCATAAAATGCGCTAAGTGTGGCGCTGATCGATACGAGAGAAATGAGTCAAGTTCATAGATATATGTGTGGTAATTTCCTATTGTTACACTATTTAGGAGACTATATGGATACCAAAAAACAAAGAGACAATTTATATGTCATGAAGATATAATAATTTAAGATGGGAAACAACATCATCCAATAGATTCTCCCGAGTGGAATAAAATTGATTATGCGTATCCTGAATTTGGAAATGATCCGAGAAACTTTCATCTTGCATTATCTACAGATGGATAAATCCTTTTGGTGTTCAAAGTATTACTAACAATATATGTCCTATCATGTTGGTAAATTAAAACTTTCCACCATGGTTACACATGAAGAAGAAATACATTATGTTGTCTCTACTTATATATTGACCATAGAAACCTAGTAATGATATTGATGTATTTTTTAGATCCTTTGATCGAAGATATGAAATTGTTGTGGGATACATGTGTTACAATTTAGGATTCTCAAAGAAGTGAAAAATTCAAATTGAGGGCCATGTTGTACAGGATGATAAATGACTTCCCTAATTAGGGAAATTTATCAGGAACGAACATTAAAAGAATGTTGGGGTGTCCCATTTGGAAAAAACTCACATACTTAGTTCAGTTGAAATATTCTTCAAAGACTCTATTTTTAGGACATCAATTTTTTTACCTCAACGAAATAATTACCGATCTTGGATGAAAAAATTCGATGGCAATATCGAACAAGGAACAACAACATATCCAGTAATATGCAATCAATTTTACAATAAAGTAAAAGATATTGACACTGTTTTTGATAAACCATTTTCAAAAAACATTAAAAAATCCGATTGAAGAAGTGATCAATTTTCTTTGAATTACCATATTGAAACTGTTTTTATGTTTGATATTTTCTTGATGTCATGCATATAGGAAAAAATGTATTTGATAGTGTTATTATCATGTTAATAAATCTTCCTTCGGTAGCTTACACTCTATCCATATAGGAAAAATTGTAGTTTTTACTTTTCCTTAATAGTGTAAAAGTTCTACAGGGGTATTCATAAAATCTCAAGTATTCCTTGTCAATAACTAATTTGAAGTTAAAAGGACTAAAATCACATGAATGTTATGTTTTGATAAAATATTTGAGGCCTCTTTATTTCGGTTGCATTCAACCTCAAAATGTATGACATACATTAACCTGACACTACTTCTTTTTGAAATCCATATGCGATAAAGTTATAGGCCTGGTGAAATTTTTTATCATGAATAAAGAGGTTTTGGTAATATTATATAAATTAGAGAAGTTTTTCCCACCGTCATTATTTTATATAATAATGTGCCTAAAGGTTCACTTGGTAAGAGAGGTATAACTATGTTGTCATGTCCATTATAGATGGATGTACCCCATTGAAAGATATATGAAGATTTTGAAAGGGAATTTTAAGAATAAAAGAACTCCAGAAGGCTATATTACAGAATGATATACTATTTAAGAAACTATTGAATTATATACTGATTAACTATCATATTTTTATAACATCATTCTCCCAAAGTCTCGTCACAATGAACTCCTTATGGGGGAATAGATTTCTGGAAGAGATGTTGTTACAATTATCTTGAGAGAGCGGGAGCAAGCTGTAACGACCCAAAATTCTATCAATGATATCTAACTTCTTATAATTATTTCATATATTATAAATCACATAAAATCACTAAGAGAACACAATGAAAAATTTATAAATTAATAATGAATGAAATAAGAGGTATTTCTAGAAGTTATGGAACCTATACTAATGAAATAGTAACTTGACCTTAGGAATAGTAATATGACCCTTATGAATAGTAAAACAACCAAATAAATAGTAAAAACACCCATGAAAGTGTAAATAAAATTTAGGCATTTTATAAATGAAAGTATGATATAATTATATCATAGTATAAGTAAATAAATATTTTAAAAATTATTAATTAAGTGTTGGTATTTTTGTAGGTCCTAAAATACAATTTTATAAATAATAAAATTATTTAAAAGAAAATTTATTTTCATAAAATGTATCTATAAATTAATATTTTGTTGTTTTTTGAATTTAGGATAATTTTATTAGACCTTAGTTAATTTTTCAAAGTGTTAAAAAACCAGTTATATATTTAAAATCTATATTTTTTTAGTAAATGATGATTTTAATTAATCAATTAAATTTATCATATTTAGAATTTTTTTTCATAAAATGGAGTTCATTTTTTAATTCTACACATCAAAAAATGTTAAGGGTGATTTTTTTTGGATTTTTCTAAAATACATGTTTTTTTGGTGAATAGTAAAATATGATAATTTACGATAAATGTTAAAAACATATATTATTGAGTCATAGGTGATGTATGGATAATATAAGACCATAATATCAAACCCTCTTTCATTATTTTAATATATTTGGTGATAATTCTCAAACTATTCATAGTCTTGAGCCAAAATAATAAACAAATGAATAAAATATTCTAAAAACGCCCCTCTCATCCACTATAAATACCACCCACACCACCCATTATTTTCACACCTTACAAGATTTGATCCTCGTAAAATTTATACCCAGTACTTTCCAATCCCCTCCTCTATGACCAGGAGACTTTGGTCACAACAAAAGACCAAAAAAAATCCCCTTAAGGAGATTATCAATGATGATGGTAAAAATCCGCTTTCTTTTGTTTTATTTTCTTTTCAATTTATTTTATTTTATTATCCTTTCCTCAGATTCCATATCCCAAGAGACATTTTAAATCTATTATTTTTTATATACTATAATTATATCATGTTAATGTAAGATCCATCATCAAACTCCTTTCTATCTCTCTTTTATTCTATAAATTAAAATATCACCTATGATATGTCAATTTACCGACATCATGGACGATGGATTTTAATTTTCCATTAACAACTTCAAAGATTTTCATAAAAAAATTTATAGGTAAAAAAATTTAAAATATATTTATTAAATCCTATTTAATGTTCTAGAACCATTATATACGCATTATTTCAATTAATAAAACATAACTAGTTTGTGATGATAGAAAACTGCCAAAATAATCTAAATGATTATCACTAACGTCTTATCTAATGATCCATTCTCACCCAAAAAATAAAAATGAGTTATATAACCATTTAATCTTAAGGATGTTCATTAATAACATATGACTCAAATTCTCGATATCTATTCCCATTTTACAAGAACTTCCATACTCATATAAAAGTAAACCGATCTTGAAAACCAAGAAAACAAATGCTCCCAAATGATAAAATTGTATCTTATAACTCATAAAAAAGAGCATAAATAAACATAATAAAATTATAATAATAAAAAAAATGTATAAAATGTTCATAATTAATTAATTAATGTCTTTAATTTGATTATAAAAGACATTAAGGTCAAGTGCAGAACACTTCTGAACATTCGGTAAGGGTTTTTTCCCCAAACCTCCATTTTCATTCGGGTTATGATTTATACCTATTTACATGAATATAGTTCTTAATTATTATTAAATACATATTATACATTATTTTTATATGTTCCAAACTCATTTATCTAGATCATTTCATCTTTCTTTTATGGGTAAATACATGTTTTACTAGGTTCCCTTCTCAATTATTCCCGATACGCTAGCTCGATTGAAGGAAACTTCTCAATTTCTTACCCATTTTCAACTACCATACATAATCTATTTTAATACACCATTATTTTTATAAAATAACTAATTTTGTCATGAAAAACTATATTTTTTAATTTTTGGTTTTATACAAACAATTATGAGAAATACAAATGATTTTTCCAAAATAACCCTTCTTTGGAAAGTAAAAAGGATATTTTTCTCAAGAATTCCTTCAAGATTTTATTTGAGTATTTTCATATATTTTAACACTTCTATTGAAGCTTATGATTTAATGATATTTATCAATTTTTATTATCATCTAACATATTTTATTAAATGGTTTATTATTAGTTTAAATGTGGATGTTCTATCTTGATACTAATCACCATACTACTCAGAATGGTTAGTGATTGTGTTTATAGATTTGGGAAAGTTATTTATATTTCAAATTTATATGTTGTTTATGTTTATAAAAATTCATAAGATGAATTAATTTTATTTAGTATGTTATTTTTGTGGCCCACTATAGCTCCTTGATGTATCTGTAGGTCTCTTGAGAGAACATAAAAATAGATTTTGGCTGAGGCCTTGAACATTTATTTTCAGATGTCTAGGCTGAGGCCTTGAAAATATGTTTTAGATGTCCAAAATTATACATTCCATCATTATAATATTAGTAATTTATAAATAATGTGATTATTTGACTATTGGAATATCCATGGTTAAGTTTCGCAAGATTATTTATATGGAATTATTTATTCAATTTTATTATTTTCATTTTATGGTGTATATTATGTTCCACTGGAATGGGTTTTTTCGAAATCCCCCATTCCTTATTGTTTATATTATATATTTTTTATATTTCTTACCCTTACTGAGCATCTGATCTCACCCCTTTATTTTGTTTTATTTTTCCCCAAGATGTGAAGGTGTATTTTAAAAATGATTTGTAGGGACAATCTAGAAGTTTATGGGGTTTTTCGAAGGAATTTTTATGTTTTATTTCCTTTCATTTTGTAATGTAAAGTTCAGGTATGTAATCTGTCTTCCAAAACTATTAAACTGACTATTCCTTTGGGATTCAAGTCTTGTATCTATTCCAATGTATTAATGTAATGCACTGGAACCTAGAAACTGGGGTTAGGGTCTCTACAATTGGTATCAAAAAAAGTTTAGTAGAATCCTTCGAAAATAGATTTAGAAAACATAGACTATGGAATATAACCCTAAGATAGACTTTGAAAATAATCATATAAGAACATCCAATAACTTTGGTAAGGTAGAAATTATGTGGGTATTACTATAAAAAAATATTTTATGGATAATATAGGTGGGAATGGTTCTAGAACAGTTGTACCTAGGGGTAAAACCTCTAACATGGTGTCTAGGGCCTAACTCAGGGTAACCTGGTACACAGTAAAGGGACTTACTGTGCAACTGGTTTGACACTCCTAGGGGTTATTATTAGAATAATTCACATTTTCTTTATAAACCATTATGAAGGATTTTATAGTAAATATTTCCCCAAAGAAACCAGTTATATGATTATGAGATTAACTATGCATAAATTTTCTATTTATGTTAAGTGTTTTTCAAGTTTGAAATTATGAGTTATGATTCATAACATAATTTAATGTATTCCATTATTTATAAATGGTTCCTAGTGGAAGGAATGAAAATCGTATCGACACACATATCCCATGTAGGGATTTCCCTCCCATGCAAGATAATGATGTTTTTACTGGATTTGGAACTGGTTCTGAGCAACTTATAACTATACTAGGATATGTGATTGAGTTTATGAACAATAATCTTACCCATATAGAGCATCTTGATCCACAACATGTAGGATAAATGTTGTACCTCTTTATGCAAAAATCTCCTCTATCATTCAATGGGACTATAAACCCATTTGTAGTGGGGTAGTGGATAAGTTCCTTAGAGAATATATTTTTATATTTGGGAAGTAATGAAATAGAGAAGGTTATTATGGTAGTTTATTGTCTCTTAGGACATGATAATCAATGGTGGTCATTGATTCAAAACCCAAAGGAGGAGGAATAAATTGAAAATATGTAATGGGAATATTTTAAGAAAATATTCCTAGAAAAATATTTTCCTCGTGAATCGAGAGTGGATATGGAGAGACAATTCTTGAGTATAAAAAAGAGCAGATAAAAAAGTTGCAAAGTATGAATAAAACTTTTCAAATTTATCATGTCATGACACAAACTACATATATAATTAAAGGAGTAATATTGATCAATTCTTTCATGGTTTAAAACCATTCCTCTATAGGGCACTTGTCTCCCAAAATTTCTCATCATATGAAGATATTGTCTCATTTTCTATCAAGGAAGGGAAAGAATTATCTAAGTATTATGACTTTTAGGGAAAACAAGAGAATAAAAGGGTGGAAGAGGAAAGAATGGATAAAGGTAATAATAAAAAAGGGAGTTTTCCAATGTGTGATACATGTGGAAGGAAACACCCCGATGCCTTCTTAAAAGGAAAAGGAGTCTATTACAATTGTGGAGAAAAAGGCCACCAAGCCCGTGATTGTAAGGGAAAGAAAGAAGCTACCAAGGTTTAATGATATAATTTTTGGAAGATGAGAAACTATGTAAATTATTATCCTAATAATCCAGTAAAATTTCCCCAAAAAATGTCAAGGTAGAAAGGCCAAGCTTATATGATCACAACTTCTGAGGTCGAAGTTCCTAATGATATGATGGTAGGTACTTTAATCATTTCCTCAAACTTAGCCAATGATTTATTTTATTATGGATCATCTCATTCTTTTATATATTCCCAATTTTCCAAGAAAATTAAACATTTCCATTTTTATTGAATAAAGGAGTTTTCAATCAAAACTACTAAGGAAAGTATCATTGTAATAAATATGTGTCGGTCAGTCCACTTTATGATACATAAACGTGCTTTAGTTGCTAACCTTATTATCATACCTATGATTTAATTTGATATAATCCTTGACATGGTTTGGATTTCAATGTATGATGTAAAAATATATTGCAAGAAGAAAGAAATTATGATTTGTGAGGAAGATATAGAATCCCTTATCTTTAGAGAAGAAACCCCTTTATTTGAGTTATATCTAAATCCACCTCCATTAGCTTTTATAAGTGAAATTATTATAGAGGAAGAGAAAACATCATCTATGACTGAGGATTGAAATATTCAAATTTAATATTTACATATTATACAAGAATATATTGATTTATTTCTAGAGGATTTACATAGACATCCTCCAGAGTGGGAAGTTGAGTTCTCTATTGATTTAATTCCTGGTGAAAGAACCATATCAAAGTATCCATATAGAATGGACACTGTGGAGTTAGTAGATCTGAAGAAATATCTATAGGAATTGAGTGATAAGGGATTTATTCACCCTAGTGTTTCTACATGGGGATACCATATTCTCTTTTTCAAGAAGAAAGATGGATCCGTGAGGATGTGCATTTACTATAGGGAAATCAATGATATTAAAAAAAAGAACAATTATCCCTACCTTGAATTGATGATTTATTTGATTAACTTCACAGGGGTCAATTTTTTTCAAAGATTGACCTTCGGTCTAGACATCAACAATTGCATGTGAGGTAGGAAGATATTCCAAAGAAAATATTTCAAACCACGTATAGACATTATGATTTTACAATAATTATATTTTTATTGACTAATTCACCATCTATTTTTATGGATCTAATGAACTGAGTGTTAAAATAATATCATGACGATTTTATTGTGGTATTTATTGATGATATCTTGATATATCCCAAAATATATAAGGAACATGAGAACTACTTGAGGGTTGTTATGAAGACTCTTAAAGGAAAAGAGTTATGTGGTATGTTTATAAAGTTTTAATTCTGTCTTCAAACAATTTCTTTTATTTCCCATACTGTCTCTATGGATGACATCTTATTTGATCCTATGATGAAAACAACAGTTTAGGAATAGTCTAAACCATTGAACATTATTGAGGTACGTAGTTTCCTCAGTTTATAAGGTTACTATCGACATTTTTTTCGTAATTTTTCCCGATTAACTATCCCATTAATCAAGATTACTCGTAAAGGGGATAAGTTCATATGGACAAAATAATATGAAGAATGTTTTGAAGAATTGAATAGGAGATTAGTGAGTTCTCTAATCTTGACTGTACCATTGGGAAACTATGGATTTATGATTTATAGCGATGCATTAAAAAAGGGCTTGGTTGTGTCCTTATGAAAAATGATAGGGTTATTGCCTATGAATCAAGGAAGTTAAAAAATCGTTGATAGAACTATCAAATTCATGATATTGAGTTAGAATATTAAATATTTTCTCTAAAAATATAGATACACTATCTCTATGGTGAAATATGTGAGATATATAGAGATCAAAAGAGTTTGAAATATATCTTCTCATAGAATGAACTCAAAGCGAGGCAAATAGGATGGATTGAGATATAGAAGGATTATGATTGTTCAATACACTACCACCTAGGGAAGGATAATGAAGAAGAAAAAGAATTGAGCCAGAAGGATCATGGAGTTATAAACAAAATGAGGATTGACAAGAATCCTATGTACACGGATCTGAAAAATATGGAAATGGGAATAATCAAGTAAGGTGAAACATCATTACTTTTTCAATTGGTTTCCCAACCATCTTTATTGGAAAGGATTAAAAGCTCCCAGTCTGAGGATTAGTGTAATGGCCTGGACCTCTCCGGTCCATTCCTTTGTGAAAATGAGGTACTAGAGGTGTTCCAAGAAGTCAAGGTGACTTGGGGGTGCGTTTGGGTGGACTTTTGAGGAAAGTTAAAGGGTAATAGATTTCGCACGGTTGGCACACGGTTTGCCTAAACCGTGCAGCCAAACCCTGCAATGATGGTCTTGAGGGTAGTGGCTAATGCATGGTTAGGGCCCAGTTTTCCTAACCATGCGGACTAACTGTGCGAGGAGGGATTGTTGAGGCAGAAGCTAACGCACGGTTAGCGCACAGTTTTTTAAACCGTGCGTGCACTTAAAGTTAGATCCTAAAATTGTGGATCTAACTAGTTTTGCCTTTAATCACCTCGTTTAAGCCCCTAAGTGGCCATAACTCGGGATTACCCTTCCTTGGAGGTGGAAGAACCTCTCCCAAGAATTTTGGAGGCGATCCGGAGGCTTCTCTTCGCAAATCGAAGCCGGTTTTTCGAGGTAAGTGATCCTTTTTGTTTGGTTTCTTAGATCTACCTAGATCTACTCCTCCTTTTCTCTAGGGATCTTAGATCTATGCCCGATATGGGTAGATCTAAGTGTGTGGATGACATTTGTGATGATCTTTGGTCCTGGTTGTGTTAGGAGAGGAGATATAGGGAGGATCCTTGGTGAATCAGCCTGGTCTCCTTAGGCATTCTTCGAACGTTGTGGGTTTCCTAGAAAACCTTTGAGGTAGGGGATTCATGGATTCTATAATTGTTTATGTGCAATCGTAGAGTTAGCATGATTTATCCCTTTGGATCACAATGGAATTGACCTAATTAAATACTTGAAATAGATTAAAAGAATTGGTTTGATCGCTTGTTGTTGTTTCTTTGTACCGTGATAACGGTTTGCCTCATGTTTTGCTAGATAGAGTGATATCTATGCTTGATTTGTTCAGTTGTTCGTTCTTGATGGAAATTTATAAAGAACATAAATCCGGAATTAATTGATAATCAATTGGCTAAAGATAATGAGGTGTGTAAATGAATCTGGTTGTTTCCATTGTTGTAGTTGTTCTAATTTGATGTTAATCAAATTGGCATAGTAAGCATGTTAAATCTTTTGTGATAGCTTACTGATTAGGTTTCCCAGAATTGGAACCTACGAATTGAATCAGTTAATTCCAGTGGGATTAAATAATTGGTTGGTTGATAAAATATAACACCTGGTAGGGTTCTTAGTTACCCTCTTGTTCGTAAGGCCGAGTTCCTTGTGCTTTATATCCATGAGTGCTCATTATGTATGAAGGTTGGATGCCTTGTTAAAGGGCCAAGAGCCCATTTGATGTGATGTTTGATTTCCAGCTGCTTGTGCTATGATGATACCCTGGAGGGGTGTTGTGGTATGTGGAGGCAGGGAGGCTTTGTGGTTGTGGCAGCGGATGACGCCTAGAGTGGCGAGATGCATCAGTTTATGCATGTGGGTGTCAGGGAGGAAACAAGTGATGATGGAATGGGATGTATGTGTTTGTTGGATGCGTGGTGACTTTGATTGAATGTTTATCTGCTTTACTTTTCCCCACTGCTCAAGGAAGTTGGTCTTGCTTACCCTTCTTCTGAAGGAGGCGAAGACGTGCGGGGTATGCCACGTGCTTTCCGTGCCTAGCTTCTTGAGGGAGGATGGGTCTACACTCTTTCTATAGGTGGAAAAGACTCGATGGGTAGTACATCTACTCACCATGTTGAGCCCCCTTGTGTTTAGTAGCATTGGTTACTTTTCTAGAATGCCTGGGAATATGGGAAATTAATTTCTGTAATGAAATATTGATTAAATGGTGATGATCCATGAGGATGGAGATGCTGGAATTTAAAGGTGATGTTAAATATTTAAAGGAACATTTGTTTTTGAATGTGATGCCAATGAATTTTAATGTGGTTGCGTTCATGGTTAATTAATGTGCAAAGAATTAATTAACATAAAGTAGAACCGATGAAAAAGGGAATGAAGTAACCTAATGACGTTCTTTAATTGGTTATGTGCTTATAGGATACCTAGTCTTAGAAATAGTAGCCTGGAGTCCGAGAGACGTTAGCAGCAGTTGAGAATAAGACTAGGTTATGCCCATAGTGTGGTTGTGAGTTATATATTCTGTATATTTTTTGTTTCTATATGCTACTCCACCCTGTCAGTAAGGGCAACTGGAACCCCAGGGATTCTGAGCCCCAGGGGGTTTTTTTCCCAACATTCCGATGGGAGGGTGAATGGCTAACTACCCCCTTTGACCCCGCTCTCTTCTCTTGGTAGATACTAGTGCCATTAGGCACAACGGTTAGTTTCCCCCATATATGTGTGTAGAGGGCTGTAATGGCTTGTGGTTATTCACACACATATATTCTGGATATAGTATCCCATGGACTACTATAGGTGTAACATGTATAAGTTGTGATGGCTTGAGGATCCTTACTCGGTGTATGGGCTGTAATGGATTGAGGTATAATACTCGAAGTATGATACACATTATGCAAGTTGTGGTGGCTCCCGGAAACTACCGGGTTACTTTTGGTTGTGAGGATGGTGTGGAGCTTCGCCCAGGTATCTGCGGGCAATCCTTTGTGGTGCACATGGTGCAGATTGTGGAGCTAGCCCAGGTGTATACGGGAAAGCCTTTAGAGAGAGATGCACAAGACGTATGTTGTTGGGGAAAAGCGGTAAACCATTGGGGAAGTTGTAGCGGGGTACCCTTGATATCCTTTTCTATATGATATATTCTTTTATTAGTTACTTGGTGAGAGTAGCCATGGTGAGTTTCGGAACATAGTATAACTTCTTAGGGGATGAGTTAGTTTCATTATTGTTCACTGTGCTTTAGCATGCTTTCTTTACTTTTTCACAAGAAGATTCGGGGAGGATCTTAGTGAGTATGATGTTATACTCACCCTACGCGTATATAAAATGTTTTTAGGTCACTTGGAGCAGGTTGGAGGTCAAGATGGTTACTACTAGCTTGTGGTTGGAGGAGCTGTTTGGGCTTGCGATCACTGCCGTTTTACTTTCTTTTGGGTACTTATAGTTTTCCCTTTCAGTTGTAGTACTTTTGCATGACATTTCATATATGTAAATGGGTTTCTTTTATATTTCAGTTCTGACTTGGAGTTGGTTGGTATCTATCTTATCTCTCTCTTCCACATGTGTTCTCTTAGAGTGTAATGCCTCCCATCTGGGTTTTTATTATACCTTCGGTGCTAGTTGCCAACCCGGGGCCTACTGGTGGCAGGACTCGGGGGTTATTATATCCCTTTTCACATTGCCGGCCCAGGAGGTGTACACTTTGTGGGGAGGGGGTCATGACAGAGTGGTATTAGAGGTCTGGTTGTGGGATAGGATGGAGTTTGGAGTTAGGAACATGTGAGGTTTCATGGGTTGGTAGGGCAACAATGTCATTCATGTTTAGAAAGTGCGGTCAAAACTGGAAATCGGCTAAGACATTGGCTTTTAGGGCCCCCTATGATCTGATGTATGGACCTTTAAGTTTACCATGGATACTAAACAAGGTGATACTAGTTGCATGGTAGAGACCTAGGAAAAAATCATGCATTATTATTCTTTGTGCCTATGTGTGAATGGGAAGACCTTGGGATAGGTTAACCTAAAACAAATGAAAGAAAACAATTAATTAATTAATGTTGAGTCTTCCATATTCCATGATTAAGAGCTCTAAGTGTTTGTTATTTTGCTGGTATGGATCCAGGTCGACGTCCTCATCAGGTTTGCATAGAATATGTCCAGTAGGTTGTTCCAGCAAGTCACCGCAGGGTAGAGGTTGATGAAGACGACACTTGGAGGAAGACACTCTAAGAGTTTCATCACCTGAGTCTGCAGAAGTATGAGGGCTCCGTTTCAGATACAGTCACAAAAGATTGGTTGGAGGAGGTCGAGATAGGCTTTAGTTTGATTCGTGCTTGGAAGGAGCATTGGGTGTCCTTAGCTGTGATGATGCTGTGTGGAGCATCATGACAGTGGCGGTTCTTGTTCCTCGGGGATCGTGAGGAGTCATCAATCACATGGGAGGAGTTTCGAGACAAGTTCAGAGTCGAGTTTCTTTCCTCGACTGCAAAGGTGTTCAGTCACCAGGAGCTTCGTACCCTTCGACAGGGGATCTCCAGTGTTCGGGAGTTTGGAATCCATTTTAGGAACCTTTACGATATACTTCGAACCTGTTACCAGATGAGGAGGCTAGGGCGAGGCATTTAGAGGAGGCTTTTCATCCAGAGATCCAGCATCAGGTCACCCCATTTATGTTGAATACATATCTTGAGGTGTTGGCGAGGGAATAGGTCATTGAGAGGACTTTGGCCAGGACTAGATCATCATGAGAAGGGTATCATCATGATCCCTCAAGAAGCAAGGCTGTGGTCCGGGGTTCTAGGTTTTTAGGGCAGAAGAGTTTTCGTTCAGCCGGGGGTAGGTCCCAGCCCTTCACATCTCGTTTCTCTGGAGACAGCAACTCTCAGGCCTATTCCAAGGGGTCAGGAGATTGTTTTTCTTATGGTGGTCGTGGCCATCAGTAGTGGGAGTGCCCGACCTTTCAGTGTGGTAATCGTGCACCAGGCACTACGCTCCAAGTTCCTCTATTGAGGCAGTTTCCACCGAGGCACTAGCAGCTAGTTGCACTAGATTTAGATCACTAGAGGAGAGATGGGGCAAGCAGAGGACAACTCCATGATGCTCCCTGAACTCAGAGAGAAGAGCGTGGCCATGGTGGTGGTCATCATCAGGGTCAGAGAGGCCGTGGAGGAGGTCTTGGTAAGCTTCATGCTCTAGCGTTTCTAGCACCAGGTGAGCCAGATGTCATTCGAGGTCCCCTTTGATTGTTTTCTACCTAGGTGTATGCCTTGTTTGATTCAGGAGTGACACACTCCTTCATATCACCTACCCTTGTCCATGCTTTGAGACTTGAGGTTGAGAGGCTTCCAGTGCCCTTGGCGTTGACTACGCCAGTTGGAGGTCGAGATGACTTGTTTTAAGTATGTAGAGACTGTGAGCTAGTGTTGGGGAAACACCACTCTTGGGGATATTCTCTATGTTTACGGATACAACCGTATGATTTCATCCTCGGAATGGATTGGTTTTATTCATTGTAGGCTATCGTGGATTTATTCAAGAAGAAGGACATCTTCATCGGTGCGGATGGAGAGCAGGTGGTGTTTTTTTGGTGAGAGAGATCCTTGAATGGGTCATAGGCTCGTTCCATCCATATCGTCCATGGCGGCTGAGATGATGCTGAGTTCTTCAGAGGTTCGGCAGTTGGCGTTTCCTAGGGTTGTAGAGGAGTACCCTGATGTCTTTCCAGAAGAGGTTGTAGCATTACCCCCTCGACGAGAGATCGAGTTTGGGATTGAGCCACAACTAGGAGCGTCTCCTATATCTATGTCTCCATATAGTATGTCCCCTTCCAAGTTGCAAGATCTGCGTATACAACTTGATGGTCTATTACAGTGAGGTTTTGTTTGACCAAGTGTGTCCCCATGGGGTGCACCAGTTCTGTTCGTAAAGAAGGCTGACGGCAGTTTGCAGTTGTGTGTCGATTATCATCGCTTAAACAAAGTGACAATAAAGAACCACTATCCTCTTATATGGATTGATGATTTATTCGATCAAATTAAGGGTGCAATTTGGTTCTCAAAGATCGACTTACGGTTATGATATCATCAGATGCGTGTGAAGGATGAGGATATTATGAAGACTGCTTTCCGTTGTCGTCATGGGAATTATGAGTTCGTTGTAATACCGTTCGGCGTGACGAATTCTCTAGCAGTGTTCATGGGATTGATGAAAGATGTGTTTCATGAGTTCCTAGACAAGTTCGTGGTAGTCTTCGTCGATGACATCCTTGTGTACTCCACATCTGAAGAGGAGCATGTAGAGCATCTACGATCTGTTTTGGGGGTTCTTCGTCGACATCAGCTGTTCAGGAAGTTGTCGAAGTGTGACTTTTGGGCTGGAGAAGTCCGTTTCTTGGGGAATTTTGTGCCCCAATAGGGAGTATATGTGGATCCATCGAAGATAGAAGCAGTTGTGTCTTGGGCAGCCCCCAAGAAAGTTTCAGAGGTGCGAATTTTCCTTGGTCTCGCAGGTTACTACAGGAGGTTCATGGCCAATTTCTCATGGGTTGTGACTCCTATGAAATCTTTGACCAAGAAGGATTATCCATTCATATGGACTGATCAGTGTCAGACAGCTTTCGATTATCTAAAGGAGAAGTTAGTAAGTGCTCTATTCCTTTGTCTTCCAGCTGAAGGAGTTCAGTTTGATGTTTTTTGCGATGCTTCACGTCTGGGGTTAGGCTGTGTTCTTATACAGAAGAGGTCAGTTGTTTCTTACGGGTCTCAAAATTTACGTCCCCATGAACGCAACTATGCCACCCATATTCTCAAGTTGACGTACATGGTGTTCTCTCTGAAGTTTTGGAGACAATACCTAATTGCTGAGCGCTTTGTGGTTTTCATCGATAATAGGAGTTTGAGGTGTGTTTTCTCCCAGCGTGACTTGAACTTACGACAGTGTCGGTGGATGGAGTTCTTGCAGGAATACGACTTCGAAATATCGTATACACCTGGAAAGGGGAATGTTGTAGCTGATGCGCTGAGCTGAAATTCATGTAGTGATGCTGTGAGTGAATCCGGTGATTCCTAGAGAGTAATGGAAGAACATTCAGCATTGCATCTTGATATGGGTGAAGTCGGAGGTAGAGGTTGTCTTTTTCAGATGACGGTACAATCATCCCTAGTGCAGACGGTGGAAGAGTCCTAGTTGGGGGATCTTGTGGTGGAGGTCTGGAGAGACCGAGTCATTTGTGGTGAGGCCCCTGATGGTTGGTCTCAGGATGAACAACACATAGTGTTATATCATGGAAGGATTTTTGATCCCTTGGAGATGCGCGAGATGATTCTTAGAGAGTTACACAATTCATCTTTAGTAGTACATCCTAGTGTGACAAAGATGTACTGATTCTTGAGGAGTCAGTTTTGGTGGCCTAGGCTGAAGCGTGCAGTTGTGGAGTCTGTGTCTCGATGTTTAGTCTGCCAGAAGGTGAAGTCCGAACACCATGTTCCTAGTGGTCTTCTCCAGCCATTAGATATTCCTCAGTGGAAGTGGGAGGACATCTCAATAGACTTTGTTACAGGTTTACCTCGAGCTTCGGGAGGACATGATGCTATTTGGGTGGTATTGGATCGTTTAACAAAATCATCCCACTTCATAGCGATCAAGGAGTCGAGCTCAATGGAAGTTTTGTCAAGGCAGTATCTGGAGGAGGTGGTCAGACTTCATGGAGTCCCAAGGATGATCATTTCTGATCGAGATCCTCATTTTACCTCCAGGGTGTGGAGAGGTCTCCGGCATTCTTTTGGTTCTCAAATATTTCTTAGCACTACTTTTCATCCTCAAACAGATGGTCTGACAGAGCGAACCATCCAAACTCTTGAAGACATGTTACACTCTTGTGTTATTGACTTTTGAGGTTCATGGATGATGCACTTACACTTGGTGGAGTTTACTTACAATAATAGTTTCCAATCCACTATCAGTATGGCACCGTTTGAAGCCTTGTATGGTCGGCCTTGCCATTCTTCGTTGTGCTGGACTGGGGTTGGAGAGTCAGCAATTCTCAGACCGGAACTAGTGCAGAATACAACAGAGATGGTTCAGGGGATTTGTTAGAGGATGAAGGCAGCGCAAGATCATCGAAAATCCTATTCCGATCAAAGAAGGAGACCCTTAGAGTTTAATGTTGGGGACCATGTGTTTCTGAAGGTGAATCCCCATCGTGGGAAGTGAAGGTTTGGTCGTGGGAGTAAGCTTTCTCCCCGCTTTTTTGGGCCTTTTGAGGTGTTAGATCATGTTGGAGCTGTGGCGTATCTAGTAGCACTTCCCCCTCATATGAGTCGGATACAAGATGTTTTCCATGTATCACAGCTATGTCGTTATCTTCATGATGACTCCCACATCATCGAATGGGGAGAGATCGATGTTGATGATGATGCCACCTTTGAGGAGCGACCTATGGGGATCCAAGATCGCAAGGAGAAGGTGTTGCGCGGGTGTTCCATTACCTTAGTTCGTGTCTTGTGGCGACATAGTGGCATGGAGGAGAGTACATGGGAACGTGAGTCACAGATACATGCTCAGTACCCAGGGTTGTTTATTGTTTAACTCTTTTATGTAATGAAAATTCTTTATGTGGTTATGAAACCTTCATGTTTATGAGATGACTCCCTTTGTTGATTTGGTGGCTTTCCCTCTTTTGAGAGGTATCTCGGTGGGTGGTTGTTCAGACCCTGTTTCATTTTCTCTTTAGGTGGGTTTTGGATTCTCGAGGATGAGAATGTTTTGAGAGGTATCTGAGGTAATGGACCGAACCTCTCCGGTCCATTCCTTTGTGAAAATGAGGTACTAAAGGTGTTCCAGGAAGTCAAGGTGACTTGGGGGTGCCTTTGGGTGGAATTTTGAGGAAAGTTAAAGGGTAATAGCTTTCGCACGGTTGGCGCACAGTTTGCGTAAACCGTGCAACCAAACCGTGCAAGGCTAGTCTTGAGGGAAGTGGCTAATGCACGGTTAGCACACGGTTTGCCTAACTATGTGAACTAACTGTGCGAGGAGGGGTTGTCGAGGCAGAAGCTAACGCACGGTTAGCGCACGGTTTGTTAAACCGTGCGAACAAACCTTGCAGGCACTTAAAGTTTGATCCTAAAATTGTGGATCTAACTCGTTTTTCCTTTAATCGTCTCATTTAAGCCCCTAAGTGTCCATAACTCGGGATTACCCTTCCTTGGAGGTGGGAGAACCTCTCCCAAGCATTTTGGAGGTGATCTGAAGGCTTCTCTTCGCGAATCAAAGCCGGTTTCTCTAGGTAAGTGATCATTTTTGTTTGGTTTATTAGATCTACCTAGATCTACTACTCCTTTTCTCTCGGGATCTTAGATCTACGCACGTCATGGGTATATCTAAGTGTGTTGATAACCTTTGTGATGATATTTGGTCTTGGTTGTGTTTGGAGAGGAGATATAGGGAGGATCCTTGGTGAATCAGCCCGGTCTCCTTGGGCGTTCTTCGACCGTTGTGGGTTTCCTCAAAAACCTTTGAGGTAGGGGATATGTGGCTTCTATAATTGTTTATGTGAAATCGTAGAGTTAGCATGATTTATCCCTTTGGATCACAATGGAATTGACCTAATTAAATACTTGAACCAGATTAAAAGAATTGGTTTGATCGCTTGTTGTTGCTGCTTTGTACCGTGATAACGGGTTGCCTCATGTTTTGCTAGATAGAGTGATATCTATGCTTGATTTGTTCAGTTTTTCATTCTTGATGGAAATTGATAAAGAACATAAAGCTGGAATTAATTGATAATAAATTGGCTAAAGATAATGAGGCATGTAAATGAATCTGGTTGTTGTCGTTGTTGTAGCTGTTCTAATTTTATGTTAATCAAATTGGCATAGTAAGCATGTTAAATCTTTTGTGATAGCTTACTGATTAGATTTCCCAAAATTGGAGCCTACAAATTGAATCTGTTAATTCAAAAGGGATTAAAGAACTAGTTGGTTGATAAAAGATAATTCCTGGTAGGGTTCTTAGTTACCCTCTTGTTTGTAAGGCAGAGTGCCTTGTGCTTTAGAGCCATGAGTTCTCATTACGTATGAAGGCTAGATGCCTTGTTAAAGGGGAAAGAGCCCATTTTATGTGATGTTTGATTTCCTACTGCTTGTGCTGTGATGTTACCCTGGAGGGGTGTTGTGGTATGTGGAGGTAGGGAGGCTGTGTGGTTGTGGCAGCGGATGACGCCTAGAGTAGCGAGATGCATCGGTTTATGCATGTGGGTGTCAGAGAGAACACAAGTGATGATGGAATGGGATGGATATGTTTTTTGGATGCATGGTGACTCCGATTGAATGTTTATCTGCTTTACTTTTCCCCATTTCTCATGGATGCTGGTCCTGCTTACATTTCTTCTGAAGGAGGCGAAGTCGCGCGGGGTATGCCACGTGCTTTCCGTGTCTAGCTTCTCAAGGGAGGATGGGTCTACGCTCTTGATATAGGCAGAAAAGACTCGATGGGTAGTACATCTACTCACTGTGTTGATCCCCCTTGTGTTTAGTAGCATAGGTGGCTTTTTTAGAATGCCTGGTAATATAGAAAAGTAATTTCTGTAATGAAAGATTGATTAAATAGTGATGATCCACGGGGATGGAGATGCTGGAATTTAAAGGTGATGTTGAATCTTTAAAGGAATAATTGTTTTCGAATGTGATTCCAATGAAGTTTAATGTGGTTGTGTTTATGGTTAATTAATGTGAAAATAATTAATTAACGTAAAGTGGAACTGATGAAAAAGGGAATGAAGTAACCTAATGAAGTTCTTTAATAGGTTGTGTGTTTATAGGATACCTAGTCTTAGAAATAGCAGCCCAGAGTTCGAGAGATGTTAGCTGCTGTTGAGACTAAGACTAGGTTATGCCCATAGTGTGGTTGTGAGTTATATATTCTGTACCTTTTGTGTTTCTATACGCTACTCCACCCAGTCAGTAAGGGAAACTGGCACTCCGTGGATTCTGAGCCCCGGGGGGGGGGGGGGTGTTTTCCCCAACATTCCGATGGGAGGGTGAATGGCTGATTACCCCCTTTGACCCCACTCTCTTCTCTTGGTAGATACTAGTGCCATTGGGCACATCGGTTAGTTTCCCCCATATATGTGTGTAGAGGGATATAATGTATTGTGGTTATTCACACACATATATTCTAGATATAGTATCCCGTGGACTACTATAGGTTTAACGTGTATAGGCTGTGATGGTTTGAGGATCCTTATGCAGTGTATGGGTTGTAATGGCATGAGGTATAATAACCGACGTATGATACACGTTATGCGAGCTTTGGTGGCTCCCAAAAACTACCTGGTTACTTTTGGTTGTGAGGATGGTGTGGAGCTTCACCCAGGTGTCTGTGGGAAAGCCTTTGTGGTACAAATGGTGCAGATTGTGGAGCTTAGCCCAGGTGTATACGGGCAAGCCTTTGGAGAGAGATGCACACGACGTATGTCATTGGGGAAAAATAGAAAACCAGTGGGGAAGTAGTAGCGGGGTACCCTTGATATCCTTTTCTATATGATATATTCTTTTATGCGTTACATGGTGAGAGTATCCATGGTGAGGTTGGGAACATAGTATACCTACTTAGGGGACAAGTTAGTTTCACTATTGTTCACTGTGCTTTAGCATGATTTCTTTACTTTTTCATTAGAGGCTTTAGGGAGGATCCTACTGAGTATACTGTTATACTCACCCTATGAATATATAAACTATTTTTCAGGTCACTTGGAGTAGGTTGGAGGTCAAGCTGGTTACTACTAGCTTATGGTTGAAGGAGCTGTTCGGGCTTGCGGTCGCTGCCGTTTTACTTTCTTTTGGGTACTTGTAATTTTCCCTTTCAGTTGTAGTACTTTTTCATGACATTTCATATATGTACATGGGTTTATTTTATATTTTAGTTTTGACTTGGATTTGGTTGGTATATATCTTATCTCTCTCTTCCACATGTGTTCTCTTAGAGGGTAATGCCTCTCATCTGTGTTTTTATTCTACCCTTAGTGATAGTCACCAACCCAAGGCCTACTGGAGGTGAGACTCGGGGGTCATTATCTCCCTTTTCACATTGCCGGCCCAGGAGGGGTACACTTTGTGGGGAGGGGGTCGTGACAATTAGATTCTTCAAATTAAATTTAAATATGTGAATGATGGGAAGTTGGAAAACTTCATGTATAAGGAAAGAATTCTGAAACTTGGGTAGAGGCTTTATGTTCCCACTATACCCAAGCTAAAAAAGGAGTTATTAGATGATGCACATAACAAATATTTCTCAATACACCCTCATATCACTAAGATGTATATAGATTTTAAGGAACATTTCTGGTGGGATAATATGAAGGGTAAAATTATAGATTATATATCAAGATGTTTAGTTTTTAAATAGGTGAAGGCTGAGAGAAAACATCCAGGAGGATTCATGTAACCTCTGCCTATTCCTACATGGAAATGGGATGTTATCACTATGTATTTTTTCACCAGATTACCAAAAAATAAAAGAATTAATTATTCAATATGGGTAATTATTTAAAGACTTACCAAATATGCACATTTCCTCCCTATAAGTGAGGATTTTACACTTGAGTACATTTCATGACTCTCTATAAATGAATTTTTAAGACTTTATGGAGAACCACTTTCAATTCTGTCTGATCATGATCCACAATTTACATCAAAATTCCATAAAATTCTTTAGAAATATTTGGATACAGAGCTTAATTTGAGCACTACTTATCACCCCAAACTGATGGGTAGTTTGAAAAGACCATTCAAACATTAGAAGACATGCTGAGATCATGATCACTCACCTTTAAAGTTATGCGGGATCAATATTTTCCTTTGGTAGATTTTTCCAACAAAAATAGTTTCCATTTAAGTATTCAAATGGAACCATATAAAGCATTATATGGAAAGATATTTCATACACCAACTTTTTGAGATGAATTTGGTTAAAGTAAGCTTGTAATCCCAAAGATTATAAAGAAAAAATTAGAAAGTTAAATACTATTCAATCACATATCAAATAAGCTCAAAGTATAAAAAAGTTCTATACCGATAATCGAAGTATGGATTTTGAATTTCAAGTGGGAGATCACATTTTATTGAAAGTATATCTATGAAAGGGTGTTATAAGATTTGGGAAGAAATGGAAACTGGGTCCTAGGTATATTTGACCTTTTGAAATCCTAGAGAGAGTTGGAGGTGTGGCTTATCATTTAGAGATGCTTTGTAATGGCCCAGAGTTTTGGGGTCCATTACATGGTCAAAATCTAAAGTTTGGGGTGTTCTGAGTGGTCTGGAAGGCCATCCCAGCTTCTCGGTGAAGCTTAAGACTCCTAGCGGTCGCCTTGGCCTACTGGTGGCCTCAGCCTACCGGTGGCCTCGTCCTACCAGCGGCGTCGACCTACCGATGGCCTCAGCCTCCCGGCGGCCTTGGCCTACCGGTCGCCTCAGCCTACCAGTAGGGTCGCCGAGGCGACCGGTAGGCCAAGGCGACCAGTGGCCTTGGTGTAACGGTGACCTCTCCACGGGTTTTCTGGTAGCGACTCCTTTTTTCGCGAATCAGTTTTTAAACCGTGTTTTGACCCATTTAAGCCTGTTTTAAAGCCCATTAATGGCATTTAATTAAATGATTGGTCATGCCTTTAACCGCATTTTCAGAAATTCCCATAGCAAATCCTGTGAGGAGTCCTTCCTTGGTTAAGGAGGTGTGCGTCGGTTTTAACCACCCCGAAGGGCAGGGACCTTTTAAGTTGGACGTGTGGGGTGGCCTAGATATGTGGTCAACCCACGATCCTGCTTCTTCCACGATTTTGAGTTTTTCTCCATATCTTAACCGTCCCGGGAATGCTGTATCTCAGCTGTTATAACTTAAAGGATTCTCTTCTCCCTGACTTTCTTTTTTTTTCTATCACCCTGTGCTCGGAGTAACCTTCCTCCCAACGATTTGTACCCCCGTTTCGAAGTTTTCCTTGATCGCGTTCCGTGGAGTTCCTACTACTCCTGTTTCCATTTTCCCTGTGATGAATTAACTTCGATCCTTGATCAATCAAGTAGGGATCCTACCTTTGTCTCTCCTCCTTGTTTATCATGCGGGGTGGGTGTTCTATGGTTTCCATGAGGCAGTTAATGAATTCTATAATGAAGATAATAACCGGTTAAAGAATGGGGATGAAGAAGTTTGTTAATGTTGTTACATGTTTTTACCCATGATTTCTCTATGATGTTGTTATGAATTGAATAGGCTTAGGCCTACTGAAAATCACGGACGTTAGGGGCCTTTGTCTGAACACCTATTCTATGATCTGTTTTACGCATTTTCTGGTGAATGGGAATCATGTATGAATCGGTTAAACACTTAAACTCGCCTGTTGAATATGAATGCCCATAAACTTGTGTGATCACCCCAGTTGAAGTAAATAATATAAAATAATGAATTATGAATGCTGGGATGGTTTAGTTATGAAATGGGTGAAGGGGTGAATGTGTTTTGTTATGGATGGGTGAACAGCGGGGCTGTGAATGGTGTGGTTGGAATGGCATGAGTTGTTGTGTGGCTGTGGTGGTGTTTGACAGTAGGGTTGTAGGTTGGGTTGTGAACATGAATAAAAGTGGAAAGATAATAATGACCTGGGTGGAATGGTAATGAATTGATTTGGGGATAACCAATGGTTTGTTGGTTTTTTTCTTTGGTTCCGGTTTTTCGAGGGATTCCACTGATCCCACTTTGATGTTATTATTTACAGGAGAACCGCGTGTGAATTCTTAAATTACCGGATGGTTTTCCTTCCTGCTTTATTGTTGTTTCATCTGTGATTGTGCCTGCTAGTTTCCCAGTAGTGAAGGGATTAACTCATACTGAACTGTTATGAAATGATAACTTGAATAGGGAAATTGGGAACTGTTTGTTGTGTACCTGTTTTCTGAGGCAGCAGTGCTTGGGCACCTGCTTGTATCTGTTTGAGGAGCCATAGGTTGGGCTATGTGTTGGTATATATGAGTAACTGTATGTTTTGTGTTTAGTCGCACGCCACCCGCATTGGGCACTTAGTGTCAGACACCCCATCTCATGGGGAAGGGTGTTTCCCCCTAGTTACTCTCCTTCCTGCTCCCTCTTCCCTAGGCTGTGATGGCTGGAGGCGACCTTACACCCAAGGATCTTCGGGTAGGTTTTGTTTGGTGTGTCGTTAGCCCAGGACTCTTCAGGAAGGTTTTTTTCCCAATAATCTTCAGGATGAGGCCGAGGTGTTTTCGGGCAGGGGTTATGGTTATGGTTTGTTTTCCCAGGTGCCTTCAGGATGAGGCCCAAGTGTGTGCGGGCATGGATGTGTGGTTGTGAGGCCCAGGGGTGTGTGGGTAGGGATGTGGATTATTGTGAGGCCTAGGTGTGTGCGGGCCGGAAGAGCGTGGTAGCGTCAGGATGTTTGCTGTTAGCGATGAGCAGCTAGCTAATGGGGGAAATGGTGGTGCGGGGTACCCAAATGTTTTGTTCTTTACTATTAACTTACTGTTTGTGTTATTTGGTGAGCGTGGCCAGTGAGGTGGGATGGATAGATTACTTGATAGATTATGTTTCTTATGCTTCTCATGGGACTTTAGGACGTCTCCCCACTTGTGCACAAGAGATTTAGGTTTTCCTACCGAGTATAATTTGTATGCTCACCATACGTTTACTTTCAGGTTTCTAGGAGGGCTTCAGAGGCTATGCGGGACCTTACTAGTCTGGACGTTGGAATTGCTGTTGGTCGTAGTTGTATTCTACTTAGCCTTTTTCTTTCCTGTTTGGTACTGTACTTTGGAGTTCTTGTACTTCGTTCAGTTTTATTATTAAAACATGCATGTAGTTTGGTTTTTTACTTTGAGTTTTCTATACATGGTGGTGTTTGGTGTTGACTCATTCTTTCTGCCAATACTGGTTAACTAAAAAGGGTAATTCCTCCCATATTGTGAAAATGTTATACCTTTGGTGCTAGTCTCCACTCCAGGGCCTACTAGATGCGGGACTCGGGGGTCATTATCTCGTCTTCGACTAGAGGAAGGAAGGGCGGAGATCTTTTTCCGCCCCTTCCATCATCTTGCCGAAGGTGGGTCGTGACATGCTTCCTAGCCTTTCTAAAGAACACAATGTGTTTCACATCTCATTTTCAAGGAAGTAAATTCCATACCCAATGCATGTACTCACTTCTCAAGAAATAGATTTAGAATATGATTTATCTTACTATGAAGAGCCTATCCGGGTTCTAAATACGAAAGAAAAGTGTTGAGAAATTAGACGACTTAGCTAGTAAAGTTACTTTGGAAAAATCATAAAATTTAAGAGGCGACATGGGATATTGAGGAACTTATTATGAAGAACTACACAAATATTTTTATGAGGTGACAATCCGGAAATTTTGAGGATGAATTTTTTATAGGAGGGGAGAATGTAACGACCCATAATTCTACCAATAAAATTTCCATTCTTATAATTATTTCATATAGTATAAATTATATAAAATCAGTTAGAGAACAAATAAAAACTTTATACATGAAGAATGAATGAAATAAGAGGTATTTCTAGAAGTTAAGGAACCTATACTATTGAGATAGTAACTTGACCTTAGGAATAGTAATATGACCCTTATGAAAATTAAATCATCCAAATAAATAGTAAACATACCCATGAAAGTATAAATAAAATTTATTCATCTTATAAATGAAAGTATTATATAATTATATTATATAATAAGTAATTGAAATATTTTAAAAATTATTAATTTAGTGCTGGTATTTTTGTAAGTCATAAATTACAATTTTATAATTAATAAAATATTTTAAAAGAAAATTTATTTCTTAAAATGCATTCACAAATTTATATTTTTTTGTCCTATTATTTTAGAATAATTTTATGAGACTTTTGTTAATTTTTTATTGTGTTATAAATTTAGTAATAAATTTATAATCTGTATTTTTTGAGTAAATTGTGATTTTAATTAAAAATTAAATTTATCACATTAAAAAATTATTTTCATAAAATGGAGTTTATTTTTTAATTACACATGTTGAAAAATGGTAAGGGTGATTTTTTTTGTTTTTTCTAAAATACAAGATTTTTTTGGTGAATAGTAAAATATGATAATTTATGATAAATGTTAAATACATGAATTATTGAGTCATAAGTGATGTATGTCTAATTTAAGACCATAATATCAAACTATCATTCATTAGTTTAATATATTTTGTGATAATTCTCAAACTATTCCTTGTTTTCGGCCAAAATAATAAACAAATATATAAAATATTCAAAAAACACTACTCTCCTCCATTATAAATACCACCCCTCACCACCTCTTTTCCTCACACCTGCCAATATTTGAGCCTTGTCAAATTTCTACCCAAACATCTTACAAATTCCCCCCCACACATCTAGGAGCCTTTGGTCTTAACAAAAAACCAAAACTGGTCCCCTTAAGGAGGTTCTCAAGGAGGAGGATTCAAGATGTAAAAATCCTCTTTATTTTATTTTATTTTCTTTTTAACTTATTTTAATTCATTATCCTTCCACCACATACCCTATACATAAATAACAATATCATTTATATACTAGAAATTTATCATGTTAATGTAATATCCATCATCAAAATCTTTTCTCTCACTCTTTTATTCTATAAATGAAACGATCACCCGTGATGTGTTAATTTATCGACATCATGGATGATGAATCTTCATTTTCCATTAAAAATTTCAAGTCTAGTCATAACACTATTTTTATGGTTAAAAAATTATAATATATTTATTACATCCTATTTAATGTTCTAGAACCATTATATACACATGATGTTAATTGAAAAAACAAAACTTATTTGTGATGATCGAAAAATGATAAAATAATCTAAATGATTAACACTAACGTCTTATCTAATGATTCATCCTCACAAAAAAATCTAAATGAATTATATAAAAATTTAATATTTTTTTATTTTAATTAATAAAATATAACTCCAATTATGGATATATATTCCCATTTTACATGAACTTCCATACTCGTATAAAAGTAAACTGATCATGAAAACCAAGGAAAAGAACGCTCCCGAACAATAAAGTTGTATCTTAAAACTCATAAAAAAGACCATAAACGAACTTAATAAAAATATAATAAATAAAATACATGTATAAAATTTTCCTAATTAATAAATTATTGTATTTAATTTGATTATCTTGGACAATAAGGTCACATGTTGAACACCTTCCGACATAAGGTAAGGGTTTCTTCCGGAACCTTTATTTTCATTCGGGTTATGATTTCTACCTCTTTACACCAATGTAGTTATTTATTCTTTTCATATAATTATTATAAATTTTATTTATATGTTAAAAACTCATTTATCTAGATCATTTAATCTTTATTTTATGTGTAAATACATGTTTTATAAGGCTCCCATCTCAATTCTGCTCGATATGCAAGCCCGATTAAAGGGAACTTCTAGATTTATTATCCGTTTTCATGTAACATCCATAATATGTTTTAAGAAACCATTATTTTTATTAAATAAATACATTTTTCTTGAAAAACAATTTTTTTTTCATTTCTGGTTTTATACAAACAATTACAATAAAAACATATAACTTTTCCAAAAGAACTCTTATTTACAAAGTAAAAAGGGTATTTCTCTCAAGAATTCCTCGAAGATTTTATTAGATTATTTTAATATTTTTTAATACCTATTTTGAATATTATAATTTATTGATATTTATCTATTATGATTATCATTTACGATATTTTATCAAATGGTTTATGATCAGTTTGACTGTGGATGTGCTATCTTGATACCATTCACCATACTACTCAGAATGGTTAGTGATTATGTTTACAGGTTGGGGAAAGTTATTTACATTTCATATGTATATGTTGTTTATGTTTTTCCCCATACATATTTGTAATGTATCGGACTTAGTAAGTTATGGGTGGGGCCTTTTATATCCCCTCGATGCATTGGTGGGTCTCATGAGATAAAATAGAAATGGATTTTGGCCGAGGCCTTAACCATTTATTTTTAGATGTCTAGTCTGAGGCCTCAATGATATGTTTCATATTTCTTACATTATTCATTCCCTAATTATGATATTATTAATTGATAAATAATTTTATTATTATACTAGTAGAATATCTGTGCTTAAGTTTCATGTGATTATTTATATGCCATTACTCATTCATCTTTTGTTCTTTCTATTTTATGCTCAAGATTTTGTTCTAATGGCATGTATTTTTTTAGTCATTCACCATGAATTATTGTTTATATTATCTCCCATTTTATTTATTACCCTTAATGATAATTTTAGATCACCCCTTTATTATGTTTTATTTTCCCCAGGAAGCAAAGATGTATTTTATGAATGATTTGTAGGGATAATCTTAGAGTTTATGGGCTTTTCCAATGGAATTTCTATGTTGTATTTCCTTTAAAATTGTTATGTAAAGTTCATGTATATAATATGGATTCCAAAACTACTAAACTGATTGGTCATTTAGAATTTGAGTCTTGAATCTATTCCAATTTATTAATGTAAGGCACCAGCTTCGGACTACCGGGGTTGGGGTCTCTACCCAAGCACACCTTTACATTTTATATAATATTGAAGATGTTTATCCATACATTGAATCCCAAAAATAAATTATTAGAGATTTTAATACATATTAGTATGAAGTATGGATATCAAATACATATAATAACAATTTATAGGATGGTTATGAGACTGAATTTATAAGGAGTTATCTGAAAATCTGAATTCAATTGTCGAACAACTTCAATGGATAGCCAGGGGATTGAATGCAAATGTTCTACATTACACTAGTTTTGTAGTCAATGGTTATATGTTCTATAACAAATAACATTATTATTGTAGTACGATGAAAAATAGTGGTGTTACACTTCTGGATAAAGTGATGCACATATCTAGTTCCATGGATAGAAATCCAATTTATGAAAATATTTCATATTTTGGAATTATCAAATAGATATAAAATTTGTATTATAAAACATTTCAAGTGCCTATTTTTAATTAAAAATGGATTGAAAATATGAGTATTTTAAAAGTTGAATAAATGGGTTTTTTTAAGGTGAATTTTAGTATAGAAGTGAAAAAATATGAGTCATTCATAATGGCATCATAAGAAGCGAATGTATTTTATCTATCAAATCCGAAAAAAAGAATTGGTTGATTGTTCTGGTTGTGAATAAAACAAATGCCAGGTGAGATACCAATGAGCCTATACCAAAGTGGTAAATGCTCTTTATTGGCATCCGAAAGGTCCAGGATCAAATCTAGGAAGGGAAAAAATTCGGGGTACTGTAATATCACTTTAGCAGGGCACTATAGTAGTACAGTAGCGACAATGACTATAGCAGCACAGGTACTATAGAATTACTATTCACCAAAGGGACCTTTGGGCCAAAAAATGGGATTTTGGGTCTTGTATTTGGGATTTCATGCCTCTAGGACTACGAGCTATGTAATGTGTCCCACTCTACCCAATCAAAAAAATAGGTCTTTTCTTGAATAATAAAAATGAGGCTTCAGCCCCAACCTTAAAAAAAATTCTAGGTCAGATGAAAATTTTATCAAGGATAACCCTTTCATTGGGATATCAAAATCTGTTCCCATCGGTCCCAATGTTGATAATGTCTTATACATTATATGAGACTACAAATAGGTGATTTGGATTCTTGATAGATGAACCAAATATCTAAAACCATTAAAAAAATAAAGAGAGTTCAATGAGAAGGTATATGTTTTTTATTATAACATGTTTTTATTCATACTATTATATATTCTCTACTACATTAACATAATTTAAATTAAATGTTTTACCAATCATGAAGACAATGTCTAGTGCACATGATGATGCTTCTAATACCTTAGAAGAACTAACTATAATGAATGAATCTCTTTGGAAATATGTAAAGGTAATGTTACAATATACTTTATCTATTTTACCACAAAATTATATAGTGGAATGTTTATTTAATTTTCATTATTCCTTACAGTGTTTATTTATTTTAGAATATTTCTATCCTTCTTTCATGCATTTGTAGAAAGATAAATGACGCTCTATCTAATCAATCATAGAGGATTTTTTTTTGTTTTAATAGTAAAATAATTGTTTATAGAATTAATGTTTTGTTTCATATTTATATTTATTTATTTTTTATCACTCAGATAATAATTGTTTTCTTATACAATTGGATTCTTTTGTGTTAGTTCGGGTGTTATGTATATATTTCATGCCTTTCTACGCCAAAACTTCCACATACTTCTTCTACCTCAAAACCTTTTCACCCCTAAAGTGTTTCATTTATCAGTTTCCTTAAATTTTCCTCCACCTAATTTTCGAGAAGAGAAACGTTGTTGTCTCTACTCGATCAAATATGTAATACTGATATTTTAAAAGTAAAATAATTGTTAAAAGAATTAAGGTATTGTTTCATATTTAAGTTTTATTTATGTCTTTTTATTATTACTCACCAAATAATTCTTTTCTTATATAGGAGGATTCTTTTTTTTCAATTTGGGGTGGTATGTCCATATTTTATGCCTTTATGCACCACAAATTCCATAGACTTATCATCCCTCAAAAGATTTTCACCCCTACTGTGTCCGTATTTCTCAATTTTCTTCTAATTCCCTCCACAATCAGAGAGGTAATCTGGTTATTTTCACTATAAAATCATTTTCCATAGAATTAATATATTACTTCATATTTATGTTTTAATTATTTCTGTTTAGTATTACTCATATAATAATTGTTTTCTTATATAGGTGGATTCTTTTGTTCGATTTGGGGTGATTTGTTCGAAGCCACTCATGCTCGCGAGAGATTAGACTTCAATCCTGGAACTAAGATAATGATAAAAATAAAATGAATCAAGAATGCTTGAAACCATCATGGAAATTTTAATCCCTAATAATTATCTAATTAAAATTTTCATTAATTTTCTACTATTCTTAAGTTAATTTCCTTATCATTTTTATCTAATATTTTTTTAGTTTTTTTTAATAAATGTTTTGGGAAGTTTTATTGACTCGATGTTCTTTGCTGAAAAACCTTCTCTCATTGAAATCCAGAAGAGTATAGGAAGCTCGTGTGGTTATTTTGGTGAATTCTCATGAAATAATGGGTGTATTATCTTCCTCTACTCTTCTATATTTCAAAGATGATAAAGGTTTTTTAGTTAAGAACATCGATTTAATATAAATTGTTGGTAGTTTGATAAGGAAAGACAATGGAAATCATTGTAACATTGGAAGTTAGTATTTTTTGAGACTTTAGGATGTGTACAAATCAGCTGGACCTCAATCCGATACACAATGTGATCGTTATGACTCAGAGTGATACATTTTATTTAAAATTGACATTAATTTTAGTAAAAAAGACAATCGACATACTCAAAATTGAGAAAACACTTTCATATTGTTTTGATACTTTAGAAAAACAATCCATAAGTCATTTTTGATGTGTAGGAATCATCCAAACCTTAATCTGATACATGATGTGTGTTTCCAATTCAAAATTAAATTTTAGAAATAAAAATTGTGACATAAAAAAAATTAAAAAAAAAATTCATATTGTATTTATACTTTAATAAATGATTCATAAGTCATTTGAGAAGTGTAGGAATGAGCCTCACCTCAATCTGACACATGGTGTGACCGGTATAACTCCAAATGCATATTTTTATTTAAAATTAACATCAATTTTAGTAAAATGAACAATTAATCTTCTCAAAACCAAGAAAAAACATTAGAAATATTTTTATACTTTTTAGGAACAATCTATATTTCATTTTTGATGTATAAGAATCAGCCGTACCTTAATTTGATACATTATGTGCCCGATATGAATCAAAGTGTCTGTTATCAGTTTAAAATCAATATTTTAGTTCAAAACGTTTCACTCATTGAAAACCAGTCAAACATGCCCATATTTTCATGATAATTTACTAAATATTTTAATAAGTCATTTTTGATGTGAAGGAATCTGTCTCAAATCAAACCGATACATGATAAGATCGGTATGAGTTAAAGTTCATGTTTGCACCTTTAAATGACATTTTTGTAAAAAAGGAAAGTGACATACTCAAAATAGGTATAAAGTAGTTATATTGTTTTTATACTTTAGTAAAGAGATCTATATGTCATTTTATATGTTTAGGAATTATCTTCACATCAATCTGACACACATTGTGACCGGTATGACTTCAAGTGCATATTTTTCTTTAAAATTGACATCAATTTTAGTAAAATGGAGAAGTGACCAACTCAAAACTAAGAAAACACATTTATATTGTTTTTATACTTTACTAAAATGATACATAATTAATTTTTATGTGTAGTAATCCTATGGACCTCAATCTAATGCACGATGTGGCTGGTAGGACTCAAAATGTCTGTTATCATTTTAAAATCGTCATTTTAGTTCAAAAAGTGTCACTCATTGAAAACTGATCAAACACACCCTCATTTTCTTAATAATTTAGAAAAATTATTCATAATTAATTTTTGAAATTTAGTAATTGGTCTCAAGTCAAACCAATACACGACGTGATCTAATGAGTCAAAGTGCGTGTTTCCAATTTAAAATGACATTCTAGTAAAAAAGACAAGTGATTTACTAAAAAACAAAGAAAATGTATTCAGATAGTTTTGATACTTTAGAAAAATTATCCATAATTCATTTGAGATGTGTAGGAGTTATCCTCACCTCAATCTGAAGCGTGGTATGACCTTTATTACTCTAAGTGCATCTTTTTGTTTAAAATTGACATTAATTTTAGTAAAATGGACAAGTGACCTACTCAAAACCAATAAAACACATTTTTATTGTTTTGATACTTTATCAAAATGATACATAAGTCATTTGAGATGTTTAGGACTCAGATTAACCTCAATCTGACTCATGGTGTGACTGGTATGACTATAAGTGCATCTTTTTTTATAAAATTGACATCAATTTTGGTAACATGGATGACTTACCTACTGAAAACTGAGTAAATACATTTGGATTTCGTTGATAATTTATGAAAACAATCCGTAATTCATTTTTGATGTGTCATAATTAACTAAATCTCAATCCAATACATGATATCCTAGGTATGACTCAAAGTGTCTATTATCAGTTTAAAATAGACATTTTAGTTCAAAAAGTGTCACTCACACAACCACTAGATTGCGCCTATGGGGATTTTTCTTATACTTATTTAATTAATTTTTATATAGACAATGATTTAATATAAATAATAAATGTTGTGATTATAAGAATCAACCAAAACACAATAAAATACATAGTGTTTCTGTAATGACTGAAGTTTAGTTTAAAATTAACATTTTCTGTTAATTTATTTATTTATGTTATTACTAATATAATACTTTTTTTATTATACAGGTGAGTTATTTTTCTCAAGTAGGGGTGGTTTTTTTTGAAGTAGTATGAGTCTAGGTCAGGATCAAAATACAAAGGAATATTGATGTTTTTGAATCTATGTAATAATTTTTACTTATGTAATTGTATAAACCAATTTTTAAAATTTCTATAATATAGTGTTTTTTACTTGTTTTATAAATTTAATTTTATTTAAATTCTCTATTGGTACTTTATTTTTTTTGATATATGGTAGTGTTTGTGGTGATGTCATGTGTTGTTACAATACATTTCACTGGTGCTGTAGTGTGCTGTTACAACACACTATAATATGTCCCATTGTCAACGCTTTTGAAAGAGATGATAAATGGGTCCTTTATCATCACTTTAGAAATAACTGATAAATGGTTACTTTATCATCTCTTTTTAAAATGATGATAAAGGTACTCTTTATCGATTCTAAATAAAACTACTGATAAAGGAACCATTTATCAATGTTTTTTTAGCATTGAAAAAATATAAGGGATTTTAATCTCGTTCTGATAGAAATCGCTTCTCTATAAATAATAAAGACTATTTTAGAACCATTAATTTATTATTTTATAGTAGTGAAAACTTCCTCAATAACATATTACTCTGCAATACAACCTTTTGGATGAATTTTATTTTTGACATACCCTTTTAAAAATTTTATATACTATTCAATAGGGTACATCCATCTATAATGTACAGGACTTCATAGTCAAATATCTTTAACCAAGTGAACCATCAAGTAAACTATCATATCAACGAAATATAATGAGAATAAAATCTATAATTTTCATAATATAACTTCTATTTACATTTCTCTATTTAGAAATTTCAACAGGTAAATAACTTTGTGACATATATATTTAAAAAAGAAACATAACTTGGTTAATGTATGAATGAAATTATTAGGAAAAAGACAATGTAAATATATAGTCATTAGATATCACATCAAAATATGACAATCATGTAATTTCAACCCCTTTAACTTTAAATCATCTATTGACATGGTATTCTTGATATTTGATAAATCCCCCTCTTGAACCTTTACATCATTAAAGAAGTTTACAAACTGATATCTCCCTTACCTAAAAAGAGTATAAGGATCTAGATAAGTAAAAATCCATCTTTCACCCTTCACTAATGCTAAGTATTCATGTATCCCCATGTTAATCATGTAAAAACTGTCCTTAATTCCATATTTTTTTTCTTTTTCATTTTGTAACATTCCAATGACACAATCATGTATATTTTTTCCACATCCATAACATCAAAAAAATATATGCGTACAAAAAATTCCATTATAGTAATTATAAAAACCAATATATTTTTTCAACAGGTTTTTATATGGTTTTTCAAAGAAGTTTTACCAAAAGTAGTTTCCATATCTTTTACTTTCTCAAATAATTTATCACCTATTTATTGAGACAATGTTTTAACTTCTTCTAAACACCCAATGAATGATGTTTTACAAGATCATTATTCATGTCATTGGGGTAGAAATCTGTGATGTAATATAAAAACAATCTTAGATGAATGTTTCAACCAAATTGTATGTGTACCTTGTTCACAAATGTGACACTCCTAAGTTCCTTTAATGATATATCCTACAAAATTTCTATAATAAATAAAGTCATTTATCATCCTGTAAAACTTGTATCTCAATGTGAAATCTTCATTTCTATAAGCATCATATAATTCTACAACTGAATCCCATAATAATTAGAAATAATCAATCAATAGAGACAAATAAATATCAATATCATTACCTGATTATTTTAGAACTGATATAAGAAAATATAACATAATTTATTTTTATTTCATATATAACCACTGTGTAAAGTTATAATTTACCATCATAAATGATGTTTTAACTCCATTTCTACACAATTATTAAAATATTTATGGGAAAATATGTCAATTAGTATAGGATAAAAAGTGAGTCAAATAATTTATACAAGTAAACTTGCATGGACCCCACCTTCACACCAAAGAGGCTCACACAAGCCTAACATGCGCTGACCGACATTAGTATCTAGTACCTGCATGAGTTTACTATTTGAAACACCTTCATTATGGACCTAATAGGATGATATCCTTCACCTAGGGTTTTGATAATGCCTATAAATAGGAACCTTTGGTGAAATATTTTTCACAAATGAAATATGAAGAGACCTCTTTAAGCTATGCTCGCCCAAGTCCTCAAAACCCTCAGGAAATTCCCTAAGACTAAAAAAGAAGATATAATTAGCAATGGTTAATAGATTCAGGTCCCTAAAGGCCTATAATACCAAGAACACTGAGAGGAACCATTCCCTCCAGTCAATACAATTGGGGAAAAGATCCCTTCTATAGCTTGAAACTTGAGTTCCAGTTATCCAAAGACACATGAAGAGACACTTGGAGCTTAGAGAAAGGCCTCACCCAAGCATTTCTTCCAAGGTTTTTCATAACCTAAAAGGAATCTACACCTCTCCCAGATTCACCTTGTATAAGGAATCTCTATCTCTCCTAGGTCTACCCAGCATGGGTTATCTCTTTCTTTCCGAGTTCCACCATGTGAAAATAACTGTCAGTCCACCTAGACCTTACCTAGGTGAAGCCCCTCTGGAGTTACCACGTCCAAATTTCATGAGACACTCTTTATCTCTCCCAAGTTTCAATTGGGTGATCCAACCTTTAACCCTTATTTCATATCACCAATGATAGGGAACCTCTTTCCTTGGATCCCTCATCTGAGGGGGACCAAGCCATGACTTCCCACAAGGCCTCTATATATGTATGATCAGAACACATGGAAGACCTTCAGGTCCTCTCAATTATAAATTCCCATGGTAATGGAAGCCCCACATTTATCCAACATAATAGGTATGATCCTATAAGTGTTCTCAATTATACATTCCTATAGTAATGAGGATCCCAACCGTAAGGATAATGATACATGGATTCTCAGGCGAGGCTAAAACATATTCAACCTGAAATGTGAAAATAATCAGGTTTTATCCATATGGATACATAATACCTGATCCCTAGGGTTTGAAAACAAGGGAGGATATGGGAAAAAAAATCCCCATCTCTCTTCTTGAATACTCATCTATGAATCCATCCTCATATACTAGTGGATGAGGAGAAAGTTCCTCCTTAGGGAATCCCTCCTGTAGTAAGCCCCTAGTATTTCTTGCAGGAAATTCTACCACCTTCCATATACTCACCCTCAACCACCAATGGGTGAAGAAAATCATGTATATTTCTAGATGTTCTACTTCCACTTGTTTATCACACCGAGCATGACTCATATGAGCTTAGAGGTTAGTAGAAATCATTTCACCAACATGATTGAATATCTACTTGGGCCACTTATTTGGTGTAAATCCCAACCATGATATCACCACCAAAAGGGACCATATTACCAAAGAGGAAACCCATTATGAATCCTTATATGTTTAAGCTCCAACCATTCTGAACTATGTGGGCTTTGATCCTGTCCAAATAGGATACATAGGAAGCCTCTCTAAGGATCAAAACCAACACCCCAAACTCAAAAAAACCTCCATATTGGGCCACATTCCTAGTAGGTTCATGTCTAACTCGGAAGGTTATATCCATTCCACCCCCTCAGTTATTTTGACATATGTCCTACACCATCCTTGGCTAGGTACCTGCCACCAAGACATCCTTTCCACACAAAGTTAAACTCCATGGTCAGTATAATAACCCAAGATTTTCATACATAAATTTTACATCTTTTTAGATTAATATTCATTTCATTACAAAAAAACACACTTTAAGATCATAATGGTATAGTTCCTTTTGAAACTAGGAAACATAAATAACTGGTTTATAAAATTTCAACATCATCCCAACCATTTTTCTTCATAACTATAACCCTTTTTGACATATCGTACATAATACCTTTATTTATATCATAGGGGAAATAATCATAAGAAAAGGGTGAGATTAGATACTTAGTAAGGTTAAATAATGGAGGTATCAATGATTAAATAAGTATAAAATGAGCATAAGTGTATTAAAAAATGAACATAAAATTTAAAAATTATACCCTGTATATCAAAGATCATAATATAGAGACAAGGAATAAATCTTAGAAGTTTATAATACATGAATCATGAAGGAATCAAATAAAATAATCCATGAGAGAATAACATTGAATTGTGGAATACACATAAGAATATTAAATACATGGGTTAATCCACCTCTGGGGTGGTACACACCACCATCCCCAGTGTTATAACTTTCTTTATAGTGGAATGAGTTTACTCTATAAACCATAATTGTAGTCATGGTTCACTCTCAAGACCATCATAGTGGACGAAGTCCCTTACTGAACTAAGTTAACTTTCTATTCTAGTCCTTTAAATCTCATTAGATATAAATCATTACCCAATGAAATAGAGGGAGATATAGGCTAAACACTTCAAATAATTAAAACCATACATATGGGTGCCACAAGACCATAAATCATTCATCATATTAGAACGCCTAAAAAATGGATTTCAGAAACATGTCATTATAGAATAACCTATGGAAAAGGAATATGTTTCATAAATATCATTCCTTCATAAAAATAAGCCGACCAAATAAAGATTAATTATGGTATCCTTGGATCATATGTCCATTAAATCATAAGTAACATAAAAAAATTTATAATTTATGGAAAATTATTTTAAAATATCACTTGAAATAATTCATGAGGAATATATCCTTTCTATTTTGAAATAATTTTTTAAAAGTTGAAAAATTATAAAGGATAAAATTTTATTTGAAAATAATCTTGTAAGACTATAAAGTAAGATTCAGAGAATTAAGGAATCAGAACTACAATAAAATTCAATCATGTGTATAAGTTAAAAAAATCATTCCTTCTGTATTTTTGTTGGAAAAGTCACAAAGAACCTCATTTAGAAAAAAAATATTCCTTTCAAAAAAAATTTAAAAAATCAAGAATAGATAAAAATGATTTTAAACCATAGTAATGTTTTTTGAATTTTTTTATAAAACAATGATATGGATGATAAATATTCCCCAATGGATACTTAAACTTAAATAATCCTGAATATTAATGAGACTGTGAAATAAATCATTACCTCCAGTCTTGAATTTCCTCATTCACATTCAAACCTACCATTTGATGAATGTGGATTTATTAAAATTTATTCAATTATAATATATCTATCATACCATGAATGATTTAATTTTAACATCTTATCATCTGTTTTTTAATAATTTGTTATTAAAATCGCTATTTTGGGTGATAACTGCTTTGTTTTCCAAGCATATTTTGGTTTGGTATTCCCGATCCTTATACATTGATCATGGTCCCATCATTTCCAGAATGTTATTAACATATAAAAATAAAATATATTCATTATAAAAATATTTATAATCATCATTAAAAATTATAAAAATAAATAAATTTCACCGTTCATGGAGACAATAGGTCGTACGTACACATGAATGATATTTCCATAATTTTGAATTATGGAATGAAGGAAATGTAAATAATAATTCATATTTATAGAAAAACTAAGTAAACTTTCATTTTCCAACCCACCCTTAGCTACAACTGTTGTAGCCATGATAATACTGGAGTAACCCTAGCCCACAGGGATGGGAAAATTTTTAAAACAATCTTCAAGGATGAAAAACCTATAATGAAAGGTTTTGAATATGTAATAGATGCATCTTAATCCCGTATTGATGGGAGTATTTTTAACTTAACATCCTCTTCAATGAAATTCATTATTTTCCCATATTGGGGGAGCACCGCAAAACGAATCCTTATAGTTCATCCTATCTTGTGACCCAACTTCCTTAATAGGAACATGAAAAAATAAATATTCAGAGAGTCCATTCAGGTCACCCTTCTTCAAACAATTCCAAGAGGTCCATGAAGGATTGGATGAGGCCCTATGGATGACACAAACTAAAGAAATGTCTTAAGGGTACAACCACTCTTGGAAATCATAGTTCTTTTGATAGGTATCCCGGATATAATCAAAACTCTTATCATTATAATATTAATGTGGCACCTAAAATATGTCATGCATCGATAAACATCATTAGAACCATCCCTAAATACACTATAGAATATGATTTCGATATAGAGGAATAGGAGGAGGAGTTTCAAGTTTGTAATATAGACCTCACCAAAATGATTAAAGAAGTTGTGAATTACCAAAACTAGAGGATTTATATAAATTTAGGGATTCCCTCAACTATTCCACTACCACATATTTGGAAAGCATCGTCTAAGGAAAAGGGTAAAGGTGCGGCCATATATCACACACCACTTGAATAGGTTGAACCCTTCATACTTGAGGAAATATTTTCGCAACATGTGTAAGAGATGTAGGAATTGAGAAAAATCAATGTAGAATAAATCTAAGGAAATATCCTTATTAGATATGTACTAAAATTAGAGTATCATCTCATGCTCCTAGCCAACATACCTCAAAAAAGAGGGTCCATCCCAACAACTAAAATAGAGTTAGATAATCCTCTCATCATAGGGTATCAACAACCAATATATTTAGACCCCACAATAGCAAGATATCCGGAGTTTCGTACATTGGGTTCACAACCAGATCTAGTTTAGATCCATCCTCACCGGCTAACTTCTATAGGTTACCCACCGTGAGTACTGGTAGAGCCATCACAGTTAGCCAAACCTTCCATTACCCTTCCTCGGGATCTTTCCCAATTTATTATTCCTACCCATATGATTGAAACTATAGAGTTATCAGTGTCTATATTAGAATCTATGGAAGGATTATGTGCACCGGTATAACTAGGGAGGAAGCCTTACCCTGAATGGGTGGATGCAACTATCCCCCCCTCCAATCTTTGGGAGGCTTATGTTCCCAAAATTCAATGTCTCAGGTGATTTAGAACAACATATGATTCACTTTTTTTCTTGATGTGGCCCATGATGGTGACCCTTGAGTAGTTATTGGAAGCTGAGCTCATATTTTTCACACAAAATTTAGAAGGACCAGCCTTAACCTAGTATAAAATTCAACTATCCGGATCAATCTAGGTGTGGGAATCTCTTCACTAAAAATTCATTTATCAATTCATCTCTTCATTGCATAAGACAACATTATTTTAACTCTAAAAATGTAGAAAACAAGAAAATGATAGGGTTTCTGATTTTATTTCTAGGTGAGAGAGTTTGATTTATTCCATGAACTTGAATCTTCTTCAAGAATATTTGTTGGATATTTTCATTGAGAATCTTCATAAAGAATTATGAACACCACTTATCCTAGTAAAATATCCTAGTGGATTTTTGGATATTTCCATAGTAGCACAAATGATGGAAGATTCTATTTTTCAAACCAAGTCTAACTCCCATCCCATTCTAGAATCTCAAGGGAAGAGAATGGGTAGGGTGAAAAATGTAATGGTTATTTTAAAACAGGCTTCTAAACTTGATTCAACTCCAAAGTTCACACATCCTCAAACTATACCTCCTCTCGGAAATAAGCATCAGTAGAGGTAGCTTCATCAAAATTAGAGAAAGGAACCAAAATGTTCATAATTTTAGAACATTAAGAATAAATTTTATTATTTTAGAGATAAATAATTCCTAATTACATTTTAGAGTACACGGAAGAAAAGCTACTAAAATTACCAGAGCCCAAGAGACTTAAGAAAGTTGGCCTTGATGATCACCCAGATTATTTATCCTTTCATCGAATGATAGAGCAGACTATCTAAGACTATTCCATTTTCAAAGATGTCTTACAAAATATGGTGGATACAGGGAAAGTGATGCTGGGTAAACCACCATCAAAAGGATCGTGTGTCTCCACCACCACTCCAGAGGAAGAAGGTGAATGGAAGGAAGTTACCATAAATAATTCACATAATTTTAGGGATTAGATGAATCTAAAAATAGTCAACTAAACTCAGGCTATCCTCTAAGAAAATTTAAAAAACCAATGGCACCCCCAGTCACTTTTTTTATTGCACAACTGAGCCCATCAATTTCAAAGACCTCCAAAATATTGTATTGTAAGAAAAGACATGGATAGAAGAGCAGAAAAAACACAAGAAGATGAAACTATATTAAGGCCAAATATAGCCTTAAATCTCTTTGAATTTATGCATTCAGACTAGAAAGTATGGGAACCACCCCACCAAATGATACTACATGAATTGTCCCTCCCCATATAATCCTCATCATATGAAGAATTAATTTTCAATTACATAAACATTATTCACATAATGGATCCATTCAGCAGTAAAGAGTGGGATTATGATCTCGAATTCCATGTTCCAATCTTGGAAACCATAGGTAAAGTTCATAAAATACACATAGGTAGGGAAAGATGCAGTTGTGGTCAAAACCAATATCCTAGCCAACTCCCCACTAAGGAAATTTTTGATTCCAAGACTCACGAAAGAGCTCTTCAACAAGAATAATAAGAATAAGTAAATGATCCCACCTATACAAAGAGTTTTCTAGGACTGATAATTCTAGAAGATTGACCAGAATGAGTGTAGATATCTCGTTATCCAAAATAAGTAGGTAGACCAAAATGGTCCAGTCCAATAGAAAATATTCCTTCAACATATATACAACAACCTGAATCATCTATCCTAGGAATGTCAATCCATACTAGGGAGAAGATCCCCATAGTAAAAAATAAGAATTTTACTCCAAAATATAACATCATGAAGAAGTTGGCCATGGTTATATAAAAAATTCAGATTTTAGATGCTTTCAATATGTCAAATGATCTATAAGAAGCACTTATAGAGGATTTTATAACCTGACATGTGTTTAAAGATAAAGTTACCTCCATTGAGGTATACTATATTGAGGATGACCCTAATAAATGTCATGAAATACTATCTTTCATAGAACATGATAGAGATTCTATTATATAGGTATGTAGAAGGTCTTTATATGTATTTGAAAAATTTGAAAACATTAAAATCTATTGAGATTTCATTGAAAACGATTCAGGGGTTAGCCTCATTCTTGTTAGAATACTCCATCGATTAGGATACACTAAACCTGATTTATCCCCTTCCACTCTAACACTCCAAGGGTATGATAAAATACAACAAAATCCCCTCGACTTTATTAATCTCAAAGACCATTTTGGAGATCTGGTGTTCAACTCTGAGTTTCTAGTCATTTGTAAAGATACAATATGAAATGTATTTCTAAGAAGACCTTTCCTCCACCAACATGTAGTAATCCATTATTCACACCATCAATGCCTCAAATTCTGTAACAAGGGAATATTGGGACATTATATGGTGATAAATATCGATTTGAATATTTTGAATCTCAATATATTGATATAGGATTCTATTAGAAAGAGGGGAAACAACCCATAACTAATGGTTTCAATTGAGTTACCACCCCAAATAGTATGAAAATGATTCCAGATAACCCATTCAAAGACCTTGGTAATGATTATGTGTTTCCCATCAGCCAGGTGGAAGACATAAGATCATATTCAAAGATGTGCTTTCTGGTCTTCATGATATAAACCATGTAATTTGAATCTAAGAACCCTAAATAAGTCTTTATTTTCCTATTTGTGGTGGCACCTCAAATGAATATTTCGTAACTTCATCCCCAAAACTTCAGTAGGTCACCAATTCATCATAAAAATATGTGGAAGTCATTATATCATTATTGGAAGATGGATCTTAAAACATTTAACTTCTCCTAACCTCAATGATTTCCATTTGTCTCCCACCTATCATAACATGGAAACAAATAAAGAGAAAGTGGGAGAAGAGGAAGAAGAAGACCTCATATTTTCTCCTCTAACATTTATTAAATTAGTTTCCACTACTCTTGATGAGCTCTGACAGATAAATTTGGGTATAGAAGAGGATCCACAACCGGCATTGATCAAGGAAACTATTACCCTTTATGAGTAGGAAATTTACACCTCTTTTCTGAAGCATCACGGAGAAGTGTTTTCCTATAATTACAAATAAATTCTAGACCATTATCCCAATGTTTCTACTCATCACATCAAATTTCCGGGAGATCACCGCGGTTACAGGCATTCATCTAGAAGGACACATCCGACTTAGGCTTCGAAGGTCAAAGATAAAATTGAAAATTTCATCGATAAAAACTTAATTTGGGAATTAAAATACCAAAAATGGATCACCAAAATTTTCCCATCAAGAAAAATAATGGGAAGATCTGGGTTTTTTCATCTATTTCAGAGACCTCAGTTGACACTTTCCAAAATATGACTTCCTATTTTCGATTACAAAACTTCAGATCAATGAAATGGTTGGATTCCAATGCCTTTATTTGAATAATGGATATTTGAGATGGGACTAAATCCAAATTTCCCCTGAAAATTAAGAAGCTACAACCTTTAGGATCCCCCAAATAGTATTCTACTACCGAGTGATTCCATTTGGTTTAAAGAATGATGATGCTACATATCAATGTGCCATGAATCGCATCTTCAAACCTTTCCTAGGAAAATAAGTTGAGTATTATATTGACTATTTGGTAGTAAAATTATGACAATTTTAAGACCAATTTACCAATTTGGAAATCATTTTTGATAAATTGTGACTACACAATCTGAAAATAATCCCTTTGAAATGAACTTTCAGCATTACCTCAGGAAAATTTCTGGTCATAATACTATTAAATCATGGTATTTAAGTCAAGCATGATAAAACTAAGAAAATATTGGGTATGTCACCACCTTAAAACCTCGAATATCTCAGAGGACTATACGAACACCTTACCTACATTCAACACTTCATAGAAACCCTCTTAGGCAAGTGTTTTCCCTTCATCAAGTTTATGAAAAAAGGGATCTCATTTTAGTGGACTAATGACTGAAAAGAAAATTTTAAAACTATTAAGAAATAACTCTTAATCCCACCTATGTTGATGACACTAGTTTAATTAATTTCTCTTATATTATATGTGGGTACTCTGGAATGGTCATTGGGGGCCTTCCATGCATAGAAGAATGACACTGGTAGAAAAAATATCCTTTAATATCATAGTCATACCATGATCGACACTAAGACTCATTATTAAGATATCAAGAAGAACTATTTGGAATTAATATTTGTCGTTCATTATTTAATGAAATATTTAAAGCATCAGGAGTTCCATTTGATCTCTCTAAGTGAAATGATCAAATATATTCTCAAGTGTCCCATATTGACTAGACATTTGGAACGATGTTTAGCAATTCTACAATTTTTTAACATATGAGTCATACTGAAGAAGGAAACAAAATGGAAGGAATTATGAAATTCCCTAAAAGAAAATCCCTATGTGGAATAAGTGTTAGTGAGTACCGAATTTCCAGGTGAGGAGATCTTTTCTGTTCAATATTCTATGAAAATGTTGGATATATATATTGATGGTGCATCCAGAATCCCAATGTGAAAATGGATGAAAGTCCCCAAGATTAACAAATTTAGGTTGGGATTCGATGTCATTTCTCTAGTGAAGGAATTTATAACCTAATAATTCCTTCTATTAGAAGGTTTTACTCATAATGGATCTAAATGGAAGGCCCTTATTACAGGTTTGGAATTGGATTAACAAATACCTGGGACTCACCTTAAAATCAATGGTGACTTCAAGTTGGTGATTAAGAAGATCAACAATGATTATTCTATTACAAAAGAAGATTGTATACCCTTGATTGATTATGTTTGAGGGTTTATGGTATAATTACCATCAGATCCAATACTAACTCATGCCCCATGATCACAAAATGCTCAAGCAGACACATTAGAAAATCCTTCTATGACCTTGGAATATCTAGATTATAATGAAGTAATCATCACCATCACCTATCACATAATAATATCACCTTTTGTTTGGAATAGTATAAAAGACATCAACTAGGTTGACTCCTACACTAAATTAAATAATTCAAAAAGTGGTTGGATGAACCCTATCCCAGAATACCTCCAAAATGGGACCCTTCCATTAGAAAGAGAATGAAAAGAAGTAGATCCGATGAAGGGTATTCAATTTCACTCTCCACAACCGCCTGAGTCATCATATAGTTATTTATAAGAGAAGATTAAAGAGAGTTATCTTTAGATGCATTGATAGATAGGAGATGACTTCTACCATTAAGAAAGTTCATATTAGTGCTTGTGGTCCCATGACTCATTTACTAATATTTCTCACCAAATCTTGGGTATTTCTGGCCTTTTATGATGCAATATTCTACACAATTAATCAAAAAATTTCATTCCAACCAAGTTAATTCCAACTTCATCTATCAACCCCTAGAGTTGTTACATATATATAATTACTCCTAGACATCTACCATATGAGAAATGGATATTATGTGGATATACCCTCCAGCTATGAGCAAGGGGTTCAAATATATCCTTACCACAATTGAATTCTTCCCCAAATGGGCTGAGGTGGTACCACTTAAGTAAATCAAGACCAAGATTATCATCAATTTTATCAAGTCAAACATCATCACCATATTTGTTTTCCCTTACACACTACTAATGAATAATGGAACCAACTTTTACTCTTTTTAATTAAAGATGTTCTACGAGGAGTAAAACATTGAATCTAACCATTATTCCTACTACCATGAAGTGGAAAATGGATGGATAAAGTCTTTTAATGAAAATTCATTGTGTATTCCCCAAAAAATAATGGACTAGATAAAAGAAGTCTTGGCCCAATAAGATCCTTCACACCATGTGGGCCACCACACTACAACCCACACTGCTACTCAGGTGATCCCGTATTCACTATTTTATATAACATAGGGAGTGGTACCCATTGAGGCCTAATTTACCTCACTCCGAATAGCTATTTGTGGAAAACTATCAGATGATAATCAATCACAGAATCTGTTAGATGAGTTAGAGAGAATCGATGAGAAAATGTTACATACCTTGTATGATTTGTAAGTTCAATATAATCGGATTGCATAAGACTTCAACAAAAAAATTTGTCTCCATTTATTTATATAAGGAGAAATGGTTTTTTCTCTTAAAACTCCAAAGATACATGAAAATAAACCCCAAAATATTGAACCAAAGTGGAATAGTTCTTATAACATACATATAATCTACCAAAATATAGATTATTAAAATGGATGGAGAATTCACTATTCCCATACCAATTCCAGGTTTATCAATAATAAATTCATGTGATAAAACCATGTTCCTAGTCTTAAGACACTAAAACTACAATCCACCATGGTTCTAGTCACATGACCTTAAAAGGAATGACCAAAGGTCCTTTTTGAATGACCTAAAAACGTATGACATATGTCCTTGTCACAAGATGTTAAAGTATATGAAAATATCCTCCCTACATAATGTAAAACTACATTGTTCACATCTCCGTTGCATGATGAAATAATGCATAACACTTTGATCCTCACTTAAGAGGACCCCATTCTTGGTGTCAGTCTCCTACCAAACCACCAATCTATATATCCTTCAAAACTACATGTGGATTGATTATCACTTAAATTATATACTTAGTAACTCTTAGGTCATATGTATTTTTCCTACCATCACATCTACCCCTTTACAAGATAATTTCTGATAAACCTTTGTTCTAGAGGCCTCTGTTCACATCGGGTTTGTCACTTGTTGGATGACGATGAAATAATTTCACCTTCATACCAGTCAAATATTTAGAGCCTTAAAAAATATTAACCCCATGATCCTAGTCATATGATCCAAAAAACAAGATACTATTGTCCTTTTTTTATGACTGTAAACTTTATAAGGGTCCTTGTCACATGGTCCTAAAAGGCATGACTGATTCTACCTAGTCACATGACTTTAAATTACTAGGAAAGGTCCTCCTAACACAACTTTAATCTGTGTGATGCCTTTGGAACTTTCCATTGATGATTCCACCCCTATAGTATCTGTTATCTACCACACTTTGTTTTAGAACTACATAAATCTTGATTCCCATTTTAGTGGGATACATAGTCTCTGGTTCAGCTACAAATTATTTTGAAATTTGGCCTTTCTTCCCTCCCCTCTCCTTGTGTAATCTCCTTGGAAATACCACTACATATTCCCATTGGAAAATACATCATCTGAAAAAAAATCTATAAATGAAGACATCACTATTACTTCATGAAATTCAAGATCAATATATCATTTGGTACACTCTTCATCTAATAGATATAATTTTCACTTTAATTTGGTATCACACTTCTAATAATATCCCACTTAAATAAAATTTCAAGGAACTCCTAGTATCTATTTAACAGTTAGGCAAAAAACCACAACTCTCACACTTTTTCAACAATAATATTCAGTGTTCTCCTCATCCCTTTCATTTACCCCAGTCTCACTGAGGCATGATGTTTCCTCCAAATTTCTTAGACAAACACCTTGGTTAACATGTCGACCATATTTTTTATTTAGAAAATATTTTGTAAGTACAACACTCTATCTTCCAGTATGTTCTAGTTGAAATGGTATTTCTAGTCCATATGTTTTTTCAACCAATGAAATACTAGATTCTAATACAAATGGATCATACTCTGATTATCAAATAATAATATTTCAAATTCCATACTCTTTTCTAGATCGTTGAAAAATATTATCAACCATACCATATCCTTTGATATTTATATCATGGAAATGAATCATATTATATTATAGACAAGGTAAAATTCTATTATATTTGTGACATCCAACTGATCATCATTCCTTTTTATATGAACTATAAACCTGTGGTGATTTTGAGGGTATTAGAATCCCTAGTGAAGTATGTATCAACATAATCTTATAATGGATTTTATATCACAATTTACAAGGTTGTATCTTCATATCCATTTATGTACTAGATGATCTATTTCACAGACTCCTAGAGTTCCCTTTCCATATTCTACATGAATCATATTAAAAATCCCACTATGAATGCAATGTCCACTTAAGTAAAAATCATCATATACATAAAAATCTCTATTACTGATGTAGATGGAAATTTTTTCATTTATTAATCCTTATATTCAATTTTAGGTGACTTATCCTTGGAAAATTTATAGTTTCTATCCAGTGGATCTAATTTCATCTTGTATCTGGTCATTAAAAATCTTTTGATGAACTAATTGATATAGTCCTTCTCTCTAGTATAAAGAACATATTAGCATGAGGTTATATCCATGAGTGGAATGTTTATATCTATAGGCACCCTGTATCCACTAGAAAATAATTTTCATTGTTATATATTCCCTATAGTCACAATCATATTGTACTTGTCTATAGGTTAATGAAAAAAATTTGTGTGGGAAGATGGAAAGAAGAGATTATTTCCATAAGAAAAGTATACTAATGGTTATATCTTTTCCTATATCCACATTCATAGAGGATCATGGCTATAAGACCTTTCAACCAACCCCAATAGTTTTTGTTATACTAGACCGTGGCTATAACTGCTTTTAGCTATCATCTATAACCACGGTCAAGTGTGAACATTGATGTATCCCCTAGAACCCGACACCTATAGGCATAATCATACTAGACTATATAAATAGGTCCTTTCACCTAAAACTTATATCCATGTGCATACTAGAAATTGGATATATGTTCTTACATCTAACCCCTATAGCTACAATCATGCCATACTATGGCTATAACCCCTTATACCTAACCCCTATAGGCATAGTCAAGTATGACCATGGCTATATACCCTTATAGTAGACTTCTATATCCATGGTCATACTAGACCATGGATATAGGTCCCTAAACCTAACACTTATATCTAGAGTCATACTAGACTATATCTATATCCCCTTTCACCCAATACCGATTTCCAGAGTCATACTAGACCATAACTATATGCCTTTGTACCCAACCCCTATAAGCATAATCCTATATGACTATGAATATAGGTAATGCACCAAACTTTATAAAAAATTATATAATAATTATTATATTATAAATTTAAAAACAATTATATACATATATATATTTTATACATTTAATATTAAAAACAATTATCTAGAGTAGTGGTGATGTGACTTTTGATTTTAGGAGGGCACGCAGAATTGAATCCCCAGACCTATAAATTTCATTATTTTTAGCACTCTATAGCTATATGAAGAGGATCCTAGATATAAGTTTGGGCTATATCCATATATATTTTTCCCATGGGAAAAACTATCTAGATACACCAACATCAGCTAATATCTATAGGTGACACATAGAGCAAGTGCCACATCAAAGTGGTTATAGCCAAGAGAAGTGACCATGGATATAGCCCTAATGCGGTATCTATAGATTTTATAGACACAAATGTGGTTCCCATGGTTATACTCAATAATCATGGATATTTGGACTATATACATGAACATGGCCCATGGATATGGCCAAATTTTAGACTTGTGTCTGAGATAGTACCAAAGCCCTAGATTTTTTATCCCACACAATCATTATTCCAAATATCTTCCAAGACACTCTGAGATCATTCATCTTGAACATTCTAGAAAAAATCCTACTTTAGCTTCCAAATTATATTATCATATAGTCTAGCTATAAAAGTTTCCTCCAAATTCCGGAGAAGAATGCTGAAACACCCTTTATCCCAAACCTTCTAATATAAATAATGGTTCTTATTTGACCAAGTGAATCCTTCATTCTCTATAAATGAATATAACTTTTGATTCCACTATGTGGGAACTTACTTTAATCCATAAAGATTTTTCTTAATCTTTCTCATCAAGTTATAGTTCACATTTTCCATGAAACTCATCAGTTTATTTAGATAAATCTCTTCCTCTGAATCAAAATAAAGGAAGAACATCTTTACATGAATCTATTATAAGTTCTTATTATGGTTCATATAAATGATTATAACTATCTAAATGGTAGATTTATTAGCTACGAGTGAGAAAAATTTTAGGAAATCATTTCACTCCAATTGAAACTCATTTACCACTAATAATTCCCTATGCCTTCTCTTTCCATATGATTTTTCCTTCAAATAGAACACCGAATTGTTCTTAAGTTCTCATTTCATTTGTGGTAGATTAGTCAAATCACTTTTTCTATTGGATTTCAATAAATAAATTTCATCTTGCATCACTGAATTCCACTTTTCAGAGACATTAATAGTGGTCGCCCCATTTGGGTTTTCCATTTCATCATCATATTTTGTAAGTAGGAAGTTTATGTCATCCCTAAACCTCTATATCAATTTATTAACTCTATAATATATCTATAATTCAGCTTTCAAAACTGATTTTCTTGGATATAAAAAATATTATTCACTAACTCTTGAATCCCTACTCTGATTCTTAGTAGTTATTAAATATTCTGGAACATCATCCACTGATCACACCACTTGAATTCTAGTGCTCCCATCAGAATCCACTAGAATCTATGATCTCCTGGAACTCTTATCTAGATCAACTTCAACTTTGATAATTGATTCCTTTCTCTCAACTTATTTTTCATCTATGTTTTGGTCCTTCTATAAAACCTTCTCATTAAATAAAATTTCATGGATCACAATGACCTATCACTTTTCATAATCCCACAACTAAATTCTAAAATATCCATTACCATAACCCATAAGGAATAATTCCTTGGATTTTACCTCGAGTTTGTCTATGTACTTAACATAAAAAAGGGTATCATAAATACATCCACATATTTTAAAGTGGACAACATCTTGTTATTTTCTAAACCATAGCTATTCTAAAACTTATTGTTCAATAGAAGCAGAAAAACTTTGGTTGATGAGGTATATTATTGTTTTCACTACTTTTACCAAAATTTCTTAGGGAATCGTTATTTATAAAAATATACTTCATTTTTTCAGTCAATGACTAGTTAATTACTTCTTCCAAACCATTTTGTTGTGTAATTTCATGCATAGTTCTATCTGGCATATTCCCCTTCTTCTAAAATGTAATTTAAATGTTTTATCTACTGTATTCACTATCATTTTCCAATCTTAATAATTTTAGATTCTAAACTATTTCCCTCTCCTTTATGTAATTATATTGAATAAAATATATAAATACATTAGACTTATGCTTAAGTAATTAAACCCATACTTTCCTCATAGAATCAACAATATATTTCACAAAGTAATGTGACCCATCATGATATTGAACCGAGTAAGATTCCCAAATATCTAAGTGAAAAAGTTCTATCTTCTATTATCTAGGATTATATATATTTTAGATGAAGGTCAACCTTTTATGATTACCCATCACCTAACTCTCATAACATTAAAACATAGTCTGATTGAGATTCGATATTCTTTTCACAATTAAAAAATTCATGTTATTCTCACTAAAATTTCAGAGCCTATGATGAAAAAACTCTAGGATATCAGATATTTAATTGCTGGAAATTAAAACTCTTTATAATCCTTTTTTCAGACATAGGTTCCCATTATTTACTCTTTGAGAAAAAACCATGGAACCTTAAGTCACTTTCCAAACTTCATACACAAATTTATTCCATTATCCTACCTAATAAAGATTATCAATAGAAATTAAGTTCTTCTGTAGCCCTATGATTTTCATTACATCTCTCAACAATAAGAAACTCCCATTATTCATTTTAACATTAGAATCTCCTTTCAAAAATTTCTCCAAAGCCCTGTTATCCATCAAATGTACTTTACCAAATTTTCTAGGAACATAATTTTTCATAAATCCTTACTCTAACAATGAGTGGAAAGATGCTCCTTAATTAATCACTAATGTCTCCACTGAAATTTTGACAATAAGAAATGAATTGTTTCAACCCTCAGTTATACTCACATTATTTTAACTTCTAGAAGTTGATTACCTTCCAAAATATTATTTGCTATCTATGTAGTTATTTTGGAGATTTCCTATTTTCCCACACTACTTGTATGTAGGACCTAGATAAGACGATTTTCCTTGGTTTCTCTCCCGTTACTTATTGTCCAACAATTTATTCTAATTTATTCGTTGGGGTGATCTCCCTTTCCTATTAGAATTGAGTGGACTTATAAAAAGTTCTTGAAATTCCATCCTTCAAATTTCTTCATTTAAGATCATGTTTCAGAAATAATCAAATACCAAATTGGTTTTCCCATAAGAATTACTCATTTTCATTACCATCACATACCATTACTCTAGTTTTGATGGAAGTAGTATAAGTTCTGATGCATTTTATTTGATCTCAACCTTTTTTGATTTGATATACTCTCAAATCATATTGAAGTCATTCATGTGATCTTAAACTAGTCTTACTTATGATAACCTCATGTCAAATGACTTACAAATAATAAATTATTTTATATTGATCTTTACAATAAACTTAGATGAATCCTTAGAATAGTCCACTAAACTAATCTGACCCACTAAGAAAGACCATTGTGATTTCCCATCAGAAAACACAACATCCGACCAAACTATCACCACTAAAGATCCTATTTTTTCTGCCTAAAATCCAATAAATATGTATCATACAACACATTATCTATCTGGTATATGTAATTGATACATGAATTTGTGTTCAAAAACCCAATAGTTTCTCCTTGGATCATTAAGTGATTACCCACCTTTGACTGTTGTTATTTCTCACATTTTTGAATTTCCCTATATTTTTGGGAATGTTTTCTTTTTATCTTGTTATTCCATTTTTTTAGTAACACACATTTGGATTTTTTTGATCATATCATTGAGTAGAGATTCTAAATCCATTTTTTAGATTTTATGATACTCTACATCGAAAGACATCTTGATAGAGGTGTTTTGATGGTGTTTCTTGACTTAAATCTGGTGGTGCTAGGTGATACAGTACTTTTCTTTTCTTTTTTATGGGTTTATGTAGAGACTCTATTCTAGTCATTTCCTTTTCTATACTTTCTCTATGATTTTTATTTTATTTACTATTATATGAAATTAAACTGTTTCATTTCCGAGTTATATTATTTATGAATTTCCATGATATATTTTATTCTTCATTTTTTTAGGATTATTCTACTATGTTCTATATGTATTTACAAGTACCTATAGATAATTAGAGTACTTTCTTGATTGCACAATATTAGCATTCAACTTAAGGTAACTTCCAACATCTTCTATATTTTTTTAGTTTTTTAGAGATGTTTAATTTTTATCATGTATAGTAGTTTTAGAATATCATTTAATTTATAGAAGCATGTGTTAATTTGATTCATGTTTAGGGGATAACATTTTGTCATACCCTATTATTATTTCAATTTTTTATTTTCATGCCCAAATTGATGATTTAGGTGGTTCAAATTCATTATGTTCCTAGATATTTAATTTTCAACTTGAAGATGTGTGACATTATTAAAAAATTAAATATTTTTTTAATTTGTTTCCAAAGTAAAGATTTGTGAAATTGGTATCCATTTTTTATAATTAATTAAATTATAGATTTAATATTATTTAAATCTAACTATTTAATTTTAAATTTAATTGAGTTTTTAAATTTTAGAATGATATCTATGACTTAGCTTATTATTTGATTGGTATCCTTGGATATTTCTTGGACCACCAATTTTTTTCTATTTCTTTTGAATTTCTTATTGGGATTGTTCCTTAGATCATCCATTCATATTTTTATGGTTTATTATGGTTGTTGATGACCCTAATTTAAGGTCCATGTTTTCCATATTCTGTTCTTATTTTTCTTGTGTATTTGGTTGATCTAGATGCACTTTTTTCTACCATATTTTTGTGTGAAAAATGTATTGGATGATACATTACCTTATATACATTGAGAGTCTTCCAATTCTTCTACACTATACATGCATCCCTCTACATTTACATCATCCCAATATATGGGTTTGAAGAGAAAGAATAAATGAACCCGATACTAGGAGAACTTGATAGAAACCCTACATTAGCTCTGAGAACCTTAAAAGATGTGGTTTATGAAAGAAATACTGATAACACGAATCCTAGAGAAAATGATGTCACGATCCTTGATATTCGCATTAAACCTAAAAGCTTTCATTAGAATAGATAACCAACAATTTATTTCTCTCGACAAATGATGTAAACCTTCTCACTTTGGATTTACGATTTATGCTTGTTGGTAAGTTTCCTAACCATAAACCATCTTTTACATTCTTAAGAAATGCTCTTAAAACCATTGGATTTTTGATTTTTCATCTCATTATTTTGAATTATTCAAACATTGTCTTTCAAATTTCCTCTGAGGATGATTATTATAGACTTTGGGTGAGGTGATCAGGGTTTTTAGGGGCTATTCTATGAGAGTTCTCAAATGGAACACTGATTTTGGCCCCTTTTCTTAGTTGCCCATTTTTCTTAATTGGAATGACTTCCCTATGCTAATGCTCCATTATTTAAATAGAAATACCTATTTTTGATTTCCATACTCATTGGAAATCTGATAAAACTGGATTCAATGATGAGGAGTCTCTCAAGACCATCAATTTCTAGAATTTGTGTTGAAATTGATGTCTCCAAGGATCTTAATTCCCAAATCTGGATTTAGAATATTGAGTGTGGTTTCTTCCAGGATGTTGTTTATGAAATACTACCGGATTACTATCACTCTTGACTTAATATTGTCTATGATTAGAAGTAATGTGATTATAAGATCACATTTTATGAGGCCAAGAAAGTCACTTGGGTTGAAAAATACAATTGGAAACCTGATATTGATGATATTAATGTTAGTCATATAGTTAATACAGGACCCTATGCTTCTAAAGGGAAGAAAAATGATGTGAACAAGGAGATTATGATTTACAATGATCAACCTTCTCAACCTACACACAATTATATTAAAATTCTAGGCTTTGTTGATTCTCTACCTAATTCCACAAATGCAGGTACTGTTCCTTCTCCCCTGGTGGAGGAGCAGGAGAAACACCTTGAATCACATGATACAAGAGATAAGGAGTAGGGTGAACTCTTTGATTCTAGTGAATCCTTGCTAGATTTTGATGATCAACCTAATCAAATTAAAGAAGCCTTCCTAAAATCAAGTTCTAGAAAAGGAAAAAAATGGTGGATGCTGATGGTTACATTACCCCAAATCCTAAAAAAATGAGGAAGCGTAGAGACTACTCTCACCTCAAAAGAACAATCATCACAAGATCTCTTGAAGCCACTAAGTAGGAGATTAAACCTCCAACACTCCCATATGTGGTTGATTAATAAATTACAATCTCTGGTTCAGATGAGGAAAATGATGATTCTGTGTACATAGATGCCTATTACAAAGATGAGGAGGTGGGGGAAGCAGTCAATGTCTAGATAGATGAACAAGATGTGATCACATTCCAGAAATATCAAGATGGTATCATTACTGCTGAGAAATACCTTGAAATAAGAAAATGTATGTTCATTAGGATGTTGGATGAACATCAAAGAAATCCAAATTTCAACTTCAAATCCATATCCGAAGAATGATTCTTCCTACTGCTCATAAGCTTTGTTTGTTTATTACGATGGATTCTTCTACACAGAGCTTTGTTTCCCATGAGTTCTTGTATTTTTTGAGATTCCTCCCTTTATAAAGGATCTACATCTTTTTGTCCTTGAATTGATTTCTTTGGGATTTTCCTAAATGATATGGTTTTTTCATATGCTTTTCTAGACCATTTCACAATCATTTCAGGTGCTGATCAATTTGATTAAAGTGAGCTTGTTAAAGATGTCAAAGCTGGTTAAGCCTTCTCCAATATAAAATTTAAATATTATTTATATAACTTTTAATAAAAAATAAATTTTATTTTTATAATTTTATATAAAAAATTATCAAATTTACATTATTCAAAATGTTTAATAGTTTATTTATATACATTAATTAAAAAATTTGTATATAATTAAAATAAATAAATATATTAATATTTTATTTAAAAAATTATATATTATATAAATGAGTATATTTATTTAAATATATATTTATATTAATATTAAATAATTTAAAATATATGTACGTGTATAACTATATGTATGTATGTGTATGTGTGTGTGTAGACGTGTATGTGTACATATGTTTGTTTGTGATGTATACATGTATGTGTGTGCGCAAGTCTATTTATTGATTTAATTTTATTTATTCTTTTTTAATATATCTACTTTTTTAGTATCTTCTCTATTTATTCATTTTTAATATATATTCATTTTTAATATAAATTTATTTTAATATATTCATCATGAATGTGTGTTTGTGTGTACTTAATTTCATTTCATTTAATTTAATTTGATCTAATTTAAGTATTAATATTTTTTTATAATTAATATAATTCATTTTTAATAATTTTGTTATTTATACCAAGATGGAACGAACCATTGGTTATAGACCATGGTCCCAAAATTTATAGAAACCAAAAAAAGCATAAGGTAAATGGGAAGAAGAGAAATGTAAGCTAGTGTCAAACCACAACCATAAAAAGATAAACAGACTTCTACTCATAAATCAGAATAATATTATTCATCTATGGGATTGGAAACCACCCCTACCTCTCAGATGAAAACCCTCCTCCAGGTTTTGGGTTATTTCTAAGTCCCATCATCCTCAGCCGAATCAATAATGTCATTCAGTGATGTGGGATCCTTAAGGGTCTGAGGATCCTATTCTCTATCCGAACATAAGATCTATGATAAAACCTTCAAATTAGAGTTACTCATTTCCTTTATAGTATCAGTACCTGTGGATTTTACTTCAACATCGATAAATAAATGAGAATTTACAAATTCCTCATAGAATACCACCCTACTATTATATCTTTTTAAGATGTCAAGAAGACTAAAACATTCTTTACCAGGGTCTAATTGATTCATAACAATTCCATGGATATAAATTGAAGACCCTTTAACCCTCTCCCAATCAGGGGTGTAAGCAACATGTTGAACCACTTCCTCAGGGGTTAGAGTAGAGTTATAGTAGAACTGATCAATACTACCAAAGCAACACTTTCTATCTTTCAAGGTCCCTTGTAAATCTAAAAGGTAGGTGAATCATCACTTTCTATTCCACCTTTTGGATACTAGCAAAAAGAAAATTCCTCTCTTGAAATAACTAACAATCAAAAGTATCTTGAATAGATTTCTCAAAATCTGGATAGTTGAGGTAATCCCATATGGACTCCAAAGAATTAACATTAGAATCATGAACCCATACTTGAGACTACCCCTTGTTTTAATGAGAACTCCCCTACACCCGATGAATACCCATCTCCTAAGAGAATCTCCCATGAGGCTGCATAGAAATGACCTTTATATTAGCTTCATATTTTCCAATATACACACCTATATGAGGACCAAGTCTACTATTTTTTGCTGGTGTGTAAAGGTTTATACCAAGTCCTTACTTCAGAGCCATGGAATATGAACTGATGTCATCTGGTCTAAGCTCCTGCACCACTAGAGATGAGATCCCATGGGATTACCTCTTTCAGCCTGTTTCATAAGATCCTTGTTCACGGATGAACCAGAAATCCTCCTATAGTATTTTTCCAAGTGACCTCATAGGCCACATTTATTGAAAAAAAAATCTACAATAGGTCTCTTTGAGATTCCCTTCTGAATTACATTCCTCACAAATATGATTAATATTTTTATATTTCACTCTAAGATTGATATCGTCATCATGAATTGAGAGAATTAACTGATCAATATTGGTTTCATAGATATTAATCTCCACCATAATCCTATAAATATGTCCAAATTGAACCATTTCGATCTCTTTATCAAGACAAATAGGGACACCAATAGATGTTTTGATGTCATGGAAAATTTCTGGGTTCCATAGAATCCAATTGAGCCTATAGAGTCGAATACCAACTTGTAAAAATGTATTCTTTACATTAGTGAGATTAAAACCCAACAACCAATCATAGACCTAAAAAAGACCTGGATTTAGATAGAGGGATCCAAGGATCCAAACATTTTATTTGAAATTCTCAAAAGAAAAAAGGCAGTGATAGATGACATGCCCTAGTGAAACATAATTCTAGTTGTAAAAACTCCAAATGGTAGATATTATACTTACATTGACTTTTTGGAACCACCTCTTTTCCCATTTGTGAAGTATAATCCTTGCAACTATTAAATTCTTATACATTTCCAATATTTCAAAGGTTACATTAGAGTTTTATTCTACATGGACAGTCACACCTGAGTTTTCATTTCCATCCTTTGTTTTGAATTATCATTTGGTTCTTAGTTTTTCTCTTGAGTTCCAGGTGTTCCAGATCTAAATTTGGTGTTTTGGGTGTTCTTGATTTAAATTTTGAGGTATGGATGTTTTGGTTGGTATTTGGTCTTGTTCAGTGCTAGTGTCAAGATATGGGGAGGAAATGGTTTAGTAGAGAGTTTTTGAAACCCTAGTTTCACTTCTCTATGGGGTGTGTTTGATGTATGGTTTATCCCCTTGAGTTAGAATATTTTTGGGGTGAAAAGGGTGATGTTTGGGGGATTTTCTCCAAATCACATGGTTAAGTAAGATTTTTAGTTTAACCATGCATCTAAAGTGTGCAAGTGTCAGATAGTTTGGTTGCATGTTTTAATTAACCATGCAATCTAAGTGTGCATCCCATGCGACACTAGATAGTGGGAAATCACATAGTTTGCATGTGGTTTGATAAACTATGTGATCTAACCATGCAACCCACTTAGGAAAGGTTATATTGTGGTTTTCTCCTTATTTTTAATTGGTGTTTCCTCCATTGGATGCCCACTCGAATTCCCCAGACCTAGATACCTACCATTGAGCATTTTATCTCCTCCAAGCTCATACAAGGTAATTTTGATGTGGTTTCTTGGTGATTCTTCACTAGGATTGAATGGTTAGGGATCCCTTTTCTTTCTCCATTGATTTTCTTCCATTTCCCCTTTCTCCTCTAGCCCTAATGGCTATGTTTGGTCAATTTTTATCCGTAGTGTGGTGTGAAATTTGGGGTTTTACCTTCTTAGGGTTCCTTGGGGATGTTCTTACTTTATAGAACCTTTATGGAGTCATTTTGGTTTGTTATTGTGGAAGCATATGTGATTTGAGGTAGTATCCCTTTGTATTTTCCCTTTAAATTCAAGAATACTTTTATTGGTTTATTTTTTTCACATTATGTGGATATCAATTAGTAATGTATTATTTTTAGAATTAATGTTTGATGTGAAATGAGGTGATTCATGCTTGATTTTAATTGTTTGAAATGGTTGTAGTGAGTTTTTCACACCAAGTGCTTTATGAAATTCCTAGTTGGATCTTTTAAATGAATTTTGGATTTGATGGGATGGCTTCAATTTCTTAAATGGGTTTCAAAATGTGTTTTTTAAGTGGCTTGTTTATGGTTCTCTAGGAAAAGTATTTAACATGTGATGGTTGTGCGAGGCCCTATTGGAACTTTAAAAATGGGTTCACTAGAAAAACACACCTCAGAATGGGTCCTTGTCTTGTTGGTTAACGAGAGATGGGAATGTCCTTGGTTTGGGACTTCCCTTGTGTAATCATGGTTTAAAGGCAAGGGACTATTCCTTGGGGTGGCCGGGGTGGTGTTGGTTTGTGTGAATTTTATGATGGCTTGTATGTATGGTTCGTTGCTTGGCTAGTTTAGCACGCACCCATGTGAACATGACATGGGAACCTAGAATAGCTATGAGGAATTATAATAATTCTTATTTCACAAGTTTAGATTATGAAATGGCTAGTTCCCTTTAGTATAGACTATCTGCTTTGGGGTTGTTACCCTAGGTCAGGCCAGGTAGGCAGCAATTGAGCATTTGGGAGTTATAATGTCATTGGGTAAGGCATTCCTTTGAGATGAGTCAGATGTAGAGTATGTTCAAGATTTTCCTATAAGTTCCTAGGTATTCCCATGTTTTCTACTGCACTATATTATCTCTAGTGGATGATTTAGATGTCTTTCCTGGTATGGTTTCTTGATCACCATTATCCCATTGCCCTCATTGTGTGATCATAATATATGATCATGGTTTATGGTGTTTTATTGGTAAAAATAGAATGTTTGGTTTTTTATAAAAGGGTTTCAAGAAATATTTTTTGAAAGAATAAATGTTTCCCCCTTTTCAATGGTATGATAAATGAATATTTACCATTTGGTTCCCTACCCCTTTTCCCCCAAGAACTTAATTATCCTCTATGAAAGGAAGCTTGTTTTAAATTATGAGGGAAATTGATTGTGATTTATTTTCATTAAAATGAAAAGTGTGGAAAACCAAGATTTATATAATATATTTTAAAGGTGAAATCGATGTTTATTTATTTAAAGTAAGTGCATTGAGAATAGATTTATTCGAACTTACCTACTGAGTTTTAATACTCACACCTATAGTTCTTTATTATATTTTAGTGTATGTTTCATGTTCAAGCTATGGTTTAATAACCTTGGGTGATGGTTGGTTATGGATGGGAGGGTGACCATCAGGGTCACATGGAGATGTTGTGGTTTTCGTGTTTAGATTTTCTTTTTTCTGTATATTTTTGTTGTCAAGTTGGTTTTATTTTTATTTTAAGTGTAAATAATGTTCCACTTGGTTGTTAAATTTATTTCATAATGCTACTTTTATTTGTTTATATTGGGTGAAATCATTCCCATCATCACTCTATTGATTCCCTTGTAACTTTTTTCCAACATAGGAGGATTGAGAATTCCTCTTTGTCCTTGTCATGGTCCATCTGAGGTGACTGGTTTGGGGTCGACTCGCGTTGTTTTGTGAAAAAATGGCATCTGTACAAGTCAGATCTTTAAAGGGCCCTATTTTTCAGAGTTCCCCTTTTTACTTGGGGATTTCAGTGTATATGGATTAGGACTGTAGGGACTCGTTAGGTAGGAATGGGAAGGAAGTCATGAACCCTTTTTCATTCTAATCCTCAGGTTTCCATTGGAAGTTCAGTTTTGTTGGTTTCCTTTGATTCTAATGGATTGTTGGGTTTGAGGAAATGAAAAGGGAGTTGGAATAATGGTCTCTTTAATATTACAGGTCCTATAAAGACTTGTGGAGCTAGGGACATGGTCCTAAAGGACTCCTCATGGTAGTGGAGTGATTGTTATATTGCCGCCAACCATATGGACAAGACACCCATCGACACTAGTTCCCCAAGTGAGTTGTTTTGGGTCTTCCTTGATTCTGATTTTTTTGAAAACTCCTATTTTTGAGTTGTGAAAATTTAAATTTAAAACGGTAATGATTTTATTTTGGAAAGTGGAAAATAGATTCTCATAATTTAATTTATAGAAGGCTTTAGAAAAGTGGGTTTTTGTAAAATTAATTTTTTGGGGTGAAACAGAAATGGTTCAACGATATTGGGTTTTTATAATAAAAATATGGAGCTTATTGAAATATTTTGTTTGTAAAATGGAAATTTATTTTTAAGAGTGTTTTATAATTCATTCTAAATAATAAGAAATGAGTTTCTAGTCAATGAATTCTTGATTAAAAGAGATTTTTTGAATTAATGGAATTATATTGAATGAGTTGAATTGGTTTTATTGTGATTTATATTTTTTCTCAATTTATCTTTCGAGTTTCGAGTAATTCAGATTTAAATTTGTAGTTTTGGGGTGTTTCCGCTTAGCACATAGTCAACACATGGTTTGGGAAAACCATACGACTTGCTATAGGTAACCATGTGATCTTTGGTTTGCTTCGGGTTGAGGGTGCACACCCCATGCATGGTTAGTGAAACCATTTTTAAATCATTCTGGAAGCCACTATCTTGGTATAGAACCATTCCGCTCAGTTGGTACACGGTTTCTAAATCATGCAGCCAAACCATTCCCACGTTGTCTAGTATGGGGTGCATAGTTGGAATATGGTTTGGTAAACCGTGTGTCCTAACCATGTATTGTTCCAAGGTGTCTTAAAGATATGAAAACTTATGTTGAATGTTCTATTTTGAAAGTGTAAGGGAAGTTGTGGTTGGCCTTTGGTATTATTGTGTTTTAGGAATGATGTTTCATATGTATTTTTTTGAGATTAATGATTCTTATTGATATATTGGTTTTAATTGAGTTCTTTTTTTCTTGTTTCTTAGTGTCTGTCCCCGCAAATATTTTATGTATACTTATGGGATAGATACGGGTGGTTCACTATTAGAAAACTTTCTAGTTGATCAACCCATAGACTACCTTCCTAAATTTTGGAAGTTTAATCCTCCTCTATTTTATGGATAATTGGATCCTCTCTAAGTGGAATAGTGGATGCAAATGATTGAGAGAAAATTTAGTTTCCTTGAGTTACTTGAGTCATTAAAGGTAAGGTTTTCTACCTTTATGCTCGAAGGTACAACCTGGAAATATTGGAAGTCAGTCTCTCAAAACAATCCTCAGGAAGATATTACCTAAGAGTTATTCAAGGCTTCATTTATCCAATAGTACTTTTCTGAGATGGAAAAGTTATGGTAGGGAATGGGGATGTACTATCTTTAGTAGGGTGATGGATCAGTTTTGAAACTTTATCATTTATTTGTAGATATATTTCCATATGATCTGGGGTATGTTGCAAATGATCCCTTTAAGTCTCTACATTTCGAGAATGGGATTCATCCTGACCTCTAGTGTAAGGTTTCTAAGTTCAAATTAACCTCTTTTTTCAATGTGGTGAGACAAGATATTCATATTGAAGCTGTGATATCATGAGTGAAAGAGATGGATAACCATACTCTAATCTCTAAAAGTGGTGAAGGGAGTTCCTGTGAAAATAATGGGAAGGATCTTGAAGATGATGATACTAGTTAAGAGGCCTTCAGATCTTTCATCAACCACTTCTGGTTGAAATATCCTGATGTGTAATCAGTGTGGTAAGCATGGTCATAAGAAGTCATATTTTCCAAGTGCATTTAATAGCTTCAATAATTGAGGTCACCTAGGTCACTTGGAATAGTTCTGTCAGGGTTTTTATAGGAAGCGTCATGGATCCATATGCAACTCTTTGAAAGATACCCCAGTCTATTTGTAGGAGTAGGTCACAATTTAGGCTCAGTTTCGTGTATCTCATTGTAATGTTTCTTTATTGTAATGGTTGTATCTGGTGTTATTTTGTGGTGTTTCATTCTATTTTAATTGAAAGAATAGATTTTTTCAACCCCTTGAGAACTTTTATTTCAATGGAAGCGTGTTTTGGAAAATTATGAACTGTGAGTTCTGATCAAGGATTTCCAGCTCCAAACTGTGAGGTAGTGGACACTTCAAACATCTGGGATCCAACCATGGGCCCTAGAGTGAAGTTGGCGTGTAGTCAACAATGCCAATAGTGTGAGGGTACTTGTTCTAGATTTTGTTGTCAGTTCAGGATTAGGGATAGGTTAAGGTCCTTTGTTATGACTCTTGTTCCCCCCTTATGTTGGGGGTTTGTTGATCTGTGCATGGGTAAAGTTTCTAAGTTGGCTCGTGTCGGGTTTCCCATGTTGGTCATCTCATAAATGGTGGGGAGACCCACTGTGGGTCTCATTGATATTTCCCCGATGATAAATTGGGGCTACTTGTTTTCTAATGGGGTGAGTCCATTCGGGCTTACCCGCATTGATAATCTGGTATAGCCTATGGGGTAGCTCATCAATGGGTAGTTTTTTAGGGTTGTTGGTTCCAAGTCTTTCCTTAAAATTTAATGTTGGGATTTTGGATTAATCCCAACATATTTGTTTGAAATATGTTGTAGAATTCCTCGTTAGAGATTTTTGTAATTTTTTTGAGAAGTGGTTTTGGTTTGTTAATTAATTTTGGGAAGAAGTGTGTGTTTCTTCTTGGTGTTTTTCAATGTGTTCTTGAATTTGAGGATTTGACTCAGGCGATTGTGTGAACTTTTATCTTTGATCAATCAATTTGAAATTCTGTGGATTTCTGGAAACAAAAAGTGTAATGATGGGGAGAATTGTCACACCTGGGTTTTTATTTCCATCATCTAATTCGAATTATGTTTTGGTTCTTAGTTTTTTCTCATGTTTATGGTGTTCTGGATCTAAATTTGGTTTTTTTGGTGTTCTTGATTTAAATTTTTAGTCAAGGTAGTTTTGGGTGGTATTTGGCCTTATTCATTGTTAGTGTAAAGGTATGGGGAGGAAATGGTTTGGTGGAGAGTTTGTGAAACCTATAGTGTCACATCTCTATGGGGTGTGTTTGATGGATGGTTTATCTCCTTGAGATAGAAGATTTTGGGGGTGAAAAGGGTGATGTTGGGGGGATTTTCTCCAGGTCACACGATTAATGTGTAGGGTTAGTTTAACCATATATCCAAAGTGTGAAAGGGTCTCATGGTTTGGTCACACAGTTTAACTAACCATACAGCCTAAGTGTACAGCCTGTGGAGCACTAGACAGTGGAAAATCACACAGTTTGTGCGTGATTTGTTAAATCATGCAAGCTAACCATGAAACCCACTCGAGAAAGGTTATTTTGGGGGTTTTTACTTCTTTTTAATTGGGGTTTCCTCCCATGGACACCTCATTTGAACTCCCCCAACCTAGGCACCTCCCATGGAGAATTTTGGCTCCTCCAAGCTCCTCAAAGGTTATTTTGTTGTGGTTTCTTGGTGATTCTTCACACGAATCGAAAGGTTAGGGATCCCTTATCTTTCTCCATTTCTTTTCTTCCATTTACCCTTTCTCCTATAACCCTAGTGGACATGTAAGTATGATTTTCAAACCTAGGGTGGTGCGAAATTGGGGAGTTTTCCTTATTAGGGTTCCTTGGGGATGTTCTTTCTTCCTAGAACATTTGTGGAGTCATTTCTGTTGGGCATCATTGAAGTGAATGTGATTTGAGTTAGGATCCCTTTTCATTTCCCCTTTAAATTCAATAATACATAGATTTATTGATTGTTTCAGCTTCCATGGATATTAATTAGTTATGGATGATTTTTAGAATTAATGTTTGATGTAAAATGAGGTGATTTCTGCTTGATTTTAATTTTTTGAAATGGTTGTATTAGTTTTTTCACAGAAGTTCTTGACAAAATGTTCGGTTGGCTCTTGTAAATGCCTTTTGGATTTGAAGTGATGGTTTGGGTTTCTTAAATGGGTTTCCAAATGTGCTTTTGTTTTTCAAATTGTCTTGTTTGTGTTTCTTTAATAAAAGAGCTTAACTAGTGATGGTTGTGTGAGGCTCGGTTGGCACATTAAAAATGGTTTCATCAAGAAACCATCCTTGGAAATGGTCCTCGCCTTGTTGGTTGATGATAGATGGGAATGTATCTAGTTTGGGACTTCCCTTGTGTAATGATTTTTTAAAGGTAAGGGAAAATTCTTTTGGGTGGATTGGGTGGTGCTGGTTTTTGTGACTTCGGTGATGGATTGTATGTATGGTTTGTTTCTTGGCAAGTTTGGCATGCCCCCTTGTGAACATGAAATGGGAACATAGTAGAGCTACAAGGACTACTAAGAACACATGTTGCACTAGTTTAGATTATGCACTTGCTAGTGGCCCTTAGTATGGAATATTTGCTTTGGGTTGTGCTCCTAGGGCATGCCAGGTAGGGTGAGATTGAGAATTTGGGCATTATGATGTTAATGGGTATGGCATGGATACAGGGTGAGTCAGATTTATAGTATGTTCTAGATTTTACTCTAAGTTCCTAGGTATTCTCATGTTTTCTCCAACCCTAGATTATCTTCAGTTGATGATTTAAATATATTTCCTGGTATGGTTGCTTGATCACCACTAGCCCATTACCCTCTTTGTGTGATCATAATCTATGTTCATGGTTTATGGTGTTTTCTTGGTAAAAATAGAATGTGTGGTTTTTCATAAAAAGTTTTCAAGAAAGATGTTTTGAAAGAATAAAAGGTTTCCCTATTTTCACTTGTATGATAAATGAACTTTTTCCATTTGGTTCCCTTCTCCTTTTCCCCTAAGAACAATATTCTCCTCTATGAAAGGAATCTTGTTTTAAATTACGAGGGCAATGGATTGTGATTTGTTGTCTTTAAAATGAAAAGTTTGTAAAACCTAGATTTATATATTGTATTTCAAACCTGAAATCAATGTTTATTTATTTAAAGGAATTTCATTTTGAATAGATTTATTTGGGCTTACCTACTAAGATTGAATACTCACATCTATGGTTATTTCTTGTTTTTAGTTTATGTTTCAAGTTCCATCTCTGGTTTGATCACCTTGGGTGATGGTTGTTTATAGACGGGAGGGTGAACCTAGGGTTCACATGGAGATATTGTGGTTTTCAGGTTTAGTTTTGGGTTTTTCTACATAGTTCTGTTGTATAGTTGGTTGTATTTTCATTTTATGTGTAAATGATGTTCAGCTTGGAAATTACACTTATTTCAAGATACTCCTTTATCGTTTTGATGCTTTTATTGATTTATATTGGAAAAAATTGTCCTCATTGTCACTCTGTTGATTCCCTTGGTGCTTTTCACCAGTCTAGGAGGATCCATAACACCTCTCGGGCCTTGATGTGGGCCAGCTTGGGTAACTAGTTTAGGGTCGACTCAGGTTGGTTCATGACATGGACTATCGAACCCTTTCTAAAAATCCTCCCCATGATTGAATATCGGTAAGATGTGAAAAGTCAAGAGCCAAACTTAGATTCATTTCCCATGTTCGTATCCCAATCTCCTTCCACAAGTGTGTCTCTATTACAAGGTCAATTAATCTAACTTCCTCTAGCAAGTAGTTGCTCCAGATCAAACATTGAGTTGCAAGGAAAATCCATCATGCGATGTAGGGTTTAGTCGCTATCAGAATCGCCGCCATGGGAGCTCCCATGGAACCCATAAAAACCCATCTTCTTCTATATTTTTGTTATTTATATAATTAATGTCATATATTTATTCATTTTATTGATTTTTTTATGTTCCTATAGTTTAGGTAAATATTAGGAAATTGCTTTTAAATTTTTTTGTATTTTTTTGTAATTTTTTGTAATATATATAATTTTATTTATTCATTTATTATTAAATATTCATTAATAATGTTAAAAATAAATTTAATCACTTTTAAATATGTAATTATATATATATTTACTATACATGTAATATTTTCAATTTGTTTTTAATTTATATAATTAATCTATTCAAATGATTTTTTTAATAATTTTGTGATTTAAATTGTTAATTATGAAATTATAAATATGTATAAGTTTTTTAAAAAATATTTATCAAATTATAAATAAATAAATATATTTTAAATAATTGAAAAATTATAATAAATATATTTAAATAATAAATTTTTTATTATTTTTATAACTATATATATTTATATATTCATACATATATATAATTATATAAATATATTTATAATTATATAAAAATATTTATAAAAATATTTATTTATAATTACAGTTATAAATATATAAATATATTTATTTATTTAAATAATTAAAAGAATTTAATAAATATATTTACTATATTTATATTTATATATATGTATATATTAATATATATAGTCATAACGACTCAACCTTGGGTTCAGAAACCCAAAACCATGGCTCCAAATTTTATTGAAAAAGAATAGAAAAAAACCGAGTTTGGAGGAAATGTTTACATGTGATACACCACAGCAAGACAAGAATGATTAGAAAAAAATATGCAAATTAAAACCCTGAGATTAACTCTTCCTGGACCGACCCTGAATCCGAGATCCTCCCTGATTAGCCAGGTGATAGCCTCTTCTCCATTGTTCCATCTTCGGAAAATTTAATTCATCATCCGTCATTAGATCTTACATAGTGGGAGAGGCAGTTACTTCATTAAGATCTTCTTAATGTACATCTTTGATGTCATGCACAACCTCATTAGAGGTTAAAATATCATCCTGGGTAGCATCTCCATGAGTAACTTCTTCACATGCAGCATTAAAGTCATGCACAACCTCCATAGCGGGTGATAAATCATCCTGGGTAGCTTCTTTATTAGAAGTTGCTCCTTGTGCATATTTGGAGCCATGCATAGCCATAGTAGAGGGTGATATAGAAACCTAGATAGGTTAGTCCAGCTCCTTTGGTGACTGCGATCCATCAACACAAGCAGGTTTTGAAGAAAAACTCTTTTGATTACTCAATCTTGCACTCTTAAGACCTTCAAGAATAAGAAAATCAAACTCCAGATAGTTAATCGACTCTAACGTGAAAGAAAAATTAATAGATGGATTATCTTGTCCTAGAAAAACATCCTTTGTGATAGAAACCTCCGAAGATAACCCCCCTTGATCATCAACAATTGGAGGATACTATGTGATGTCTTGGAAAACTCCAGGACTAGCCAAAACATCTTTACAAGTACCAACACCTTCCAAATTATCAAGGGGGATCCTTTCACAGTAGGGACACCACCTTGCTGGCCAGTGGCAGAAAAAATGAGCATACCTTCACCCCCTTTAACCTTCTACTGATCACCAATCTGCTCAAATGTTGCAGATCCATCCATTATTGCACCAGCCTGCACCTGTTGGGCATCAACTTATACATTGGACGCAACTCCAACATGAACATTGTCCACCATTGAAGGCGCTAATTCCATCCGTACATCCACCTTGGCCATATGCTCCTCATCATGATGGGCAGAGGTAAAATATGGAAAGGCCCTCGGTTTCTTCAGTTTCTCCAACTGAAATCCACTAGCATAAAAAACCTTTATCTTACCCTTCCTACACAACAAAGCCAATGTAACATGATCCATCACATGATTGACTTCATCCTGGATAACAAACTCATACTCAGATTAATTCTCACCCTCCTCAGCAACCAAATCAGCCCAAGGTCTCTTCTCCAAACCCCTAGAGAAACCAGTGGTAGCCTACTGTAAGGATCCACCATTAGAGAGCAGAGAAACAACACCAACTGGATGCTTAGACAAGTCTTGCAATGGAACTTCTAACAATATAGTAGGAGCCTTTGACATGCCTTGATTGATAGCTTCAATAGAGGAATAACCAACATGAGGGCCCTTCCTCAAGAAAACTTGCTTACTACCACTAGGATCATCATTAGATTGTTTCCTCCTGCACTGATCAGAGGCATGTACCATATTAATATATATATAACTATATAAATATATATAATCATATATATATATATATATAATTATTTAAAAAAAAATTCAATATATTTATTTTAAATTAAAATTATAAATAAAAAAAATATATATTTAAATAATTATAAAATTTTAGCAAATATATTAAATTAATAAATATACTTATATATTAATAAATATTTATATAATTAAATAATTAAATAAATATGTTATTATATATAATTGTATACAAATATTTATAATTATATCAAATATTTTTTAATAAATTTAATTTTATTTATAATTATATTTATTTATTTAAATAATTATAAAATTATAATAAATATATCTAAATTATAAATATTTTTATTTTATTTATAATTATAAATATTTATATATTAATAAATAAATATATATATATATATATATATATATTTTGTATATGATTATTAAAATATATATTATTATATATATGTGTATAAATATATAAATATACGAAATTTGTCCGAATACAAGTTGGAAAGCAAACCCGTACCCATCAAATTTATTAGAAAAAAGTAAATGACAACAAAATAGTGGATGGGGATAGAAAAACATTATTTCCCTCCATTCAAGGGAAAAGAAGTATGCATCAAATGGATTAGGGTGATCCTCATAGTCATATTTTGAGTAATCGACATCATCGGTGGTTTCCCACTTAGACTCTGAATTTGATTGAAGATCAAAGAGTATTTCTCCATGAGATTTTTTTTCTCTAGAGTTAACTGATTCTGAGTATCCTTGGTAGAAGACCTGGTAGACATAGTTCGTCCACGCACACGTGCTGCAACCCAATCATCTCGTCAATAACCATTTAGATGACAACCTCATCTTCAGGATTTAGGTTATTGCCAAGTCCCTTCCACTTTCTCCAATGAAGGATCCTCCTTATCAGTGATGTCAATACCCACAGAAGAATAAAGTGTACACTCCTACCATGTCATCATATTTTGGGAGTCAAACACTTCAAAAGTGTTTAAGGTACGCACCTACATGTCAGCCACACTCTATTCAAAATGAGATTTTTATTTCCTGTAAGTGACTCTTTGAAAGACTTCATTCTTCACATGTTTCTTCCCTTTAGATGAATTAATATTAGAATCTTCCCATTTAATACAGGGTAGTCAAAATCCAATATATTTTTGACGCTTCTGTTTCTTGAAGAAAGCCTTTTATACTACAAAATGCTCATCAACTACAGCTTGAGTTTCAACCTCTTTGACATCTTTATTAGTCAAGTAATTCCTCTCCATGCTCTTGTCCTAACATGGGTTAGCATTCCTTTGGTTGGAATCCAGTTCCTCTATTACAATCTCATCCAAAGACTGATTGTACAGAGGAGAAAGATCAGGGGCAATCAAAGTTGTATGCTTCGATATATTACTTCTATCTGAACTAATTATCCTTATTGCTCTCCATGTTATGGAGAGGCACCCATCGTGGTCCTCTCCACGATATTATCATCATTAGGATTTGTACCAATGCTCAAATGATGGGAAGGATCCTTCATAGGATACGACTTCTTATTATAGTGGCCTTAATCATGCCTGCAAGTTGAATATAAGGAGCAAGAGACATTTCTTCTACAGCTCGAGTGATCATGACCAACAATTCTGCACTCTGAACAGAACAACAGTTCTTTTCATAAACATCATTCAGTTCAAACACATCAAATTTAGTGGAAATAAAAAATTTATCCACCACAGTGGAGCCAAGATCAACCTCAACCAAAAAATTGAGCATAGTTCCCAAACCATGCGAGCTCAATTTCCTTGTCCAGCCTAATCAGAACTCCAATCGAAAGAACAATGTTACACAATATTTTTTGATGCCAATGCCTCTAGTTTAAGCAAAATATTTTTACCCAAACTTGAACAGATGAATTGCATACCTCCAGTGTCTTAAAGGTATAACCCATTCATGAATGTGTAGGACACCAAGCTTGAGAGATTTATCCAAGCCCCCATGCACACTACTTTAAATCAAATGTGTGAAAGAGGATATGGAAAAATCATCATCCCAATGAAATGAACCTATAGTTGTAAAAACCCAAAATCATAGATAACCATGCAATAAGGTCTTCCACCTATATCATCCCAGATCCTCTATGTAGAATTAACCTCGAAATATTCAAGGGATTACCTAAAATAAGATGCTCTGAAATTGCATCTGCATCAACTTTAACGCGTGCGACACTCCCCTTTTGATAAATTAAACTAGTCACACACTCTTTATAGAGAGATAATTTGCTTGTGATAATAGAGTTATCCATCTTGGACATTCCCAAATAAACTTTGATGAATTTCAATTTAAAAATTCCAAACCCATGAGAATCAAAACACATCTGATATAGGTAGGATCCAGACGAAGAAAAGACAAATTGTGTCAGCATAATCGAATAACGTGATCAGAGTCTGAAACAACCTTTCTGAGCCAAGACACGTTGCTACAAAACTGGGTTTATCCTGCACCAGGGTTAAAAAAACTACCTAAAAGAACTGTTAAAGTCCCTCTTTTTCAGAAATAGAAAAAGAACTATTAATGGGGGTCCTTTATCAGTGCTTGTAAAAAACCACTGATAAAGGTATCCCTTTAATCAGTGCTAGAAAAAAAGCACTGATAAATGGTGTTCCTTTATCAGTACTTTTTTCTAGCACTGATAAAGGGTTTATTTCATAAAAAAATCATTTAAAGTAATATGTCAATAGATAAATATATTTATTTTAAAATAAATATAATATATATTTTTTAAATATGTTTTAGACAAGGTTAAATAGGCGTTTACACTTAATATATGAGTTATTTAGTTAAAATGGCTTATAAAATAATTAAAAAATATTATTAATTAATAATTTTCTAATTATTATCAAGTAATAGTTGGATGACATAAAAATTAAATGAATTTACGAATGGTCTAAGATAAGTTGAAAACATGACTTGAACTTCAAACGAACATAACTTTTGATTCGAGTGTCCATTTGGGGTCTACTGCATATCAAATTGAAGTTTGCGATGATCTATACACCCCTAGTGACTAGTGGAACCCCCGATCACCTTTTTTGAGACCAAAAAAGGCTCATAAGGCCTCTAAAATTGAGGTTTTAGTGAGGGTATCCCAATTTTTTTAACATTCGATGAAATTTCAACATCATTTACTGGGGCCTTATTGTATTTTTTCAGTGGGTACTAAATTTATTCTCAAGGATTACCCTTGTATTAATATTATGGTTTTGAATTTTTATCATTTTTCATAATGTTGTTTTATTTATATTTAATTAAAGGCATATTTTATTATATTTACTTATAATAAATCACTTGTGTAAATACATATATCAACATATTTCTGTAGAAATATATTTTTAAATATATAAACTAAATATTTATTATTCATTTTAGTTAAAGTAAAAAATTATCCATTTTATTTACCTTATACAAATGCACTAATATTTGTATATATATACACACACACTTGTACAAGTAATGTTTATATATCAACATGTCTGTTTCAATAAAAAATATATATATATATACATATACATATACATATATTATGTGAATATATACCTATATGTGTATTAATAGAACAATACATATTTATATTATATTCTAGTATATGTAAATGAATATAATATATAATATATTAAAATAAATATAAGTATATATATCACACACACATATATATTTTATAAATGTATTTAAAAATAATTATATAAATATATGAAAAGAAATATATATATGTAAATATATATATATATATATATATATATATATCATTAAACAGACAACAAAACAACATGGTGTAGTGGTAATGACATTTTATCTTCAAAGTAAAGGTGCAGGGTTCAAATCTAGGCATGTGCAAGAGGCTAGAAATTCAGAAAGCGTTGTTAAAGGGGTGGTGGGGTGAAAAGCATTGATAAAGGATAATGGGTTTAGGTGCTCATAGAGGTCTGAAATAATATAATTTTACCCCCTTTAATAGTGCATTTTGTGTGTGTTGTTAAAGACTACCCTATAACGACACTTGTGTGGGCATCAACACTTTGGGTATGAACCTTGGCTCAAATATGATCCATAACCATTAACTGGGACCTTTCTTGATCCTTGGGAATGACCATCACCTCCTATGACTCCTATAGTGAACCATCATTCCCTCTCAGCGTACCACCAATAGCAAGATGGTCAGCTGCTAACTCTGGACTCTCTAGATCAACAACAGCCAATGCATAAATATTCTTGTCAGGCATCCTCAACATATCAGACTGGTCAACTTGCTTTGAAGGGGAAACATAAACCAGTGCTCTTTCTAGATCACTTTCCACCCCCATCATGAAAGAAATCCTAAGAGAGAGGGTGGAAGGACACCCAAACATCCTTGGAGTTTATTGTGGTTTCACCCGAAAAACAGACTTTCCCATGTTGTTACCAGCATTCAAGAATTCATCTCCAACTACATCAGCAATTTCTATCTCATACTCAATATCATATGATAGATATTTCCCCTTTTATCAATTATTTTTTAGCGATATTAAAAGTACCTCCTATATGAGCACTTTTTTAGAAGCGCTAATAAGGACCCCCCCCCCTTTATCAACACTTTTTTACTAGCGCTAATAAAATTTATATTTCAAAAAAATCAAGTCACTAAAAATAATATATTAATATATAAATATATTTATATTGATATAAATATAATATATATATTTAAATATGTTTTAGATAAGGCTAAATAGGCATTTACACTTAATATATAAGAAATTTAGTGAAAATGAATTATAAAATATTTTTAAAAATATTTTTCTAATTATTATGGTGTAATAATCATTTAATAACAATTTGAAGATAAAAAAAATAAAAAAATCAATAAAATATCTAAAATAAGTTGAAAATGTAACTCAAAATTCAAATCATCGTAACTTTTGAACTGGTTTGAGATCTATCACATATCAAAAGAAACTTGTGACAAACTCTATACCCTAATAATAGGAGGGAAACCTTGATCACCTTTTTTGAGATAAAAAAAGGCCGAGAAGGCCTCCAAAACAGATTTTTTTTGTTAGGGTACCCCAATTTTTTAACATTTATTGAAATTTAAACCTCGTTTAAGGGGGGAATACTTATCATTTTTTGGAAGAGACTCAATTTATTTTCAAGGCTTACACTCATATATATGTTATTACATTCAAATTTTTTCATTTCTAATAATGTACTGTTATTTATAATTAAGTATATACACATATATACATATTTGTATATATTTACACATTAAAATTAAATTTTATAGATAAATATGTAAAAATATTTACATATAAAATATCTTTAAAAATATATAATCCATATCTAAATAAAAAATAATATCCATTTTTTTATATAAAAAACATGAATATTTATATACAAATATAATATGTGTGTGTGTGTCTATATTGAAAAAATGATATATATTATCTATATATTTCAATATATATATATATATTAAAATATAATATATTTAAATAAATAAAAATATGTATAATTATATTTATAGACACACATACATATAATATAAATATGTATGTATGTATTTATTTATAAACTCACACAAAAAACATATTTTATAACTGTATTTAAAAATTATCATATAAATGTATATTAATATACGAATAAATATATGGATAAAATAATATAACTATATATATATATATAAATAAATGGATATATAATAAAATGGAGAACAAAACAACATGGAGAAGTGGTAAGGGTCCAGACATGTAAGGGAGAGGTCTCAAGTTTGAATCCAAGGGGGGAAGGGGCACACAAGTGGGTGAAGGGTGTGCGTAACGATATAAAAGGGGGATTATAGTGCGGATAAAAGGGACCTATGATTTTTTTTTAAAAAAATTAAGATTAAAAAATATAATTTTGACTTTTATTTGCGCTTTTATTTTAGCATAGATAAAAGGGTATTTATCAGTGCTTTTGTTAGCACTGATAAAAGGGTACCCCTTTTAACGAAATTTAGATTAACAGTGGGTTTTTAGCATTGTTGATGAATTTTTATAGCACTGTTAAAAGTCGTTTCTATAGTAGTTTTACATTCCTCTCCTCCAAGAAGCTCACCCATATCCTCCTTCCAGGTGTTTCAACAGCAACCCCCCTATGTCACCCCTCCCATCCTCTCTAGTGAGACCACGCCACATCACCTCCATCATCTACTAGACACCCGCAGATGCTAGTGGCCTCTCCTCATCTCTGCTGCAACTCTCCAGTGGCGCACACGAAGCATCCAAACCCCTGTCGCTGACATCTTCTCTTGTACATAACAACAACCGCGTTACCAGACCTGATCGAAAACCTACCATCGTCATTTCCTCCTCTCTACTCCCAGAACTTGTATGGAATCAGTTGCTTATGTCTTAGAATTTGGTGACATTCAGTGTGCATTTTTGTTATGGTTCACAGAAATTGGTAATGCACATGGTCATTCATTTTCCCATTATGGTGATCAGTATACTGATGGTTATTATTTTATGATCACTGACAGTGGATTACGCTGATCATTGCATTAACACATAGACAATGAATTATATTTATTTTTTTTATGTGTTGTGTTTGCATGATGGGTGACAAAATTCTATAGTGTCAGAGTTGTGGAAAACGTGAAGATATTTGCATGAATTATTTTGTTTTCATATTTTATTGTCAATTAATTAATATTAATTAAATGTTTATTTAATTAATTATATATTCATTTGAATTAATATTTATTAGGAGTTTACAGACATGATTTTGTGTATGTTTATCTTATACCTAATAAGTAATCACACATGGGGGATCATTGGAGTATTTATTTGTTTGGAAGTAAATCATTGATAAAACACTATTTTGTTGAATATTTTATTGATAATAAATGAAATAATTTCATCACATTGTGTTAAATATGTTTATTTATAAAATATTTGGGATTTGATCATTCATTTGAAAATTTGGTGAAAATTCCAATTTTTCCCTTTATAGTGCACTGTAGCATTTCAAAGATAAATATTTTTATATTTATTATTTAAACTTGAATTTTTTTAACAGTGTTACTAAATTAATTTTCTACAACTTTTATTAAGGACACTAGATCAAAATAATGCATTTTGATGGAGTAATTGGGCTATAGATGCAAAGGTGGGCTGGAAACGCCAGAATGGAGAATATTCTGTATTTCGGCCATAACTCCTTAATCTGGGCCTATATTGAGCCCAAATTTGGAGAGGAGATAGAGAACCCATATCTTCACATTTGATGCTTCTGGAATTCTAGACAATTCATGCGTTTTGTGGTCAAATGGGCGGTGCAAGTTGGCATAAAATATTTGGCCAAGATTACCCATTCACACTTGAAACCACTTTGAACCTAGCCTCCCCACCACTCTATTAATTGGTGTTTTTCTCATTTGGTGGGATTGGGACGTGAATTAAGAGATTGGAGGTAGAGAATAATTGGTTTCACCCAAATTCTCTAACCATTGTAAGAGGGGTAGCTCTTGAAGCAAGGATCCCCTCATCGAAGCCTCCTTCTCTTCTTCATTTTTTAATGTTTTCATTTGTGTAATAAACTTCTTTGATCTTATTTTATTCCTAATATTTTCTTATATTTTGTTTAAATTTATTCTTCTCTTAATCTTCCTAATTGGGTTGGAATTCTTGAGTAGAAGCGTTATTGGGTTATACCCATTATAAACCATTGCTCATGCAAAATGCTTCTACGATGATTACGCCACCCATGGAAGAGTAGTTATTTTTAGTAATCGATCGACCTATATCCTTCTTCATTAATTTATTTTGAATAAATGAGATAATGTAATTCACATATTATGATCTATTAATTGAGTTTTTAATTTAAATGAAACTAAGCAAGCAATTGAATAGTTAACACAAAACACACAAGGTCGGGAATTGTGTGAACTGTGAGAGCGCAACCGTAACCGGTAATTCAAAACCACATGGGATCAATTTGTAGAGTTAAAATACAATCCCTAAACTCAATTAATCCTCATTTATAGAGTGTTTATGTGCCTTAATTTACCACTAACCACAAGCTAATCTTAGAACATCAATCAAAGTAGGGTGTTGCGATTGCATGTTCTGAAATTAGCCTAAGGTTAAATTCACTTCATCTTCTTGATAAAGTTAATTCTCATAGGGTTCGGGATTTAAAAAATTAAGGGATTATAATTAATTGAATATTAATTTAAATTATAATGATTAATAAATTATTGAAGAGGTATAGTTAGATCGATTACATCTTTTAAAATATTTTCAAAAAAAAATCTTCTTGTTGTGTCTTTTTAATCAAACTTCATTTCAAAATTAAAAACAAAAAAATGAAATCTTCTTCCAGAAAACTTCTTCAAGTTTTATAAACTTCAAAAAAACCCCATCCTTTCTAGTAGTGTTTTTGTTTTATTTTATTTTTGGAATACCTCTAGAAAGTTGTTTTAAATCTACTTCCTCCTTTGAGAGACGACCTTGGTCAGCCACTCTGTTGCACCTAAGTACCCTTAAATCACACTAATCATTTGAGGGTGCCCACGACAACGCTCTTTCAACCGTGCATGTGAAGGAATCATAAATTTCACACAAGTAAATTCTGAAAAAAGTAATATATTAATTGAAAAATTAATATTTTATGCATGTTCCCCTTTAAACTTGCATTAGTGATACCTAATAAGTGATCTCATAGAAGAAAACCCAACACATATACATATTTCAACTTTTTGAGAAATGAGTTGTGGTATTTCACTAAATGGTTGAATATTTATGTGATTCACAAATTATTCATTAAATCAAAGAACGAAATGACGGATTGTTAGTGTAAAATTTAGAATATTTTCTAACATCGTATAATGATACCTGATAGTATTTTGATTAAATTTGGAATTGGTGATAATTGAATGGATAAATATTCAAATTAGAGATTTAAATAATTGATATTTCATGCATCTGAATGGATGTGACAATTTTTACACTTCCATATCTGCATGTTTTTTCTATAGATTAATTTTTTTTCCTTGGATAGTTATAGTTAATATAAAAAGTCATTTTTAAAAGTTTTTTAGATTTTATAATTTTTAGTTGTTAATCACTTAAAATTTATTTTCCTGAAATTTTAATATAAGGATATTTCTAGTGGCGCCTTCTTGGAATCCAAAAGACCTAGGATCAATTTCAGGTGGGCGGATTTCTTTGTTACTACAGCAGTATTGTAGTAGGTACTGTACGATATTGTAGGTGCTAGAAATATTCATCTGAATTGGGATTTCGGGCCACAGGGTTGGGCCTATGGGTTTTTGGGTCTTCATGCCACCAATGACCTTTGGGCAATAGAGCCTTCGGGCCATAGGGCATTCGGGTCATAGAGACCAATAAGCAGTCTGAGCAGACCACACACGAGTAGAGCCAGAAGGGGATTCAGAGCAAAGTATCATCCACTAGAGTAGAGCTAACCGTATTGGAAGAATGAGAGGGTATGAAAAATACCATTAAGTGGGGGCCACTTCTATATTTGGGAATCATCAACGAGAGGTTTTTTTAGCAACAAATCATGTGGGTCTTTCCTTCGTGGGAAACCAATCATAGATGAGCAGTAGGCGGTGAGACGTTTATTCAAGGGGAGATGAACTACCCACCAACCCTTGGTAGTGTTTGATTTATTTTTTCTATAAAATGGGATGAAAGTCCCAAGATCTATAAGTGTTGTATTTGTGTGATCCTCTAAGTTTTATTGAGAGAGGAGAGAATAGAGAAACACTTTTTCTCCTGTGGATGTAGCAAAATTTCCAAACCACATTATAATTTTGTGTTCATCCATTTTTCTCCTCTTTTTGTGTGATTTTAATAGCCACACACCTCCGTTACACCCTTAAAAGTGGTATCAGAGGGAACTGGAGGGTGGGAGTTTGAAACGGCGAGGCGATGATGAGTTTTTGATGAATAGAAAATTGAAAGTGGTCAGAAATTGTTTTCGAGACAAGAAACAAGAATAGCAAGATGAGACAATTGCAACGGTGCAAGCAACATTGAAAATAGAGATTAAATGAGTCCTGTAGAGCCGGTCAAACTGCAGGTTAACTATAACCCCATGTCAGAAAACAAAATACTGTTAACGACACCAGAAATTTTTTTTGGCAAGATTCTGGCAGCCTCTTCGGCGTGCCCCTTCATCACCACGTCATCGCCAAGTCGTTGGATGATCTCGGCCATTGACACTATTTTGGCCATATCTTTATCAATCAGTGTCTAATTTCGATGATCCAAGAGTCGATTCCCACTATTTCAACCATTCTAGACACATCTGTATAGTTAGTTTTTCAAAATTAGCACTCCATAAAGTGGTTTTAGAAGAGTGAGACATCAATGGTGGTAATCAAATTCTGTGACATCGACGATGGCTGGTTGTGGTGCACTACCAAAATTTGAGATTAAAAAGTTCGATGGTCAAAAAAATTTCAACTTTTGGGAAAACACATAGAAAGATATTCTTATGCAGCATGGCATGATCAGACTATTGATTATAGAGAAGCTTGAGACAACCATTTATGATGATTGGGAAGATATTGAGATATGGATTGTCAGAACAATTTGACTATGTCCGGCGAATGAGGTAAATTACTCAGTGTTTGATGAGATCTCACCAAAGGAGATTTGGAGGAAGTTTGAACAATGGTATATGTAGAAGTCAATCACCAAAAAATTATTCCTAGAGAAGAAATTGTAACATTTTAGGGTGGACGAGGTAACAAATTTGTTAGATCACACCAATGAATTTAAAACAATGTAGATGTAATTATTGGGGCTCGGTGTGAAGGTTGGAGAGGAAGACAAATCACTTTTTATTTTTTCATCTCTACTAAGATCATTTGATCGACTTATGATTGTATTTATCATGGGGAAGGGAACATTGAAGCTGGATAAGGTGATGACATTTCTTCAAGATTCAGAGGCATTCTAAAGACCCGCAACACATTTAGGCGAGAAAATCACGGTGTTGTGAGATGATCAATGTGGGAGGAGCTGATATCGGAAGTCAGAAGGTAAAGAATGGATATCAAAATAGAGAGGACATGATCCTAGTGAAATCACATGTTTCTAGTGTGAGAAAAAGGATCATTATAAAAGTGACTGTGGAGAGCGCAAATGGTACATTGTTGGGAAAGATAAAGAAGAAGAGAAGGTTGCAAATATAATATAATTATCGAGAGATGATGAAGTCTGCGTGACAAAGGGAAGCTTGCACTCAGATGGGAGAGTTGAATGGGTAGAAGTGTGGTGTCATTACTGCAAAAGATATGGGCACATGAAGTAAAAATGTCAATTTTTAAAAAGGAAGAATGAGCATACTCAAAATACAAATAAAGATAGATGGGTTTTAGATACGGGGAGCTCAGTGCACATATATATGACCAAAGTTGCGTTTCATACTTTTCAATAGGTGCAAGATTCCGTTAGAATTGGTGTTGGGTCAACATGAAAGGTTTGAGGAGTCGAGATAGTGAAATTGAAGACACCCTATGGAGGAGTACGTAAACTGGATGATGTGAAATTCATTCTGAGGATGAGACATAACTTGGTATCATTAAGTAGGCTTGAAGCGAGAGGATGTGATATTTATATAGCGGGTGGAGTGTTGGAAGTCTCATGTGGGGATGTAGTGATACTTACTGGGAACACTACCAAAAAACCAGATTTCTGTAGCACCACCTTTTAACAACGCTAAAAAATAGTGCTCATAAAGGTACCCCATTTATTATTGCTTTTTTAGAACTGTTAAAGGGCCCCCCTTTAACAAAACTTTTTTTATCAGTTCTAATAAAAGAGGTTCTTTATCAACGCTTTTTTTACCAGCAATGTTAAAGGGTATATTTCAAAAAAATCATTAAAAATAATATATAAATATATAAATATATAAATATATAAAAATATAAATATATTTATATAGATATAAATATAATATATATATATATTTAAATATATTTTAGATAAGTATAAATAGACATTTACATTTAATATATAAGAAATTTGGTGAAAATGGTTTAAAAATATTTTAAAAAAGATTATTAATTAATAATTTTTTAATTATCATCAATTAATAATAATTTAATAACAATTTTAAGACCAAAAATCAAAAAATAAATAAAAGATCTAAAATAAGTTTAAAGCGTAACTCAAACTTCAAATATCCATAACTTTTGATCCGGATGTCCGTTTGAGCTCAACAGCATATCAAATCGAAGTATACAACGAGATATACACGATAAAAATAGAAGGGAACCTTATCTTGCATTTTTTTGGCCAAAAGGCCTAGAAGTCCTCCAACACCGACTTTTTAGTCGGGATACCCAAATGTTTTAACATTCTATGGAATTTCAACCTCGTTTCAGGGGGGTTTTTTGCCATTTTTCAGTGGTAATTGAATTTATTTTGAGAGATTACATTCATATTGATATTATGGGGTTGAAATTTTATCATTTTTCACTATGGAATGTTATTTATGATCAAATATATAACAATATATATATTTTTTATATATTCACACATAAAATTTTAATTTTATAAATAAATAATTAAAAATATTTACATATAAAGTATATTTCTCAATATATAAGCCTTATAATATCTATTTTATTTAAAATACAAATATATGTATATTTATATACCTATGTAATGTGTGTGTGTGTGTATTAGTGTGTGTCTGTATTAACAAATTGATATATATTATCTATATATTCTAACATATGAATATACATAAGAATATACATAATAATATATAATATATGTAAATATATATAAATATGTGTAACAACCCATCCCCTGGGGCCCGTGCCGCGACTACCACAAGCCCGCCTCCTAAAGCCCAGTGGCTGGCGACTAGCGTCGAAGGCATTATCCTAAAAGTGGGTGGCATTTTTCGAATACCTGTTCACACACACACACACACACAACCTCAGCCCACAATTCCGTAATGGAAAACATTCATACCACTAAGAGAACCACTGAGAGTAGAGGTACAAGTTGTAAGTAAAATAGACCAGAATACAACCCCAACAAAAGACAAGCTATAAACAAGGGATTACAAGCTCTATGATAATCCGTCCATAGAAAACCCTACCAGAAGAGAAGGTGAAGAGTAGCTATCAAAGGTAGTAGGAGTATTCCCTGTATGTCTGATCTTACTGGGCACTGCTTGGTCCTAGACCACCAAGGTCTCTGTCAAAATGTCGGTCGTCTGCACAAGACACAACACGTGCGGGCGAATGTCATGCAGGGGTGAGTAACAAAATACTCAGTAGGGACCCCAAACAAAAAATAAATGACCATAAAGAAAAGTTAACCTGAAGTAATAGACATCTCACATAGGTATGACCTAAAGTATATAATGTAAGACTATCAATCGTAAGGAAAAATGTCTTGTACTATTGAGGGACTCATCCTCGATAAGTCTCTGAGGTCTACCGATCCACTGATATTAAATATTCTTTTTTCCACTAAGGTCCTCTTATCATCAATGAGGTCTTCCGGGCTACTGAGGTCCGCTCGTCACTTCCTTCTCATCATAGCTGGCCATAGGTTTTGCACTTATAGTACGCTTGATTCTGGGAAAATCTATTCCTCAGACCATTAGTCATATCTCAAACTCCATGTAATTTCACTTGGATTATTCCAAAAGGATAGTCTCATATCAAGGGTCTCAATGCTGCAAAAAACTCATCAATCGAACACACAATTTTGATGTTATGAAAGTTTTAGTAAAAATGGGTCGGTTTGGTCTCTGTCCGGTCCGACCTGGCTAGACATACCCAAACCAACCCCGCCCGTGGTCTACCAAATCGACCGGGTCTGCCGACCCGACCCATGTCTGACCCTTCCCGCTGGGCCGCGGGTCTGACCCGCTAGACCGATCGGGTCCGACCTACTAGGCCACCTAGGGCGGCCCGTCTCTCCAGCCCAACTCTCTTTTGTGGGCCGGTTCAGACACCACCGAATGTGGTGACGAATGCATCCCCTATCCATCACGCGGCCGACAGGTGGTCGGCCGCCTGCCCCTCATGCGGTCTCATGGGCCACGGGTCTCTTGGCGTGACACGGCTCCATGGTTCTGCCCCACTAGGGGCCGCTAGCCGTGGCCTCCTCCGCCGCCTGCGGCCCCGGTCCACCTCCTGTGGCGGTTTCTGTGGGTTCCACCATCGTCGTTCTTTGAGTCGGCGACCCTTACCACCATTGTGGGCCTCCTGGCCGCAACCTTCTATTACCACCGCTATGGTCCTTTTTGGACCACGGTTGTCATTACGTCACGAAGAACGAAAGAAAAGGGGCGGAAAAGAAAAATGAACAAGGAATACACGATGGATGGATCACAACCTTTGTTATTGTTGGCGCAATTCATCCTTGTCAGGATTTTAATAAAGGATAAATAAAAATGTGAATCCAACTTCCCATAACTCCCCGCATACAAAAATCTTAAATCTCGTTAGAACAAACAAACCACAGATCAACTTGTTATAGGGTTGATACACGTTCGTTGTTTAGACAGAAATAACAGGGGATCTAATTCATAGAGAACAAAACCCCAACCATGAGGTTGGATCATTCGTTGACGAAGAATGCACCACTTTCTTTCTTCATTTCTCAATTTGTCATTGGTGGTAGTTTGTTGATTGTCGCTCACCTACGCCAAAACTCCAAGGGTTCTGAGCAATCTTCGATCATGGAAACGATCAGTCTTAGGTTAACCCATTAAATAGAGAAAATGTGTTTCTGAATTTCTATTACACTATTTTATTTATGAAAAAATGTTTTTGTTATGATGCAATGAAATTCAAAATTCAAAATAAAATAAATTGAAATTTTATTTTATTTTTCCTTAAGAAAATTCTTTTATTTAATTTTCTTAAAAAGTATGAAAATTAACTTTTTCTTTCGACCAGCACCGGTTGAGGTTAGGTCCTTCTTTCAGTAAAATCGTCATTTTGGATGCAACGATGCCCTTATATTTTTTATCTCGACACCCATTTATAAGTTTCCAAAACCGATCATGTGCGCTATTTTAAATAAGCTTAAAAAATCTCAAACGCTTATTTCAAGCTCACTGGGCCTCAAAATCAAGTGTCTTTTGAGCTTCTGGTCTCAAAATAATCTTATATAGTAAAATTTTGTATTTATATTATTATTTATTATATGAAAAAATAATAAGAATAAAATATTGTATGATTAGATGGGTGTAGTCAGGGATAAAATCGATATCGATTTGGTGGTGTCGATGGGTGAAAACTTTTATGACGGAGGGCTAAAGTGTGTGGGTGACCCACTATTCAAAATCTTCTTCTCCAATGTTTAAAACAAAAAGGGGTTGAAGAAGCAGTGGTATAATGGCATGTCATCATTATATAAATCTTTATTCATTGAACCATGGCTTTCTCTACGCTCTAAGGTATGTTTGGGTGGAAAGTTATGGGGAATCATGATTACAAAGGCAACGTCGAGGTGCAGCTCAGTCCCCTCCTCACCAAATTAGACTCCAGATGGATTTACTTCAGATCTTTCATCCTCAATGCAGGTTAAATGGTTTTGTTTTATACCATTTCTTGTGTTTTTATTACAAATGGTTGGAGAATGGGAACTAAAAAATTACAAATAAAACATGTAAATGCATAATAAAGTTGGGGATACTCGAATTTGGTTGTGTTTTAATTAAAAAAACATTATCTCTAATAAATGATTTTCAAAATTTGTTGAAATATTCTTTGTAGACACAACTCCATGGTGGATAAGTAGACTTTTTTTAAATGCGTTTTTTTTTTAAATTCTGAAACACAGCATAGGTTAATTTTTTTTAAAAATATGCTATAAAGGTGGCATCGCCAATGCCACCTTTGTGTTGGTGCACAAAGGTGCCATCATCAGGGTTGTCTTTAACCTGAAACAATATTTTTTTATTTATATTTTTTATATATTTAAAATTTCAATGTTTTATTATTATGTTCATATGGTTATTTATATATATATAAATAAAACTTAATATTTCAACATAATTTATCTTTTATTCAAGTATATAAATTTGCTAGCCTATATAATATAAATTATAAGACAAATATGAATGAAATTTTAAAAATTGCTTAAACATATAACAAGTAGTCGAAAATAAAAATAATTTCTTAAAAAATCTTGGTGAAAATTTATTTATAACTTATCAAATCCACCTACTTGAAACTTAAAAATGTTTCAAGTATGTGAATTTGTTGGCCTATATAATATAAAATATAATACCGATATGAATGAAATTTTAAAAATTTCTTAAAAATATAACAAGTAGTCCAAAATAAAAATAATTTCTTAAAAAATCTTGGTGAAAAATTATTTATAACCTATCAAATCAACCTACTTGAAACTTAAAAATATTTCAAGTATGTGAATTTGATGGCCTATATAATATAAACTATAAGACTGATATGAATGAAATTTTAAACATTTCTTAAACATATAAAAATTAGTCCAATATAAAAATAAATTCTTAAAAAATATTGGTGAAAATTTATTTATAACCTATCAAATCCACCAACTTGAAACTTAAAAATGTTTCGAGTACATGAATTTTCTGGCCTACATAATATAACCTATAAGACCGATATGAATGAAATTTTAAATGTTTCTTAAACATATAAAAAGTAGTAAAAAATAAAAATAATTTCTTAAAAAATCTTGGTGAAAAATTATTTATAACCTATCAAATCCACCTACTTGAAACTTAAAAATATTTCAAGTATGTGAATTTGCTGGCCTATATAATATAAACTATAAGACCGATATAAATTAAATTTTAAACATTTCTTAATCATATAACTAGTAGTCCAAAATAAAAATAATTTCTTAAAAAATCTTGGTGAAAATTATCTATATACATTCAAATCCACCTACTTGAAACTTAAAAATGTTTCAAGTACGTGACTTTGCTGGACTATATAATATAAAATATAAGACTGATATGAATGAAATTTTAAAAATTTCTTAAAAATATAACTATTAATCCAAAATAAAAATAATTTCTTAAAAAATCTTGGTGAAAAATTATTTATAACCTTTCAAATCCACCTCCTTTAAACTTAAAAATGTTTCAGGTATGTGACTTTGCTGGCCTATATAATATATACTATAAGATTGATATGAGTGAAATTTTAAAAAAAAATTAAACATATAACTAGTAGTCCAAAATAAAAATAATTTCTTAAAAAATCTTGGTGAAAAATTATTTATAACCTTTCAAGTCCACCTACTTGATATTTAAAAATGTTTCAAGTACTTTATTTTTCTGGCCTATATAATATAAACTATAAGACCGATATGAATGAAATTTTAAACATTTATTAAACATATAACAAGTAGTCCAAAATAACAATAATTTCTTAATTAATCTGGGTGAAAAATTATTTATAACCTTTCAAATCCACCTACTTGAAAATTAAAAATGTTTCAAGTACTTGAGTTTGATGGCCTATATAATATAAACTATAAGACCAATATGAATGAAATTTTAAAAATTACATAAACATATAACTAGTAGTCCAAAATGAAAATATTTTCTTAAAAAATCTTGGTTAAAATTTATTTATAACCTTTGAAATCCACCTACTTGAAACTTAAAAATGTTTCAAGTACTTGATTTTGTTGGCCTATAAAATATAAATTATAAGACCGATATGAATGAAATTTTAAACATTGCTTAAACATATAACTAGTAGTCCAAAATAAAAATATTTTCTTAAAAAATATGGATGAAAATTTATTTATAACCTTTCAAATCCACATACTTAAAACTTAAAAATGTTTCAAGTACTTGACTTTGCTGGCCTATATAATATAAACTATAAGGCTGGTATGAATGACAATTTAAACATTACTAACATTGGAACTCAATTCACCCCCCTCTTGAGATTCCACTATGACCAACAAGTAATAATATTATTTTTATTTCAGTAGACATAAAACATGTAAACAATAATGTACAATAAATTCCTATGTCTGTGGTGAGGAGATTTCGTCCCACACGGTGGTCTGCGAATAGAATGTTCGCATAGAGTGCGCAGTGGAGTTTGATGACCTGGAGAAGGCTGATCCTTGGGCACTGAAACGTCGAATGGAACATCCTCCATATGTGTGTCAGTGGGAGGAGTTGTCAACTGCATCTCGTATTGTCATCCAGATCCTTGTCCCGCTAGGGTGGTAGAAGGACATGCCTCCATCATAGTGGGGAACCAAGCCTGCGATGGAGCTATACCCCAAGACGACAATGGATCTGGAATCCAAGGCTGTGAAGGATCTTGAACCCAATATGGAGGGAACTTTGGATATCCTTTTAGGAAAGACAGATCCCATGCCACCTGAGGCACATCATGAATCGGCTGACCCAGGACTACTAGAGGGCCGACCTCTACCTGTAGTACAGGTGAGGCCTCCCCTACAGCACGACGCTGTCTACGTCATCGTGGTCATGGCTCCTCGGTACCACCAGCAGCTGCAGGATGTTCCTATGGGGCAATAACCTCCTCTCTCTGAGCCGGACACGTGAGGATGCTCCCCGAAAGCACACAAAATGATTCCATCACCTCCAGCACTGTAACATGGACGACTTCCCGGCTAAAGACCCCCTCCTCCATTTTATCAATCATGCGAACAAGCTGCTCTATTTGACTTCCCTGTAAATAGATTCAAATTTAATTATAAAATAATTCAATAAACAAACTAATGGAAATTTATTGACTTACCATCCTCTGTATCTTTATGCCGGGTTGGGTAAGATACAATATAGACTTCAGTATATACCAGGGTGCATAGTAAAACTACTCTAAAAGAGAGAATCGATTCATAGGAACACCCTGAATACGAAACTATGCACGTCTGTGCCAGCAGTTGATAAAACTGGCATGTACTCAAGACCATCCATCATCCTGCCTCCCTGTCAGCTTCATCCCATGAAGTCGGTCTGTCTATTTGATTGTAATGGAATCGGTTGAGTACGGAAAAACTGGCACATGACTCTGTCAGGATACTGCCACTCAATAATATGGAAGTGAATGAGGGGCACTACAACCATAGCATCCTCGAGCCCAACAATGCAGTATGATGACAACTGGTCCGTAATACTCTAGTATAGAAGCCATGAAATTTGAAATGACAAGTGATTTTGTCAAAAAAACACCTAACTAAAAATCAAAATTAATGCTATTATTAAATATGTTATACAGTGATAGATTGTATTTACATACCTAATCAGGTAAGAGACAGTCCAACTGTAGACGATATACACCCAAATGTTGTCTCGAAACCTCGTCAAAATTGTGTCCCTGACACCACTTGTAAAATACATCAACGATAGTGACAAATAATGATAAATTTTAGTCAATAACTCATAGTAAAATCAGAAACCAATAGAAATGAATTATCGTACTAGTATCCACATGGAGCGTCATTCAACACCTCCATCTCGACTGGCGTACCAGCAAGGTTAGGGTGGAATGTTGGGATGCGCTCTCATGCCCACATCTAAATAAGGATGACGCATCCTCTGAGACATGTACAGTCCCTGTGGGATAACCTGCATAATGATCTGTACGTGTATGCCAAGAAGGCTGATCCCCAGTTGTACATCCCAACATGATCAAAGTCCTCTAGTGGGGGTAGATACATCATATGCACATGCATCCCTGAGTGATCAGTACACATGATCTCGCCAATGAGCCATAAGATATATGCATGGTCATAACGCATGATGGTCTGCTCATCATCATCATCCAGTAAATGTGGAATCTGTGACTCCAACCAAGGCATAGATATGGACGTTCCATCTGTAGCCCTACAGTTGGATAAAATATCAACGCCTAATAAGTGCTGAGAAAGGTCTGGCCAATCTTCATGTTTAAGTCCAATAATGAGTCTCCCCTGTATAGGCAGACAAATAATCACTGCCACATCCTTGAGGGTGATGGTCATCTCTCCCTCAAGCAGGTGGAATGTGTGTGTCTCTGGTCTTCATCTCTCAATGAGGGAAGCAAGTAGGTAATGATCTACAAATGTGAAATCTGATACAATAAGTCCATAGAAGCCAACATGATGCAAGTAAGGTCTAATGGCATGTGGAGGCTCCATGTGATGAAAATGGTGCGCTCGATGCACCTTGACCAATCGATATAGACGACCCTCTAACACAACCTACGAAATATGGGTAGGCTACTGAGTGAGTAGTATGGTATCATCCATCCACATATAAACAACTGAAATGAGTTGTAAGTGTAAAATGTAAATATAACGTTATGGATTAGATTAATATAAACCATTTCAATTAGTAAATATATTTTTTGAATTTATCTAATTATATGTATTGAATAACTTATGCTAATAATTATGATACTATAATTTCGTTATAGAATAGTTTACTAAAATATCACACATAATTTAACCAAAAACCATGGAACAAGGAAGATGTTTTTGGGTTGGGGTTTAGGTTTGAGGGTTTAGAGTTTCAAATTTTAATATTAAGGTTTAGGAAACATGTTTCTAGGTTAATAAAATTTACTTTACAATATGGTTTAAGTGTTCTTCTTTTGGATTTATGAAATAAATTCTATTATCTCTGATTTTATTTAAGAAATAAGGAGAAAGTTATTTCTTGAAAGCAAGAATATTATTATGAAATAATTTATATTATCTAAAATATTGGGACTTGAATTTGGTTAGACATATTTTGGAGGGGATTTATGACTAACTACTTATGGATTGGATTAAGATAAACCATGTCAATTAGTAATGATGTTTTTTGAATTTATCTAATTACATTTATTTAATAACTTATGATAATCATTATGAAACTATAATTTTGTTATAGAATAGTTTACTAAAATATTATACATAATTTAACCAATAACCATGGAAAAGGGAATATGTTTTTGGGGTTTAGAAAACTGAGGAAAAAAGAAGAGATAACAACATTTACTTTACAATATGGGAATGTCATAATGAAGACAATACATCATTATGGATGAGACTGTGAACTCGACCCAACAATGTTAGGGCATCATTTTCGGTTATGACCTTCTTTATGACATATCGGGCATCACAAACTCTGTCCTTGTTCTTGAGGCCAGTCCATCTCATTACGCATCCTACTGGCCTTCGGTCTCCCACGAGGATGTAACCGATTCATGTTAGGTATCACTATAAGTTGGCCTTCAGGAATTGGGAAATAACGATACTCCCCAATAGGTGTCCATGGTGAAACATAATAGTTAGCAATGGTGTCCATCCAGTACATTGGATCAACATATGCTTCCCATGATATGTTCATAGAGGCACATGCTGCGATGACGTGTGTACATGGAAACCGTAAGGCCTGAAAGTTTCCACATCGACATTGATTTGTTTCCAGTAATACCACCATTTTTTCACCGATGTGATTTTTGATGGGGTATGAATGTTCTAGAACTTAAAATTGGGAGTCTTCTCTTCGAAAGAGACAGATGTGATAACCATAAGCTTCTTCAATATTCTTTTTAATCTCTCGTTAAAACTATCTTCCATATCTTAGCCCCTACTGTATTCTGTCTGATGCTAGTTTTTTTCTATCCACAAAGTAATTCACACATCGATATAATGTCTCCTGAACTAAGGCGGTTATAGGTAGCTTGTGAATCCCTTTGAAGATACCATTAATGCACTCCACAATGTTTGTCCTCAATGTCCATACTTCTTCCCCCCATCATATGCCAATGTCTATTTCTCTTTTGAAATCCACATCATATAATCTTAAACTTCTTGATTATCCATACTCATATGCTACAAAAAATAAATGATATTTCACATAAATTGATTTTATCTTTATGTTGAAATAGTAAAACAGAACGAATAGAATGCGTACCAAGCCTCGTGATTGCCTTCTTTATCGGTTTGTTGTGGAATTATTTATGCACATTGATATAAATGTGTCTAATTCATAACTGATGATATTAATTTGGGTATCTACATGTATTAGGATCTACATTGATTGCCTCATTAATTGCTCGTTGGAAATCAGATATCAAACAAACACCTCAAATTTTGGTGAAATGGTTGCTGATACATGCCAGAAACCAACTCCATGATTCATAGTTTTATTTCTCTACAATGGAAAAGGAAAGAGGAAGAGTTGAACGGTTTCCATATTGGGTTTCCACAATTAACAATACACCCTTGTATTTTCCATATATAAATTTTCCATCAATCTGAATAAACTGTTTGCAGAAATGAAATGTTGAGATACATGGAAGGAATGCATAGAATAACCGATGAAATTGAACACGAGATAGATCAAGTCGGTTGTCATGAGACACATGTTTTTTTGTATAAAAATGGAATACAACTTGGTTATGATGCCTAAGTATGGCTAGCAGTTGTGACAATTCCCGATATGAGTCCTCCTAATCACCATAGACCTTCACAATTGCCTTCTGTTTCGCCATCCATGCCTTATTATAGGAAATCTTATAACCGAATGTCTTTTGAATCCTCTATTACACAAGGGATATTGGAACATCTTGACATGTCCTAATCATCTCAACAACAATAGATGACACAAATTCTGCATCAAATGTGGTATGATCTTGTGTGAGGCTCAGCTGAACGCAAGTATGAGCCGCCTCAATCCTCGAGATTCTCCAACCTCTGAATGTAATATCTGGAATCACCCTCAAGAAAAATCTGAAATCATCCCCATACTTATCACACCATATAACATATATACTATGGAATGATTCATGAACTATATAGTTGAAGTGTCTCACAATATGAAATCTCTTTAGCATGCTTTTTAAGGCATATTTACTAGGAAAATTCCTTCCAATATATAAGGTTTTGTCCACCTCACTAAACCTATCTAGTATAACTCATGGGAATTCAGTTGCTGGTGTGAGAATAGTATTGCCAAATTCAGGCATTCATGTCATTGCTTCTGACCAAGATTAAAAGAGTGTTGGATGATTTATTATAGGTTGAGGTTGATGTATAACTAATGCAGTTATCAAAACCTCCTCACTATCTTATGTTGGTCCCTCCTCATCAGCACTATTTTCATAATCTTATCCATCATTTAGAAACTCCTCATAAGAAGTCGGATTGACATGTATATCTGGGAGATCATCTAGGGTGTCCTCTTCTACAACATCATTTAGAATAAACTCAATTTCATGAGGTGGACTGTCTTCAACCACTCTTGTAATTCTACGTCTTCGTACAACTGGATGTTGTTGTTGTATAGTAGCAACATCAACGTATAACTCCATCTTGGTACCATCTGACCTTTGAGAAAATAAATTAATTGCTTAGACCCACTGCTCATCAACAACCAATGTACAATCTAGATACCATAGTGTTTTCGGGAATTGAAAATGTCTATAACTCATAGACATGATCATTTGATCGGGTCCGAGATTTAAGGAACCACAAATTCTCTCTTGAAGTTCACTTATGGTTACACAATAAGCTGTACTAACCAATGTAATTGGTTGTGTATGGTAAGAATCTAGTTACTCAGTTTGAATAACCTCTCCATAGTAGTACATACAGGAAAACATGACTCTCTACGTCAAAAATGTTTCTTTCATCAAAATTATGAGTGTAACAAATATTAACAATGATGTTTGACCATATGATATTAATTAGAATGTAATTTTAGGGAACCTTTCTATACCCTAAAATATGATACTGATGTTTGACCATATGATATTTATTATAATGTAATTTTAGGGCATCTTTTTATTTAATGTGTTTGTTATTATTCATTTCACATTATATGATCATCAGTATCATTAGCTAATCATTATATCGATCCATGTTTTAATCCTATTTAATTTATTAATTATTCTATAATTAATTATGTCTAATAATAACTATTATTTCTAAACTATATAATCTTTACATTTTAAAACATTTTATTCTACATTTAATTTTAAATAATTATAATTGTCATTTTAAACTGATTTTCTTAATACAATTTTTAACTAATCAATCATTATTTAATCACAATTTAATCATTATTAAGTAATTATTTAATTATTTATTCTTTAATCATTAATCATATTATATTCATTATTTAATTATAATTAACTAATAATAACTTTCATGCTTTTTTCCTTATTTCATTCTATAATATCATATTTATCATTTTATCAATGATAAATATACTGGTTTGATTTTTCTTTTCTTAGATATTTTAGTAGTTTGTAAAGAAAATATTAATCATCTTAATCATATCCCTCCAGTGTGTCAAACCAGGATGTAGCAAGGCCCGTTATCGTGCACCAGTTCTCATTCAAGTCTAGCTCAAAGCGGTGTTTTCAGGTTTTAGCCCTAGGTACATCAATGCCAGAGCCACATCCACTTGTTTGTATCGAGACATGATTTTAATTTCTTAGATAACCACATAATCTTTAAGCTACCAAAATCTCAAAATACATAATAATATGTAAATCTATACTTAATCTATACTACGAACAATAATTATTTCAAAAAATATATAACTAATTACAGAAACTAAATATCCAAATATTAAGAACTACATAAACTACTTAAAAATGAAATATTTAAAACTAAAAATAATTAAATTAAATAAATAAAAACATTAAATTAAATAAAGGAACATACCTCTAAATGATGCTTCGTAAAAACCCACACAGAAAATGAATTTTTTGGAGAGATATGGAGAGAATTTAGGAGAGATGAAGGCAAGGATCAAGTGAGGAGAGGGGGGGGGGCTTTTATAGGGAGTTCAGGCCAAGGCGACTTCTCCCTGGCTGCCTTTGCCATGTCATTGATCCAGGCCAAAGGTGGCGTGGGGGATAAAAGGAAACATCGACGATACCACCTTTGTAGTATATTTTTAAAAAAAATTAACTTATGTGGTTTTTCAAAAAAAAAATTAAACAAACGCATTTAAAAAAAATCATGGATAAGTACTTTACCCATCTTGGAGATGAGACTTACGATTGGCATGGCGTTCTGCCCAGAGAATCTTATATTTCAGATCTTTTAAGGGAATTTCATATGGAAATGAGGTAATCAAGTGCACATTGAAAATAGTGGTGGGTCACCATACAATCAAGAGAACTAGACACTATGGAAACACCCCCAAGCTTGGCGCGCGCCTCCTTCCCATCCTCTTGGTGAATCCTCTAATGCCTTTGTCAAATTATCAACAAAAAAACCATGAATCGTAACACAGTTTTTTTTCTTCAAGAGAAGTTTTTATTTTTACATTAACAACCACGACCAGTGCTTACAGCACATCAGAAGCATCGACAGGTAAATGGTCATTCAAGAAAATCTTGGTGTTTTTTATATTCGAGGTAATTATGTGGAAACCTGTTGTAGCGGGCTGCATTTTCTAACAAGCAGTGGCAGATCCAAGGCATGGAAAGGGGACGTCAAATAGTGGAAGGTGGTAGAGATGATGTTTTACTACGATGGAGAGGGATTCATGTCGGTACACTTTAACCGTACCCACATCCAGATTCAGTTCTATGATGTGTTCGACAACGTCCTGCATGCCTGGAAGGCACCAAACCTTCCCCCTATTCTGCCCTCTCGTAGATTCTTCTCAGGATTTGGGAAACACATTTGTTTATAAATATATATTTAAATAATCATATGATTATAATAAATTTTATTAAATTTATAAATATATATTTATAATTTTATGAAAATACTTTTAAAATATATATTATTATAATTATATATATTTATATTTAAATCAATATATATTTCCAATGAATTTGGCCAATAAATATATTGATATAGTTGATTTGAATATGTTATGTATTCATCATTATTTAATATTCATTTATACATTACACCATTATTATTATTATTATTCATGTTGTTTATATGTGATGACTCAGCTTTTATTATCTATATACTTTACTAGGTATGTGATTAATTCATGTTATACCAATATGAATATATTCTGATAAATAATTATGAAATTAAAATAAATATATTAAAATAATAAATATATTTATTATATTTATAGTTATAAATTTTTAATTATATATGAATACTTTTTAAATATTTTTATTTATAACTATAATTATAACTATATATATATATATAATTCACTACCACAGATCGACGTAAGGGTAGCGTTAGCCTTTATCAGTGATAAGAAAAACATGATGATAAAAGGGGGGCTTTATCACCACTAGCTAAAAGCTTTGATAAATGCACCCTTTATCAGTGCAAAAACAAGCATTGATAAATGTGTACCTTTTATTAGTGCTGATAAAATGTATATTTACCAACACTATTATTAGTGATGATAAAAGTTTATAATAAAAAATATTATTAATTTATATAAAAATATTATATTTATATTCAAAATTAATGTTTATTTATGCACATTAAATAAAAAAGACGTTGTTATAATTAATTAGTACCCAAACCATGCATTTTCATGACATGATTATTTAATTACAATTTTTCATACATGTCACGAACTGAATCTGGTCGCCATCAAAACCGGCACCAGACCCGGCCCACGACAAGGCCCGAAGGGCGTTCTCGATCCCCATGGGCTGACACAAGTTCCCGGGTATCATAAAATAAAGTTTGGGAACGATTTACCTGAGTTTATAAACATTAAACAGTAAACAAACTCAATAAATTGAATCTGGATTTTTCAACTAAAACCATCTTTTACAAAATTCATAACTGAATTACTTGTTTTAAAACAACTCATCAAGACTATAAAAAAGGTACAAAATCAAAATGAAACAGCCCAAGAACCCCCATGGCAATGGGCACCGCCCTCAAGCCATCTCCACAAGACTTTACCACCAAGACCTGTTAGAAACTCGAACCACTAGAACTAAAAACTGTATCCAAACCCACAACAACAAAATAACCAAGTCTACTTACACCCAAGCGTGTAAGTAGGGTGTGATCCAATGCCCAGTATGATACCACCACTAAGAGATTCCATTTTATAAACATTCAAAGACAAAAATATTGCATGTTTTCATAAACAGAAAATGCTAGTTACAATTTCTAAAAGATTAAAAAAAATTAAAAAAGTTTTCAAGTGGGTTTTCATTAAGAATCAACACTTTTAAAAAATAATGTCAACACTACTGAATTTTCTATCCAACCATTCTGTATGCCGACGGTAATCAAAAAGTAACTAATGGGCACACGTAATAGGAAATAACCCCTAGGCACTAGCTCGTTGTGGGTCCCAGGTACCTCGTATCTCGATGAGAGTAACCATCACAATATCCGTTCTCATGCACGAGCCACCAGTAGGGAACATACCCATAACCTATTGGTACTCAATATTCATCATCATAGTTTAGTTAGAGTTCTAAGCGTCAATCTTTCTATGTGAAGCTAAGGCCAAACCCCACGGATTCACTAGCATACTAGTACACGTCCACCCACCTAGATACTTGGGTTTTCCCCTTATGCTCAGACAAGTTAAATAAGTCAATAAATATACTTTGCACATGCAAATATCATTTTCACATCACAAGTTCACCAAACAGCCCACATGTATTCCACACAAGTCTAAAAATCCACTTTTTCATTAAAATGAATTTTGAAATCATACTTACACAAAAAATATCCCACAACACATTTTTCACATCTTTCACAATTCAATAAATCCATTAAAAATTTTATAAAATCTTTCCCAAGATGATAAACATCACATAACATCCCACTCACATGTTACATAATACCCTTTTCATAAACAAAGTCCATTTATCCGGATAATGGAAAGGATGATTTCTCACCTTGAAGAACTTATCAGAGAGGATTCCAAAACCCAGGTAAGTTCGCTGCACTGGGAACTCTATAGAGTAGCTGAGTCCAGTAACATTAGTCTTGTTTTTAATCATTTTGTGAGCTCCTTTAGCATGTAGCGGTCCTTTTGTGAACTATAGTTTCCCATTTTTCCTTAAAATGGATTAATAAAAATTTAAATATGGATAAACAGAGTCCATTTTGCACATCACACTCACGCAAAATAGCCCGAAAACACGTTTCGCACCCACATCCCAATTTCATAAATCACCTCAACAAATTACAAAACATTACCAAAATGTTTTACAACATAACTGACCACTTTATGTTTCAAAAACTCATTTTAGGAACATAATATCACCAAAATAGTACATAAGCAACCATTTCAAACTTTGTGTAACTCATTAAATCATTTACAATTTTCATAAAACCAACCCAAGAGGTGCAACCATGGTTTGCATACAAAACCCATTTCAAAACCCTAATTCAAGGCCAAAACAATTCCAATAACAATAAAAATCATAATTGGTATCCGTAAAAACATTTATTAAACCACCCCCAAGATTTATACAAATACCTCAAACAATACCACAAAAGGTACACATGAAAAACACATGTTTTCACAAATCACGTTCAAGAAGTACAACATGGTTTCACACATTAAAACCCTTCAAAAACCCCATTAAAAGGCCCACATGACATTAAGACATTAAAAAACCAGAATTTTCAGCCCCTTTAAAAACTAATAAATCACTTTCATATCTTATAAAATTCACCCAAGCATTTCCCCAAGAGCCACGCATGAAAAGAACCCAATTCCAAGCAAACATTCAACTAAAAAATTAAAAAATTAACCAAATCCATCAAAAAATAATTTTTTCACAACACATAACAGATTTTAAACATACTAAATTAATAAAACAAGCAAGATAACTCATCATAAAATGGTTATACATGGAATCACCTTCCTTTTATGTCGAAACACTCAAAACATGGTGCGAAAAATAAACCGCACCACCGCCGCATCTCAAGGAAGTGAAATCCAACCTAAAACCAGAAGATTTCACACAAAAGACAAGATATCAAACCCTAGGATTTAACCCTATCTTCTGGACATTATGAACCTTATAGATAAGGTATGAAACCCTAATCACAATGATTGTAACCCTAAGAAAATTGAAAGAATAATGAAGAACACCAACTTACTTGAGGGATCTTGTATAAATCGCCTCCCATATGCCAATAGCTGAATCTGAATGTCACAACCCATCCTCGGGTCCCATGTCGTGACTACCCCAAGACCACCTTCCATAGGCCAGGGGCTGGCGACTAGCACCAAAGGCATAAATCCCGATAACTGGGAAGTCATTGCCTTTATAAAAGTAAACAAAACATCACATAGTACAAGTGGAAGTAATACACTAAGTATAAAAGAAAGTGCTGAAAAGTAAGTGGGCCAGAATACAAACCCAACTGAAAGTATAGATACAACCGAATGAAAGTACCACAGAAAAGACAAACAGCTGGAAGAATAAAAGCAGCTCCTGGGTCGTCCTCCTCGGATCCTACCTAAAGGGTAGGTACAGATAGCGCATCTCCTGGATCGTCCACCATGGATCCTACCTGAAAGGTAGGTACAGATAGCCTCCACAACGCTCTCGCCCATCAACCTCCTCCGAGTGTCGTCTCTTCTTAAAGTCCACCTCTGGATACTGACTTGCCGTGTGTTCCACCTCCGAGTACCGTTCAGTCCTCGAACACTCGACCTCTGTTAGCGCTGCCCATCGTCTGTAACCAACACAACGAGGTGCATGCATAGCCTGTGCAGGGGTGAGTATACGATACTCAGTAAGGACCCTGAGACCCTCAAGGTCTCACTAAAACCAACAAGGATAACCACAAAGAAGGATCTCAACAGATAAAAAAATCCCATACTTATACCTAAGTTATCAAGTAACCCATATCAATCATGAGGAAACACAAAGGTTATGAAATCAACGGATAACCACTACCTCGGTATATACCCATACATATACCTAAGTTATCAAGTGACCCATCTCAATAATTAGGTAAACACAATGGTCATAGAATCAGCTCAAACCAGGATTTTCATTAAGGAAACCGTAACTACTAAAGAGCCCCATCTCTAATGAGTACAGTGATCCTGTCACGACTCCGAGGTACTGATCACTAACCTAAGAATGCTGAGGAACTCCTCCTGTAAAGTACTGCAGGTCAGCCACCCAAACATAGAAGTGCTTCCCGCCAGGGTCTGCCACCCAAACATAGTAGTACATCCCCCCTAATAGCCTGCAAAGGTACTTCTCCTGTCGAGTACCGTAGGTCTGCTGCCAGCTACCAGGCATTCCATCTGCCATCGGTCTTCACCCAAACACAGTTGTGCACCATCCACTAGGCTAGTCGACTCACTCCAAGTCGAGTCGGTCAAGCAGTCGTCAGGTCTCAGCTGGCTACACGGTCTCCGTACTCCGTACACTCGTCTCTGGGAGGGTCCGCTCCACGAGCTACAGGTCGATACTCCAAGTATCACAAAATCCCATGAAGAAATATCACAAAGTATTGCCTTGTCAAATGGGTCTCAACGCAAAAGACAACGCATCAATCGGACGCCTGGTCTGTGAGTTATTAGCCTTTTCGTCCTAGGGGCATGGTTGGTTTCGTGTACAAACCAACCCGACCGTATCTCAACTGTACCCTGAACACTCATAGGGTATATTCATAGGGACCGTTTCTCAACGTGATCACCAATGCCGCTGACGGTTCGTCAAACGGACGTACGGTCTGAAAGTTATCAGCTTTTCCGTTCCAAGGGCCCGGTTGGTTTCATGTTCGAACCAACCCGGACATACACAAAGTTCTCCAAAACCTTGAGTGTAATATACCGAAATTCCCGTCTTGATCCAAGGATCGCATCGCAGCTGACGGTGCGTCGATCGGAGGTTCACATCCCATGTTATGGGCGTTTGAATGAAAACTGCCCGGAAATAGGGGTTCGGGCCCGGCCTGAGACCCCCTGGGTCGGCCCGAACCGGGTCGACCCGATCCAGGTCCGGGTCCGGCCCACTAGGGCACGGCCTCGGTGGCCCAGACCGGCCTGGGCGGGCGGTTGGCCCGATGCGAGCGCACCCCGCACAACCATCTTGGTCGTACCGTTGCGAAAACGGGGGGGGGGGGGGGGGCTGCCCCCCTTAATTGAAATGCGGCCCCCATGTGGGGGCCGCTTCCTTTGACCACTAGGGGTTAAGCACCCCGGTCTCTCCCCAGGTCCCGCGTGTCCACGGGACCGGTCGCCTGCCGCCGCGGCGGTCCCTCCTGGTGGCGCGCTGGAACACCACCGCCTCCGGCTGCCGGCGCTGTTGTGCCGGCGTGGCGCACTGGCAGGCTCTTCCGTGAACCACCGGACGCGCTCCGGTGGTCCGTTTTTCTTGCGGTCTTCGCCATCGGTCCTCCTGGGACTGGCACTTCACTACCAAGTCTTCAAAACGCCCCTGCGGCCCGTTCTATCATCGCCCGTCGATCCGCACGTCAAATTAACAATCTGCTTAGTCTTCGAATCGCCTCTATGGCCCCGACTCCAATCGCAGTTTTGTTTGTCCACAATGGTGAGGCGCGACGGCGCCATGCTTCTTCGTCACGTTCTTTCTTGTTTCCGCGCAGTGTCGTTGCACCGCACCACCTTTGTTCGAGCCGCAATGAACACAACATCAAAGGGGGAGGAGGGTCGGTCATGTTTGTGCGGTCCAACCTCATCTCATTATAATGATAGCAAGAAGCCAACAAATATCAACGAAGTTCGTTAAATAAACTTGAATGAATATTTAACCCCTACCTCAAGGTGTAGCCGAACGAAGGTTCATCGCGGGAAATAAAAATCACCGCGGGACACGGTTTTGTGGGACAAGGTTCCATAAGCGTCTTCGGCATCTTGAAGAAGAGAACCGATGGCGTCGCGATACACGGCGTCGCGTCATCGATCTCCAAGGATTCGACATTCTTCGTCATCCTTTATCGGAGGCCGACGTTCTTCATCGGCGACGGTGCGTTCTTCGCGTTCTTAAAGGAGGAAGAATGTTCTTCAAGACTTAGAGAAAAACCTCTCCCAATCCTTCTCACACAATGAAACTAAAACTTAAAGAAATAAGACCTTTTCTTATTTAAGTCATACACACAAGCCAACCTTAAAATTTGAAATTCAAAATGAATTCCCGAATTAATTAAATTGAATAAGTTAAATAATTAAAGAGTTGACTTTTCATTTAAGGGGGGGGGGTGAGTTACAAAAAAAGGGTTAAGGGGGTTAGGGAAAATGAAGGGCTGGGGTTTGTGTGGGCCCCACCTCACCTTAATTATCCTCTTGGTTAGTTAGGAACAAGTGGGTACCACCCCAACTCCCTTACATAGGATAAGCACTTAGATATAAAAATAAAATTGGTTGCACAAATTTTATTTTTATTCATTACTTTACCCAATATTTTAATAACCACACCTGAGAAAACGCAACTCCGGAAAAGGTGATCCTAAGCAATTAATGAAGTTGCGATTTCATCGGTGCCCTCAGATTTCAATTCCGAGCACCGGTTCAAAAGTTAGGAAAACCCGATCGTTCATTCACTAAACGTACCTGAGCTAAACTTCGGAAATTGATTCCGGGCACACCGGGCCTTGGAATCAGGTGCCGTTAGAAATTGCGTTCTTTTAAAATCCAAAAGAAATTATGAAAAAAATTTACTTGAAATTTCCAGGTCTTTACATTACTCCCACCTCAGGGCTTTACGTCCCCATGAAGCTATAACATAAACTAGGGAAACAAAAGTGGTACTGGGCACGCATCTGAGCCTTCCGCTCTCATGTGCTCTCCAGGAGGTTCCCATGCTGCCAATGAAAGCGCACAAGAGGAATCGAACGTCCTCATAGGATCCACTCCTGTCGATCCTCAACCTCTACTGGAACCCCGCAAAATTTACCCCATCGCCAAAGTCCAGTTCCCCATGGTCGATGACATGCGTTGGGTCAAGCACGTATCTCCTAAGTTGAGATACATGGAAGTCGTTGTGCACCTGGTGCTACTGAGGTGGATGGGTCAAGCGGTAAACCACCTCGCCTACCCTACTAAGGACCTAGAAAGGTCCGTTGAACCTCAGAGATAACTTTTTGCCTCAGCCACATCTCCTTAAACCTCGTCGAGGTGAGACCCGTTTAAGGACGCGATCGCCATCCTCGAACTCTAGTGGCCCCCACTTCCTGATTAGAATTGAAGGGTAAGGTTGATCGACCCAAGAGTGATTGGCCAAACCCTCCTATGCATGAGTTCATCCTGTGTTGCCCAGGGTTTACTTTTCACCGACCAAGGAAAACTCATCCTGACGTTGTAGTTAGAACACAACCTTTTTGCCTAAGACAGTCAATCTGGGCATGAACTATGAATCCAATCCATACCGAGACCAACGTTGTAAGGCCTCGACGCTGCCACCAAGAGATTCCAACCGAAACTCTCTCCTCGTGGGTCAGACCACACTATCAGCGTAAGTGTGATTATCGAGTCTCCTCCCAAGGTATCTCCAGACGTGAGGGTAATGTCTATAGCTTACCGGAAACTCTAGATCTGGGACAAGATTCGTGGAAGGAAGGAATGATTCATATCAGTATATTCTACTACGGAAACTAGTAGTGAACACAGACGACCCCTTGAATCATTTTTAGAGCCATTGGGTCACACTCCTTGACCGCATGCAGCTTCACTCTTCCCCTGCTCTCCAGCTCCTTGAGCCTGGTGGAGACAACTAAGGTGGGTGGTTGTAGCATGTTAAAATGTACACCACCTCATGCTGCTCTCCCTGAGCGCCTGGTAGTAGGCAGCAGACCCGCGGTACTCGACAGGAGAAGTACCTCTGCATGCTATTAGGGGGGATGCCCTACTATGTTTGGGTGGCAGACCCCGGCGGGAAGCACCACTATTTTTGGGTGGCTGACCCGCGGTACTCAACAAGCAGTCTTAGGTTAGTGAGCAGTACCTCAGGGTCGTGACAGGATCACTGTACTCATCCGATATGGGGCTCTTCAGCAGTTACAGTTTCATTAATGAAAATCCTGGTTTGAGCTGAGTCTATGACCTTTGTGTTTACCTCATGATTGAGATGTGTCACCTGATAAATTAGGTATATGCAAGGGCAAATACCTAGGTAGTGGTTATCCGTTTATTTCATAACCTTTGTGTTCCCTCATGATTGAGATGGGTTACTTTATAACTTAGGTATAAGTATGGGCTTATACCTAAGTAAGGGTTATCTGTTGAGATCCTTATTTGTGGTTATCCTTGTTGGTTTTAGTAAGCCCTTGCGGGTCTCGGGGTACCTACTGAGTATCGTATACTCACCCCTACACGGGCTATTCCTGCACCTCATTGAGTTGGATGCAGACGATGGGTAGCGCTGACAGAGGCCGAGTGTTCGAGGACTAGATGGTACCCGGAGGTGGACTTCACGACGAGACGACACTTGGAGGAGGTTGACGGGCGAGACCATTGTGGAGGATATCTGTACCTACCCTTCAAGTAGGATCCTTGGTGGACAATCCAAGAGTTGCGGTATCTATACCTACCCTTCAGGTAGGATCTGAGGAGGACAACCCAAGAGTTGCTTATATTCTTCCAGCTGTTTGTCTTTTATGTTGTACTTTCGTTCGGTTGTAGCTGTACTTTCAGTTGGGTTTGTATTCTGGCCCACTTACTTTTCAGCACTTTCTTTTGTACTTAGTGTATTACTTCTATTTGAACTCTATGATGTTTTGTTTACTTTTATAAAGGAAATGCCTTCCCAGTTATTGGGATTTACTCATTTGGTGCTAGTCTCCATCCCCTGTCCTATGGAAGGCGGGCTTGGGGTAGTCACAGCATGGTCCCCGAGGATGGGTTGTGACAAATTGGTATCAGAGGCGTCAGTTCTACCACATAACTTATAACTCTGATACCAATTTGTCATGACCCGTCCTCAAGGCCCGTGCCGTGACTACCCCAAGCTCTCCTTCCATAGGCCAGGGGCTGGCGACTAGCACCAAAGGCAAAAATCCTGATAACTGGGAAGGCATTGCCTTTATAAAAGTAAACAAAACACCACAGAGTACAAGCAGAAGTAATACACTAAGTACAAAAGAAAGTGATGAAAAGTAAGTGGGCTAGAATACAAACCCAACTGAAAGTATAGCTACAACTGCACGAAAGTACAATAGAAAAGACAAATAGCTGGAAGAATAGAAGAAGCTCCTAGGTCGTCCACCTTGGATCCTACCTAAAGGGTAGGTACAAATAGCGGAGCTCCTGGATCGTCCACCACGGATACTACCTGACGGGTAGGTACAGATAGCCTCCATAACCCTCTTGCCCGTCTACCTCCTTCGAGTATCGTATTGTCGTGAATTCCACCTTTGAATACTGACTCGTCGTGAGGTCCACCTCCGGGTACTGTCCAGTCCTCGAACACTCGGCCTCTGTCAGCTCTGCCCGTCGTCTGCAACCAATACAACGAGGTGCGGGCATAGCCCGTGCAAGGGTGATTATACGATACTCAGTAGGGACCCTGAGACCCTCAAGGTCTCAGTAAATCCAACAAGGATAACCAAAAAGAAGGATCTCAACAGATAACCTCTACTTAGGTATATGCCCATACTTATACCTAAGTTATCAAGTAACCCATCTCAATCATGAGGGAACACAAAGGTTATGAAATCAACCGATAACCACTACCTAGGTATATGTCCATACATATACCTAAGTTATCAAGTGACCCATCTCAATCATGAGGTAAACACAAACGTCATTGACTCAGCTCAAACCAAGATTTTCATTATCGAAACCGTAACTACTGAAGAGCTCCGTCTTTGACGAGTACAGTGATCCTGTCACGAATCCGACGTACTGATCACTAACCTTAGACTACTGAGATACTCCTCCTATCGAGTACTGCGGCTCTGCCCCCTCACAAAGTAGTGGTCCTCCACCATGGGTCTGCCAAGTCACACAGTAGTGCTCCCCCTCATAGCCTACAGAGGTACTCCTCCTATCGAGTACCACGGGTCTGCTGCCTGCTACCAGGAAGTACCTCAGAGTCGTGATAGGATCACTATACTCGTCAGAGATGGAGCTCTTCAGCAGTTACAGTTTCGACAATTAAAATCCTGGTTTGAGCTGAGTCAATTACCTTTGTGTTTACGTCATGATTGAGATGGGTCACTTGATAACTGAGGTATATGTATGGGCATATACCTAGGTAGTGGTTATCCGTTGATTTCATAACCTTTGTGTTTCCTCATGATTGAGATGGGTTACTTGATAACTTAGGTATATGTATGGGCATATACCTAAGTAGAGGTTATCTTTTGAGATCCTTCTTTGTGGTTATCCTTGTTGGATTTAGTGAGACCTTGAGGGTCTCGCAGTTCCTAATGAGTATCGTATACTCACCCTTGCTTGGGCTATGCCCGTACCTCATTGTGTTGGTTGCAGACGACAGGCAGCGCTGACAGAGGCTGAGTGTTCGAGGACTTGATGGTACCCGGAGGTGGACCTCACGACGAGTCAGTATCCGGAGGTGGACTTCACGATGAGACGATACTCGGAGGAGGTAGACGGGCGAGAGCATTGTGGAGGCTATCTGTACCTACCCATCAGGTAGGATCCGTGGTGGACAATCCAGGAGCTGCGCTATCTGTACCTACCCTTCAGGTAGGATCCAAGGTGGACGACCCAGGAGCTACTTCTATTCTTCCAGCTGTTTGTCTTTTATGTTGTACTTTCGTTCAGTTGTAGCTGTACTTTCAGTTGGGTTTGTATTCTGGCCCACTTACTTTTCAGAACTTTCTTTTGTACTTAGTGTATTACTTCCCCTTGTACTCTGTGGTGTTTTGTTTAATTTTATAAAGTCAATGCATTCCCAGTTATCGGGATTTTCTCCTTTGGTGCTAGTCGCCAGCCCCTGGCCTATGGAAGGTGGGCTTCGGGTAGTCACGGAACGGGCCCTGAGGATGGGTCATAACATTGAAAATAGCCAAAAATTCAGGAGTTGTTCGAAAAAGATTTAGGAGGTCATTTAGGAACCAGAATGGAGGGAAAAGGGTAAGAATTGAGAGAGTTAAGAAGGGATGAAGTTACCTCTTCAATTCTGGCCGATTTGAGACACCCTATGAAGTTCTGCCCTAATTTGAGATTTCAAAGAGATCCAAGGAAGGGGGAAAGGCAATGGGAGTGCTCTTGGGATTCATAGGGTCGAAAGGGAGGTAAAATCACTGAAAAACTCATCATAATGAATAAGATATTAAAAAATTAAAAAAAAATTAAAACTTGAAAATGGGCTTTCGGTTTGGCCCAATTCTTAAATAAAAACACAAATACCCCATTGTTATGGATTCCTACGGGGTCCAAACTACAATGGTGGTGTTAATATGCCAGGGGATACCATTTATGAATTATAATGGGTGAAAAATATATAAAAATGAAAAAGTTATAAAAGAAACAAAATTTATTTTTAAATATGGAATTGGGCTCATGGTTTGGCCTAATTCAGAAAAACTCACCCATTCCACCATAAAAGCTTGAGAAAACCCAAAAACAAAGCATAAATAGAAATTAAATTAAATTTAACAATAAAATAGGTCTTGTATGTTACAATACACATGCTCAAAAAATTGTGGTGACGATTTATGAAATACGTGTCACTTGTTGGGAGTGGAAGGAAATTGGAAGAAGAAATTAAGTAAGTGGGATACTCGTGACACATGGAAATGGAGTGAATGATCATAGTGACTTGATTAGTTTGAAGAATTATATATAACTTTTGATGTACATTTATCTGCACAAATGTGTATAAATTAAATCAATGAATCCATAAAGTATGAATACATGTTTATATCATTTCAAACAATGTATTCATACTATATGAATAATACTATATTTAATTTGTTAATGTAGAAGTGAAATAGAATGAATACTAAACTGCTAGTAGAAGGAGTACATACTATAATCTCATGAATTATATAATGTATGAATATATTGTTGACAAAGTGGTCAATATTGGATTGAAATTAAATGAAAGTAATAGTCTCTTGAAATATAAAGATTGATAAACTGGAAAAGATGTATAGATTTTTTAGAGATGTTTTATTATTATTAATAAATCTTAAAAAATTTAAATGACCATATAGAAGTAAAATCAATCTTCGATTTTCATCTTAAAAATCAATCATGATCAATAAGCGACTTAATTCTTAAAGGATTTAGTAACCAACTCAATACTTTAAGAGAAAAAGGCCATTAAATTCACACTAAACTCATGGAATCAATAATTTTATCTCAAAACATTCAATGATTTAAATTGAATAAAATTTTCATTTAGGACCACTTTCTAAACATTAATTTTATTCTTGATTGAATTTATATGTGTTTCCACTTTCAATCTTTTGATGGTGAGCTCCATGGAGACTGTATAGATCTCTATAGAGTGAGGGCATGCTGTTTTACACACACGGGAGCCTGTTAGTGCTCATCAGAAGATCTCTTGGCTGTCTACCTGTGCTTGTGGCATTCTACAGTTGTCTGATTTTGTGGAGTTATGCCTTTTTTTATGATGATTCCATGAAAAGATTGTGCTTATAGTTATTCATCGATGCTTGAGAATGGACACTCATTTTCTTCTCATGTATGGATGAACTCCTACTGATATGGAAAATTCATTCCTTCTCAGGTCTACATTTCAGTTCAATTCATTTGATACTCATGTCTTTAGAATTCTCATACTCATACCATTATGAAAACACATATATGTTCATAAATTTTCTAAAAAAACAAAATCTACCTTACCATATTAGTGCTACCAAAGTCCCCATCATCACCACTTGGCCGTTAGAATCATTACTACTTGATTGTAACGAGTGATATTCACTGCTAAGCCCAAGCACATGAAGAACCCAATGAAAAGGTCAGTCGAGAATGGGGTTTCAATGAGAAGAAACATTATCTTTGATTTCAATAACAAAGAATGAATGAATCAAAGGGGTATAGAATATTGACTAAAAATGTTTACATCAACAAAAAACCTGATTTTCATCGGTAATGAAGCTATTTGACTTGAAATGACAAGCAAAAATGTCAATATAATGAACATTGAGAAATAAGGACTTCAAATTTTAAAGTTTTTCCTGATTTTCATGTGCCCAGAGTATTTCCCCAAATCAGAATCCATCTGGAAAAACTGTTGCAGATGATACCATTATAAGCATTAATAGGTAGCAAATCAAATTGATATACATTATACTAATTTTAACATGCTATATATATCGAAATAATTGCACAGATTTATGATGGAATAATTATAAAACTATACTCTTATAAAACAGTTATAATCGATATATATATATGTAATGAAATATCAATTTTGGAGAAAAAAATGGTAAATTAATGTGAGGTTTTCAAAATGGAACATTCATTTTTAATGCTCTTATGCCACAAATAAGTTAAAATATATGTAATAGAGTACTAAAAAAGGTTACAAATAGTAATTTAATGTGCATTTTTTAGTCTGCTAATGAGATTTTATGATAAACAATCCCTTATTTTAATTTTTAGAAAATGAACTATTTTGTTTTTTGATATTTAAAAATGTACGATATTAATACATTCATTGAACAAATTGAGTAAACATGCAAACAAAAAACAATCAATTTTTTCAAGTAAATATTATGACACATAGTTTACCTGATAGAATGAGAAATTACATATAACATTTATAGTGTTAATATGAAAGACAAAACATACAGAACAATTTAATAAAATTCATAGAGTGAACATACATATAAAAAAAGATATGAAAAATTTGATGAAATCCTTACCTATTGGGATAAGAAAATTAATCCATCCAGTAAGATGTGAATTAAACACTTTGACTTAATACATTTAATTCTTTAATAACACCTTTCTTTACTCAGTTGGTTATTTAATTTTGATGCATTGAAATAACTTCTAACTTATTTTCTTTCAGTAAAACATTCTATAAAAAAATCATTTTCTAAATTTTTCTGTAATGAATATGTTGCGTAACATGTTAGTGAAAGGTCATAGAGTGAATAATATTAAAAAGTAAAGTGTTATTACAATTAGAGATAAATAGTATAATCTGGGTCATAGTTTCATTATTGAAATTTGTAATGCGCAGGTTGAGTAATTAAATGGTGAACTCTAAAAGGTTATGTTGGGATACAATTTCTCTATTAATAGGTCATAGAGTGAATAGTATTAAAAATAAAAGTGAAACAATGTTAATAGTGAAATACAGAAAGTTAATCTAGAATTAACTCCAAATTAATCACTATTAACTCTATGAAAGGTCATATAGTGAAACTGTGTTAATAGTAAAACTGTATCCCAAATTAACCTTCTGGAGTTAAACTGTATCCCATATTAACTCTATGAAAGGTTAGAGAGTGAAAATGTATCCCAAATTAACCTTATGAAATAAAACTTTGGATTTAACCTTCTAGAGTTATCCCAGATTAACCTTTTGGAGTTAACCTTTTGGGATATAGTTTCACTATTAACCTTCTGGAGTTAAACTTTTAGAATAGAGATTCACTATTAATCAGTGATCATACACACTCATAATTTGGAGTTAAAACTCTGGATAAAAATTTGCATACACACTCATAGTAGGTAAACAATATAATTTGGGATATAGTTTCACTATTAAATAGGCTTAGGATATGTGATGAGAAACATTATACTCTAAATTGTAAAATTAGAAATGAAGATGAATGTGTTTATAGTGAAATGATAAGTGTAAGAAATCATTCCTCAACAATTCTATGGAATTGATGGTGATATCACTTTGTAATATACTAACTGGGTTTTCTAGTTTTGAATGAATTGATTAAAGAAAATTAATGAAAAAATTAACATGTGAAATAACATTAAATTTAGTAAGAAAATAGGATATCCACATGAAACTAAATTGCAGTTAAAATAGAAAGAAAATTCAAAGTCAATGTAGAAGAAATTTTAGAAAAAATTAATCACAAAACACTTAAAAAACTTACCTTTTTTCAAACCAAAGAGAAATGTGGATTCATTGCCGCTGTATCTCTCTATAAGCCCTTCAATCAAGCCAAGAAATGCTGATAAAGGTACCACACTGCATGAAGGATTTATTAGAGTGGTGTAAGTTCAACAAAATTTCAGCGATACAATGCCAACAACACATCACAATACATCCATTGTTGTGATAATAATATACCAATAATACATCATAATAAATGCATATAAATAAAAAAACATCAATGTGATGCATTTGTAACCAACTCAAGACACATTTTCATAAAATATTGATTAAGTATATCTAGGTTAAAAGGGTTGAATCAACTAATTATTCAAAACTAATTCATAGTTTTCAATTTTTGTCCTAATAGACTTGGTTCGAATTTGGTTTGTCTTATTAAACATTTAATATGATTGGTCACTAAACATGTAATGTGCAATTTATATGAAATCATAGCATATATAGTAATTGAAACATAGAAAGATCCAAAATTAAAATATATAACATTTAATAGTGTAGCTCAAACTACACTAGAATAGATAGGCGCAAGGGCATCGCCGACCATTATTAACTCTAAGAAAAGCATGTTGATAAAAGAGAGACCTTTATTTGTAACGCCCCGACCCTAGTTACCCAGAGTCGGTGCATTATTACATAACATTGGCATGATCACAAGAAAGATCAAATCTCGAAAGACCGATTGGTTTAGTAGCCTTGGAAACACTAGATATATTCATAAGTTTTACATTACATCATAAAATGAAAAACTAATACAACAACATAATGTTTCCACAATCCACACTATTAACCCCTCATAAAAATCCCTGCAGGTCATTCATAACTTACTTCTTCACATCCTGGGAAAAATAAAACATAGAAAAGGGGTGATCTCAAATTCCCAGTAAGGATAACAATATAGCAGAAACTTTCATAAATAACAATAAACATTTAAGGCAATGCATTACTAAAACAAAAGCCTTTTAAACTTGAACTTCAACATAGTATGGCAAAAGTAAAAATGAAATAATGCCATTTACTTATTCACATGGATATTCTACTAATCGAATAATCACATGCAAAAATCAATAACCACTTTCATAATGTTGGAATGCATAATGCCAGACTATCATAACCACATAGTCAAGGCCTCGTGCCAAGACTACAAATAAGATTTTGTCAAGGCCTTGTGCCAAGACACTAGTTTGTCTCATGAGACCTACCGATGCATCGAGGAGCTATAGCGGGCTCCACCCGTCACTTATTAAGTCCAATTCATTCCCATATGAAAAGGTTTAAACATAACATAAACATTCGTATTAAAACTAGCATACGAAATGTCAATAATTTCACCATAAACTATGAATGGTATAAAAAATAGCACATCCATAGTCAAACATATCACAAAACCTTAAATACAATATAGAAGTTTTGTATCATAATAAATCAACTTCAAATAATCTTAAAATCCATCAAAGGATGTTGACATAGATGAAATCAAAATTCTTTTTAAAGAAATATCTCCTTTTATTTTGAAATCATTTAAGATCCATATAAAATAAAACATTTTCTTTGAAAATATTCTTATAATCTTGTAAGGAAAGCTTTGAAGATTTTATAACGGCGTAAAATAACCGCACCCGTCGTATAAGTTAAAAAAAACATTCTTACCTCAATTCTGTCGAAAAGGTTAAAAAGGACCTTGTTTTGAAAATGACGGAAAGATTCCTTTATAAACCACTTATAAAAGTCAAAAAGGGTATAAATGACTTTAACTCATATTTTAGTAAATAGTAAAAATGTTTTGAAATACATTTTTAAGAAACATGGATGTTGATGATAAAGAGATCCCAGTAGATTATTACGTATAAACAACCTCGGATAATGAAGAGATTGTGAAATAACCCTTACCTTGTACTTTTCCTTGGTTGGGGTAGGTTAACCTCCTGTATAATGGTTAAATAATTGTTATTAAATTATACAATAATCATATACATTAATATGATATCATATATGATCTTTTAATATTGATTTGATAATAATATCTTAGTATTATCGCTGTTTCGGGTGTGAACTTACTTGTTTGCTTTTGTATGTTTTGTTACGTAAGACATGTTTGTAAAGGATAAGTTGTATATTATTCAAATCCATAATGGTATCAAGTCCTTAAACATAATTTTTAAATCATCAAATGATAATTATACTTGAATGGATACGATGGAGAATGAATCTCATCGCGTTCGTGGAGACGGTAGTCCGTACGTACGCACGAACGCTACTTCCATTTAATTTTTATTTTAAAATAATCGAATACAAATGATACATAAGTATATTACTATTCCAGTATAATATAATATTTTATACATGTTACTTAAGTTCATTAACACCATCCTTTATACGTTCCATGTGTGGTATGAACGAGTCATATCATTTTAAGGGGGCGGTAGTCCGCACTTCCTCAAATGAAATTATCGTATGTATATACAACATGAAACGAATAATGGTATGAAATAAAATGGAATTACAGAAGCTTATATATAAAATATATATCATTAATATCATATTTAATTACAGTGCCATCATAATGGCCACCATGAGAGGCGGTAAGATGTATTTGAACAATCATCGTTTCGTGAGGCGTTAGTTTGCCATCCACAGAAACATTATGTTCATCATCCATTAGATGGAGTTGTGTGTATGTGTAGTTTGAATCCTTCTTATAACAACATCCTAGTATATTGAGGATACTGGTGTTGTTACAAAAGAAAGGAAATAAAAAGAGTTTGGGGGTTGAAGAAGCAAAATAAATGAAAATAATTTAAGAGAAATCGTTACCTTTAATTTAGGTAACTCACTTTGGTTGGAACCAAAGGACTTCTTGAAATGCTTTCTGCCTAAAGGGAAGCTTCAAGGAGGAGGAGAGGGATGTGGGGAGCTTAGTTGTGCAGAGTTTGGACGATCCAAGTGGCTTGAGAGGTGTGAGGAATGAGTAGAAGTGGTCTCCTTTTATAAGGGAGAAGAGGGGCTCTTTAGGAAAGAGTGAAAGTATTACTTTATAATATAATTATATTCGGTTTATAATGGTCCAAAAATCATTGAAGTCGAAGATAAGATGACTCATATTCTAAATAACATCAACCAATAAGAATTGGACAGGTTTTAGATAATATTTTAATCATTATAATCTCATTTATTTAAATGATTTATTAATGAGGTAAACATTGCATCATTATTGTGTCATTAATAATTTCAATTATTTGATGTCTAAAAATTATAAATAAAATATAATTATGTAGGAAATCTTTTGAGATTTCTAATGAATATTTATAATCGAAAATCCAACATGTATAACCCTATGTAAAAATTGTTCTTCTAAAAGATGTAAGCTTATGCCATTTTTATTTTTATTTTAACTTTATTAATATAAAGTGTCCCTACCACATACAAGTGGCTCCAAGGGGTCCCCAAATTGACCCAAGGATTCTCATGGTTGGGTATGTGTCCACCAATAATGTTAGGACACGTTTTAGGGTAATTTTGTATTATTATAATATTATTTTTTAACCCTTATTTACCGGATTTACCCTTAACCATGGTAAATAAAATATTTACCACAGTAATTATTCAAAATGTCTAAAAATAAAAGTTACCTATTTACACAATTTGGACATCCTGATTCCAAATATGGAATCCATTTTTCTAAATTCAAAACACAGAAGTGGCAGAAATTAATTTAAAATTAATTCCCGCTGTCAAAACAAAAAGCGTGTTTTTAAGAGGTAATAACTATCAAAAGATTGACACTTGTTTATGTTTAGTTTAATTGTAAAATTATGTCCAATGACCAACATTATATTAAACGGTAAAAATATATTCTAAATATACTTTAAAACCACTCAAATTCATAATTTATCACTATTAATTATTTTGATTAAAAAAATTGTTTTTAATTAAAATTTAGTAATTTTCACTATTCATCAAAATATGAAAGTTATCCGAAATGTACCAAAATTTCACCTTAGGCTAAATTCCATATTCTGAATCCAAAAATGAAGTCCATTTTCAAATATAAAATATATATAATTTCAAAAATTAGGTATTACTATTCATAACGGCTTGTTTGATCGGTTGTGGTGTGTGTTAAAACTCGACGTTGCGTACAACACACGCTACTGTTTTATTCAAAGGAAAGCGGACCGTGGAAGCTTGGGATGTTTCATTTTAAATTTTTTGATGTCTCCATTTAGTCAAAAAGTTTAAAATATTGTATTTAAAAAGGTTTCACTATCAAAAGTTGATAAAAGTGCAATACTGAAAATGAATCTGTTCTTGCATTATGACTAAGAAACTCATAATATGGATTCTAAAATTATAAGGATTATATAAAGTTAAAAATGTAGTTAATGCTATTCATGACCTCTTTTAATGGCTTTTTTTTTTGTAAGTCATGGTGCAATTGAACTCGGTGTTGCTTGTAGTGCAAGTTATTGAATTATTGTGAAGAAATAACACACTATGAAATCTTGGGGTGTTACATTCTCCCCTCCTTCAATAAATTGCGTCCTCGCAATTTGAAATTGTTCTTCGAAAATAAAAGGTTGAAAATAGATAATATATTTGTGGGAAAATCCACATCGGAAATTGGGTTACTAAAATTTAGTCTTAATATGAGGAAAAGAGAAATGAAAGGGTCACCACCAAATTATGATCTCGATTAGGAGAACATTGGTGGCAATTAGAGATATATAATTGGAGGAAAAACGTAAATATTTATAGGTAGTGATTGAGGTCATCAATCACAAACAAGTGTATAATTGAGGTCCTTAAACTCATCAATCTATGATGATTTTAAGTACCATCGGTTCAACAAAATATAGGGTATTGGGATAACACATTTTTGACGTTTCAAAATATCTTAGTTGAAATCCCACATCGAAAAATGAATTAACGAGGCCTCTATTTAAAATAAAGAGTCGAAAGTATGAAGATTACCGAAAATAACACATACTAGGGTTCCATGTAGGAAAATATGGATATGGAAGAGAAATCTAACCATCAATTATCTGATGGAGAGTGGTAGAGAACATGGCTATGAAAAGGCCAACAATCCCAAAGCCATAAATTAGTGATGATTTAAGGTACCATCTAGGAAAACATTTTTGTTCTAAGTTTCTTTTCTTAATGTTGAAGAATTTATTTATGATATTGGCTAAGATCATAAGGAGATATACTTACTTTATAATTAGAGTTTTATCCATTAATAAATTTCAACCACAAACTCATCTTTCACTCGTAAAAAAAATTCTATTTATACTATTCATATAGGGTTCCAAAATAAACGAATTTATAATTCATCTACCAGATCTTTTAAAAAAACTACATTATTTAATCCAGGACATTTGTAACACCCCAAGCTTCTACGGTACGTTTCCCTTCGAATAATGCGATAGCGTGTGTTGTACGCAACCTCGAGTTCTAACACACACCACAACTAATTAAACTAGCCGTTGTGAATAGTAATACCTATTTTTTGAAATCATATATATTTTATATTTCAAAATGGACTTCATTTTTAGATTCGGAATATCAAAATTAGCCTAGGGTGAAATTTTGGTACTTTTCGGATAACTTTTATATTTTGATGAATAGTGAAAATTACTAAATTTAAATTAAAAACAACTTTTTTAATCAAAATAATTAATAGTGATAAATTGTGAATTTGAGTGGTTTTAAAGTATATTTAGAATATATTTTTACCATTTAATATAATGTTGGTCATTGGACATAATTTTACAATTAAACCGAACATAAACAAGTGTCAATCTTTTGATAGTTATTACCTCTTAAAAACACGCTTTTTGTTTTGACAGCGGGAATTAATTTTAAATTAATTTCTGCCACTTCTGTGTTTTGAATTTAGGAAAATGGATTCCATATTTGGAATCAGGATGTTAAAATTGTGTAAATAGGTAACTTTTATTTTTAGACATTTTGAATAGTTACTGTGGTAAATATTTTATTTACCATGGTTAAAGGGTAAATCCGGTAAATAAGGGTTAAAAAATAATGTTATAATAATACAAAATTACCCTAAAACGTGTCCTAACCTTATTGGTGGACACATACCCGACCATGGGCATCCTTGGGTCAATTTGGGGACCCCTTGGATCCACTTGTATGTGGTAGGGACACATTATATTAATAAAGTTAAAATAAAAATAAAAATGGCATAAGCTTACATCTTTTAGAAGAACAATTTTTACATAGGGTTATACATGTTGAATTTTCGATTATTAATATTCATTAGAAAGCTAAAAATATTTCCTACATAATGATATTTTATTTATAATTTTTAGACATCAAATAATTTAAATTATTAATGACACAATAATGATGCAATGTTTACCTCATTAATAAATCATTTAAATAAATAAGATTATAATGATTAAAATATTATCTAAAACCTGTCCAATTCTTATTGGTTGATGTTATTTAGAATATGAGTCATCTTATCTTCGACCTCAATGATTTTTGGACCATTATAAACCGAATATAATTATATTATAAAGTAATACTTTCACTCTTTCCTAAAGAGCCCCTCCTCTCCCTTATAAAAGGAGACCACTTCTACTCATTCCTCACACCTCTCAAGCCACTTGGCTCGTCCAAACTCTGCCCAACTAAGCTCCCCACATCCCTCTCCTCCTCCTTGAAGCTTCCCCTTAGGCAGAAAGCATTTCAACAAGTCCTTTGGTTCCAACCAAAGTGAGTTACCTAAATTAAAGGTAACGATTTTTTCTTAAATTATTTTCATTTATTTTGCTTCTTCAACCCCCAAACTCTTTTTATTTCCTTTCTTTTGTAACAACACCAGTATCCTCAATATACTAGGATGTTGTTATAAGAAGGATTCAAACTACACATACACACAACTCCATCTAATGGATGATGAACATAATGTTTCTGTGGATGGCAAACTAACGCCTCACGAAACGATGATTGTTCAAATACATCTTACCGCCTCTCATGGTGGCCATTATGTTGGCACTGTAATTAAATATGATGTTAATGATATATATTTTATATATAAGCTTCTGTAATTCCATTTTATTTCATACCATTATTCGTTTCATGTTGTATATACATACGATAATTTCATTTGAGGAAGTGCGGACTACCGCCCCCTTAAAATGATATGACTTGTTCATACCACACATGGAACGTATAAAGGATGGTGTTAATGAACTTAAGTAACATATATAAAATATTATATTATACTGGAATAGTAATATACCTATGTATCATTTGTATTCGATTCTTTTAAAATAAAAATTAAATGGAAGTAGCGTTCGTGCGTACGTACGGACTACCGTCTCCACGAACGCGATGAGATTCATTTTCCATCGTATCCATTCAAGTATAATTATCATTTGATGATTTAAAAATGATGTTTACGGACTTGATACCATTCTGGATTTGAATAATATACAACTTATCCTTTACAAACATGTCTTACGTAACAAAACATACAAAAGCAAACAAGTAAGTTCACACCCGAAACAGCGATAATACTAAGATATTATTATCAAATCAATATTAAAAGATCATATATGATATCATATTAATGTATATGATTCTTGTATAATTTAGTAACAATTATTTCACTATTATACAGGAGGTTAACCTACCCCAACCAAGGAAAAGTACAAGGTAAGGGTTATTTCACAATCTCTTCATTATCCGAGGTTGTTTATACGTAATAATCTACTGGGATCTCTTTATCATCCACATCCATGTTTCTTAAAAATGTATTTCAAAACATTTTTACTATTTACAAGAATATGGGTTAAAGTCATTTATACCCTTGTTTGACTTTTTATAAGAGGTTTATAAAGGAATATTTCCGTCGTTTTCAAAACAAGGTCCTTTTTAACCTTTTCGACAGAATTGAGGTAAGAATGTTTTTTTTAACTTATATGGCGGGTGCGGTTATTTTACGCCGTTATAAAATCTTCAAAGCTTTCCTTACAAGCTTATAAGAATATTTTCAATGAAAATGTTTTATTTGGATCTTAAATTATTTCAAAATAAAAGGAGATATTTCTTTAAAAAGAATTTTGATTTCATCTATGTCAACATCCTTTGATGGATTTTAAGATTATTTGAAGTTGATTTATTAGGATACAAAACTTCTATATTGTATTGAAGGTTTTGTGATATGTTTTACTATGGATGTGCTATTTTTATACCATTCATAGTTTATGGTGAAATTATTGACATTTCGTATGCTAGATTTAATACGAATGTTTATGTTATGTTTAAACCTTTTCATATGGGAATGCATTGGACTTAATAAGTGACGGGTGGAGCCCGCTATAGCTCCTCGATGCATCGGTAGGTCTCATGAGACAAACTAGTGTCTTGGCACAAGGCCTTGGCAAAAATCTTATTTGTAGTCTTGGCACGAGGCCTTGGCTATGTGGTTATGATAGTCTGGCATTATGCATTCCAACATTATGAAAGTGGTTATTGATTTTTGCATGTGATTATTCGATTAGTAGAATATCCATGTGAATAATTAAATGGCATTATTTCATTTTATTTATGCCATACCATGTTGAAAGTTCATATTTAAAAGGCTTTTGTTTTAGTTATACATTGCCTTAAATGTTTATTCTTTCCGCTATATTGTTATCCTTACTGGGCATTTGAGCTCACCCCTTTTCTATGTTTTATTTTTCCCAGGATGTGAAGAAGTAAGTTATGAATGACCTGCAGGGATTTTATGAGGGGATAATAGTGTGGTCTATTGAGACATTATGTTGTTGTAGTAGTTTTTCATTTTATAATGTAATGTAAAACTTATGAATATATCTGGCATTTTCCAAGGCTACTAAACCAATCGGTCTTTCGAGATTTGATCTTTCTTATGATCATGCCAATGTTATGTAATAATGCACCGACTCTGGGTAACTGGGGTCGGGGCGTTACAGTTGGTATCAGAGGAAGTTTAGTACAAACCTTGGAAGCTAGATTTAGATAAACTCTGATTAGAGCACGTAGACCTAAGATGAACTTTGAGGATTAGTGTAGAAGAACGTCCTAGAATTTTGGTATTGTAGAGATTTTGTGAGTTTTCCGAGCAATACATCCCTGTCTGGATACGAGCAGGTAGAGGCGGCTCTGGCACAGATGTACCTAGGGGTAAAACCCGAAAACACCGCTTTGAGCTAGACTCGAACGGGAACTGGTGCACGACAACGGGCCTTGCTGCACTCTTGGTTACGACACTCCCGGGGGATATGCTTAGGATAACTCTCACTATCTTTACAAATCATTATGAAGGGTTTATGAGTATATACTTCCTCAAAGAAAACATTTTTATGATTATGGATTATATCCATAAATAGTTCAATTTATGCTAAGTGTTTTATAAGTATGGGATTATGTATTTTGATTTATAAACTGATCTAGTTTATGCCATTGTTTAGAAATGGCGCCTAGTGGAAGAAATGGAAACCGTATCAATGCACGCACCCCATGTAGGGATTGCTCTCCTGCTCAAGATAATTATAGTGGGGCTAGTGATGCAACTGGTGCTGATCAGCTAATCACCGTACTGGGACAACTTACTCAGGTTATGAATAATAACCTTACCCGTATGGAGCACCCTGATCCGCAGCGTGGAGGATCAATGTTAGATCGATTCATGAGACAACAACCACCAACGTTCAATGGGAGTACAAATCCCTTAGTAGCTGAGCAATGGATATTTTCCCTAGAGAAAATATTTCAGGCTTTGGGGAGTAGTGAAAGGGAAAAAGTTACCATGGCAGTTTACCGCCTCACTGGAGATGCTGATCAATGGTGGTCATTGATTCAAAACATGAAGGAAGATTATGAAGTATCAAACATGGAATGGAGGGAGTTCAAAGATCTGTTTTTAGAAAAATACTTTCCTCGCGACCATCGAGCAGATATGGAAAGGCAATTTCTGAGTCTGAGACAAAAGGAGGATGATAATGTCACAAAGTATGAGGCTAAATTTACAAGGTTAGCGAGGTATGCTGGAGATTATATTCGCAACCCAAGAAGTAAGATTGATCGTTTTTTTGATGGGTTAAAACCATTTCTCCGTCGAGCATTAGTCTCAAAATCCTTTTCATCGTACGAAGACATTGTCTCATGTGCTATCAAGACCGAAAAGGAATTCTCTAAGTCTTATGACTTTAAAGCAAAGCAAGAGAAGAAGAGACCTGCTGATCAATCTGGGAATGGAAATAAGGGGAAGAAGGGAAAGGTTGAATATCCATCTTGTGGTAAATGCGGGAAGAAACATCCTGGTACTTGCTTGAAGGGAATGGGAGTCTGTTACAAGTGTGGTGAAAAAGGCCACCAAGCTCATGATTGCAAGGGGAAGAAGGAAGCTACCAACGTTCAGTGCTACAATTGCAGGGAGATGGGGCATTATGCAAATGCATGCCCTAAGCGTCAGGAGAACTTACCTCAGAAAAGGCCAAGGGATCAAGGCCAGGCTTATGCTATCACTACTGCTGAGGTAGAAGCTCCGAAAGACGTGGTGGCAGGTAATTTAATGGTTTCCTCAAGTTTAGCAAATGCATTATTTGATTCTGGATCATCGCATTGTTTCATATCTTCCTAGTTTGCTAAGAAAATTAGATATTTCCAATTTGATTTAATAAGGGAGTTGTCTGTTAAAACTACTAAGGGAAGTATCTTTGCAACAAAGTTTTGTGAATCAGTCCCCATTAGAGCACATAAATTTTCTTTATCTGCTGATTTCATCGTCATACCTATGATTGAGTTTGATATAATCCTCGGTATGGACTGGCTTTCGGACTATGATGCGAAGATTTATTGTAAGAAGAAAGAGGTTACGATTCTTGATGATAATGATAAGTAGCACCTTATTTTTAGAGCAGAATCGTCACCACCTAATTCTTATTTAGATCCACCCCCAACAGCTCAACTTAATTCAATTATTGGGGAGGAAGAGAATGAAATAACTGTCGGTGAGGAAAGGAATGTTCAAATAGAGGATGTACCTGTTGTGAAAGAATTTGTAGATGTATTTCCGGAAGATTTACCTGGACATCCTCCAGAACGAGAAGTTGAGTTTTCTATTGATTTGATTCCTGGATCAAGGCCTATATCGAAGACCCCTTATAGAATGGCCACTGTAGAGTTAGTCTAACTAAAGAAACAACTAGAGGAATTGAGTAATAAGGGATTTATTCGCCCTAGTGTTTCTCCATGGGGTGCCCCTGTTCTTTTTGTTAAAAAGAAAGATGGATCTATGAGGTTATGTATCGACTACAGGGAGATCAATGCTATAACAATAAAGAACAAGTATCCCCTACCACGTATTGATGATTTATTTGACCAACTGCATGGAGCTCAATACTTTTCAAAGATTGACCTTCGATCTGGATACCATCAGTTGTGTGTGAAGAAGGAAGACATTCCGAAGACAGCATTTCGAACCAGGTACGGGCATTACGAGTTTACTGTAATGCCGTTTGGATTGACTAATGCACCCTCTGTGTTCATGGATCTGATGAATAGAGTTTTCAAGGAGTATCTCGATGAATTTGTGGTGGTATTTATTGATGATATCTTGGTATACTCCAAAACCTACGAAGATCATGAAAATCACTTGTGCATTATCTTGAAGACTCTGAGGAGGCATGAATTATATGGGAAGTTTAGCAAGTGCGAATTCTGGCTTCAGGAGATTTCTTTTCTTGGCCATATTGTCTCTAAAGATGGAATCTCTGTTGATCCTTCTAAGACCAAAGCAATCCAAGAATGGCCAGAACCTACGAGTATAACTGAGGTACGCAGTTTTATTGGTTTGGCAGGTTATTATCGACGTTTCGTCCAGAATTTTGCCCGATTGGCTAACCCATTAACGAAGCTCACACGTAAAGGGGTTAAATTTGTTTGGACAAAAGAGTGTGAAGAATGTTTCGAAGAACTGAAGAGAAGATTAGTCAATGCTCCTATATTGACTTTACCATCGGGGAATGATGGGTTCGTTATTTATAGTGATGCATCGAAGAAAGGACTTGGCTGTGTCCTTATGCAAAATGATAGAGTTATTGCCTATGCATCACGACAGTTGAAAATTCATGAACAAAACTATCCTACTCATGATCTCGAGTTAGCAGCAGTGATATTTGCTTTGAAGATATGGAGGCACTACCTCTATGGTGAAAAATGTGAGATTTATACTGATCACAAGAGTTTGAAGTATATTTTCTCACAAAAAGAACTCAACATGAGGCAAAGGAGATGGCTTGAATTACTCAAGGATTATGATTGCACGATACACTACCACCCGGGGAAAGCAAACAAAGTAGCAGATGCTTTGAGCAGAAAAGACCATGGAGTTCTGAACATGATGAGAATTGAAAGGGATCCAATTTTCATGGATCTAGTGAAGATGGACATGGGAATAACCAGGGAAGGTGAAACATCAATGCTTTTTCAAATGGTTGCCAAACCATCTTTACTAGAAAGGATTAAGAGTTCTCCGAACGATGATGAAGAATTTCAGAAGAAGATTAAAGCTGTGAATGATGGGAGATTGAGAGACTTTGTGTATGAAGATGAAATTTTGAAATTCGGGAAGAGACTTTGTGTTCCCAATATACCTGATCTAAAAAGGGAATTGCTGGATGATGCTCATAGTTCCAATTTCTCTATACACCCTGGGAGCACCAAAATGTATAGAGATTTTAAGGAACATTTTTGGTGGGACAACATGAAGAGGGAGATTGCTGATTTTGTGTCAAGATGTATGGTTTGTCAACAAGTGAAAGCTGGAAGGCAACAGCCTGGAGGAGTCATGCAACCTCTTCCCATACCAGAGTGGAAATGGGACAATGTTACGATGGACTTTGTCATGGGGCTACCAAAGACTCCTAGAAGGAATGATGCAATATGGGTGATTGTTGATCGTCTTACCAAGTCAGCACATTTTCTTGCTATAAGAGAAGATCTACCCCTGGAACTTCTAGCAAGACTATATATTAATGAAGTTGTGAGACTTCATGGAGTACCCCTATCGATTGTTTCTGATCGTGACCCCCGTTTTACTTCAAGATTTTGGAAAAGTCTTCAGAAATCCCTGGATACTGAACTTCATTTGAGCACTGCTTACCACCCTCAGACAGACGGACAATCAGAACGGACTATTCAAACCTTAGAAGACATGTTGAGATCTTGCTCACTTGACTTTTAGGGTATGTGGGATCAATATTTACCTCTGGTAGAATTTTCCTATAACAATAGCTTCCATTCGAGTATTCAGATGGCACCATATGAAGCATTATACGGAAAGAGATGTCGTACACCAACCTGTTGGGATGACGTTGGTGAAAGAAAACTTGTAGGCCCAGAACTGGTGGAGGAAACGGTGGAAAAGGTGAAAGTAATCCAAAATCACATCAAAGCAGCTCAAAGTAGGCAGAAGAGCTATGCCGATAATCGAAGGAAGGATTTGGAATTTCAAGTCGGTGATCATGTTTTCCTAAAGGTATATCCATGGAAGGGAGTCATACGTTTTGGTAAGAAAGGTAAATTGAGTCCCAGGTACATCGGACCTTTCGAAATTCTAGAATGAATTGGGGCTGTAGCTTACCGATTGGCAATGCCGCCAAGTCTCTCCAAAGTTCACGATGTGTTCCACGTATCTCTGTTGAGAAAATACATGCCTGACCCAACGCATGTACTCACCTATGAGGAATTAGAACTGGAACCCGATCTGTCTTATTGCGAAGAGCCCGTCAAGATTCTTGATACGAGAGAACAAGTACTGAGAAACCGGACGACGCGTCTGGTAAAAGTTTTGTGGAGAAATCATAAGATGGAAGAGGCAACGTGGGAACCCGAGGAACTTATGATGAAAAACCACCCGAGTCTTTTTATGCAGTAATACCCTAGAAATTGCGAGGACGCAATTATTTGAAGGAGGGGAGAATGTAACACCCCAAGCTTCTACGGTACGTTTCCCTTCGAATAATGCGATAGCGTGTGTTGTACGCAACCTCGAGTTCTAACACACACCACAACTAATTAAACTAGCCGTTGTGAATAGTAATACCTATTTTTTGAAATCATATATATTTTATATTTCAAAATGGACTTAATTTTTAGATTCGGAATATCAAAATTAGCCTAGGGTGAAATTTTGGTACTTTTCGGATAACTTTTATATTTTGATGAATAGTGAAAATTACTAAATTTTAATTAAAAACAAATTTTTTAATCAAAATAATTAATAGTGATAAATTGTGAATTTGAGTGGTTTTAAAGTATATTTAGAATATATTTTTACCATTTAATATAATGTTGGTCATTGGACATAATTTTACAATTAAACCGAACATAAACAAGTGTCAATCTTTTGATAGTTATTACCTCTTAAAAACACGCTTTTTGTTTTGACAGCGGGAATTAATTTTAAATTAATTTCTGCCACTTCTGTGTTTTGAATTTAGGAAAATGGATTCCATATTTGGAATCAGGATGTTCAAATTGTGTAAATAGGTAACTTTTATTTTTAGACATTTTGAATAGTTACTGTGGTAAATATTTTATTTACCATGGTTAAAGGGTAAATCCGGTAAATAAGGGTTAAAAAATAATATTATAATAATACAAAATTACCCTAAAACGTGTCCTAACCTTATTGGTGGACACATACCCGACCATGGGCATCCTTGGGTCAATTTGGGGACCCCTTGGATCCACTTGTATGTGGTAGGGACACATTATATTAATAAAGTTAAAATAAAAATAAAAATGGCATAAGCTTACATCTTTTAGAAGAACAATTTTTACATAGGGTTATACATGTTGAATTTTCGATTATAAATATTCATTAGAAAGATAAAAAGATTTCCTACATAATGATATTTTATTTATAATTTTTAGACATCAAATAATTTAAATTATTAATGACACAATAATGATGCAATGTTTACCTCATTAATAAATCATTTAAATAAATAAGATTATAATGATTAAAATATTATCTAAAACCTGTCCAATTCTTATTGGTTGATGTTATTTAGAATATGAGTCATCTTATCTTCGACCTCAATGATTTTTGGACCATTATAAACCGAATATAATTATATTATAAAGTAATACTTTCACTCTTTCCTAAAGAGCCCCTCCTCTCCCTTATAAAAGGAGACCACTTCTACTCATTCCTCACACCTCTCAAGCCACTTGGCTCGTCCAAACTCTGCCCAACTAAGCTCCCCACATCCCTCTCCTCCTCCTTGAAGCTTCCCCTTAGGCAGAAAGCATTTCAACAAGTCCTTTGGTTCCAACCAAAGTGAGTGACCTAAATTAAAGGTAACGATTTTTTCTTAAATTATTTTCATTTATTTTGCTTCTTCAACCCCCAAACTCTTTTTATTTCCTTTCTTTTGTAACAACACCAGTATCCTCAATATACTAGGATGTTGTTATAAGAAGGATTCAAACTACACATACACACAACTCCATCTAATGGATGATGAACATAATGTTTCTGTGGATGGAAAACTAACGTCTCACGAAACGATGATTGTTCAAATACATCTTACCGCCTCTCATGGTGGCCATTATGATGGCACTGTAATTAAATATGATGTTAATGATATATATTTTATATATAAGCTTCTGTAATTCCATTTTATTTCATACCATTATTCCTTTCATGTTGTATATACATACGATAATTTCATTTGAGGAAGTGCGGACTACCGCCCCCTTAAAATGATATGACTCGTTCATACCACACATGGAACGTATAAAGGATGGTGTTAATGAACTTAAGTAACATATATAAAATATTATATTATACTGGAATAGTAATATACCTATGTATAATTTGTATTCGATTCTTTTAAAATAAAAATTAAATGGAAGTAGCGTTCGTGCGTACGTACGGACTACCGTCTCCACGAACGCGATGAGATTCATTTTCCATCATATCCATTCAAGTATAATTATCATTTGATGATTTAAAAATGATGTTTAAGGACTTGATACCATTCTGGATTTGAATAATATACAACTTATCCTTTACAAACATGTCTTACGTAACAAAACATACAAAAGCAAACAAGTAAGTTCACACCCGAAACAGCGATAATACTAAGATATTATTATCAAATCAATATTAAAAGATCATATATGATATCATATTAATGTATATGATTCTTGTATAATTTAGTAACAATTATTTCACTATTATACAGGAGGTTAACCTACCCCAACCAAGGAAAAGTACAAGGTAAGGGTTATTTCACAATCTCTTCATTATCCGAGGTTGTTTATACGTAATAATCTACTGGGATCTCTTTATCATCCACATCCATGTTTCTTAAAAATGTATTTCAAAACATTTTTACTATTTACAAGAATATGGGTTAAAGTCATTTATACCCTTGTTTGACTTTTTATAAGAGGTTTATAAAGGAATCTTTCCGTCGTTTTCAAAACAAGGTCCTTTTTAACCTTTTCGACAGAATTGAGGTAAGAATGTTTTTTTTAACTTATATGGCGGGTGCGGTTATTTTACGCCGTTATAAAATCTTCAAAGCTTTCCTTAGAAGCTTATAAGAATATTTTCAATGAAAATGTTTTATTTGGATCTTAAATTATTTCAAAATAAAAGGAGATATTTCTTTAAAAAGAATTTTGATTTCATCTATGTCAACATCCTTTGATGGATTTTAAGATTATTTGAAGTTGATTTATTAGGATACAAAACTTCTATATTGTATTGAAGGTTTTGTGATATGTTTTAATATGGATGTGCTATTTTTATACCATTCATAGTTTATGGTGAAATTATTGACATTTCGTATGCTAGATTTAATACGAATGTTTATGTTATGTTTAAACCTTTTCATATGGGAATGCATTGGACTTAATAAGTGACGGGTGGAGCCCGCTATAGCTCCTCGATGCATCGGTAGATCTCATGAGACAAACTAGTGTCTTGGCACAAGGCCTTGGCAAAAATCTTATTTGTAGTCTTGGCACGAGGCCTTGGCTATGTGGTTATGATAGTCTGGCATTATGCATTCCAACATTATGAAAGTGGTTATTGATTTTTGCATGTGATTATTCGATTAGTAGAATATCCATGTGAATAATTAAATGGCATTATTTCATTTTATTTATGCCATACCATGTTGAAAGTTCATATTTAAAAGGCTTTTGTTTTATTTATACATTGCCTTAAATGTTTATTCTTTCCGCTATATTGTTATCCTTACTGGGCATTTGAGCTCACCCCTTTTCTATGTTTTATTTTTCCCAGGATGTGAAGAAGTAAGTTATGAATGACCTGCAGGGATTTTATGAGGGGATAATAGTGTGGTCTATTGAGACATTATGTTGTTGTAGTAGTTTTTCATTTTATAATGTAATGTAAAACTTATGAATATATCTGGCATTTTCCAAGGCTACTAAACCAATCGGTCTTTCGAGATTTGATCTTTCTTATGATCATGCCAATGTTATGTAATAATGCACCGACTCTGGGTAACTGGGGTCGGGGCGTTACAACATTTCTTGGGACAGTGGTAGGTGATACACCCTTGTCGCCCTTCGGTTGCGGGTTCAAGTCTCGCAGCCTTGCCGGACGCGACGGGTTGCCGCCCGACCTCCGGGTTGTCCTTTTATGGCAATACAAAATAATCCAAACTAGAACTATCCAAAATACTTCTATCCAAACTCACAGTCCAACATTTATAAGTGAGGTAAACATAATGTATAACCTTTTTACCCCGTAATAGCATATGAATACCTTCATCATGTATTCTTTTAATACACCGAAACATCCTGAATTACCATATTCCTTATTGATTACATTCATGCTCCCTTATTCCATATAGAAAGCTGGATATACTTCATTAATCCAAAAAATGTTTTAAACCCCAACAATGATGGAATATAAAAATCATTAATCAGTTCCAGGGTAGTCAAGAATATCCAATATAATTTATCCAAAACAATCACATATTATTCCAAAATCACTACCTCAGTATCAGAACTATATTATGATTTATCATTCTCTCAACCATATATTTTCCAAAAATTTATCCTGCTATTGAGTCACTTTCCTTTGTTCCACACAATCTCAAGTCCTTAATGAAATAGTACTGCAGTACAATCCTTATATACTCCATGATTATTGTAACAAGTACATTGTTGATACAACACTCAATTGACATAATCAACATAAGAACTCTAATCATTCCTCTTCATCTGTGGTAGTATCATAACTTGATTATTATCCGATAACATCATTTGAGGCATATTCTGATGACTGGGACATAGGTTCTCATAGTGTCCAAACTCCTTGCAAATGAAGCATTGTACATTTGAAACCATTTTCTTACCCTTGCAGTCACGTACTTTGTGCCCTTTTCCTCCACACTTATAACAAACTCCCATTCCTTTCAGGCAAGTTCCAGGGTGTTTCTTTCCACATTTACCACATATGGGAAAATTCTTCTTTTCCCTCATCCCTTTATCCATCTTTCTCTCTTCCATCCTTTTCTTCTCTTGCTTCCCTTCAAATCCATATGACTCAGTAAACTCTTTACTTATCTTATCAACACATGATATTATTTCTTCACATGATGATAATACATGGGAGACTATTCCTCTTATAAATTCTAGCTTAAGACCATGAAAGATATGATCCTTCCTTCTCTTTGGATCATGTGCATTTCTGGAGTTCTCATTTCTTCTACTGGGCGCCATTTCTAAACAATGGCATACACTAGATCAGTTTATGAATCAAAATACATAATCCCATACTTATAAAACACTTAACATAAATTGAACTATTTATGGATATAATCCATAATCATAAAAATGTTTTCTTTGAGGAAGTATATACTCATAAACCCTTCATAATTATTTGTAAAGAAAATGAGATTTATCCTAAGCATATCCCCCGGGAGTGTCGTAACCAAGAGTGCAGCAAGGCCCGTTGTCGTGCACCAGTTCCCGTTCGAGTCTAGCTCAAAGCGGTGTTTTCGGGTTTTACCCCTAGGTACATCTGTGCCAGAGCCGCCTCTACCTGCTCGTATCCAGATAGGGATGTATTTCTCGGAAAACTCACAAAATCTCTACAATACCAAAATTCTAGGAAGTTCTTCTATACTAATCCTCAAAGTTCATCTTAGGTCTACGTGCTCTAATCAGAGTTTATCTAAATCTAGCTTCCAAGGTTTGTACTAAACTTCCTCTGATACCAACTGTAACGCCCCGACCCTAGTTACCCAGAGTCGGTGAATTATTACATAACATTGGCATGATCACAAGAAAGATCAAATCTCGAAAGACCGATTGGTTTAGTAGCCTTGGAAACACTAGATATATTCATAAGTTTTACATTACATCATAAAATGAAAAACTAATACAACAACATAATGTTTCCACAATCCACACTATTAACCCCTCATAAAAATCCCTGCAGGTCATTCATAACTTACTTCTTCACATCCTGGGAAAAATAAAACATAGAAAAGGGGTGAGCTCAAATGCCCAGTAAGGATAACAATATAGCAGAAACTTTCATAAATAAGAATAAACATTTAAGGCAATGCATTACTAAAACAAAATCCTTTTAAACTTGAACTTCAACATAGTATGGCAAAAGTAAAAATGAAATAATGCCATTTACTTATTCACATGGATATTCTACTAATCGAATAATCACATGCAAAAATCAATAACCACTTTCATAATGTTGGAATGCATAATGCCAGACTATCATAACCACATAGTCAAGGCCTCGTGCCAAGACTACAAATAAGATTTTGTCAAGGCCTTGTGCCAAGACACTAGTTTGTCTCATGAGACCTACCGATGCATCGAGGAGCTATAGCGGGCTCCACCCGTCACTTATTAAGTCCAATGCATTCCCATATGAAAAGGTTTAAACATAACATAAACATTCGTATTAAAACTAGCATACGAAATGTCAATAATTTCACCATAAACTATGAATGGTATAAAAAATAGCACATCCATAGTCAAACATATCACAAAACCTTCAATACAATATAGAAGTTTTGTATCATAATAAATCAACTTCAAATAATCTTAAAATCCATCAAAGGATGTTGACATAGATGAAATCAAAAAAAATTTTAAAGAAATATCTCCTTTTATTTTGAAATCATTTAAGATCCATATAAAATAAAACATTTTCTTTGAAAATATTCTTATAAGCTTGTAAGGAAAGCTTTGAAGATTTTATAACGGCGTAAAATAACCGCACCCGCCGTATAAGTTAAAAAAACATTCTTACCTCAATTCTGTCGAAAAGGTTAAAAAGGACCTTGTTTTGAAAATGACGGAAAGATTCCTTTATAAACCACTTATAAAAGTCAAAAAGGGTATAAATGACTTTAACTCATATTTTAGTAAATAGTAAAAATGTTTTGAAATACATTTTTAAGAAACATGGATGTGGATGATAAAGAGATCCCAGTAGATTATTACGTATAAACAACCTTGGATAATGAAGAGATTGTGAAATAACCCTTACCTTGTACTTTTCCTTGGTTGGGGTAGGTTAACCTCCTGTATAATGGTTAAATAATTGTTATTAAATTATACAAGAATCATATACATTAATATGATATCATATATGATCTTTTAATATTGATTTGATAATAATATCTTAGTATTATCGCTGTTTCGGGTGTGAACTTACTTGTTTGCTTTTGTATGTTTTGTTACGTAAGACATGTTTGTAAAGGATAATTTGTATATTATTCAAATCCAGAATGGTATCAAGTCCTTAAACATCATTTTTAAATCATCAAATGATAATTATACTTGAATGGATACGATGGAGAATGAATCTCATCGCGTTCGTGGAGACGGTAGTCCGTACGTACGCACGAACGCTACTTCCATTTAATTTTTATTTTAAAAGAATCGAATAAAAATGATACATAAGTATATTACTATTCCAGTATAATATAATATTTTATACATGTTACTTAAGTTCATTAACACCATCCTTTATACGTTCCATGTGTGGTATGAACGAGTCATATCATTTTAAGGGGGCGGTAGTCCGCACTTCCTCAAATGAAATTATCGTATGTATATACAACATGAAACGAATAATGGTATGAAATAAAATGGAATTACAGAAGCTTATATATAAAATATATATCATTAAAATCATATTTAATTACAGTGCCATCATAATGGCCACCATGAGAGGCGGTAAGATGTATTTGAACAATCATCGTTTCGTGAGGCGTTAGTTTTCCATCCACAGAAACATTATGTTCATCATCCATTAGATGGATTTGTGTGTATGTCTAGTTTGAATCCTTCTTATAACAACATCCTAGTATATTTAGGATACTGGTGTTGTTACAAAAGAAAGGAAATAAAAAGAGTTTGGGGGTTGAAGAAGCAAAATAAATGAAAATAATTTAAGAGAAATCGTTACCTTTAATTTAGGTAACTCACTTTGGTTGGAACCAAAGGACTTTTTGAAATGATTTCTGCCTAAGGGGAAGCTTCAAGGAGGAGGAGAGGGATGTGTGGAGCTTAGTTGGGCAGAGTTTGGACGATCCAAGTGGCTTGAGAGGTGTGAGGAATGAGTAGAAGTGGTCTCCTTTTATAAGGGAGAAGAGGGGCTCTTTAGGAATGAGTGAAAGTATTACTTTATAATATAATTATATTCGGTTTATAATGGTCCAAAAATCATTGAGGTCGAAGATAAGATGACTCATATTCTAAATAACATCAACCAATAAGAATTGGACAGGTTTTAGATAATATTTTAATCATTATAATCTTATTTATTTAAATGATTTATTAATGAGGTAAACATTGCATCATTATTGTGTCATTAATAATTTCAATTATTTGATGTCTAAAAATTATAAATAAAATATCATTATGTAGGAAATCTTTTGTGCTTTCTAATGAATATTTATAATCGAAAATCCAACATGTATAACCCTATGTAAAAATTGTTCTTCTAAAAGATGTAAGCTTATGCCATTTTTATTTTTATTTTAACTTTATTAATATAAAGTGTCCTACCACATACAAGTGGCTCCAAGGGGTCCCCAAATTGACCCAAGGATGCTCATGGTCGGGTATGTGTCCACCAATAAGGTTAGGACACGTTTTAGGGTAATTTTGTATTATTATAATATTATTTTTTAACCCTTATTTACCGGATTTATCCTTAACCATGGTAAATAAAATATTTACCACAGTAATTATTCAAAATGTCTAAAAATAAAAGTTACCTATTTACACAATTTTGACATCCTGATTCCAAATATGGAATCCATTTTTCTAAATTCAAAACACAGAAGTGGCAGAAATTAATTTAAAATTAATTCCCGCTGTCAAAACAAAAAGCGTGTTTTTAAGAGGTAATAACTATCAAAAGATTGACACTTGTTTATGTTCGGTTTAATTGTAAAATTATGTCCAATGACCAACATTATATTAAACGGTAAAAATATATTCTAAATATACTTTAAAACCACTCAAATTCATAATTTATCACTATTAATTATTTTGATTAAAAAAGTTGTTTTTAATTAAAATTTAGTAATTTTCACTATTCATCAAAATATGAAAGTTATCCGAAATGTACCAAAATTTCACCTTAGGCTAAATTCCATATTCCGAATCCAAAAATGAAGTCCATTTTCAAATATAAAATATATATAATTTCAAAAAGTAGGTATTACTATTCATAACGGCTAGTTTGATCGGTTGTGGTGTGTGTTAAAACTCGACGTTGCGTACAACACACGCTACTGTTTTATTCAAAGGAAAGCGTACCGTGGAAGCTTGGGATGTTTCATTTTAAATTTTTTGATGTCTCCATTTAGTCAAAAAGTTTAAAATATTGTATTTAAAAAGGTTTCACTATCAAAAGTTGATAAAAGTGCAATACTGAAAATGAATCTGTTCTTGCATTATGACTAAGAAACTCATAATATGGATTCTAAAATTATAAGGATTATATAAAGTTAAAAATGTATTTAATGTTATTCATGACCTCTTTTAATGGCTTTTTTTGGTAAGTCATGGTGCAATTGAACTCGGTGTTGCTTGTAGTGCATGTTATTGAATTATTTTGAAGAAATAACACACTATGAAATCTTGGGGTGTTACATTATTAGCGCTAACTAAAATCACTGATAAATCTACCTTTTATCATTGCCAAAGAATGCTCTGCTAAAATGTATATTTATCAGTGCTATTATTATCAGTGATAAAAGTTTATAATAAAAAATATTATTAATTTATATATAATTACGATATTTATATTAAAAAATAATGTTTATTTATACACATTAAAAAAATGCATGTTTATAATTAATATATATTATTTAATAGTTCAAATATATATATATATATAATGTTATTTAAAAAATATTAATGATATTATAAATATATATTTAAATAATTATATTATTATAATAAATTTTATTTAATAATATAGATATTTATTATATTTATAATTATATAAAAATACTTTTTAAATATATATAATTATATATATATATATATAAATATATGTTTCTAATGAATTTGGTTAATAAATATATTGATGCATGAGTATAATTGACGTGCATATGTTATATATTCATCATGATTTAATGTTCATTTATACATTACACCATTATTATTATTATTCATGTCGTCCAAATGTGATGGCTCATTTTTTATTATCTATATACTTTACTAGGTATATTATCTATTCATGTTATACCCATATGAATCTATTCTCATAAATACTTATAAAATTATAATAAATATATTCAAATAATAAATATATTTATTATATTTATAGTTATAATTTTTTAATTATATATGAATAATTTTTAAATATATTTATTTCACTATTATAAATACTGGAATTACAGACCGCCCTTTGACCACCTATGGCTATCGTAGTTGGACCAACACTAAAGGCCATTAGCGACTGCCATAGGCGGTCTCTATAGGCCCCATCAAAAAAATTAACAGTGACTGCTTGGAAGTCGCAGATGATCCGGCAAAACAAACCATGGAGCAACCACCAAAAGCGGTCATTGAAGATAAAAAAATAGATCAAAAACCAAGAAACAAAAACAAGAAAAACCAGATAGAAGAAAACCAAAACCAAAAAGAAATACATATTGACTACCCAAAACCAAGAAAAACCAAAAAACATATCCAAACAGCAGAAACAACACATCGTCAAAAATAAAAAATAAAAAACATACATCCTCACAAATCCTCAAATGATCCAAACAACTCCTAATCCTTTAATGATCCAAATATATCCAAATCCATTCCAATAATATGTCTCAATAAACCTGCAATAAGATACAAAAGAAACAACTGAACAAAGAAAATAGAAATTGATAATATTTATTTTGTTAATATATATATATATAGAATAATCAAAACAGTTTATATATTGTTAACAACAGAAATCATCATAGATAAAAAAATGAGTCAAAGGTAATCTGAAATTTCTTTTTAAAACATTTATTAGTTGAAAAATGACTATTAGAAGTAGTAAATCAAGTTTACCATATACTTATCAATCATAGAAATTTAGATATCCAATCCATGTACCGATGCTTTCTACAAATTATAAATGACTTAAATATCATTTTCCTAAGATTTCATGTCAATCAGAGCTCATTTGGTCAGTTTCCCCCCCTACACACATGATTTTATCATTATTACAAAAATGATAATAGATGTCAAAATGGACTTTTAATTATACTAATCAATCCATGTATCAAATTAACATGCGTTTGATTCCAATATAGCACATATGATTTGATAATTATTCTCATAACTTTTCACATCAATCAGAAGTTGTTTGTGCATTTTGAACCCCTCACAAGAGATATGTCATTTTATTAACACTAAACAAAATTACTCATTATTTTTCATCATTTCGGGTGACATGAGTATCTGATGGATGTTGCTTTGATTCCTAGAGATCCAAAATGACTCGATTATTGTTCTCCCATGATTTCATGTCAACCCAAGTGAATTAGGTTGGTATTGACATCTTTTATATGATTTATCACTTAACTCCAAATTCGAGGGGCAATCGACACTATTGTTTATAGTAATAAATTCATGTATCTGATCCATGTATCGATGCTTCCTATGGATTATAAATAACATAAATACCATTTTAATAATATTTCATGTCAATAAAAACTCGTTTGGTCAGTTTTGAACCCCACACACTTGATTTTCCCATTATTACAAAAATGATTACAGATGTGAAAATGAACTTTTAATTGTACCGATCAGTCCGTGCATCAGATTAACACGTGGTTGATTAAAATAGATCACATGTGATTTGAGGAGTGTTCTCATAACTTTTCATGTCAATCAGAAATCATTTGCGTGTTTTTACCCCCTTATGAGAGATGTGTCATTTTATTAACACTAAACAACATTACTCATTGTTTTTAATCATACCGGGAGACATGAGAATCTGATGGATGTGGAGTTGATTCATACATATCCCAAATGCATCAATGATTATTATCCCATGATTTCACATCAACCCAAGTGCATTAGGTTTGTATTGAAATATTTTATGTGATTTATCACTTAAATCCAAATCTGAGGGGCAATCTTCACTTTTGATCATACCGAGCAATTTAGGTATTAAATTTATGTAATGATGCTCCCTGTGAATTATAAATGACTTAAATATAATTTATTTAATATTTCATGTCAATCAGAGGTTTTTTGGTTGGTTTTGACCCCTACACACATGATTTTCCCATTTTTACAAAAATGATAATAGATGTGAAAATGAACTTTTAATTGTACTGATCAATCAGTGCATCAGATTAATGCATGGTTTTTTCCAATATATCACATATGATTTGAGGAATGTTCTCCTAAATTTTCACATCAATCAGAAATTGTTTGCGCTTTTTGGCCTTCTCATGGGAGATGTTTCATTTTAATAACACTAAAAAAAGTTACTCCTTGTTTTTAATCATACCGGGCGACACAAGAATCTGATGGATGCGGCATTGATTCCTAAAAATCCAAAATGTGACAATGATTGTTCTCCCATGATTTCTGTCATCCCAAGTGAATTAGGTTGACATTGACATCTTTTTATTGGGCACTATTTGTGGAATCCATAAAAACAACATACTACTTCAGCCCCATGCTTCCCTTGTCAGACACACCACGTCGCCACCCGCATTTCTAAAGCTCATCAAACCACCAAAATAAGTAATTGAAAAATTCCATTTCCCCCACCGGGAGGGATCATGTTTGGTCAATCAAGCCAACTCAAGCTGGGGAAACCATGGAATCTACGCTGGTGGATGTCTCCCTGGATCATAGGGAGAATGAATGGCCGAGTCATTCAAGGTTCTAAATAGAAAAGACAACGCCAATGGTTGAGGAATCCCTAACTCATAGGGAGAAGAAGAAAGTTGAAAAATTATAGATTTATTGTGGAAGAGATAGTGGTTTCACATTTAGTTGTGTAAAATGGTTGAAAATGTGTTTTTGACCCTTCTAATGATTGGGGCGCTGAGTCACTTTTTAATGGAAGTTATCTAATTTATATATTTTTGTACACACCAAATGTGACATGAAGTTGAAATTGAAATCTAATAAATCACTTAATGATTATTTTCCCATGTTTTCTCATCAGTCTAAATGTCCTTAGTTGGTTTTGAATACATACATCGTCAGATTTCATTCTAATGAAAATGTAAATGTGATTTGAGACTTAACTAAAAATACAAAAACAAAATAAGACAATCAATTTGAATGTAAAAATAGAAAAATAAAACCAACACACCTCTTGAATCTGATGTGTCATGTGGGGACTTGGCTGGTACCTCCATCCGATGCAGCAAGGGCCTGCAACAAATAAAAATTATGAATATATTAATAAAAAATTTCATAAAAAAATAAATAAATAAATATAGTATAAACCTATATTATAGGATCCCATGCAACATTAACCCAATGCGCATATTCCCATAGTGCTTTAACCTCATCCACCAACCGCGCATTTACCTCCACAAAATCATGCATTCATACCTCTAAATCTGTCACTTGTTGTGTCATCCCAACAACAACAGGAGCCATAACCTTAGCACGTAGAACTACAAAATGAAGAAAAATCATTCAATTGGTAAAACTATATCCATGTCCATCATCAAGAATAATACGATGGAATATCTTGTCCCTTCACATGGAAAACTTTCACTGGTCCTCTAGAAGCTACACTAACTAAGCTTCAAATTGAGCCTGTATAATATTTAAATATAAATATATGTTTATATATATTCATGTAAGCATTGATAATTAGTACAATAATTTACTATAAGATCTGAAACCTCTGGATCATTTTGGTCATGAGTCATCATTCACACTGACATTTTATCAGTTGGTGCACCTTACTCCCATAACTGTATACCAATAAGATATAAATATAGAATATATAACCATATTAAATAATAAACTAAAAAACTGAATAATAAATACATCATGTCAAATCTGGGACACATGATGAGTCCCAAGCCTGTGAGGTGGTTCCTGTATCGTACAATTCTCGTAATGACATTTTGAAACCTCCTACATTCAGTTAATTCAAATTACAAATATGAAAAATTCTATACATTCATCAAAATATATAAATAAAAAAACACACTTACCGAAATAGACTTAGTAGACCAATATGAAACTAACTAATTCCACTGAGATGGGAGAACACCTCTCATGTATCTTTCTAAAATGTCTGGGGCACCCACAATTGGCACCCAGTGATCTCTCTTGACTCTTCCTTTTTTATCTTTCCGCATTTTACAAACTTTGGCCACAGACATTGGCTAAAACTCATTAGGGAATAATTTCATATTGTTCTATTTAAGAAAAATAATAATCTCACATGTTAATATTTTTTAAACATGGTTAAGAAACTAAAATGGTCCTCTTACATGAACTTCCCTCCATAGATGATCTAATGTATCCTGAGGGAATGAAGCCTAGTCATGTGTGGTCAATGAAAATAAGCACATGTCACATATTATATGACCCAGATGATGAATAAATGCTGGGGTGGTCACTTCCACAAGATGGTATCTCTCATTAAATGATATGTCTAATGTCGTTTCATAATTCCAAGATGAAATTCCAAGACCAGGGCCTCTATTATGAGAGGATGAAGTGATCAAATCTGATCTCATTGAAAAAAATTCATACATAATTATATATATGTGAATATATATATATATATATGTGTGTGTGTGTGTGTGTGTTTAATGATTAATTAAACAAATAAACCCAAATACATTTATACATACCTCAATCGTGAGATGTAGATTGCTCTCTTGAATGATTTGGATCTGGTTCCTGTTCACCTGACATGCCTGTAGTTATAGAAAGCATTAGTAAGGAAAATATTCATTGCCTATTAGAGTTCCTATATGTATATACCAATATAAAAAAATAAAATAATATATAACCAAAATAATCTAACCCAATCATATCAAAGCAAACCATTTCATATTCAAATATGGGTAATCCCTTTTGTGAATGGTAGTGACAGATGAAATAGTAAAAAGAAGAATAGAGTGAGATACTCTATTTTTTTATTTAATAATTTATTAATAGAATATTATGTTGAAAATTATCCAAATATATTAATGGATTTTGTAAATTGATTGAATACATCAAATTTTAACAATTTAAAAGATTTTAACAGTTCATAAAAAGTTAAACAATTAAAAAAATACTTTAAACTGAAGATTGGGAAAATAATCATACCTTTCATTAAACATGAAAATAAATCACTTCTTCTTCAACAATATCTATAACCCAATGAAAATATTCTTCACATTTAACTACAATATGTTGATCAAGTCATTGTGCAACAAAGGCAATAATCTCAGGTTCATATCATTCAATTAAAAACACTCCTCATCGTGAAATGAAAGTTTCATTACTAACACATTCATTTATGTATAGCATATTGTTAAAATTCACCAATGTAAACTGATATCGATCGACTTTAGTTCCAATGAATGGATCAACCCAATTATACTTTATTAATATTTATTTCAAACCATGTGCATATATAAATTCAATGATGTTTGTCAATTGACCATAGTAAGAACTAGAATCAACGGTTGGACAACCGATGCCACTATTTTGTGTTGCTCGTTTGTCATCAAAATTTTTAATGTGAAATAAAAATCCATTAGCGTCAATAATTTTATAATGATGATCCATTATATATGGACCCTCAACTAGTTGGTTGAATCCTTCAATTAGTGTGGGGTCACTTAACTCCTGTAGGTTATGAACCTATATAATTCATAGAATTCATTAAAAATTTATGCAGAAAGAAAATAGTTTTATACTTCAATCATAATGTAAATCAATTTATAAGTACAAAATACTTGAACCAATCATGAAATGACAAAAAATTATATTATTGAATTTGATAGTCACTCGCATGATACATCTCTTCTTTTATCTAATTAATTTGTTTCCTTCAAATGATAATGTGATGTTTAAACAACAAACTTTATATATGCAAACAAAACATGTAAAATTTAAAAAATAAAAGTGATAAGAAACTTACTACATTAATGGTGTAACTGATGGATTATTTAATACGATATATTGATAAGCTTGTACCCACTCGATGTTTTTACATATCAAATATAGTTCTTTCTCCAATTAGACCATCATGAATCGGAGAGGGATTATCTAATTTTTTTCAACATCCGTAAGATATTTTGCACAAAAAGTAGTACACTCATCCATCAAATAACCATTGGCTATTGATGTCTCCGGATGAGTTACGTTACATACAAATCATTTCAATGTATTCAGATACCACTCAATAGGATACATCCACCTAAATTGCACTGGACCAGCAACCATTACTTCATCGGTTCAGTGCACTGTCAAGTGAACCATAACATCGAAAAATAAGGGGGGTGATAGTTTTTTAAAGTGATAAAGAATAATTAAAATTCTATCCTGAAATTTTTTTAAATCACCAATTTATTTATTTCTTAAACAAATATTTCAAAAAAATTACTCATCTCAATCAACAATTGAATAAAATTGGATGATAAACGATTACAAATTATGATTGGAATAAACTACTAAAGTAGTTTGTGATTTTTATAACGTTTTGAACCTTGCAATTTCCTTCTCTTCATGTTCACACACTTTGAAATATTAGAAGAGTTTCCATCAGGAACCTTCAGTTTCTTCAAAATGGAAAGAAATGTCTCTTTCTCTTTTTTAGTCATCGTATATTGTGCAGTTGGCATATATCCATTATTTCCCTCAGCCAATTGTAAATGCAGTTGTTTCCTTAAAAAAATTCTTCTAAATCATATTGTGCATTAACATGGTCCTTTTATTTTCCATTGACACCTAAAATGGTCTATAATATATTATCACAAACATTGTTCTCAATGTGCATGACATCCAAATTATGCCTTAGCATGTTAGTTTTCTAATAAGGGAGATTGAAAAAAAATACTTTTCTTTTTCCAATTGTGACTGCGTTGTCTACCTACACCTCAAATATTAGGTTTCAGATGAGCCACCAAATCCTAAAACTCATATACCATGTGGATGTTTTCTTCCTCAGTTTGTGATAATATTTCTTCTCCTGCCCTGAGCTTTGGTGATGGGTTGAACTCTCTAGAACCATCAAATATCCCTCTATCCTTTTTGAACCTGTGCTGAGGGGGTAGAAAATTTCTCTGACCCATGTATGCCCATTTTTTTCAATGTTTAGGCCATATAGAAAATTTACTTTTATTACAACAAGGGGAAGAAAATTCCTTTTTCTTAATTCAGCCTGATAAATTTGCATAAGATGAGAATTCATTGATTGTCCACAATAAAGTATCCTGTAGTTTGAACATTTCCTTCATTTCATAGTCGTATGTAATCACACCGTCACCCCAAAATTCATTCAACTCATCAATCAATGGATTAGGTAAACATCAATATTATTCCCCTAACTTCTTGGTCCATCAATAAGAGTGAAAAGTAAAATAAATTATTGTTTCATACAAAGCCATAGAAGAAGACTATATGTAACCAACACTATGGTCCATGTGTTATGATTTGCACCAAACATAGAACAAAACGGATTGAAATTGTCTGCTGCTAACCCTAATCAGACATTAAGACCATCTTTTTCAAAGTTAGGGTGTCTCTGATCGAATTCCTTCTATGCATGAGAGTCTACTAGGTGGGCTAGAATATCAATTTACTTATTTATTTCAACATCCCATCTCATTAAATAATATACTTTAGATGAAATAAAAATTCATTTCAACCTTGGATTCAGGGGAAAGTAACACATTTGATTTACGACAATAAATTTTCCCTATTTCGCAATCTGACTTTGATGAGTCTGATTTCCCATGTTATCATTCCACATGGAAGTACCACAAACCATACAATTATCCAAATGGATAGTTTCCTTTACAAATATAATATAGTTGTTTTCACATGAATCTATGGTCTCATATGTAAAACCTAAGTTCTCTGTAAGCTTATAAGAATAGTAATACAACTCAGGAATCTTAGCATCGCTAGGAAGTACCTTTTTCAATAACACCAATAGCATGTCGAACGATGTGTCTAACCAGTGATCCAAAGTCTTCAAATGTATCAAATCCGCGATAAATGAAAATTTATTGTAAGAAATACACCCAGAATATAATTCAACTTTTTCATTATCAAGTATTGCATAAAAATTCAATGAATCACAATCTCCACTAGAGCACAGATTTATCTCTCCGGTCTCTATATTCTGGATGCTAATGACTTTTGGATCCAACCCATGTACCGTTTCAGTATACATTTCATGCATAAAATCATTCATTCTCGCATTAATATCTATATGAACTGTTTCTGTATTTTGAAAAGGAATATATTCTTCCCTAAGATGAGTCCAACTCTTATAATTTTTCTAGAATAAGTTCAATAATAGGTGCTCCCTAATGATATCTCGTGTGAATTGATATCTGTTTGCACATTTTCCACATGGAAAACTAATATAGTCACTTTGAAATCCTCTAGTGAAATCAATAAAATGAATAATTCCCTAGAAATATTATTTAGAAATTTGATTTGGAAGACCAATCCAACTCTTATCCATATTAATAAATATATAACAAGTTGTAACATTTACACAAGACTTCATATTACATGTATTTTTTGAATTTCATATCACAAAATATATTTAAAATAAAGACTGAAAAATTACATGTGTACTTCAATTCATACTCATCCAAAACAAGAAAACAATTCACAAGTGACGTGATCATCACATTTTTAGGATATTTAATTATTTATACCAATTTTTTTTTTAAATTCTTCTTTTGTATGTAATCGAAAAACACATTTTCAAGAAATTTTCAAACACTTACAAATAGAAGCAATAATCTATACATGATTATTCAAACTAAAAAGAACATGAAACATTAGAAGAACACAAAACAGAAATGAATACCATCATAAAGATGAAAGAATGAAAGTGAGCATTCAACAATTCTAAGGTTAGATTGTTGCGGGCTTCATTTTGGGATAATTTTCAATCAACAACCAATCAAGGATATTGGGTTTAATTTTTGTTCATTAAATATCAAAATATTAAATTTAATAATGTATAAAATCATAAATATGAATCAAATTCATATAGAAAAATTCCAATAGCACGCAATTAGGGATTACCCAACAAATTCCGAAGAGATGGAGTCTGAGGCTGGGAAAGATGTGAAGGAGGGGCGGCTGTGAGGACAGAAGTGTGGCATGAAACTATGGATGTAGGCGTGGCGACGGTTGAGGCGCGATCGGAGGAGCAAGGGGATGGGTCGTCAGAGCGAGAGTGCGATAATAGAGATGTAGCCGGAGTTGGAGGAGGAGGGTGCGGTGAGTGAGACGGAACCCAAGCCGGAGTCGAAGGAGAGTGCGATGAGGGAGATGTGGTAGGCGGGGCTAGGGTTTTCTGTGAGTGGGGGTGGTTCTCGAGAGGGATAGGGAGATATAGTGATGAGTGGAGAGGGAGAGGAGCGACGACCGGTAAGTGTGACGAGGGAGATGTGAGAGGTGAAACGACCGATGAAGGAGGGGCAATAAGTGCATGGGGTTAGGGTTTGTGGGTTGGGGTGCGCAAGGGAGATAGGGGGGCATAAGTTTTTTTATAAGGTTGGAGACCGTTTTTGGTGGTCTCCCATTTTAGGGGGAAAAACAATTATTTTTAGTTGTGTTTATAACTATAATTATAATTAATTATATATATATATATATAAATAATTCACTACCGCAAATCGGTGTAAGGGAAACACCAACCTTTATAAGTGATAAGAAAAACACGTTGATAAAAGGGGGGGATTTTATCAAAACTAGCTAAAAGTGTTGATAAATCCACCCATTATCAGTGTTAAAACAAGCAATGATAAAGGTGTACCCTTTTCGGCACATTTTTTAGCACTGATGAAATGTGTATTTATAAGCACTATTATTAGCACTGATAAAAGTTTCCAATAAAAAATATTATTAATTTATATAAAATTATTATGTTAATATTATTTATACATATTAAATAAAAAAACACATGGTTATAATTAATATATATATTTAATAATTCAGATATATATATATATATATATATAATCATTAAAAAAAAGTATTTATAAGATTATAATTAAATAAATGTAGTTGGGGTGGTAGCTGAGTAGTTAACACACCCTATAAGTCTACATGAAACTCAGGATAAAATCCCAGTGGATGAATATTTCTCGGTTACTATAACAAAACTATAGCGATACTGTAACAATCAAAACTATTCATTTGTTTGGGCTATCAGGCCACCGATTTAGGCCTGTGGTCCACATGGGCCTTCAGGCCATCAAAGGGGGTGGTGATGCAGACATGATGGACAAGTGGTGATGCAGGCGAAATGCAAGAGGGGCCTTCGGTCCATCCAATGGTGGGCCTACAGGCCATATAATGGGATTTATTCCCAATGGCCCTTTTGACCATGAATCAACTATGTAATAAATTGGTTGGTTGGGTAGGTTATCCCTTTGGGGGGCTATTACCTACTTTACGAGCTTATGTGTGTGTGGTGTGTGTGTATTTGATTGTAATTGTACCCAAAACACCTAATATAATATAATTAAATAAATATACATTTAAACAATTATAATATCATAATAAATTTTATTAAATAATAATTATTTATAATTATATATTTATAATCGTATATTTATAATTGTATATAAATACTTTTTAAATATATATATTTATAATTATAATTATAAATAAATAAATATATTTTCCAATGAATTTGGTCAATAAATATATTGGTGTGTGAGTATAATTGACATACATATATTATGTATTCATCATGAATGTTCATTTATACATTACACCCTTACTATTCTTCATGTTTTCTATATATGTGATAAATTATTTTTTATGATCTATACTTTACTAGGTATATGATCCATTAATGTTATACCCATTAATCAATTATGTTCTCATAAATATTTATAAAATTAAAATAAATATATTTAAATAATAAATATATTTATAATATTTATAATTATAATTTTTTAATTATATATAAATACTTTTTAAATATATTTATTTATAATTATAAATATATAAATATATATTTAAATAAATATAAAATTACAATAGATACATCTATTACTAAAAAAGGCCAAGCCATAAGCCAAAGATCGAGACTATTTATTAAATTAAAGAGAAAACTAAAGAGAATATAAAAATATGGATGAGGTCAAACAAAGACAAGCCCTCATCTAAAGATAACAACTACAAGTCAAGAGTCACCATAATCATGATCAAAATCATGACCAGAATCTCCAACTTCATCACTAGATTCCCACTCTGACTATGAGCTCCTTTGATTGAAGAGTGAAATAAACTTCTTTTTAATCTCTAGCTGCTCTGGGGTGAGCTGAGTTTATACATGCCCCTCATGCATCATCAAAATTGGCACGAACTCATCCTCATCCAAAGTTTTTTAGATGATGTCCCCATTTCCAGAATTTGGGTTGCTGCCAATCCCCTCCTGAATCTTCTCTCTCCAATAAAAAAAATGTCTTTCTCCATAAGAGACTGATCCTCATCATTAATATTCTAATTTTCCACATAATGGATAATGAATTCATTATAAGCATCTGTACAAAAAGGTACTGATTTAACTGGCACTTTATCCTTAGATTCCTGAGAGGGAACCAATCCTTCCTCATCCAAACTCACATGTGAAGTTCCTAGACCATCAAGAGAATCTACTTCATCATGTACACATTCAGATCCAAGAACATGCTCAGAAGTACCAAGCTCTCCATGAACCTTCTCCCGCACCATTCCATCCTCAACATGGCCTGATTCAGCCATATCCATATTAGAGATAAGAGCATCCCTAAAAGAGAGAGATTGTTGAATTACTATAGAGTTCCAATCATCTACTGCTTGAAATTTTTTCTCAACTGGTTAATCTACCAAATTAGGAGGGTTGCTACATATCCTAAGCAGAGGTTGCGCATCCACAAGACACTTTACAAGACCTTTTTCAGGAACCCTCACAACACCACTGGACAGAAGTCTCCTAGAATGATCTGTGTGCTTTGAAAACGCTTCTCCCTTAAAATCAACCTTCCTTTAGAAGTGGAGAACATGATTCCCCTTCATTTCACACTTCTCATTGGAGGATTTCCTCTGGAAAGTATCCGACAAGTGACCAACACCCATACACAAGTCACAAAACAACTGTTTCTTCTCATACTAAACATAAATGAAAATATCATCTATTAGAGTTGAAAGGAAAAACATCTCAACCATGGTTGAATAAAGATCAATTTCCACCAATAACCTATAAAAGTGGAAAAAATACACCTACTCCATATCCTTGTAAAGTCGAATAGAAGTCCCAATTGCTCTAACAAAATCATGAAGAATCATCAGGTTCCAAACGACACAATTAATCCCATAAAGACGAATCCAACCCTAAGAAAATGCATTCCTTGCCTGTGAAACATTGAAGTCCATCGACCACTCATGTAAATGTAGCTAATCGGGCTTTAAAAGCAGAGATCAGATGCTCTACACTTGATTCATATCCTCATCTGAAGAAAAAGGTAGTTGAAAAATCCTCTAATAAGGGATAGACACCTCCAACCAAAGAAGCTTCATAAGTAGGAGATTTGAAAGATCAATTAATCAAACTTCCAGGACCGTTCATCCTTAGGTAATTCATTATGCGCAATCAAGGATGTTTCTCACATTTCAATCCTCTCAGTAAAAACAACCATATTTTCTTCAACATGCACCGCCCCTCCCTTTTGGATTATTTTAATAGAATGAGAATCCTTAAATGACGCCAGAGTTGACCTAACCCCATCAGTTCTCAGATCAAGCATAAATCTTGATCCCTCGTCCTAATTCTACGAGACAACAATCCTTGATTCAGACCATGAGACTGTAGAAGGATGCTGCAAATCTTCCCCTGAGAGAATAGTTTTCATGAAGAAATGCGGAAGAGCCATGCTCGAACACTAGACGTTGTCATCATCCTGGAGCTCTTCCCAAACCTTCAATCTCCATCCAATAAATATATCTATTATAATTATATATATATATATATAATTATATATAAATCTTTATAAATATATTTATTTATACTTATAATAAGAAATAAATAAATATATATGTAAATAATTATAAAATTATAATAAATATATATATTATACCTATAAACTTATAAATATATATAATTAAATAATTGAATTTATAGATATATAAAATACTTATAAATAAATATAATTATTTTTAATTATAATTCTAAATAAATATAGATATATTTTAATAATTATAAAATTATAATAAATATACTAATTATATATATTTATAAAATTATAAATATAATAAATTTATTTGTTATAATTTTATAATTATTTAAATAAATGAATATATATATATATATATAATTATATCTATAAATAATATATATTTATTCTAATTTTTTAATTACAAATAAATATATATTTATTTATAGTTATCATTATAAATAAATATATATTTTTTTAAATAATTATAAAATTATAAAAAGAATATTTATTATACTTATAATGTTATAAATATATATAATTAAATCAATTTATTTATAAATATATACATATAATATTTATAATTATAATTACAAATAAATATAGATATATTTAAATAATTAAATAATTATAAATATAATAAATATATTTCTTATAGTTTTATAATTATTTATATATATATATATTTATAATTACAACTATATATAAATATATAATTATAAATAAATAAATAAATAAATAAATAAATTTAAATAAATATAAAATTATAATAAATATATTTATTATACTTATAATGTTATATAAATAAATAAATATATATATATATATATTTAAATAGTTATAAAATTATAATAAATATATTTATTATACTTATAATGTTATAAATATGTATAATTAAGTAAATATATACACATATTTATAAATAAATACAAATACAAATATATATAAGTATAATAATAATAATTAAATATAGATATATTTAAATAATTATAAAATTAAATAAATATATTAATTGTATATATTTATAAAATTATAAATATAATAAATACAATTATTATAATTTTATAATAAATATATATTTTTTATATATATAATTTCAAATATATATATAATAATATAAATAATTTATTAACCTTATATTTTTTTCATCACTTTTTTAGCAATGATAATGAGACTCCTTGATCAGCATTGTAAATTTAGTGCTGATAAAGACATAATTTATCAACGCTAAAAAAGCGATGATAATGGTAGGTTTTATCAGCACTTTTTTACTTTAGCATTGATAAAATATATCTTTATCATCACTTTTTAGTAGCACTGATAAAAGCCTTGTACATTTTTATAAATGAACCCTAATAGTCAGTTTCTTCTCTCACACAACTCAAACTCTCACGTAAGTCAACCCCTACTGCTATTGAAACCTCCTTCGCTGCCGCGAGTCCCTCCTCTGCTGCCGCGAGTCCCTCCTCCGCTGCCGTGAATCCCTCCTCCTCCACATTTGTGAACCCCATCTCCACATCTAAACCCCACCTCTGTCATTGAACCCCACATCCTATGTGAACCCTACCTCTTCCACAAACCCCTCCTCTATCGCGAACCCACCTATGTTGTCATCTCTCCCTACGTTAGCATCATCTCTCCCTACCTCACCACGATCTCTTCCTATCTCGCTACCTTCTCGCCCTACCTTGCCACCCTCTTTCTAGTTCATCACCATCACTCCTTGAAAGGTAAGCTCCTTTGAGGATGGATAATCATTATGTATTATGTAAGGTTTTTATTTTTACCACGTTTCAACATATGGTTAGTATGGTAAATGTTTCTTATGCATTCTTACCTTTGATAAATTTTTCTATGTTATTTTCCTTATAGATTTAGCCTTTAAAATTTTCAAGAGTTGGTTCCACCACTTCCTGTATCTCTGAATTATGCTTGTGATTGCTGAATTTGATTTCAAATATGATGAATATGGTCATTTTATTGAAAAAATGGTGTTATTTTGTGCTTACTTTATGGGGAATCATAAAGTATGAAAATATTTTTTTCTGATGGGTTGCACCATACTAATGTAATATTGCAATGTTGTAAAGGAAACATTCATTGAGAACTTTCTCTAAGAATAATACATGCAACTCCAAAAAGGTTATCTAACCAAGATTTAGGAGGACCTATGCTGCTACTTGGAATCAATAAAAGGTGACACGTTGATGATTTTAGGGTTCCTCTATCATGAAATGGAATCTTGGTTCATATAAAGGGGCAAAGATATAATTTAGTGAGTTTTTGAATGTTTAGTGATTTTGATAAGATGGAATTAGGTCTTCTAGGTCTTCTATGAAGGTCTTTTACACAAGTAATAGGGATGGATATGTTGGTATGGAAAGAGAGAATCTTTTCCTAGCTTGAATTTTTAATGGTAGATAAATTCAGCTTTATGGAGGGATAATTAGTACATGGAAATACACTGCATGAAAAAGAAGATTTCGGGAAGTTACTAATTCTTGAATATATATAGGCATGATCTAGTGCTTGTCTCAGTGATGAGGGACATGATACAAAGTAATATTTAAGTGTTTAGATAGTTATTGAATGGTAAAATTATCTTGTGTTAGTGGATAGTCCTAGTTTACATGGTCTGGTGGAGCTGGTCTTTATGTTTATTAATAAACACTGAAAAATTGGTTTACAGAAATGCATATAGAAGTTGGTTCATTCATTCAATTGAACAACTGGATGAATATATTTGATAGTGAATACACCATCCTAAAGCTATAGGCTCATGATCTGTAAGGTTCTTGGTGTGGAATTGCATGTGTAAATTGAATCTACTTTGGGGTGAATTACTAAACAACAAAGTGGTTCTTGGACAACTGTTCTTGGTAGTTCTATATTTAGGTTTGGGTATTTGGAAAGTGTAGATTTTAGGTAGGGTTCTACTATTCGAGGTAGTATTTGCACAAGATCGCATGTGGGATACTAAAACATTCTAGTGCAAGAGCTTCTCATAGCTAGTTCCATTGATTAGGTGGTTGGGAAGATGGGTCTGATCTACTCTGGTCCCAAGTAATGCATGGAAAATTCATCTTGGATCTGTAGTGGCTCTATGTATGGGATCTAATCTTTAACTTAGAAAATTATGGATATAAATGGGGTACCAATTGAGTTTAGTTAGTTTGAATCTAGAATTGAGGGCATTACTTGATGTAGCCATGGTAATGATGATTTATAGTTGGTTAAATATAGATAAACCTATGGTAGGAATAGAAGGCTTCTAGATTGGTTTACTTGAAGATCTAGAGGTACAATGGCTAGACTTGAAAAGGATATGTCATGGTAAAGTCTATCAATGAATGCAGGTAGCTTGATATTTAGAGATTTTAAGATAAGGATTATATGAAGTAGTGAAGATCAGTGCGAGATAAGAATAACGGTGAGAAACTATATTTTATTTAAGTCACTTTAAATGATTTTTTTCAAATATTACAATATAATAAGATGATAGATAAGTGAAATTATCTCTCTACATGTATATTTTATGATCTAATTTTAATTTATAAATTATATACTTGATATTTGAAAATGAAATTTTCGTTAAGGTTGCCTATAAAGCATCACTTCCCCCACCCTTTTCCAAGTATCTAGCATTTGGGTTTTTATCTAAATTATTCCCATATTCCTTCTCCCATAACCTATATACCCATCATTGGGATTTCAATAATGGGAAAGAGTTTCTAGGGTTTTGTTTTAAATGTGATCCATAAAAATATTCAGTTCTTATATGGGACTCAAGGTAAGGGTATTGGTTACTATCAAAAATACTATTTTTATGTTCTAAATGATTTCTCTTAATTTCTCTCCAATCAGTTCCCCAGAAATTTCTTTCTATATGAATTCTTTGAAAAAAAATTATTTTTGATGAGATTGGTTTAATTGTGTTTTTCATGGATTGAAAATGAATTTTTAATGAGCTTTATGATAAAAAATGCAATATTCTAAATATTTTTTTCAAATAATGATATTTGGGTGGTGTGGCTTTAATTTGATACTTGTTTGCCACATCACTTTTGATATTTTAATAGAGTTTTAAATTAAAAATGTGTTTTTATGGATAATTGTTTAATATTTGTTATTTTTAATGAAATTTTAATACTTTGAATATTTTAATGAATATTTTCTGTTTTAGTGCAAAAGTAATTAATTGTTCTTGTATTAATCATCGTGTATTTTGATAAAAAATATTTTTATGTACTTTTGATTCAACATTTCCATTAAATTTTTATATTAATATTAATTCATTCCATGGATAATCCCCTTTATAAAGGGATTATGTGTCATTTATGGTTATACTTTGGTTAAATTTGATGTGTCCTTCTCAGTCCTTTCTACATCATCTTATTTTTACTAGGTTTTTTATATGCCATGTTCCTTTTATTTTTTTTCTCTTTAATATTTTCTTTATCCTTAAATTATAATTATTTTAAAACTATTTCCTTATTATACTTATTCTTATATGAGATCATGTGAGGTATAAATGGTGTTTTCCAAGTGGGTTTATCCCTTGTTATGGAATAATATTCGATGATAGGTGTTTGAGAAAATGTCTAAATGGATTTTTTAAAATAATTATTTTGTTTTTAAAATTGGTGTAAATAAATTACTTGATGTTTTAAAAATTATTATTATGTTAATTGGATTCCAAACCAAGAGTTTTGGTCATTTAAAAGTGTTAAAATTTTTGGAAAATGTTGTTTTAATTTTATGGGTACCGGTTTATTTTGGCTTGTTTTGTTTCCTTTGGATCTTATGAGAGGGATATATAGTTGGATGATGACCCTAGTTGAATATATTTTTTGTATTTTTTTTGTTAATATTAATATTACTGAATCAAATTGGATGGATATAAATAAATAATGGATGGATTCTAATCGCCTCATAAAATTGTATGAAGATGGAGTGAAAGAGTTCACCAAGTTTGAAAAGTATCTTGCATATGATACTTATAAAATCCTTTATATGTGTTTATTATATTTTTATTCAAGAATAATTAGTCTAGGGGAGTTGAAAGAACACTTGATCTGTCACAAAATAGATCGATGTTATAAATGTTGGAAAAAACACGGGGAAAAAGAGAATGTAGTTAATGGATTGGATAAAACTGCGTTTTGTGGATCATCTGATATGATTACCAGTGTGGAAAGTGAATAAGACCATATTGAGGATGTGATTATAGATGTGAATTATGATGAAGATCATATTGAGGAAATGATAAGGACAGTTGAGGATGAACTACATGATTGTCCAAATTTGTTTGAGAAGTTAAGGAGTTGTGCAAAGACACCCTTGTATGCTCATTGAACTAAATATATAACATTGTCATATGTACTGAAGACATCTAATTTTATATTAAAATATGGATGGAGAGATTCCAATTTTGGGGAAATACTTTCTCTCTTTAATGACATGCTTCTAGAAGATAATGATATCCTGAGCCGAACATACGACACCAAATGAATGCAACAATCAATGGGTATGATCTATGAAAGAATACATGACTTCCTGAATGATTGTATACTATTTCTCAAGGACTAAAAATCACTTACAAAATGCCCAAAGTGTGGCGCTTCTTGATAAAAGAAAGATGAATCTAGTCCTATAAAAGTTTTATGGTACTTTCCAATCATTCCAAGGTTTAAGAGCCTATATAGAAGTGGGGAAACTGTAGGGAAATTGATGTGGCATGCAGATACAAGAAATAAAGATAGGAAACTACGTCACCTGACAAACTCTCCTTAGTGGAATATAATTGATCTTAAGTATCATAAATTTGGAAACGATTCAGGAAACCTTCGTCTTATGTAATCTACAAATGGAGTGAATCCTTTGGTTTTCAAAGAAGCACTCATAGTACATGGCTAGTTATGTTCATAAATTATTACTTGCCACCATGGTTATGCATGAAACAAAAATACATCATGTTATCTATGCTTATATTAGGAACAAAACAACCTAGTAATGATATTGATGTTTATTTGGATCCATTGATCGAGAATTTGAAATTATTGTGGTATTCCAGTGTTGCATTGTATGATGCTTACAGAAATGAAGATTTCATGTTGAGAGCCATGCTGCATGGGATGATAAATGACATTCCTGCTTATGGTAATTTTTTAGGATATAACATTAAAATAACTCATGGATTTCCGGTTTGCAAACAAGGTACACAATCAATTAGGTTCCAACATTCATCAAAATCCATGTTTCTAGGACATTATATATTTCTAACCTGATAGTATAAGTACCGATCTTGGAATAAATCATTCAATGGAAGTTAAAAAGAACATACAACACCATGAACACTAATAAGTGATCTACTGTTGGAGAAAGTAAAAGATGTGGACACTGCTTTTGGTAAAATTTTGGAAAAAACCTTATGAAAACTGATTTAAAAAAGTGATCAGTTTTTTTCTAATTTCCATACTAGAATTGTTTATAGATTAGATATTTTCTTGATGTTATGAATGTTGAAAAACATTTATGTGATAGTTTCATTGAGAATTTTCCAAATACACCATGAAAAACAAAGGATTGAATTTAAGGCAGGTTGGAGATGGTTGACATGGGAATACAAGAAGAGTTGACTTCAATAAATGGTGAAAAACAAACTTTTCTTCCCCAAGATGCTTACACTCTTTCCAAGTAGAAGAGATTAGTTTTTCAACATATTGAATTATTTAAAGTTTCTAGAGGGTAACTCATCAAATATCAAGAAATTCATGTCATTGACTGATTTAAAGTTAAAGGGTCTAAAATCACATGACTGCTATGTTTTGACGAAAGATCTAATTTTTATACATTTAGATTACATTTTTCACAATAATTTTCATAATAAATTAACCAATATATGTTTATTCTTCAAAGATATATGTAGAAAAGTTATAGACTTAGCAAAATTTCCAACTATGGAAAGAAAAATTGTTTTTATATTATGTGAATTGGAAATGTTTTTCCCACAAAAATTATTTTATAAAAAGGTTTGTTTGATGGTTCACTTGGTGAGAGATATTAAACTATGTGGTCCTATAGACTATAAATGGATGTACCCCATTGAATGATATATGAATATTTTGAAAGGGTATGTCCAAAATCTAAGTCAGTTACAGGGTTGTTTTGTGTAGTGATATATTGTTAGTAACCCATTTAATTCTGTTCCGAATACCTATCTGGTGTGGAAAAAATTGATCTACAAAAATCTCATCACACTGGATAGGTTTTGGGTGAAGAAATTTATGTAAGATATGTTGACACAATCAATATTAAAAATTGGGAGCAGGCCCACCTTTACATTTTTCATAACTCTTTGGAGGTTTCTCCATATGTTGAAATCCAAAAAGAAAATTTTAGGCATTTTAATCCATCAAGAGCTGAAATATGGATGTCAAATATACATAATAAATAGTTTATAAGATGGTTTTAAGACCATATATTTAAGGAGTCATATGAAAATCTGGATTCAATTTTATAAAGATTAGGTCTCTAGCTAGAGGACTAAGCATGCATGTATTATCTTATAATGGTTACATAATTAAGGGTTATACAATCTATAGAAATGAACATGATGAAGACAGTACCATGTAAAATAGTGGAGTTAAAATTGTGGCTAAAGAAATGAATTTTTATGATACTAAGGACATAAATCCAATTTATGCGAATATTCCATACATTGAAATCATCAAACAAATATGGGAGTTGGATTATACAACATTCCAAGTGCCGATTTTTTAGTGCAAGTGAGTTGATAACAGGAGTGATGTTAAAATAGATGAATTGGGATTCATTAAAGTTGATTTCAGTAAGGAAGGGTATAAAGAAAAACTATTTATAATAGAATCATAGGTAGTGAAAGTATTTTATGTTCTAGATCCCATAAACCGAAAGTGGTCAATTGTTCTGTTATCGACCAAAACTATTAAAGGGTCAGATGAAAATTCAAATGAGGATGGCCATTTCATTGTGATTTTGTAATCATTTCATTGTGTTCCCAATGTAGATGGTGTTTTGTATGTCACATGAGACCACAAAGAAGGGATTTAGATAGTCGATATAGGGGTCAAATCCCCTAAGTATTTAAAAAAAGAGTTCAATAACCAGGTTTTATTGTTTTGTAATATACATCTTGTTATCTCGTGTTATTATCTGTTCGCTGCTGCATTAATGTACTATAAATTAAATGTTAAACCACTTATGTAGATAATGACTTCTACACATGTTGGTGCTCCCAATCCTAGGGAAAAATAAGTCTCTAAACCTACTGTTTCTCATAGTGTAGGGGAACAACAACCTTCTGCACATGTTGGTTCTTCCAATCCTGAGGAACAACTAGTTTCTCAACCTATTACTGCTCCTAGTGAAGTGGTAAAATGACCATATGCACTTGATGATGCTACTTCTCTAAATGAGCATATTGATGAATTTGAATTCGAGGAAATGGTAGGCGATGAAAGGACCGAAAGTGAAAAAAAAACACGAGTGTCGTAGTTTGACTGTGTTAGCAAAAATCATTATGGAGAAAACCAAAGGCATCAAATAAGAGGTCATATGGAATGTGCATGGCCAACATGTAAACCCCAAAAGGGAATGTTTAGTAGTTAAATTGGAATTGTTACTCAGCAACGCATTCCAATTAAGGTAGAGTCGTAACACCAAGTTGTTTCTGGGCTTAGGAAACTGATATTGTAATAGATTATGGTAACATTATGATTTCATTTATTTATTTTAATAAAAGATAAAATAATGAAACAATGAATTACTCTACATTATCCCTTATAGAGTTCATTTATAGTATATGACTCACAAAATAAATACATATTAATGATTATTGGAAGGATTCATAGAGTATTTCATATAATTCTAACAAGACATTATCTTAAAGATACTGAAGGGAAAATAAACCCACACCCATAACTTATCTATGCACACTTGATAACCCAAGAAGTGTGGGATGTGTTTACTATATGTCATGTGTAGGTGTATTTTCAAGTATATTGTGATTAGTAATACATTGTTTGACGATATGTGGATTCATCACTTTGATTGACAATTTTTTATTTATGAAAGAACAACTTAGTGCTGGAAATAAAGAATAAGTAATAAAACCAATGTACCCCTACTGTAAATCAAGGATGGGGTATGATTCACTTGAAAAAAAATTGGTATATATTTTAAATATATCGTAATGATTTTATGTGACATGAAACAACATAATTATGTTCCTATGTTTATATGCAGATTGATGACTCCAAATCCAAACCCACTTCCTTCCCATGCCATGTGCAATGAATGAAGGCACATGTAAATAAAGATGCGATGCTAATAGATAAAAACACATAAAAAGTGTGGCAGACATGTGTAAGTATGACATAATAATTTTTTTTCATTAAATCACTATTACATAATACTGATTACTTATTTTCCTATATTTTCTATCTGACCTAGTAATAGGAATCAGTAACACATATACCGGAAGACTACCTACTATCAGCATCCTTGAAGTGGCCAGAACAGTATGGTCATATTAGAGGTGTGGGTTTTGGGGTGACAACCTGAATATATTTAAAAAAACAAGAGGAGGATCTAAGTGCATAAATGAAACATATGAGAGAAATAATAGCTACCCTTGAAGAATAATTCCAATGGAAGAGAGAGGTGATAATAAATTTTATGGTGGGGAATAAAAGAGAAGAAGCAACTCAAGAACAACCATCACGTGAAGATCCCATTCCACCCCCACCATCTTTGAGATGAGACATTCTCCTAAAAAATTTTCTTAGACAATATAATAAATGTTCTAATAATTGTTTCTATGAAATGTTAATGAGATAGACACCAAGACCTTTCCTGTACTAATATTCTAAATGTTGATAATGACTGTGATTTATATCTATCAACACCCACCCATTGCCTTGTAGCGAGGGCTATGATGTTAAATATCAAAGAAGATAGTCTACACAATAGACCTCCTCTAACAAGTAATTTGTGTGTGTCGATTATCATAGCCCATGAGCCAAGCACCAAGCTACATATTACAATTAATGAGGAAGATATTCATAATGTTGAAAAAACTTTTGGAATATTCATCACATGACTATCACATCTTGTAAAAAAACATGTCGATAAGGAGGTATTCATTTCCAATTTATTTTTCAAGATAAACCTTTAACAATTAATGAAAAAAGATCTAAATTGATGATTTTTTTTTGCAAACAGAGAAAGGGAATGTGTTGAAATGAAAGATAGGCTCAAAACTATCTAAAGGATCGACCAACCGATCAAAAAGATCTACCGAAATCAACTTTAACCCCCAGTTCTATATCTGCATTTACAATCATTAAAGGTTCTTATGGATACAAAGTTAAAAAATGTTCATAATCATATAGTTTATTTTAAAGAATATATGTATAGAGAGTAAGTACAAGAATTCATTGGTGTTGAGAATGTAAGTAAAATCCTCGACTATGATTTGGATAGGAAGCTCAGTTTTAAATGTATACATGAGGTATGTTTTCATGATTTTATTTTCCAAAATTTGATATACTATGTTAATTATTACTAAATACATTTCATATTTTTAGTAGGTGTATATATCAAAAATAATTAAAGGTATTTCCCTATGAAATATTTTTGGATTTGTTAGTCCTCACATATCCTATATAGAACTACCAAAAAAGATTCAGAAAAATGAGGATGAAATACTAGAAGGCATGCTCAAATCATTTGAAAGAATACTTATGGATGAAAGAATCTTCATAATACCAACAATACAGGGGTAAAACTCCAAAATTTAATTATATCAAACATGTTTTCATTTATGTCATTAGTGATTTTTTTTGTTTTTAGGAAACATTTGATGCCCATTGCGGTCAATTTGGATACTCCAAATATTTATTTCCTTGATTCAATGCATGGATATCCAACAAACCGACCACACATGATGGCATTTTTCGATTTTTAATACATGAAATTAAACATCTTAGAACTAAAAATAAAGTTATATAATTTAGATTATATTTTAATGAGGATTATGTTATGATAGGGTGGAGCATCAATATCATAAAAAACAAGGAATGAGGCCAATGGCTAAGTACGAGAAACATGAAAAGTACTATGACTAGGCAAGTAATAGGGTATATATAATAAGATATTACTATTCAAACACCTATCAAAACAAATTACTTATTCTCATCAATATTTATTTAGTGTTCGAAACAAACAAATGGAAAATATTGTGGTTATTATATTTGTAAATTTATGAGAGAGATCATATTACATCAACAAACTAGCATCCCCGAAGAGGTATTTTTAAATATAATTACTATTTCATTTAAAATATTTATTATTATTTTGTGTCTTTTTATTTTTCCAGTTCTACTATGACTATCGAAAAGACTCATATTAACAAGATGATATAGATTTTCTTAGAAACAAATGGGAAATATACTTGATGAAATAATGTACACAAATAACATGAAGATTTTACTTCCATAAAAGTAGTGTATTATTTCATATTTATGTTTAATTTAATTATTTTTTGTATTAATTATATACGAATTGTATTCTTATACAAGTGGATTCCGTTTTTCTAGTTGGGGAGGTTTTTTCAAAAAATATCATGGTCATGAGAGATTGGACTTTGAGGATGCAACTAAGATTACGATAACCAGTAAATGGGTTGAGAATTTATAAAGGTGAATTCCTACTACTTATATAATTAATTAATTTTGTCATCATTTTATCTAATATTTGTAAGTTAATTTACTCATCATTTTTATGTAATACTTATTTAGTTTTTTTACAGATCTTTTGGGAAGTCATATTTTTCTTTCAACAATCTACAACAAGATATAATAGAGTGAACATGTTCCTTTCAAGTGGAAGAGGAAACCCCAAATTTCATGAAATGTGAATTGAATTGTAAGGATGTATATAAAAAGTTATTTATCAGTATTTTAATGAAAATTATGACTTCCCAAAAGATCTTCCATGAATATTTTCCCGAACAATGTAGTAATTAGCCACAACTCATTCAGTCACACCTCAATCTGATACCCAGTGTGCTTAGTATAACTCAAAGTGTTTGTTTTTAGTTTATAATTTTATTTTATCCTTTAGGATTTAGGTCTTCTGAACTACCATTATTTGATCCATGAATCATGATTATGATCTATGATATGCATGGTTTGAATTTCTAATGTTAATATCACCTTCTAACATCTTTATGCTCATGTTATCCTTATATGATCATTGATATCTCTTTTTTATACTTTTTGAGCATCTATGATCACCTTTTCTTATGTTTCATATCCTTATGTTATGAAGAATGGTTTTAGAAATGATATGTCTAAGATGTTTTCTAGTAAATAATAACTTAATGAGATACTCTTATGAACTATTTCTTTATGTTTTCATGTTTTCAAAGTCACTAGATCTAAACTATTTTGGCATGGATAATTATGTTATATAAGGAATATTAATCTACTAATATGTGATACTTATATATGAATTTTTTGGGTCAAAATAGTGGGTATTAGAGAAAATGACCTACTCAAAATTGAGAAAACACATTCTTATTGTTTTGATACTTTATGACAATGATCTATAAGTCATTTGTGACATTTAGGAATTAAACTCACCTCAATATGATGCCTGATGTGACTAGTATCACTCAAATTTTCTATTTTTATTTAAAATTGACATTAATTTTATTAAAAATAACAAGTGGCATTCAGATTTTTTTGATACTTTAGGGAAATGATACATAAGTCATTTGGAATGTGTAGGAATCAAACTCACCATAATCCAACACATGGTGCGGACGGTATGTCATTAAGTGCATATTTTTATATTAAATTGACATTAAATTTAGGAAAAAGAATAAGTGACATAATGAAAACTAAGAAAACCCATTCAGATTGTTTAGATACTTTTGGAAAACGATCCATTAGTCATTTGTTACCTGTTTTCAACCACACCTCAATCTGACCCACATTGTGACTAGTATGACTAAAAGTGTCTGTTATTAGTTTCAAATTGAAATTTTAGTTCAAAACATGACACACACTAAAAACCAAGAAAACATGCTCTGATTGTATTAATAATTTTGGAAAGTGATTCATATGTCATTTGTGATGTGTATAAAGTAGTTTCATGTCAAACTGACATACGATGTGACCTGTAAGACTCAAAATGTATGTTTCTAGTCTGAAATTACATTTTAGTAAAAAAACACAACTAGCATACTGAAAATCAAGAAAAATCATTTGGATTGTTTTTATACTTTAGTAAAATGATCTATATGTCATTTTTGATGTGTAGGAATCAACCTCATATCATTAAGATGCACGGTGTGGATGATATAACTCAAAGTGTCTCTTTTTATTTAAAATTGACAATAATTTTAGAAAAAAAACAAGTGACATACTGAAAATTGAGGAAAGGCATTCGTATTAATTTGATACTTTCTAAAAATGATCCATAAGTCATTTTTGATGTGTAGGAATCAATCGTACCTCAATTCGATGCACGGTGTGGCCAATATGAATTGAAGGATGTATTTTTATATTAAATTAATATTCAATTTAGCAAAAACAACAAGTGAAACACTGAAAACTGAGAAAACGGATTCTGATTATTTTGATACATTAAGAAAATGATCCATGTGTCATTTTTTAATTGTAGGAATCAACCACACCTTAATCTGACACATGATGTGACCAATATGACTAAAATTGTCTGTTATCAGTTTAAAATTGACATTTTAGTTCGAAGCATGTCACTAACTTAAAACAAAGAAAACACACACTGATTATCTTCATAATTTAAGAAATCAATTCATAAGTCATTTCTGTTATATATTAAGTATTTTCATGTCAAATCGATGCACGATGCATCAGTATGACTCAAAATTCATGTTTCTAGTTGGAAATGACATTTTAGTAAAAAAATAAAACCGACATACTGAAAAATGAGCAAACACTTTGAGATTGTTTTGACAATTTAAGAAAATAATATATAAGTCATTTTTGACATGTAGGAATCAACCAAACCACAATATAATGCATGGTGTGGCCGGTATAACTCAAAGTGTCTCTTTTTATTTAAAATTGACATTAATTTTAGAAAACAAAACAAGTGACATTTTGAAAACCGAGAAAATGCATTCAGATTATTTTGATAATATAGTAAAACTATCTATGGGTCATTTGTGACATGTATTAATCAACCCCACATCAATACAATACATGGTGTAACCGATATAACTCCAAATGTGTCTTTTTTATTTAAAATTGATATTAATTTAAGTAAAAAGAAGAAGTGACATACTAAAAACTGAGAAAACACATTTGGATTGTTTTGAAACTTTAAAAAATGATCCATGAGTCATTTATGATGTGTTGAAATCAACCACAACTCAATCTGACACATAGTGTGGCTGATATGACTAAAATTTTCCGTTATGAATTTAAAATTGACATTTTATCTGAAAACGTGTCACTCACTAAAAATCTAGAAAATGCACTCCAATTGTCTTGAAAATTTAGTATAGCTATTCTTATGTCATTTATGACATGTATGAATTAGTTTCATTTCTAACCGATGCATGATGCGAGTGGTATGACTCAAAATGCATGTTTCCAGTTTGAAATGGAATTTTTGTAAAAAACCAAAACTCACATACTGAAAACTGAAAAAACGCATTCAGAATGTTTTGATACTTTAGGAAAATGATCAATTAGTAATTTTTGATAAGTAGGAATCATCCAAACCTAAATATGACATATGGTGTGACTGGTATAACTCCAAATGTGTCTTTATTTAAATTTGATATTAATTTTACTAAAAGAATAAGTGACATACTCAAAATCAAGAAAACACTTTCGGATTGTTTTTATATTTTTAGAAAACAATACATAACTCATTTTTGATGTGTAGGAATCAACCCTATCTCAATACGACGCACAGTGTGACCAGTATAACTCCAAATGTGTCATTTTTATTAAAAATTGACATTTTATTGTTGTATTCTTTCATATTAATGTTTAATTTAATTATTTACTGTATTACAAACATAATATTTGTTTTATTATATAGGAAGAATCTTTTTCTTGAGTTGGAATGATTTTTTTCTAAAAATAATACCAAAGGAGGACATTTTTTAGAGGATATCACAGATGTTAAAAGATGAAACATTAATGTTTTTAGCTCTTTATTGGATAATTGTAAATATAATTATATAAAACATTGTTTGAAATTTATATAGAAATTTTTTTTTGCATATACTGTGGGTGGATAGTTTTTTATTCATGATGTCAATTAAATGTATATAGCATTGTTTGATGGGTGTGTTATATATACCTGCAAGTTTTTGTTGGATGTGTTGTTATATTAACGACACATTACAACTATCAAGGCCTTTATCACCACTGATAAAGGGGGGACTTTATCACCGCTGTGATTAACAATGCTTTTTTAGCGTTGTTAAAAGGATTTTTACGTGCTGCTAAAGGGAATATGTGCAGTAGTGATTATAAAATTATAATATATACATCTATTATAATTTTATAATCATATATATTTAAATATAATAATTATATACAAATAATTTTAAATATATTTACTTATAGTTATAATTATAAATGTTTATATATATGTAAATAATTTTAAAATTGTAATAAATATATTTATTATACTTATAAGGTTATAAATATATATGCAGTTGGGGTGTGCCTCATTGGTAGAGGTGCCCCTGGATTATGTATCAGACCCGGGTTCAAATTCAAGTGGGAGAAAATTTTCGCTGGGAGGTGGTGACAAAGGCATAATGGAGGCATGACACTACAATGGGACTTCAGGAAAAATTATGGGCCTTTGGGCCATGTAATGGACTCCATGCCCATTGTCTATGTTCCAAAAAGGTTTAGAGTGAAGCCCCTTATTATAAAATAAATAAAAAATAAAACAAACACATGAAAAGAAATATGGGATCAAACAAGGGAAAGCCCACATTCAAAAAGAAATCAAGCATCACCATAATAATGATCAGAATCTTGACCAGAATCTTCAGCATTATCAATATACACCCACTTTGATTGTGAATTCCTATAGTTTAAAAGTGAAATGTACTCCTCCTTAATCTTCACCTGCTCAGAAGTGAGATGTTCCCTGAAAGATCTAGAAGACTCACCTCTCCCACGCCCTCGATTTGTATAATCTCAAACACCTTGACCTTGACCTTTTATATGCCTACCCTATCTCCATGTTTTTTGATGAAACATTATATCAATTCCACCTGACAAATGACTGATTCCATTAAGGCCAATCCATTTTTTTGTATTTTTTTAAATCCAGTTTGTGGGTTAGTGGGAACCAAACAAAACACATACCAAATACAACCAGTTTGCATCATCTGAAAACCAAAAAATAACCAAAATCAATCTGTGGGAAACCAAATTCAAAATAATAACAAACTGTACTAAAATCAACCCAAATTTATGAATTAAAATTTTAAAAGTGAACCTCGAACCCTGCACCACCCACCACCTCGAGCTACAATCCATCACCATATTTGATGTCCGTTATGTTAAGTCAAAATCCACCATGCCCTCAACCCCATCAATAGGCACTATCTAAATCATCTCGACCCCAAAATCTGTAAGCCGACAACCATAACCAATCACACTGGCAACCAAGAACCAGAGAGTATCCCATCCACACCATCGAACCAGAGAAAAAAATCATAGAAAACACTTACTAGAATTAAACAAATGAAACCAGAAACAATAATCCACCATCATTTTTTAGCAAAACGCCTCAGGTAGTGAGATCCTTGATCCACACTTCTTTCGAATAAAAACTAAATCCATAACCAGAGCTTTCCTTTGTTGGAAACACCATTCTAGACAAACGCCTTGGGTAAAACTAAAACAAATTAGATCCATCGATGTAAACTACCTCTATCCTCGTATCATTGTCATATTATCAACATGAACAACATACTACAACAAATCCATATAATGAAACCCACCAAAATACATATGAACAAGACATAACAAATGGGAAGGAAACCAAATGAAGACTAAAATATGTCCCCAGAAAGAAACAATAAACATGCCGAAGGAAAAAAATAGACAAGAAATGCCAGCTAGAAAAGCACAGAGATCTCCATCAGCCCCCCTCCAACACCATACCAAGCTATCCCAAAACCTCTATCAATCCCATATAAGATGGGGTTGAGTCCGATAAGTTGAACAACAAGGGAAGTGGAGATGAAGAACACTAAATGCCACCTCCATCACTAGCCCAAACCACCTAAATTACAAATGTATAGACCCAAAATAGAGGTATGGTGTGCAAGGTAAGGCATAAAGAGGGGAGGATAAATTCAAACAATATTCCACCAATGGAAATCACTATGCAATCAGGGAAAGAGAACGCATAAAGGGAGTAGATTACCAAAGAATCACTGTCGAAGTGGAGAGAAGGCAGGTAGAGGTGGTATGATGGAGAAATAGCAGAGATCAAAAGCACTTTCGATCCTGTGGTGTGGGATTTCAGGAGGAAACCCAACATAGAGTAGGGCAGAGAGCAGGAGGGGAGCGCCTGACTAATGCCACCATTAAGGGATTCAAGTACCTCAAAACTATTACCATTTATGAAATTCTTTGACTAATCAAATATCTGATTAGAAAATTTAGGTGTCTTAGAAAAACTAGTTTTCTTTGGAATTTGAAAACCTTCATTATCCACAGCTTTCTTTCCTTTAAAACTTCTTGAAACCATTTATAATTATATTTATAAATAAATAGAGATATATTTAAATAATTATAAAATATATATATTTACAATTATAACTATAAATAAATAGATATTTATTATAATTTTTTAATTATAAATAAATAAATATTTTTTTATACTTATAATTGTAAATAAATAAATATGTATATATATACAATTAAATAATTATAAAATTATAATAAATATATTTATTATAATTATAATGTTAAAAATATATATAATTAAATAAATATATTTATAAATATATATAAATATTTATAAATAAATACAAATATTTATAAATAAATACAAATATTTATATATAAATAAAAATATTTATAATTATAATTATAATACATTTATAAAATATATATTTATAAAATTTTATGTATAATATATATAGTTCTTATTGTTTTATAATTATTTAAATAAATAAATAAATAATTTTTTTATAATTATAACTATATTAGGTGCTTGGGGGTACAATTGCATTAAACACACACACACACCACACACATAAGTTTGAAAGGCAGGACATAACCCCCAAGGGATAACTCACCCATCAAGCCTTATTTATTCAGTACATGGCCCGAATGCCAAGTGGGCGTGAAGCCCATTACATGGCCCAATGACAAATAAATAGGTTTGAAGGCCCAATGTAGCGTCATGCCTACATCACCGTCTGCCTGCGTCATGCCAATGTCATCGTCTGCGAGCTGAAATTCACCCCCACCTGGATTTTAACCTGCTTCTAATGCAAGATTATGGGGAGCCTTTACCACTCATGCAAGCCCCCAATTACATTATAACTATAAATAAATATATATTTATTAAATTTATAATCTTATAAATATATATAATTAATATATTAATTATATATATATAATATTAAATACAATAAATAAAGTTATTATAATTATTTAAATAAATATATATAAATTTATAGTTATGAATATAAATAAATATACATTTATATTTATATAATATATATATATATGTATTATATATATATAATTTTATAAATATATATAATAATATAAATAAATTATTAACATTATAGGTTTATCATTGTTTTAGCGCAGATAAAATATACACTTATCAGCGCTTTCTAACTAGAACTGATAAAAGCTTTACCCTATTTTATAAATGAATCCTAAGAGTCGACTTCTTCTCTCACACACCTCAAGCTCTTGTGGAAGCCGACACTTGTCACCACTGACCCCTACTCTGTCGTCAACCCCTCCTCTGCCCTGACCCCTCCTTCGTCACTGCAAATCACTCCTCCACCACCGTAAATCCCTTAACTTCTATGAACCCCACCTCCACCACACGTCGAACCCCACCTCCATTATGAACCCCACCTCCTTCGCGAACCCACCTCCGCTGTGAACCCCACCTCCTTCATGAACCCCTCTACGGCCTCCATCACCGCCTACCCCAACTATTCCACCATCGAACCCTACTACTATCATCAGACCTCCAAATCTAAGGTATGTTCTTATTTGATTTGGAAATCTTAGATAGTAAAGATTAATTATAGGGTTTTAGTGTTCAAAATATTATAGAGCATTTGATCATTGTTCTGTTTGTGGGTATAATTTTCTATCATCGAGACTAAAGGAACACACTCATTTATTATTGGTTTCATATCTTTTTAATGGTTCTTTCCCCTAAATATTTAAACATATGTTTTAATATTACTTATTATAGTTGATTGTTCATATGTTGATCTGGCTACAATTTCAAATGATAAACTTTTTTTGTAGTAGGGGTAATGGGGAATCTCTCATTATCTGTGATTTTATGTTTGTTTTCTATAATATGTGATATATGGGCATGGATAAGTTAATGTAGAGGATTTGATAGGTAACCAATATTATTCATATGTCTATGAAAAAATTAGTAATACCTATTAATTATGTGGTGTATGATATTCACATGTTTCATTTATTTTAGATTCTTCATATGACTATAATGTTTTTAGCTATTTTCAAAAATATTGAGAGGTCCCTGGGATGAGTGACTATTCATTGGTAAAAAATTTAGAGATATTAGTCAAACTTTTATGGGGATATGTGATGCTTTGCTGGGAGTGATTAGTTGTAATTTAGGCTAGGTGATAGTTTTTCCTTGTGGGTTAATTTGTAAAATAAGAGTTTGGTGGCCTAAGGTACTTTGGATTATCTGAGAGATGATCATTGTGTGTTAGGTGTTGTGTTATGGGTAGTCAATATCGATACATATTATAACAATGTATATAATTCTTTAAATGTTATAGAAGAAAATGGTTACGATAGGTAGACTGTATGAGTCTATTTTTGATGTTCTTACTTACATTTATTTGTGATAACATTTTCATATTATATTCCTGAAGTAATGTACAAGTTATACCTAGGCCCAAGATAATGTTAAAAAATAAAACTATATACAAGATGATCATTACTCTTCTTGAGGGATTGGTTATGTTTTGACAATACCCATGAATTGGATACACTTACAATGGGGCTAACATTGTTATATTGATAGATTAACACATTTTGAGGGATTGTAAATTTTAAACCTCTTTCCACAATATAGATATACTAACCAAGAGGCTGAATATGCTACGTAAAAACATTTACTCTTCAAGAATGTTTGAATATATTACACCAATTATATTATTCTAATGCATGTTACTAGCTATGTAGAATAGATGTTATGTTTTATTATTAGAGTGGTGTAGAATATTATCTTATTTTGATTATTATAATGATTCACCAACAATGTAAAAATATGGTAGGATCATGATTCATAGTCTCTTATCCATGTAAGAACACATTGAATCAAAATTGTTGTTTGTATGACATCAATTACTACCTTTTATAAGATATTATACATATACTCACAAATATTTGGTAGGCACCCCCTTAATGGTTGATGCTTGATATTTTATTATTATTTTAAATTATGGTTGTATATTGGTAAATTATATTTACTTTAAAAGAAATATATGTGTTTTATTAGTTTTATTTACTCAACCCTATGTAATAAAACTATTTTGATTATTTTCCCTAAAACTATTTTTTTTGGTTTGTCTTAAAAAAATGAATGGTTTAAATTTTTTGACGATATTATACTAGGATCTTTTCTCATACCACACATATACACATTAGTGTGTATATAGAATTAGTGGTCTATGATGAATGTAAAAGGAAAGGGTAACACTTTTATAGTGGTGTTCCATAGTCACTTGTTAAATATATAATGATAATGGGGTGTAGAGTTCACCATAGGGAAGAAAGAGACTATATGCATTTTGTGTTATTTTAAGATATTAAATATAAAGTGAATCTCTTGAAAATAAACTTATTGTTGGTTTACCTTTATATTTTGGATCATCTGTAAACATTTTATAAATTTATATTTTGTAAAATGTTGGTTATTTTTTATTCATGTATCTTTTATAAAGTGCATCTCTTGGGATTTATGCCTTTGTCAAAATGCACAAGTGGCTCTTTTAAAATGATTCAAGTGTTTTAAAATGTTTCTTAAAAGGTTATATTTTTTCAATATACCCTTTTTTGGTTTTAAATAAATTTAAAAATATTTAAACACTTGTCATGGACTTTCGTTTTAGGCCAAGTGTTTGTCAACTCACCTGATTGACTTTTATAAAGGGATGTGAATGTTCTGAAAGTGTATTTAATGTTGGTTTAATTTTAGCAAGGGGTGTGTGAAGTATTAAATTAAAATTTGTAAAATATAAATGGGTTTTGATCATTTTATATGATTAAGACTATTGGGTCATGAGGTTTCCTTGAATTATTTAAAAAGGTAATTGTGGTTTTGTGAAAGAGTACTTGGAGTTGATTGGCTTATTTTAAAAAGGGTTTGTTATTTTAAAGAAGGATTTGTGTAAATGTTTGATTTTTTAATGGGATTTCAAGTGTGATTTTTTAAATAGTTTTCAAAGGAAATATGAAATTCATTTTTTCCATAATCTTTTAAGTTTATATTTTTATAGAATTAGGAAAACCATTACATTATATAATAAAGGGAAACAGATTGGTAATAACACCATGTAAAGGGCATGTTACTAACTCTATCCAACCAATAGGATACCCATCATGAACTCACTCTAACAAAAGGTGAATTAATGTTTACCCAATTGAAACTACTAAACCTACTTTTCATCCAACATCACCTATATGGGTTAAATTAGGGGAGTCCTATGCAATTACATCTTCTTTATAGTTTGGTGTTAGATTAAAAGGGGATGTGTCTCAGGCAAAAAAATGAAATATTAACTATCATTCAAATTTAGAGTTTCCCTTATTTGAAAGTACCCTTTTGTGTATTTATTTTTTTAAATATTAATATTATTGAATCAAATAGGGTGAATATGAATAAAGAATGGATGGATACCAATCATCTAAAAAATAGTATGAAGATAGAGTGAAAGAGTTCATCAAGTTTGAAAAACATCATGCATATGACCATTATCAAATCCTTTTTTGATGTTTACAATGTTTTTATTAAATACTAATTAGTCCAGAGGAGTTGGAAGAACAATTGACAAATCATGGAATAGATCAAAGTTATAAATATGGGAATAAACACAAGTAAAAAGTGAATATAGCTAATGGATGGGATAGTACTGTGTTTTATGGATCATATGATCTGATTATAAGTATAGATAATTTAGAAGAAAATATCATCAATGTGATTATAGATGTGAATAATGATGAAGGTAGTATTGAGGAAATTACATGGATAGTTTAAGATAAACTTTTTGATTTCCCAAAATTGTTTGAGAAGTTAAAGAGTTATGCAAAGTTGTCATTGTATGTTGGTGGCACTAAATATATAACATTGTCAACTGTAATGAAGCTATATAATTTGAAATAAGGCAATAGATGGAGTGACACAAGTTTTATAGAACTTATTGCTCTCTTTAATTATATACTCCTAGAAGATAATGATCTCCCAAACTGAACATATGACACCAAATGAATGATATGTTTGGTGGGTATGATCACTGAAAGAATACATGCATTTACTAGTGACTGTATATTTTTTTCATAAGGACCTCAAATCACTTACAGAATTCCTAAAGTGTGGTGCTTCTCGATACAAGAAATATGAATCCAATCCCAAAAAAGTTGTATGGTACTTTATAATCATTCCAAGGTTTAGGTTCCTATATATAAGTGAGGATACTATAGGGAAATTATCATGTAATAAAGATACAATAATTAAATATGGGAAACTATATCACCTGACAAACTATCCTTAGTGGAACAGAATTGATCATGAATATCCTGAATTTAGAAAGAAGTTGAGAAACCTTCATCTTTCATAATATACATATGGAGTGAGTCATTTGGGATTTCAAAGCGGCACTCACAGCACATGTCTGATTATGTTTAAAAATAATAACTTACTACTATGGTTATGCATGAAATGAAAATACATCATGTTATCTATGCTTATATCAGGGCCAAAATTATCAGGTAATGGTATTGATGTTTATTTGGATCCATTGATTGAGAATTTTAAATTTTTGTGGGATTCAGGTGTTATGTTTTATGATGCCTACAGAAATAAATATTTCACGTTGAGAGCTATTTTGTGTGGGATGATAAATAAATTTCCTTATTATGTAAATTTTTAAAGATATAGAATTAAATGAACTCAAGGGAGTCCCATTTTAAAATAAGGTACAAAGTCAATTAGGTTGAAACATTCATCAAAACCCATGTTTTTATGACATCACAGATTTCTACCCTGATGAAATAAGTACCAATATTGGACGACATCATTCAATGGAAGTTCACAAGAACATACAACACCATCTCCACTAATAGGTGATCAACTGTTTGAGAAAGTAAATGAAGTGGACACAACTTTTGGTAAACCATTTTTGAACAAAATTACAAAAATTGGTTGGATAAAGAGATCAGGTTTTTTTTAAATTTCCATACTAGATTTTTCTACATATGACATTTTCTTAATGTTATGCATGATGAAAAAATGTATGTGATAGTGTCATCGACTTGTTGCTAAATTCACCTGAAAAAACAAAGGATGTAATTAAGGCTAGGTTGGACATGGTTGACATGAGAATATGAGAAGAGTTGGCTCCAATGAAGGGTGAAAAACAAACTTTTCTTCCTCCAACTAATTACACTCTTTCCAGGTGGGATAGATATTATTTTTGAAACTTCTTGAATGATGTAAAGGTTCTAGAGGGGTATTCATCTAATATCAATAACATCGTGTCAATGACCAATTTAAAGTTTAAGGGTATGAAATCACATGACTTCTATGTTTTGATGCAAGATATAATTCTTATAGATTTACATTGAATTTTTTCCAAGAATTACCATTACATATTAACAAAGATCTAATTATTCTTCAAGGATATATGCAACAACGTTATAGACCTGGAAAAATTACTGACCACAGAAAGAGAAATTCTCGTCATATTATGTGAATTGGAAATGTTCTTCCTGCCAATCTTCTTTGATATAATGGTTCATTTTATGGTTCACTTAGTGGGAGATATTTTATTATTTGGTCATATACACTATATATGGATGTACCCCCATTGAATAGTATATGAAGTCTTTGAAAGGATATGTCAAAAATTGAAGGCCGAAAGAGGTTTGTATTGAAGAGAAATTTATTTTTTAGGAATCCGTTGAATTCTATTCTGAATACATATCCGGTGCGAAAAGCACTAGTCTACATAAATCTCATCTCACAGGGCATCTTATGGGTGAATGAATTTATAAAAGAGATGTTTTCATAATCAATATTACAGATTTGGAGTAATTCCACCTTTATGTTTTCATAATAGTTTAAAGGTTTCCCTATATATTTAAACCCACAAAGAAATTCATAGGAATTTTAATATATAAAAGTATGAAATATAGATATCAAATATATATATATATATATATATATATATATATATATATATAATCAACAGTTTGTTAGATGGTTTTAGGACCATATTTTTAAGAAGTCGGATAAAAATTCAGATTCAATCTCAGAATGATTTCGATAGATACCTAGAGGGCCAAGTTTTTATGTATTATCTTATAATGGTAATGTAATTAAAGGTTATATGTTCTATAAAAACGAGCATGATAAAGACAATACCATGTAAAATATTGGAGTTACACCTAAGGATGAAGTGATGCATGTTTTTGGTACTAAGGATAGAAATCCAATTTACACAAATATGTCATACTTTGGAATCATCAAACAAACATCAGAGTTGGATTATACAACATTCCAAGTGTCGTTGTTTCAATGAAAATTTGTTTATAATAGGAATTCTATTAAAATAGACGAATTGGGATTTATGAAAGTTAATTTCAGAAAGGAAGGGTATATAGATGAACTTCTTATAATTTTATCATAGGTAGTACATTTATTTTATTTTATAGATCCCACAAACCAAATATAGTGACCCAAGACTTTTACAATATCATTACATGATTTTAAGAATAATTTAATGTCAAATTACAAGCCAAGGATCATAAAGTCTACTGTCTTTGAAGGATAGGTACATAAAATTGAAAATATGGGACTAAAAAAACATTTCTTTATTTATCATCCATTATGAGATCTTAACTTCTTTTTAGCCCTTATATATACATTGGATAACCTAGGTGTAACATGAATAATGGGATGAACTAAAAATCCCAGTAAGGGAATAAACAGCAAAATAAAGCTTAGCACATGGGTAAGAAAACATAACACAATGATAAAAAAAGGCATGTAATGTGATTAAACATATGGAATCATAGAATATATAAAATGGGATCATATAATCATGGTATAATAGTAACATGAAATCAACATAAAAAATGACTTTAACACATTTCAAGGCTCATTTCACATAGAGTAGCACGAGTCAAAGCTCATTGCATGTAAGGACCCCGATTCCCGGGTGCCCATGAGGCATGATGTACAAAAAAAATTATTACAAACATTTATAATAATACATCATGTCCCATTACTACAGAGGATCGCTAGGCTCAGGATTCTAGGAAAACAGCTGCTTCTAAAAACACTTCTTTAGTATAAACCCATTCCTAAAAAATTTTAAAACAAAAACGTAGGGTGAGAAAAATATGCCCAATAAGGGGTTTTAAAACGTTTAAAGTAATTTCTTTCTCAATATAGTAATTTTGAAAACGATAAAACATTTCATTGGAAACAAGGCATTATCTTTTTCTTAAAACATGTAAATCCTACATTCTTGAAAACCACTTACATAGAAAAGAAGTACTTTCTTAAAATAAACATCAAAGAAGACATAAATCGGAGAGCGCAAGCATGTGAAGAATAGATGATGCATATTTCACAACTAAATTACTTCAGCTTAAAAAGATTGTTTGTAAATAGGGAAAACATTCATATCATGATCTATCGGCAGATAAAGTTCCTATAACAGCATGCCACATGTATAAAATTTCATACCACATAATCTCATTCTCATAGTCAAAGGAAAATTCCAACTAGGGGATATCCTATTAGTTGAACTATCCCCTGGTTGACCATTTATCATCACATGCAGAGGGAATGTATAATGCCAAACTTTTTCAAGACCTTGTGTCATGAACTTAAAACATAACTTAATACGGGTCAAGGCTGACCGCCTACCCCGTTTCCATAGCATCACAAGCCAAGGATAACCGCCAAGGTCGTCGCATATAACGCCTCATGAGACTCATCCTTTACCCAATGCGTTGGAGCGCTATATAATTCTGGGCTCACCCATCCATAATCATTTAATTCCAATACATCCCTCACATATTTGACGCGGTCTTAAATTCATAGAGTCTCATTCTTACATTCATTACTCATAATCCCTTTTCACATGTGTTTTCATAGTCAAGGAAGAATAGTACGATCATTAATAAAAACTAAGACATAAGTAATAAAAATCCGTACACATTAGACATTAACTTAACAATTGAAACCATGGGATTAATGGAAACCTTAAAATGAACATAAACACTTCAACACTTCAAACATCACAATCCTGAGTTAGAAAAGAGGTCATACATACTTAAAACACATGCTAATAAATGGGTGTGGTGGTTGTTTATTTAAAACTGGGCGAATATACATATGTTTATACAGTTAAGAATACATGGTGTGTGAATAGGTTTAGATTGGGTAGTCATATATATAAATGTATACAAACTGTATAAATATAATTATAATTATGTAAAAAATCGTTTGCACTCTAAATAATAAGATCTTACCTTTGAGAAGGTTGAAATCATCTTAAGACATTTTTTTTCTTAAAGAACTTGAATTTGAAGAAAATATATTGATACAAGGTTATATAAACCTATATATAGATTTAGGTGTATATACACATATATATGGGTTTACCAAATTAAACTATACTCAATAATATTTCTCATGTTATATTTACTTTAAACATAATTAATGTTTGGAAAGACTGAATGGAGTTCTTACACATGAAATATGAATGTGAACATAGTTTTCACAATACCCTTATTGGCATAACATAACCTTTGCTTATAACCAAGTCAATTCATAAGTATGAGTATATATGTTTATACTCAAATAAATTTTTAAGGGATTCACGCTACAAGTTTTCACAAAAACAAAGAAATTGACAAAAATGGTGATAAATGAGAATTTTCCATTGGGGAAACTATTTTGTTATCAGAAACATATTTTAAACCTCACCCATTATATATACATACAAAATTTTGATATCGTACTTGAAATAATAATTTTTAAGGGTATAAAAAATATAACTTGATTAAATTATCATGTGATAACATAATAATCATACCCATCCATGATGTTTGCACATTCTTAAACATTTATGTATTCACATGTACATATATATATATGATACATATACTTGTATAATTTTACATGTTCATAAAAATTACCCGAAACCTCAATTTTTTTCTTCAGGAAGAGGTACAAGGGTTATATACATATATAAAAAAAAGTGTATACATGCATATATCCACCGAAACTAGAAGAAAAATCAAATAAGCAAAGCAGGGTTCCCTTACTCTGGTTCGATTCTCCATGCAGGAAGAGGAAACGGTTCTTATGGTCTTATATATATATATATATATATATATAAAGTGTATATAAATATGTATAATCACTAAAAGTGAAGAAAAAAAAGACCAAAGACTTTCCCTTACCTTCGCTTGGAGAGGAGAAGAAGAAGGTGCAAGTGATGACGTCGAGGTGGAGGTCGAAGGTCCAAGAAATCACGAAGAAATCCCTCTTCTCTTTGGTGAAAACTGGAACTTAAAGGTAGGGCACTCTCCTTGCACGTAGATGTTGACGGGGTATCCGAGGACTGAGGCGGTGCCAAACCTATGGAAAGAAGGGGTGAAGTTGGGTCCACCGCCGACCTAGGTGAAGAAAAACGCTGCCTATTCTACTGGTTTAACATGTGTGAGGAAGAAGAAGACGTGTGGGGGAAAACAGAGTTCTGAAAAAAGGGACGACCAAGATTGAACCGGGGTTGATTAGATGACCCGATGTGATGTAGCATTAAAATACCTTGGACGGTCACGATGTGGCGCGCTGGATTGGATGGCCGGGAGTGAAGCCGCAGAAAAAAAAAAGAAAACACGGCCCTTGGTTTATAATATTAAAATTGTTTGTTTTATTCTTTTATTACACCTATTATAATATCGTTATTATTATTAACATACAATTATTAATCAACTTTTATTATTATCTTAAGATAAGTCAATAGCCATAAATACACATATAAGTTAAACTATTAAACCCCTATATATCATAAATCATTTTATCATTTCTCTTTATTTGTTTATTTATATAAATAAATTATCTTAATCTATAAAGATTTTATATTCTTTTCTTTTTAAAGTTTTTATTATAATTTATTATTTAACCCATAATTGACACAATTTAAAACTATTAATTATTATAAGATCAAATTATAAAACATCTGTATTATTATTATTGTGTTATCATTACTTATATTTAATTTAAAGGTAAGTATAATATATTTAACTTAAAGTTTGACGTAACATATATATATATATATGATCCATGAGTTTATACATATATTTTAGTAAAGTAAAACCCAACCAGATTCAATATAGTCATTCATGTGTTAAATGAAATAAATATGTATTTTCTCAAGTTAAAATCGTGTATAATTAATAGTGGAAAATAATAATATTAATTCCCACCGTTATGCATTATAATAATAGCATTCTCATATAATTCACATTTTTTGAAAACAAGCAATAAATTATTTAACTTATAAGTATTATTGTTGTCATTATTTAAACATTGAATAAAATAACATAATTAACCATTTTGAACCTTTTTGGGGTATTCAACTCTTAACTTCAACGTTTTTATTTGAAATTAAAACATTAAAAGATATTGGATCATCGAGGATCCAACGGCTGTAATTATAGTCGTTGGTGTCTAATGGTCAGATAGGTGTTCTATAAAACCTGGTCCTGGGGTGTCCTAAACTCTAGGCGATTGAAGAAGTAAAAGGAGAAGATGGTTCAAGTCATTCCTTTGGTGCTCAATATGGCTGTGGTGGCTTCAACCATTCTTATGTTTGTTTTGATGGATACCAAGGACCCTTATCGTTTACTCGGGGTTCTCTTTGTTTTGAGCGGTCTTCCTATAATCTTAATAGGGTTTTTAATTGGTATCTTTGGTAAGCTAAGCTTCCCGTTTGATCACAGTGCATTGTAGTTACTATGGTGTTCCTTATTTGAATAAAGAGCATTTCGTTCCTTTTGATGTGTTTACTCTATTTCATTGTTATTTTTTTATAAGAACATAGTTTGTTCGATTAAATGGATGACATAGTAATGTAAAACTTACCGTTACATAGAACATAGACACTTGGGATGTTACATTATCCCCCCCTTCAAAGAATTCCGTCGTCGTAATTCTATTCATAAAAGGAGAAAACCCCCAGTCGTACAACATTACCAAAACGGTAGATTTGGCTCAGTTAATGGAATACCCAAGTTGGTACATAGTTCCTCCGTTTCTCTATCCTAGATGCACCTTGAGTAGTATGTTTTGAATCCCTGCTAACATGTACTACACACAGGCTTCCATAGGGAGACTCGTGCGGTAAAAAGCTCAGAAATGTCCTAATGGACAAATTCCCTGATGACCCTCTGAACTACATCATGCTCGAGATATTTGATGGGGATGATGTGATTGAGGAGACTAAGATTTAAGACATGGAACATAAAGGCTGCCCTGAGGTGGCCATCTTGAGCAGCTATAAGGAAGCATGCTCTGGAAGAAAAGTTCTGTGCCAGAGTAAAACAATGAAAGGGGACTTCATAGTATCTCCCCCTTCGCCTATAGTAGGGGATTTGGGCAGTGGAAATGAGATGAAAAACATGGTTATTCCCCTGACACGAACGAAGATTATCAAGACTATTCGACAAGTCAAGCAGGCGTTGACAAGACCCTCGCAGGTGGAGAAATGATGGATAATCAACCGTGCATGTTCTGATCAAAATAACCTCTACTAACTCATCAGGTAGAGATGAGATGTTCATTTGACCATCCATCTGAAAAAAAGAACTCACTTAACAATACTGATAAGGTAGAGACAAAAAAGGAAACAAGAAGTTTTCAATTATACAAAATTTTACATAACAGATCCTGAGTTTACAAAACGAACACCACATAGAGAAGAAAATCTCCCTAATTATTCAAACCAAACACATGTTGAGCAGACGGGATTAAACTCATGGGAACACCTGTGACGTCTCCTGAGTTTAGCATGAGGGGTATAAAGTTGAGAAAGGTCATTATACACCTGTTTCCTATAAGACAAATGGGTGGACTCATCTTCTAACATCCCAAAGTCCATCAACTGGCCCCAAAAGTTGTAGTGCAAAATCTAACAAAGGTAGACCACTCTGAGGTCTCCAGAAGCAACAACTTCTTGAAAGGGGTTATCAAGCATCGTGCCAAATTCTTCACCAGTGGTGAACACTTGGAAAAGTCCTTCATGGTACCTTCCCAAACGTGCATAAGAGGGAAATTGGGTCATCATCCCTAGGAGGTAATCCATTCCCAACCCCCAGTGTAGACTAAGAACCCTTGGAGAATTTGACACATCATACAGGTGCTTGCATGACATGCGAATATGGGCATAATTAAGAAAGTTCTTCTGGCTAGCAAGAGACACAATGGTCTCTAGGGCCTCGGTGGGAAGTGACAGTAGATTGGTAGATGCGTTTCCATCAGCCATCTGAAAGTTACAACATAATTACTTAGTCAATCATAGTTATATATATTCACACTACTTAGTTTTCCAGAGTTTCCAGAACCCATCCTCTAATACCAACTATAAGGACCCCGATTCTCGGGTACCCATGTGGCATTATATACAAAAAAATTTATTACAAACATTTATAATAATACATCATGTTCCATTACTACAGAGGATCGCGAGGCTCAGGATTCTGGGAAACCAGCTGCTTCAGAAAAAAATTCTTTAGTACAAACCCATTCCTGAATATTTTTAAAACAAAAATGTAGGGTGAGAAAAATATGCCCAGTAAGGGGTTTTAAAATGTTTAAAGTAATTTCTTTCTCAAGACAGTCATTTTGAAAATGATAAAACATTTCATTGGAAACAAGGAATTATATTTTTCTTAAAACATGTAAACCATACATTCTTGAAAACCACTTACACAGAAAAAAAGTACTTTCTTAAAATAAACATCAAAGAAGACATAAATCAGAGAGCGCAATCATGTGAAGAATAGATGATGCATATTTCACAACTAAATTACTTCAGCTTCAAAAGACTGTTTGTAAATAGGGAAAACATTCATATCATGATCTATCGGTGCATAAAGTTCCTATAACAGCATACCACGTGTATTAAAGTTCATACCTCCTAATCTCATACTCATAGTCAAAGCAAATTTTCAACTAGGGGATATCCTGTTAGTTGAACTATCCCCTGGTTGACCATTTATCATCACATGTGGAGGGAATGTATAATGACAGACTTTGTCTAGACCTTGTGTCATGAACTTAAAACATAACTTAATACGGGTCAAGGCTAACCGCCTACCCCGTTTCTATAGCAGCACAATACAAGGATAACTGCCAAGACCGTTGCACATAATGTCTCCTGAGACTCATCCATTACCCAATGCATTGGAGCGCTGTATAATTTTGGGCGCACCCGTCCATAATCATTTAAGTCCAATACATCCCTCACATATTTGACGTGGTCTTACATTCCTAGGGTCTCATTATTACATTCATTACTCATAATCCCTTTTCACATGGGTTTTGATAGTCAAGGAAGAACAGTACAATCATTAATAAAAACTAAGACATAAGTAATAAAAATCCATATACATTAGATATTAACTTAACAATTGAAACCATGGGCTTAATGGAAACCTTAAAATGAACATAAACACTTCAACACTTCAAACATAACAATCTCGAGTTAGAAACGAGGTCATACATACTTAAAACACATGCTGATAAATGGGCATGGTGGATGTTTATTTAAAACTGTGCGAATATACATATGTTTATACCGTTAAGAATACATGGTGTGCGAATAGGTTTAGCTTGGGTAGTCATATATATACATGTATACAAACTGTATAAATATAATTATAGTTATATAAAAACTCGTTTTCACTCTAAATAATAAGATCTTACCTTTGAGAAGCTTGAAATCATATTAAGACATTTTTTTAAAGAACTTCAATTCAAAGAAAATATATTGATACAAGGTTATATACACCTATATATAAATTTAGGTGTATATACACATATGTATGGGTTTACCAAATTAAACTATACTCAATAATATTTCTCATGTAATAGTTACTTTAAACATATTTAATGTTTGGTAAGACCGAATGGAGTTCTTACACATGAAATATGAATGTGAACATAGTTTTCACAATACCCTTATTGCCATAAATTCACCTTTGCTTATAACCAATTCGATTCATAAGTATGAGTATATATGTTTATACTCATATAAATGTTTAAGGGATTCACACTACAATTTTTCACAAAAACAAAGGAATTGGCAAAAATGGTGATAAATGAGAATTTTCCATTGGGGAAACTATTTTGTTATCAGAAGCAAATTTTAAACCTCCCCCTTTATATATACTTACATAATTTTGATATCTTACTTGATATAATAATTTTTAAGGGTAAAAAAAATATATAAATTGATTAAATCATCATGTGATAACATAATAATCATACCCGTCCATGATGTTTGCACACTCTTAAACATTTATGTATTCACATGTACATATATATATATGATAAATATACTTGTATAATTTTACATGTTCATAAAAATTACCCGAAACCTAAATTTTTTTATTCAGGCAGAGGTATACAAGGGTTATATACATATATAAAAAAAAGTGTATACATGCATATATCCACCGGAAATAAAAGAAAAATCAACTAAGAAAAGTAGGGTTCCCTTAATCTGGTTTGATTCTCCATGCATGAAGAGGAAACGGTTCTTATGGTCTTATATATATATATAAAGTGTATATAAATATATATAATCACCGAAATTGAAGAAAAACAAGACCAAAGAGTTTCCCTTACCTTCGCTTGGAGAGGAGAAGAAGAAGGTGCAAGTGACGACGTTGAGGTGGAGGTCGAAGATCCAAGAAATCACGAAGCAATCCCTCTTCTCTTCAGTGCAACCCAGAACTTAAAGGTAGGGAACTCTCCTTGAACGAAGATGTTGAAGAGGTATCCGAGGACTGAGGCGGTGCCAAACCCGTGGAAAGAAGGGGTGAAGTTGGGTCCATTGCCGGCCTAGGTGAAAAATAAACACTGCCTATTCTACTGGTTTAACGTGTGCGAGGAAGAAGACGCGCGGGGGAAAACAGAGTTCCGAAAAAGGGACAGCCAAGAATGAACCGGGGTTGATCAGACGGCCCGATGCGATGTGGCATTAAAAGACCTTGGACGGCCGCGATGTGTTGTGTTAGATCGAACGGCCGGGAGTGAAGCTGCGAAAAAAAAAAGAAAACGCGGTCCTCAGTTTATAATATTAAAATTGTTTGTTTTATTATTTTATTACACCTATTATAATATCATTATTATTTTTAACATACAATTATTAATCAACTTTTATTATTATCTTAAGATAAGTCAATAGTCATAAATACACATATAAGTTAAACTATTAAACCCCTATATATTATAAATCATTTTATCATTTCTCTTTATTTATTTATTTATATAAATCAATTATTCTAATCTATAAGGATTTTATATTATTTTCTTTTTAAAGTTTTTATTATAATTGATTAATTAACCCATAATTGACACAATTTCAAAACTAATAATTATAATAAGATCAAATTATAAAACATTTGTATTATTATTTTTGTGCTATTATTACTTATATTTAATTTAAAGGTAAGTATAATATATTTAATTTAAAGTTTGACGTAACATATATATATATATATAAATATTTGATCAAGGAGTTTACACATATATTTTCGTGAAGTAAAACCCAACCAGATTCAATATAGTCATTCATGTGTTAGATGAAATAAATATTTATTTTCTCAAGTTAAAAGCGTGTATAATTAATAGTGGAAAATAATAATATTAATTCCCACTGTTATGAATTATAATAATAGCATTCTCATATAATTCAAATTTTGGGAAACAAACAATAAATTAGTTATATTATCATTATTATTGTTTTCATTATTTAAACATTAAAGAAAATAACATAATTTACCATTTTGAACCTTTTTGGGGTATTCAACTCTTAACTTCAACGTTTCTATGTGAAACTAAAACATTAAAAGATATTGGATTATTTGGGAGCCAACAGATATAATTATAGCCGTTGGTGTCTAACAGTCGGATAGGTATTCTATAAAACCTGGTCTCAGGGTGTCCTAAACTCTAGGCGATTGAAGAGGAAAAAAGAGAAGATGGTTCAAGTCATTCCTTTGGTGCTCAGTACGGCTGCGGGGGCTTCGGCAATTCTTATGTTTGTTTTGATGGATGTCAAGGACCCTTATCATTTACTCGGGGTTCTCGTTGTTTTGTGTAACGCCCCGACCCTAGTTACCCAGATTCGGTGCATTATTACATAACATTGGCATGATCATGAGAAAGATCAAGTCTTGAAAGACCGATTAGTTTAGTAGCCTTGGAATAACTAGATACATCCATAAATTTTTACATTACATCATAAAAAAAAACATCTTGTCTTCATATCCCCTCATACTATCCCTGCAGGTCATTCATAAATTACTTCTTCATAATCCTGGAAAAAAAAATAAAACATTGAAAGGGGTGAGCTCGGATACTCAGTAAGGGTAACATTATAGCAGAAGCTTTCATAAATAAGCATAAACACTTAAGGCAATTTATAACTAAAACAAAAGCCTTTGAAACTTGAACTTCAGCATAAAATGGCAAAGGTAAAATGAAATAATGCCATTTACTTACTCACATGGATATTATACTAGTCGAATGATCACATGAAATATCAATAACCACTTTCATAATGATGGAATGCATAATTCCAGACTATCATAACCACATAGCCAAGGCCTCGTGCCAAGACTACAAATAAGATTTTGCCAAGGCCTTGTGCCAAGACACTAGTTTGTCTCATGAGACCTACCGATGCATCGAGGAGCTATAGCGGGCTTCACCCGTCACTTATTAAGTCCAATGCATTCCCATATGAAAATGTTTAAGCATAAAATAAACATTCGTATTAAAACTAGCATACGAAATGTCAATACTTTAACCACAAACCATGAATGGTATAAAAATAGAACATCCACAGTCAAATATAACTCATTTGATACAATATGGAAGATTTTATTGTATCACATTAACCTCAATCATGAATAATGAAGGATGTTGACATAGATGAAAATAATCATCAAAACTATTTGGGAGAAATATCCCCCTTTTCTTGAAAACATTTAAAAGTCACACTATTTGTCAAGAAGCCATTTAAAAATAGATTTTTGAATCAAAGTGTCCTATACCACTTTGAAACCTTTTAAAAGGATTTTTAATTTCTAAAATTTAATGTCCATATAAATAAATCCTTAAAACCATTTTTAAAACATGGACATTAATGAGAAAGATTTAGATGAATAATTCTTTAAAACATTTTAAAATGGTATTTTGGTTAGAGTTTCTAACCAAAAGAGAGACACTTGAATACAAATAATTGAGGTAATCAAAACATTGTAATATCATGAGAATAAAGGAATTCATGATATACTATGTCAAAGTACATTATATACACCACATAAAAGTGATTCGGTGTATATCATCAAAGAAGTCTCAATAGAATGTAAATTGAGATGAAATCTCTCATAAAGGTTGTATCCTTAGGTTAAGGATAAATCAACGACATAATTATGTGTGAAAAATATAAATACACTAAATATGATTGGATATTCAGTGTAAATCAATCAAAGGATATTCACACATATTCTTGTAAAAACAATACCAACGAATTGGATTTTTAACTCAACAAATGGAGAATGAGTTAAAATTACTCTTATCAAATTCATATCAATGAATTGAGAATTATCAATGGAGTGATTATGTGTATCAAACTTATATCCACAGGAAGGGGAGTGGAAATTATGACATAATCAAATGAATAGTGATTCCACACATAATCTTGGGGTAATATAATCAATGAAATATGCGTAAAGCCAAATGAGTCGAAATTGAAATCTCAAATTCCCTTATTGATTAGGTAACTTAAGAAACAAACAACCATGAAAGAAAGATCATACCATGATGATTTAAATACCCATAAAATAAAGTATATTACACAATGAATACAATCATGGGTAGTACACATACACCACATGCAATAATTAAGTGGTGATCAATGGAATTCTCACGGAATTAAAAGTGAGACAAGAAACCCCTTACCACGTTAATCAACTGAGTCGCATGGCCAAAAGTTAATAACCACCAAATTATTTACAGAATAACATGAATATAAAGTGAATCATGATAATATATATCAAATGGAAGTACACAATACACCACTTTCAATAATTTAGTAGCGAACAATGGAAATCTCACGGAATTGAAAGTGAGATAAGAGAATCCCTTACTTTGTACTTTTTCCTTGGTCGATGGTAGGTTTACCTCCTGTATAATGGTGAAATAATTGTTATTGAATAATACAAGAATCAGTTACTTTAATATGATATCATATATGATCTTTTAACATTGATTTGTTAATAATATCTTAGAATTATCGTCATTTCAGGTGTTAACGGGTTCATTTTACTTTATATTCTTTGTTATGTGAGCCATATTCGTTATTAATGGGATGTATATTATTCATATCCAGAATGGTATCAAGTCCTTAAACATCATTTTTAAATCATCAAATGATAATTATACTTGAATGGATACGATGGAGAATGAATCTCATCGCGTTCGTGGAGACGGTAGTCCGTACGTACGCACGAATGCTACTTCCATTTAATTTTTATTTTAAAAGAATCGAATCCAAATGATACATAGGTATATTACTATTCCAGTAAAATATAATATTTTATATATGTTACTTAAGTTCATTAACACCATCCTTTATACGTTCCATGTGTGGTATGAACGAGTCATATCATTTTAAGGGGGCGGTAGTCCGCACTTCCTCAAATGAAGTTATCGTATGTATATACAACATGAAACGAATAATTGTATGAAATAAAATGGAATTACAGAAGCTTATATATAAAATATATATCATTAATATCATATTTAATTACAGTTCCATCCTAATGGCCACCATGAGAGGCGGTAAGATGTATTTGAACAATCATCGTTTCGTGAGGCGTTAGTTTGCCATCCACAGAAACATTATGTTCATCATCCATTAGATGGAGTTGTGTGAATGTGTAGTTTGAATCCTTCTTATAAAAACATCCTAGTATATTGTGGATACTGGTGTTGTTACAAAAGAAAGGAAATAAAAAGATTTTGGGGGTTGGAGAAGCAAAATAATTGAAAATAATTTAAGAGAAAATGTTACCTTTAATTTAGGTAACTCACTTTGGTTGGAACCAAATGACTTCTTGAAATGCTTTCTGCCTACGGGGAAGCTTCAAGGAGGAGGATAGGGATGTGTGGAGCTTATTTGGGCAGAGTTTGGACGAGCCAAGTGGCTTGAGAGGTGTGAGGAATGAGTAGAAGTGGTCTCCTTTTATAAGGGAGAGGAGGGGCTCTTTAGGAAAGAGTGAAAGTATTACTTTATAATATAATTATGTTCGGTTTATAATGGTCCAAAAATCATTGAGGTAGAAGATACGATGACTCATATTCTAAATAACATCAACCAATAAGAATTGTACAGGTTTTAGATAATATTTTAATCATTATAATCTTATTTATTTAAATGATTTATTAATGAGGTAAACATTGCATCATTATTGTGTCATTAATAATTTAAATTATTTGATGTCTAAAAATTATAAATAAAATATCATTATGTAGGAAATCTTTTTATCTTTCTAATGAATATTTATAATCTAAAATCCAACATGTATAACCCTATGTAAAAATTGTTCTTTTAAAAGATGTAAGCTTATGCCATTTTTGTATTCATTTTAACTTAATTAAAATAAAGTGTCATTATCACTTACAAGTGGATCAATGGGGTCCCAAAATTGACCCAAAGATTCCCATGGTCGACCATGTATCAACCAATAGGGTTAAGACACGTTTTAGGGTAATTTAGTATTATTATAATATTATTTTTTAACCCTTATTTACCGGATTTACCCTTAACCATGGTAAATAAAATATTTACCGCAGTAATTATTCAAAATGTCTAAAAATAAAAGTTACCTATTTACACAATTTGAACATCCTGATTCCAAATATGGAATCCATTTTTCTAAATTCAAAACACAGAAGTGGCAGAAATTAATTTAAAATTAATTCCCGCTGTCAAAACAAAAAGCGTGTTTTTAAGAGATAATAACTATCAAAAGATTGACATTTGTTTATGTTCGGTTTAATTGTAAAATTATGTCCAATGACCAAAATTATATTAAATGGTAAAAATATATTCTAAATATACTTTAAAACCACTCAAATTCATAATTTATCACTATTAATTATTTTGATTAAAAAAGTTGTTTTTAATTAAAATTTAGTAATTTTTACTATTCATCAAAATATGAAAGTTATCCGAAAAGTACCAAAATTTCACCTTAGGCTAAATTTGATATTACGAATCCAAAAATGAAGTCCATTTTGAAATATAAAATATATATAATTTCAAAAAATTAAGTATTACTATTCATAACGGCTAGTTTGATCGGTTGTGGTGTGTGTTAAAACTCGAAGTTGCGTACAACACACGCTACTGTTTTATTCAAAGGAAAGCGTACCGTGGAAGCTTGGGATGTTTTATTTTAAATTTTTTGATGTCCCCATTTAGTCAAAAAGTTTAAAATATTTTTTTTAAAAAGGGTTCACTATTAAAAGTTGGTAAAACTACAATACTGAAGATGAATTTGTTCTTACATTATGTCTAAGAAACTAATAATATGGATTCTAAAATTATAAGGATTATATAAAGTTTAAAATTTAGTTAATAATATTCATAACCTTTTTTGAACGGCTTGTTTGGTAAGTCATGGTGCGCTTGAACTCGGTGTTGCGTGTAGTGCAAGTTATTGAATTATTTTGAAGAAATAACACACTATGAAATCTTGGGGTGTTACATTTTGAGCAGTCTTCCTGTAATCTAAATAGGTTTTTTAATTGGCATCTTTTGTAACGACCCAAAATTTCATTAATGGAAAATCCCTCTTGATCCAGTTAAATGTTTTTTTTTTTTATAAGATGTCAACTTCTTTAGTTTAACGTTAAGATTTGTGACCGTTACTTTTATAGCCGTTGAACAGTGATCATCTGGGTAGTTTAAATATAAGACTTTAACGAACCAATTTTCTACTCAGACAAAGGAAGCGATGGCCTCATCCAGTAGAATCGCCCCTTACGAAGCCCATTTGTCGGAGCTCGGAAAATAGGTGGCATCTTTGGGCTTTGCCCTTGACCAAGCCCAATCTGAGCTTCATCAAGTCAAGCTCGAACATGATCGTCTACGGGAAAAATGGAAGTTGATAGAGATTACCACTCGAGCGATGTTATCCGAGCAACCCCAAGAGTCTGTCACCATCGCACACCTTACCCTTAGGTCTTATGCGGCTATTTTAAGGGGTTATGTAACAAATAAGTAGCACCATGTTCATGTACATTATTTTTTTTATATAATAATGAATATAATTTCTAGTCATTTTTGATGCATTGTAATTAGTTTTTAAAGTACAAATGATGTTTTTAGTTATTATTTAATTAAGAATTATATTTTATTAAATTAAAAGATTTTTGAATTAAATAATATTTTAATAAAATATTATTATTAATATTAAATTAATTTTTATTAAATATAAATGATCTTATAATTTTATGAATGCAATTAAAATTTTTATTAAGGTTTGAAAGCCATTTCTGTCAAAACCCGTGAATTTTTTATAAATGTCGGTTTTTATTTTAAAAGTGAAAATTCACATATTTAGAAAATTATTTAGATAAAATAAATATTATTTTTGGAATCAGGACGTCGAAATTATCCAACGGTGAATTTTTCATAATTTTCTGAGACAGTCAAATTTTTGGGTAAAAATTAAATACCATTTAAATATATAATGTGTTTTATGACATCATAATGACCCAATGGTGATGTAATAAAATACCATAATCCTTATGTTCGGCCAATATGTGTTTTATCATTAAAATAATGAGGTTTTGGGTTTTTTTGACTTACTTTTCAAAGCATTAATGGATCCCTCAAGACTTATTCAACACTTTGCCTTTTTAAATTAATTTCCATGGGAGTGTGACTCACCTCCACATAAGCAACCCTAATTTTTTTAATAATTTCGGACCTTGGACTTGTAAAATATTGTTTTCCTCTTTCCTTTTCCAGAAACCATGGGCAAATACCATGGGATGGTTTGTGGTTTGGATTATTTTAATATAAGGGGTCCCAAACCTAAATAATAAAGAATTCTCTCACCTTTCCTATATAAACCCACCCAAGCTCCCACTTCCTCCTCACTAAAAGCCCTTGAAGTTCGTCCAACCTCTTCCCTACTCTCTCTAGAATCCTCTCAAGGTGCCCCAAGCTCCCAAGAAGCCTCTCACAAGCCTCTCTCTAGCCTTTGGAAGCACACTTCCAAGTAGGGGTTTTTCTTCCTTTCTCATTTTTGTCAATTTTCTTTAAGTTGTATTGCCCTTTTAATTTCATTTATGAATGTCGGGGTATGGTTTCGCACCTCTCCCATACTGCCCTCTTATTGTTTGAATGATGGGAGACCCCTTTCTCTCTCATTAAATGCCTCCCATGTACACCCGTTACTATGCCGAAATTCCGAAAGGAACCTTTTTTTTCCTCTTTTATATTCAAGCAATACTTTTGTATCATGAATCTAAATTCCTTTTCAATTGTTGGTACATGTATCTATATGACCTTATTACTTTCCATTACATGTAAATATGATGAGGAACCCCTTTCTCTCTCATCAGCCTTTTTTATGAATTCTTATGTCACGCCGTTACGCTGCCGAAATCACACCGATTTTCTAAGACAATATCATTGTGTAGTGAATACCATGCCCATTTCTCCATCAAGGGTATTCACCTTTATGTACATTTACATATTGATTGTAAAGTTTCATGTATGAATTCCACATTCCTTTATCGTGGAATAAATGATTATGTTTTATGAATCCATGTTTTATGATCCATGTGGCACACTTATGCATGAAATGAAATGTTTAAGAAGGGTGTGCCCTGATAGCGCTCCAATGCATTGGGTAAAGTATAGTATCATGATACGTCATGTGCAATGAGTGTTGACTCATGCTAATTCAAGTGCAACGAGGGTTTACTCGTGCTTCAAGTGCAATGAGGGTTTACTCATGCTCCATGTGCAATGAGCCTTGGCTCATGCTAATTCAATGTTAAGTGTTGTTGCCACATTTCCATGTTATGATTATCATGCTTTATCATGCCTTTATGTTCATGTCTCTCTTATGCTCTATTGATATTACTATTGCCTAACATGTATTGTACTCCTCATGTTATTCATTATGTACTCCCTTACTGGGCTTTATAGCTCACCCTTTTCTTATGCATGTCCTCAGGTTATCCCATGCAATGCTAAGTACGAAGGAATGTAGTGGTAATGTAAAGGAAGTTTTCAATAAGGATGTTGTATTTCAAGTTTAAAGTTTTTATGTAATGATCCTAAGCCCCAAAGACACTAAACCTCTCGATCTTCTTTGTTGTATCAAGTGAAGTTTTATGTAATAAAGCATGTTTAACTTGTAATAAAAAGCAGGGTTGTCATAGTTGGTATCAGAGGATAGGTTTAGTTATTTTTGGGATTAGGAAACCCTAGTAAAGCCTTAGATACAAGACTAATCATAATAAAAACATCCCTAAGTTTTGGTAAATACTAAGTAAGTGTTTTATCAAACAAATACATCCCTGTCTGGATACGAGCAGGTAGAGGCGGCTCTGGCACAGATGTATCCTAGGGGTAAAACCCGAAAACACCGCTTTGAGCTAGAATCGAACGGGAACTGGTGCACGACAACGGGCCTTGCTGCACTCTCGGTTACGACACTCCCGGGGGATATGTTTTGATAAATTCACAATCTTAGTATGAACCCTTATTAAGGGAAAAATGCCCCTAAGAATATATGTTAGAAGGAAGATCAGGAAAAGCCTGGATTGAATCCTATAGACTCATGAGTTGAAGAGATTAAAGTTTATTTATAAGTCATCAACTTTTGTCTTTGGATTACCCTTTATGTGTTACCCCTAACTTTCCTTTTATTCCAGCCAATGGCCGGTAATAGGAGAACTCGGGCTAACAACTGTTGTGAAGATCAGTTTGATGATTGTACTTATGAGATGCCCAATCCAATGGGAGCGGGAATCGCGAACTTTGTCACGCTTCTCTCTCAGCTAACTCAAGTTTTGATTAGAAACACTGGTCAAGAGGAACGTTCAACCCCCCCTAAGAAAGAACAAGTCGCTATTGAAAGCTTCATGAGACAAAGGCCTCCTACTTTTAGTGGATCATCCGATCCCACGATTGCTGAACAATGGATCAACTCCATTGAAAAGATATTCTCCATCCTCCAATGATCTGAAAAAGAGAAGGTTCTCCTGGCGGCTTATCGTATGGAGGGTGAAGCTGATCAATGGTGGACGTTGATCAAAAATATGAAGCCTGAGGAGGAGATCGAGGCTTTGGAATGGAAGGTATTTCGGAAGATGTTTTTCGATAAATATTTTCCACGCACCCTCCGTCTTAAGATGGAAAGGGACTTCCTTTCCCTCAAGCAGAAAGATGAGGAATCTGTGGGAGCGTACGAGGCAAACTTCACAAGGCTTGCACGATACGCTTCTGGCTTTGTCGTTACCCCCGAATGCAAGGTTGACCGCTTCTTTGGTGGGCTGAAGCCTAGCTTGCAGAAAGCATTAGTGATCCGTGACTTCGACAGCTATGAGGAAATTGTCTGATGTGCCCTCAAGGTTGAAATGGAGATTGGAGAATCACAGGGGTATCATGGGGACAAGAAGCGGAAGGTGGACTTCAATGCTGGTGGTCCGATGGATAAATCCAATGGCGCTAAGAAATTCCAGCACCCCACTTGCCAAAAGTGTGGAAAAAAGCATCCTGAAAATTGCCTTAGGGGGACAAGAAAATGCTTTAAGTGTGGAAGAGAAGGGCACCTAGCTGTTAACTGTCAGCAAGAAGGACCCGCGGCTGCGACGGAGGGGAGGAACGCTCCGTTCGAACCTCAACGCGTTGTTCAATGCTTCAAATGCAAAGAACCGGGTCATTTTGCGAATCAGTGCCCTAATCCAAGGGTTATCGGAGGCAATCAACAACCTCCAAGACAGCAAGGAAGAGCTTTTGCCATCACTTCTGCCGAAGTGAACCCCGACAACGAAGTGGTGACAGGTACGCTAGTTATTCATTCAAGAATAGCGAACGTACTTTTTGATTCAGGTTCTATGCATTCTTTTATATCTCAAAATTTTAGTAGAACAATCCCTGCACCACCACAAATCATGGAAGTAAAGATGTCGGTGAGTACGGCAAATGGGGCAATCATTGCATCCCATGAGTATAAGTCCTCCCCTGTTATAATCTGTGGATTTAATTTCCCGGCGAACCTCGTCATACTCCCTTTGGTGGAATTTTATGCAATTCTTGGCATGGATTGGCTTTCCTTATATAGAGCCAACATAAATTGTCGGGAGAGGGAAATCACACTCCATATGGAGAATCGACCCCCGATTCTTTACAAGTGTCAGGAGGAAGATGAATCTCCTTTAGCTCCATCATCTCAAGCATGGATATTACTGCCTTATGAGCACGCATATCTGGCTCAGATGATTGAGTCCAAGGAAGAAACCACCCTTGAAGAAATGCCTATTGTGAGGGAATTCGCTGAAGTATTTCCCGAGGAACTTCCTGGTCTTCCTCCAAGAAGAGATGTTGAGTTCTCAATTGAACTTATACCTGGGGCGCTACCAATATCCAAGACTCCATATAGAATGGTTGTGGTTGAGCTTGAAGAACTGAAGAAACAACTACAGAAGAATCTGGATAAAGGGTTTATACACCCAAGTGCATCACCATGGGGTGCACCAGTCCTCTTCGTCAAGAAGAAGGATGGGTCAATGCGGCTTTGCATCGATTATCGTGAACTTAACAAAATCACGATAAAGAACAAGTATCCTCTCCCAAGAATCGATGACTTGTTTGATCAGCTGCGTGGAGCACAATACTTCTCCAAGGTCGACTTGCGGTCGGGATATTATCAAGTAAGGGTGAAGAAGGAAGATATCCCCAAGACTGCTTTTCGTACAAGGTACGAGCACTATGAATTCATAGTAATGCCTTTTGGACTCACCAATGCTCCAGCAATATTCATGGACTTGATGAATAGAGTCTTTAGATATTACCTAGATAAATTTGTGGTAGTCTTTATAGATGTTATTCTAATATACTCCAAAACCAAGGAGGACCATGAGGAGCATTTAAGAACTGTACTGGAGACTTTGCGCAAGGAGAAGCTCTATGCCAAGTACAGAAAGTGTGAGTTCTGGTTGAAGGAGGTCTCATTCTTGGGCCATATCATCAAAAGCAATGGGATATCTGTGGACCCCTCCAAAACAGATGCAATTGAGGGATGGCCGAGGCCAACATCGGTAACTAATATCCGTAGCTTCTTGGGGTTAGCTGGATATTATCGACGATTTGTGAGAAAATTCTCACGATTTTCCAACCCTCTTACCAAGCTAACTCGAAAGGGAGTAAAGTTTGCTTGGAGTGATGAATGCGAAGAAAGCTTCAAGGAGTTGAAAAGGAGGCTTATCACTGCACCTGTGCTCACTTTACCCACAAGTGGGGAGCTTTTTGTGGTATTCAGTGATGCTTCGAAGAAGGGCTTAGGATGTGTGCTGATGCAGAATGATAAAGTGATATCCTATGCCTCAAGACAGTTGAAAATCCATGAGCGAAACTATCCAACGCATGATCTGGAGTTGGCGGCGGTGATCTTTGCCTTGAAAATCTGGCGGCATTATCTCTATGGAGATAAATGTGAGATATATACTGACCACAAGAGTCTTAAATATATATTCACACAGAAAGAGCTTAATATGCCCCAGAGAAGATGGATAGAGCTCATAAAGGATTATGACTGTTCAATACATTACCACCCTGGGAAAGCGAACAAGGTGGCAGATGCCCTAAGTAGAAAGGATCTAGCTATTCTATCAATGATGAGAATTGAGAAGGATCCAATCTTCTTAGACTTGATGAAGATGAACGTGGGAATCATAAAGAAGGGAACATCATCAATCCTTTCACAAATGATTGCTCAACCATATCTTTTGGAAAGGTTAAAGGATGCTCAAAAGGATGATGCGGGAATCCAAGAGAAAGTGGAAGCTATCAAAAAGGGAAAATCCTCAGAGTTTAATGTTAATGAAGAAGGAATTGTGCGGTTTGGGAAAAGACTATGTGTCCCATCAAGTTCGGAGCTAAAGAAGGAACTTTTGGATGATTCACATAGTTCAAATTTCTCTATTCACCCAGGGAGCACAAAGATGTATCGAGATCTCCGAGAAAACTTTTGGTGGGATAATATGAAGAAGGAGATCGCCGAATATACATCAAAGTGCCTGGTGTGTCAGCAAGTGAAGGCAGAGAGGCAGAAGTCTAAGGGGATGATGCAACCATTGCCCATACCAGAATGGAAATGGTAGAACATCACCATGGACTTCGTCACTGGACTTCCAAGGACATCCAAAAGCAACAATGCAATATGGGTTATTGTGGATCGTCTTAAAAAGACTGCACACTTCATTGCTATTCGAGAGGATTTCTCTTTGGATCAACTGGCACGGATATATATCAGGGAAGTGGTACAGTTTCATGGAGTACCACTATCTATTGTGTCTGACCGAGATCCAAGATTTACCTCTAAGTTTTGGAAGAGTCTTCAACATGCTCTGAATACTGAACTGAACTTCAGTACGGCCTATCATCCTCAAACTGATGGCCAATCCGAGCGGACTATCCAAACACTTGAGGATATGTTGAGAGCGTGCTCAATGGACTTTAAAGGAGGATGGGATCAACATCTTCCTCTAGTTGAGTTCTCTTATAATAATAGTTTCCACTCGAGCATCCAAATGGAACCATATGAAGCCCTGTATGGGAAAAGGTGTAGAACACCGGCATGTTGGGATGAGGTCGGTGAACGTAAGCTGCTTGGACCAGAAATGGTCGAAGAAATGGTGGAGAAGGTGAAAACCATTTAGCAGCATATCAAGGCAGCCCAAAGTCGACAGAAGAGTTATGCAGATAATCGTCGACGAGACCTTGAGTTTAAAGTCGGAGATATGGTGTTTTTACGCATATCTCCGTGGAAGAAGGTCATGAGGTTTGGAAAGAAAGGGAAGTTAAGTCCAAGGTACATCAGCCCATTCGAGATTCTTGATCGTGTTGGGGCTGTGGCCTATCGACTAGCACTTCCACCTACTATGTCCAAGGTGCATGATGTCTTCCATGTATCCCTCTTAAGGAAGTACATACCAGACCCTTCACATGTACTCTCTTCCGAGGTGGTACAATTAGAAGACGATCTTTCTTATGAGGAGCAACCAGTGAAGATCTTAGATCGTAGAGAAAAAGTTCTATGAAATAAGACAATGCCCCTCATCAAGGTGTTGTGGAGAAACCACAAGTTTGAAGAAGAAACTTGGGAGTCAGAGGATATGATGAAGCTAAGTTACCCACATTTGTTTTAGTGTGGGAAAAGGAAAATTTCGAGGGCAAAATTTCTTAAGGGGGGAATGTTGTAACGACCCAAAATTTCATTAATGGAAAATCCCTCTTGATCCAGTTAAATGTTTCTTTATGTTTTTATAAGATGTCAACTTCTTTAGTTTAACATTAAGATTTGTGACCGTTACTTTTATAGCCGTTGAACAGTGATCATCTGGGTAGTTTAAATATAAGGCTTTAACGAACCAATTTTCTACTCAGACAAAGGAAGCGATGGCCTCATCCAGTAGAATCGCCCCTTACGAAGCCCATTTGTCGGAGCTCGGAAAATAGGTGGCATCTTTGGGCTTTGCCCTTGACCAAGCCCAATCTGAGATTCATCAAGTCAAGCTTGAACGTGATCGTCTACGGGAAAAATGGAAGTTGATAGAGATTACCACTCGAGCGATGTTATCCGAGCAACCCCAAGAGTCTGTCACCATCGCACACCTTACCCTTAGGTCTTATGCGGCTATTTTAAGGGGTTATGTAACAAATAAGTAGCACCATGTTCATGTACATTATTTTTTTTATATAATAATGAATATAATTTCTAGTCATTTTTGATGCATTGTAATTAGTTTTTAAAGTACAAATGATGTTTTTAGTTATTATTTAATTAAGAATTATATTTTATTAAATTAAAGGATTTTTGAATTAAATAATATTTTAATAAAATATTATTATTAATATTAAATTAATTTTTATTAAATATAAATGATCTTATAATTTTATGAATGCAATTAAAATTTTTATTAAGGTTTGAAAGCCATTTCTGTCAAAACCCGTGAATTTTTTATAAATGTCGGTTTTTATTTTAAAAGTGAAAATTCACATATTTAGAAAATTATTTAGATAAAATAAATATTATTTTTGGAATCAGGACGTCGAAATTATCCAACGGTGAATTTTTCATAATTTTCTGAGACAGTCAAATTTTTGGGTAAAAATTAAATACCATTTAAATATATAATGTGTTTTATGAAATCATAATGACCCAATGGTGATGTAATAAAATACCATAATCCTTATGTTCGGACAATATGTGTTTTATCATTAAAATAATGAGGTTTTGGGTTTTTTTGACTTACTTTTCAAAGCATTAATGGAGCCCTCAAGACTTATTCAACACTTTGCCTTTTTAAATTAATTTCCATGGGAGTGTGACTCACCTCCACATAAGCAACCCTAATTTTTTTTAATAATTTCGGACCTTGGACTTGTAAAATATTGTTTTCCTCTTTCCTTTTCCAGAAACCATGGGAAAATACCATGGGATGGTTTGTGGTTTGGATTATTTTAATATAAGGGGTCCCAAACCTAAATAATAAAGAATTCTCTCACCTTTCCTATATAAACCCACCCAAGCTCCCACTTCCTCCTCCCTCAAAGCCCTTGAAGTTCGTCCAACCTCTGCCCTACTCTCTCTAGAATCCTCTCAAGGTGCCCCAAGCTCCCAAGAAGCCTCTCACAAGCCTCTCTCTAGCCTTTGGAAGCACACTTCCAAGTAAGGGTTTTTCTTCCTTTCTCATTTTTGTCAATTTTCTTTAAGTTGTATTGCCCTTTTAATTTCATTTATGAATGTTGGGGTATGGTTTCGCACCTCTCCCATACTTCCCTCTTATTGTTTGAATGATGGGAGACCCCTTTCTCTCTAATTAAATGCCTCCCATGTACACCCGTTACTATGCCGAAATTCCGAAAGGAACCTTTTTTTTCCTCTTTTATATTCAAGCAATACTTTTGTATCATGAATATAAATTCCTTTTAAATTGTTGGGACATGTATCTATATGACCTTATTACTGTCCATTACATGTAAATATGATTAGGAACCCCTTTCTCTCTCATCAGCCTTTTTTATGAATTCTTATGTCACGCCGTTACGCTGCCGAAATCACACCGATTTTCTAAGACAATATCATTGTGTAGTGAATACCATGCCCATTTCTCCATCAAGGGTATTCACCTTTATGCACATTTACTTATTGATTGTAAAGTTTCATGTATGAATTCAACATTCCTTTATCGTGGAATAAATGATTATGTTTTATGAATCCATGTTTTATGATCCATGTGGCACACTTATGCATGAAATGAAATGTTTAAGAAGGGTGCGCCCTGATAGCGCTCCAATGCATTGGGTAAAGTATAGTATCATGATACGTCATGTGCAATGAGTGTTGACTCATGCTAATTCAAGTGCAACGAGGGTTTACTCGTGCTTCAAGTGCAATGAGGGTTTACTCATGCTCCACGTGCAATGAGCCTTGGCTCATGATAATTCAATGTTAAGTGTTGTTGCCACATTTCCATGTTATGATTATCATGCTTTATCATGCCTTTATGTTCATGTCTCTCTTATGATCTATTGATATGCCTATTGCCTAACATGTATTGTACTCCTCATGTTATTCATTATGTACTCCCTTACTGGGCTTTATAGCTCACCCTTTTCTTATGCATGTCCTCAGGTTATCCCATGCAATGCTAAGTACGAAGGAATGTAGTGGTCATGTAAAGGAAGTTTTCAATAAGGATGTTGTATTTCAAGTTTAAAGTTTTTATGTAATGATCCTAAGCCCCAAAGACACTAAACCTCTCGATCTTCTTTGTTGTATCAAGTGAAGTTTTATGTAATAAATCATTTTTAAGTTGTAATAAAAAGCAAGGTTGTCATATCTTTGGTTAGCTAAGATTCCCATTTGATCACAGTGCATTGTAGTTACTACGGTGTTCCTTATTTGAATAAAGAGAATTTCGTTCCTTTTGGTGCATTTACTCTATTTAATTTTTATTTTTTTATAAGAAGAGAGTTTTTTCGATTAAATGGATGAAATAGTAATATAAAACTTACCGTTACATAGAACACAGACTCTTGGGATGTTACATTATCCTCCCCTTCAAAGAATTGTGTCCTTGCAATTCTATTCATAAATGGAGAAAACCCCCAGTCGTACAACATTACCAAAATGAGATATTTTGCTCTGTTAATGGAATACCCAAGTTTGTACATAGTTCCTCCATTTCTCTAGTCTAGATGCACCTTGAGTAGTATGTTTTGAATCCCTGCACATGTGTACTACACACAGGCTTCCATTGGGAGGCTCGTGTGGTAAAAATCTTGGAAATGTCTGAATGGAAAAATTTCCTGATGACCCTCCTAACTACATCACGCTCGAGGTATTAGAGGGGGATGATGTGATTGAGGAGACTACGATTTAAGGCCTGGAACATAAATTCTACCCTGAGGTGGCCATATTGAGCATCTATAAGGAAGCACGCTATGGAAAAAAAGTTTTGCGCCAGAGTAAAACACTGAAATAGGCATTCATAGTATCTCCCCCTTCACCTATAGTAGGGGAGTTGGGTAGTTGCAATGAGATGAAAAACATGGTCCTTCCCCTGACACGAACGAAGAATCTCAGGACTGTTCGACAAGTCAAGAAGGCATTGACAAGACCCTCATAGGTGGAGAAAAGATGGATAATCAACCGTGCATGTTCTGATCCAAATAACCTCTATTAACTCATGAGGTATAGATGAGATGTTTGTTTGACCACCCATCTGGAAAAAAAACATTCAAGAGAACTCACTTAACGGTACTGATAAGGTAGAGACAGGAAAGGAAACATGAAATTTTCAATTATACAAAAGTTTACATAACAGAGCCTGGGTTTACTAAACGAACACCACATAGAGAAGCAAAGCTCCCTAATTATTCAAACCAAACACAGGCTGAGAAGACGGGGTTAAATGCATGGGAACACCTGTGACATCTCCTGAGTTTAGCATGAGGGGTATGAAGTTGAGAAACGTCATTATACACCTGTTGCCTATAAGACAAATGGGTGGAATCATCTTCTAACATCTCAAAGTCCATCAACTGGCCCCAAAATCTGTAGTGCAAAATCTGACAAAGGTAGGCCGCTCGGAGGTCTCCGGCAGTAGCAGCTTCTTGAAAGGGGTTATCGAGCATCGTTCCAAATTCTTCACCAGCTGTGAACACTCAGAAAATTCCTTCGTGGTACCTTCCCTGACGTTCATAAGAGGGAAATTGGGTCATCATCATTAGGAGGTAATCCATTCCCAACCCCTGGTGTAGACTAAGCACCCTAGGCGAATTTGACACATCATACAGGTAATTGCATGACATGCGAATATGGGCGTAGTTAAGAAAGTTCTCCCAAATAGCTGGAGATACAATGGTGTCTAGGGCCTCAGTGGGAAGTGATAGTAGATTGGTAGATGAGGTTCCATAATCCATCTGAATGTTACATCATAATTACTTAGTCAATCATAGTTATATATTCATACTACCTAGTTTTCCAGAGTTTGTTGAACCCGTCCTCTAATACAAACTGTAAGGACCCCGATTCCTGGGTGCCCATGAGGCATGACGTAAAAAAAATTTATTACAAACATTTATAATAATACATCATGTACCATTACTACAGAGGATCGCGAGGCTTAGGATTCTGGGAAACCAGCTGCTTCTGAAAAAACTTCTTTAGCACAAACCCATTCCTGAAATTTTTTTAAAAAAACGTAGGGTGAGAAAAATATGCCCAGCAAGGGGTTTTAAAATGTTTAAAGTAATTTCTTTCTCAAGACAGTCATTTTGAAAACGATAAAAAATTTCATTGGAGACAAGGCATTATCTTTTTCTTAAAACATATAAATCCTACATTCTTGAAAACAAATACACAGAAAAGAAGTACTTTATTAAAATAAACATCAAAGAAGACATAAATCAGAGAGCGCAAGCATGTGAAGAATAGATGATGCATATTTCACAACTAAATTACTTCAGATTCAAAAGACTGGTTGTAAATAGGGAAAACATTCATATCCTGATCTATCAGCACTATTTGGCACTGTAGTGGGAACTGTGCAGTACTGTAGCAGGTACTGTAGTGAGAACTGTAGCAGGCACTGTTTGGCACTGTAGCTGCCAGGAATATGCCCCCGTTTGGGCTTTTAGGTCACTAATTTGGTCCCTGAGTCCTGTAAGGCCTTCGAGCCACCCAGGCCTTCGGGTCAGTAAGGCCTTTGGGCCACCTCAAGGCCTTCTGGCCCCCTTAAGTGAAGATGCAAACCATACAACCTACAAGGAACAAACTCTACAAGGAGGATGAGTAAGGAGATTTCACCATAGCAGAAGCTAAACGGATTGCAAGAATGAGAGGGTATGGAACCTGCCATCGGGACAAGCATGTGCATGCACGAGAATGCCTAGCCGAACATCCATGCGAAGGTAGAGAGCTGATTTTATGATGAAGATGATAGGGAGGAGCAGTTCCAAGTAGTTAGTCTGGGTTGTATGTAATGTTTCAAGCCTACGGGAAATGAATTCCTCTAAGGCCTAAGGGCCATGTAATACTTACTCCTACGGGCCTTATAAGGGTTCCACCTCACCCCTTGAAAGGTGGATTATCAAAATCAATAAAAAATGAAGGCCTTCAGGCCATTGGAGGATCTATCGTCCCATAAAGTTCCTATAACAGCATACCACATGCATTAAAGTTCATACCTCCTGATATCATTCTCATAGTCAAAGGAAAATTCCAACTACGGGATATCCTGTTAGTTGAACTATCCCCTGGTTGACCATTTATCATCACATGCGGAGGGAATATATAATGCCAGACTTTGTCAAGACCTTGTGTCATGAACTTAAAACATAACTTAATATGGTTCAAGGCTAACTGCCTACCCTGTTTCCATAGCAGCACAAGCCAAGGCTAACTGCCAAGACCGTCGCACATAACATCTCATGAGACTCATCCTTTACCCAATTCATTGGAGCATTGTATAATTCCAGGCGCACCCGTCCATAATCATTTAATTCCAATACATCCCTCACATATTTTACATGGTCTTACATTCATAGGGTCTCATTCTTACATTCATTACTCATAATCCCTTTTCACATGCGTTTTCATAGTCAAGGATGAACAGTACAATCATTAATAAAAACTAAGACATAAGTAATAAAAATCCGTACACATTAGATATTAACTTAACAATTGAAACCATGGGCTTAATGGAAACCTTAAAATGAACATAAACACTTCAACACTTCAAACATCACAATCCCGAGTTAGAAACGAGGTCATACATACTTAAAACACATGCTGATAAATGGGCGTGGTGGATGTTTATTTAAAACTGTGCGAATATACATATGTTTATACAGTTAATAATACATTGTGTTCGAATACATTTAGCTTGGTTAGTCATATATATACATGTAAACAAACTTTATAAATATAATTATAGTCATGTAAAAACTCGTTTTCACTCTAAATAATACGATCTTACCTTTTAGAAGCTTGAAATCATCTTAAGACATTTTTTTTCTTAAAGAACTTGAATTCGAAGAAAATATATTGATACAAGGTTATATACACCTATATATAAATTTAGGTGTATATACACATATGTATGGGTTTACCAAATTAAACTATACTCAATAATATTTCTCATGTTATACTTACTTTAAACATAATTAATGTTTGGTAAGACCGAATGGAGTTCTTGCACATGAAATATGAATGTGAACATAGTTTTCACAATACCCTTATTAGCATAAAATCACCTTTGGTTATAACCTAGTCAATTCATAAGTATGAGTATATATTTTTATACTCATATAAATTTTTAAGGGATTCACGCTACAAGTTTTCAAAAAAACAAAGGAATTGAAAAAAATGGTGATAAATGAGAATTTTCCATTGGGGAAACTATTTTGTTATCAGAAACAAATTTTAAACCTCACCCATTATATATACCTACATAATTTTGATATCGTACTTGAAATAATAATTTTTAAGCATAAAAAAATATAACTTGATTAAATCAGCATGTGATAACATAATAATCATACTCATCCATGATTTTTTCACATTATTAAACATTTATGTATTCACATGTACATATATATATATATATATGATACATATACTTTTATAATTTTACCTATTCATAAAATTTACCCCAAACCTCAATTTGTTTCTTCAGGAAGAGGTATACAAGGGTTATATACATATATAAAAAAAAGTGTATACATGCATATATCCACCAGAACAAAAAGAAAAATCAACTAAGCAAAGCAGGGTTCCCTTACTCTGGTTCGATTCTCCATGCAGGAAGAGGAAACGGTTATTATGGTCTTATATATATATATATAAAGTATATATAAATATCTATAATCACCGAAACTAAAGAAAAACAAGACCAAATAGTTTCCCTTACCTTCTCTTGGAGAGGAGAATAAGAAGGTGCAAGTGACGACGTCGAGGTGGAGGTCGAAGATTCAATAAATCACAAAGCAATCCCTCTTCTCTTCGGTGCAACCCGGAACATAAAAGTAGGGCACTCTCCTTGAACGAAGATGTTGACGGGGTATCTGAGGACTGAGGCGGTGCCAAACTCTTGGAAATATGGGGCGAAGTCGTGTCCACCACCGACCTAAGTGAATAAAAACACTGCCTATTCTACTAGTTTAACGTGCAAAGGAGAAAGAAGACGCGCGGGGGAAAACAGAGTTCCGAAAAAAGGGACGGCCAAGATTGAACTGGGGTTGATCGGACGACCCGAGGTGATACGACATTAAAATACCTTGGACGGCCGCGATGTGGCACACTAGATCGGACGGCCGGGAGTGAAGCTGTGGAAAAAAAAGAAAACGCGACCCTCAGTTTATAATATTAAATTTTTTGTTTTATTCTTTTATTACACCTATTATAATATCGTTATTATTATTAACATACAATTATTAATCAACTTTTATTATTATCTTAAGATAAGTCAATAGTCATAAATACACATATAAGTTAAACTATTAAACCCCTATATATCATAAATCATTTTATCATTTCTATTTATTTATTTATTTATATAAATCAATTATCTTAATCTATAAAGATTTTATATTCTTTTCTTTTTAAAGTTTTTATTATAATTGATTATTTAACCCATAATTTACACAATTTCAAAACTATTAATTATAATAAGATCAAATTATAAAACATTTGTATTATTATTATTGTGATATCATTACTTATATTTAATTTAAAGGTAAATATAATATATTTAACTTAAAGTTTGACGTAACATATATATATATATATATATATATGATCCATGGGTTTACACATATATTTTCGTAAAGTAAAACCCAACCAGATTCAATATAGTCATTCATGTGTTAGATGAAATAAATATTTATTTGCTCAAGTTAAAAGTGTGTATAATTAATAGTGGAAAATAATAATATTAATTCCTACTGTTATGAATTATAATAATATCATTCTCATATAATTCTCATTTTTGGAAAACAAACAATAAATTAGTTATATTATCATTATTATTGTTGTCATTATTTAAACATCAAAGAAAATAACATAATTAACCATTTTGAACCTTTTTGGGGTATTCAACTCTTAACTTCAATGTTTCTATTTGAAACTAAAACCTTAAAAGATATTGGATCATCAGGGAGCCAAAGGCTATAATTATAGCCTTTGGTGTCTAACAGTCAGATAGGTGTTCTATAAAACCTGGTCCCGGGGTGTCCTAAACTCTAGGCGATTGAAGAAGTAAAATGAGAAGATGGTTCAAGTCATTCCTTTGGTTCTCAGTACGGATTTGGTGGCTTCGACCATTCTTATGTTTGTTTTGATGGATGCCAAGGACCCTTATCATTTACTCGGGGTTCTCGTTGTTTTGAGCTGTCTTCCTGTAATCTTAATAGGGTTTTTAATTGGTATCTTTAGTTAGCTAAGCTTCCTGTTTGATCACAGTGCATTGTAGTTACTATGGTGTTCCTTATTTGAATAAAGATCCTTTCATTCCTTTTGGTGCATTTACTCTATTTTATTGTTATGTTTTTATAAGAAGATAGTTTGTTCGATTAAATGGATGACATAGTAATATAAAACTTACTGTTACATAGAACACAGACTCTTGGGATGTTACATTGCATATAGAGGAGCATGAATCAAGGCTAACCACCAAGACCATTGCACATAACATCTCATGAGACTAAAAATTACCTAATTTATTAGAGTGATATCTGGGAACACCCATCATAACATGTTCATGAATATTTTTTCCACATAAATAATCATACATAATCAATCAAACATAAAAATGAGGGTTACCAATGGAAAGAATTGGGTATCATAATCATGTCAAAAGAATAAAAAACGGGTGTATCAAAAAAGTGTCCATGAAATAAAGGAATTAAATAATACATGGACATTCATAAAGGATAATAGGAATAGGTCGTTATTAGTGATGTAAAACTAAAGTGATAACATGTAAAAAGATAATTTAAGAAACTTTAGAATCAAAACATTTAAGTGCGGTTTATGGAAAACATTAAAGAGAAGTTAAAGAAGAAAAGGAAAAAATATTTTATATAAAAATAGAAGTGAAACAATAATTTTTTCATAATAAAATTATTTATTTTATCAAAAATAATAGTGTCTTAAAATATATTATATATTTTAATTGAAATTGAGTTAAAATTTGGTTATTTCCCTTAAATTAGGCTTGCTTATCGGTAAGAATTGAGTAGGGAACCTTTTAAAAACATGTATATCCCAAAAAAATAAGGATGAATGGATCTTGATACATGATTTTGGAATATATACACTGATTTTAGAATATGTACCTATAAATAAAAGATAATTTTATTTGGGTAAAAATAGAGAAAGAGTAACCCAAAGGAATAATGGAGGTTCGAGTAGAATCCCTTACCATATGTTTAAAACGATTATGAAATTGATATTAATGTCTAAAATAATAAAATTATATTCATTAATTAATAATTATAGAACCATTTATACATGTATTTTATTTATTATAACTTTATTAATTTCATTTATGGCCTTTTTGATGGGTTAAGAGGTTCAATTTGAACATTTGGGAATGTTGATTTCCTTGGTTTTCATGATTAGTTTACTTGTATATGAGTATGGAAAATCATGTAGAATGAGGATAGTTGTCTAAAACTAAACTTATATGTTATTAATTAATTTATATAATTTTAAAATACCATTTTTTTCATAATTTGGGATGATTCATTTGATAAATCATTAATGATAATCGTTTAGACCAATTTAGCATTTTTTATCACAACGAACTCATTTTGTTTTATAAATTAATATAATGTGTAAAAAATAATTCTAGAACATTAAATATGATATAATAAATATATTATAATCTGGTTCAACCATTAAAATGGTTTCATGACCTGCCTTGAAGATGTAATTGAAATATGAAAGCACGTCGTCCACAAAGGTGGTAAATCGGCACCTAACAGACGATGTTTTCATTATTAAAATAAATGAGAGAGGAGAATATATTTGATGAAGAATTATTCCATAAACATGAAAAAATTATATTATATATATGATATTAGAGTTTTCATGCCACTTGGAAAAGGTTAACTGATGAGAAGATAAGAAAAAAAAGGAACTTGAAAAGAAATTGAAAGAAAACAGAAGAGTGTTTTACCTCTTGATTCCTTCTTCTTAAGAACCTCATGGAATTGGTTTTGGTATTGTTTTAAGACCATAATATCTTGGATTTGGGTGAGAGGTTTAGGAAGAGTATTGGTCAGAATTTGGAAAACACTCAAGGCTTGATAGGTGTGAGGAAAAGAGGTGGTAAGGAGTGGTATTTATAGTGAAGGGGAGGAGTGTTTTCTTATTATTTAATTCATTAGTATATTATTCTCAACAAGAAAAGAAATAGTGATGATTATTGAGACTAAATATAGTAATTAGTGCTTGTTAATTAAAAATAATGTTCACTTACATCATCCATGACTGAATCATGATTCAAAAATTCATTTATTTTCTTTTACCGTAAATTATCTTATTTCACTATTCACAAAAAATTCATGTATTTTAGAAAAATCCAAAAAATTCACCTAACCCATTTCTCAAAATTTAGAAATAAAAAATTAACTCTTTTTTATGAAAATAATTTTTTAAATATGAGAAATTTTAATTTTAATTAAAATCATCATTTACTTGTAAAATACAGATTTTAAAATTATAACTACATTTATGTCACCTTGAAAAATCAACTAAGGTTTTATAAAATTATCTTATAATCAAAATATATCAAAATAATAATTTATGAATACATTTTATGAAAATAAATTTTCTTTTAAATTATTAAATTAGTCATAAAATTATAATTAAATATTTATGACTTACAAAAATACCAACACTTAATTAACATTTTTTAAAATATTTATTAACCTATACTATGATATAGTTATATCATATTGTCACTTATAATATGGATAAATTTTATTTATACTTTCATTAGTGAGGTTACTATTCAATTGTTTGGTTTACAATTCATAAGGTTCATATTACTATTCCAAAGGTCAAGTTACTATTCCTTTGGTATACATTCCTCAACTTCTAGAAATTCCTTCTATTTTATTAATTAATAATTTATAAAGTTTTTATTGTGTCATCTATTTGATTTTATGAGATTATACCATATGAAATAATTATAAGAATGGAATTTCTATGGATAAAACTTTGGGTCATTACACTGATAGTTTTCAATTCTGCTATTATCGACCAAAACCCCTGAAGGTTCTGATAAAAATTCAACTAAGTATAACCCTTTCATTGGGAAATCACAATAATTTCTATAATGTCCTAGATTTTACATGTAAATTTTTGAAAATTATATGGTCTCCTTTCGAGACTAGGTGCTGATACGACACGTGAATCTGAGGACCTAGGTGCTCAAAATAAATGTTTGAACTATTTTTAAGTTTATTAAAAATAGTTATCATGTGTTATTTTAGTATCTTTTAAATGAGTGCACGAATTTGAAATCTATGGGTACCGTTGAATTCAGAGCAGTGGGTTTTGCTTAGGCAAGACCTAACTTCGACAGACAGAGGTCGACTGTGGAAAATCTTTTTTAGACGTTTTAAATAAGAATAAAAATAAACTTAATAGGTATACTTTATTTTCTTTTAGCGTTTCGTGACAAGGAAGCAATGTTGCGATGTAATAATAAGGCAGTTTTTTCTTTTCATAAAGGAAACAGTTTGGTGATGTTGTTTCCAAGAGAAAAAGTAATGCTAAAATGCATTAATGTGTTTCCTCATTTAATCAAGGACATGGACCATTGTTAGAATTTATAATGATGGATAATTTCCCAAGAGTATGGAATTTTCCCTAAGAAAGGAGAAGGCAGCTCTCTCGCCGGTGACGACGAACGATGAACGCCGGCGAACGATGGATCGAGGACGTTCATGGACAGATCACCTCCAACGATGAATTCTTTCCTTCAACTGATCCTCTTTTAATGTAGGGGGTTTAATTTCTATGTGATTTTATTTCCCTGTTCTTTTTTCCAAATGAAAAATGCGGACCAACCCATGAACAGGTTGATCCGGGGTTCGATCATTTATACAGGATGGTTAAAAATACAGGATTAATGTGGGAATTATATCTTTTTGATTTTAATTAATTATTCATGATCCTACTAACAATAATGAATTCAGGACAATATAAACAAAGGTATGGACCATTCTAAAGGGTGTTCTTGGTGATTTTTCTATCCTCATTCTTACATTCTTCACCTACGGACCCTCGTGGTCACGTTGGCCTTTACCGGGAGGTTCCAAACATGACTGGACCCCCAGAGTGATGGAAAGAAAATATTAACCCCAACGACAGTCAAGACGGTGACCCAAGGTCCTTGAAGGTCTTCTCGGCTTGACAAACAGGCCACCACAGTGACGGTGGTGGCCCATGGATGGGGAGCCGGTGCCAGCGCGACCACTTGGTGGGAAGAACCTGTGGAAACTGTCGTGGGTGGCAGACAAGGCCGGCAGCTCGAAGGCCAGCGGCGGGGCTCAGGTGGATGTGACACTATGTCACGGTCTAGTGGGACCCCACAACAATGGTTGTGGGTTCAGTTCATACGGTGGATGACCATGTTGAATGCGAAGGTTGGTCGTGTTGACCAAGCAGGAATGCAGCACCCACCTTTCTCGGGTGAGATGAACTGGTCCATTTCAGCGGACTGAGCTAGAGCCGGCAGACCAGCCCGTAAGTAGGCTAGGTCCATTCAAGGTGGATTGGACCTGATGGGTCTAGTCAGATCCTATGGGTTGGTTCGGGTCAAGCGGGATTCGGGTCGGTCCAAACGGGTCAGATCAGACCTAGACCCAACTGACCCCCTTTTACTTAAATGCCCATAACTCTCAAACTGTGTGCATGTTTAATGAGACAATTTTAGCATTGGGACCCTTGGGATGAGGTGGCCCTTTTTAGATTCTCTATGTGAGTTTATGTGGAAGTTTCCATGCATCCTTTTGGCTCGAGAAGTAGGTTCACCCTGAAAGAGCATGCTAAGGATGAAATCATGCGGCTGGCTATGACCTAGAAGCTATGTGATTACCTAGACTGTGTGTCTTCACTAGACTATGTGTCTTACCTAGACTATGTTTCATACCTAGAATATGTTTATTACTTAGACTATTTGTCTTACAAATACTGAGTTGGTGCTCCCCTATCCCACCAGGGTGTGGGTCCTCTTGTCTTTGACGACACTCTGTGTGTTACAGACACTCTGTGTGTTACCTACACTCCATGTGTTACCTACACTTCATGTGTTATCGACACTCTGTGTATTACAGCCACTTCATGTGTTACTACTTGAGGGTACAGTGGATTCTTACGAAAATATTGTTTATGTAACATAGACCTATACTTAGTGTGAGATGAATCTAGTGACTCTCTTGATTTTACTTTTTAGAGGCTACACTTCATGTACCTATTTGGTAGTCTACTTGGTGTATTTCTTAGTGATTCCCTTATGGTATACTTCATGTGATTTTTTTGTGGTATTATTCGTGTGATTACTTTGTGGTATTGTTTTTGTGATTCCTTTGTGGTATATTTCTTAGTGATACCTTTGTGGTTTTGGGTCCCTACTAAGTATTGTTTTACTCACCCCTACACAGGCTCTGTCCACACATGTCCTATCTGGTACAGACAATCAGCATCTTTGACAGAGTCCTTAGAGGACCAGAGATAGGGTTGCTTCAGGGTGACCCGACGGACGTGGTACGCTTTAGTGACTTTCAGACAGCTTAATGTACGTACTCTTTAGGTAGTCTTTTCTGCTGATGTGATCCAGGACCTAGTACTTTTCTATTTTTGTTGGGATTTTATTTTAGCCTATTTACTTTTCAATTTGTACTGTTTCTCTGAGTGTGTTTTCTTAGTGATTTTCAACCATGTTTACTTAGTGTTTTCAGTTCAGTACTTTTCTTTGGGATGGGTGCGTGTGTGTGGGTTTATATGAAAATTCCTCCAATTTGTGGGAAACACCAACTCGGTGCAAGTCGCCAACCCCTGGCCTATAGGATGTTGGCTTGGGGTAGTCATGGAATGGGCCCCAGGGGATGGGTCGTGACAAAGTGGTATCAGAGGGCAGTCAATTTTACTCTTATTTTGGGGAAACAATGTTAAGTGTTTTGAGTTTGGATTTTAGGACAGGGAACCCAATGTTTCATGTGGCATCCAACGTATCCATACACTAGGACCTTGAATTTTTATTTCCAACTCTGTACATGGAAATACTAGTTGCATGGGAATTTAATGGTTCATGCATTATATAGGAATTGAGTTTGTTCTCATTTCCTTCTTGAGTGAGAGTCATCTTAGTAGGTATACTCTATTAACCATGGTACATATTGTTCTATTTAAGGATGATTCTACACAGGTATCCAGCCAACTTTCTATAGAGCGACCACTAGGATGGTCTATCTAGCAATGAGGAATTGGTGTAGGGACAGTTTCTAGAGATAACACCTCCCAGTGGTATACCGGTGATACCACTACCCAAAGAGTAGTAGTTCTAACCAGTGCTACCGGTAGAGTATGAACACAGGATTAGTGCATTGCATGAGTTCTAGAGGAAGTGACCAACCAGGTTCTGAGGTTATATGGATCCTCAGGTAGCTTTGGACTGGTTGGAGATGGTGACATGAGTCTTCCACTTAGCGAGGATGTCTCCCAGCCAAATGGAAGTCGTAGTTGTATGCCTTCTTTAGGGCTTGGGGGAGATAGTGAAGCCATATGAATCAAACCCCTGAGGTGGCTACACTATCCTAGTTAGACTTTGAGCACCTATTTAGGTCAGAGTTATTTTTAAAAACATTAATCTCTGTGCATATAAAGAAGCTATTGCACTTATAGAAGGCCAACTAGTCAGTAGCAGAGTACCCAGTGAGATTCACAGATCTTTCTCGCTACTATACAGATTTGGTGTGTGACCTATTCTTCAGGGCCCATACATTTGAGCAGGGACTACCAGGGAGATCATGGCATTGATGATATCCCTTATCATTCCTATGCATACTGGGGTGTTGGAGCGAGCTTTACTAGTCGAGATCTTTCTTACAAAGTAGGCACTGACTGTGGGAGCTACCATCGGGTAGCAGGTAGTGGAGTCGCCAGTACCGAGTAGCCGACAGATGACTCAGGGACCTATGCGGGTCAATAAATCTAGGGTATGACCTTGGGATATGATATCAATGGTACAGGGCTCCCAGTGTAGAGTGAGTCAGCTAAAGTTCAGACTATGTTATTGATGTGGCGGTCAGGGGAATCTAGCTAGAGATTTTCTAACTAGCTGATCAACCGACCAGGAGATTGTAGAGGGACCACCAAGGAAGTGGTGGAGGAAAGAACATGGGGTTCTTCTAGGCGACAGAAGTGTAGGAGGAGTGGAATGGGTAGAAGGAGTTGGACAGAGGTTCGAGGAACTACCACCACCACCCCCAGGTGGTCTACCCTGATCTCAAGGAACTGGTGGACATGGGTGAGACCAACTCCATGTCATGGATGCTTACGATCCAATGATTATTACAAGCATGATTTGTGTATTTTCAAACCTAGATTTAGTTTTTATAGACGTGTTTAGTAGTAAATATTTTATCACCATGACCCTTGTTCGAGATACAAATATTCCAGTGGAACCGTTAACTCGATCCCTACGCCTAGATACTCCTATGGGAGAAGATTCGATGATCACACCCTAGTGTAGACAACATGTCCTTACTCATAGGGGTGAGAGTTTTGGTTTGGATCTCTTGGTGGAAGTGTTGAGGCCTTACGACATCATTCTGGGTATGGAATGGTTATCCATAGTTCATGCTCAAATCGATTGTTTTAGGCATAGAGTGTGGTGTGTCTACAGAGATGGGACCGGATTTTCCTTTGTCGGTGAAAGGGAGACACAAGCAGTGAAGGATGGACTCACACGTAGCAGGGTGAAGATGATCACACATTAGTTGTCTAGCATCACCCTCGGTGAAGTGGCTAAGATGATTCATCTGTTTCCTACAGTGCTGGAAGAGTATGAGGACATATTTCTAGAAGATGTTCCATGGATACCTCCTCATAGAGAGGTATAATTTTGCATTGACCTATACCCTAGGACGACATCGATATCCAAACCGGTATATCAGATGGATCCCACAAATCTTCATGAATTGAGGGTACATTAGGAGGAATTACAAAGGAAGGGCTTTGTGAGACCCAGTGTCTCACCGTGGGCATCCCCAGTTTAGTTTTTCAAGAAGGAAGACAGAAACTTGAGGTTATATGTGGACTTTTGGCACCAAAACTAAGTGACCGTAAAGAATAAGTATCCACTAAAGAGGATTTATGATATATTCAATCATCTTAAGGGAGCGAGATGGTTCTCAAAGATAGACCTCAAATCAGGCTATCATCGGCTTCGGGTGCGGGATGAGGAAATCCCTAAGATGGCTCTCAGGTGTCGCTACGGCCACTAAGAGTACTTAATGATGTCATTCAGCATGAAGAATGCCCCAAAATTGTTCATGGGACTCATTAATAAGATCTTCCAGCCCTACCTATACTAGTTTTTAGTAGTCTTTATTGGTGGAATCCTAGTGTACTCGGCGTCTGATGAAGAGCACACGATACACTTGAGGATGGTCCTAGACTTACTCTGAGAGCACCAGCTTTATGGGAAGCTCTCAAAGTGTCAGTTCTGGATATGAGAGGTCCACTTTCTAGGACACATCATTTCAGAGGCTGGATTTACAGTAGATCCCGTAAATATAGGGGATGTGCATTCTTAGGATCCACCCAAGAACATTACCAAGGTATGCGGTTTCCTTGGGTTGGTTGGGTACTGTAACGACCCGGAATTTTAAATAAATATTGTTTCCTAATTTTATGTGTTATTTTTATACTCAACAAATGTTTTATTTGATAAACATGATTATAATTAGAATGAGACCATTGGGTTTTGACTGTTATATGACAATCGGTCAATATGACCGCTGTGAACAAAATGTTTTGATTATTGTCTCTATATATAAGTAATCTTGGTTGATTATTATAGAAAGAAGATTAGATGGCCTCACCTAGTAGTCTTGGACCGATCGAAGCCCATCTAACAGAGCTTGGGAAGGAGGTAGCACCATTGGGCTTTGCTCTGGACCAAACCCAAGCCCAACTTCATCATGTGAAGCTAGAACGGAATCGCCTTCGCGAGAAGTTCAAACTGATAGAAATTACTACTCGGGCAATGTTGACCGAGCCGCCCCAAGATTCTATCACCCTAGCACACCTTACTCTTAGGTCCTATGCTGGTATTATAAGGGGCTATGTAACGAGACCGTAACTGCCTTGTGTAATCCTTGTTTTAAATAAATATTGGGATTTTTGCTTATGATGAAGTTTATGAATTTTCAAATGACCGGATAAAAATAGTATGCATATTTTTTATGAATTTTCAAAAGAATATTTTGAAAAAAAATGTTTATGTAAACCTTAAATAACTTAAAATGTGTAATGATTTTCAAAAAATGGTCTTCTACAATTATGTTCAGTACGAAATTTGGAGTCTAATAAGATCAACTTGATTTTTGATGAATAGTAAATTATGAATAGTGATTTTATGATTGGGATTAGTAATATGACCAAATGGATTAGTAATCTAACTTAAAGAAAGTTTTAAAATAATCTAGGCACCTTGATTAAGTAATGTGATTCAATAAAATGGTTAAATAATGGTTTCATAAATTATTATTCAAGTATTAGTTTTTTTCGGGTGAATAGTGTTTTTAATTAAAAATATTTAGAAAATTATTTTTATAAAACAGATTTCATTTTTGAACTCAGAGCACCGATATTATGCTATGGTAATTTTTGGGGTTTTTTCTGAAAAAACGAATTTTCGGTGAATACTGTTTTTATTTAAAAATAAAATTAAAAATATTTAGAAAATTATTTTTATAAAATGGAGTTCATATTTGTAATCAGAGCGTTGATATTTGATTATGGTGAAATTTTGGGATCTTTCTAAGAAAGTTGAATTTTCAGTGAATAGTAAAAATGCAGTTTTAGGGTTTCGGTATGTTTAATGACATCATAGCTCTGTCATGATGATGTCATGAGTTATTTTAAGGGTTGGCCGGCCAAGGGTGATGAATTGTTGTTTTGGGGGCCCCATGAGGCCTAACTCCATGATAAATTCCAAGGGAGAGCACATGGGTTTGAGAAAAGCACATGTGAGGTGTCCTTTGGCCATTAATGCCTTGTCCCCTCACTTTCCCTATAAATACCAAGCCCTCCTCTCATCCATTCGACTCCCCACTCTTCCCCAACGAATTTATGGTCTCATTACCTCCCAAGGAGTCCTCCCAAGGTGCCCCAATCCCTCAAGGTCCAAACCTTTGAGTTTTAAGAGTTACGTTTTAAGGTAAGGGATCTGACCTCTCTCTTTCATTTCAAGTAATCTCTTTTATGTCATTCCTTTTATGCTACATGTTCTTATGTTGGAGGATGTTCTTTTATACTCCTCTTACTGCCCTTTTTATGTTCATATAATGAGAGATCCCCTCTTACTCTCATTATTTCGTTTTATGAAGTTTTAAGTGGCGCCGTTAGGCTGCCGAAATTTTTGTAACGGATTCTTTCTCCCTTCTCATTTTTCAAGATCTATTTTCATGTAAAGTATTTCAAGTTCCTTTTTATTATGTTGGGGTATGATCTCTAAATTTATCATACTGATATTTTATGATCATATGATGAGAGACCCCATTTGATCTCTTCAATTCAGTATTTTGAAGTTTTAAGTGGCGCCGTTAGGCTGCCAAATTTTTAAGTGGTTCTTCACCCTTCTCGTTTTGAAGATCTACTTTCATGTCAATTCTTTCAAGTTACTTTTTGTTATGTTGGGGAATTATCTCTATATCTATCATACTGAACTCTTATTTTCACGTGATGAGAGACCCTATTTGATCTTTTCAAATCGTTTTTGTTGAAGTTTAAGTAACGCCGTTAGGCTGTCGAACTTTCATAAGAGAAATCTAATTTTTGTCTTCCTTCCATGTTTTTCATTTCAAATGGTATGTCCTTGAAATTTCACTACCATGATCATGTATCCTTCTTATTCTGTCTATCTACTGTTTTATGGGTCATTTATGAATGTTTGACCCATTTTCCCTATCTTTTTAATGTCTTCTAAAACCTCATAACATAGCCGTTATGCTGCAGAATTTCCGTCTCAAAATGTCTCTCTTTTTCTAAAGTTCTTTTATATTATTAAGTGAATACTCAAAGATCTTTATTATAAAGGGGTATTCACATATATACCAAAATTTTCTATTTTAAATTCTTGGATTTACATACATGAGACCCACCTTCCTTTCTTGTGGGTTTTAAGGTGACGTAAAGATCATGTCTTTAAAGCAGTTTTTAAAACGTTGTGATTATGAAATGAAACCCATTTATTTTATGCTATATGGGTTATTTATGAAATGTTTGATGATGATATATGTGGCTCACATGATAATAAAGGAAAATTTAAGGGTGCGCCCTGATAGCGCTCCAATGCATTGGGTAATGATGTAACCACTAGAGATTACAATTTTAACGATGCCTTGGTGAATAACCTTGGTAATTTTTAACGACACCTTGGGGATGGACCTTGGTGAAATAAAACAATTTTCAATATTAAATGTTTCATCCACATATTCAAGTTATGAAAAATGTTATTTTTATTATGAAATGCCTCATGATTTCTTTCTCATGCCTTAAAGTTCTTTTCGTGTCTTTATTGAAGTATATCAAGTTCACATGTAAAATGTTCCTCTTGTTTCCCTTACTGGGCCTTATGCTTACCCTTTCTTTTGATGTATGTCCCCAGGTTATGAGATGCAGTAATGAACCTAGGATGAACATAAGGAGAATCCTTTAAAGTGTTTAAGAAGAATGTTTTTTTTATTGTTTCATGTATTAAGTTCCTGGTTTCCAAGACACTAAACCTTAAAGATCCTCGGTTTTGTAAAATGTAATTAATGTTTATGTGATAAAAAGGCGGGATGTTATAGTTGGTATCAAAGGATGGTTTAGTTATTTGTGGAAATTAGGATATGAAAACTTTAGGAAGAACCCTATAGAAAAGTTTAAATATAGGAAATATTCCTGGTATTTTGGTGAGTATTGAGTAAGGGGTTGCCAAGCAAATACATCCCTGTCTGGATACGAGTAGGTAGAGGTGGCTCTGGCACAGATGTACATAGGGGTAAAACCCGAAAACACCACTTTGAGCTAGACTCGAACGGGAACTGGTACACGACAACGGGCCTTACTGCACTCTTGGTTACGACACTCCCGGGGGATATGCTTTGGTAAATTCATAAGCTTAGTATGAACCATTACTAAAGGAACAAAGATAAAATAAAATAAAGATTCACATAAGAATATATGATCATGGATAACCTAGATTGGAACCTAGGGGATCACAAGTTAGGGTATACTTTTCTTCTACAAGTTATCCTTATATGATTTAAGCTCATTTTCATGATTATTGGTTAAGTATTTAAGCCTCTAATTATAATTTCTCTTCTTAGTTAATGGTGGGAGATGGAAGAACATGTCCCAATAACCAATGTGATAGGAAATGCAAAGATTTCCATATTAATATGAAAGAGATGATTAGGGGATTAAAAGCTGATTATTATTTTGGAAGATGTTCACTATTTTGGGGACCCTATATGATCGAGGTAAATAGACTACTACAATATTTTCTTTGAAGAGTAGGGTTGACTTATATTTTGAAGAATCGATGAATTTAAGGTGGAATTATAGTAATTTAGGTTACTTATGGAAATTATTAACCTATCTTGGGGTAAATATGTTTAGGTTAGTTACTTTTTTTATAAGATGTTAGGAGTGGTTGATGTTGTTTGGAGATGAATGATAAAGTTTAACTTGGAAGACTATGTTATCAAATCCTTCTTGTAATTGGGATTCAATCTTAGTTTGGTTTATTTTGAGGATTTTTAAGGACAGTTATTTATGGAATGGACTATGATGAACTTTGGGTAGTACCATGGAACTTTAAAGATTTAAAATTAGTTTCCATTCCTATGGGATTATTTCTTTTTGAAGAGTTGTTTTACCTTACCCTTTCTGTTTTTGGGATAATGTTTAAAGATAGAAGAAATAGATAGTTAATCTTTTGTGGATTATGAAGATGATTCTTGTGTTTTGATGAGACCAAGTAGTTTTGAATGCTCATAATTTGGATAAAAGATTAGTTTTGGGTAGAAACTTATTAAAGGATGAAACTCTACATGAAGATAAGTATATTTCCTTATGTTTTTGTTCTATGTTGTAAATGAATTCCTCAAAATTATGAAAAGGAACGTAAAACAAAAACGTTGTTGGTTTACGTTTCCTACTAGGTAATCAAAGACCGTTTAAACACATCATAAGTTTGGGATTTTCTCATGGTTAACTTTCTCCTAATCATGTTCTCTATCACTCTCCCTCAGAACTTGACCCTTTGTTTTCTCCTCCATGTCCATGTTTTCCTACATGGAACCCTAGTGTGGGTTAACTCGGGTGACCTTTGTACTTCCCTTTCTTTCTTTTAAAGTAATAGTTTTACTGACTCCTTTTCCGATGTGGGACTTTCAATGAAATTTCAAAACCCAATTTTTAAAAAAAAATTGCAAGGACGCAATTTCTTAAGGGGGGAAGATTGTAACGACCCGGAATTTTAAATAAATATTGTTTCCTAATTTTATGTGTTATTTTTATACTCAACAAATGTTTTATTTGATAAACATGATTATAATTAGAATGAGACCATTGGGTTTTGACTGTTATATGACCATCGGTCAATATAACCGCTGTGACCAAAATGTTTTGATTATTGTCTCTATATATAAGTAATCTTGGTTGATTATTATAGAAAGAAGATTCGATGGCCTCACCTAGTAGTCTTGGACCGATCGAAGACCATCTAACGGAGCTTGGGAAGGAGGTAGCACCATTGGGCTTTGCTCTGGACCAAACCCAAGCCCAACTTCATCATGTGAAGCTAGAACGGAATCGCCTTCGCGAGAAGTTCAAACTGATAGAAATTACTACTCGGGCAATGTTGACCGAGCCGCCCCAAGATTCTATCACCCTAGCACACCTTACTCTTAGGTCCTATGCTGGTATTATAAGGGGCTATGTAACGAGACCGTAACTGCCTTGTGTAATCCTTGTTTTAAATAAATATTGGGATTTTTGCTTATGATGAAGTTTATGAATTTTCAAATGACCGGATAAAAATAGTATGCATATTTTTTATGAATTTTCAAAAGAATATTTTGAAAAAAAATGTTTATGTAAACCTTAAATAACTTAAAATGTGTAATGATTTTCAAAAAATGGTCTTCTACAATTATGTTCAGTACGAAATTTGGAGTCTAATAAGATCAACTTGATTTTTGATGAATAGTAAATTATGAATAGTGATTTTATGATTGGGATTAGTAATATGACCAAATGGATTAGAAATCTAACTTAAAGAAAGTTTTAAAATAATCTAGGCACCTTGATTAAGTAATGTGATTCAATAAAATGGTTAAATAATGGTTTCATAAATTATTATTCAAGTATTAGTTTTTTTCGGGTGAATAGTGTTTTTAATTAAAAATTTAATTAAAAATATTTAGAAAATTATTTTTATAAAAAAGATTTCATTTTTGAACTCAGAGCACCGATATTATGCTATGGTAATTTTTGGGGTTTTTTCTGAAAAAACGAATTTTCGGTGAATAGTGTTTTTATTTAAAAATAAAATTAAAAATATTTAGAAAATTATTTTTATAAAATGGAGTTCATATTTGTAATCAGAGCGTTGATATTTGATTATGGTGAAATTTTGGGATCTTTCTAAGAAAGTTGAATTTTCAGTGAATAGTAAAAATGCAGTTTTAGGGTTTCGGTACGTTTAATGACATCATAGCTCTGTCATGATGATGTCATGAGTTATTTTAAGGGTTGGCCGGCCAAGGGTGATGAATTGTTGTTTTGGGGGCCCCATGAGGCCTAACTCCATGATAAATTCCAAGGGAGAGCACATGGGTTTGAGAAAAGCACATGTGAGGTGTCCTTTGGCCATTAATTCCTTGTCCCCTCACTTTCCCTATAAATACCAAGCCCTCCTCTCATCCATTCGACTCCCCACTCTTCCCCAACAAATTTATGGTCTCATTACCTCCCAAGGAGTCCTCCCAAGGTGCCCCAAGCCCTCAAGGTCCAAACCTTTGAGTTTTAAGAGTTACGTTTTAAGGTAAGGGATCTGACCTCTCTCTTTCATTTCAAGTAATCTCTTTTATGTCATTCCTTTTATGCTACATGTTCTTATGTTGGAGGATGTTCTTTTATACTCCTCTTACTGCCCTTTTTATGTTCATATAATGAGAGATCCCCTCTTACTCTCATTATTTCGTTTTATGAAGTTTTAAGTGGCGCCGTTAGGCTGCCGAAATTTTTGTAACGGATTCTTTCTCCCTTCTCATTTTTCAAGATCTATTTTCATGTAAAGTATTTCAAGTTCCTTTTTATTATGTTGGGGTATGATCTCTAAATTTATCATACTGATCTTTTATGATCATATTATGAGAGACCCCATTTGATCTCTTCAATTCAGTATTTTGAAGTTTTAAGTGGCGCCGTTAGGCTGCCAAATTTTTAAGTGGTTCTTCACCCTTCTCGTTTTGAAGATCTACTTCCATGTCAATTCTTTCAAGTTACTTTTTGGTATGTTGGGGAATTATCTCTATATCTATCATACTGAACTCTTATGTTCACGTGATGAGAGACCCTATTTGATCTTTTCAAATCGTTTTTGTTGAAGTTTAAGTAACGCCGTTAGGCTGTCGAACTTTCATAAGAGAAATCTAATTTTTGTCTTCCTTCCATGTTTTTCATTTCAAATGGTATGTCCTTGAAATTTCACTACCATGATCATGTATCCTTCTTATTCTGTCTATATACTGTTTTATGGGTCATTTATGAATGTTTGACCCATTTTCCCTCTCTTTTTAATGTCTTCTAAAACCTCATAACATAGCCGTTATGCTGCAGAATTTCCGTCTCAAAATGTCTCTCTTTTTCTAAAGTTCTTTTATATTATTAAGTGAATACGCAAAGCTCTTTATTATAAAGGGGTATTCACATATATACCAAAATTTTCTATTTTAAATTCTTGGATTTACATACATGAGACCCACCTTCCTTTCTTGTGGGTTTTAAGGTGACGTAAAGATCATGTCTTTAAAGCAGTTTTTAAAACGTTGTGATTATGAAATGAAACCCATTTATTTTATGCTATATGGGTTATTTATGAAATGTTTGATGATGATATATGTGTCTCACATGATAATAAATGCAAATTTAAGGGTGCGCCCTGATAGCGCTCCAATGCATTGGGTAATGATGTAACCACTAGAGATTACAATTTTAACGATGCCTTGGTGAATAACCTTGGTAATTTTTAACGACACCTTGGGGATGGACCTTGGTGAAACGAAACGATTGTCAATATTAAATGTTGCATCCACATCTTCAAGTTATGAAAAATGTTATTTTTATTATGAAATGCCTCATGATTTCTTTCTCATGCCTTAAAGTTCTTTTCGTGTCTTTATTGAAGTATATCAAGTTCACATGTAAAATGTTCCTCTTGTTTCCCTTACTGGGCCTTATGCTTACCCTTTCTTTTGATGTATGTCCCCAGGTTATGAGATGCAATAATGAACCTAGGATGAACATAAGGAGAATAATTTAAAGTGTTTAAGAAGAATGTTTTTTTTATTGTTTCATGTATTAAGTTCCTGGTTTCCAAGACACTAAACCTTAAAGATCCTCGGTTTTGTAAAATGTAATTAATGTTTATGTGATAAAAAGGAGGGATGTTATAGGTACTGTTAGAGGTTTGTTCCTGAATTTTCCAGAGTATAATCATCCATTATAGCCTTTAAATTAAAGGGGAGATCCTTTATGTGGATAAAGAAGTTCCAGGATATCTTTCAATAGCTGAGGTAGAGTTTGACGAGCGCTCACATCCTGATAATTCCAGAGGAGGGTGTTGAGTAAATGGTGTTATGTGACGCATTAGGAACCAGGCTTGGTTGTTTCCTGATTCAAGGGAAAGTGATTATTTTTTATAGTTCTAGATAGTTGAGACCACATGAGAAGTACTATGTGACCCACGACCTTGAGTTGGAAGCGATAGTCTTCACATTGAAGATGTGGTGACACTACCTTATGGGCGAGTGATTTATCATCTACTCAGGCCACAAAAATCTATGGTATATCTTTTCTCAGAAGGATATAAAGCTGATACAATAGTGTTATATAGAGTTCCTCTAAGACTATGACTTCAAAATAGTCTATAATCCTGGGAAGGTAAACGTAGTGGCAGATGCGCTCAGTAGGAAATCGAGTTCAAAGCTGCTGAATGAGGCCTTAGAGAAGTTGGCCTCACTTTAGATATCCTTCATGGAGGGAGATGAAGTAGATCATCTCCGGTCGTTGGTGGTTACCCCTCCAATATTAGAGAGAGTGTGGGAGACATATCTTATAGATGTTATCTATGAGACTACATGTGCTCAGATTCCCACAGAGCATGCCCCTAAAGGATATTTGAAAGGTGTAGAGCACATCATCATTTTCAGAGGACACACAATTGTACCAGAAATGTTGTGTAAGGATATGTTAAGGAAGTTCCATAGACCCCCATTAGTTGTAACGCCCCGACCCCAGTTACCCAGAGTCGGTGCATTATTACATAACATTGGCATGATCACAAGAAAGATCAAATCTCGAAAGACCGATTGGTTTAGTAGCCTTGGAAACACTAGATATATTCATAAGTTTTAAATTACATCATAAAATGAAAAACTACTACAACAACATAATGTTTCCACAATCCACACTATTAACCCCTCATAAAATCCCTGCAGGTCATTCATAACTTACTTCTTCACATCCTGGGAAAAATAAAACATAGAAAAGGGGTGAGCTCAAATGCCCAGTAAGGATAACAATATAGCGGAAACTTTCATAAATAAGAATAAACATTTAAGGCAATGCATTACTAAAACAAAAGCCTTTTAAACTTTAACTTCAACATAGTATGGCAAAAGTAAAATGAAATAATGCCATTTACTTATTCACATGGATATTCTACTAATCGAATAATCACATGCAAAAATCAATAACCACTTTCATAATGTTGGAATGCATAATGCCAGACTATCATAACCACATAGCCAAGGCCTCGTGCCAAGACTACAAATAAGATTTTGTCAAGGCCTTGTGCCAAGACACTAGTTTGTCTCATTAGACCTACCGATGCATCGAGGAGCTATAGCAGGCTCCACCCGTCACATATTAAGTCCAATGCATTCCCATATGAAAAGGTTTAAACATAACATAAACATTCGTATTAAACTAGCATATGAAATGTCAATACTTTCACCATAAACCATGAATGGTATATAAAAAAAATAGCACATCCACAGTCAAACATATCACAAAACCTTCAATACAATATAAAAGTTTTGTATCATATTATATCATCCTCAAATAAGCATAAAATCCATTAAAGGATGTTGACATAGATGAAATCAAAACTCTTTTTAAAGAAATATCTCTTTCTATTTTGAAATCATTTAAGAGACATATATTTATAAAATAAAACATTTTCTTTGAAAATATTCTTATAAGCTTGTAAGGGAAGCTTTGACGATTTTATAACGGCGGAAAATAACAACACCCGCCGTATAAGTTAAAAAAAACATTCTTATCTTAATTCTGTCGAAAAGGTTAAAAAGCACCTTGTTTGGAAAACGATGGAAAGATTCCTCTTATAAAAAGTCAAAAAAAGGTATAAATGACTTTAACCCATATTCTTGTAAAAATGTTTTGAAATACATTTTGAAGAAACATGGATGTGGATGATAACGAGATCCCAGTAGATTATTACGTATAAACAACCTCGGATAATGAAGAGATTGTGAAATAACCCTTACCTTGTACTTTTCCTTGGTTGGGGTCGGTTAACCTCCTGTATAATGGTGAAATAATTGTTATTAAATTATACAAGAATCATATACATTAATATGATATCATATATGATCTTTTAACATTGCTTTATTAATAATATCTTAGTATTATCGTCGTTTCAGGTGATAATCGATTCGTTCTTCTTAAATGTTTGGTTACGTAAGACATGTTTGTAATGGATAGATTAAATCTTATTCATAATCAGAATGATATTAACATTATTTTTAACCCTAAAATGAGAATAAGACTTGAATGGATACGATGGAGGATGGATCTCACCGCGTTCGTGGAGACGGTAGTCCGTACGTACGCACGAACGCTACTTCCATTTAATTTTTATTTTAAAAGAATTGAATCCAAATGATACATAGGTATATTACTATTACAGTATAATATAATATTTTATATATGTTACTTAAGTTCATTAACACCATCCTTTATACGTTCCATGTGTGGTATGAACGAGTCATATCATTTTAAGGGGGCGGTAGTCCGCACTTCCTCAAATGAAATTATCGTATGTATATAAAACATGAAACGAATAATGGTATGAACTAAAATGGAATTAAAGAAGCTTATATATAAAATATATATCATTAATATCATATTTAATTACAGTGCCATCATAATGGCCACCATGAGAGGCGGTAAGATGTATTTGAACAATCATCGTTTCGTGCGGCGTTAGTTTTCCATCCACAGAAACATTATGTTCATCATCCATTAGATTGAGTTGTGTGTATGTGTAGTTTGAATCCTTCTTATAAAAACATCCTAGTATATTGAGGATACTGTTGTTGTTACAAAAGAAAGGAAATAAAAAGAGTTTGGGGGTTGGAGAAGCAAAATAAATGAAAATAATTTAAGAGAAAACGTTACCTTTAATTTAGGTAACTCACTTTGGTTGGAACCAAAGGACTTCTTGAAATGATTTCTACCTAAGGGGAAGCTTCAAGGAGGAGGAGAGGGATGTGGGGAGCTTATTTGGGCAGAGTTTGGACGAGCCAAGTGGCTTGAGAGGTGTGAGGAATGAGTAGAAGTGGTCTCCTTTTATAAGGGAGAAGAGGGGCTCTTTAGGAAAGAGTGAAAGTATTACTTTATAATATAATTATATTCGGTTTATAATGGTCCAAAAATCATTGAGGTCGAAGATAAGATGACTCATATTCTAAATAACATCAACCAATAAGAATTGGACAGGTTTTAGATAATATTTTAATCATTATAATCTTATTTATTTAAATGATTTATTAATGAGGTAAACATTGCATCATTATTGTGTCATTAATAATTTAAATTATTTGATGTCTAAAAATTATAAATAAAATATCATTATGTAGGAAATCTTTTTATCTTTCTAATTAATATTTATAATCGAAAATCCAACATGTATAACCTTATGTAAAAATTGTTCTTCTAAAAGATGTAAGCTTATGCCATTTTTATTTTTATTTTAACTTTATTAATATAAAGTGTCCCTACCACATACAAGTGGCTCCAAGGGGTCCCCAAATTGACCCAAGGATGCTCATGGTCGGGTATGTGTCCACCAATAAGGTTAGGACACGTTTTAGGTTAATTTTGTATTATTATAATATTATTTTTTAACCCTTATTTACCGGATTTACCCTTAACCATGGTAAATAAAATATTTACCACAGTAATTATTCAAAATGTCTAAAAATAAAAGTTACCTATTTACACAATTTGGACATCCTGATTCCAAATATGGAATCCATTTTTCTAAATTCAAAACACAGAAGTGGCAGAAATTAATTTAAAATTAATTCCCGCTGTCAAAACAAAAAACGTGTTTTTAAGAGGTAATAACTATCAAAAGATTGACACTTGTTCATGTTCGGTTTAATTGTAAAGTTATGTCCAACGACCAACATTATATTAAATGGTAAAAATATATTCTAAATATACTTTAAAACCACTCAAATTCACAATTTATCACTATTAATTATTTTGATTAAAAAAGTTGTTTTTAATTAAAATTTAGTAATTTTCACTATTCATCAAAATATGAAAGTTATCCGAAAAGTACCAAAATTTCACCTTAGGCTAAATTAGATATTCCGAATCCAAAAATGAAGTCTATTTGGAAATATAAAATATATATGATTTCAAAAAGTAGGTATTACTATTCACAATGGCTAGTTTAATTAGTTGTGGTGTGTGTTAGAACTCGAGGTTGCGTACAACACACGCTATCGCATTATTCGAAGGGAAACGTACCATGGAAGCTTGGGGTGTTACATTCTCCCCTCCTTCAAATAATTGCGTCCTCGCAATTTCTAGGGTATTACTGCATAAAAAGACTCGGGTGGTTCTTCATCATAAGTTCCTCGGGTTCCCACGTTGCCTCTTCCATCTTATGATTTCTCCACAAAACTTTTACCAGACGCGTCGTCCGGTTTCTCAGTACTTGTTCTCTTGTATCAAGAATCTTGACGGGCTCTTCACAATAAGACAGATCGGGTTCCAGTTCTAATTCCTCATAGGTGAGTACATGCGTTGGGTCAGGCATGTATTTTCTCAACAGAGATACGTGGAACACATCGTGAACTTTGGAGAGACTTGGCGGCATTGCCAATCGGTAAGCTACAGCCCCAATTCGTTCTAGAATTTCGAAAGGTCCGATGTACCTGGGACTCAATTTACCTTTCTTTCCAAAACGTATGACTCCCTTCCATGGAGATACCTTTAGGAAAACATGATCACCGACTTGAAATTCCAAATCCTTCCTTCGATTATCGGCATAGCTCTTCTGCCTACTTTGAGCTGCTTTGATGTGATTTTGGATTACTTTCACCTTTTCCACCGTTTCCTCCACCAGTTCTGGGCCTACAAGTTTTCTTTCACCAACGTCATCCCAACAGGTTGGTGTACGACATCTCTTTCCGTATAACGCTTCATATGGTGCCATCTGTATACTCGAATGGAAGCTATTGTTATAGGAAAATTCTACCAGTGGTAAATATTGATCCCACATACCCTGAAAGTCAAGTGAGCAAGATCTCAACATGTCTTCTAAGGTTTGAATAGTCCGTTCTGATTGTCCATCTGTCTGAGGGTGGTAAGCAGTGCTCAAATGAAGTTCAGTATCCAGGGATTTCTGAAGACTTTTCCAAAATCTTGAAGTAAAACGGGGATCACGATCAGAAACAATCGATAGGGGTACTCCATGAAGTCTCACAACTTCATTAATGTATAGTCTTGCTAGACGTTCCAGGGGTAGATCTTCTCTTATAGCAAGAAAATGTGCTGACTTGGTAAGACGATCAACAATAACCCATATTGCATCGTTCCTTCTAGGAGTCTTTGGTAGCCCCATGAAAAAGTCCATCGTAATATTGTCCCATTTCCACTCCGGTATAGGAAGAGGTTGCATGACTCCTCCAGGCTGTTGCCTTCCAGCTTTCACTTGTTGACAAACCATACATCTTGACACAAAATCAGAAATCTCCCTCTTCATATTGTCCCACCAAAAATGTTCTTTCAAATCTCTATACATTTTGGTGCTCCCAGGGTGTATAGAGAAATTGGAACTATGAGCATCATCCAGCAATTCCCTTTTTAGATCAGGTATATTGGGAACACAAAGTCTCTTCCCGAATTTCAAAATTCCATCTTCATACACAAAGTCTCTCAATCTCCCATCATTCACAGCTTTAATCTTCTTTTGGAATTCTTCATCATCGGTCTGAGAACTCTTAATCCTTTCTAGTAAAGATGGTTCGGCAACCATTTGAAAAAGCATTGATGTTTCACCTTCCCTGGTTATTCCCATGTCCATCTTCACTAGATCCATAAAAATTGGATCCCTTTCAATTCTCATATTGTTCAAAACTCCATGGTCTTTTCTACTCAAAGCATCTGCCACCTTGTTTTCCTTCCCTGGGTGGTAGTGTATCGTACAATCATAATCCTTGAGTAATTCAAGCCATCTCCTTTGCCTCATGTTGAGTTCTTTTTGTGAGAAAATATACTTCAAACTCTTGTGATCAGTATAAATCTCACATTTTTCACCATAGAGGTAGTGCCTCCATATCTTCAAAGCAAAGATCACTGCTGCTAACTCGAGATCATGAGTAGGATAGTTTTGTTCATGAATTTTCAACTGTCGTGATGCATAGGCAATAACTCTATCATTCTGCATAAGGACACAGCCAAGTCCTTTCTTCGATGCATCACTATAAATAACGAACCCATCATTCCCCGATGGTAGAGTCAATATAGGAGCATTGACTAATCTTCTCTTCAGTTCTTCGAAACATTCTTCACACTCTTTTGTCCAAACAAATTTAACCCCTTTACGTGTGAGCTTCGTTAATGGGTTAGCCAATCGGGCAAAATTCTGGACGAAACGTCGATAATAACCTGCCAAACCAATAAAACTACGTACCTCAGTTATACTCGTAGGTGCTGGCCATTCTTGGATTGCCTTGGTCTTAGAAGGATCAACAGAGATTCCATCTTTAGAGACAATATGGCCAAGAAAAGAAATCTCCTGAAGCCAGAATTCACACTTGCTAAACTTCCCATATAATTCATACCTCCTCAGAGTCTTCAAGATAATACGCAAGTGATTTTCATGATCTTCGTAGGTTTTGGAGTATACCAGAATATCATCAATAAATACCACCACAAATTCATCGAGATACTCCTTGAAAACTCTATTCATCAGATCCATGAATACAGAGGGTGCATTATTCAATCCAAACGGCATTACAGTAAACTCGTAATGCCCGTACCTGGTTCGAAATGCTGTCTTCGGAATGTATTCCTTCTTCACACACAACTGATGGTATCCAGATCGAAGGTCAATCTTTGAAAAGTATTGAGCTCCATGCAGTTGGTCAAATAAATCATCAATACGAGGTAGGGGATACTTGTTCTTTATCGTTATGGCATTGATCTCCCTGTAGTCGATACATAACCTCATAGATCCATCTTTCTTTTTAACAAAAAGAACAGGGGCTCCCCATGGAGAAACACTAGGGCGAATAAATCCCTTATTACTCAATTCCTCTAGTTGTTTATTTAGTTCGACTAACTCTACAGTGGCCATTCTATAAGGGGTCTTCGATATTGGCCTTGATCCAGGAATCAAATCAATGGAAAACTCAACTTCTCGTTCTGGAGGATGTCCAGGTAAATCTTCTGGAAATACATCTACAAATTCTTTCACAACAGGTACATCCTCTATTTGAACATTCCTTTCCTCACCCGCAGTTATTTCATTCTCTTCCTCCCCAATAATTGAATTTAGTTGAGCTATTGAGGGTGGATCTAAATAAGAATTAGGTGGTGACGATTCTGCTCTAAAAATAAGGTGTTCCTTATCATTATCATCAAGAATCGTAACCTCTTTCTTCTTACAATAAATTTTTGCATCATAGTCTGAAAGCCAGTCCATACCGAGGATTATATCAAACTCAATCATAGGTATGACGATGAGATCAGCAGATAAAGAAAATTTATGTGCTCTAATGGGGACTGATTCACAAAACTTTGTTGCAACGATACTTCCCTTAGGAGTTTTAACTGACAACTCCCTTATTAAATCAAATTGGAAATATCTAATTTTCTTAGCAAACTGGGAAGATATGAAACAATGCGATGATCCAGAATCAAATAATGCATTTGCTAAACTTGAGGAAACCATTAAATTACCTGCCACCACGTCTTTCGGAGCTTCTACCTCAGCAGTAGTGATAGCATAAGCCTGGCCTTGATCCCTCAGCCTTTTCTGAGGTAAGTTCTCCTGACGCTTAGGGCATGCATTTGCATAATGCCCCATCTCCCTGCAATTGTAGCACTGAACGTTGGTAGCTTCCTTCTTCCCCTTGCAATCATGAGCTTGGTGGCCTTTTTCACCACACTTGTAACAGACTCCCATTCCCTTCAAGCAAGTACCAGTATGTTTCTTCCCGCATTTACCACAAGATGGATATTCAACCTTTCCCTTCTTCCCCTTATTTCCATTCCCAGATTGATCAGCAGGTCTCTTCTTCTCTTGCTTTGCTTTAAAGTCATAAGACTTAGATAATTCCTTTTCGGTCTTGATAGCACATGAGACAATGTCTTCGTACGATGAAAAGGATTGTGAGACTAATTCTCGACGGAGAAATGGTTTTAACCTATCAAAGAAATGATCAATCTTACTTCTTGGGTTGCGAATATAATCTCCAGAATACCTCGCTAACCTTGTAAAGTTAGCCTCATACTTTGTGACATTCTCATCCTCCTTCTGTCTCAGACTCAGAAATTGCCTTTCCATATCTGCTCGATGGTCGCGAGGGAAGTATTTTTCTAAAAACAGATCTTTGAACTCCCTCCATTCCATATTTGATACTTCATCATCTTCCTTCATGTTCTGAATCAATGAACACCATTGATCAGCATCTCCAGTGAGGCGGTAAACTGCCATGATAACTTTTTCCCTTTCACTGCTCCCCAAAGCCTGAAATATTTTCTCTAGGGAAAATATCCATTGCTCAGCTACTAAGGGATTTGTATTCCCATTGAACGTTGGTGGTTGTTGCCTCATGAATCGATCTAATATTGATCCTCCACGTTGCGGATCAGGGTGCTCCATACGGGTAAGGTTATTATTCATAACCTGAGTAAGTTGTCCCAGTATGGTGATTAGCTGATCAGCACCAGTTGCATCACCAGCCCCACTATAATTATCTTGAGCAGGAGGGAAATCCCTACATGGAGTGCGTGCATTGATACGGTTTCCATTTCTTCCACTAGGCGCCATTTCTAAACAATGGCATAAACTAGATCAGTTTATGAATCAAAATACATAATCCCATACTTATAAAACACTTAACATAAATTGAACTATTTATGGATATAATCCATAATCATAAAAATGTTTTCTTTGAGAAAGTATATACTCATAAACCCTTCATAATGATTTGTAAAGAAAATGAGAGTTATCCTAAGCATATCCCCTGGGAGTGTCGTAACCAAGAGTGCAGCAAGGCCCGTTGTCGTGCACCAGTTCCCGTTCGAGTCTAGCTCAAAGCGGTGTTTTCGGGTTTTACCCCTAGGTACATCTGTGCCAGAGCCGCCTCTACCTGCTCGTATCCAGACAGGGATGTATTGCTCGGAAAACTCACAAAATCTCTACAATACCAAAATTCTAGGAAGTTCTTCTATACTAATCCTCAAAGTTCATCTTAGGTATACGTGCTCTAATCAGAGTTTATCTAAATCTAGCTTCCAAGGTTTGTACTAAACTTCCTCTGATACCAACTATAACGACCCGACCCCAGTTACCCAGAGTCGGTGCATTATTACATAACATTGGCATGATCACAAGAAAGATCAAATCTCGAAAGACCGATTGGTTTAGTAGCCTTGGAAACACTAGATATATTCATAAGTTTTACATTACATCATAAAATGAAAAACTACTACAACAACATAATGTTTCCACAATCCACACTATTAACCCCTCATAAAATCCCTGCAGGTCATTCATAACTTACTTCTTCACATCCTGGGAAAAATAAAACATAGAAAAGGGGTGATCTCAAATGCCCAGTAAGGATAACAATATAGCGGAAACTTTCATAAATAAGAATAAACATTTAAGGCAATGCATTACTAAAACAAAAGCCTTTTAAACTTTAACTTCAACATAGTATGGCAAAAGTAAAATGAAATAATGCCATTTACTTATTCACATGGATATTCTACTAATCGAATAATCACATGCAAAAATCAATAACCACTTTCATAATGTTGGAATGCATAATGCCAGACTATCATAACCACATAGCCAAGGCCTCGTGCCAAGACTACAAATAAGATTTTGTCAAGGCCTTGTGCCAAGACACTAGTTTGTCTCATGAGACCTACCGATGCATCGAGGAGCTATAGTGGGCTCCACCCGTCACATATTAAGTCCAATGCATTCCCATATGAAAAGGTTTAAACATAACATAAACATTCGTATTAAACTAGCATACGAAATGTCAATACTTTCACCATAAACCATGAATGGTATATAAAAAAAATAGCACATCCACAGTCAAACATATCACAAAACCTTCAATACAATATAAAAGTTTTGTATCATATTATATCATCCTCAAATAAGCATAAAATCCATTAAAGGATGTTGACATAGATGAAATCAAAACTCTTTTTAAAGAAATATCTCTTTCTATTTTGAAATCATTTAAGAGACATATATTTATAAAATAAAACATTTTCTTTGAAAATATTCTTATAAGCTTGTAAGGGAAGCTTTGACAATTTTATAACGGCGGAAAATAACCGCACCCGCCGTATAAGTTAAAAAAACATTCTTATCTTAATTCTGTCGAAAAGGTTAAAAAGCACCTTGTTTGGAAAACGACGGAAAGATTCCTCTTATAAAAAGTCAAAAAAAGGTATAAATGACTTTAACCCATATTCTTGTAAAAATGTTTTGAAATGCATTTTGAAGAAACATGGATGTGGATGATAACGAGATCCCAGTAGATTATTACGTATAAACAACCTCGGATAATGAAGAGATTGTGAAATAACCCTTACCTTGTACTTTTCCTTGGTTGGGGTCGGTTAACCTCCTGTATAATGGTGAAATAATTTTTATTAAATTATACAAGAATCATATACATTAATATGATATCATATATGATCTTTTAACATTGCTTTATTAATAATATCTTTGTATTATCGTCGTTTCAGGTGATAATCGATTCGTTCTTCTTAAATGTTTGGTTATGTAAGACATGTTTGTAATGGATAGATTAAATATTATTCATAATCAGAATGATATTAACATTATTTTTAACCCTAAAATGAGAATAAGACTTGAATGGATACGATGGAGGATGGATCTCACCGCGTTCGTGGAGACGGTAGTCCGTACGTACGCACGAACGCTACTTCCATTTAATTTTTATTTTAAAAGAATTGAATCCAAATGATACATAGGTATATTACTATTCCAGTATAATATAATATTTTATATATGTTACTTAAGTTCATTAACACCATCCTTTATACGTTCCATGTGTGGTATGAACGAGTCATATCATTTTAAGGGGGCGGTAGTCCGCACTTCCTCAAATGAAATTATCGTATGTATATACAACATGAAACGAATAATGGTATGAAATAAAATGGAATTACAGAAGCTTATATATAAAATATATATCATTAATATCATATTTAATTACAGTGCCATCATAATGGCCACCATGAGAGGCGGTAAGATGTATTTGAACAATCATCGTTTCGTGAGGCGTTAGTTTGCCATCCACAGAAACATTATGTTCATCATCCATTAGATGGAGTTGTGTGTATGTGTAGTTTGAATCCTTCTTATAACAACATCCTAGTATATTGAGGATACTGTTGTTGTTACAAAAGAAAGGAAATAAAAAGAGTTTGGGGGTTGGAGAAGCAAAATAAATGAAAATAATTTAAGAGAAAACGTTACCTTTAATTTAGGTAACTCACTTTGGTTGGAACAAAAGGACTTATTGAAATGCTTTCTGCCTAAGGGGAAGCTTCAAGGAGTAGTAGAGGGATGTGGGGAGCTTAGTTGGGCAGAGTTTGGACGATCCAAGTGGCTTGAGAGGTGTGAGGAATGAGTAGAAGTGGTCTCCTTTTATAAGGGAGAAGAGGGGCTCTTTAGGAAAGAGTGAAAGTATTACTTTATAATATAATTATATTCGGTTTATAATGGTCCAAAAATCATTGAGGTCGAAGATAAGATGACTAATATTCTAAATAACATCAACCAATAAGAATTGGACAGGTTTTAGATAATATTTTAATCATTATAATCTTATTTATTTAAATGATTTATTAATGAGGTAAACATTGCATCATTATTGTGTCATTAATAATTTAAATTATTTGATGTCTAAAAATTATAAATAAAATATCATTATGTATGAAATCGTTTTAGCTTTATAATGAATATTTATAATCGAAAATCCAACATGTATAACCCTATGTAAAAATTGTTCTTCTAAAAGATGTAAGCTTATGCCATTTTTATTTTTATTTTAACTTTATTAATATAAAGTGTCCCTACCACATACAAGTGGCTCCAAGGGGTCCCCAAATTGACCCAAGGATGCTCATGGTCGGGTATGTGTCCACCAATAAGGTTAGGACACGTTTTAGGTTAATTTTGTATTATTATAATATTATTTTTTAACCCTTATTTACCGGATTTACCCTTAACCATGGTAAATAAAATATTTACCACAGTAATTATTCAAAATGTCTAAAAATAAAAGTTACCTATTTACACAATTTGGACATCCTGATTCCAAATATGGAATCCATTTTTCTAAATTCAAAACACAGAAGTGGCAGAAATTAATTTAAAATTAATTCCCGCTGTCAAAACAAAAAACGTGTTTTTAAGAGGTAATAACTATCAAAAGATTGACACTTGTTTATGTTCGGTTTAATTGTAAAGTTATGTCCAAAGACCAACATTATATTAAATGGTAAAAATATATTCTAAATATACTTTAAAACCACTCAAATTCACAATTTATCACTATTAATTATTTTGATTAAAAAAGTTGTTTTTAATTAAAATTTAGTGATTTTCACTATTCATCAAAATATGAAAGTTATCCGAAAAGTACCAAAATTTCACCTTAGGCTAAATTAGATATTCCGAATCCAAAAATGAAGTCTATTTTTAAATATAAAATATATATGATTTCAAAAAGTAGGTATTACTATTCACAACGGCTAGTTTAATTAGTTGTGGTGTGTGTTAGAACTCGAGGTTGCGTACAACACACGCTATCGCATTATTCGAAGGGAAACGTACCATGGAAGCTTGGGGTGTTACATTAGTGGTACATCTAGGTGTGAAAAATATGTATCAGGACCTCCAATGTCATTTTTGGTGGATGAGGATGAAGAAGGTAGTGGTGGAGTTTGTCTCTAGATATCTCACTTTTCGGTAAGTGAAGGAAGAGCACCAGATTCCAGCAGGTTTGACTCAACCCCTTGAGGTGATAGAATGGAAGTGGTATGGAATATAGATGGACTTCCTAATGGGTCTACCATGTATGTCCATGGGGCACGATACCATATGGGTGGTTGTTGACTGACTCACCAAGTAGTCCCACTTCCTAGCAATTCAGGAACAGGGTTCAGTAGATAGCTTGGGACACCTCTACATATAAGAGATAGTTTGAATCCATGGAGTCCCATCAAAGATAGTCTAAAATTGAGATGCATTATTTACATATTGGTTGTGGAAAGGATTTCAGGAGGCATTTGGGACTCATCTCTACTAGATCATAGCTTTCTACCCGCAGACAGATATCCGGACGAAGTAGACCATTCAGGTCTTAGAGGACATGCTATGTACTTGCATCCTTGATTTTGGATGCATTTTGGAGGATCATATACCCTTGGTGGAGTTCATGTACAATAATAGCTACCACTCCACCATCGGCATGGAACCTTTTGAGGCCTTGTACGGGTGACCCTGCAGATCGCCACTTTGTTGGACAGACCCTAGAGAGTCAGTGCTCATGGGCTCGGAGTTTGTGTAGGCTACTACAGAGAAGGTACAGGTCATCAGAGAGCATATGAAGACTACATAGATCTGTCATAATTCCTATTTTTATAGGATAAAGAGACCCTTGGAGTTCATGGAGGGAGACTATGTGTTTCTTTGGGTCACTTCTCAACATGGGATACAGTGATTTGGTCGGGGCGACAAGTTATCTCCGAGGTTCATCAGACCTTTTCTCATACTGCATAGAGTGGGAGAGGTGGCGTACCGCTTGGCTCTACCTCCACAGTTAGAGTGGGTGTCTGACATCTTTCATGTATCCCAATTGAGGAAATACATACATGACCCTTCGCACATCATTGACTAAGGTGAAGTGGATGTTGATGATGGGGAGAATTTTGTGGAGTTCCTTGTGGAGATTGAGGATCGATAAGAGAGGACCCTCAGTGGGTGATCAATTCCTCTAGTACGCGTTTGGTGGCAGCACGAGAATCTCTAGGAGATCATGTTGGAGCCAGAGGCTTAGATTCCTACTCAGTATCCCCTTTTGTTTATTTAGACCTTATTTTGTCTTTCGAGGATGTAAAGCCCTATAGAGGGGAGAATGTAATGTCTCAGATTTTCCATATAATTTTTTTGAAAATTATATGGGATTATTTTGAGACCAAGTACTGATATGACATGTGATTATAAGGCCCAGGGTGCCCAGAATAAATGTATGAACTATTTTGGAGTTTATTAAAAAAAGTACTCGTGTGCAGTTCTAGTATCTTTTAAATGAGTGCTCGAATTTGAAATTCAGGGGCACTTTTGTGTTCAGAGCAGTGGGTTTTCTTATGTGTAACCTAACTTAGACCAATGCGGGTCAACTGCAAAAAATATTTTTCATATGTTTTAAAGAAGAATAAAAATAAACTTAAAAGGTTTATTTTATTTTCTTTTAGCGTTTCGTGACAATGCAGCAATGCTTCGATGCAACGATAAGGTGTTTATTTCCTTTCATAAAGGAAATAGTGCAGTAATGCTATTTCAACGTGAAATAGTAACGTTGAAAGGCGTTAACACGTTTCCTCCTTTAATTAAGGACAGGGACGAGTTTTAGAATTCAAAACGCTGGAGAATTTACCTAGAGTGTAACGACCCGACCGCAGAAGCCCAGAGTCGGTGAATTATTTTAATACATTGGCATGATTATAAGGAATCAAGTCCCAAAAGACCAATTAGTTTAGTAGTCTTGGAAAATAGATTACATACATGAACGTTACATTACACATTAGAAAATAAAACACAACATAAATGATCCTTTGAGAACTCCATTAATTCCCTATCTTAACCCTGATTATCAATCATAATACACTTCTTGGAATCCTAGGTAAATTAAAATATAGAAAGGGGTGAGATCAGATGCTCAGTAAGGATAACAATATAATAGAAACTTTCATAAAAAAACCTAAACATTTAAGTCAATGTATAAGACTGAAACAAAAGCCTTTTAAACTTAAACTTCATCATAATATGGAAAATATACAATAAAATAATGCCATTTACTTATTCACATGGATATTCTATTGGTCCAATAAACACATGAAATATCAATATCCACTTTTATAATGATGGAATGCATAATGCTAGATTTCATAACCACATAATCAAGGCCTTGTGCCAAGACTACAAATAAGATTTTTTCAAGGCCTTGTGCCAAGACACTAGTTTTTCTTATGAGACCTACCGATACATCGAGGAGATATAGCGGGCTCCTCTTATCACTTACTAAGTCCAATGCATTCCTCATATGAAAATATTTAAACATAACATAAACATTCGTATTAAAACTAACATATGAAATGTCAATAATTTATTCATAAACCATGAATGGTATAAAAATAACACATACACAATCAAACATATCACAAAACCTTCAATACAATATAGAAGATTTGTATCATAATAAATTAACTTCAAACAAGTTTAAAATCCATCAAAGGATGTTGACATCGATGAAAATTATTTGTAAAACTCTTTGAGAGAAATATCCCTTTTTCATGAAAACATTTAAAAGTCACACAATTTAGAAAGGAAGACATTTAAAGACATTTTTTAATCAAAGTATTCCATACCACTTTGAAACTTTTGAAAGGAATTAACATTTTAAAATCATTCATGTCCTTATAGATAAATCATTAAAAGCCATTTTGAAAACATAGACATTAATGAGAATGATTTAGAAGAATAAATATTTAAAACATTTAAAATGATGTTTTAGTAAAAAATTACCTTAAAATAATCCCTTTGAAAACTATTTAATGAAACATGGACATGGATAATAAATATTTCCTAGTATATACTTACGTAAAAACAACCTCAGTTAATAAATATATTGTGAAATTAACCCTTACCTTGCACTTTCCATTAGTTGAGGGTATGTTTAACCTTCTGTATAAAGACCGTAATATGTTATTAAATTATACCAGGACCATATTAATATTTATGATATCATACATGATTCATTTATGAATTTATACTACCCATTTAATAATAATTTCTTTGTTAAACTAACATTTCAGGTAATAATCGCTTTCTTTATCGTACATGTTTTAACTTGTTACTCTTAATTGTATCACTTAGATAATGATTTAAATACTTCCAGAATATAAAACATGATTTATATATAATATATATTTAGAATATAAATATGTATAATAGATGTATATATATGAAATTTAAAACACTATTTATGGAGACGGTAAGTCCTACATACGCATAAACGTTGAATGGTGAACATGGAAATGAATCTCATCGCGTCGTGGAGATGGTAATCCGTACGTACGCATGAGAGACAATATCATTATATTGATGGAGAAATCATATGTAATTGGATGGTATATCATATATAAAAAATCATTAATAGTTTATATTTATTATTTACATCAGTTATACTCATTATTATACCCACCCAAATAATGAAGTGTTTGAATAACAAACTACACCATGACGTGGAGACGGTAATTTGTATGTACGCACGTATGGTGGCATTTTCATTTATAGGAAGGATGAAATAATGATTATGGTTTTAAAAATTTTATAATAACATCACAGTATATAGAAGATACTTGAGTTATTATTTTAGAATAGAAACAACGAAGAAATAGGAAGTGAAAGAAGAGAAGAACTTGAAAGAGGTGATGAAATATTTACCTCTTCTTCGGGTTCTTCCTTTTGATTTGATCAAAAGGGCTCCTTAGGTTGGATTTATGACCAAAGGAATGCCTATATAATTAAGGGAGGAAAGTTGGGAGGATATTTGGGTAGGAGTTGGTTGAGCCAAAATACTTTGTAGGAGTGAAATTAAGATAAGGGGAAGTTCCCTTTTATAAGAGAGGTGAGGGTCACTTAAGGAAAAGCTTGAAATATTATTTTATAATAAAATCATTTTCGGTTTCTAATTGATCCAAAATAAATTATTTAAAGTTTAAGGTGGGGATGGGTCTAAAATATATCAACCAACAGGTTTTAGACAGGTTTAGGTTATCATATTAACCTTATCATTTAGATTTAACTCTTAGTTAAATAGTTTGACATTTACTATGTCTCTTTGTATTTTTAAATTATATGGTTAATAAACTTACTGTAAACTTCCAAAAGAACTTAAAGTGGTTCATTAATGACATATATAATATTATTTAATCCCTTTTTCAGAACCTTAGATTTGTAGGAATATAATATCAATTAATAATATAATATTTGTTTTAAAAACTCAATTATGTCAATTTTGACATTATTTATTAAATGATTTTTGTTAAAGTCCTAACAACTTTATTACTTCGAACTAAATTCATATGTTCAATAATAACATGTCATATTAACCTATAAAATTATTTTAATTCATCAAAACTCTCAAATTACATTTATTTGGATATTTAAAATATCAATTATTTTAATATTTCATTATTAAGGTAATTACTGCGTCATCATTGTGTCATAAATAAATTAAATTATTTAATGTTTAAAATTTATAATTAAAATATAATATTATTTAGGAAATATTTTTTTATTTCTAATGAATATTTATAGTCGAATTTATATTATGTATAACCCTATATTTAAAATGGTTTAGTAATTAAACTTTGAATTTAACTCTTTTAACTCTTCTTTAAATAAAATAATAATAAATGTCCTGATATAATCCAAGTGGACGAAATAGAATAATATTTTATTTATAATTTGGTTTTTGGTCGAATTATACTTATCCAATAGAATTAGGACATGTGTTAGGGTAATAAAAATATCATTTTTACCCTTAATTACCCTATTTACTTTTAACCGTGGTAAATAAAAGTAAAAAGTTATTATTCACCAAAAAATATTTTCATCTTATTGAACCAAATTTTATGTAATGATATCAACTTTTTCTCTCTGAGTTTTGAAATTCAACTCATAGAAGCGGTAAAATTAAGTTTTATTCAAATTTACAAATGCTCCTAGGCGGTGGGTAAAAAACAGTAAAATGTTCGATAAAATTTTATATATCTAAACTTATTATAAAATGACTCCAATTAATTAAATTGAAAATATATATGTATTATGTATCTATTTTGACCTAAAATAAATTAAAATAAAATAACTAATTATTTAAATAAACAGTCGGTTTTAACCAATAACGCAGTGTTTTTTCACTATTCATCAAAAATTGAAAGTTTTCAGAAAAATACCAAAAAGTTAGCCTAAGATAATTTTGATATTCTGAATTCAAAAATGAATTCTATTTTACCAAATTCAAAACATAAAAGTTTCATTTATTAATTTAAAATTAATTCCCATTGTCAAAACCAAAAGGTGGTGTTTTTTTAAAGTAAAAACTATCAAAAGATTAACATGTGTTTATGTCAAATTTAAATGTGAAATTAATTATAATGACCAAAATTTTATTGAATGATAAAAATATAATCTAATTATGCTTACAAACCATTCAAATTCAAAATTCATCACTATAAATTATTTCGATTAAAAAAAGTTGTTTTAAATTAAAACCTAGTATTTTTCACTGTTCATCAAAATATGAAAGTTATCAGAAAAGAACCAAAAATTTATCCAAACTAAATTTTTATATACTTCTTCTAAAGAATAATTTAATTTCATTAAATTGAATATATAAAAGTGTCAAATATTGGTTTTAAAAAGGGTTCTCCATTAAAAGGTGGTAAAATTGCATTTTTTTGAAAAATGCTTATTTTATCCAAAAAATGAATTTTTTATTATATTATGTATTTGAAAAACATAATATGGATGTTAAAATTATATAGAGTACATAATATTATAAATGAATTTAATACTATTCATAATCACTTTTTGAATGGATAGTTTAATAAGCTGTAGTGCGCTCAAACTCAGTGTTGCATGTAGCACAATCTATTGAATTACTTTAATGAGATAACATACTTTGAAATATTTGGGTGTTACATAGAGCCTAAAATTTTCCCTGAGGAAGGATAAGGAATCTCTCTCATTGGTGATGACGAACGACGAACGTCGATGAACGACGGATCAAGGACGTTGGTGGACGGATCACCTCCAATGACGAATTATTTCCTCCAAGTAATCCTCTTTCCAGGTAGGGGGTTAATTTATATGTGATTTTCTTTCCCCATTCCTGTTTCAAAATTACTTACACGGACCAACCAACGAATAGGTTGATCCGGGGTTCGATCATTTATGCTGGATGGTTAAAACTGCATGATTAATGTGGGAATTAGATCTTTGGGATTTCAATTCATTATTTATGATCCTACTAAATAGAAAGAATTTAAGCCGACACAAACACATTCCTGGACCATTATAAAGGGTGTTATTGGTGATTTTCCTATCCTCATTCGTGCGTTCTTCATTGACGGACCCATGTGGTCTTGTCGGGCTTTGCTGACAGGTTCCAAATGTGACTAGACCACCGTAGAGTTGACAAGACAATATTGAGCCCACGGTAGTGAATATTGTGACCCAAGGATTGTAAATGTCTTCTCGGATAAAAAAAAGGCCACCACAACGACGATGGCGGATCGTGGAAGGGGAGCCGGTGGCGAGTGGCGAGTGGTGGTGCTGATGGTGGCGTGCGTTGGCATAACCACCAGGTGGGAGGAACCCACAGAAACCGCCATGGGTGATAGACAAGGATGTAGGCTCGAAGGTCGGTAGCAGAGATTGGGAAAACATGATAGGAGGCTGCATCATGTGGTGCAAGGTCGCGGTCCAATGTGACCATGGTGGGACCCCATGACAACTGTCGTGGTGTGGTTCATGCAGTGGTCGATCATGTTGACCAGGATGGAAGGCAGCACCTACTGTATCCGAGTGAGATGAACTGGTCCACTTCAGCAGAGTGGGCTGGAGACGGAAAACTAGACTGACAGCAGGACCATCTAGGATAGTTTGGTTCGATCGGTTTGGACCGAACCCAGACTCCGCCAGCCCCTTTTTACTTAAATTCCCATAACTCTCAAACCATGTGTCCGTTTGACAAGATGTTTGCGGCTTTGGGACCCTCGTGACGAGATGGTCCTTTTGAGATACTCTAGTTGAGTTTCTATGAAAGTTGGTGTATGAAATTTTTGTTCAATGAGTAGGTACTCTCGAAATGAGCATGTTAAGGATGGAATCCTGCCGCTAGCTGCGACCTAGAAGATATTTGATTACCTAGACTTTGGGTCTTACCTAGACTATGTGTCGTACATCGACTGTGTGTCTTACTTAGGCTTTGTTTCTTACCTATACTGAGTAGGCACTCCCCTATCCCACTAGGGTGCGATTCCTCTAGTCTTTGATGACACTCCGTGTGTTTCTGACACTCTGTGTGTTACCTACACTTCGTGTGTTACCTAGAATCCATGTGTTACTGACACTCTGTGTGTTACTTACATTTTTTGTGTTACCTACTCTCCATGTGTTATCAACACTCTGTGTGTTACCTACACACCATGTGTTACTACTTGTGGGTACTATGGATTCTTATGACATTCTTGTTTATGTACCATAGATCTATACTTAGTGTGAGATGACTCTAGTGACTCTTGATTATACTTCTTAGAGGCTACATTTCATGTAACTTTTAGTAGTATAATTAGTGTATTTATTATTGATTCCTTTATGGTATATTCCATGTGATTCTTTTGTGGTATTCTTAATGTGATTCATTTTTGGTATATTTATTAGTGATACATTTGTGGTTTGAGGTCCCTATTGAGTATTGTTTTACACACCCCTACACGGGCTTCACCCGCACATGTCATGTCTTGTGCAGATGATTGGAAACTTTGATAAAGTCCTTGGTGGACTGAAGACAGGGGGTGCATTAGGGTGACCCAATGGACATGATACATTTCAGTGACATTCATACAGTTTACTCTACCTACCCTTCGGGTAGGGTTTTTTGCTGATGTGATCCAGAGCTTTTACTTTTCTATTTCAGTTGGTCTTGTATTCTGGCCCCTTTAGTTTTCAGTTTGTAATGTTTCTATGAGTTGGTTTTCTTAGTGGTTTGCATCTATGTTTACTTAGTGTTTTCAGTTTAGTACTTTTCTTGGGTATTGGTGCATGTGTGAAGGTTTATAGGAAAATTCCTCCCCTTTGCGGGAAATGCCTACTCAATGCTAGTCGTTGGCCCCTAGCCTATGGGAGGTGGGCTTGGGATAGTCACAACATGGGCCCTGAGGGACGGGTCATGACAATTTCATAGTAGTCCCAATATAGATATTGTTTTTTATGTCAGAGGAGACAACAATTAAGAGATTTAGATAGTCGTTAGAGGGGTTAAATCTCTTCATCCTTAAAAAGAGTTCAATAATCAGGTTATATTTTTTTGTAATATATGTCATGTTACCTCATGTTATTATCGATCCACTACTACATTTATGTACTCTAATTTAAATATTAAACTACTTATGTAGATAATGAATTCCACACATGATGGTGATCCCAATCCTGAGGAACAACATGTCTTTGAACCTATTGATGTTCACAATAAAGAGGAATAATGACCTTTTTCACGTGATGGTACTCCCAGTCTAGAGGAACAATGGGTTTATCAACTTGTTTCTACTCCCAGTGTAGAGGTACAATGACAATATGCACATGCTAATGTTACTCTTCTAGAGGAACATATTGACAATGTGGAATCCAGGGAAATGGTAGGCGATGAAGGACTAATGATGTTGAAAAAAAAGGATCTCCATAGTTTGACGATGTTAGAAAAAATTAATATGACAAAAATCAAAGGAATCAAATAAGAGGTTGGTTGGAATGCATGGGGACATCATGCTAACCACAATAAGGCCATGTTCAATAGTTATATTGGAATTGTCTCTTGGAAATGCATATCGATTGATGTAGATTCATGGCACCATGTTGTGGTCAAACTTAAGACACTGATGTAGGAAGATATTATAATGACATTATGATATCATTTATTTATTTTACTAAAAAATAAAATAATGAAACATTTACTTAATCTTCATTATCTCTTGAATATTGCATTTATAGTAGATGAATCCCACAAAAAATATGAATTAATGCTTTTTGGAAGGATTCACAGAGGCTTTCACACAATTCTAATGATAAATTATCTAAAATATGATAAAGGGAAAATAAAACTACACTCACCACTTATATATGCACACATGGTAACCCAAGAAGTGTGGGATGTGTTTACTGGTCGTCGTGTAGATTTGTCTTTTAAGATACATTGTGGCTAGTAATACGTTCTTTGATGATACTTGGATTCATCATGTTGATTGAAAATTTTTTATTTATGAAACAACAAATGAGTGTTGTATATAAGGAATGGGTATAAAAACCAATGTACCCCTACCATAAATCAAGGATTTGGTATACTTCACTTGAAAAAAAAAATTGGTACAGATTTTAATTCTACCTTAATACTTTTATGAGACACGAAACAAAAACATAATTATGTACCTCTGTTTATATGATGATTGATGACTCGAAATCCAAATCCAATTCCATCTCATTCCATGTGATATGGAAGGAGGCACATGTAAATAAAGTTAATATACTAATAGATGGAAACACACAAAAACTATGGGAAACATGTGTAAGTATGTTAAAATAATAAAAAATTATTTAAATCACTATTATGTAACAATTATTATTGATTTTCCTATATTTTCTATGTCACATAGTCACAAGAATCAACAACACCTATATCAGATGACCACCTATTATTAGTGGCCTTGTAGTGGCCAAAACAATATGGTCGCGTTAGAGGTGCAGGTTTTAGGGTGACACCCCAAACATATTTTGAGAAAAAAAACAAGAGGATCAAAGTGAAGAAATGAAATAGATGAGAGAAGTAATACCTAACCTTGAAGAACAATTCCAATGGTAGATAGAGTTGATAGAACCTTTTATGGGGGAGGGAGAAAAGATAAGAAACAACTCAAGAACAACCATCGCGTGAAGATCCCACCCCACCCCAACAGCTTTGAGGTGAGCCATTCCCCTCAATAAACTATCTTAGATGAGGTAATAAATGTTATAATAATTAATTATGTGAAATGTGAATCAGATATACACTTATACGTTTCCTCTACTGATATTCTACAGGGTGATAATGACCATGATTTATATCTATCAACACCCACCCATGGCCTTGTAGAAAGAGTTGTGGTGTTTAATATCCAAAAGTACATGCTATATAATAGACCACTTCCAATAGGTCATGTGATAGTTTTAGTTAGTGTATCCCATGAGATGAGTTCCAAACTACATGTTCCAATTTATGAGGAAGATATTCATAAGGTCAAACAAGCTATTGAAACATTCATTGCATGTGTGTCACATATTGTAAAAAACATGTCGATAAGGGGGTATTAATTTACAATTTATTTTTTATGGTAAAACTTTAAAAATTAATTAAAAAGGTCTGAACCAATGAATGTTATTATAGATGGGAAAAAAGGAGGGATGAAATGAAAGACTGACTCAAAACCATCTAAAGGATCAACCAACCAATTGAAATGATCACCTGAAAGCACCTTTACCATGCTAGTTCTTCATCTTTATTTACTATTATTGAAGGTTCATGTGGATACAAAGTTAAAAAATGGTTCTATTCTTATAGTTTATTTTGAATAAAAAAACACATAGAGGAAGTTAAATACTTCATTGTCATTGAGAATGTAAGTGAAATCATCAACTATGATTGGCTAGGTGCCTCAGTTGTAATTGTATACATGATGTATATTTTCATGATTTGATTTTCCAAAAAACTGATATACTATGTTAGTTATGACAAAATAAATTTCATATTTTTGAAAGGTGTATATATAAAAAACAATTGATGATGTTTCCCCATGACAAAAATTTGGACCCATTAGTCCTCATATCTCCTCTACAGAACAACCAAAAATATAATCCAAAAAAAGGATGAAATAGTGGTAGGTCTGGTCAAATAGTTTAAAATAAAACTTTTGGATGATAGAGTCTTATTAATACCAACATTTCATGGGAAAATCTATACAATTTAATCATATAATATATATTTTCATTTCTTTCATTACTTATTACTTTTTTTGTTTTTAGGCAACATTGATGCTCATTGTGGTCAATTTGGATACTCCAAATATTTATTTCCTGGATTCAATGCATGGATATACAACAAACTGACTACACATGATGGCGTTTGTCAATTTTTAATACGCAACATCCAACATTTTATAACAAAACATCAAGTTATATAATTTATATTATATTTTAATGAGGATTCTCTTTTGAAAGGGTGGTACATAAATATCGTGAAAATCAAGGAACGAAGCTAGGGTATAAGCATGAAGACCCTGAAATGTTTTAAGACTGGACAAGTATTAGGGTATATATAATAATATTTCAATATACAGACACATATCAAAACAAATTAATTATTCTACTCAATGTTTTTGTAGTGTCTGAAATAACAAAATGGAAAATATTGTGGTTATTATGTTTGTAAATTTATGAGAGAGATCATATTCCATCAACAAAATAGCATCCCCGAAGAGGTAATTTTTAACATAAAAACTATTTCATTTGAAATGTTTATTAATACATTGTTTATTTTAATTTTTTCAGTACTACTATGACTGCAGAAAAGACTCATATTCACAATATGATATAGATTTTCTTAGAAACAAATGGGTAGCATACCAGATGGAAGAATGTATAAAGATTGCATGAATATGTGACTTCCGTATAAGTACTAGATTGTTTCATATTTAGTTTTAATTTACTTCTTTTTTTTATTACTCAGATAATAATTTAATTTCTTATATAGGCAGATTCCCTTGTTCGATTTGGGGTGGTTTGTTCTAATATGCTCATGCTCATGAGGGATATGATTCGAGGATACAACTCAGAATTCAATGAGAAGGTAAAGTTTTTTAATATATTATGTTTTTCATCATAATATTATCTTTTCTCTATTGCATTAACATAATCTAAGTTCTTCTTTTTATTTAAATTGGAAATTAAATTTACTAAAAAAAGGCAATTGACATACTCAAAACTGAGAAATATAGGTTCCGGGCGTAGCGTAAGCGTGTTGGTGGGTTTACCCAACTTTAATTTTAGCGTTAAACGACATTCAATCCGAGATCCATCACGATATAAAATGCCAGATCTTCAGAATAGAACGAAGAACTAAAAAGAAAATAAGAGTCCCGGAACAATTGAGATAGGATCATCATATGTTGGTTATAATTAATTTAATTAATTCATAAGAATTACCTCGTTGTAATTCTTTCTTCGTTGGAGTCTCCGGTCATGATCCTGTGATCCGTCGTTGCGTCGTAGAATCCAAGTATATGATTTCTCAAGCGGTGATCCACACGTGCTCCATGTATCTTTGGAGGTCGTCGAAGGGATCTCCGGGTGCTAGCACGGAAGAACCTTCGGTTGCGATGTCCGCCTTCGACCGCCTTGATCTGGTGGAGGATCTCACTCTCATAACTTGAAAGCATTCTTCTTAGAAAGGGAATTCTATCTTGGATTGAGAGTATTTCCAAAAACCGTTGTGCACAAAAATGACTAGATCTCATGAGAAAAATGTAATAGGGATTTATAATACTTAGAATAATAAAATGAATTAATTACCCAAAGTATTTAATCATTTCATTTAATTCTTAACAATACCCCATGTCACAATAATGATAGTTGACTATCACTATTAATTGACATGCACCCAGCGTATTACATTTAATATCATTTAATTAAATAAACAATATTTTATCCTAAAAAATCCTGACTGGAAAACTACACGACGTGTAATAATTAATACACGGTGTGTACTTGTCTTCCATAAAACTACACGACGTGTACTTTTTTTCTATTTTTCCCACCACATTTATTAGACCTAGAGTAATGTCTATTTATTTCTTTAATTAATGTAGCTGCATTACTCGCTAACAAATATATTATTTCACCCACAATATATTCTCTCGAATAACTAGTATTGAAATAAATGCAATCAGGCATCCTTAAATAATTATTAAACCATAGTCCGGAATAATATTTATTTAACTTGTTAAATTAATATTTAACTGAGATACATGAAAACACTTAGTGTGTGACCCTCTAGGCCTCTTTCTCAGTGGCATTAGGCGGAGCCTGCCTAAAGTCCAAGGTTAGCATCTAGCAACACGCCAAGGAACCCATAGAGAAAGAAGTTAATGCCGCAATGACGTGTCACCTCCTACGAACGCTTACCATGTAATATAATCCCTTTGTCTTGATATCTCTAATCAAGCAGGTTGCATGCTAGTGCCATCAACCCATGTGTTCGATTATTCTTTCTTTGACTTCCCGGAATTGAACTCTCCCATACCTTACCATGGCCCTGGATTTATTTAGGCTATATCAATTCCATAAAAGGGCCTGAGATATCTACTTCCGTTATTGTAACAGCCCAAGATTTTATAAAAAAATATTCTTTTTAATTTTATTAATGTCTTGTGTTGTACGCTACACCAAAAGGATCTTGCACAACACGCATCCTTGTCTTGCCTTGCATTACACGCAATCGCGACCTTTCTCGATAGCGTGTGTAATACGCAATACCGAGTTTCACTAAACAACGATGTGCTATTAAAATATTATTAAAACTAGCCGTTATGAATAGTAATAACCACTTTTTAAAATTCTGTAAATCTTATTTTTCAAAATGAAATTCATTCTTGGATTCGGAGTATCTAATTTAGCCTAAGGTGAAATTTTGGTACTTTTCGGATAACTTTCATATTCTGATGAATAGTGAAAATTACTAAATTATAATTAAAAACAACTTTTTTAATCGAAATAATTAATAGTGATAAATCATTAATTTGAGTGGTTTTAAAGTATATTTAGAATATATTTTTACAATTTAATACAATGTTGGTCATTGGTTGTAATTTCACATTTAAACCAGACATAATCAAGTGTCAATCTTTTGATAGATATTGTTTCTTAAAAACACGTTATTTGTTTTAACAGCGGGATTTAATTATAAAATTAATTAATGCAACTTCTATGTTATGAATTTGGTAAAATAGACTTCATTTTTGAATTCGGAATATGAAATATAGCTTAGGATGAAATTTTGGCATTGTTCTGAAAAACATCAATTTTTGATGAATAGTGAAACTACTAAGTGGTAGTTAAAAAACTGAATTTTTCATAAAACTTAATTTTACCGCTTCTGTGAATGGAATTTCAAAAATCCGAGAGACACGGTTAATATCAAGGACTAAAATGTGGTTCAATGAGATGAAAATAATTTTTTGGTGAATAGTAACTTTTTACTTTTTTTACCGCGGTTAATAGTAAATAGGGTAACTATGGGTAAATATGATATTACTATTACCCTAACACATGTCCTAATTCTATTGGACAAGTGTAATTCGACCAAAAACAAACTTAGGAATAAAATATGACCATTTAGGCCCACTTGGATTAGATTAGGACATTTATTATTAATTTATTTAAAGAAAGGTTAAAATAGTTAAAATCAAAGTTTAATAAGTAAATAATTTTTAATATGGGGTTATACATAAGATAAATTCGATTGAAAATATTCATTAGAAAGCTAAAAATATTTCCTACATGATGGTATTTTATTTGTAATTTTTAGACATCAAATAATTTAATTTATTTATGACACAACGATGATGCAGTAATTATCTTATTAATGAAATATTGACATAATTGATGTTATAAACACCAAAATAAATGTAATTTGAGATTTTTATGAATTCCACTAATTTTCTAGGTTACTATGATATATTAATGTTGATTTAATCAACTTGGTTCGAACATTTAATTCTGTTATGACTTTCACAAAAATCATATATCAAATAGTGTCAAAATTGACACAAAATAGTTTTTAAATCAAATATTATATTATTAATTGTTATTGTATTCCTAAAAATCTAAGGTTCGGCCAAATGACTTAGATAAGGATATATATATTAATAATAAACAATTTGGGGTTCGTTTGGCATGTTATAGTAAGTTTATTAACCATATAGTGAAAGAAAACAAAAAGACATGGTAAAAGTTAAATTATTTAACTTAGAGTTAAATTTAATTGATAAGGTTAAAATAATATCCTAAACTTGTCTAAATTCTATTGGTTGATAGGATTTCGACCCATCCCCACTTTAGCTTTGAAATAAGACCCTTTGAACCATTATAAACCGATTTTGACTTTAATATAAAATAATATTTTGAGATATTCATAAGTTGCCCCTCTCCTCCCCTATAAAAGGACACCTCCTCCCCCTCCTCCTCACACCAATTTGAGCACTCAAGCTCGTCCAACCCCTGCCAAAATCTCTTCTCCACTTCCCTAGAAACATCCTAGAGGTTCTGGTCTTCCTCAAAGACCAATTCTAGTGCCCTAAGAGGAGGTCTCAAAGAGGCACTTCAAAGAAGAGGTAATTACCGTTACCAATTCTTTCATCTTTATTTCTTCTTCCACTTCTTCTTATTAGGTTGTTTCATTATGAAGTAATAACATCAGTATCACTCATATACTGATATGTTATTATAAGTATGAAACAACCCTATTTCACCATCTATCCATCCTACGGAAAAAGAAATCACCACGCGTGCGTACGTACGGAATACCGTCTCCACGCCGTGGTGTAATCTATTTTCCACCACCACCTTACATGGATGGGTATAATGGTGTAAATAATAACTATACATAGTTATTACAACATCATATTGATTCTGATATATTTTATAATCCACTCCAATTCAATTCAATATTTATAGAAATGATATCATCGCTCGTGCGTACGTACGGACTACCGTCTCCACGACGCGATGAGATTCATTCTCCATGTTAACCATTTAAGAATGATTATAATGTATATATAAGAAATAATAATGAAATATATGACATTATAAAGCTACTGGATTTATGTATATATATACATATGTATGTCATCTACTTACTTCCATTTCAAGACAATAAGGAAAGAAAAACAGCGTTCATGCGTACGTACGGACTACCGTCTCCATGAACGGTGTTTTTCATTTTATTTATCTATCTTTTATATATATATATATATACTGAATATATATGATATATAAATCATATTTTATATTCTGGAAGTAAGTAAATCATGATATAAGTAATAATGATGTCAAGAACAACAAGTCAAAACACCTACGATAAATGAAACGATTTTACCCAAAACGCTTCTTTAACATGGAATTTACAAAAGAACGGGTAATATAATGTCATAAGTGAACCATATATGATATCATAACAATGAATATGATTCTGTAATAAGTCAATGACATTATTTAAATCATTATACAGGAGGTTCGGACACATACGAAGCAAATTGGACCTAAGGTAAGGGAAATATCACAATCTCATTTTTATCCGAGATTGTTTATTCGTAAGTATTTACTGGGGTGTATTTTATCATCCACATCCATGTTCCATCAATATGTAATATTGTTTCCATCCACTTTCAATAGTTTAAATCCAATTTTACCCTTAGGTGAGTTTTTAGTAAAGAATATGAAAGGAATCTTTTGTCGTTTTTGTACGAGGTACTTTTTGACTTTTCCGACAAAAGTACGAAGAATGTTTTTTTTAACTTATACGGCATGAATGGATTTTTAAAACATTACTTCAAAGAAGATTCCTTTACAAGTTTTCATGTTTATTTTTAATCAACTTCTTTTATTTTAAAGTTTTATGACATGTTATGAAAGGAAAAATGTTTTCCTCAAGAATGAAGTTCAAGTGTTTTATCAAAATTATTTTCCATCTAAGATAATAAAAGGGTTCTGTTTTTATCCCTATTATTACATGGATTTGATTATGTTTTGATGGAAACATTTTTATGAATTCCTTTATCTTATATGAATTGTTTTATGATGTCATGTTGTTTAAGAATCCCATTTTTATTACATGGGTTATGCGATGATGTATGATTTATGATTATGTGGAACACATAAGAAAGGATTCATTATAAGATGGGTGGGACCTATATCTCCCTCCAATGCATTGGGTAAAGATTTTATATCTCATGAGATAGACATGGCTGAAATGGTAGGTTATACCGGTTCAGTGAAACAGGACTGAAACGAGGGTTACTCGATTCAGAAAGGGACTTTGTCCACTAAGATAGTCTTGGCAATGAGTCATGACTAACAAGAAATGATTTTCCATGATTATGTGTGCATGCCACAAAGTTTCAAGTTTCATGTTATGATTATGGTGATCTCATTGTTCACTTCTATGATTTGTTCCATGTTAAGATATTATGATCTCTTTTGCAGGTTATGATTTTCAAAAAGATATGATATGATTTTTATTTCTTTTGTATACCCTTACTGAGCATTTGAGCTCACCCTTTTATGTTTTCTTTTCCCCAGGATATAAATAAAGGTTTTAGGTAAAAAAGGGAAGATCTTTATGGGAGATATTGAAGATCTTTCACCAAGATTAGAAAATTACGTTCCGAGTTTCCAAAGACACTAAACTATTACGATCCTTTAGTGTGTGTTTTTGTTATGTACTAAGTATTCCGCAAAAGTAATGTAATGTCCATGTACGTCAAGATACGGGTCTCTACAGTTGGTATCAGAGGAAAGGTTTAGTCAACCTTTGGAAACTAGGATGCGAAAACGTTAGTGAGATCCCTAGAGATATTTCTAAGGTATGTCTAGGGATGCCCCTAAGGATAAGTATACGTATAGGATATAGTCCTAGAACTATGGTAACGATATTAGATTAAACCAAAGATGATATATATTTAAGTTACTCCCCCTTTATTATGATTTTTGCATCTAACACTATTCTGTTTTTGTTTTAGAAAATGGCTGGAAACAAGATGATTCACAATAATGGAGGATATGATGGACAATGGAATGATATTCTTCATGAGAAACCAAATGAAATGGGATTTGGAAGTCCAAACATCATTATTATGCCGAATCAGCAATCTCATAATATGATCAATAAAGTAAAATTTGGTAAGTTTCCTGACTCGGCTAATAAGAGAAAGATGGAGTTTCATGAAGATCATAGAGGAAAGAAAGTTCAATTTCCCCTATGTAATTCATGTGGGAAGAGGCATCAAGGAGAATGTTTCAAAGGAACTAGAAGATGCTTTGGGTGTGGAAAAGAAGGACACAAAGCAAGTAAGTGCAAAGGAAAAAGTTCAATTAACACCATGGATGAGGATAATGGTATTGCTACGACATCAACAATGGTAAAATGCTTTAAATGTGGAATATACGGGCATTATGCAAACCAATGCCCTAAGGGAAAGTCTCATGAAGAGAATCAGTATGGTCGTATGGGAAGTATTTATGTTGACGATGATGAAGAAACTACAAATGATATGTGAGATGAAAGAAATGTTGAAGCTCGGTCAATGGTCTAAGAATGTAGTGGAATGATTACATGTTTATCATGTGTAGTGTTGGAATAAGGAGACATCTAAGGATTGTTACATTGTTGTCTTTCCTTAAGTGTATGATGAATGGTACCAGTAACCATGAAAGGTTATTCAGATACTTTTGGAAAGTAGATGATAAGTGCATAATGAAAGGATAAGAAGACAATGAGATGTTTGATTGTATTCATGAGCTCATGATTGATATAAGGACTAAGTGATATCATGGTTTGAGTATAAATAATTTTGAGGATTTTGGTATGTGGAAAGAGTTAACTTTTAACAGCACTCATGTTTTCAATAAGGTTCAATGGGTATTCAAGAGAATACATGATTAAGGACTTTGAATGTTTGGAATGTGACCAAAAAAAACATATCTTATGATATATGGGGATCAACGATGGTATTAAATCTCTGGTAATCGTTTTCACTATGTTATGAGAGTGGACTGGAGTATTATGGATAAGCCTAAAGATTAGAATGGATTATGTTGGACATAAGTTAGTATTGTTTAAGGATAGAAGTTTTTTCGATATTATTGATGGGATGTTATAGTAATATAGTTTTATAAAAAGGACAACCTGCAGGACGGGCGACAGCCCATCGCTTCGGACAAGGCTGTAGGAATCGAACCCACAACCGAAGTGCGACTGGCCTTTATCGCCTACCACTGGCCTACAGGAAGTCCCTGTTTAGTAGAAACTAGTTTTATTATATTAAGCAGTATGATATATGAAGTATAAGTCCATTTTAGGAACCATATATGATTAATCTCACTATAGATCGATTTATGCATATAATTTTTGCTAACCTTTTGTTTGAGACAGATGGAATGACCCGTCATTCTATCACATGATCTGCTAACACTTCACGAATAACAAATTCAACTTCATTTATTTAAGAGATGAAGTGGAAATTGTTCAAGGCACGAACAACAGTGAGATTGTACCAAAATAAAGTAAGTATTTATTCTAATTCAAATTTTCAACTTTAGGGGAAATGATCTTGAAAACCAAAAATGTTGTCCTAGTGATCTTATACCTGATGAATCAGATGGTACCTTATATCATCACAAATCTATGGATTTGTGATTACTGGCTTTTCCATAGCCATGTTCTCTACCACTCTCCATCAGAACATGATGGTTATATTTCTCTTCCATATCCATATTTTCACCTATGTGGAAACCCAATGATTAGTTTATTTGGGTAACCGTTACGTTTCATACTTTTGTTTTTAAAGATTGGTTTTGATATTCCTTTTTACGATGTGGGTTTCTATTAAAGAAACTTTCGAATAGTAAACCATTTATAACCCCGACGAATTTCGAGGGCGAAATTCATTTTAAGGGGGGTAGAATGTAACAGCCCAAGATTTTATAAAAAAATATTCTTTTTAATTTTATTAATGTCTTGTGTTGTACGCTACACCAAAAGGATCTTGCACAACACGCATCCTTGTCTTGCCTTGCATTACACGCAATCGCGACCTTTCTCGATAGCGTGTGTAATACGCAATACCGAGTTTCACTAAACAACGATGTGCTATTAAAATATTATTAAAACTAGCCGTTATGAATAGTAATAACCACTTTTTAAAATTCTGTAAATCTTATTTTTCAAAATGAACTTCATTCTTGGATTCGGAGTATCGAATTTAGCCTAAGGTGAAATTTTGGTAATTTTCGGATAACTTTCATATTCTGATGAATAGTGAAAATTACTAAATTATAATTAAAAACAACTTTTTTAATCGAAATAATTAATAGTGATAAATCATTAATTTGAGTGGTTTTAAAGTATATTTAGAATATATTTTTACAATTTAATACAATGTTGGTCATTGGTTGTAATTTCACATTTAAACCAGACATAATCAAGTGTCAATCTTTTGATAGATATTGTTTCTTAAAAACACGCTATTTGTTTTAACAGCGGGATTTAATTATAAAATTAATTAATGCAACTTCTATGTTATGAATTTGGTAAAATAGACTTCATTTTTGAATTCGGAATATGAAATATAGCTTAGGATGAAATTTTGGCATTGTTCTGAAAAACATCAATTTTTGATGAATAGTGAAACTACTAAGTGGTAGTTAAAAAACTGAATTTTTCATAAAACTTAATTTTACCGCTTCTGTGAATGGAATTTCAAAAATCCGAGAGACACGGTTAATATCAAGGACTAAAATGTGGTTCAATGAGATGAAAATAATGTTTTGGTGAATAGTAACTTTTTACTTTTTTTACCGCGGTTAATAGTAAATAGGGTAACTAAGGGTAAATATGATATTACTATTACCCTAACACATGTCCTAATTCTATTGGACAAGTGTAATTCGACCAAAAACAAACTTAGGAATAAAATATGACCATTTAGGCCCACTTGGATTAGATTAGGACATTTATTATTAATTTATTTAAAGAAAGGTTAAAATAGTTAAAATCAAAGTTTAATAAGTAAATCATTTTTAATATGGGGTTATACATAAGATAAATTCGATTGTAAATATTCATTAGAAAGCTAAAAATATTTCCTACATGATGGTATTTTATTTGTAATTTTTAGACATCAAATAATTTAATTTATTTATGACACAACGATGATGCAGTAATTATCTTATTAATGAAATATTGACATAGTTGATGTTATAAACACCAAAATAAATGTAATTTGAGATTTTTATGAATTCCACTAATTTTCTAGGTTACTATGATATATTAATGTTGATTTAATCAACTTGGTTCGAACATTTAATTCTGTTATGACTTTCACAAAAATCATATATCAAATAGTGTCAAAATTGACACAAAATAGTTTTTAAATCAAATATTATATTATTAATTGTTATTGTATTCCTAAAAATCTAAGGTTCGGCCAAATGACTTAGATAAGGATATATATATTAATAATAAACAATTTGGGGTTCGTTTGGCATGTTATAGTAAGTTTATTAACCATATAGTGAAAAGAAAACAAAAAGACATGGTAAAAGTTAAATTATTTAACTTAGAGTTAAATTTAATTGATAAGGTTAAAATAATATCCTAAACTTGTCTAAATTCTATTGGTTGATAGGATTTCGACCCATCCCCACTTTAGCTTCGAAATAAGACCCTTTGGAACCATTATAAACCGATTTTGACTTTAATATAAAATAATATTTTGAGATATTCCTAAGTTGCCCCTCTCCTCCCCTATAAAAGGACACCTCCTCCCCCTCCTCCTCACACCAATTTGAGCACTCAAGCTCGGCCAACCCCTGCCAAAATCTCTTCTCCACTTCCCTAGAAACATCCTAGAGGTTCTGGTCTTCCTCAAAGACCAATTCTAGTGCCCTAAGAGGAGGTCTCAAAGAGGCACTTCAAAGAAGAGGTAATTACCGTTACCAATTCTTTCATCTTTATTTCTTCTTCCACTTCTTCTTATTAGGTTGTTTCATTATGAAGTAATAACATCAGTATCACTCATATACTGATATGTTATTATAAGTATGAAACAACCCTATTTCACCATCTATCCATCCTACGGAAAAAGAAATCACCGCGCGTGCGTACGTACGGAATACCGTCTCCACGCCGTGGTGTAATCTATTTTCCACCACCACCTTACATGGATGGGTATAATGGTGTAAAGAATAACTATACATAGTTATTACAACATCATATTGATTCTGATATATTTTATAATCCACTCCAATTCAATTCAATATTTATAGAAATGATATCATCGCTCGTGCGTACGTACGGACTACCGTCTCCACGACGCGATGAGATTCATTCTCCATGTTAACCATTTAAGAATGATTATAATGTATATATAAGAAATAATAATGAAATATATGACATTATAAAGCTACTGGATTTATGTATATATATACATATGTATGTCATCTACTTACTTCCATTTCAAGACAATAAGGAAAGAAAAACAGCGTTCATGCGTACGTACGGACTACCGTCTCCATGAACGGTGTTTTTCATTTTATTTATCTATCTTTTATATATATATATATACTGAATATATATGATATATAAATCATATTTTATATTCTGGAAGTAAGTAAATCATGATATAAGTAATAATGATGTCAAGAACAACAAGTCAAAACACCTACGATAAATGAAACGATTTTACCCAAAACGCTTCTTTAACATGGAATTTACAAAAGAACGGGTAATATAATGTCATAAGTGAACCATATATGATATCATAACAATGAATATGATTCTGTAATAAGTCAATGATATTATTTAAATCATTATACAGGAGGTTCGGACACATACGAAGCAAATTGGACCTAAGGTAAGGGAAATATCACAATCTCATTTTTATCCGAGATTGTTTATTCGTAAGTATTTACTGGGGTGTATTTTATCATCCACATCCATGTTCCCTCAATATGTAATATTGTTTCCATCCAATTGCAATAGTTTAAATCCAATTTTACCCTTATGTTAGTTTTTAGTAAAGAATATGAAAGGAATCTTTTGTCGTTTTTGTACGAGGTACTTTTTGACTTTTCCGACAAAAGTACGAAGAATGTTTTTTTTAACTTATACGGCATGAATGGATTTTTAAAACATTACTTCAAAGAAGATTCCTTTACAAGTTTTCATGTTTATTTTTAATCAACTTCTTTTATTTTAAAGTTTTATGACATGTTATGAAAGGAAAAATGTTTTCCTCAAGAATGAAGTTCAAGTGTTTTATCAAAATTATTTTCCATCTAAGATAATAAAAGGGTTCTGTTTTTATCCCTATTATTACATGGATTTGATTATGTTTTGATGGAAACATTTTTATGAATTCCTTTATCTTATATGAATTTTTTTATGATGTCATGTTGTTTAAGAATCCCATTTTTATTACATGGGTTATGCGATGATGTATGATTTATGATTATATGGAACACATAAGAAAGGATTCATTATAAGATGGGTGGGACCTATATCTCCCTCCAATGCATTGGGTAAAGATTTTATATCTCATGAGATAGACTTGGCTGAAATGGTAGGTTATACCGGTTCAGTGAAACAGGACTGAAACGAGGGTTACTCGATTCAGAAAGGGACTTTGTCCACTAAGATAGTCTTGGCAATGAGTCATGACTAACAAGAAATGATTTTCCATGATTATGTGTGCATGCCACAAAGTTTCAAGTTTCATGTTATGATTATGGTGATCTCATTGTTCACTTCTATGATTTGTTCCATGTTAAGATATTATGATCTCTTTTGCAGGTTATGATTTTCAAAAAGATATGATATGATTTTTATTTCTTTTGTATACCCTTACTGAGCTTTTGAGCTCACCCTTTTATGTTTTCTTTTCCCCGGGATATAAATAAAGGTTTTAGGTAAAAAAGGGAAGATCTTTATGGGAGATATTGAAGATATTTCACCAAGATTAGAAGATTACGTTCCGAGTTTCCAAAGACACTAAACTATTACGATCCTTTAGTGTGGGTTTTTGTTATGTACTAAGTATTCCGCAAAAGTAATCTAATGTCCATGTACGTCAAGATACGGGTCTCTACAGTTATGGAATAGAAGGGACAAATCCTTTCTCTCATTATCTATTAATGCAGTATTACTCATGACGCACCTAATGTATCCTACCTCGCTGCGAACAATGTGTCATCACAGTTTTCATCAATACATCTAAGTGCGCGAGTTGTAATACCCATTAATAATAATCTTAAAGTCTAAGGACCAATACACACGTCCGCAGATAGGAACATCCAATGACACTATGAAATGTGGATTTCCTACTGGCGGGTCTCGTTCTCATAATATCCTCCTGGATATTACCAAGGGCGCACACCATGAGAAGGTGCCTCAAAGTTTTATGAGTCCTCACACCTAATGACCTGTATTATTTTTGTCCCTCAAATAATATCATCCGACCATAGAACATATATTTAAGAACAGTGTTATGGTGCTTCTGGGTTCTCATCATAGCAGGGATCTGCTATGAACCTTTAATGAAACAGCTGTCCTTAGGATATTATCACATGCATTGTCACGCAGAAGAACAATCAAGATGTGATAAGGATTTTATTAATGAGTAAAGTACAAATTAGTTGGTTCTAGACCACCAACTCCAACAGAATACCACTTGGACTAGAGCCAGCTACTAACAAAATTTAACCCGCTAGCTCTCACATGATATTCATGTTTCTGCTGAGATAATCCTTTAGTCATGGGGTCCGCCACGTTCTCTTCCGTGGACACTCTGCTCACTGCAACCTCACCCCTATGATAGAAATCCCTCAAGAGGTGGTACTTTCAAAGTATGTGGTTTTTCCGTTGATGTGACCTTGGTTCTTTTTCAAGATCCACTACTGCAGTATTATCACTATACAATGTAATGGTATCTTTACTGCTAGGCACCACATCAAGCTCCTAGACAAAGTTTTGAATCTAGACGTCTTCCTTGGCTGCATCAGAAGCTACTATATATTCGGACTCCACTATAGAATCAGCGACAACTGGCTGCTTTGAACTCTTCCAGCTCACAGCTCCTCCATTGAGACAGAAAACATATCCAGATTGCAACTTCAGATCGTTCTGATCTTTCTGAAAACCAGCATCAGCATACCCTCTGATGATAAGATTCTCGTCTCCTCTATACACCAGGAACATATCCTTAGTTCTTCTCAGATACTTAAGGATAGTCTTAACAGCATTCCAAGGCTGTTCTCCGGGATATTCTTGATATCTGCCTACCATGCTCAGTGCATAGGCAACATCAAGCCTGGTACATAACATGGCATACACGACAGATCCTATAGCTAAAGCGTATGGGATCTTGCTCATTCTATCTTTCTCTTGTTCTGTTTGAGGACACATTTTCTTAGAAATATGTAGGCCATGTGACACTGGAACCAATCCCCTCTTGGATTGTTCCATACTAAATCTCTTTAGTATCTGGTCAATGTATGTACCCTGACTTAGTCCAAGCAACCTCTTGGATCTATCACGAACGATCTTGATCCCTAGAATGTTGGCTGCTTCTCCCAAGTACTTCATGGAGAAACACTTGTTAAACCAGTCCTTAACTGACTGTAAGACTGGTACGTCATTTCCAATAAGCAATATGTCATCAACATATACTACTAGGATAACGACCGCATTCCCATTAAACCGCTTATAAACACATGGCTCACATTCGTTCTTAATGAAACCAAATTCCTTTATGGATTCATCGAATCTAATGTTCCATGACCTGGATGCTTGCTTCAATCCATAAATGGATTTCTGCAACTTGCAAACCCGTTTGGCTTCACCTGGTGTCACAAACCCTTCTGGTTGTTTCATATAGACATCTTCCAGAAGGTTCTCGTTAAGGAATGTTGTTTTGACATCCATTTTCAAAATCTCATAGTCATGGTAAGCTGCTATGGCAAGTATGATTCTTATGGATTTAAACATGGAAACCGGCGAGAAGGTTTCATCATAGTCAATTCCATGACGCTTTCTAAATCCTTTATCCACTAGCCTTGCTTTATAGGTGCTAACTTGACCTTCCATGTCCAACTTTCTCTTGAATACCCATTTGCATCCAACAGGATTTACATTAACTAGCTCATCGACCAGAACCCAGACTTGGTTCTAATACATGGAATCCATCTTAGAATTCATAGCTTCTAGCCATCTCACAGCTTCTGAGCATTATACTACTTCCTTGTAGGAGAGAGGTTCATCATTGTCCAATAATAATGATTCACCATCCTCAGTGACTAGGAAACCAAATCTCTCCAGTTCCCCTACCTCTCTTGAGCTCCTACGCAGTACTTGTGTTTTTGGAACCTCTTCTATGAGGACATGTGGAAATTTTTCCTGTACCAACTCCTGTGTATCTTGAGTATCAACTTCGTCGAAGTCAATCTTGATCCCACAATCCTTTTGGAGGATGTGCTCCCTCTCAAGAAAGACAGCTTGTCTGGCAACATTCACTTTCTTGTCTTGAGGGTTATATAGGTAATATCCTTTCGTTTCCTTAGGATATCCTATAAAGATACACTTCGTGCCCCGGGGTGCTATTTTGTTGCCTGAGAAGGCCTTAACAAATGCCTCGCATCCCCATACATGTGTATACAAAAAAATGAGTCTCTTTCCATTCCATAACTCGGAGGGAATTCCATTTGCCGCCTTAGTTGGTACTCGGTTTAATGTGTATGCTGCAGTTTGTAATGCATATCCCCAAAAGGATAATGGAAGATCCGCATGACTCATCATCGACCTCACCATGTCCAACAAGGTGCGGTTCCTCCTTTCACTAACACCGTTCCACTATGGTGTATAAGGAGGAGTGAGCTGAGATAGAATCCCAGACACCTGTAGAAGATCGATGAACTCTTGGTTCAGATATTCTCCACCTCGATCTGATCGAAGCTTCTTTATCTTCTTACCAAGTTGATTCTCTAATTCATTCTTGAATTCCTTCAATTTCTCTAAGGCTTCTGACTTATACCTCATTAAGTATACAAATCCGTATCTACTCAAATCATCAGTAAAAGTAATGAATTAAGAATATCCACCTCTAGATTCTACTGGAAATGGTCCACATACATCCGTGTGTACCAATCATAGAAGCTCTGTGGCCCTTTCACCCTGTCCACCAAAAGGAGGCTTGGTCATTTTACCTTGTAAACAAGCGTGACATCTATCAAGTGGTTTTATCTCAGAAGAGTCTAAATAGCCATCTTGACTGAGATTTTTCAAGCACTTCTCGTTTACATGACCAAGGCGGTGATGCCACAACTGGGTGATGTATGAGTCATGTGAGTTTTATTTGTTATCAATTACCAAAACTTGGTTTTTTTAATTTAATAAATACAAACCATTATTCAAATGTGCCATACCATAACATACGTTGTTCTTATAAAAGAGAAAACCCTTATTTCCAAACTTGAAAAAAAACCATCCATATCCAAACAAGATATAGAAATTATGTTCTTGGTAATACTAGGCACAAAATAACAGTTATGTAAAACCAAAATCATCACAGTTGGCAATGAGAAGTGGTAGTCGCCAATAGCCAATGCAGCCAGCCTTGCACCATTGGCAGTTCGAAGATCCACCTCTCCTCTGTCGATCTTTCTAAATCTACTTGGTTCCTATATTTGAATACAAATGTGATCCCCAAAAGCTGTATCTAATACCCAATGTGTAGAAATAGAAAGATTGCACTCGATAACGAATTCACCTTTAGCATCCCCACACTTCTGGGTACAGTTCCTCTTCCAGTGGCCCTGCTTGCCCCATGAAAAACACACCGCCTCCCGTTCCTTGCCCTGCCTCTGGATCTTCCCCTTCTTGGAGGGACGGTGCTCGGGGGCTTCAGACCGTTTATAAGTTTTTGGCCCCTTTGCCTTGTCCTTCCTTTTATTATTCACCATAAGGATTGTGGGTTTGTCATGCCCCATGTCCTTGTCAACCTGGAAAATCAAGGTAAGAAGCTCCGACAGAATCTTCTCATTGCTGCTCATGTTATAGTTGACAATGAATCTAGATAAGGTCTTGGGCAGTGATGATATGATGAGATATGTATGCAACTCATCCGAGAATTTAATCCCTAAGATGTCCAGGCGTTCAATGTAGCCAATAAGCTTGACTAAATGAGGCCCAATTGGCGCAGACTCTCCAATCTTCGTGGTAAAAAAATCATTGGAGATCTCATACCTCTCCTATCTCGCCTTCTCTTGTTAGAGATTTTTATGGTGAGACATCATGCTATACGCGTCCAAGTTTTCATGTTTCTTTAAGAGCTCATTAGACATGGCCGATAGTATGAAACACTGGACATCTGTGGAATCATCCATGTGTTTCATGTAGAGAGATAATTCCTCATCACCAGCCTCTTTCCCAGACGCAACTGGAATAAGCTCTTCCAGCACATACAATTTCCTTTCGTGGCGAAGGACGACGCGTAAACGCCTCTACCACTCTTGGAAATTGGTGCTGGTGAGAAGGTTTTTCGTCTCTAGTATGGTACACAATGATACGTTTGAAGCTATTTTCTTTTCGTTTCTACAAATTAATATTAGAAAAGTTTTATTACTTTATTACAAAAATTGAAACAAATAAATAAATTAATACTTATTAGTATCCCACTATTTTATCGAAATACAATAGCCCTCACCATTAATTTCAGAATATTCTGTTGCCTGAATATTCTAGTGGAAAGGATCCATATTGCCCTTCGCATTACCCCAACTAGGGTTGGTCAAGCAACTTGAAGGGTTTTAGGTAGGCATTCCAAATTCCAACTACATTAACTCGCAGCTCCTTGATCCGCTGAGTTGTCTCCCCAATCCTAAAATCCTTTTATTTTGGATTTCCTCAAACATTGCCTCTTGGTCACACCAAGTCCTATTGTGGCCGTCAAACCTTGATGCGAACCAAGTCAAGTCATCCCAAAACCTTGAATTTGAATTCCACAATAATTGAAAGAACCCCAAATAGGGTTGGGCAAGCACTTTGAACTATGGTTTGATTCTAACCAAGATTATGGAAGGCTATACAGACTTAATATTTCTTTTGAGGGATTTTATTATTATACATAAATTTCCATTTTATTATCTTTGATTACATGATTTTTAATATTAAGTGGGATATACTTAAGTGATTAACCATGTCTAAGATAATATTTATGTATAAGCCAGTTTTATTTTAGTTCCATCTTGCATGCTCGTTTAATTCAATAATTGTGTGATCGTGACAACACACCCACAATAAATAAACCATGCAATTGACATAAATAAAATAAATGGTATGATCATGAGATTTTATATTGGTTAGTTTATCTAGCAGTTGATAAACTAACCCAAGACCTAGGGGAGAAACACCTTGAACCTTTCGGGTTCATGTTTACAGCTTTCCTCCTGTCCACCTTTGTATCTCCTTGGATTGGTTTCACCTTGTCTCCTAACTTGAGCCGCCTCCACAAGCTTGGTATCTCCATCCATTACATATGCATTTATCTCGCACACAGGTGAGGGGTAAAAAAGGGGTTTTTACATAAAAAAATCCTTGGGCACGCAGGCCCTACATATTAATGAGGATGGATCGCATGACAAAAAATTTAATTTAAAGAAATAAATTAAATGAAACCATTCACACACAAAGGTCTTGGTCTAGCTCATGATCATCCATACATGAAACAATATTTTCGCACAAATAAAACTAGCATTCAATTCTTTAATCGTTCTTGTTTAAGATAAATCACGCTTGAATTAATTAATTATTTTTAATTAATCAATCCTTTTATCTTAAACCCTTTTCATGAATTTCCTTGAGATTCTCATCCATCATAATTTTAAACAAATAAATTCATTTAAAATTATCCTTGTACGTAACTTGTACCTTGGAGGCAACCCGGTGAATTCTCATTCATTACGCAGATGTTAAATTAAACACATATATATAAAACACCTATCACGTGTTGTGCCTGAGATTTATGCCTGCACTATGGTACACGTACCAAGGGTTTGTATAATATAATAATAAATTTTAATAAATATGCGTAATTTGGGTGATTACATGACATGTAGTTCCGACTACACAGCGTGTACTTTTCTTCACCATCCATCCGAAGTACATGCATGGGGACATGGTGTGTCAATGTAATTCGGAAATTTTCGGAGTACACGGCGTGTTCTTTTGGACACACGCTGTGTAGTTCCCGCATTACACGGTTTCCATCCGGGCAAGCCATGTATGGGGTACACGGTCCAACCCGAACCCGAAAGGACTACACGCCGTGTTCATTGGACCACACGACATATAATCCGAAAACCATGTGCCACCTGTTTCTGGTCAACACACTATGTCATAAATGACTTCAATACACGACCTGATTTGGCAGATCAGTCAATGCATTGAACCTAGACTACACAGCGTGTACTTCCAAATACACGCCATATATTCTGGTTTTGTATGACTAGAAACGTTTGGCTCCTCTGTATGAGTTCCTCTATTTTATTTTAATCAAAATTAAAAGAAAAAATTTGTTTCTGTGAGGTGAATGAGAAATGAGGGAGGAGGAACAAATCTCAACATTCAGATTTCCAGAACGATTAAACATGAATTGAAATAACTAAATTATTAAATGCGTAAATCACCAACGAAAAACTAAATAATTATAATCAACGATATGACCCCTCTGATACCACTTGTTGGGTCCGGGCGCAGCGGAAGTGCGTTGGTGGGTTTTCCAAACTTTAATTTTAGCGTTAAACGGCATTCAATCCAAGATCCGTCACGATATAAAATGTCGGATCTTCAGAATAGAACGAAGAACGAAAAAGAAAATAAGAGTCCCAGAACCATTGAGATAGGATCATCATATGTTGGTTATAATTAATTTAATTAATTCATAAGAATTACCTCAGTGGAATTCTTTCTTCGTTGGAGTCTCCAGTCACGATCCTGTGATCCTTCATTGCTTCGTAGAATCCAAGTATAGGATTCCTCTAGTGGTGATCCACACATGTTCCACGTATCTATGGATGTCACCGACGGGATCTCCGGGTGCTAGCGCGGAAGAACCTTCACTTGCGATGTCCGCCTTCGACCACCTTGATCTGGTGGAGGATCTCACTCTCGTAACTTGAAAGCATTCTTGGTGGAAAGGGAATTCTCTGTTGGATTGAGAGTATTTCCAAAAACCGTTGTGCACAAAAATGTCTAGATCTCATGAGAATAATGTAATAGGGATTTATAATACTTAGAATAATAAAATGAATTAATTACCCAAAAGTATTTAATAATTTCATTTAATTCTTAACAATACCCCATGTCATAATAATGATAGTTGACTATCATTATTACTGGACATGCACCCAGTGTATTACATTTAATATCATTTAATTAAATAAACAATATTTTATCCTCAAAAATCCTGACTGGAAAACTACACAGCATGTAATAATTAATACACGGCGTGTACTTGTCTTCCATAAAACTACACGGTGTGTACATTTAATATACATGGCGTGTACTTCTTTTTTCCTTTTTTTTCCACCACATTTATTATTCCTTGAGTAATGTCTATTTATTTCTTAAATAAATGTAACTTCATTACTCGCTAACAAAATATTATTTCACCCACAATATATTCTCTCGAATAACTAGTGTCGAAATAAATGCAATCAGGCATCCTTACATAATTATTAAACCACAGTAGGGAATAATATTTATTTAACTTGTTAAATTAATATTTAACTGAGATACATGGACACACTTAGTGTGTGACCCTCTAGGCCTCTTTCTCAGTGGCATTAGGCGGATCCTGCCTAAAGTCCAAGGTTAGAATCTAGCAACACGCCAAGGTACCCATAGATAAAGAAGTTAATGTTGTAATGATGTGTCACCTCCTACGAATGCTTACCATGTAATATAATCCCTTTGTCTCGATATCTCTAATCAAGAGGGTTGCATACTAGTGCCATCAACCCATGTGCTCGATTATTCTTTCTTTGACTTCCCGGAATTTAACTCTCCCATACCTTACCATGGCCATGGATTTATTTAGGCTATATCAATTCCATCAAAGGGTCTGAGATATCTACTTTTCTTGTGGAACAGAAGGGACAAATCCTTTATCGCATTATCTATTAATGCAGTATTACTCATGACACACCCAACGTATCCTACCTCGCTGCGAACAGTGTGTCGTCACAGTTTTCATCAATACATCTAAGTGTGTGAGTTGTAATACTCATTAATATTAATCTTTAAGTCTAAGGACCGATACACACGTCCGTAGATAGGAACATCCAATGACACTATGAAATGTGGATTTCATACTGGCGGGTCTCATTCTCATAATATCCTCTTGGATATTACCAAGGGTGCACACCATGAGAATGTGCCTCAAAGTTTTATGAGTCATCACCCCTAATGACCTGTATTATTTATGACCCTCAAATAATATCATTCGACCATAGAATATATATTCAAGAACAGTGTTATGGAACTTCTGGGTTCTCATCATAGTAGGGATTCGTTGTGACCCTTTAATGCAATAGTTGTCCTTAGGACATTATCACATGCATTGTTACGTAGAAGAATAATCAAGATGTGATAAGGCTTTTATTAACGAATAAAGTACAAAGTATTTGGTTCTAGACCACCAACTCCAACAAGAAAAACATACGTATTGTTTTGATACTTTAATAAAATGATCTATAAGTCATTTTTGACATTTATGAATTATTATCACCTTAATATGATGCATGGTGTGGTCGGTATAACTCAAAGTTTCTATTTTTATTTAAAATTGACATTAATTTTAGTAAAAATAATATTTAACATACCGAAAACCGAGAAAACGCATTTGGATTATTTTGATAATTTAGGAAAATGATCCATGATTCATTTGTGATGTGTAAAAGTCAAACATATATAAATATGATGCATGGTGTGATTTTTATGACCCCATGTCTATCTTTTTTTTAAATTTACATTTATTTAAGTAAAAAAGACCGTGTGACATACTGAAAACCGAGAAAACACATTTGGGTTGTTTTGATACTTTAGAAAAATGTCCCATGAGTCATTTTTGACGTGTAGAAATCAACAACACCTCAATTTGATGTATGATGTGACTGATATGAATAAAAGTGTATGTTATCAATTTAAAATTAATATTTTAGTTCAAAACATGTCTCTCACTGAAAACCAAGTAAACATGATTCGATTGTCTTGATAATTTAGGAAATCGATTTATAAATGTGTATAAAGCAGTCTCACATCGAACTGATGTACGATGAGACTGGTTTGACTCAAAATGGGTGTTTTTAGTTTGAAATGACATTTCATTAAAAAAACAACTGGCATACTCAACACTAATAAAATAAATTCAGATTGTTTTGATACATTATTAAAGTGATGTGTGTGTTATTTTTTACATGTATGAGTCAACCTCACCTAAATATGACACATGGTGTGAACGATATGACTTCAAGAGTGTATTTTTATTTAAAATTGACATTAATTTAAGTAAAAACCACAAGTGATATACTGGAAACCAATAAAACACATTGATGTTATTTCTATACTTTACAAAAACAATCCATGCATCATTTTTGATGGGTAGAAATCAACCAAACCTCAATCTGATGCACAGTGTGACCTATGTGACTAAAAGTGTTCGTTATGAGTTTAAAATTGATATTTTAGTACAAAATGTGTCACTAACTAAAAAATAAGAAAAGATACTCCAATTGTATTGATAATTTAAGACAATGATTTATAAGTCATCTGTGACATGTATGAAGTAGTATTAAGTCAAACTAATGCATAATGCGACCAATATGACACAAAATGCATGTTTCCAGTTTGAAATGACATTTTAGAAAAAAACACAAGTAGAATTCTAAAAACCAAGAAAAAATATTCATATTATTTTTATACTTTATAAAAGTGATCCATGATTCATTTTTGATGTGTAGGTTTCAACCGAACCTCAATACGATTCACGGTGTGATCAGTATAACTCCAAGTGTGTCTTTTTATTTCAAATTGACATTAGTTTTAGTAAAAAGAACATGTGACATACTAAAAACTGAGAAAAACATTCATATTGTTTTAATAATTTAGGAAAACTATCCATGAGTAATTTTTGATGTGTAGGAATCAATCACAACTCAATCCGATGCATAGTGTAACTGGTATGAATGAAAGTGTCTGTTATCAGTTTAAAATTGACATTTTAGATTAAAATGTGTCACTCACTAAAAACTAAGAAAACACACTCTGATTATCTTGATAATTTATGACAGTGATTCATAAGTCATTTGTGACGTGTATGAAGTAGTCTCACATAAAACCGTTGCAAAATGCAATCGGTATGACTCAAAATGTGTGTTTCTAGTTTGAAATGGAATTTCAGTAAAAAACACAACTGGAATACAAAAAACCAAGAAAACACATTTGGATTATTTTTATACTTTAGAAAAATGATCCATGAGTCATTTTTAACATGTAGGAATCAACCAAACCTCAATATGACGCATGGTGTGACCGGTATAACTCCAAGTGTGTATTTTTTATTTAAAATTGACATTAATTTTTGTAAAAATAACAAGTGACATACTAAAAACCAAGAAAACACATTCATATTATTTTGATACTTTAAGAAAACAATTCATGAGTCATTTTTGATGTGTAGTAATCAACCACATCTCAATCTGACACACAATGTGACCGGTATGACTAAAAGTGTATGTTATTAATTTAAAATTTTTCATTTTAGTTTAAAATGTTTCACTCACTAAAAACTAAGAAAACGTTCTCTGATTGTCCTGATAATTTAGGATAATGATTCATAAGTTATTTTTGACATGTATAAAGCTGTCTCACATCAAATCGATGCACGGTGTGACCAGTATGACTAAAAATGCGTGTTTCCATTTTGAAATGAAATTCTAGTAAAAAACACAACTTTGCATACTGGAAACCAAGAAAACACATTTGAATTGTTTTTATACTTTAGGAATACAATCCATTATTCATTTGTGATATTTAGGAATAAACCACACCTCAATATAACACATAGTGTGACCGACATAACTCCAAGTGTGTCCTTTTATTTAAAATTGACATTAATTTTAGAAAAAAGAACAAGTGACACTAAAAACTGAGAAAACACATTCGTATTATTTTGATGCTTTATTAAAACGATCCATGAGTAATTTTTGATGTGTAGGAATCAACCACACCTCAATCTGATTCACGATGTGACTGGTATAACTCCAAATCTATCTCTTTTATTAAATATTGATGTTTTATTAATTTATTTTCATATTAATGTTTAATTAATTTATTTATAGTAGTACCAACATATTATTTATTTTATTATATAGGTAGAATATTTTTCTTTGTTTGAGATGATTTGTTTAGAAACTAATACCATGGAAGGACATTTTTGAGAGGGGATCACGGGCGTCAAAATATGAAACATTAATGTTTTTAAATGTTTGTTAAATAATTTTAAATGTACATATATGAAACATTGTTTGAAATGTACATAGATGTGTTTTTTGTGTATATACCATGGGAGGGAGTTTTTTTATTCAAGTTTATTCACCTTAAATGTATATAACATTGTTTGAAATTGCAGGTTTTTTCTAGGTGTGTTGTTATATTAATAGCACGTTATATTCAGCTAGGCCTTTATCACCACTTTTTTAGTGTGGATAAAGGGACCCCAATATTAGTGATTTTGTATCCCTAATAAAGGGGACCCCACTTTATCAGTGCTATGATTAACAATGATTTTTTAGCACTGTTAAAATCAATTTTTCATATTGTTAAAGGGAATATTTGTAGTAGTGATAACATTACATCATATCTTATGAGGTGACACGAGCATAACATACATACATACTCCATTACTTTTGATGAAAGATTAATACATCACAAAATAATTCAACCTTGAGAATCGTAAAGGTTTAGTGTTTGTAGAGACTATTAGAGTTGGTTCCATAGAACCAACTTCTATATACATTATGATAACTTGTATTCGTTGATTTTAATATTAATAAACTAAATATCACATCATGATTGTTCCTCTACGCAACATAGCATGTGATAGTGTCCTACAAGTGGAATCATATTAAAAGGTCATAACAATTTCCCACTATGATGAGAACCCAGAAGTGTCACGATAGTATTCTTAAATATATGTTCTATATCTGGATGAAATCATTTGACAGAAAAAAATGACACAGGCTATCAAAGATGGAGACTCATAGGATTTTGAGGCACCTTCTCATGGTATACACCTTTGATAATATCCAATGTAGAATATTATGAGAATGATACCCTCTAGTAGGAAATCCACATTTATATGTGTCATTGGATGTTCCTATCTATGAACATGTGTAATGATCATTATACTTTAAGATTATTATTAAAGAGAGTTATAAGTCATGTACTATGATATATTGATAAAACCATGGAAACATATGTCTGTGGTGAGGTAGGATGCGTTGTGTGTGTCAAAAGTAATATTTCATTAATGAATAATATGAGAAATTATTCATCCCTTCTAATATTTAACGGATGTTGATATCTCAAACCCTTTGATGGAAATGATATAGCCTTAATAAATCCATGGCCATGGTGTTCTAAATATTAGAGAATGATTAAATTCCAGCAAATATAAAAATCAATAATGATTAAAAATGATTAAATAGTATTAAATAATGCAATATTAAAAATGAATAAATAAAATTTAATAGCAAAAACTATTTTAAAAAATGAATTCATATAATATTAACTATATAAATTGCAAACACATACATAAATGAAGAAAATATTAAAAAATGAATTTAAATAAATTAATTATAGAAATTTAAAACATTTCAAAAATATTACAACTTAATAAATAAAATAGAGTAAATTCTAATCATATAAATTAAAATCAATGTGATTTTGTTTTATTATTGTTTGATATTTGAGGTTCTTACATAGATTTGCATATTTTCATGGAAGCTGTTGCAGCGGGTTGCGGTTTCTGACGAGTGGTGGAAGATCCAAGGCATGGAAATGGGACATTAAATGGTATAAGGTGGTAGAGATAACGTTTTACTACAATGGATAGGGTTTCATGTTAGTGCACTTGACCCACACCCTTTTCCAGATTCGGTTCTATGATGTATTCATTAATATCCTGCATGCATGGGTGGCATCCAAACCTTCCCCCTATTCCACCCTCTCCTAGTTTATTTTGAGAAATGGGAAACAGACTTGTTTGTCATCCAAATATATTACCACATTCCTAGATGAACCAATCATGTTTACACCAGGTAACCTCTTCCAGTCATTTTTCAAGATTCACACCCATTGTCTCATGACTGAAAATCAAATTAATTAAAAATAATAATTAGTATTGAAAAAATAAAAAAAATAACAATTAAACCCCACTAGATTATTTACACTAAAAATTATTATAATAAAAAACACTAGATTATGTAACTGTGGTGGTGTGTTGAGGATGTCCTCATTTCGAGCCTTCGCATCTACATCTTTGTTTCCATTGTACCCCACCCCAACCACTATAATAATATTATAATAAAAAACACTTTATGGTCATTTATTTTTCAACATATTTTTTTATTTTAATGGTTTTTTGTATCTATTTTTTTTTTAAATTCTGACCATACCATACAATAGATTGACATGTCATCTCCTTATAAATATCATAAATAATTCAAAGACCCTTATCTTATAACTTCACATCAACCCATGATCATTTACTACGTTTTAATAATTATACACACGTATTATAGTTTTAAAACACTAAAAGTGGGTTTTCGGTCATCTCGAGAAAAGTAAAACTCAGATTGATGTGACATTAGTTCGTACGAGGTGACGTGAGCATAGCATATAAACACATTCTATTATTTTAGATAAAAACTTAATATATATCACGATAATTCTAGCCTTAGAACCGTAAATTTTTAGTTTCATATAGAAGCTAGATACATAACCAACTTATTTATAAACAATATTTAATATTTCCCATAACCGTTCTTTTCACATGATACCCTTACAGACTTATCGTACTTAATATCTTTCTTCATAACTTGGGGAAATGTAAATATAAGAAAGGAAAAACTCAAATTCATAGTATGGTTAAACATGTAAGATCACATTTTAAGATAATAAGTGTGCATAAGATGTTCATAAGGGTGTAAGAACATAAAGATCACACCCAAGGATAGAAATATCAAATCATGATTCATGGAATATGGATTCAACATACAATAAAACATGATCTATAAGAGTGAAAACATTAAAGAATCATGAGCTATGAGTGCATAACATAGATATAAGAATATGTCATAATAGTGTGGCATAAAAGTGTGGAATAAACAAAGAAATAAAATGTCAAGGCTACCCCCCAAGAAATTCATTTCATATTACACTTGGTCTAACCAATCGTGTACCTTATTGGTCTTGGGATAACCACTTATGTACCCTCTTTGTTTGGGATAACCACCCATGTACCCTTTGATCTCATGATATATAAAACATTACTCAATGCATTAGAGGGGTATAATATACCCACACTCCATATAATAATAAACCATACATAAATATTCCAAAATATCATAAGAGTGTTGATTATTCTTTCATATATTCATTAGCAAGTGGAAAAGAAGCGGATTTCATGCCAATTTCCTCAAAACATCATTATAAGATATCCAGAGAAAGAATATGGATGGTATCATTGTTGGATTTGGTGCCCGAGAACCAAATTATGTGTACTTTATGATAACCTATATTCAATTTTTAAATGTTAATAAACTTATTATCACATTATGATTATTCTTTTGTGTAACATAGTATGTGATAATTCCCTAAGAGTAGTTGTCACGCTAAAAGGTTATAGCAGTTCCCTACCATGATGAGAACCTATAAGTTCCATGAAATTTTCTTAAATATATGTTCTTAATCTAGATGAAATAATTTTAGGAACAAAAATGATACATGCTATCTGGTATGGAGTGTAACATCCCCCAATCCATTACTATCTCACGTAGCCAAATCAGGTTGGTTACCAGACCATAAGCACACTTCCCCATACGCCAGAGGCTGCCAACTAGTATCAAGGGTGTAGATAACATAGGGGAGAGACTATAACCCTGGTAAAAAGTTACAATACATGGGAAATAAAAAAATATCAGAGTAACAAAAATAGAAAAAACATTACAACATATAACTATAAGATAAAGGATAAACCGAGTAAATCAAATAATAGACCATGTCATGTCATGCATAAATGTATCTAAATGTAAAAATGAAATTAATATAGATAAAATACCTTGATGAAATAATTAAACACAAAAGACCCTGGTCCCGAACCCCAATCCAGTCCCATATATAATCTCCCACCCATCCAACAAGAAACAATAAATAACAAGGTCCCTTTTCCCATTTCCAAACCTACATCCATGTAATTTACTTGGGTACCAAACGATTGCCTAAATAGGGTGTGAGTAAATGTTAGTAGGTTGACACCACCATGTCTAAATAAAACCAATATAATAATAAGTGTATGAAATAAAGTGATAATTAAGTTTATTAATTAATCAATTAATATGATACAATAATCAACCATATTTAGTGACATATCGGAATATCTCTGAGCATGTAGCATAATGATGCCTACCATAACCACAAGTCTATGACATAATCACATAACCAGGTCAAGACCTATAAGAATTGCCACACAACTGGGCCATATCCTTTATATAATCATTTCATTATCACTAAGAAAATACCATTATAAAATCATTTCATTATCCTCAGGCAAAGCCCATTATATATGAATTTTAGCATCACCAGGCAAAGTCCTTTATGTAAGAATTTCATTATCACTGGGAAAATCTCTTTATATAAGAATTTCAGCATAAATCACAACATAAGTGATAAATGTAATAATAAAAAATTATAATATCATAATCCATAATATTTAATTCATCAAATTATCCTTTGTATTTCGATTACACATTTATTAATTAAATTATATCTTAAGTCGTCACCATGCCAGTTTCCACACCCAATTATTATCAATTTATCCCCAATAAATTCAATTATAACGCAATCCATTTTCCAAGGTGAATCCATCACATGCAATCACATGATATTTCATGTCATGATAAAACATAATTTTATCCATTAGAAGCTCTTGATTATTCAAGGGTAGGATCACCCTACGGGTAGCCACAAGACAAGTCTCAACACCATTGGATCCAAAGGGATCCAATGAGTAGCCCAAACATATGATTTATTATATTTTTTTAACACACATGTTTTTTGGTGAAATTACATAATATTTCACATACATAAACAAATAGAAATATACCATAGGTTTTTTTCTAGATCACCAACCTTTATTTAGAGATTCAAGCAACACTATGAACCAGAAACACCAATGAATAATGAAGGATAAAGAGATCATAATGAGAAATTTAGATCACACACAACCAAACTCAGATCAATTGTGTCCATGATATTTACACCGCGATAATGGATAACAAGCATAAGAGAGGGGGAAACCAAATAAAACCGAATTAATAGAGATTATATGCTTGATCAAGATGTACAGAAGGGAAGGAATGGCTCTAAAATTTCATGCAGTCTTTCTAGGGTTTGAGAGAGAGAGAGAGCTTCATGCGGATGAGAAATAAATCATATCCACTGTGAGGTTTAAAACTTCTAGTCACGAGAAATTCATGGCGTAAAACCCTTTCACGACGTGAAATTATCAGTTTACGAGACACACTAAAAAAAATATCACCTTGGGTTAAAATAACCATAATTGACTATTTCATAGTGTGAATTGGTTTAACAATGTGTAACCATTTCATGCTCTCAACCAGTTCACATATTTTTCTTGGAAACAAGTTAATTTCATGTAAAATATTCATGATGTGAAAGTTCCCAGCAAACAGCCCTCAGCCTAGCTTTTGTAGAAAATCCTAAACCACCACCAAAGTCTTCCAAACTCATAGAGAACCCTTGTAATACCTTGACACATTCACTTGGACTTAGTTAATTCAAATAAAAATACATCCCAAAACTTTAGGTTATTTTCCATAGAAAATGCTCTTCATATCCAAAAAGGGACTCAACCACCATGTTATAAAGAAGAAGAAAACCCCAACTAAAAGGGGTTCAACCAAAACTCAGAGAGGGACATACATGAAAAAATAAGGGATATTACAACCTCTGCACCATATAATAGCTTGTCCCTGAGATGCTTCAAGCTTCTCTATGGGGTCTCAGTGAAAAATTCTGGCCATTATGCACACATACCATATTCCCTCTCCCAGTTCTTCTCTTGAACATGCCTATGTTTTCATTTCACTAGAAATATAGGCATATTCTTTCCCTAAAGATACTTCTCACTATAGTTCACAATCCATATCAGATGCTTCTAAAAGGACACATATACACCAATATCAATTCCATAAATGTCTACCACATGAGAAGGGTTGAGATGGTATCTCTAAAGATGTGACACATGAAACACATTGTAAATGGCACTATATCACTATTGAAGGATCAATCAGTACACGACTAGATAGACCCTTTCCACTATTTCAAATAGCCTGATGAACTTGGGTGTTATCTTCCCATATTTTCTAATACAAAATTTCCAAAACCATGGATACACCTAAAGGAAAACATGATGACCCACCTCAAAATTGATAGGTCATATTCAATGCTCACTGTAAGATTTCTAACTGCTCTACACGATCACCAACCGCCTCTTGATCAACTGAACCTACTTAGACATCTCCTGCATGAGACTAGGTCCAACAAGCACTGACTCACCTACCTCTAATGAAAAAAGATGTGAACAAAATGTCCTCCCATACAAATCCATGAAAGGTTTCATTTGAATTGATGATTGTAAGCTATTATTATAGGAAAAATCCATGAGTTCTAATTTTTTCTCCATGAACCACTAAAATCCAAAAGATAGACTCATAATATATCCTCTAGAATCTAAATAGTTTGTTCAGATTGGTCATCAGTCTAAGGATAATAGGTTGTACTTAGAAGAACATGTGATCCAGAGCCTTCCAAATACCCTACTAGAAATGAGACATGAAATGAGGATCTCTATCAGAAATAATACTCCTCCAAACACCATGAAACTAAACTATCTCCTTCATGTAAAGGATACCTAAATAATAAACTGTAAAGGCCTCCCAAATAGGAAATATGTAGGCTAACTTAATTATTTGATCCCTGATAACTCATAATATATCATTATTATGGGATGTCATAGGTAATCCTATCACAAAATCCATAGTGACATCATCTCATTTCCATTATGAAATGGGTAGAGGATGTAATATCCTAGAAGGCCTCTGATGCTCGACTTTCACCTACTGACAGGTGAAATAACTCAACACAAATCATGCTACCTCCTTATTCATTCCTAGACACTAGTACCATCTATGGAGATCACGATGCATCTTTTTTAGCCCTGGATATACCTCCCATCATGAATCATGAAACTCTCCCATCAACTCCTCACATAAGATCATTGGAACCCAAACTCACCAAGTATGAGAAGAAAATTTACACTACCAAGAGACCTTGATATTGGTGTCTCCCCACCATATAATCTATTCTTCAGAGATAATACCTCTAGATTAGATAATTTCATGGTCTTGATATGCTCAAGACGCACGTGTATAAAAAATGTTGAAGTCAGAGCTCTTATATCATCCACCACTCATCGCATGACTCCCACACTAGCTCGATTTATGTCTCTGAGTCAAGGAATTTTCAATGAAGTTTCCCTTTCCTAGTGTATAATCCAATTCAATGTTTAAATACTATAGATACTCAAAGTTCCTCCTCTGCCAAAGGTTCAAGTCCTGTTCAAAAAATATGTATATGAGGCTCTCGTGGTCTATCCACACCACAAGTCTCTTTCCAAAAATATAATATCCCTAGAATATCAGGGAATGTACCACTAAAGCTAACTCCATATCATGTGTAGGATAATTCCTCTCATATAGCCTCGACTAACTGGATCCACAAGAAACCACTCGATAATTTAGCATTAGAACTGCTCTGAGTCCAACTACGGATACATCACAGTACATGGTATATGTCTTACCCAACACAAATAAAGTGAGAATTTGTGATGAGGATAGCCTTTCCTTAATCTAATGAAAATCCCTCTCATAAGAATCTGACCAAGCATAATTCACCCCTTTCTTGGTCAGCCAAGACATCGGTGATGTCAGATGGGAAGTCCTGGAGAAAACAATAATAATTACTAGTTAAACCAAGAAAACTCTAAATCTAAAATAAATTATGGGGCCACTCAAAAGATACCATATATTATACCTTTTATAGGTCTATTAAAACTCTATCCTTTGAGATGACATGACCCAATAAGTGCACTTTATTAATCCAGAAACTATATTCGGTTGGCTTGGTGTAAAGCCTATTCTCTCTCAATATAATCAAGATGATTTCAATATGTCAGGCATGATTGTCTACTAACTAGGAGTACAAAAAGATATCATCAGCAAAAACCACCAAAAACGAGTCTATAAAAGGATGAAAGAACCGATTCATCAAGACCATGAATATCTTCAGTGCATTTTTCAAACCAAACAACATCACTAAGAACACATACAAGCCATATATTCTTCTAAAGTATCTCGAGGTATATATGATTGTCTCACCCTCAACTAGTGATATTTTAATATTAAATTGATATTGGAGAAGATCTTATAACCTCTTAGTTGGTCGAAGATATCATTAATGCACAAAAGGGGATACCATTTCTTGACAATCATCTAGTTTAATCTATAATAATCCAAACATAAGAACAAAATCCCATCATAATTCTTGGTGAAAAGAATTGGGGAACCCCATGGAGATGTACTAGGACTTATAAAACCCTTGGCTTCCAAATCTTACAAATAAAATTTCAATTCTCAAATCCCTACTGGTATCATCCTGTAAGGCATAATAGAAATAATATTTTCTCCTAGAATCAAATCAATCGTGAACTTGATCTCCCAATCAAGTGGTAAGTCCTAAAACTCATCAGGAAAGACATCCTAAAAGTAGTATACCACTACAGCAAAAGTATGTTGTTTTATTCCAATATTATCTAGAGTAAGACTTTATATTTGAGTTGTGAGACAATATAATCTGCACTAAATTGTCCATGTATGATCAACCTGAATATATCACTCACCCTGGTGTAAATAATTGTCTCCTTATAGAGATAGAAAGGTAACTCACCTCTAGTAATAGTAGATATGATCCTAGTATAGAACTGTTCAATCCATACCAATTATCAAATTGAAATCTATCATTTTTAGCATAAATGGTTCCTAAAAAATGATAACCACCAATTTCTAGAGAATACACCTTACAACATTTCATATTCTCTAACAACATTCCCAACAATGTATCGATGGTCAAGAAACCATAAATGATTTCTCAAACCAAGCCCAATCAATTTTAAATAATATAAGATGTAAATTAATTTAATGCTACCATATCAAACAACACTCAAGTAGGGGTTGATGATACAATAATCATACCTCTGATGGTAGAAGGTCATGCATAAAAACTGGACAGAGTAGAATTCATAGCATGAAGATGACTTGTCTCTCTGTCTTGGGCTCCGGTATGACTCCCCTATGTTATTTACTCTTCCTAGTATTACTACTCCTTTGTTGGGGTACTGCATCCCTTGTATTGACCTGAACTGCTAGGGGAACTCCAGATACTAGTATGATGAGGGGTATTTTTGTCCTTCCTAGACTATGGTACCTGCCCTGATCCCCTATCACTGATATGGTGTTTTATTCCCCTACAAAACCTTAGCATGTGGCCTAGCTTATCATAATCATGACACTCCAAAATAGGGTATGAACACTGAGGTTGTTTATGACCAAATTTTTCACACTAATAGCACTAAAATGGAACATAGTCCTAAGAGTGATACCCACTAACTTGACTTCTATTCCAACTACTGACTTAGAGATAACTATCGTAGTGGCACTTCTTTTATAATGACCCACCAATTATCATTGGATTAAGAATACAACAAGTCATTACTATGCCTTAACAGACATCCCCAAGATGCCAAAGGCTGGAAATAAATGCTGAAGGGTTTAAAATACAAGTGGGGGATGATTTAACCTATAGGAAATAAACCAATAAACCTAATAAACATAACCAAAAATTCACTAAATGGTGCATGAAAAAATGAAAGACAACTAAATAACTTCATGCACTCAAAACCACATCGAAGTAAGCAACAACGGAAGGATAACCAACGATCAGAGTACACAGAAGATAAACTACATAAGACTCTCCAAAGACCCAAAGACTCCAGGATTCACATGATATAAGCTCCAAAATATTTGATCATCCCAACATCATGAGGTAGTTCTAAACATGTGTGAAACATTACCTTTTCTTCTGTCCCAGAAGATAACATCTGCAAAAGCACCAAAGTGCCAAAGCAAGGTTGAGTATAAAACTCAGTAGGTTTTCCCCAATGACTTCCCTGCTCATGCCATTAGGATAGAAGAGTTAGAAACAATTATATAAAATGGTTTATATAAAAAAATCTCAAAAAGAGTTCATAACTAAATATAAACAAGTTTCCAAAACCATTCATTATCAAAACCATACAAGTGCAATTGAAACCAATTTTTCCAGCAAGATATTTTTCCAGAAAAATAACCAAACAATCTTTACAACCATTTCCCAATATCCCTATATCATCATACCCAACCATTACTCAAACCCGTGAAACCAACCATGCATGTTACATTATGACAATTCCATACTCATGAGTGGTTTCTCGTCGATCTACCAAGTCGTTACAAGGTAATTGTTTCCCATGTGTCATTAATCCTTTGGCACCAAGAACAAGGTCATATTTCAACCAAGACTTGTATGTGCAATTACCATGTGCCATTAAACCTTTGGAACCGAGAACAAGGTCATATTTCAACCAATCCCCATATATGCAATATGAACACACAACACATATGCCCAATGATCAAGCCAAAATAAACCTTTCAATAAAAACACCTTTTTATTGAAAACTATTTTTGTCAAAACCATTTCAATGCCAAAACATTTCAACTCCAAACCATTTCAATAAAACTAAATTTTATTGAAAACCATTTATATTGAAAACACCTTTTTCATCAACCATTTAGCAATTCTCAAAAATCCATAATTTAAAATTATATTTTTAAATAAGACCCCCTTTTGCACAACTATTCACTAAGATCACACAATTTTACAAAAACCATAAATCATCACAAATGAATATTTTCCATGAATTTAAAAATCAATAAACCAATTTGAATATAATACAAAAAATTCTATCTAGAGGAGTTGAGAGAGAAGCCACCTACCTCGAAGGTTTTGACGAAACATTAACAACAGATGAAGAACACACAAGGAAGCGGGTCGATTCTACAAGAGTGGCCTTAGATATCTTATACTAGTAAGATCACGACTCAAAATTGAAATATTTGGCATCCAATAATGTAGATATACCCACTATAGGTTTGGATCTAAAAAATAATGGAGCTCGGAGAAGTAGATCGAAGCAGATCTAAGAAAACATGACAAAATTGTAAAGAATGGTGACATACCTCAAGAAACGGACTCGAAATCATCAAGGGAAGGCTTTATAATGGAATCAAATCATGTGGGAAGGGTTCTCCAGCCTTCTGGGGACATTAATCTCGAATTAGGGGCGTTTTGAAGCCAAAAAAAATAAATAGAGAAAAAAACGAGTAAGCTCCTAGAAAATTGGATCTAGATTTGACCTCTGCACAAGATTTGACCGCACGGTTTGTTACAACCATGTATGGATCATGCAGCCTTCCTTTTAGTCCTAAAAATCCTTAAAAAAACCTAAATTCTTCCATCCTTCACCTTTACCCCTTTTTATGGAAACATCCCAATTTATGGAAACACAACACTTTATGGAAACAACCCACTTTACGGAAACACCCCACTTTATGGAAACACCCCACTTTATGGAAACAATCCACTTTATGGAAACTCTTTATTTTATGAAAACTCCCTATTTTAGGGAAACTATCTATTTTATGGAAACTCTCTATTTTTTGGAAACTCTCTATTTTATGAAAACTCTCTATTTTATGGAAACCCAAATTAAAAAAAACGCGAGGAAAGGGGGTTATATACCTGAAACCGGGGGTACTACATTCTCCCCACCATTGGTCTTTCCGTCCTCGGAAAGTAGAAAGCCCTTGCTAGCCAAATAGAGTTTTGTACACTGATATTTCATTTCCTTCTCACGTTCTCAAGTCTCTTCCTGAATCTGGCCATGTTTCCATAAAACCCACACTAGGCCGATGTTTTTCCCACGCAATACTTTCTCTTGTCTATCCATGATCTACACTAAAATATGTACCAGTGATGCATCTGTTATAGTTCAACTTGATCCCATCTGATCACATGGTCAGGATCAGGGTGATACTTTTTCAACTAGGATACATGGAACACATTATGCACTGAACTAAACTGTGGTGGTAATGCCAACCAATATGCCAGATCTCCAACATGTTCCAGTATCTCAAAAGGGCCAATGTATCAAGGAGATAACTTTACCTCCTTCCCAAAATGATGATGTCCAGGCCTTGGAGAGATCCTAAAGAAGACATGATCACCCACAACGAACGACAACGGTCTTTGATGGTGATCTGCATAAGATTTCTGATGACTTTGAGTTTTCTCCATCCTCTTTCTAATAAACTGGATCTTTTCTATTGTTTCTTAGACAAGGCTTGGCCTGACTAGTGAAGTTTCACCTGTTTCCACCCAGCATAGTGGAGAACGACAAGGATTCCCATACAATGATTCAAACGGAGCCATGCATATCAAGGCTTGATAGTGGTTATTTTATGAGAACTCCACTAAGGGTATATGATCCTCCCAAAAGTCACCAAAATCCATTACACAAGACTGAAATATGTCTTACAACGTCTGTATCGTCCACTCAGATTTCCCATCTATTTGAGGATGATACACAGTGCTCATAGTCAACTGAGTTCCAAGGTCTTGCTGTAATGATTTCCAGAAACAAGATTTGAACCTCATATCTCTATTTGGGACTATTGACATAGGTACACCATGACTCTTTACCACTTCTCATATATATATTTTTGAAAGATCCTCCATCGTATGAGTTTCACAAATAGGGATGAAATGGGCTGACTTGGTTAGATGATCCACTGTCACCCAAATGGCATCGTGTTTCTGGACCATTCTTGGAAGACCTATAACAAAATTCATTGCTATTTGATCCCATTTCCACACTGGGATGGGTAATGATTGTAAAATACCATCTAGTCTCTGATGCTCTTCTTTAACCTGCTAACAAGTTAAGCACCACATGATGAACTCGGCCACCTTCCTTTTCATGCCGCTCCACCAAAACTTCTCCTTCAACACCTTATACATCTTCTCTGTACCTAGATGTACAAACCATCTTGAATGGTGGTAAGAATGATGATTTGTTCCTGAAAAACCATAGGTACAACGATCCGATCTCTGAAACAAAAAACTAAACCCCCATCAAGTTTCTATCCCTCAATGGTCTCCCCACCATTGAGTTTTGAACTTACAACAAGACATTCTGCATCAGATGTTTGTGCCTCTTTGATCATTTTTACTAAATCAGGAACAAGCGTAGTAGAAAAGAAAACCACAACATCACATTAGTCTTTACATTCCACGTGCATGTCAGCTAAGACCAACATCAAATTCTATTCATCTGAAGCTTCTTTCACGAACTGAGCATATGACTTTCTACTCAATGCATCTGCTACCTAATTTCTTTTCCCTGGCGTGTACATCATGTCAAAGTCAAACATTTGGAGATTTTCCATCCATATACACTACCTCAGATTCAAATATCGTTGTGAGAAAATGTGTTTCAAGATTCGGTGATCCTTAAACACAGTAAATTTCTCACCAAAGAGATAATGTCTCCATGTTTTCAAATCATGGAAAACTGTAGTTAACTCCAAATCATGTGTTGGGTAATTCTTCTCATGCCCCCTTAACTGCCTTGAACCATAACCAACCATGTGATCTCTTGGCCTGAGAACACAACCCTACCCTGATCCTGAAGAATCACAATAAACCACATACCCCTATCCTGATTCTGGAAAGATCTAGATAGGTACCGATGTAAGACGAACTTTCAGTTCCTAGAAAGACTTATGACATTCCGCCATTTATTAGAATGAAGCATTCTTCTTTTTCAGAGCAGTCATTGGTGAAGCTAGTCATGATAAATCACGCACAAAGCGTCGTTAGTAACCTGCTGGACCAAGAAAACTTTCTATCTCGAACACATTCTTTGGTGGTTTCCAAGAGATAATGGATTCTATATTTTTAAGATCAACAGAAATGCCTTTCTCAGAAATGACATGGCCAAGGAAACGTACTTCCTGTATCCAAAAATCACACTTTGATAATTTGGAATACAAACTATGATCTCTCAAGATTTGTAACAATGTTTCCAGGTGCACCTCATGATCAGCCCTTGTCTTTGAATAGACCAGATTTTCATCCACAAAAACCACAACAAAAGAATCCAGATATTTTTAAAATATCTGATTCATCAATGCCATGAAGACTGCTGGTGCATTCATTAGGCCGAAAGGCATGACTAAATATTCATAGTGTCCATATCTACTTTTGAAATCTGTCTTTGGAATATACTCTTTCTAAATTCTCAATTGGTGATATCCTGATTGCAAATCAATATTAGAGAACCATTGAGCTCCCCTTAATTGATCGAATAGATCATCAATGCATGGAAGTGGATATATATTCTTTATTGTAACTTGGTTAAGCTTACGATAATCAACACATAGCCGAATAGTTACATCTGCCTTCTTCACGAACAAAACTGGTGCTTCCCATAGAGACGTACTTGGTCGAATGAAACCCTTGCTTTCTAACTCCTCTAACTACACTTTCAATTCCCATAACTCTGTTGGTGCCATCTTATAAGATGGAAGGGAAATAGGATTGGTCCCCAGAAGGAGATCAATCGTAAACTCCACTTCCCTTAGAGGTGGTAACCATGATAAGTTCTTGGGAAATACATCTGGAAATTGATCCACAACAGCTGGAAAACTATTTTCCTTGATCTCTTCCTTTGACTCCAAAGTCAACTCTGCCAATTGGTAAGATATCGTTCCCACCATTGGTGCCAACAAGCTCTTTTCACCTTTCTTTATAATCCTCTCTCCTCTAAAGAGATCCTTGATGTCGTCCTCAGTCATGGAACAAAATATTCTCCAATAATAGTCGATTTGAGCCTTTAATGTTGTCATCCAATCCATACCTAGGATTACATCATATACATACATATCCAACATCAAGAAGTCTCATTTTAGCTCAGCTCCATCAACAGTTATAGCACATGTTCTACACACAAATACTTGACATTATCTTTCACCAAGAGGAGTTTGTAGTTTCAAAATAGAAGGCATAATTTCTAGTTTTAAACATAGAAAGTCAACAACATGAGAATCAATGAAGGAATGTGTTGCACCAGTATAAAACAACACTTTTGCAAAGGTAGAGTTCAAAAGAATCGTACCTCTCATTGTAGATGTTCTAGCCTGATCATCGAAAATCATCTGCTCAACTTCATACAATTTCTTCGTCACTATACTATTCTCCTTGTTTCCTTGCTGAGGTTTCCCTGGTTGAGGAGTCATGGTATTTCTAGAATCATCATGGCTAGATCTACTTTTCTGATGTGACTAATTCTACTATCCTCATCCAGTCGAAGTATACGATGCTTGCGATGGGTGAGAAGTTTCTCAAGCACATGACCTTGGAGAACCGCGACAATAGCACTGAAGATGTCCTATCTTGTTACAATTATGACATGCTCTAGGTTTTTCCATATAATCTCTCTTTATGTGGTCAAGCAAACTACATTGAAAACAACCTTCTTTGCTCTGGGTTCAAGGAGGAAGGTTTACTGATCCAGCTGTCGGGTTCTGATTTCCACTTGCACCATGGAAATAGGTCTCCCTTTTCCTCTTGTTACCAGTGGTTGCGTTTCCACTATTTCCTATAGGTATCATCATGCCTCCTCCCATAGATCCTGAGATATCACATTCAGCCACAGTTGCTCTGTTCACCATCTCTATATAGTCTGTAATACAAAGTACTGCAATCTTTTATCAAATCACTTATCGTAGCCCGGATTTGAAGATGTGTGCCTTCAAAGAGGCACTTTTCACGACTTCTGGTGCAAAGCGTACTAAGTTCATGAACTTCACCGCATACTCTGTGACAGAGAGACTCTCTTGTTTTAGGCTGAAGAAGTCTATCATTTTCTATATCTTGAACATGTGAGGATAGAGTTGTTTGTTGAACAATTCCTTAAAATCCTCCCACGTAAGTCCTTCATCCAATTTAGACTGCACTGCTAAATCCCACCACTGACATGCAAGATCCTCGAGCATATACATCGCCAGTTTGACCTTTAGCTCTACTAGTGTGCCAATGAAGTTGAAGATATGATTCATCCTACATAATCACACCTCCGCCTTCTCAGGTTTGGAATAACCCCAAAAATTAGGTGGATTTTTCTTCATGAACTGGATGGTATGATCCACATGTCGTGGCTCATTCCCCTAGTTCCCTATGTCCACAACTTGAATATCTTGGACAATACTCTGAACCATATCTTAGTTCACATGTGGTTCAGGTGCAACCATATTCTCTTCAACTTCTTCAGTTTGGTTTCGAAAATGCCTACCAGGTGCCATTTTATAAACTAACGACAAACTCCATTAATCTCCCTCTCTAGAAATTGTTGTCTTAGCATTTCAAATTCTATCACATCATCTATCACAACATTGTTTTCCAAACCATCCTTTTTCACATGTTCAACTATTTTTTAAAATACTTTACATGCTTTTGAAAATTAAACCATTTTCAAAATACGATAATCATTCGCTTTTTCAAAATCTTTCATTAGAAAACCAATTCCATACTTTTCAAAAATGATCATTTATCAAAATGATATATGCACTCCTAGTGGGAAGTCATTCCTCTATAATGCATGTCATTCTCGTCTCATTGGCTAAACTCATGACAATGATATTTCAAAATCCTAGAAGTGTCTCCAAACACTTATTTACCTAACTCCCTAGTAACTTGAAGTTCAGCATAAAAGGGTTAGTTATGCCCTTTTATGATATATATTTCAAGGTCTGACAATCCTACTCTTTTCTAAGATTCCCACCCAAGGAATAGACAATAAGGGATTTCATCTCAAAAACTAAGAACATCGATGACTACTTGTTAAGCAAGGACTGAACAAGCCGATGCCATTTGTACCACCAAGGACGGACTAGACTGATACCATTTGTAATGACCCACCAATTCTCATTAGCTTGAGAGTACAATGAGTCATTACTTAGCCTTAAGCGACATCCCCAAGATTCCAAAGGCTGACAATTAATGCCGAAGGGTTTCAAATACTAGTGGGGGATGATTTACCCTTTAGGAAATAGATAAATAAACCTACTAACCATAACCAAACATTCACTAAATGATTCATGAAGAAATGAAAGACAACTCAAAAACTTCATGCACTCAAAACTACATCAAAGTATGAAACAATAGAAGGATAACCAAGGATCAGAGTACACAATGGATAAACTACACAAGACTCTCCAAAGACCCCAAGACTCCATCCTCCACATGATCCAAGATTAAAAATCTATGAATAGCCCAACATCATGAGGTCGTGTTAAACACAGGTGAAACATTACCATTTCCACTATCCCAGAAGATAGGATCTACAAAAGCACCAAAGTACCAAAGCATGGGTGAGTATAAAACTCGGTAGGTTTTCCCCAATGACTTCCCTACTAATGACACTAGGATAGAAGAGTTATCAAAAATTATATAAAATGGTTTATATAAAACAATTTCTCAAAAGAATTTTATAACTAAATATAAACAAGTTTCCAAAACCATTCATTACCAAAATCATACAAATGCAATTGAAACCAATTTTTCGAGCAAGATATTTTACAGAAAAATAACCGAACAATATTTACAACCATTTCCCAATATCCCTATATCGGCATACCCAATCATTACTCAAACCCATGCAACCAACCATGCATGTTACGTTATGACATTTTCATACTCATGAACAGTTTCTTGTCGATCTACCAAGTCATCACAAGGTAATTGTTTCCCATGTGCCATTAATCCATTGGCATCGAGCACAAGGTCATATTTCAACCAAGCCCCGTATATGCAATTCCAATGTTCCATTAAACCTTTGGGACTAAGAACAAGGTCATATTTCAACCAATCCCCATATATTCAAAATGAACACACAACACATATGCCCAATGATCAATCCAAAATAAACCTTTCAATAAAAACACCTTTTTATTGAAATCTATTTCCGTCAAAACCATTTCAATGCCAAACCATTTCAACTCCAAACCATTTAAATAAAACTCAATTTTTATTGAAAAAAATTTCTATTGAAAACCCCCTTTTCATCAATAATTTAGAAATTCTAGAAAATCTATAATTTAAAATCATCATTTTAAATAAAACCCCCTTTTGCACAACTATTCCCCAAGATCAAGCAATTTCACAAAAACCATAAATAATCACAAATGAATATTTTTCCATGAATTTTAAAATAAATAATCCAATTTTAATCTAAGAAAAACAATTATATCAATATGAGTTGAGAGAGAATCCACCTACATCGAAGGTTTTGACAAAACTTTAACAACATACGAAGAACGCACAAGGAAGCGGGTCAATTCTCCAAGAGTGGCCTTAGATATCTTATCCTAGAAAGATCATGACTCAAAATTGAAATATTTGGCTTCCAAAAACGTATATCTACCCATTATAGGTTCATATCTAAAATAGAATGGAGATCGTATAATTAGATCTAAGCAGATCTAAGAAAACATGGAAATTCCATAATGAATGGTGACATACCTCAAGAATCAGACTCGAAATCACTAAGGGAAGGCTCCAGAATGGCTTCAACTCGTGTGGGGAGGGTTTTCCAGACTTCTAGGGATATGAATCTTGAATTAGGGGTGGTTTGAAGCCAAAAATAAATAAATAGGGAAAAACGAGTAAGCTTCTAAAACAATAGGATCAAGATTTGACCTCTGTGCAAGATTTGACCACACGGTTTGTTCCAACCGTGTTTGGATCTTGCAACCTTCCATTTGGTCCCAACACTACTTAAAAAAACCCAAAATTCTTTCATCCTTCACCTTTACCCCTTTTTATGGAAACATCCCAATTTATGGAAACACCCCACTTTATGGAAACAACCGACTTTATGGAAACACCCCACTTTATGGAAACACCCCACTTTATGGAAACACCCCACTTATGGAAACTATATATTTTATGGAAACTCTCTATTTTATGGAAACCCAAATTAAAAAAAACATGATGAAAAGTGGTTATGTACCTGAAACCGGGGGTGCTACATCTTTCCACTAGAAGAAGAGCTCCACATTTTCCCCGCTAAAATAGCCTAGCCACTACTTGGGTCCTCTCTTATATTCCTTTCTGTGATGGGTTCCTGATTATTCACATCTAAAAAAGTTACTCAAGAAAAATAAATTATCATGTGAGATGATCTCATATCAAAGACCATCCTGGAAATGTCTCTACCTGGAGATCTCATCAGTTGATAAAGATGGTTCAAAGTGATTCATGTTGGTAAAATGTCAAGCATATTCCATCACAGACATGCTCTCCTATATTAGGTGCATGAACTCCTGAGACTTCTTATCCCTCAATATTTCAGGAAAGAAGTGACTCAAAAAAATCCCTTTGAAGTCTTTCCAGGATAACTCTTCTTATTGCTCATATTTATCTACAGTGTCCCACCAATTCTTGGATGGTCCACAAAGCATGTATACATCAAGATTTAGCCTCCTATCTATGATTGTCTCAAGGTGCTTTAAGATCTTCTGGACTAACTCAATCTAGAACTAGACTGCTTGAGGGCCTCCCTCCCTAATGAATGTAGGTGGATGCTACAGTTGAAACTCTCTCATCAACTTAGACATCGAAGGCATGGTGTGAAAATTATACCTTTCCATTGATTGAAAGACCCTTAGAAAGATTTCATGAATATGAACATCCATATGATCATCAAGAGCTATAAGAAGATCTAGTTCATCTACTTTAGGAGCATGTTGGTCTCCACTCTCCTGATTCTCAATTTGATGATGGTGAGGATTCATTTCCTCTACAAGAAATATTTAATTCTAAGAACACTGGATAACAACAATTTAAACCTCAACATGTTACAAAAATAGACAACCACTATCTCATGGTCTTTCTAAACATGGATTAAAAGTGATTTATCATGACATAAAATTTATTTCATTTTCATTTATTAGATATAATAGGTATCTCATTTCATAATTCATATAGGAAAATATATCACATGTAATAAATATGTCCCTATCATGAACAATGCATGCCAATATATATCCCTATTTTCCTATTATGATGAATGCATAATCATCTCATGCCATACCAGGACAAAAGTATAAATCTCAAGAAACAATAACATCACACAACATGTGAATCACCCAAGATGAAATAATATCAACTGTATCAAGATAACATCATGAACAACAATCCCATAACTGGAGTAATCAAATTTTACCCCATACATTGGTTAATTACTCCATTGCCCAAGATCATTACAAATTCCTTATACAACATAGTCTCCTTTCTACCTTTCCTAAATAGTAAAGAAATAGAAAATAAAAACCCACTCCTCTGATACCACTTTGTAACATTCCCCGATCTTGCACTCTCTCACATGGATAAATCAAGTTGGTTACAGGAAATCAAGAGTCTCCCCATATTCAAGAGGCTGGTAACTGGCATCAGGGGTGTATAGAATATAGTGGAGAGACTATACCCCTGGCACATAGTTGAAATACAATAGAAATAAATTAATAGTAGAGTAACATAAATATCAATAACAATAAAACATAAAACTAGAAGATAAAGTATGAACCGATTAAATCAAATAATAAACCATGTACTGTTGGAATAAAATTTATCTAAATGAAAAACTAAAAGTAATAAAAATAAAAGATCATATCGGCATAAGTAAACTCAAAAGACCGCAGTCTCGATCCCCATGTCGGTATAGTCTCCAAAATCCAACTCATCCAACAAGAAACAATCAATAGCAAGGTCCCTTTCCCTTTTACAAACCTACATCCATGTAATCTACCTAGGTACCAAATGCTGACCCAAATAGGTTATGAGTAAAACTCAGCAGGTTGACACCAATATGTATAAATCAAACCATCATGATAATAAGTGTATATAATAAAGTAATAACCAGGTTTATTAATTAATCAATTAATAAGATATAACAATCAACTTACTTCGGTATCATGCTATAATATCTTGAAGAATATAGCACAACCATGCCAACCATAACCAAGAGTCCATAAAATAATCACATAACCAAGACAATCCCTTTATATAATCATTTTAGTATCACTAGGAAAAACCCTTTATATAAGCATTTTAGCATCACCAGGAAATTCCCTCTCTATAATAATTTTAGCATCAATTGGTAAATCCCTTTATATAAGAATTTTATTATTAATCACAACACATGTCATAACAAAAATAATAGCCCATCATAATATCATAATCCATAATGGTTAATTCACCCAATTATCTTTTTTCTTTCGATTACCCATTTATTCATTAAATTATATCTTATGATGTATCCATGCTAGTTTGAACACCCAATTATTATAAATTTATCCCTAGTTAATTCAATAATCAATTAATCCATTTTACAAGGAGAATATATCACAATAAATAACATGATATTTCATGTCATACAAAAACATACTTTAATCCATTATCCAGTTCTTCATTATTTAAGGGTAGGCTCACCCTACAGGTAGATGCAAGATAGGTCTCAACAAAATTGGATCCAATGGGATCCAATGAGTAGTCCAAACACATGATTTATTATATTTGTTGATGAAATAATTTTTCAACACAATCAAATAATATTTCAAAAACTTAAAAAAAGAAACAGGCTATAGGGTTTTGTTCTATACCACCTACCTTTATCCAAATATTTAAGAAAAACTCTCAACCAGAAATGCCAATGAGGAATGAAGATTAAATAGATCACAATTACAAACCTATATCACACAATATAAAACCCATTTCAACAACGGTAAAGATATTTACACTGTGATAGTAGAGATTAAGCAAAATAGAGAGGAAAACCAAATCAAACTAACTCACTTGAGATTAAATGCTTGATCACGATGTTCAAAAGGGAAAAAAGGCTTCAAACTTTTCTTGGAGTCTTCTTAGGGTTCGAGAGAGAGAGATACATAAATATGAGAAATAAATCATGCATGTGGTGAGGTTTAAAACCATTGGTTGTGATAAATTCATAGTGTGAAACCCTTTCAAGACATAGAATTATTGATTTATGAAATATATCAAAAAAATGCATCATCTTAGTTTAAAATAACCCAAATCGACCATTTCATGGCATGATCCAGTTTCATAGTGTGTAACCATTTTAGTCTTTGAACTAGTTCACACTTGGTCCCAACAAAAAATTCACATTGTGTAAAATATTCATAATGTGAAAGTTCCCAGCAGGAAGCTCTCAGCCCAGCTTTTGAAGAAAAACTTGAACCACCTCTAAAGCCTTCCAAACTCATGGATAACCCTCATAAGACCTTGAAACATTTACTTAGACTCTATTAATTCATAAAAACATACATACCCAATCTATAATCAATTTCCCTAGAAAATTATCTCCATATCCAAAAGGGACCAGACCACCAAGTTCTAATGAATAAGAAAACCCCAACTAAAAGAGGTTTAACTAAAAGTCAAAGAAGGACATACCTGTAAAAAGATGAGATCTTACATAGAGACTCATAAAAATTTAAGGCACCATCTCATGTTTTACGCCCTTGGTAATATCCAATAGATTATATTATGAGAACAAGACTTAGTAGTAGGAAATCCACATTTATATATATCATTAGGTGTTCCTACCTATGGACGTGTATATTGATCCTTTGAATTCAATATTATTATTGAGTATTATAAGTCACATACTTTTATGTTTTAATGAAAACCATGATGGCATATGTTTATGGAGAGGTAGAATATGTTGGGTGATTCATGAGTAATATTTCATCAATGAATAATATGAGAAAGGTTTTTCCCATTCTATTCTTTAACTGAAGTTGATATCTCAATCATTTTGATGAAAATGATATATCTTAAATAAATCCATATCCATGGTGTTCTATAGGAAAGTTTTATTTCTAGAAAGTAAAATAAAGATACATTGAGTGCATAGGTTAATGGGAAACTTGGTTGATTAGAGAAATCATGATAACATGATTATATTACACAGTAAGCATCCATATGAGGTGTTATATTGTTTTAGTATTAAATTCTTTCTCTATGGTTTCCTTAGCAAGTTTCTAGAATCTAACCTTGGAATTTAGGCTACTTCCCTAATTCTATTAAGAAAGAGGCCTAAAGGATCACACACTAAGTGAATCAATAATCTCAGTTAAATAATAATATTATTTATTATTTAACAAATTGAATAAATATTATTCTCATACGTGGTTTAATAATTATTCATGTTTGCTTGATCACATATATTTTTTCACCAGTTATTTGAGAGAATATTATATCAATGTCATATTTAATAAATATTTATTTTCTATTTAGTGAATATAATATTTATTTATTTATTGGTGAATAATGAAATTATATTTATTTTTTAATAAATAACTATTATTCAAGGCCTGATAAATATTTTGTAAGAATTGAGGGTCGATTTTAATAGTCTATAAAGAAATAATATATATTGAATATTATTTTAATAAATAATATTTAATTTAATTCATGAGTTTTGTGCATGTTAAGAAATAATAATAAAAAATACTATTATTATAAACATGGGGTTTTTCAGAGATTACGTAAATAATAAGGGCACATGTGAAATTATTATTTTCTAATCCTTGTAGTATATAAACCCAATTATATTATTTTATTAAGAGATCCAATTCACTTTGTTTTCTTCACAATGAGATCTGGAGAGAATCCCCTCAAATCCATAGAGAGATACCTCTATAAGAAATATCTCAATAATGGAGAGTGATCCTCTTCCACCACCAATCTCAAGTCTAGAGATATCAAAGAGAATCCATCCTTGAAGTAGTTCTCAAGGTGATCAAAGGTGAATGATGCAAGCATTAGGATCTTCTATCCTAGCACCTGAAGATTCCAACGGTGATGATCGGAGGTTCATAGAACATCTGTGTATCATCACTAGAGGAAATATATTCTTTATTCCTACAATGAAATGATCATACAATGTACAGACATTTTCAAATCCATCAACAAAGAAATAATTCATCACAAGGTAATTCTTTAACTGATTAAATTAATTTTAATGTGATGATACCATGCATAGGTTTTTTCATTTATATATTATCTATATTATTTGATTTAATTATGTTTATCAGGATGTTTATCATCATGAAAATCTCAGATTAATCATGAATCATGAAAAAAATTCGAGTTAGGCATGTCCCATTTGATGCTTCCCCTACACCTATAATATACAAGTGGTGTCATAGGGGTCACATGATTAGTTATAATTATTTAAGGATCATTGATTTATTTATTTGTTTGTCATTAGTTTTCAATTACATTTTAATCATTCATTAATATGAATTGTGTGATCTTCTTTCTTCCTCTTTGTTTCTCATAAATATTATCAAATTGATTCATTTTATGAATGAAATAAATTCAAATATCTCATTCAAAGGTGTTGAGGATTATGGTTAGATGACACAAGAGTATAATCCATGTAACACCGATGTACATTCCATGTATTAGTGTTTAATGTACCCAAAATTAATTCATAATTAATTCAATCCATGTGCATTTATTACACGCGGTGAATTTAATTACACACCACATGTTGGCCAGGCTATCTTGGTGTATGGTTAGTTGGAGTACACATCATATAACTTCTTTACATGATGTTTTTTCTTTTATTCATAGACGGGTTTTAATTTTTTGTGCCTTCACATCCCATTAATTTCCCATTTTTGGTGTTTTGAGGTGTTTGGGGGAGGTTCTAGGAGTTTTTTGTGGAGTTTGGAGCTACAGCAGAGCGGCTGCAGGAGCTTCACATCATGTAAGTGGAATTCAATACGTGAAATGGTGGTCCATGGCTTGTGTAGATGGCTTGTTCATGGATTGTATGTGGGGAGAGGAGGAACATGTGAGATAAATACATTTTGTGTAAATGAAATTCATGATGTGTAATCAAATAAAGGTTGAAGTAACATGTTTTTGGTTAAATTTGAAATTTTGGAAAACCCATAGAATTCACATCATGTATATGTATTACATGACATTAAAATGGTGGGATATTGGATTTAAAGTAATTTTATCATCCTATTCTTTTTATTATCCATGGATTTTTCTCCTATCATTCTGGATGACCCTATGAAACCCAAGGAGATCTTCTAGTCCCCTTCCCCCGCTTCGATATGTTGGCTCTGATGGTTGTTGGTTGACGATCTGCAGTGAGTGGTTTCTCTTTTCCCCATGGGTTTTTCTTGTTATTTTCACAAGGATTAATTGTCGCAATTTTTTTTAGTTTTTTTTGTGATTTGGGATTAATTTTGATGATCCCTATATGTAGTGTAGGTTGATCTGTGATTTCAAGGTGCAGTTGTGGTTTGTGGGTGTTTCTTCATCACCCTAAAGTGTGTAGTGAGTTGGAAAAGATTCTTTGATGTAGGTAATATGATGTTCCAAATGATCTAATAACAACTAAGAAGGGGGAGGGGGTTAATCAGTTGTTCAATTTTTATAAGTTTCAATACATTTAGAAACTTAACCCTTGTAAGTTGATAAATTATATATCCTTATAATCTTTTAGTAAATACTCATGCATGAAAAGTTCTGAAAGTAAGTAAAGAACACATGATTTACATGGTTAAGTCTCAGTGTGAGAACCAACATCATTTCCATAGCTACTCCCATGGTTCTATAGAAATTCACTATTATGAATAAGTGAATACAACTTGTGCCAAATACCATTAGAAACCTTATATCTCCTAATAGGAATGATTATACTGGCTCTTGTCAGTTTACAAAGTTTGATTACAAAAAAAGTTTTCCAAAACAAAATAATAATTTTTTTTTGAAATATGATCTATAAAAGTTCATGGGTCTGATGACCCTTAATATTATGGCATTCAGTTCGATTAACTCGGTTCTATTGACTCAATACGATGCTCCCATTTTCATTATATACATGAAGAAACTTTCTACTCTATCTGGATAATAAAACCTTTGCTTCTTAGAAACTACTAAAAAATCAATCCAATCATCCTTAGTTTGATGAATTCAATTCGATGAACCCATTATCAATATTCAAAATTCAAGTCTGGTCAAATTCTTAGTATGAACTTCTTTAGTCCGGTAAACAAAACATTCAGGTGTCCAACCTTCTTCTAAGATCCCTACCCAAAAAGAAAAATCTGACATGAATTATGAAATGCTCTACCTTTTATGCACATGAAAAAGTTTCAAAGTATTAATGTACTATGCTTATATTTATAGGTTACTCAGAATAGAAAAGACGGGAAACTGAAAAAAAATTCCTACTTACTCAAATTTCAAAACTCCAAAAATCACACTCATTAAACTTCAACTTTGACTTCTTCAAACCTTATTAAGATTTCTTTTAAGATCAATCTTCTGAAACATAATAAATTTTTTTTATTTTTATGTAACTTACTCATCTTCAGTTTGATGTAACTTCCTCAGCTTCATTATGATAAAAACTTCCTCATATCACCACAATCTAACTATCTTCCTATTCTCTTTACGATTTGACTATCTTTAGTTCATTATGATATAACTATCTTAATCTAATTAAAATATGACTATATTTATCTCATTTTGATCTGATTATCTTACACTCCTCATTATGATGTAAATATCTTCATCAGAGTTAGTTTGATTGACATTAATTGACAGATTCAGTCTGATAGAATCCTATTAACAATGGAGTTCTCATTATGATTTAATTATCATTACAATGATAACTCCACTCAGCAAATTTGAAATTCTTCAAACTTCATCAGCTTTACACATTCTAACATATAAAAATTTCTATGTCTGGTAATTCTGGAACAAATCTTCTATGTCTAGGTTTTTGGAACTAGTATGATCTTTATTATTCCACAATTTCTTCAAAATCTTTTATCATGATAGTTTTCATGATTTATGAGAACTTTAGTATTAGTAAAGAATCATATTATTTAGGTTAGAAAGTATAAAAACTTTATAAATCCTAACTTCAATATATTCTTTCAAAACTCTTCATAAACATTACAATTTATTAAATTAGTTAATTCTAACATTTTAACTTAGTCACTTATTTCTTTCTCTGATTATGGTAAAGTAAAACTTCCAGTAATCAATTTTTTTTGCCTTTGTTTCTTTTGGATACGATGATATGTATATTTGATTTATCAGTTTCAATTACTCACTCTAAAACTTATGAATTTCTAACCAATGTAGAGTCTGATAAATCTTGAACTTCATACTGAGGGATTTGAGTATGATACTACAACCATTCAACATCTTTATGGAACTTTCAGCTTCCATCTTCCTTACACCTTTTTCATCCAGCACTGCTCAGTCTGAAATCCCAATCCTAGAAAACAACATTCTCAAAGATAAAAACTTTTCTCCCCCTTTATGTTTGGGTTTGAATATTCAATAACTTTCATCTTTCTTAATAAAACTCATTTTGATGGAATAGGACTGGTACTGAAGTACAAAATCATTCTTTTACAAAAGGTTAGTTTTCAAAAAATATAAAACTTTTTTAAAAATAAAAACATCACAAAGGTTCTTCAATATCCACCTTTGGATTTGTTGACAACACTCATTAAAAAAATTTTCAACTCTTATAATATTCTCACAGGTCAACTTTTCAAAAAACTCAAGGTTTTCAACTTTTATAAAAACATATCCATTCTCAAAGGATAGTGTCCTCACACCACACTACTAGATAAAGTAATTTTTTTAAGGAATTTCATCCCTCGGTGACAAGAAAATTGTGTATCCATGTTAAGATAAACTCCCCCTTACTTTCATCTTTTCTCACTTTTCTCCCCACTATTTGTTATCTCCCCCATTATCTGATAACTATATATTTAGATTCATAAAAGAAAGATAAGTAAAAATTTATTACAAAATAGAAAGTTTTTACTTTCTCTATCCCTTTTTCAACATAATTTAAAGCATAGTGGGGGACTTCCTTATGACTTTTAGAAAGTCATTGGAGGAGGCTAAACATAAATTTGCAGCCTCAACTCAACAAACCATTATTTTGGAATTTCCTTTTTAAGATATCAACAATTTGATACTTCATTGAGATATATTCAAAAAAATATCCAACAACAAATTTATATTTTATATAGTGAAACTTTATATCAATGTGTTTTGATCTTGAATGTTGGAAATTATTTTTAGAAAGGCCTATTGCACTTTGATTATAACAAAATATCCTTAATGGTTTAGAAATATTTACATTCAAATTTTCCAGTTAAACTTTCATCAACAAAATTTGAGTAAAATCCTAAGTAGTTGCAACATATTATGATTCATTTGTGTTCAGAGTTAAAAAACTTTGTTTTTTTACTATACCAACTTACACACAATTCACCCTAGAAAAATTTTCTTCTTGAGGCGTATTTTATATCATTAAAATCTCTAGTCCCATCAACATCATTATAACCATGAAATTTCATTTAATAATTTATTTTATATAACAAACCATGTGAATTTTTTCCTTTGAAATATCTAAAAATTATCTTTTCTTCCAACATATGTAGTTCTTTCATATTACTTTGATACCTACCATAGAAAGTCACTGCATAAACAATATTAGGCCTTAATGTTGTAAGGTAATATAGACTTCCTATCATCTTCTTAAACTTTTTATGATTCAAACTTTTACCAAACTCATATTTACTCAACTTCATCTTCACTCAGATAGGATTATAAAATTATTTGTGTTCTTTCAGGCCAAACTCTTTTAATAATACCTCATCATACTTTTCTTGAGATAGAAAAATGTATTTTTCTTTTTGTTGAACTTGTAAACCAAGGAAGAATGATAATTATTCTAATATTGACATCTCAAAGTTAGTTTTCATTTATTTAGAAATGTTTTTACAAATGTATTCTCTATCCCCATCAAAAATTATATCATCCATATAAACAATTTCAATTACTATTCCGAAGTCAACCTCTTTCACATATAAGTTTCTATAAACTTTTCCTTTAGAAAAATTCTACATTCCCAAATAATTTTCAAGACTATAATCTAATACCCCAAGATATTATTTCATCCCATGAAAATATTTCTTAAATCTACAAACTTTGTTTTCATCCTCATAAAATAAAATCCCACAAGTTTGTTCAATGTAAACTTCTTCTTCAATTTCTTCATTAAGAAATGCTGACTTTACATCCATCTGATATACTTTGTAATTATAGTGAGCATCCACTGCTAGAAACATTATAATTGTTTCTAACCATGAAATTGGGGAAAAGGTTTCATTAAAATCCACACCTTACACCTATGCATAACCTTTTCAAACAATCTAGTATTTGTTTATTAAAACTTCTCTATGTTTATTCAACTTGTTTCTGTAAAACCACTTTATTCTGACAACATTTTTACCTTTCATACATGGAAAATGTTCCTATGTTTCATTTTTCACAATTTTATCCCACTCTTAATTCATATAATTCACCCATTATTTGTGATGAATAACTTATGAAACTGATTATGGTTCATATTTTGAAATGGGTGATGTTTGATTTTATAATCTCATCTTACTTGTCTGAACATGAGACTTCTGATTCCCAAGAATATTTTTAGTATAAACATGTTTTTTCTAAAGTAGAATATTTTAGAGTTTCTCTTCCTACATAACTTTCTTCATACCATTATTCTTTTAAGTCTTCATGAACATTACTTTGGTCATTTTCATTTTCATTAGAAACTTTTAGTTTTCTTCCTCTGCATTACTAATAACTTTTGTTAAGGAAGTTTCATTTTAGATAACTTTTACATCATAAGAGTCTACCAAATTTTGTAAACATTTTTTCCCACACTTGTAACTTTATCTATTGGGTGAATAACCCATAAAATATCATTCCTCGTCTTTCTCATCAAACTTTCCCAGATCTAGATTTTTGATTTTATGTAAACATTTACTTCAAAAAGAAATTAAGTGCTTCAAGGAAGGTTTTTTGTTATACCACATTTCATAATAAGATATTTTATATTCTTGCCTTAACAAACATCTATTCTAAGACATGTATTCTGAATGTTTATAGTAATACTAAAATCTTCTCTCTAACAGAACTTTGAAATTTTGTATTATGCTAACATACTTCATCCCATTTCCACAAAAAATCCATTATTTCTTTCTGATACACCATTTTTTTGTGGAGTGTAGGGAGCACTATACTGATGTTTGATACCATAATTTCTTATATAAGTTTCAAAATTATTTCTTATGAATTCGGTACCATTATTTTTTATAAACTTATTTATATAAGCCCCTATTTCTTTCTCAACTTCTTTTTTTGAAAAACCTGAACATTTCCATAGCCTCTAACTTGTGTTTCATAAACAAGATGTTTTTCATCGGAGTGAAATCATCTATAAAAGTTATAAATTTTAAATCACTTTTTTATTAATGAATCATAGGCCCGCATAAATTAGAATGAATAAGTTCAAGCGGTATGGTAGACTGAATATCAACTCCCTTTTGACTTTTGTTAGTCATCTTCCCATTTTGAAAAGTAATAAAAAAAATATTAATCTCTTATTTTTAATTCTATAAAATAAAAAACATCATCTACTTTGGAATGTTTTTTCATTTTTTTCTACCCAAGGTGTCCATGTATTTGGTGCCACAACTTATTCTCATCTTCAGCACTTAAGTAATAGTAGTTTTTAAATTATCCTATTTGGAAGAGATTCCCACTATTTCTTTCTCCTCTTGTAATAATGTTTTCATATTTTATTTTTTTACAATATAATAATCTTTTATGAAGATAAATTATTTTCCAACAATACAAATTTTAATTACACTATGTAAGTTATGTTTTATCCCATCAAAAAAAAACTTCCTTAGATTTCAGATTTTCTTCTTTAATCTTAGTTGTTCTGATTCTTATGATTTTTAAGGAACTATCATTACCAAAGGTAAATACTCCTCCATCATGACTTTCAACATATTTCAATATTTTTATATCACATATCATATGTTAAGAACAACCACTATCAAGTATCCATGGTTTATTCCTTTTACTTTCTTTCAAATATGTTTCAACAAAAAAAAGATATTTCCTCCAATTTCTTCTTTCCAGCTTCCTTTTCTTTTCAACCATAAGAAACTTGTTTCGAAAGCAGTGTCATACATATTTTGATATGATGACCTACCTGGTCACATATTTAAAAAACTTATTCTAGACATTCAAATTGATTTTTTGTTGAAAAGTTTCTAAAATCTTGTGATTTTTCTTTTCTAACTTCTTGTGGATTTGGAAAGTTACTCATCTTTCTTCCATAATTTATTTATATTTATTAAAATATTCCTCTATGAAGTGATAATTTATGCCAATAATTATTATATTTGAACCCATAGATTCAATAACACTATAAATATCCATCAAATCTTTATTTTCTATTGATGTAAGATCTTTCTCTACATAAACATTGTTGAGGTTGATAAATTCTTCCTACTTCAACATGCTCTAGGCATGGATCAACTTTCCCACTGAGGTTATTTTCATATTTTGTGTATGTGATAGGTTTATTAGATCCTTTATCAACCCAAACATTACTATTACTTTTCTTATCACCTATAATGTTACTAAAATCATATTAAACATTTTTTTTAGGGTGAGTATTTCATCAGATTCTTGATCTGATATTTCTTAGAAACTTTAGAATTATTAGCTATTACTTATGAATCATTGTTTAAGTTTTCATTAATCTTACTCAAGGTACTTTTAGACTCAAGAAGTTCTGATTTAAATCTCTTAAATTCTTCTTCCTTAGTTTTCAGCTTCTTATTAGGATCTTCAATATCTTGAATTTAATTTTTCTCATAGATTCAAAATCCATTTCATACATCATATTATTTTTGAAAATTGTAGTTTTTATCATCTCATAAGAAATAATAAATTCATGAAATTCAGTGAGAGATAAATAATCCTTATCTTTTAAAGAGTAAATTTTAGTATAAAACCTGTCTAAAAAGTTTCTCATAAGTTTCTTCACAATTTTAGAATCTTCCAGGACATCACTAAATCCTCTGATGTTACAAACAATTTCATTTACTCTAGTGAAGTATTCATCAATAGTTTCTTCATTTCTCATTATTATTTCTCCATACTTACTATTATATATTTTTATCTTTGCTTCATTCACTTTATTATTGCATTTGAAATAATTTTTATCTTGCCCGACATTTTATTTTATGTTTTTGAGACCCATCACATTCATATAAACATTTTCTAATAAAGATATAATTATATAATTTATAGCATTTCCAACAACTTCTATATTTATCTTATCATCAAATGTCATAGTAAAATCTTTCTCAATAAGTGGAAAACCAATTATATCAGCATCAAAAACTTCTAGGACAAGAGATAGGAGATAAGAAATCGTCTAATTTTTTCATCCAGAATAATGTTTTCCACCAAATATAGGAATTCCTCTACAATTGACAGAATTGAGATTTTATATGATAACGAATCAATAAGGGGACCTTGGATATGATTTTATATGAAGTTATAAAGTATTTAATAACAACTAATAAGGGGGGTCAAATCAATTTTTCGCATTTTATAAGTTTCAAGACTTTTAGAAACTCAACCCTTACAACCTATTAAAGTATATATCCTTATCATTTTTTTAGTAAATAATAATGAATGAAAATGTAGGAAAGAAAGTAAAGAACATTTGATTTACAAGGTTTGACCTTATTATGAGAACCTATATCCTTTCTATAGCCACTCAAATCGGTCTATGGAAATTCACTATTATGAAAAATTAAATATAACTTGTTTAAACTCTCGTCAGACACCTTCTATCTACCAACTATACTAACCCCATTAGGTTATAAAGATTCTTAACAAAATAATTGATCCAAAACCAATTAATAAATACTTTCTTCAATCTTATCCACAAATGTTCCTAGATTTGATGACCCTGAGTCTAATGTCCTTCTGTTTAATGAACATAATAAGATTGACTCTATCTGATCGACTCAATATGATTCTCCATTTCTAATATTGCGCCTGAAGAAACTCTCTATTCTATCTAGATAAAAAAACTCGTGCCTCTTAAAAACTACTCAAAACACAATCCAAAACGACCTTAGTTTTATGAATTTAGTCTGATGGACTCAATAAAAAAAACCCATTCTCAATATGTAAATCTCAAACTCTTCTAAATTTCTTAATATGGTCTTCCTCAGTCCACTAAAAAAAACTTTCAGGTGTCTGGCCTTCTTCTAACATCTTAGTATGAAAAGAAACACATTATAAGAATTATGCATTACTCCACCTTTTCCACATAAGAAAAGTTTTAAAATTACAAATGTAATATCGTTATATTTATAAGCGATTCATAATAGAAAAGGTGGCAAACTAAAAAACTTCTCCCACTTACTAAAATATCAAAAATCTAAAAATCACCCGGATTTAACTTCAACTTTTAATTCTTTATACCTTCTCAATATTTCTTCCAAGATCATTATTATAAAACATACTAAATTTTTTTAGTCTGATGTAACTTCCTCAGCTTCAGTATGATGTAACATCCTCATCTTCATTATGGTAGACACTTTCTCAGCTGAGAACAATCTTACTATCTTCCTCTACTCATCACGATCTGACTATATTCAGCTCATTACAATCTGACTATCTTCAGCCCATTATGATATAGATATCTTCATATCATTATGATATAACTATCTTTTATTTCTCATTATGATATGACGATCTTCAATACATTTTGATCTGACTATCTTACACTGCTCATAACAATATAAAGATCTTCATCAGAGTTAGTCTGATTGACTTTCCTTCTCAAAGTTAGTTTTATGGAATCAAAATAATGATGGAATTATCATTATGATGTAATTATAATTGTGATGATAACTCCACTTAGTAACTTTAAAATTCTCCAAACTTCATGAGCTTTACACATTCTGACGTCTAAAAACTTTTGTGCTTAGTACTTCTAGAATCGATCTTCTGTGTCCAAGTTTCTGAAACCAATAAGATCTATAAAATTCCTCCATTTATTAAAAGTCTTATAAAAATATTTTTCATGATTTATTATAAATTAAATATTGGTAAAGTATCATCTGATTTATGATAGAAAGTATGAAAAATTTCTAACTCCTAACTTCACTATCTTCTTTCAAAATACTCTAGAAACATTACGAATTCTTCACTTAGAAACTTCTCACTTTATAAATTAGAAAATTATTTCTTTCTATAATTATGAAAAAAAACTTCCAATAAAAAAATATACCTCTAATTATTTTGGATATGATGATCTATATATTTGATTTATCAGTCAGAATTACTCACTCTACAACTTCTAACTTTCTGACCAACGCCGAGTATGATGAATCTTGAACTTCATGATGACGGATTTGAGTCTGATGTTGAGTGAGATCAACATATTTATATAACTTATAGCTTCCATATTCCTTACACCTTCTGTGTTTGATACTACTTAGTCTGAAAGCCCGAGTCTAGATAATAACTTTCTCAAAGATAACCCCCACCCTTTATGCTTGGGTTCTAACATTCAGTAACTTTTATATTTCATAAAAAAACTCATTCTGATGGAATGGGTCAGATCCTAAAGAAAAATAATATTTTATAAGATGTTAGTTTTTAGAAAATATAAAACTTTTTTAAAAACAAAAACATTATAATGGTTCTTCAAAATACCTCATTTCTCTTTATTGTGTTTCATGCAGGAGGAGTTTACTTTTTTTATCTATGCGATATGGTTTTGTAGGCTTATTCAAAGATAAATACTTCACTAATTAAAATTTAAGGCGGAAAAGTGGAATTATTCTCATGATTTTACAACTTTGATATTATTATGATACGGTGGATTTTACAGGCTTGACGTCTCACTGAAAATTGTAGTTTTTAGAGGATTTGTTTGTGATGGATAATATGTGTTATGACTATTGTATCTATTATGATTGTGGTGATATCACCCTAAAATGGAAAATTTATAACTTCTTATATTTGTAAAATGAAAATTTTTCCCCAAGATTATGGATTGTATGATAACAACCCTAAAATAAAGTGGAATGTGATAAAAACCCTCTTGCTAAATCTATAAAATGGTTTTTGATTTATTGTGATGTGTGGATCTGCTTATTGGGAGATGATGTGTGTTTGAAATGTGATGTGGTGATGATGGGTGAGATGTGTCCATGATTTTAAGGAAGCAATGTGGTGGTTGTGTGGTTGTGATTTTGGGGTGGTGAGATGGTGGTTGTTTGGCTATGCTTTTGAGGTAGTGAGGTGGTTGTTTTTTTGTCATGATTTTGTGGTAGTGAGGTGGTGGTTGTTTGGACATGCTTTTGGGGCGGCCAAGCGACGGTGCGATGGAGATAATGAGATTCTTGCGATGTATGGTTGTGTTGTTCTAGATGCCTAGATATTGATGGAATAACTTGTTTAATAATGATTCAAATGGTTGGGTTTTGTTTTGGTCAATGAGATTGAAATGATTAATGAAAAAATAAATGATGGGTTGTGTGGTTAAATCTAGTTTATACTAAATACTTAAATTAATGGGATGGATAATGGGATTGGTTGGTGGTGTGAGTTGAGGCTCATGGCTTGTGTGGTGTTATGAATTTAGAGGTGGCAGTGAAAGTGGGGATGTTGTGAGTTAGTTAGTGTTTGGTTATGAACCCACATGTTGGGTTTGTGTGTGGATATATGTCTATACTTATATATTCCTTTTGATTTTTATATGCACCCCACCTAGATAGAGAACTATGTGTTGACACCTGTATCGTCAAATGGGGGTGATTTTTCCAACATCCTGGTGATGAGGATAGATGGATGGCTATCCTCTTTTTCCCACTCTATCTTCTAGGAGAGTATATATGCATAAGATGTGATGACTTGTGGTCTTTTAGTGAACTAGGTGATAGAATAGGTGTCTTCGAGCGATATTTGATAGCCCAAGTTTTTTAGGTGATATGTGGTGTGACCATGATGTGGGGCAGCTTATGGTGGGGGTCGTTCATGGTATGAGGAGGGAACAAGGTTGATTCCCTTCATGTTTATGATACCCTACTACTCTAGTTATGGAAGTGGTTATGTTGTGATGGCCCAGGTGTCTAAAAAAGAGATGATATGTGACCATGTTATGGGGAGGTGTCCCAGGAGTCTATGGACATGATGTGATGTGATCATGCTTGTTGGGAAGTGGTATATGTATTTCATAAGATATGGGAGCACCATTACATACGATGTTGGGGTGTGAGAGCAGAAAATTAGTGGGAAATAATTGAGGGGCATCCTTTATTGGTATGATTCTTACTATGTTATTAAACCTGGATTGTGTTATTTGGTGAGTGTTACTTGGTGAGTTTAGGATACATAGTTTCCCTATTTAGGTGTTTTTGGTGCTACTATTTTCTCATGGGTTCATTAGTATGCTTCTTTCACATGTGTGCAAGATAATTTTGATTTCCTACTGAGTATAACTATATACTCACCCAATATATATAAAACTATTTTTTGGTTTCTAGGAGAATTACATGGACCGTACTAGACATTATTAGCTTGGACTTTTGGATAGCTACCATGTCGCTGCTTTAGCTTTGCTTTTGGGTATTTACTTTTGGTGACTTTTATCTGTATTAGTTTTATTTATACATTCATGTGGGAAAGTTTTAGTTTATTTTTAGATTTTTTTCATGGATTTTTTTCGGATATTTCATCTTATCTCTTGATTTTATATTACTCTAGAGGGTAATGCCACCCATTTCTAAATATTTGTATACCCTTGGTGCTAGTTTCCAACCTAAGGCCTGCTGAAGGTGGGACTCAGGGTCATTATTTCTCTCCCCTAAATACGGTATCTTTGGTGGCAGGGGATCATGAAAGAGTGGTGTTAGAGGTGATGGATGACAGATAGGATTAAATTTGGAGTTATAAATAGTGAGTATTTCATGGGTTGGTATGGAAACAATGTTAGTTGACATTGGTTCATGACATAAGCCACAAAGACTAGATAGGAAACGAGATTTTAGGCCCCCCATGATCTAATGCATGAAATCATAGTTTATTGAACAACTCAGTGAGATGGAACATTTTGGAAGGTTGAGACCTAGAAGAGGTACATGCATCATTATGACTTGTGTTGTTGTTTTAATTGGGGTTTTTTTGGGAAGGTTAAAATGAAAAAAAAAATTAAAATGAATCTAAATAAAAACTACACACTACCAGGCTTAGAAAATTCTTGTTTCCTTTTTAGTTATGGGTCATGCTAATCATAAAAGTTTTGATTAGGTAGCTTAATTTTAGCAGGATGATCCAATTGATCATTGTACAATTGATCTGATGGATGAGGATAAGGCTTGGAAGAAGGAATTGTGCACTTTTCAGCGACATGCTTTAGGTAAGTATGAGGGTGGTGTTTTAGATGTGGAGATAGAGAGATAGATGGAGGAGATCAATATCACTTATAGTTTTATCTAGGCCCCGGTGGGATACTGGGTTCCTTTGGTAGTCACTTATATATAGGTAGATACATATCAATGGTGGATGTTGTATATGGGAGAGTAGAAGGAGGTAAATGTTTCCTGGTCTACTTTTGAAGGAGATCTGAGTAGAGTTACTCTCATCAACCATGAAGATAGTGAAGAGGCATGTTCTTATTTCTATTTAGTAGGGGAGTATTTTAGTTTGGGATCTGGGAATCATGTTCAAAGACCTTCTACGTTTTTTCCCAGATTTGTTCTAGATGAGGAGTCTTGTGCAAGATGTCTTGAGGAGGCACTCTGTACTTTTATCTAGAATGCAGTTAATCTTTTTATGTTAGTGATGTATATGTAGGTTTAGAAGAAGGATGAGGTGGTTGAGTGGATTAATTTATGAGGAATTTTACTATAAGTGGGAAACTATTAGGGTTCCTCGAGGTGTAGAGTTTTCAGTGGAAGGTCTCAAGCACCATGACCTTTGAGGTTTTGATCAGAGGGGATTCGACCTCCGAATTTTCCCATTCAGCAATATGGGGTTAGTGGTTTCAATACTTTTCTTGGATATATAAAGCTGGTGTTTTTTTTGGTTTTGGGTTTTGTGGCTATCACCAAAACTAGTTACTAGTGGTTCCTTAAGCTCCATTGGGTGAAGGTGGATAGATTCAACATCAGCCTCAGTAGACGTTGTTTCTTGAGCAGCACCCAAAAATGTGGTAAGGTTTATAATTTTATTGATCCTATAGTATATTATTGGAGGTTTTTTCCAATTTATCCGCAGATATATCCCCATTTATAGAATTAACTAGGAAGTATTGGGCTTCTATGTGGACTAATCTATGCTAGGAATCATTTGGTTACCAAAAGGGGAAGTTGGCCAATGATCAAATGCTTCAGTTTCCTAAAGAGGGTGAGATGTTTGAGGTGTTTTGTGATGCTTCCCATCTGGTATTGGGATTTTTTTTAAATTTAGTATAGGGTAGTGATCTCTTATGGGTCTAGGCATCTGTATCCCTATGAAAGTAACTATGATACCCGTGATCTGGAGCTAGAAGTGGTTGTGTTTTCACTAAAGTTGTGGAAACATTACCTTAGTGGAGAGCATTTTGTGGTCTTAATTGATCACAAGTGCTAGAGGTATATATTTTCTCAATATGATATGATTTTTTGGTAGTATAGGTGGATGGATTTTCTTTAATATTATAATTTTGATATCTCCAACACCTCGGGAAAAGTTAATTTCATGGCCAATGATTTCAGTAGTAATTTAGGGAAGGATGTTTTTCAAGAGTCTAGGTATTCTTGTAGAATAATGGAGGAGTTAGAATCCTTTCACTTATATATAAGTTTGGATGATAGTATAGGTTATTTGTTTCAATGATGGAACAATCTTCTATGATGCATCAGGTGGAGGAGTCTCACTGGGGAGACTTATAGGCATAGGTGATGCACTATCATGATGTCCATGGAGAAGCTCGTGAGGGGTGGTAGAAGGATGGTTGAAACCATATGTTGTTTTTGGAGGTTTTTTTGTTATGGGAGTGATGTATTAGGGAGTCCTTTTTTAATTTCATATTTCACATTTGGTGTTAAGGAATATCAAATATGCATTGTGGTTTGAATATTCATTTTTGGTGGCCCAGGATGAAATGGGTGGTGGCGGGGTTTTTGGATAAGTGATTGGTTTTTAGGTAGGTAAAGGTTGAGCATTATATTCCCAGTAGTTTTTTGCAGCTTATAGATGTTATTGAGTGGAAATGGGATGACATCTCAATGGACTTCATCATAGGGTTACCCCAAGATCAGGGAGGTTGTGATGATATCTAGATGATTATGGACCAATTGATGAAGTTGTCCCATTACTTAGCAACCAGGGACTTAGGTTCAGTGGATGCTTTGTCTAAGAGGTGTGTGGATGAGGTAGTTTGGTTTCATGGAGTTATGAGGTCCATTGAATCATATTGGGAGGTATGTTTTACCTCATGATTCTGAAGGGTATTATGTCATGCCTTTCGAACTTAATTACACCTTCAAAATACCTTCTTCCCTTAGATGGATAGGAAGATAGAGCAGACCATCCAGACTCCAAAGGATATGTTACGGAAATACATTTTGGACTTTGGTGGATCTTGGGTTTGACACTTTCCATTGGTTGAGTTTTCTTGTAAAAATAATTATCAAGTATCCATCAACATCGCCTTGTTTGAGGATTTATGTGGGAGAACTTGTCATTTTTCATTGTACTGGATAAAGGTTGGGGAGATAATAGTTCTTGGTTCTAATGTGGTGTAGATCCCAACATAAAAGTCCCAACTTGTTCATGAGAGGATGAAAGTAGTGTAGGACTAGAAAAAAAGTCTTATGTCAATCATAGGAGGAGGCCCTCTGAGTTCAATGTTGGGAACCTCATGTTCTTTAAGGTTTCCTCTCAACATGGGTAGAAAATGTTTGGAAGGGGGTAATATTTCTTCTAGGTATGTTGGGGCCTTTGAAATGATGGGGAGAGTTAGAAAGGTGGCGTATCAATTGGTGTTTCCACCATGGATGGAGAGAATCTATGACATATTCCATGTCTCTCAGCTTTATCGGTATCTTTATGATGACTCCCATGTCATTGACTGGGGAGAGTTGGATATCAAGGATGAAAAACCATTTATGGAGTGGCCATTATCGGTCCAGGATTTCCAATAGATGGAACTGCATTGATATACCATTTATTAGATTCATGTGTTGTGGAAGCATGGTATCATGTAGTAGAGAACTTGGGAGCAAGAGATGTAGATGTGTTCCCAATACCTAGAGTTTTTTTTGTTTTTCCTTTTCTATTTTTCTTGTTATGTGATGTTTGGATCATTTTGTTTTATGAGATGAGCTCTTTTTATTGATGTATAATGTGTGATAAAGTTCTGACATATGAAAAGGGGAGGACCTGATTCCTAATCAATACTCATTAACTACAATTCAATTAAACCCATACGGGTTATTCAATGCCACCTAGAGAGGATAGTATCTTGATATAATGGATGAAATTCCTTGATTTGTGTGTTTAAGGAAGTACTACTTGTTAGTTGTGATGATTGTTAGTTTGGGAAGCATGGAGGTTGGATAGTTGTTGTGATGTTTTTATGTAGTGATGAGGTTGTGTGAGATGTTTTGTGGCCATTTGGTTTGGTGTTTTTAGCTGGTGGAAATGTTTTAGGAATAATGAGATCCATGAGAGGTATCTCATAATGTGGTTGTTTAGACATCTTTCTTTCTGGTCTTGGTTTTGGATTCTTGATGTAAATAATCATTTGATAGGTATCTGATGTAATTTTCTATGTCTTCCTAGCCCATTACTTTACTAGTTTTGGTGGTTGGAGGTGTTTGGGGGAGGTTTTGGTAGTTTTTGGTGGAGGAGGGATATCCAGTAGATCTATTGCAAGAATTTCACATCATCTAAGTGGAATTCACAACATGAAATGGTGGTTCACAACTTGTGTAGCTAGCTGGTTTATGACTTGTATGCGGGTAGAGGGGGGACCGATAAGAAAAATACACATCGTGTAAATATGATTCATTATGTGTAATTAAATAAAGACTAAGGGGGTTCATTTTTCAGAAAAATTCAAAAAAAATCAAAACCTATGGAATTAATCTTGTGTATATATATTACACGATGTGAAAACAAAGGGATCCAAGATTTAATGTCATTTTCTAAGGTGATTATTTTTATTTGGATGTGGATTCTTTGCCTCTAATTTTGGACAAACCATAATCACCTTGAGGATATCTTTTATCCCCTTCCTCCTGCTTTCATCGATTGGTTCTGGTGGTTGTTGGTTAATGATCCATGGTGAGTGCTTTCTCTTTCCCCGTGTTTTTCCCTTATTTGGGATCAATGCTAATTTTTTTGGGGGGGTGTGATTTGGGATGAATTTTGAGGATCCTTGGTTGTGGTGTAGGTTGGTCCATTATCTCATGGTCTAGTTTTGGTTTGCGGGTGTTTTTTCATCACTCTGAGTGTGCAGTGAGTTGGTAAAGCTTCTTTGAGGTAAAGAATCCCTTGTTACTCTTTATTATGTATCATGTAGGAGGGGTTTACTCTTTTTTATCTATGGTAGTTGTTTTTCTAGATTAATCAAAGATAAATAATTTAATAATTAAAATTAAAGGGGTAAGGCAGAATTATTTTCATGCTTTTATAGTTTTGATATTATTTTGATTTGGTGGATTGTATGGTTTTGATGCCCCACTAAAAATTGTGGTCGTTGAGGGATTTGTTTGCACTAGTTGATATATGCTGTGACTGTTATTTATTTTGTGATTATTATAATATCACCCTAAAATGGAAATTGGCTAACCACTTATATTTGGCTTATCAAATGGTTGCCCCATCATTATGTATTTTGTGATAACACCCCTAAAATAAATTTGAATGTTATAAAAACCCTATTGTAAAATTTATAAAATTTTATTTGATGTATTAGGGTGTGTGATTTTGCTTTTGGTGTAGTGATGTGTATTTGTGATGTAATGTGGGGCTGACAGGTGAGATGTGGCCATGATTTTGGGGTGGCGAGGTGGTAGGTTGTGCGGCCGTATTTTTGGGGTAGTGAGATGATATTCGTTTGGACATGATTTTAGGATGGTGAGGTGGTGGTTTTTCGGTTGTGATTTTGGGGCAGCAAGGAAATGGTGTGATGGAGATGATGATCTGATTGTGATTTATGGTTGTGTTGTGCTAAATGCTCTGGTAGTGATGGAATAACTTTTTTTTGATAATGGTTAAAATGGATGAGATTTGGTTTGGTTAATGGGATAAAAATGATTAATGAAAAAAGAAATGATGGGTTGTGTGGTTAAATGTGTTTAATGCTAAATAATGAAACAAATGAACTGGATAATGGGATTAGTTGGTGGTGCGGGTTGTGGATTGTGTCTTGTGTAGTTTTACGCATTTAGAGGCGGCAATGTAAGTGGGGATGTTGTGAGTTAGTTAGTGTTTGGTGGTGAACCCATAGATTGGTCCTATCTATGGATATATTTATATAATTTTATATTCCTTGTGATTTATATATGCACCCCCCCATGTCAAGAACTATGTGATGGCACCCACATAGTCACACATGGGTTGTTTTTTCAAACATCACGGTGATGAGGTTGGATGGATGGATACATGATCTTTCCCTCTCTCTCTTATAGGTGAGTAGATATGTATAGTTTGTGATTTCTATAGGTATGTTAGTGACCTAGGTTATGTCCCATGTGTATTTGGGTGATATGTGATGGCCCCTATGTTTTTGGGTGAGATGTGATGACTGCATTGTGGGGCAGTGGCCCAGGTGTTTTCTGGAAAGATATGGTATGACAATACTATGATTTGACTTATAGTGGGGGGTTTTTCATGGTATGATGATGGTGCAAGGTTTATGTAATTCATGTTCATAATACCCTACTACTCTCATTATGGTAGTGATTGTGATGTGATGGACCAGGTGTCTGTGGGTGAGATAAGACGCGATCGTGCGGTGGGGTGGTGGCCCAGGTGTTTGTGGGCCTGATGTGATGTGATCATGCTTATGGGATAGTGGTATATGTTATTTAGAATATATGAGAGCACCCTGATGTATGATTTTTGTGTATGAGAGTGTAAAATTAGTTGGAATGTGGTGTGGGGTACCCTCTATCGATTTGCATCTTGTTATGTAATTACCCATGGCTTGTGTTATTTGGTGAGCATGAATTGCTGAGGTTGGGATAGTTAATTGACCTATTTAGGTGCTATTGGTTCTTTTATTTTCTCACAAGTTCATTAATATGCTTCTTTCACATGTGCATGAGATACTTTGGTTTTCATATTAAGTATACTTGTATTCTCACCCTACATATATAAAACTATTTTTAGGTTTCCAGGAGAATTATGTGGACCATGTTGGACATTACTAGCTCGGACCTTTGGATAGTTATTGTGTCACTACTTTAGATTTTCTTTTGAGTATTTCCTTTTGGAGAATTTTATTTGTATCAGTTTTATTTATACATGCTTGCGAGATTGTTTTGGTTTCTTTTTATATTATGTCATGGAGTTTTTTTTGGATGATTCATCTCATCTCCTGATCTTATGTTATTATAGAGGGTAATGCCTCCCATTTTATGAGATTTTTATACCATCAGTGTAAGTCTCCTACCCAGGGCCTACTGGAGGCAGGACTTGGGGGTCATTATCTCTCTCCCTTCATTGTAGTATCTTTAGCAGGATGGGGTCATGACACGGTCTGTGTATCTTATAACACGGTCTATATGACTGGTGTCTAAGCAACTCAAAGACAGCATGTTGTGTCGCTATTGTACACACCATACACTCCAACATTTTCATCGAACAGTTACATTCTGAGTCCTTAGGCATGTTCTATATATAGACAATGAGAATAATGCATGTTGTTTAGATTCAATGTATACGTTGTGTACTTTTACCAAATTACATAGAATTAAAATTAATTTATTATACTTTTCAAGCCTTATCAACACATGTTTCGTGTGGTCATTAAGTTGATATCACATTTCATGTGTTGGGTTTTATATATATAAATGTCTAATTAATTTATATATAATGTTTTGATCTTCATATCGTGTATAGGACATATTATAGATATTAATTTTCACACATTGAAGCATAACATTCTATGTAAATACCTTTTGTTTCGTGTGGTCATTAAGAAGAACATACATTCCATGAAATTACATAATGAGTTGTGTATGACATATGTCACAATATTAAATAGTATAAAAGTATAATACATGTTGGTTAGTTCGGATGGGTACTCACCATATTTCCTCCAAGGTGAATTTTTTGAACACAGTTAATTTTAAATAAATTTATTTAATTTGTTTAAAATTATGATGGATGAGAATATCAAGAAAATTCAGATGAGAATTAAGATAAAAGAATTGATTAATTAAAGAAGATAATTAATTAATTTGAGCGTGATTTATCTTAAATAATAACTATTAGAATTTAATTCCATTTTTATTAAATGCACAATTTATTTCATACATGTGGATGATCATGAGCCTAGACTAGACCTTTTCATGTGATTGGTTTCTTTTAATTTATTATTAAACTATTTTTTCCTATGTGTTATCTCTCCTTTCATTATATAAGGGTATGTGTGCCCATGGTTTCTTTTATGTAAACCCCTTAACTAATCATTTGGTTACCTCACCAATTTGTGAGTAAAATCATATATAATGGATGGATCTCCCAAGCTAGAGGAGGATAATCAAGTTTAGAGCTAAGGAAAAACCAATCCAAGAGAGATACATAGGTGGACATGTGGAATATTACAACACAAACCATATATTGTTCAATGTGTTTTCACCTAGGTTGATAGTTAGTTTATCATCCTCTAGATAAACCAACCAATATTAAAAGATCATGATCATACCTATTTATTATTTTATTTCTTTCAAGCTTCATGGTTATTTCATTATGGATGTATTATTATGATCACATAAATTAATGAATTAACAAGAATGAAAGATATAACTGAAATAAATTGACTTATGCATAAACATTATATAAGATATGGTTAATCACTTAATTAAATACACTTAATATTAACTAACATGTAATAATGATAATAATTGGAAATTTAAACATAAATATAAAATCCCTAAATTATATATATTAAGTTAGTATAGCCTTACACTACTTCATTTAAAATCAAACCATAGTTCAAAGTGTTTGACCAACCAAAGTTGGGGTGATTTCAATTATTGGGGAATTCTAAATTGAAGTTTTGGGTTGACTGAACTTAGTTCACAATAAGGGTTAACTATTAAAGCAAAACTTGGTGTAACTGAGAGGAAGAGGTTGAAGAAATCCTATTTAAGGCTTTCAGTATCAGGGAGTCCACTCAATAGATCAAGGAACTATGAGTTAATGAAATTTGTATTAGGAATATCTACCTAAAACCCATAAAATTTCTTTATTAACTAAAGTTGGGGTGATGAGAAGGGGAATATGGATCCTTTCCATTAGAATGTATACAAAACAGGATACTCTAAAACCAATGGTGAGGGAAATTGGGTTTCAATTAAATAGTGGGAGATTAATAAATATAATATTTATTTATTTGTCCAAATTTTATTAGATAAAGTAATAAAACTATTCTTATATTATTTTTAGAAATGAAAATAAAAATGAATTCAAATATACCCCCATGGTCCATACTTGAGAAGGATAACCTCTCCAATAACATAAATATTCAAAAGTGGCAAAGGCACTTACATGTAATCCTATTCCATAAAAGGAAATTGTATGTGCTAGAAGAACCTATTCCCAATGCACCTGATAAAGAGGCTATTAAGGAAGAGTTATCTCTCTATGAGAAACATTTGAATGATTCCACATATGTTCAATGTTTCATGCTACCATCCATGACCAATGAGATTCTGAAGCAACATGAGGACATGGATGTGTGTAACATGATGCCTCGTCTTCAATATACCTATCAATAGATGGCAAGACAAGAGAGATACAAGGTCTTTAATTCTATGTTTACAACTGAGCTTGGAGATCCGATGCCAGCTAAGCCTCATGTATTCAAGATTATTAGCTACATTAAATGATTATACATCTTATGGATTAAATTCTCAGATGAGTTGTACATAGATATCATACTTTCCTCACAACCAAGTCCTTCTCCAGATTTATTATTAATTATAACATGAGAAATGATGAGAAGAGTCTTTAGAAACTTCTTACTCAGATTCTCCATGTGGATAAGTACATGGGATGTGAAAAACCAATAGTCCTTATAGTGAATAAGAAAAGGAAGAACAAGGTTATGGGGACCAAGACTCATAAAAAGTCTAAATCTCATAAGCACCATCCTTCCAATAAGAAGGATATTGAGAGGTGAGGCTAGGAAAAGGAATCAGTATTTTTTTCATGTGTAAAGCAAGGCCACTGGAATAAGAACTACATCCATAATAAAGTGGAAGCTAAAGATGTGTTCGTTATCAAGTGTGATATTTCAATATCTACACATTGGGAATTAGATACATATTATGATTCTCAAATCTATATCCAAATGCAGGAAACAAGTAGATTATGAATGATTTCTAAGGGAGAGGTGAATTTGAGAGCTACCAATGGTTCAAATCTGGTTGTTCTAACCATTGGAGACTACCACTATTCATTTCAAATAGTAATGACATTTGTTTTAAGAGATTTTTATTATGTATTAACTTTTACCAAGAATATAATTTTTTATATAATTCCAAGATGTATATAGTTTTATTTTAAAATTGAGAAATAAAATTTTGATCTTTTATAAAGTCAACATATATTATGGTATAGCATAATTAAATGATGGTCTTTATATATTAAATTATGAAAATAAAGTATTGGAAAAATATAATGAATCACGTTCACACGACTCATATAGAACCTAGGTATTGAATCACTATATTGGTCATGTAAATGAGAATCATTTGAAAAATATCTGTCAAGATTGTTATTTGGAATCTTTTTTATCTGAAACCACTTGAAATATTTCATATTTATTTACAAGGAAAAATGACCAAACATCCATTAGGTGGACATGTTGAAATGGACACATAGCTTCTAGTATTGGTACACATTGATGTGTATAGACCATTTAAAATAGAAGCTAAAGGTGGGTATTTTTACTTCATAAATTATACTGATGACTTGAGTAGATATGGATATGTCTACTTAATGAGTTATAAGTATAAGTCTTTTCATAAATTTAAATAATTCAATAAATAAGTAGAGAATAAATTTAGAAAAAATATAAATAAGATTTGATCGTATCTAGGTGGTGAATATATTAACCAAGAGCTTACATACTTTCTAGGGGAGTTTGGAATTCTATCTCAACTCACTACACCTTACACACAATAGTGGAATGGTGTTAGTGAAAGGAGGAACCATACATTATTAGACATGGTAAGGTCAATAATGATCATGCAGATTGTAGCGACCCGAATCCAAAGCCACATAACTGGTTCCCCATACCCGGTTCGCCACATAACCTCAAGCACATTTCCCCAAACACCAGAGGCTACTGACTAGCAGCGAGGGCCTTGGTGAGTCAGTGGGAAAGTTATGCCCTCATTTGGTAAAGTATGCAGCATAAGGATAAAGATAATCAATAGCGGAAGTAGTAAATAGCATACAACAACTGAACTAAAAGTAGAAGCAATGTCTGATATAATAATGATGCAGAATGGTACATGTATCTATGGAAAGTAGTAAACAAAACAATGTGCTGAAATACAACTGAAACCAAAGTACTAAATGTAAACAACAACTCCAGCAGCATCGTGAGCCAAAGCCCGGTCCCATGCTCTCCAACTCCAACTAGAAATAAAGTACCCGAGGTAGAAGGACCACAATCCCTACCTACACCTGCAACCATATAATTTGTTTGGACCGAAAAGCAGGACCCAAACAGGGTGTCAGACTAAACCCAGTAGGCAATCACCACAATATTTGAGCCCTACTGTCAGTGAGTAATATAGAAAAAGTAAAGGAAAATAATTACACCAATAAATAATCCTACCAATTACTATTCACATTCATTTAATTAAGCAACTAGGGAAAAACTAGCAAGGCATTCTATTCCAAGGTAAGCAAGTAACACAACAGGTATCTCAAAAGACTACCTAAACACAAGTAGTACAAAACCCAAGCTTGTTCTTTGTATTGGTGGAATCATCACAACCAACCATCAAAATTCACACTGACTCTTTGGGTGGCTCAAACTAGCAGACCCCTATAGTCCAGTAATCAAACAAGGAACATACACTCTAGGAAGCTCTTACGTCAATTACCCTATGGTCTTGCAATGATAGCTATAGAATCTCTGAGGAAGCACTTAAATCTAATTACTACTATGGTCTCGATGCATGGGTAAACTAACAACACTCTTGGAAAGCACAAAGTCCTATTCCCGTAGGTCCTGCGTACGAACTAAAACCAACAGACCCTCTAGGGAAGCACTTAATCGTCTATTCCCTCTTTGATCTTCCGCACCAGGTTCTCACAACCCTGAGTAGTCCAGTCGTGCGTAGTCGATTTTCAAAAACCCTAAGTATGTTAAACAACTACTTAGATAATAGCTACCATACATCAAAAGCATTTAAACAGCAGTCAACACATGCAATCAGTGATAACAAGTAACTAACAATTGCAATAGGGTTTGCCTCACAGGCAAACGATGTCGAACGACAATAAATAGCCAAACAGGGAGGAAAACACCCATGGGGTGATCCTAAAACATGAAACCAAGAATACATTAGCAACAATTAATCAAATATAACAAGAAATCTAGGGCAGATACACAATAGGGTCAAAATCCTTAACCTGGGATACCCAATACATGGGTATCCATCACTTTTGCAACCAAAACTCAAAGAACTTAAATGTAGGGAAACAAAACACCTACCTTGATCCTCGAAGATCGATATACTTGAACCTTGGCCCGTGAAATAGCCTAGAACAGAGTAGATCTGCAAAAACATCTAAAACATTCAACCTCAGATAACTCATACGAGAGGAAGAATCAGGAAATGAGGCCAAAGAAGAACCAATAACTTACCGTTGTGATTCTTTTTCAATCAACGGAGTTCGATTCAGACAACCAGTGAAGGATCAGTGGCTCGTAGAAGAATCGGCCTCCTCGGATGCTCTGGATAGAAATAGGCAGAGAAGAATACGTTAATGATCATTAGGCGCAACCCCGGTCCGATTAATGAAATAAAAAAGTACACGGCGTGTACTTATAAATTACACAGCGTGTAGTGGGTTTTTCCATACTCCGCCAAAATTGGCCTCCATGTCTCCCCTACACACCATGTGTGTGGCCCCGACATGGTCAGCACATGGATTCGGGCAGGAAAAGAGTACACGACGTGTACTGAGAAAGTACACGGCGTGTACTTCAAAAATTTCCAGAAACCTCATTTTTCCTTAAAAAAACCCATAAAAGAGATCTGTACCTGAAACTGAAGATCCAGGTTCTTACAAACTTCCCCCCATAAAGAAATTCATCCCCTAATTTCCCTAACAAGTCGTAGGAGAAGAATCCTCGAACAACTCTGGCCACTACGATCGAACATCAACCTCCCTCTCCCAGGTCTCTTCATGTACTCGCTCGTGCTGCCATAACACCCGTACTAGAGGAATAGACCATCCATGGAGAACTTTCATACTGCGATCAAAAATCCTAATAGGATGCTCCTCGAAAGAATTATCCTACCCCAGATCAACCTCCTCGGGTTGAAAAACATGAGACGGGTCTGAGAAATACCATCGAAGATGAGAAACATGAAAGACGCCGTGCATGTCCTAGTACCTATGAGGTAACTGCAACCTGTAAGCAACCAACCTGACTATCTTCAGAACCTCAAACGGCCCGACGTATCTCGGTGAGAGTTTCCCCTGTCTCCTAATCCTCTTATGTCCTAACCTCATGGTAACACGTAGGAAAACCTGATCTCCAACCTTGAACTCCAAAGGTCTTCTCCGCTGATCAGCATAAGATTTTTACCAAGACTGTGCAGTAGCCATCCTCTTCCGAATCAACTCCACCTGCTCCGTGGTCTCCTGAATGAGATGAGGTCCCAGTAAGGCTGCCTCTCCTGCCTCTAGCTAGCATAAAGGTGATCGGCATGGCCTACCGTACAAAGCCTTGTAAGGTGCCATCTGAATAGTCTTCTGAAAACTGTTGTTGTAGGCGAACTACACCAGAGGTATATGCTTCTCCCAAGTAGCGCCAAAGTATAGAATGCAAGCTCGGAGCATATCCTCAAGCACCTAGATCGTACGCTCGGGCTGGCCATCAGTATGGGGATGGTATGTTGTACTCAAAAGTAACTGTGTACCCAAAGCCCTCTGTAGCCCCTGCCATAAGTGCGAAGTAAAACGCGCATCTCTGTCTGAAACAATGGAGTGTGGAACTCCATGCAGATGTACAATATCTCGGATATACAACCATCCCAACTCATCAACACTGAAGGTCTCCTTGATCGTCAAGAAGTGTGCAACCTTCGTGAGACTATCCACTACAACCCAAACTGCATCATTTCCTTGAGGTGATCTCGGTAACCCTGTCACGAAGTGTATCGTGACATCATTCCAATTCCACTCAGGAATGGGTAACTACTGTAAAATCCCTACTGGTCGCTGATGCACTGCCTTCACCTGTTGACCGGTGGAACACAACATAACAAAACCAGCCACATCCTTCTTCATACCTGGCCACCAATACTGACGGTGTAAGTCCCGGTACATCTTGGTGACACCAGGATGAACTGCCCAAGCTAAAGCATGAAACTAATGCGTCATCTCCTCATGTATGTCCACTGAAACCCATACGCGGCCATGAAAACGTAGCACCTCATCATCACCCACTGTCCACCCCAGAGTAGGATCTCCATCTGATAGACCCTCCCGTAGGACTAGGCCCTCTGGGTCAAATAGCTGCCTCATTATAACTCGATCTAAAATAGTAGAGGTAAAAAATACAGAAGAAAGAACCATCTTTCTCAGTCTGTCGTGCACCTCCAAATGCATCTCCGAGAACAGAGCGATAAGTTTCCACTCACTGCTGACCTACTGAACTGCCTGCAACTGAGTCCTCCTGCTCAGTGCGTCTACCACAGCATTACCTTTTCCAGGCATATAAGCAAGCTCGAAGTCGAAAGAATTTAGGTACTCGAACCACCTCCGTTGTCTCATATTCAAGTCACGCTACGTGAAGATATACTTGAGGCTCTTGTGGTCATTATAAACCACAAAATTATCTCCCATGAGATAGTGCCTCCAACAACTCAAAGCATGAACAACAGCAACCAACTCCAGGTCGTGCGTAGGATAGTTCTTCTCCTATGGCCTAAACTTCCGAGATCCATACGCAACAACACAATCTTCTTGCATAAGCACTTCTCCACACCCGATGCCAGATGCATCATAGAAAACTGTATAACTCTTTACCGGCTCTGGCAGAATTAGAATCAGTGCTGAAGTCAATCTCCCCTTCTTCTCCTATAAGGCTGAGTCACAAGCTTCTGACCAAACGTACTTCACACCCTTCTTATTCAGGCCCGTCAACGGTGCTACTAAGCGTGAGAAGTTCTGTATAAACCGCCTGTAGTAACCAGTCAGTCCCAAGAAGCTCCGTACCTCGAAGACATTCTTCAGCTACTCCCAGGTAACTACTACTCTCACCTTCACTGGGTCTACTGAAACTCCTGTCTCTGAGATTACATGGCCCAAGAAATGGATCTCATCCATCCAGAAGTGGAACTTTGATATCTTAGCATATAAATGGTGCTCTCTCTGTGTACTCAATACGATCTCAAGATGGGTAGCGTGGTCGTGTCGAGTGTGAGAGTACACCAAGATATCGTCCACAAAGACAATGACGAAGGAGTCCAAGTAAGGATGGAAAACTCAGTTCATCATCTCCATGAAAACATTTGGCGTGTTCGTGAGACCGAACGGCATAACCAGATACTCGTACAGACCATACCTACTTCAGAAAGCTGTGAGAGGTATCTCAGATGGTCTGACCTGCAACTGATGATAGTCGGATCTCAAATTGATCTTCGAAAATACCATGGCTCCTCGAAGTTGATCTAAAAGATCATCAATACTTATCAATGGATATAGATTCTTGACCGTCAACTGGTTCAACTTCCAATAGTCCTCACAGAGCCGTAGGGTACCATCCGCCTTTTTCGCAAACAACACAGGCAAACCCCACGGGGATGTACTGGGTCAGATAAAACCCTTCGCCTCCAACTCATCCAACTGCTTCTTGAGCTCTTGAAACTCAGGCGTAGCCATCCTATAAGGAGGTATGGATACCGGTGCTTCTCCTGGAACAAGATCAATAGAGAAGTCTACTTCACGCTCCAGAGGAAACCCTGAAAAGTCTTCTGGAAAGACATCTGGAAAACGGTCAACTCCCGAAGGGAAGTCCATCTGAGAGGTCCCCTGATCATCTAGATATAAACTAGAAATTTGGTATGTAACACTGCCCAACCCATGATGCTCTAGTCCATCTCTACTTGCCTAGACATCCCATTCACCCTTGTGAAGAAAGGACCCGCCCTCTAGTGACGTGAAACTCACCCTGCGGCGATAACAATCGACAAAGGCCTAAAAAGGAACTAGCCAGTCCATTCTGAGAATGACATCATAACCCGTCATCTCAAGGACATAAAGATCCCACGAGAAGTGACAACTACCATCCTCAAGGGGTAACTCCTTGCACTGATGCACACTAGTAGTTCTATGTCCCAAAGGAGTGTCTAGTGCCAAAGTATCCTCATAAGTAAAGACAGTAAGTCTAAGGCTCTCCACAGTGTGCACAGAAATAATGCTATGAGAAGCTCCGGTATCAAAAAGTGCAAAAGATAACATTGAGGCTACTATGATCGTACCTCAAACTGTGGAAGGTCCAGGATCCTACTCCCGATGGATCTGCTCTACCGCAAACTTCTGGCCAGTACCGCGGCCCTGTGTAGCAGCCTGATATCCCTGAGCTGATCCTCCCTGAGCCTGACCACCACGTCTGCGACCTCTACCCTGGCTTGAATGACCTGAAGGACTCCATCCCCCAGTCTTCTGTAGAACTGGTAATCCTACTCCGGAACGAGGAGTAGAAACCAATCCTCCTTCACTAGCTTCTGGAAGAAGAACCCTACAAAAACACTGCAGATGACCCATCTTGCTGCAAGCTCAGCACTCCACTGGATCTCTAGGGCACTGAGGCTTCTTATGCCCACTCTTTCTGCACTGATATCACACCACCTGGTTTCCATAAGGAAGATACCATATTCCAGAAGAATTACCTTGCTTCCTCGAGTCACCTCGAGTAGACTCTCAGTGGAGTTTCCTACTGTCAGTATGCAATGAGTTAGCCTTGGATACTGAACTGCCCTGGTCAAAAGCTCTAGTCTCCCTCATATTTCTTTCGTTGATCAGTTCTTGGTTGACTATTAGGGTAATAGAAATCAACTGGAAGATGTTCACCTGTGATCTGATCTCTGGTTTGAGGTCTTCCTCAAACTTCTTTGCCAAAAACAGCTCATCATTTCCCAGAACGGGAGCGAAACGCTGTAACTCAGGGAAGCGGGAGGAATACTCCATAACCGAAAGAGTACCTTGCTACAGGTTCATGAACTCTATGGCTCCGTTGGCCCTCAGTGTCACCGGGTAGAGGTAGTCATAGAACATACGCTGGAACTCGTCCCAAGCCATAGTCCGTTGGCGCCCTTCCTGCGAGACTACATCCCACCATCTCTTGGCAGAATCTCGCAGCATGTAAGTCGCGAGCTTCACCCTCCTATATGGGGGTGTCTCTAGATACTCGAAGATGGAAATTATGATTTCTAGACATGAATCTATATCCTGGGGTCCTCTATCCCCTGTGAAAGTGGGAGGATGATGTTGCTGGAAGACTCATGTCAGCTCTCCCATAGACGAGGTAGGATGCTGAGCTCCCTCGAAGGTCTGCATGAACCTCATGAAACCCTCTCTGAACTGAGCATTGACACTAGTGTTTGGTATCATTGCGGTTTGCATGTTCGGAATGATCGGCGGAACTACAAGTAGTCCCTGGTCTGCCATACCAGGCGTACGATCACTGCTTGGTTCCTGACGTGCAACGGGAGGACGTCTTGGTGCCATAGCTCTGAGAAAACAAAAGCACACTTAGATTTAGGATTAACAAGGACAGAAAACATAAGAGTACAAAATGGGAACAAGAGAGAGAAACACTAAAGTTTTCAAAACACAACTACACGGCGTGTATTTAAACTACACGGTGTGTTTGTTAAAGCCATTTACATGGGTGTGTACTTCTACCACCACTGGTCGTGTAACATCCCCGACTACACGGAATGTTGTCCCAAAACACGGTGTGTACTTAAACTCCACTCCCCTGCCCAAGTCTCTCTACATGACTAACCTACACAGTCCTCCAAATCCTAAACTACACAACATGTGCACTAAAGACACGACATGTACTAGATAGGTTTTGGCGTCCTGTGTAGCGGTTACATGGCCGGCTACATGGATGACTCCTAAAAGGCATGTTCTGAACAAACACGGTGTGTATAAGGATAGATCACACCGACCCGTGTTGTTTGGGACACAGTCGGGTACCCAGAAGAAAACTACACGGCATGTTCTTATAACACACGGAGTGTACTAGACAGGCTCGGTGACCCGTGTAGCAGGTTACACGGCCGGCCACACGGATAACCCCTTACACGGCGTGTTCCGAACAAACACAGCATGTATAGGAGTAGATAACACTGACCCGTGTTATTCGTAACACGACCGGGTACCTAAGAGAAAACTACATGGTGTGTTCGTACAAAACACGGTGTGTACTACCCAAGTTTCCCCGACCCATGTTATTAGTGACGCGGCCGGGTACACGGTTGACTACCACACGACGTGTATATATGGTACACGACATGTCCCCGAAGACTTTCCACCACCCCGTGTTTTTGTTCACATAGTCAGTAACACAGTTTAAAAACTACATGGCGTGTATTAATAATGTACATGATGTGTATTCTAGGTTTTTCTGGGCAGTAGCTTAGAAACTACACCGAACGCCAGAAACACTGAAAAACAAACATCTATGTGCCAAATTCCGGTCTATGGGGGCCCATACTCCCCGCGAATAAAATATTGGAATCATAACAATGCATATATCAAGTAAAGCAGCATAACAAGTATGTCTGTCATAAAAATTATCACAAAAACATGCATAATTTATCATGGCATCTATCACAACAGCATGAATCCTAATTCACCCTAGATGGCATGGTAAAATGCATGACATGTGATTTCCAACCCAGTGCCTATATAATGCATGAGATGGCACACCCTCATCTCATCGGGTTGCAAAAAAATAGAACCACAATCATATAAAATGTAATAGCACAAAACATGTGCATCACCCAACGGTGAAATATAATAAACTGTAACACTTGCAAAAACTGAAAATTACAATTACGAGGTAATATAGCTTTTCCCTGTACACGGGTTAATTACTCCCGGGTACAGTTAAGTACTAACTACCCATTTATTCCTATCCCTGTCTATTGTCGGAAAACAGTAAGGCAATAGAAAAGAAGAAAACCCCTTTGATACCACTTTGTAACGACCCGAATTCAGAGCCACATAACTGGTGCCCCGTACTCGGTTTTCCCCATAACCTTAAGCGCATTTCCCCAAACGCCAGAGGATGCGGACTAGCAGCGACGGCCTTGGTGAGTCATTGAGGAAACTATTCCCTCATTTGGTAAAGTATGCAGTGGAAGAATAAAGATAATTAATAGTGGAAGCAGTAAATAGCATACAACAACTGAACTAAAAGTAGAAGCAATGTCTGATATAATAATGATACAGAATGGTACATGTATCTATGGAAAGCAGTAAACAAAACAACGTGCTGAAATACAACTGAAACCAAAGTAATAAATGTAAATAGCAACTCCAGCAGCATCGCGAGCCAAAGCCCTGTCCCATGCTCTCCAACTCCAACCAGCAATCAAGTACCCGAGGTAGAAGGAACACAATCCCTACCTACACCTGCAACCATATAATCTGTTTGGGCCAAAAAGAAGGACCCAAATAGGGTGTGAGACTAAACCCAGTAGGCAATCACCACAAGATTTGTGCCCTACTGTCAGTGAGTAATATAGAAAAAGTAAATAAAAATAAGTACACCAGTAAATAATCCTGCCAATTACCATTCACATTCATTTAATTAAACAACCAGGGAAAAACTATCAAGGAATTCTATTCCAAGGTAAGCAAGTAACACAGCTGGTATCTCAAAAGACTACCTAAACACAAGCAGTACAAAACCCAAGCTTGTTCTTTGGATTGGTGGACTCGTCACAACCAACCATCAAAATTCACACTGAATCTCTGGGTGGCTCAAACTAGCAGACCCCTATAGTCCAGTAATCAAACAAGGCACATACACTCTGGGAAGCTCTTACGTTAATTCCCCTATGGTCTTGCAATGATAGCTGCAGACTCTCTGAGGAAGCACTTACGTCTAATTCCTCCTATGGTCTCGATGCGTGGGTAAACTAAGAAAACTCTTAGGAAGCACAAAGTTCTATTCCTATAGGTCCTGCGTACGAACTAATACCAATAGACCCTCTAGGGAAGCACTTAATTGTCTATTCCCTCTTTGATCTCCCACACCAGGTTCTCACTGCCCTGAGCAGTCCAATCGTGCGTAATCGACTGTCAGCATCCCTAAGTAAGTTAAACTACTACTTGGATAATAGCCATTATACATCAAAAGCATTTAAATAGTAGGAAACACATACAATCAGTGATAAGAAGTAACTGCCGATTGCAATAGGGTTTGCCTCATAGGCAAATGGTGTCGAACGGCAATAAACAGCCAAACAGAGAGGACAAACACCCGTGGGGTGATCCTCAAACATGAAACCAAGCATACATTAGCAACAATTAATCAAAACTAACAATAAATCTAGGGAAAATAAACAATAGGGTCAAAATCCTTAACCCGGGATACCCGATACATGGGTATCCGACACTTTTGCAACCAAAACTCAAATAACTTCAACGTAGGGCAACAAACCACCTACCTTGATCCTTGAAGATAGATATACTTGAACATTGGCCCATGAAACAGCCTAGAATGGAGTAGATCTGCAAAAACGTCTAAAACGTTCAACCTTAGATAACTCACACGAGAGGAAGAATCAGGAAACGAGGGCAAAGAAGAACCAAGAACTCACCGCTACGATTCTTCTGCAATCGACGGAGTTCGATTCGGACAACCAGTGACGGATCGGTGGATCAGAGAAGAATCATCCTCCTCAGATGCTCTGGGTAGAAATAGGCAGAGAAGAAGACGTTAATGATCATTAGGCGCAACCCGGTCCGATTAATTAAATAAAAAAGTACACGTCGTATAGTGGGTTTTTTCGTACTCTGCCAAAATCGGCCTCCATGTCACCCCTACACACCGTGTGTGTGGCCCGTACATGGTCATCACATGGCTTCGGGCGGGAAAAGAGTACACGGTGTGTATTGAGAAAGTACACGGCGTGTACTTCAAAAATTTCCAGAAACCTCATTTTTCCTTAAAAAAACCCATAAAAGAGATCCATACCTGAAAGTGAAGATCCGGGTTCTTACACAAATCTTCCATTATCCTTTTGGGGATACCAATTATAAACAGTTACATACACACTAAATTGAGTGCTGATTAAATTGGAAAGCATAATTACCTTCGAGAAATGGATTGGAAAGAAACTCATTTTTTCACATACACATGTATGGGTCTGTGTGGGATTTATTAAGGAATTTTTAGGATACAAACAAGCACATCAGGGTAGAAAGTTTATCTTTATAGGTTATCCTAATGAAAAAAGGGATACTACTTATACAACCCCTCATATAAGAAAGTGATTGTCACTAGACAAGTTGTCTTTCTTGAGAGGGAGCACATCCTCAAAAAGGATAGTGGGAGAAAGATTGAATTTGATGATGTTGATGATCAAGATTCATAAAATATGTTATAGGAATATATTCCATAGGTTCTTATGGAAGACGTAGTTCCTAAAACATAAGTACTGCACAGGAGCACTAGAGAGTTAAGAGAAATAGAGAGATTTGGTTTTCTAGTCACCAATGATGGTGACTCATTATTGGTTGACAATAATGAACCTATATCCTATAAGAGGTAGTAGAGATCTCAGAATATACAAGATGGAAATAAGCCATGAATTATGAAATGGATTCCATGTATCAGAAACAGGTTTGGGTTCTAAATGATGCGCCAATTAATGTTAATACCATAGGTTGAAAATGGTTATTCAAGATAAAATTGGACACGAAAGGTATTGTAAATACCTATAAAGCAAGTTTAGTGGATAAATGGTTAAACGATGTCAAGGAATTGACTATGATGAAATATTTTCACCAATTTATAGGTTTATATCCTTCGTAATTCTACTTGATATAGTGACTTACCATGACTATGAAATTTAGCAGATGGATGTAAAAAAATATTTCCTTAATGAAAACCTTCTGGAAGATGTATACATGACACAACTAGAATGGTTTGTCACTTCAGTTGATGCCAAAAGAATATGAAATTTGTAGTGATCCATTTATGGATTAAAGAAAGCATCTAGGTCATGGATCATTCAATTTGATGAAGCTATAAAATAATTTTGTTTCATTAATAATGAATGTGATCCACGTGTTTATTAGAGGTTTAATGGGAATGTAGTCATTATCCTAGTTTTATATGTTGATAAAATATTACTTATTGGAAATGATATACCAGTATTATAGTATGTTAAGGATTTGTTAAAAAATTGTTTCTCTATGAAGGAATTAGGTGAAGTATCCTATATTCAAGAGATCAAGATCATTCATGATAGATCTACGTGGACAATTGGACAAAGTAAAAGTACTTAAATTTTCCAGATAATAAATATATTTAGTATTGAACAATCCAATAGGAGATTTATTCCAGTGTCACATAGTATGCATATTTCTAAGAAAATATGTCCTTAGACACAACAGGAGAAAGAGAGAATGAGGAAGATCACATACACTTTAGTGATATGATAAATCATGCATGTCATGTTATGTACTAAACTTAATGTTGCCTATGCATTGAGAATGGTAGATATATATCAAGATAGTCCAATAGAACAACATTATTCTGGTATTAAGGTTATGCTTAATAATCTGAGAATAACTAAGGATTTGTTCCTATTGTATAAAGGAGAATAGGAGCTAGTCATCAGGGGTTATACTTATGCTAGTTTTCAAACAGATCAAAATGGTTTAAAGTCACAGTTAAGATATGTTTTATATCTCTATAGAGGAAATGTGAGCTCGAATAGTTTAAAAAAAATTGTAGCTAATTCTATAGTGAATTTTGAGTATATAGAGGATTTTGATGCAGCTAATAAATCGGTTTGGATACGAAAAAATTTCCAAGATCTTGATGTGGTACTTAGTAGTAAATACACTATCACATTATATTGTTATAATAGTATAACGGTGTCTCTTGCAAAAGATTTAAGGTCACACCAAAGGATTAAGAACATACTTTGGAAGTATCACCTTTCAAGGGATTTGTCTCAAAGGGGTGAAGTTACAATAAGAAAATTTACCACAGAAGAAAATATGTCGAAACCACTTGACTAAAGTCCTATCTTATCATAAGTATGAGTATCATGTGATAGCTATCAGACTGAAGGTTGTTAGCAGTTGGATCTAGTGAAAGTGGGTATATATTAGAGTTGGTGCCCTAGAACTAAATTTTATATACTTTGTGATAACTTATATTCATTGTTTTTAATGTTAATAAACTCCTTATCACATCATTATTATTATTCTTTGTAACATAGTATGTTATAATGTCCTAGGAGTAGTTGTTGTGATGAAAGGTCATAGCATGCCCCTGCTATAATGGGAACCCAGAAGTGTCATGAAATTATTCTTAAATTTATGTTTTATATACAGATGAAATCATTTTAGGGACATAAATGATACAAACTATAATTGGTGGGGACTCATTGGACTTCGAGGCACCTTCTCATGGTGTACTCCCTTTGTAATATCCAGTGCAGGACATTATGAGAATGAGAACCGCTAGTAGGAAATCTATATTTATATACATTATTTAATGTTCCTATCTATTAATGTGTGTATTGATCTTTAGAATTTAATATTATTATTAATGAGTATTATAAGTCACATACTTTGATGTATTGATAAAAATTGTGATGTCATATGTTCTTAGTGAGGTAGGATAGATTGGGTGTGTCATGAGTAATATTTCATTAATGAATAATGTGAGAAATGATTTTTCCCTTATGTTATTTAACATAATTTTTTATCTTAGGATATTTTATGGAAATGATATAACTTAAATAAATACATGGACAAGGTGCCATATAGTCAAGTTTGATTTCTGAAAAGTCAAAGACAGAGACATCAAGCACATAGGTTGATGACACCAGTATGCAACCAACTTGATTAGAGATATTGTGATAAATGGATTATATTACATAGTAAGAATCCATATGAGGTATTATGTCATTAAAGTATTAAATTATTTCTCTATGGGTTCCTTGAAATGTTTCTAGATGTAAACCTTGGACTTTAGAATGCTTCACTTAATGCCACTAAGAAATAATCCTAGAGGATCCCACAGTAAGTGTATCCAAAATCATAGTTAAATAATAATATTATTTATTATTTAACAAGTTGAATAAATATTATTCACATGCATGGTTTAATAATTATTCATGTTTTCTTGACCACATATATTTTATCACCAGTTATTTGAGAGAATACTATATAAGTAGAATATTAAATAAATTTTATTTGTTTTTTAGTGAATATAATATTTATTTATGTATTAGTGAATAATGCAGTGATGTTTATTTATTATATAAATAGAAATTATTCAAGGTATGATAAATATTTTGGAGTATTACAGGATCGACTTTAATGGAATGGTGAGAAATAATATATATTGAATATTATTTGAATAAATAACATTTAATTTAATTTATGAGTTTAGCGGATGTCATGAAAGAATAAAATTATTATTATTATAGATAGGGGGTTCCTCATGGATTATGGAAATAATAAGGAAATATGTGCAGTTATTATTTTCTAAAATTAGTGGTATATAAACTCAATTATATTATTTTATTAAGAGATTCAATTAATTTTGTGTTATGCACAATGAGATCTAGAGAGAATCCTCTCAAGGACCTAGAGAGCTCCCACTCTAAGAATGCTCTCAATAATGGAGAGCGATCCTCATCCACCACCACTTTCAAGTAAAGAGAGATTGAATAGAAGCCTTCCTTGAAGTGGTTCTTAGGGTGATCAAAGACAAACAACACAAGCATTTGGATCCATCGTGATAGCACCCAGAGATTACTACGGTGATATTTGGAGATCATGGAACACATGTGGATCACTATTGGACGGAATCTATCGTGATTCCTATAGCGCAATGATGGTACGATGTCGAGACGTTTTTATATCCATCAATGAAGAAATAATTCATTTTAAGGAAATTATTTAATTTCTTAAATTAATAATGAATAATATGTGATGATGCTATGCTTCGGTTATGGTGTTTAACTATTTTATATATTATTTGATTCAATTTAATTGATCACGGTGTTTATCATCGTGTAAATCTTGGATTAATCATTGATCATAAAACAAATATGAGTTGGACATGTCCCATATGATGCTCATGTTGTTCCCAAAACCTACATTAATTATAACACATCCCTAGTGAAGTATAATGATCATTAAAGTATGTTGAAATAGATGGAAAATAATTTTATAAAAGCATTAAAATATACATTGTAACCTAAGAATAAAAATCATTTTCTTGGTATCTTTTAAAAATATAAAAATTCAAATAATAATGGAAATTATATTTTCTTTGAAAAATAATGGGAACCTTTATGGGAATCTTAATAATGAAGAACATTCATGACAAAAGGAAAAGGCGGTTAAGTGGTAAACATTAAAAAACATTCATTTCACACCATTTCAAAGAAATTCAAAATAACCCGTACTAAAAATATGTAAACTAATCTTTTTCAAAAAAAAAATTTAAATAAATTCAAAGATAGTTGAAAATGACCTTAAAAATTAATTGGATCAAAGATAAGAATATTCTTGAAACAAAATAAAGAATATGGAGATGGAAGAAAAAATCCCAAAATAAAAGGAAGAAATGAGGTTGAATTTTATTAAAAATATTCTTTCATACTTTTGAGTACCAAAGAGGGTAATAATGCATAAAACCCCTATAAATAACCATAGTAGAAGAAAATATATGAGGTTTAGGATAGAAATAATGTCACGACTCGACCCACCATGGTCTACCTGGATAACGGTAAGTTGAGTGAGAAACATCAAGCCCAACTAATATATGCTAAGGGATGATGACAAGCACCATGTATGAAAAACTGAAATGGGAAGCATTAGACTAAATACATGTATGCTTGCACACAACAAACTATATGAAATAGTGCATAGATATAACAAAATGCTAAACATATTGAGTGTAAACCATGCATTCAACAACCTCTAGGAAAACATTAAAGTACAGTAGCATAGTAAAAAAAATAATGAAGAGTAAAAATACATGAAAAACTAAAAATTAGGTCCCAAACAAACAACTATTGGAAATAGGGAAAGACTAGAGAGGGACTAGCTCACAAAATTTAAAGTCATCCACTAAACATGGTCAGTATCAAGAACAACAATGATCCACTGAAATCACCGCTGAATTTCCTATCGCCTGCATAAGACAAAAAACATGTGGGAAAATCCCATGTAGGGGTGAATATATACTTACCCAGAAGGACACGCTGGAAACCAAAAAATGGGGAAATGTATATAAAAACCATAATCCCATCCTATAAGCAAGAGGGTGTGTAAAATCCAACATCAGATATACTCAATAGATTCCCAATTGAGGGAGAAAGGGGATATCCATCTTCACAAACAACTAAGAATGATGAGTCTATATAGAGCTCTAATGTTCTTCCTTCAATTCCCATCTCCACACACAACCTCTCTAGAATTTGAGGGGACGGTCCCACTTCTCACTATAGTGCTCCATAGTCGAGGGAGCACTAGCTCCAGTGGAATAAATGATCTACATTGGAGCTCAAATATGGGGTAGTTTAACTCCATAGATAGAGAACTCAAACGCATCTATAGTATAGGGGATTACCCACTATTCTAATGTAAATATTATGGGTGAATTGTGGCTTGGTGAAACATGGGAGTACTAACCTTGGGCTCTCTCTAGTGACCAAATTTGATCATTGTCATCATCCAATAATTTCTTAAGGAATAGAGATGCTTATAAAACCTTATTTCGTATCTCTAATTCCAAAACTAAGGCCACTATCTCATTCTATAACGCCCCAACCCTAGTTACCCAGATTTAGTGCATTATTACATAATATTGGCATGATCACAAGAGATAAAGTCTTGAAATACCGATTAGTTTAGTATCCTTGAAAGTACTAGATACATACATAAGTTTTACATTAAATCATGAAAAAAAACATTTTATCCCCTTTGAACACACTCCTATCCTTTGGCCTATCCCTGCAGGTTAATTATAATATACTTCTTCACATCCTGGGAAAAAAGAAAACATAAAAAAAGTATGAGCTTAGATGATCATTAAGGATAACAATATAGTGTAATCTATCATAAATAATCATAAACATTTAAGGCAATGTATAAGACTAAAACACAAGTATTTTAAACTTAAAATTCAGTATAATATGGAAAATATAAATCAAATAATACCATTTACTTATACACATGGATATTCTACTAGTATAATAATCACACGTAATATCAATAGATAATTTCATAATGATGGAATCCATAATGTCGGACATCATAACCACATAGTCAAAGCATCATGCCAAGACTAAAAATAAGATTTTTTCAAGGCTTTTTCCCAAGACACTAATTTTTCTCATGAGACCTACCATTGCATATAGTAGCTATATTGGGCTCTACCCGTCACTTACTAAGTCTAATGCATTCCTCATATGAAAAGGTTGAAACAAAACATAAACATTCGTATCAACAATAGCATCCGAAATGTTAATAATTTAACCATAAACTATGAATGGTATAAAAATAACACATCCACAGTCAAAAATATCACAAAATATTCAATACAATATGGAATACTGTATCATAATAAATCAACTTCAAATAAGTGTAAATTCAATCAAAGGATGTTGACATAGATGAAATCAAAACTATTTGAGAGAAATATATATTTCTATTTTGAAATAATTTAAAAGTCACATAATTATCAAAGAAAAAATTTAATTTGAAAATATTCTTATAAGCTTTTAAGGGAATATTTTAAGGTATTATAATAGTGGAAAATAGTTGCACCCGCCGTATAAGTTAAAAAAGCATTCTTACCTAAATTTGTCGAAAAGTTCATAAAGTACATTGTTTGGAAAATGATGGAAAGATTCCTTTCAAAAAAAATTATAAAAACTAAAATAAGGGTATAAATGTCTTCAAACCATATTATATAAAATAGTAAAAAAATGTGAAATATATTTTTTTGAAACATGGACGAGGATGATAAAGAATTCTTAGTAGATTCTTACGTATAAACAACCTCAGATAATAAAGAGATTTTAAAATTAACCCTTACCTTGTACTTTTCCTTAGTCGAGTATACGTTAACCTCCTGTATAATAGTTAAATCATTGTTATTAAATTATACAAGAATCACATACATAAATATGATAGCATATATGATCTTCTAATATTTATTTTCTAATAATATTTCAGTAGTATCATTTTTCAAGTGTTAACTAATTCGTTTTCATTTATATGTTTTGTTGCGTAAGTCATGTTTGTTATGGATAGTATGTATTTGATTCCTATATATAATGGTATTAAGTTCTTGAACATTATTTTTAATCACAAAATTAAAATTATTCTTGGATGGTTATGATGTGGATTGAATCTCATCGTGTTCATGGAGACGGTAATCCATACGTACGCACGAGCGACAATATCATTATCTTGATGGTGAAATAGTGTGTAATTGGACAGTATATTACATATAAAGAATCATTGTAATGTTATATTTATTATTTACAACAATTATACTCATTATTATACCCATCCAAATAATGAAGTGTTGAATAACAAACTACACCACGACGTGGAGACGGTAAGCCGTACGTATGCACATATGGTGACTTTGTCATTCATAGGATTGATAGAAAAATTAATATGGTTATACCATATTTATAATAACATACCAGTATATAGAAGGCATCAGAGTTCTTATTTTGGTATGGAAACAACAAAGAAAGAGGAAGTGGAAGAAGTAAAGAAATTTGAAAGAGGTGATGAAATTATTACCTCTTCTTCGGGTGATTCCTTTTGATTTGATCAAAAGGAATCCTTAGGTTGGATTTCTGATCAAAGTAAGGCCTCTAGGTTGAATTGATGGTAGTTTTGAGGATATTTTATCAGGTTTTGGCCAAGAAAAATGGCTTTAGAGGTGTTAAATTAAGATAAGGGGAAGTACCCTTTTATAAGAGAGGTGAGGGTCACTTTAGGAAAAGTATGAAATATTATTTTATTATTAAATCATTTTCGGTTTCTAATGGATCCAAATAGATTTATTTCAAGGATAAGGTGGGTATGGGTCGAAATATTCTCAAACAATAGGTTTTATACAAGTTTAGGTCAACATATTAACCTTATCTTTTAGATTTAATTCTTAATTAAATAGTTTAACTTTTACCATGTCTTCTTGTATTTTTATATTACATGGTTAATAAACATACTATAAAAATCCAAGAGAACCTCAAGTGGTTCATTAATGAAATATATATCATTTTATAAGTCCTTTTATAAACCTTATATTTTTAGGAATATTATATCATTTAATAATATAGTATTTTTTTTAAAACTCATTTATGTCAATTTTGAAACTATTTAGTATTTGGTTTTTCTGAAACTCAAAAAAACTTGATTAATTCGAAAAAGAATACATTAAATCAACCTTAAAATGTCATATTAACCTATAAAATTCATGGAATTTACCATAAGTCTCATTTTTCATTTATTTTAGTATTTATAATATTTATTATTTTAGTCTTTCATTAATAAGGTATTTACTGTATCATCATTATGTCATAAATAAATTTAATTATTTAATGTATAAAAATTATAAATAAAATACCATATGGATGAAAATATTTTTATATTTTTAATTAATATTTATAGTCAAATTTATCTTTTGTATAACCCTATATTAAAAAAAATTTAGTTATTAAAATTTGAATTTAATACTTTTAACTCTTCTTTAAATAAAATAATAATAATTGTCTTAATCTAATCCATGTGGATCAAAGAGGATCATATTTTATTCCTAAGGTTTATTTTGGTCAAAAAAACTTATCCAATAGAATTAGGACATGTTTTAAGGTAATTATAATATTATTTTTACCTTTAATTACCCTAATTACTTTTTACTGAGGTAAATAAAATTAAAAAGTTACTATTCACACAAAATTATTTTCATCCTATTGAACCAAATTTTACTTACTAATTTCAACCGTGTCTCTTGGATTTTTGAAATTCAATTCACAGAAGTGGTAAAATTATGTTTTATACAAATTTGTAAATGTGTCTAGAAGGTGGGTAAAAGACGTTAAAAAGTTCAATAAAATTTTATATATCTAATCTTATTATAAAATAAATCCAATGAATTACATTGAAATAATATAGGTATTATGTATCTATTTTTAATTTAAAATATATTTAAATAAAAATAATAATTATTTAAATAAAAGTCGGTTTTAAACAATAACGTGGTGTTTTTCACTATTCATCAAAATTTGAAAGTTTTCAGAAAAATACCAAGTATTCATCCTAATTTAATTTTGATATTCTGAATCCAAAAATTAAGTCCATTTTTAAAAATAAAATTTATAAAATTTCAAAAGGTGGGTACCACTATTCATTACAGTTTTTTAAACAGCTAGTTCGATTGGTCGTGGTGTGCTAGAACTTGAAGTTGCGTACAATGAAATTTATTTTATTATTCAAAGAGTAACATACTGTGGAAGCTTGGGGTGTTACATTCTTCCCTCCTTCAAACAATTTCTTCCTTGAAATTTCTAGAATATTAATGCATGAAAATATTCGGGTGGTTCTTCATCATAAGTTCATCAGGTTCCCATGTTGCCTCTTCCATCTTATGGTTTCTCCATAGAAATTTTACCAGACGAGTCATCCAGTTTCTCAACACTTGTTCTCTAGTATTAAGAATATTTATTGTCTCTTCCTAATAAGATATATTGGGTTCCAGTTTTATTTCTTCATAGGTGAGTACATGCATTGGGTCAGGCATGTATTTTCTCAACAGTGATAGGTGGAACACATCATGAACTTTGGAGAAACTTGGAGGCATTTACAAGTGGTAAGCTACAACTCCAATTCATTATAGAATTTTGAAAGGTCCTATGTACCTGGGACTTAATTTACAATTCTTACTAAATCCTATGACACCCTTACATGGAGATACCTTCAAGAAAACAAGATCTCCTACTTGAAATTACATATCCTTCCTTTAGTTATCGGCATAACAATTTTTCCTACTTTGAGATGCTTTAATGTGGGTTTGGATAATCCTCACCTTTTACATTGAATCCTCAAAATGTTCTGGGCCTATGATTTTTATTTCCCCAACATCATCCCAACAAGTTGGTGTGCGAAATCTCTTTCTATATAACACTTCATATGGTGCCATCTGAATACTTGAATGGAATCTATTGTTATAAAAAAATTCTACCATAGGTAAATATTGATCCCATATACCTTGAAGGTCATGTGAGAAAGATCTCAACACTTCTTCTAAGTTTTGAATAGTCCGTTCTGATTGTCCATCATTTTGAGGGTGGCAGGTGGTGCTCAAACGAAGTTTAGTGTCTAGGGATTTCTAAAGACTTTTCAAGAATCTTTATGTGAAACATGGATCACTATTAGAAATAATCGATAGGGGTACTCCATGAAGTCTTACAACTTCATTAATATATAGTATTTCTAAACATTCTAGTGGTAAATCTTCTCTTATAGAAAGAAAATGTGTTGACTTAGTAGGACAATCAATAATGACCCATATTGCATCATTCCTTCTAGGAGTCTTTGGTAGCCCCATGACAAATTCCATTGTATTATAATCGCATTTCCACTGTGGTATGGGAAGAGGCTACATGAATCCTCTAGGATGTTGTCTTCCAGCCTTCACCTGTTGAAAAACCATACATCTTGACACATAATCATCAATCTCCGTCTTCATGTTGTCCCACTAAAAATATTCCTTAAAATCTCTATACATCTTAGTGCTACCTGGGTTTATAGAGAAATTGGATCTATGAGCATCATCCAACAATTCCCTTTTTAGATCAGGTATATCGAAAACACAAATCCTCCTCCGAAATTTTAAAATTCCATCTTCATATACGAAGTCAATCAATCTCCCATCATTCACAGCTTTAATTTTCTTTTGAAACTCCTCATCATCAGTCTAAGAACATTTTATTCATTCTAGTAAAGTTGGTTTGGAAACCATTTGAAATAGTATTGATGTTTTACCTTCCATGATTATTCTCATATCCATCTTTACTAGATCCATTAACATAGGATCCCTTTAAAATCTCATCTTGTTCAAAACTCCATGATCCTTTCTACTCAAAGCATCTTCCACCTTATTTTCCTTCCCCAAGTGGTAGTGTATAGAGAAATCATAATCCTTAAGTAGTTCAATCCATCATCTTTTCCTCATGTTAAGTTCTTTTTGTGAGAAAATATACTCCAAACTCTTGTAATTGGTATATATCTCACATTTTTAACCATAGATATAGTGTCTCCATATATTCAAAGAAAATATTACAGCTACTAACTCAATATCATGAGTAGGATAGTTTTTTTCATGAATTTTTAGCTTCTGTGATGAATAGGAATTAACTCTATCATACTGTATAAGGAAGCAACCAAGTCCTCTCTTCGAAGTATCACTATAAATAACAAACCCATCATTCCTCAATATTAGAGTCAAGATAGGAGCATTAAATAGTATTCTCTTCAGTTCTTCAAAACATTATTCACACTCTTTTGTACAAACAAATTTAACCCCTTTATGTGTGAGCATGGTTAATGGGTTAGCCAATCAGGCAAAATTCTTGATAAAACACTGATAATAACTAGCTAAACCAATAAAACTGCATACCTCGGTTATACTCGTTGGTGCTAGGAATTCTTGTATTGCTCTTGTCTTATAAGGATTAATAGAGATTCCATCCTTAGAGATAATATGTCCAAGAAAATAAATCTTCTGAATCCAAAATTCACACTTTTTTAAACTTCCCATATAATTCATTTCATCTAAGAGTCTTTAGAATAGTGCGCGAGTGAGTTTCATGATCTTCATAGTTTTTGGAGTTTACCAAGATATCATCAATAAATAACACTAAAAATTCATCAAGATATTACTTGAAAACTCTATTCATTAGATCCATGAAGACAAATGGTGCATTGGTCAGTCTAAAAGGCATTATTGTAAACTCATAATTCCCATACCTGGTACGAAATGTTGTATTTGGAATGTCTTCCTTCTTCACACACAACTGATGATATCCAGATTGAAGGTCAATCTTTGACAAATATTGAGCTCAATGATGTTGATCAAATAAATCATCAATGCAAGGTAAGGGATACTTGTTCTTTATTGTTATAGCATTGATCTCCCCGTAGTCAATGCACAACATCATGGATCCATCATTCTTTTTAACAAAAAGAACAGGGGATCCCCATAAAGAAACACTAGGAAAATAAATCCTTTATTACTCAATTCCTCTAGTTGTTTCTTTAGTTCCACTAATTCCACTGTGGTCATTCTATAAGGGGTCTTCGATATGGGCCTTGAACCCAGAATTAAGTAAATGGAAAACTCAATTTCTTGTTTTGGAGGATGTACAGGTAAATCCTCTGGAAACACATCAACATATTCTTAAACAATATGTACATACTCTATTTGTAAATTCCTTTCCTCACCCACAGTTATTTCACTCTATTCCTCCCTAATAATTGAATTTAGTAGAGCTACTGGGGGTGGATCTAGATGAGAATCAGATGGTGATGTTTCTGCTCTAAAGATAAGGTATTACTTGTCATCATAAAAAAAGTGTAACCTCATTCTTCTTACAATAAATATTTTCATCATGGTCTGAAATCCAATCCATACTGAGGATTATATCAAATTAAATCATGGGTATGATGATGAGATCAATAGATAAAGCACATTTATATGCCATAATGGTAACTGATTCACAAAAATTTGTTGCAATGATACTTCCCTTATGAGTTTTGACCAAAAACTCCCTTGTCAAATAAAATTGGAAATATCTAATTTTCTTGGAAAACTAGGAAGATATGAAAGAATGCGATGATCTAGAATCAAATAAAGCATTGTCTAAATTTGAAGAAATGATTAAAGTACCTTCTGCCACATTATTCAAAACTTAAATCTCATCAGTTATGATTGTATAAGCTTGAACTTTCTCCATTGGAATTTTCTAAGGTAAGTTTCCTTGGTTCTTAGGACATTCATTTGCATAATTCCCCATTTCTCTCCAATTATAGAATTCAACACTGACAACCTCTTTCTTTCCCTTACAATCACATGCCTGGTGGCCTTTTTCACCACACTTTTTTACAAACTCCCATTCTCTTCCGGAAAGTATCAGGGTGTTTCTTCCCACATTTACTATAGGATGGAAATTCAACCTTTCCTTTCTTCCCCTTATTTCCATCTCAAGAGTGTTCGTAAGATCTCTTATTCTCTCGCTTTTCTTTAAAGTTGTAAGAATTAGAGAATTATTTTTCTGTCTTGATAGCAAATGAGACTATATCTTCGTATGATGAGAATTATTGTGAGACTAATTCTCAATGGAGAAATGGTTTTAACTCATCAAAGAATCGATCAATATTATTTCTTGGGTTACGTATATAATTTGTAGCATGCCTTGCTAACCTTATAAAGTTAGCCTCATACTTTGCGACATTCTGATCCTCCTTTTACCTTAGACTCATAAATTGTCTTTCCACATCCGCTTAATGGTCACGAGGGAAGTATTTTTCTAATAATAGATCTTTAAACTCCCTCCATTATATATTTGATACTTATTCATCCTTCTTTGTGTTTTTAATTAATTACCACCATTGATCTGCATCTCTTGTGAGGCAATAAACTACCATAACAACTTTTCCCTTTCGCTACTCCCCAAAGCATGAAATATTTTCTCTACGGAACTTATCCATTTATCAGCTACAAATGGATTTTTATTCCCATTGAATGTTGGTGGTTGTTTATTCATGAAGTGGTCTAACATTGACCCTCCGCATTGTGGATCAGGGTGCTCCATACGGGTAAGTTTATTATTCATAACCTGAGTGAGTTGTCCCAGTATGGTTACAAGATGTTCAGTACTAGTTATATCACCATCTCCACTATAATTATCTTGATTATGAGTAAAATTACTACATGGATTATGTGAATTGATACGGTTTCCATTCCTTCCACTAGGTTCCATTTCTAAACAATGGAATACACTAGATTAGTTTATGAATCACAATACATAATTCCAAACTAGTAAAATATCTAACATAAATAGAATAGTTTATGCATATAATCCATAATCATAAAAAATGTTTTCTTTGAGGAATTATTTACTCATAAATCCTTCATAATGGATTATAAAGAAAATTTGAATTATTCTAAGCATATCCCCTAAGAGTTTCATAACCAAGAGTGCAGCAAGGACCGTTTTCGTGCACCAGTTCCCGTTCGAGTCTCGCTCAAAGTGGTGTTTTCAGGTTTTACCCCTAGATACATTTATGCCAGAGCTGCCTCTACCTGCTTGTATCCAGAAAAGGATGTATTTCTTGTAAAATCAACAAAATCTCTACATTACAAAAATTCTAGGAAGTTATTCTATACTAATCCTCAAATTCTATCTTAGGGAAATGTTCTCTAATCAGAGTTTATCTAAATCTACTTTCCAAGGTTTTTACTAAACTTCCCCTGATACCAACTATAATTCCCTGTCCCTAGATACCTAGAGTCAGGGCATTATTAAATAACATTGGCATGATCACAAGAGATCAAGTCTCGAAAGACCAATTAGTTTAGTAGCTTTGGAAGCACTAGATATATACATAATTTTTACCTTACATCATGAAATAAAATAACAACATTGTGTACCCTTTGAACACACTCATATACTTTGGCCTATCCTTGTAGGTTAATAATAATATACTTCTTCACGTCCTAGGAAAAAGAAAACATAAGAAAGGGGTGAGCTCAGATGCTCAGTAAAGATAACAATATAGCAGAAACTATCATAAATAAGCATAAACATTTAAGGAATTGTATAAGAATAAAACACAAGCCTTTTAAATTTAAACTTCAGAATAATATGGAAAAGATAAATCAAATAATTTCATTTACTTATTCACATGGATATTCTACTAGTCGAATAATCACACTTAATATCAATATCTAATTTCATAATGATGGAATGCATACTGTCAGACATCATAACCACATAGTCAAGGCCACATGATAAGACTAAAAATAAGATTTTGTCAAGGCCTTGCATCAAGACACTAGTTTATCTCATGAGACCTACCAATTCATCGAGGAGCTATAGTGGGCTCCACTTTTCACTTACTAATTTCAACACATTCCTTATATGAAATGGTTGAAACATAACATATACATTCATATTAAAAGTATCATATGAAATGTTAATACTTTTATCATAAACCATGAATGGTATAAAAATAAAACATAAATAGTCAAACATATCACAAAACCTTCAACACAATATGGAATATTATATCATAATAAATAAAATGTAAACAATTGTAGAATCCATCCAAGGATGTTGACATAGATGAAATCAAAACTATATAAGAGAAATTTCTCTTTATATTTTGAAATAATTTAAAGTCACAAAATTATAAAAGAAAACATTTATTTTTAAAATATTCTTATAAGATTGTAAGGGAAGCTTCTAAGGTATTATAATAGAAGAAAATAGCTGCACCCGCTGTATAAGTTAAAAAACATTCTTACCTTAATTTTTCGAAAAGGTCATAAAGTACCTTGTTCGGAAAACGACTGAAAGATTCCTTTAAATTTTTTTTACAAAAAGTCAAACATGGGTATAAATGTATTTAACCCATATTCTAGGAAATATTAAAAATGTCTTGAAATACATTTTTTAGAAACACGGATGAGGATGATAAAGAATTTCCAGTAGATGCATACGTATAAACAACCTCGAATAATAAAGAGATTGTAAAATTAACCATTACCATGTATTTTTCCTTAGTCAAGGGTATGTTAACCTCCTATATAATAGTTAAATAATTGTTATTAAATTATAAAGGAACCACATACATAAATATGATATCATATATGATCATCTAATATTGCATTGTTAATAATATTTCAGTAGTATCATTATTTCGGGTGTTAACTGATTCGTTTTCCTTTATAAGTTTTTTTATGTAAGTCATGTTTTTTATGGATAAGATGTATTTTATTCATATGTAGAATTATATTAAGTTCTTAAACATTTTTTTAATCATAAAATGAAAATTATTCTTGAATGGTTACGATGAGGAATTAATCTCATCGCGTTCATGGAGACATTAATCCATACGTACGCACGAGAGATAATATCATTCTATTGATGGTGAAATCGTATGTAATTGGATGGTATATTACATATAAAAAATCATTAACATGTTATATTTATTACTTACATAAATTATACTCATTATTATACCCATCCAAATAATAAAGTGTTGAATAAAAAACTACACCACGTTGTGGAGATGGTAATCCGTACGTACGCACGTATGGTGACTTTGTCATTCATAGGATGGATAGAATAATGAATATGGTTGTACCATATTTATAATAACATCACATTATTTAGAAGTTATTGGAGTTATTATTTTGTTATGGAAACAAGAATTAAAGAGGAAGTAGAAGAAGAAAATAACTTTGAAAGAGGTGATGAAATTATTACTTCTTCTTCGGGTGCTTCATTTTGATTTGATCAAAAGGGCTCCTTATGTTGGATTTATGATCAAATTAAGGCCTCGAGGTTGAATTTAGGGTATTTTGGAGGATAGTTGAGCTGAGTTTGGCTGATAAAAATTTATTTGGAGGTGTTAAATTAAGAGAAGGGGAAATGCCCTTTTATAAGAGAGTTGAGGGTCACTTTAGGAAAATCTTGAAATATTATTTTATTATAAAATTATTTTCGGTTTATAATGGATACAAATGGATTTATTTATAGGATAAGGTGGGTATGGGTAAAAATATTCTCAACCAATAGGTTTTAGACAAGTTTAGCTCACCATATTAACCTTATCTTTTAGATTTAATTCTTAGTTAAATAGATTAACTTTTACCATGTCTTCTTGTATTTTTATATTACTTGGTTAATAAACTTACTATAAAATTCCAAGAGAACCTAAAGTGGTAAATTAATTACATATATATCATTATATAAGTCCTTTGGATGAACCTTATAATTTAAGGAATATTATATCCTTTAATAATATAGTATTTGTTTTAAAAACTCATTTATGTCAATTTTGACACTATTTAGTATTTGGTTTTTGTGAAAGTAAAAAAAAACTTGATTACTTCAAAAAAATTCATTAAACCAACCCTAAAATGTCATATTAACTAAGAAAAATCATGTAAATAATCATCAGTATCAATTTACATTTATTTTAATATTTATAATATCAATTATTTTAATCTTACATTAGTAAGGTAATTACTGCATCATCATTGTATCATAAATAAATTTACTTATTTAATATCTAAATATTATAAATAAAATAAAACTATGTAGGAAATAATTTTAGATTTATAATTAATATTTATTGTCTAATTTATCTTATTTATAACCCTATATTAAAAATGTTTTATTTATTAAAATTTGAATTTAACACTTTTAACTCTTCTTTAAATAAAATAATAATAATTGTCCTAATATAATCCAAGTGGATAAAAGAGGATTATATTTTATTCGTAAGGTTTATTTTGGTCAAAAAACACTTTTCCATTATAATTAGGAGTTGTGTTAGGGTAATTATAATATCATTTTCACCTTTAATTACCCTAATTACTTTTAACCGTGCTAAATAAAATTCAAAAGTTACTATTCAAAAAAATTATTTTCATCTTATTGAACAAAATTTTACTTACTGATGTCAACCATGTCTCTTAGATTTCTGAAATTCAATTCACAGAAGCGGTAAATTTACGTTTTGTTCAAATTTGCAAATGTTCTTAGAAGGTGGGTAAAAGACATTAAAACGTTCAATAAAATTTTATATATCTAATATTATTAAAATATGACTCCAATGAATTACATTGAACTAATATAGGTATTATATATCTATTTTTACTTAAAAATAAATTTAAATAATAATAATTATTATTTAAATAAGAGTCGGTTTTAAACAATAACGTAGTGTTTTTCACTATTCATCAAAATTGAAATGTTTTAAAAAAATACCAAAAAATCACCTTAAGATAATTTTGATATTCTAAATCCAAAAATGAAGTCCATTTTGAAAAATAAAATATATAAAATTTCCAAAAGTTGGTATTACTATTCATAACTGTTTTTTAAACGACTAGTTTGATTGGTCGTGGTGTGCTAGAACTCGAAGTTGTGTACACCGCAAGTTATTGTATTAATCAAAGGAAAGTGTACTATGGAAGATTGGGATGTTACACATTATATGTGGAAAACTATTCATGATAGTCTACTTAAGGGCCTAAATTTAAGTCCTGAAGAATAAAATAAACTATGTAGAACTTCTTGGGAAAAGTATACGGTGTGTATATAGTATACATGACATGTCTTGGATTCCTTGAGTATGATCGTTTTTTCCATCCGATGACCATGTACTTTTTCTTGCGCCTATGTACTTCATATTGTGCCCATGAACTCTTTCCCATGCCTATGTACTCTAGCTCGTGTTTATGTACTCTGATTGTGCCCATTTACTTGACTGTGTCCTTGCCTGTGTACTCTTAGGGTAAATGCTGATCCCCCTGCACCAAGTCATACAGAATGTATGGGTCACACACAATGTGTGATATTTAATTTTGGCGGAAAACCTAGCTATTTCAGGAAGGCGACTACACGATGTGTGTTCCTAGACTACTCACCATGTAAGTTAGGAATTTTTAGAAATCCAAGAACAATTGACACATCTCGCTTATGCCACTTCTACCACTAGATATGCTGAAAAATTCATTGATTAGCTAGGATTTAGAGTTTACCATGCCTTAAACATTGCTGGTGGCCAGATTTTGGCCACCCAAACCATGTGTAAATCATCCCCGTCACACTATACCACTGTATCACATCACCCATGGATGAAACCCCATAATATGGCCTCTAATCCATGTTTTCAACACTCGTATCCCACATTGCATCATGATCCAATCACATAACTTTGATATCTAACTCATTCACACATCCTCAATGAATCCTTGGGTTCGATCAGGCTAGAATTTATCCTAGAAATTTTGAACATCAACCCCATGAGCCAACGACGAAGAACATGAACAATAGTGGGGGAAAGAAAAATAATGAAGTGAAAAACATTTTTTTAGTGTGATCCCATCTAGTGATTTAATAATGTCGAAACTAGGGTGAAATCAGTCTCATAACAATTAAAATAAATATCTAGGCTTCTATAAAGAATGAAAATTTCTTAAAGTAAGCAGTTTATAAAATCCATGCTTAAAAAATCAAGGGCATAAATCTATAAAATAGAATACCGTATCTCAGGTTTGGATTGATCACCAATAAAGAATAGGTATATGCCATTGTTGCTGATGAGATCTAGGAACTTCTTTGGTGAAGATGAATCCTTGGAAAATAGTCACTCCCCCTAATACGTTGTCATTTGTCAAATTCTCTCTTCCTTGGATTCTCTAATATCTCAGGTTAATGAGGATGACCCCAAGAATTTGTCATAACGATGTATTTATAGAGGAAGGTTAGGGTTAGGGTTATTAAATAAATAAATAAATAAAATTAATTAATTCACTTAATGCATCTGCTAATGGTTTCCCTCAAACAAACGCCTGATACTGATGAGTTTTATGTTGTGCCTAGGGTAAACCCCTCATTTCAGAATCAACTATAGTATCATATTTTACATTTGAGGTCATGATTAATGGGAAAAAAAATTTATTTCAAAAATATGTGCATGCATGATTTGATATATATTAATATTTTTTATATATAAATTCTGTGATCCTATGACACCCAAGCACAGTGTCAACTCTGAGGAAAAAATCCAAAGATATATATAGAAATATTAAAATTATCAATCTACTAAAACCATAGTCATTATACTCTCCCATCCTTCAAGGATGTTTACCCTGAAAACCTCAATCTACACAAAAGGTGGGTGTACTAAGCTTGCATCTGGCTCTCATGCTCCCAGAGACTCTCCTATGTTCTCCAATGCTACCATAGAACTCAAATAGAAGAAATGGTCCATCCATATAGGGTCCTCTCCTATTGGTCCTCAATATCCATTGGGTACTTCACAAAGGTGGCTTTTTCTTTGTTGTCCAGCTTTCCCTAGTCAACAACGTGTGTCGGTTCATGCATGTATCACCTCAGATAAGACACATAGAATACATCATGCACATGGTTCAATTGTGGGGGTAAGGCCAAGTGGTAAGAAACCTTTCCAACCCTCCGTGGGATCTCAAATGGTCAGATGAAACTCAGGGATACCTTACCCCTACAAACTCTCTATAATCCTCATTATGGGGAGACTCTCAAGAAAACATGGTCCCCCTGATTGAACCCCAAAGGCCTATGATGTTGATACACATAAGATCTTGGTAGATTATGGGCTATACTCATATTCTCATGGATCACTAGATCTTTCTCTATCATCTCTTGCTCCATCCCTGGCCTAACAAGTGATGTCTCGCTAATTTTAGTCTAGCACAAGGGTGACCTATAGGGTCTCCCATATAGTGCCTCAAATGGTGTCATGCCAATAGTAGAGTGATAGCTATTATTATAGGTGAAATCTACAAATGGAAAGTGATCCTACCAACTCTGTCGTAAGTCTAACACATAGGATCTCAGCATATTCTCCAATATCTAGATAGCCCGCTTGGTATGCTCATCCATCTAGGGTGAAACTCCAAGCTCATTCGTAATTGGGTCCGTAAATCCTCCTATAGACCCCTCCAAATTCATGATGTGAACTGAGAATCATGATTAAAGATGATTGTTTTGGGTATTCCATGTAGCCAGATAATCTCCTGGATGTACAACTTCCCAAAACTCTTGAGATAACTCTGCTTCCTCATGATAAGAAAGTGTACCAACATAGTGATTCGATAAAAAATCACCAAGATTTCATCATGGACTCTTTCTATCCATGGAAACCCCTTTAAAAACCATTGATATTCCATCCCATTTCCAGTATAGGATCTCAATATATTGAGTCAAAACTCTTGTAACCTGATGTTAAACCTTTACATGCTAACATGTGGACACTGAGAGATAAACTCAGTGATGATCCATCTCATGTCATACCACCAAAACTATCATTAAAGGTCTTTGTAGATATTTTTCACACCTATATGTAAAACCAAGGATGAATTATTAAACTCCTTCAATTCCTCCTCACAAAACATGACTGGAACTTCCATCCATATCTAGAAAATTATAACATGCTCTCCTCTTATATAAAATCCATATGGTGCATGTATTAAGGATAAATGGTCATGTAGAACCCCATAGTTGATATCTCCCAATTAGGCCTCTATCACATGCTAGAGAAGTGGTGGATTAACCACCATTGAGTGAAGATAAGCTTCACCCCTCTCCTCTACCAGGTCCAGCTGCAAAAAAGCTAACTGATTAGGCACCTCCACCACCAAGCAAGAATGATATCTCATACTAAGGTATTTTTCCACCACATATACCTTCCCTAGAGTATAGACCATATCAAAGTCATAATCTAGTAGGAATTCCAACTAATACCTCTATCTCAGGTTAATATCTCTCAAAGTGAAAATGTACCTGAGACTAGAAATCTATGTAAACAACAACAATAATTTCTATAACATAATTACTCCACATACTCAGATCTAATACTACCACTACCAACTATAATTCATGAGTTTCGTAAATCTATACATGGGGTCTCAGTTTCCTCAACCCATAAGCGATCACCACCTACCTATGTAACAATACACAACTGAGACTAGCTCTAGAGGAATTGCAAAACACCATATACTCAAAGACCTCCTCTAGGGATCTCAAAATTGGAGCACTGGTCAACCTATACCTCAGATCCTCAAAGGATCTTTGACACTACTCATTCAAGGTAAATGCCTACCCTCTCCATGTCAAGTCAGCCAAAGGGGTTGATACCTGGGAAAATTCTACCACTAACCTTAAGTAGTACCCTTCCAAACAAAAAAAATATGTACCTATGACTTGCTCTTGGGTGGATCCCAAGTAAGCATCACATCAATATTTACTAAATCTATAACTAAACCAAGATCATAGATGTAATTCCCTATAAATTGAACCTCATGGATCAAAAACTAAAACTTTGATATCTTTCCATAATGTTAGTGCTCCTAGAGTAAATCTAGGACCATCCTAAAATGCTCTACATGATCCCCCAATGATGTATATTATATGAGGATATCATCAAAAAATAAATCTATGAATTAGTTTAAGTATGAATAGAATATTAGATTTATAAGGGAAATAAACACAGATTGGGAATTATTAGGACTAAAAGGCATCACCAAGACCTCATAGTATCTTTAGTTACATAAAAATTATATCTTTAAAATATCATCCTCACGAACCCTCAATAGATGGTAGCTAGACTTGAGATCGATCCTGGACAACCAACTTGCACCTTTCAGTTGGTCAAAAAGGTCTTCAATCCTAGGTAAGGGGTACTTATTATTTATCATCACCTAATTCAGGTCACGATATTCAATAAAAAGCCTCAAACTTCTATCATCTATTTTCATGAATAAAAAATGGAGCTCCCCAGGGGGACACACTGGGTCTAATAAAACCATTCTCTTGAAGGTCTTCCAACTGAGCCCTGATCTCCTAGATCTTGATGGGGTCTATCTGATATGCCGAAGAATATATTGGTGTGGTCCTAGGGTGAAAGTCAATGTAGAATTAAATCGTTTTCCATAGAGTTAGTCCTTTAAAATATTCGGGAAATAATTCCATATAATCCTCTACTACCACTGGTAGCGAGATGCTTGAAGAGACTAATAGACCAAGGGATAAACTCACCAAATGATGGGTAAAATGTTGTATCTTTCTACTCATAATCCCTACTCGCTCAGCCATAATATATCTCTCACCCAAGAAGAAGAATAGTTTACCATCTTTATGAAGGTATATAAATCTCCTATGATGTTAGTCTATCTAGACATGAACTATAAAAAACCAGTCAATTCCCAAGACGACATCATAAAGTTTCATTGGAATGACCAAAAGGTCCCATGAGAATCCCTGTCCTCTGAGAACCAACTCGCACATCTTGTAGATGTTAGATATAGAATAATCGCTCACTTTAGGAACCTATAACCATAGTTGTTGGTATGAAGACTTGGAAAGAAGATCTATCTCTCAAATAAGTGATATGGAGATAAATTAATGACTCATGCCTATGTATAAAAGTACCAGATAAAGAGTAGAAAAGACACAAATCATACCACGAATCATCTCATGAGAATCTTGATAAGATACCTTCATATCTAGCAACTATCTTTACCCATGATCTCCAACCCTCTAAGCCTAGTGTGGGCCACCTAGTGGTGGTGATGGTGGGAGTGGATCGTAGCATATTCCTCCACTAGTATCTCCTTCATTAGGAGCTGCACCTACTCCTCTATCAACATTATCACCCTTTCCATGCCTAGTAGATCTATGATCACGATGTTGCCTCTTTTGAGGAGGTCCAACCTCTATCTATCAACATTCCTTAGCATATTGGGTCAGTAAATCACAATCCATACAACATTTCCCATCACAAGAATAAAATATCACCTCTACTGGAAAACTGGATCCCCTATATGAACTATGTACCATAGATCTGCATGTATGAGTCTAGTCATGAGTATGCCTCCAACATGAAGACCTTGGTGAATGATTCCTACCAACTACTATAGACGACCCCATGATGGCCACTGCTACCTCTAACATCCTGACATACCTCTGCTAGGAAGATCTCCATAACCAGATCCCACTCCACCGCTATAGCATAAGTGGGAATGCACAAGGAGAAAAGACTATCCCTGATGTCTCTACGAACACCCATATCAATCTTTTGTACCCAGAATTATCCATCTTGCATCATATTGAGAGTGTAACATGTGAGTTCGATGAACCTCATGATGTACTCATCAATTGACATATCTCGCTATTTCCTCTCAAGAATCTCTTGAATTTTCATAGAGCATAAGATCTAAATGTAATAATTATCATGGAATAACTACTATAAGTATAACCATGAGAGAATATTCTCATCATGGGTTTAGTTGATCAGAATACACCAGTTCACTGCATCTCCATGAAGAAGACTGGTCACAAGTGCAACCATCTAATCAACCTTGGTATGCACAAGCTTAAAAGCTCATACCACCACCTTGAGCCAATCCAATACTACTTGAGGGTATGGCTCACTAAAAAATATCAATAGTATTTATCTCTAGAACTCATGTAATTACCTAAGCCTCCATGCATTATCATCATGACATGACGGTGCTATCAGTTACTCAATAGGTGGTGGAACTTATCTATGCTCTCCTAGAGGAAACAACTCATGAGTGGGTACCTGAATTGAGGACTCATCACTCAATCCATTATCATAATGATCCTATATAGGTATACTAGGTGGTTGTTGTCACAAAGGCATCCTACAAGTTATCAAGACATACCATGATTAGATGAGCATATATGGGGAGCTGACCCAAGAAGGATAATAAAGTCAATCATATATGATGCATATACCATTGGATCCCTGCAATCGATGTCATAGTATACCGAGTCGGCAAGAAGGTATTCAGAGTCATGGTGTATGGATACGTCAATTTTCAAACCAACACTAGGTTCTATGGCTTGAGATCCTAACTCGAGACACTATGAAACTATTGACCTATGTTCTCAAACCAATCCTCACACCAAGTTCCAACTCCAAATGCCAATCTGGGGGAAATACCACATCATGGTGACCCAATCAATTGGGGCCCACTTTGCCAGTGGTAATCTAAGTGAGATACCCCAATTCCACCTACAATAGGCTAAGGGATGGTGAAAAGTGTAGGATATGCAATACTAAAATGGGAGGACTTCTCCTAAGTACTTGTACACATGCACACAACCAATTCCATGCAACAGTGTAGATATATAATAAAATACTGAACATCTAGAGTATAAACCATACATGCAACAACCTTTATGAAATCTTCAAAGTAAAATAAAATATTAAAAAAAAGTATTAAGGGGAAAAATACAAACTCAAATAGAAATGAGGTCACAACCTAAAAAATAGGAAATAGGAAAATAATGAAGAGATACTGGCTCACAATATCCAAGGATGACCACCGAACATGTTTTGTGCTAAGAACTGCTATGCTCCATCAAAATCATTGTCGATCTTATTATCATCTTTATAAGAGACAACACATGCGGTAAAAGACCATGTAGGGGTGAGTATATACATACCCAGTAGAATTCCCCAAAAACTGAAAAGGATAAATAGATATATAAATATTTAGTTCAACCTATAAGCAAGAGGTTGTGTAAAACCAAACATTATATATGCTCAAAAGAAACCCAAGAAAGAGAGAAAGGGGTCTACATATCCATAGTTAGAAAGTAATTATGAGTATTTTTACATCTCCAAAGTTCTACCTATGATTCCCAATACCATATGAAACCTCACCAAAATATGAGTGGAGGGGCCCACTCCTCTCTACTACACTTTATATTCGACGAATCACTAGCACTATTGGAGGACCCACTCACTGTTGAAGCTCAAAGATGGGGGAGTACCAATATGTAGATAGAGAAATATCACCCTGTTATTGTATAGGGTATTACTAACTTTACCTATGTAAAGAGTATATGGGGCATGCACCCTAGTGCGACATGGGAGTACTGACCCTGACATCTCTTTGGTGACCAAACCTGATCATTGTCATCAGCTAAGAATCACTAAAGGAAGCTTCATTATCATAATACATTGTTTCATATCTTTTATTCCAAAATGAATTCCACCATATCTTCTTATTTGGAAAACTACTTTGGATAGGCTACTCACAGTCACAAATCTAAGTCTTTAAGAAGGAGATATGGAAGGTGGGAGTCCTTGGGAAACATATATGATATCTATAGGGTATGTACGACAATTCATGAAATCCCTAGGTATGAAAATTTATTTTGGACCATGCCCATGTACTTAGATCATGAATGTGAACTCTAGACCATGATTATTTACTCTTTCCTAAGGTCATGTACTCTGGACCATGCCTATGTACTCTGGCACATGCTTGTGCACTCTAGTTGTGTATGTATACAATGGTCGTGTCTGGGTACCCTTTCCATGTATGAGTACATAGTTGTGCCTATGTACTCTAACCATTCCAATGTACTAATAGGGTACATTTCACGCTTCTATTACTGGGTCACATGGTTCGTATGGGTCAAACATAGCATGTGATATTTAATTCTTCCAAAAAACCATAGTCACCGCGGTATGAGGACTACACGGAGTGCGTTCCTAGACTACACATCATGTATGTTAGGATTTTAAAAAAATACAAGAACTATTCATGTGTCTCACCCACACCTACACCTCCACTAGATCTAACACAAAATCAGTCATGGATCTTGTATATTGAGATTATTGAGCCCAAAACATTGCCAGTGGATGAATCCAGCCACTTAAACACTATGTGGATCATCACCATCACACTGTGTTTCCACATAACCTCATCCATGGATGGAAAACCATGATACAACCTTCAATATATGTCTCCAACACCCATATCCTATATCTCATCATGATCCAATAAAAAAACCACCATTCACACATTCGTCATAAATCTGGTGGTTATATCGCGCTCAAATCCATCCCAACAATGTCAAACCATGACCCCATGGTCTAATAAAGAAGAATGTGAAGAATAGTGGGTAAAAAAATAATAATTAAGAGTAAAAAAATCATTGGTTGGTGTCATCATGTGCAACAATTTAATAATGTGGAAACCAGGGTGAAACTAGGGGTGAAACAATTAAAATAAATATCCAGGCTCATGCGAATTACAACAATCATCAGAAAGTAATCATATTAGAAAGTACAATATTAAAAAATAAAAAAGGGTGGAAATCCATGAAATAAAATACCCTGACTTGAGTTTGGATTGATCACTGATGAATAATGAGTCTATGCCATTGTTATTGGCGAGATCCAAGAACTTCATTAGCAAAGATGAATACCTAGAAAAATGATCACCGCTCCACAATCTATTAGCCTTTGCCAATATATTTACTCCTTGTATCTTATATTATCCTAAGGTTATATGGAAAATTATATGAATTCATCATAATGATGTATCCATAGAGGAGGGTTGGGGTTTGGTTTACTAAGTAAATTAATTAAATTAACTCATTAATTCACTTAAAGCACCCGCCAATGGTCACCCTCAACCGAATGTCCAATATCGACCAACTTTATGTAATTACTAGCTTAAACCCCACATTCTAGAATCAATTGTGTTCTTAGATTTCCCATATGAGTTCTCGATCAATGGTAAAAACCATGTATTCTAAAAATGTGTGTGTGCATGCTTTAATAAATATTAATATTTTTAATATATAAATTCAGGGTCCTACAACACCCAAACGCAGTGCCGACTATGAGAAAATAATATAGAGATATATTTTAAAATATTAAATGTATCAAAATACTTAAACTATAGTCACTATAAAGAAAATACAATTTCCCCACAATAGAAATTGAAACATAATGTCATGACCCGTACCTCGGGGCCCGTGTCGTGACTACCCCAAGCTCGCCTTCAATAGGCTAGGGGCTAGCGACTAGCACCGAAAGTCGTATTCCCTAAAACTGGAAAGGCATTGAATTTATAACCTGAAAAAACATGCAACCAAGCACACATCAAGATACGAACACAAGAAAACAGTATAGTAAAAGGAGTGTGTACAGTAAGAAAAAGGAGCCAGAATACAAGCCCAACTGGAAAGTACAAGGGAAACTGGAAAGTACAAGTAAAATGAACATCTCTAGTGAACACCCACCAAGGATCCTACCTGAAGGGTAGGTATATATGTCGAATAGTCATCTCTGCGGTACTCCTCATCTAAGGTCCACCTCCGAGCAACCTCCAGTTCCGGTACCCTCATCCTCAGTCAGCATTGTCCATCGTCTACACCAAACACAACAGGGTGCAAGCATAACCTGTACAGGGGTGAGTATAACGATACTCAGTAGGGACCCCGAGACCCTCAAGGTCTCACAAAATCTACAAAGGATAAACCACACAGTAATAAATCAACTGAAAACCCTACTTAGGTATATGCCCATACATATAACTAAGTTATCAAGTAAGCCCGTCTCAATCATGAGGAAACACAAGGTCCAACTGAAAAGTTGAAAGCTCATATGTTCCACAATAGAAGGATTACCACGATGGTAAGTACCACACAGGTATTTAACAGAGAAGAATACTACCAAGGTATTACCACGAAGTAGAGTACCACATAGGTAAGAACTCATCTCACACCAGGTATAACATAGGTACAATAGTAGAGATGATTAGATGTAACTACTGAAACATCTTACTCTGTTAAAAGGCAGACCCATGAAGGATCCCAAATTGCAGACCCAAACAGGATCCTAGTACACTGTTAGACCCACACAGGATCCTAGTACACCGTCAGACCCACACAGGATCCCGGTTTAATTTTAGTACATCGTAAAACCCACACAGGATCCTAGTACATCATCAATACATCGTCAGACCCACACAGGATCCTAGTATATCTTCAGTACATCATCAGACCCATAAAGGATCCTATTACATCGTCAGTATATCGTTAGACTCACACAAGATCCTAGTACTTCTTCAGTACATTGTCAGACTGTAACACCTCAAGCTTCCATGGTACGCTTCTCTTTGAATAATAGAGCAGCATGTGTTGTACGCAACCTCGAGTTCTAACACACACCACAACCAATCAAACTAGACGTTATGAATAGTAATACCTACATTTTGAAATTTTATAAATTTTATCTTTCAAAATGGACTTCATTTTTTGGATTCGTAATATCTAATTTAGTCTAGGGTGAAATTTTGTAACTTTTTGGATAACTTTTATATTTTGATGAATAGTGAAAATTACTAAATTTTAATTAAAAACAACTTTTTTAATCAAAATAATTAATTGCGATAAATTATAATATTGAGTGTTTTTAAGGTATAATTAGAATATAATTTTAGTATTTTATCTAATGGTGATCATTAGAATTAATTTCACTTTGAAATTGGACATAAACAATTGTCAATCTTTTGATTGATATTGTTTCTTAAAAACACGCTATTTGTTTTGACAACGGGAATTAATTATTAAATTTATTAATTCAACTTATATTTTTTGAATTTTGTAAAATAGACATCATTTTTGAATTCGGAATATCAAATATAGCTTAGGGTTAATTTTTGGTATTTTTCTAAGAAACTTCAATTTTTGATGAATAGTGAAACCACTAAGTGGTAGTTAAAAAACTAATTTTTTGTTTAAATGAAACTTTACCACTTCTGTGAATTGAATTTCAAAAATCCTACATACATGGTTTTCATTAGGAAGCAAAATGTGGCTCAATGAGATGAAAATAATTTTTGGTGAATAGTAACTTTTAATTTTTATTAATCGCGATTAAAGGTTATTAGTGAAATTTAAGGTTAAAATGATATTATAAAAATATGAAAATATCTTGACACTTGTCCTAACCTTATTGGATGAGTCATTTCCGACCAAGAAAATCCATGGGTCAACTTTGGGACCCCATGGAGCCACTTGGGTAAGAAAATGACATTAATAACTTTTTATTTAAAGTAAAAATAAAATTGTCACAAACATGTGTTGTTTTACTAAAACAATTATTACATGGGGTTATATAAGTTAAGTTTTAGACTATAAATATTAGTTGGAAAGATAAAAATATATCCTACATCATGGTAATTTTTTTATAATTTTAAGACATTAAATAAATTAAATTTTTTATGACACCATGATGATGCAGCGATTACCTCATTAATTAACGATTTAAATAAAATGAAAAGATAATGTAAAATCTAAGACTTACACTTGTCAAAAAAATATTGTATGAGTATATTTAGAATCCTTATCACCTTATACTCGAAATATATAATTTTTGGACCTTTGAAATCCGAAAAGCACTTCATAATAATGTAACATTTCATGACTTTCCAAGAGTGCCCCTCCTCTCCTCTTATAAAAGGCCCCCACCTCTACCACCTTATTCACACCATCAAAGCCATTTGGATTTTCCAACCTCTACCCAATTACTCTCTAAACTTCCCTATTTTACTCCTAGAATCCTCACTTTGGGAATAAGTCTTCCCAAAGAATCCTTTGGCTCAAATAAAAAAGAGTTACATGATTTTAAGGTAATGTCTTCTCTTGTGTTATTTTGTTTTATTTTGCTTCTCCAACCCCTTAAAATCTTTTTATTACTATCTTTTGTAATAAAACCATCATCTTCAATATACTAGGATGTTTTTATGATAATTATTTGATTTAAACTTACACATACCTTCGTCTAATGGTTAAATAACATACTGTTTCTGTGGGTGGTGAATTACTGCCTCACGAAATGATGATTGTTCAATATTCTTTTAACACCTCTAAAGGTGGCCATTAAGATGTCACTATATTTATATATGATATATATTATGTTTATGTTTTCCTTATGCTTATTTATTTTTAATTTATGGAATACCTTTATGATTTCCATTATGGGTAAACACGATAATTTCATTTTAGGAAGTGCGGACTACCACCCCCTCAAAGTGATTTGAATCGTTAATGCCATATGTGGGACGTGTAAAAGATGGAGTAAATGATATTATATATGATATTATACTGGAATTATAATACACCTTTATATAATTAGGATCTCATTCCATTAAATATGAAATAGAAATGAAAGTATCGTTCATGCGTACATACGGCTTACCGTCTCCATGAACGGTGCATTTCATTTCTTACCTCTAAATGTTATGTAATATTATAAATGCATATATATACTAGATATATTTGATATATATGATATTTAGATCATGAATATAATTCTGGATATAATGGATATTTTACCACATGAACAACTTGTAATTATAAGAAGTTTATTTTTGACTCAATTACCAATGATCGACAAAACGACCGTTATTAACTTAAATAATTACATAATGTCCATAACATGGTAATAAGTGATATAAAAGGAATAATGGACTTGAAAAAGGTTCTTAAGCAATTATAAATTAACTCTAGTTTATTATTCAGGAGGTTAAATAACAGTCGAGTCAAGTCGGACATGAGGTAAAGGACTTCGTCTCAATCTTCTTTCATTGAGGCATATTTTGTTTTATACACAACTTTATTTTATACGGTGTATACACCCCTTTGAATTTTACTTTTATTCAAAAGAAATATTTTTATACAAAGAATTTTTACTAAACGAAAAAAGGAATGTTTTGTCTTACGTATGCGGTGACAATGACTTCTCTACCACTGTGACAATTATTTGACTTTCGGCTTCCTCTACAAGCCATAACTTTTTTTTAATGAAAAATAAATACCAAGTTTTAATTTTCTTTTATTTTGGTATTGAAAATGGTTTTGATAATGTTTTTATTATATAAATGTTTTTTATTGATATCTTGTGATTGAAATGTGGAAATTTTATGTTTCCTTTATGCATGTTTTATGTGATACAATTATGTTATGGTTTATGATATGTTTAAACCTTTTCATATGAGGAATGCATTGGACTTAATAAGTGATGGGTGGATCCTGCTATAGCTCCTCGATGCATCGGTAGGTATCATGAGACAAACTAGTCTTGGCATGAGGCCTTGACAAAATATTTTCTGTAGTCTTGGCACGAGGGCTTGGCTACGTGGTTATGATAGTCTGACATTTTTCATTCCATCATTATGAAAGTGGTTATTGATATTGCATGTGATTATTCGACTAGTATAATATCCATGTGAGTAAGTAAATGGAATTATTTCATTTTACTTTTGCCATATTATGCTGAAGTTCAAGTTTAAAAGGCTTTTTTTTAGTTATACATTGCCTTAAATGTTTATGTTTATTTATGAAAGTTTCCGCTATATTGTTATCCTTACTGAGCCTCTGAGATCACCCCTTTCAATGTTTTAATTTTTCCAGGATGTGAAGAAGTATTTTATGAATGACCTGCAGGGATAGTCGGAAGGGGATATGAGTGTGGACTATGGAGACCATGTTGTTGTAGTTTTTCACTTTATGATATAATGTAACATTTATGAATGTATCTAGTGTTTCCCAGGCTACTAAACTAATCGGTCTTTCGAGACTTGATATTTTTTGATCATGCCAATGTTACGTAACAATGTACCAAATCTGGGTAACTGGGGTCGGGGCATTACAGTGGGTATCAGAGGCAGTTTAGTACTAACCTTGGAAGCTAGATTTAGATAATATCTGATTAGAGCACATAGCCGTAAGATAGACTTTGAGGATTAGTATAGAAGAACTTCCTAGAATTTTGGTATTATAGATATTTTGTGAGTTTTCCGAGCAATAAATCCCTCTCTGGATACGAGTAGGTAGAGACGACTCTGGCATAGATGTACCTAGGGGTAAAACTTGAAAACACCACTTTGAGCTAGACTCGAATGGGAACAGGTGCACGACAATGGGTCTTGCTGCACTCTTGGTTACGACACTCTCGGGGGATATGCTTAGGATAATTCTCATTTTCTTTAGAAACCACTATGAAGGGTTTATGAGTATATACATCCTCAAAGAAAACATTTTTATGATTATGGATTATATCCATAAACTGTTTTATTTATGTTAAGTGTTTTTAAAGTATGGAATTTTGTTTTTTGATTCATAAACTAATCTAGTTTATGACATTTTTTAGAAATTGAGCCTTGTGGAAGGAATGGAAACTGTATCAATGCATGCACTCCATGTAGGGATTTTCCCCCTGCTCAAGATAATTATAGTGGAGATGGTGATACGACTGGTGTTGATCAGATTATCACCATACTGGGACAACTCACTCAGGTTATGAATAATAACCTTACTTGTATGGAGAACCCTGATCCGAAATGTGGAGGATCAATGTTATATCACATCATGAGGCAAAAACCACCAACATTCAATGGGAGTACAAATCCCTTATTAGCTGAGTAATGGATAAAATACTTAGAGAAAATATTCCATGCCTTGGGGAGTAGTGAAAGGGAAAAGGTTATCATGGCAGTTTACCGCCTCACTGGAGATGTTGATCAATGGTGGTCACTGATTCAAAACAAAAAGGAAGATGATGAATTATCAAATATGGAATGGAGGGAGTTCAAAGATCATTTCTTAGAAAAATACTTTCCTCGTGACCAATGAGTAGATATAGAAAGGCAATTTCTGAGTCTGAGGGAAAATGAGGATGATAATGTCGCAAAGTATGAGGTTAACTTTACAAGGTTAGCGAGGCATGATGTAGATTATATACGTAACCCAAGAAGTAAGATTGATCGTTTGTTTGATGGGTTAAAACAATTTCTCCATAGATCCTTAGTATCACAATTTTTCTCAACGTATGAAGTTATAGTCTCGTGTGCTATCAAGACAAAAAATGAATTCTCTAAATCTTATGACAATAAAGTAAAGCAAGAGAAGAAGAGAACGGTGGAACAAGAGACAGATAAAGGGAAAAAGGTAAAGAATGATTTTCCATTATGTGATAATTGTGGGAAGAATCACTCCGGTACTTGTCTAAAAGGAATGGGAGTTTGTTATAAATGTGGAGAAAGTGGTCACCTGGCTCGTGATTGCAAGGGAAAGAAAGAGGCTATCAATGTTGAATGCTACAATTGTAGGGAAATGGGGCATTATGCAAATGAATGTCCTAATCATCAGGGAAAATTACCACAACAAAGGCCAAGGGATCAAGACCAATCATATGCTGTTACTACAGTTGAAGTGGAATAATTAATGTATTGGTGATTTTGGACTCAAGGATTATATTCTGGTTATAAGAATAAAGTGATATATATAAGGATTGTACTACAGTACTTGTTGTTTTCATTAAGGTTTTAATATGATGAAGGTAATAATATTTTTAGTATGTGATAATAATAGAAACTTTACTTTGTTTGGGGAATCTGATGTTACAAATGATTTTGGAATTTAGAGACCTTTTAGAGAAAGTCCAGACAGAGGTTATTTGGATAACTATAAAGGTTGGAGTCGATTAAGATTAACTTTGGATAGTATTGTTTAAGGTTAAACTATTTCTGAAGATTATTTTTGGAATATTATAATCCTATAGTTTTTGGAAAAGGACAACCTGCAGGTTGGGGGATAACCCGTCACGTCGGACAAAGCTGCAGGAATCGAACCCACAACCATAGTGCGACCGACCTTTATTACCTACCTCTAGCCTACAGGAAGTCCCTAGTTATTAAAAAATATTTTTCCTAATCTAAATAGTATGTGTTAATATTTGGAACCTTGTACGATTAGGATAAATATAATATTTTTGAGTTTTATTATCTTTTTGGGTGAAAGATGAGTTTGTAGTAGAAATTAATTGAAGGTTGAAACTCTACTTTTCAAGTATATATATATAACTTTCTCTTATTCTATGAATAAATTAATTGTTAAACTTTAGGAAAGGGATATTAAAAAAAAGTGTTATCCTAATACCTTATGTTTTGTTTAACTGATGATATTTTTATCATAGATTGATGGCATTGAGGCCCTCAATTTTACACTTGTTTGTGATTGATGACCTCAATCAATCCCTATAAATATTAACATTTTTCATCTAATTATGTGTCTATAATTTCCACCAATGTTCTCTTATTCAAAACCCTAATTTGGTGGTGACTTTCTCATTTCCATTTCCCTCTTATTAAGACGAAATTTTATTAACCCTATTTCCGATATGGGTTTTTCACAAAGGTATTATCTACTTTAAACCTTTTATTTTTGAAGAACAATTTCAAATTGCAAGGACGCAACATATTGAAGGAGGGTAGAATGTAACACCCCAAGCTTCTATGGTACGCTTCTCTTTGAATAATAGAGCAGCGTGTGTTGTACACAACCTCGAGTTCTAACACACACCACAACCAATCAAACTAGCCTTTATGAATAGTAATACCTAATTTTGGAAATTTTATAAATTTTATCTTTCAAAATGGACTTCATTTTTGGATTCAGAATATCGAATTTATCCTAGGGTAAAATTTTGGAACTTTTCAGATAACTTTTATATTTTGATGAATAGTGAAAATTACTAAATTTTAATTAAAAACAACTTTTTTAATCAAAATAATTAATAGTGATAAATTATAATATTAAGTGGTTTTAAGGTATAATTAGAATATAATTTTACCATTTTATCCAATGGTGGTCATTATAATTAATTTCACTTTGAAATTGGACATAAACAATTGTAAATCTTTTGATTGATATTGTTTCCTAAAAATACGCTATTTGTTTTGACAACAGGAATTCATTATTAAATTAATTAATTCATCTTATATGTTTGGAATTTTTTAAAATAGACATCATTTTTGAATTCTTAATATCAAATATATCTTAGGGTAAATTTTTGGTATTTTTCTGAGAAACTTCAATTTTTGATGAATAGTGAAACCACTAAGTGGTAGTTAAAAAACTAATTTTTCGTTTAAATAAAACTTTACCACTTCTGTGAATTGAATTTCAAAAATATGACATACATGGTTGTCATTAGGAAGCAAAATTTGGTTCAATGAGATGAAAATAATTTTTGGTGAATAGTAATTTTTAAGTTTTATTTATCGCGATTAAAGGTTATTAGTGAAATTTAAGGTAAAAATGATATTATAAAAATATTAAAATATATTGACATGTGTCCTACCCTTATTGGATGAGTCATTTCTGACCAAGAAAATCCATGGGTCAACTTGGGGAACCCAGGGAGCCACTTGGGTAAGAAAATGACATTAATAACTTTTTATTTAAAGTAAAAATAAAATTGTCACAAACATGTGTTATTTTACTAAAACAATTATTACATGGGGTTATATAAGTTACATTTTCGACTATAAATATTCATTGGAAAAATAAAACAATTTCCTAAATCATGGTAATTTTTTTATAATTTTTAGACATTAACTAAATTAAATTTGTTTTGACACCATGATGATGCAGCGATTACCTCATTAATTAACGATTTAAATAAAATGAAAATCTAATGTAAAATCTAAGACTTAAACTTGTCAAAAACCTATTGGATTAGTATATTTCAAACCCTTATCACCTTATCATCGAAATATATAATTATGGGACCTTTTAAATCTCAAAATCACTTCATAATAATGTAACATTTCATGACTTTCCAAGAGTGCCCCTCCTCTCCTCTTATAAAAGGCCCCTGCCTCTACCACCTTATTCACACCTTAAAAGACATTTGTATCATACAAACTCTACCCAATTACTCTCTCAACTTCCATATATTACTCCTAGAAGCCTCACTTTGGGCAGAAGTCTTCCCAAAGAATCCTTTGGCTCAAATCAAAAAGAGTTACCCGATCTTAAGGTAATGTCTTCTCTTATGTTCTTTTGTTTTATTTTTCTTCTCCAACCCCTTAAACTCTTTTTATTACTTTATTTTGTAAAACCACTAGTATATTAAATATACTAGGATGTTTTTATGAGAATTATTTTATTTAAACTTACACATACCTTCGTCTAATGGTTAAAGAACATACTGTTTCTGTGGGTGGTGAATTACTGCCTCACGAAACGATGATTGTTCAATATTATTTTAACACCTCTCAAGGTGGACATTAAGATGTAACTATATTTATATATGATATATATTATGTTTATGTTTTCCTTATGATTTTGTATTTTTCATTTATGGCATACCTTTATGATTTCCATTATGGGTAAACGCGATAATTTCATTTTAGGAAGTGCAGACTACCGCCCCTCAAAGTGATTTGATTCGTTAATGCCATATGTGGGACGTGTAAAGGATGGAGTAAATGATATTATATATTTTATTATACAGGAATTATAATTCACCATTATATCATTATGATCTCATTCTATTAAATATGAAACAGAAATGAAAGTAGCGTTCATGCGTACGTACGGCTTACCGTCTCCATAAACGGTGCATTTCATTTCCTACCTCTAAATGTTATGTAATATTGTAAATTCATATATATACTGGATATATATGATATATATTATATCTACATAATGAATATAATTCTGTATATAATGGATATTTTACCACATGAACAACTTGTAATTATAAGAAGTTTATTTTTTACTCAAGTACCAAAGATCGAAAAAACGAGCGTCAATAACTTTAATAATTAAATAATGTCCATAACATGGTAATAAGTGATATAAAAGGAATAATGAACTTTAAAAAGGTTCTTAAGCAATTAGAAATTAACTCTAGTTTATTATTCAAGAGGTTAAATAACGGTCAAGTCAAGTCAGACACGAGATAAGGGACTTTGTCTCAATCTCCTTTCATTGAGGCATATTTTGTTTTATACACAACTTTCATTTATACAGTGTATAAACCCCTTTGACTTTTAATTTTATTCAAAATAAATCTTTTTATACGAAGCGTTTTTTCTATACAAAAAAAGGAATGTTTTTCTTACGTATGCGGTGACAATGACTTCTCTGCCGTCGTGACCATTATTTGAGTTTCGGCTTCCTCTACAAGCCATAACTTTTTTTTAATGAAAAATAAATACCAAGTTTTAATTTTCTTTTATTTTGGTATTGAAAATGGTTTTGATAATTTTTTTATTATATCAATGTGTTGTATTGATATGTTGTGATTGAAATGTGGAAATGTTATGTTTCCATTATGCATGTTTTATGTGATACGATTATGTTATGGTTTATGATTTGTTTAAACTTGTTCATATGAGGAATGCATTGGACTTAATAATTGACGGGTGGAGCCCACTATAGCTCCTTGATGCATCGGTATGTCTCGTGAGACAAACTAGTGTCTTGGCACGAGGCCTTGAAAAAATCTTATTTGTAGTCTTGGCACGAGGCCTTGGCTACGTGGTTATGATAGTCTGACATTATGCATTCAATCATTAGGAAAGTGGTTATTGATATTGCATGTGATTATTCGACTGGTAGAATATCCATGTGAGTAAGTAAATGGCATTATTTCATTTTACTTTTTCCATATTATGTCGAAGTTCAAGTTTAAAAGGCTTTTGTTTTAGTTATACATTGACTTAAATGTTTATGTTTATTTATGAAATTTTCCGCTATATTGTTATCCTTACTAATCATCTGAGCTCACCCCTTTCAATGTTTTAATTTTTCCAGGATGTGAAGAAGTATTTTATGAATGACCTGTAGGGGTAGTCGTAAGGGGATATGAGTGTGGACTATGGAGACCATGTTGTTGTAGTTTTTCACTTTATGATGTAATGTAACATTTATGAATGTATCTAGTGTTTCCAATGATACTAAACTAATCGGTTTTTCATGACATGATCTTTTGTGATCATGACAATGTTACATAATAATGCACCGACTCTGGGTAGCTAGGGTCAGGGTGTTACACAGACCCGCATATGACCCTAGTACATCATCAGTACATCGTCAGACCCACACAGGATACTAGTACATCGTCAGTACATAATCAGACCCACACAGAATCATAGTACATCTTCTGTACATCATCAGACCCACACAGGATCCTAGTACATATTCAGTACATCGTCAGACCCACACAGGATCCTAGTACTTCGTCACAGCCAGCTACTGGGTACCCGTACTAAGCTTACTCGGCTCCGAGATTGTCCGCTCCTCAAGCTACTGGTAGATACTACAACTGCCAAAAATTCACATGAAGAAGTATCCCAATGGACCTCTATATAAAAGGGGTCTCAATGCAACATACGGTGTGTCAATTAGACGCCCGGTCTGTAAGTTATTATCCTTTTAGTCTTGAAGGCACAGTTGGATTCGTGCACGATCCAACCCAACTGTACCCCAAATTTATCCAAATCTAAAGTGGGGTATAACAAAAGGACCGTATCTCTCTAAGGTTTTCAGTGTCGTAGATAGTTCATCAAACAGACTCTTGGTGCCAAAGTTATGTCTGAAAGAACGTATAGGGTCGAAACAGGTCTGGGTCCGGGCCGACCCGACCCAGCCCGACCCACTGGGTCCAGCCCGGCCTGGCCGCGTGTGGGGGGTGGGGGGGAGTCGCGTACCCCCCAATCCAACTCATCGAACTTCCAAAGTCTTTTGGTCGCAAGGCAGCACGCGGGACCCGCTCGGGTCCCGCTCTGTCCAGCTCGTCCGACCGAAACGGCCGACCCTTGTCCTCCTGGTGGCGCATCGTGTACCACCCCTCCGTGACCAGCCGAATTCCAGCCACCTTCCGCCATCAACTGCGGCCAAGAGGGCCGCGACCCCTTTCTCCAATGGTGGGGTGCCGTGCAATGCCCCTCCGCGGCCATCCGAACACCGGTCGTCTTCCTCCATCTGCCGCGGCCAAGAGGGTCACACCCCCTTGCTCCGATGGCAGCGCGTCATGCGCCGCCCCTCCGCGGCCGGCCGAATGCCAGCCTCCCTCTTTCCACCGCTGCGGCCTGCAATAGTCGACTTCCCTCTAGCCTCCGTGTTCTCTCTTCCTCTACCGGCGACGCTGACGCGCGCCGCCTCGTTTCTGTGCGACTAGCCCAGGAGGCAGTCTCCTCATTTCTCTACCACGTAGAATACAAAAACCATGAAGAATAGCGAAGGGATCGGGCCATGTTCATTTAGCCCATACCCTTCGCATTAGTTTGATAGCAGGAAGATCAAGAGGATTAATTCAACTCAAACCACAAAAAACAACAAAACCCCTACCTCATGAACGATGGAGAAATGCCCGCAGTCGAGGAAGTGGGTCGGTGTTCGTCATTCCCAGAACTGCCTCCAATGACGTCGCTTGATCATCAATCCTCATTTGGGGTTTCAGTGTCAATTTCCACCACTCACTGAAACCAGAACTGTCTTCCAAGGGCTCGATGTCGCAGAACTCCTTCATCACATCGTTGCTTGGTGAAGCTGTGTCGACATCTCTCCCCAAGCTCCATATAAATTGGAGAGAGGGGTGTCTAACAGTGCCAGGAATTAATGGGAGTACATTTATTAGGAAGCTTCCCAAATTCTCCAATGAAGTAGTTACAAGGATTGATGGGTCAAGCCATTTATTGGCTTGACACGTCGTTGGTCTCACCTTACCGCTCGTCTGTTGGAGGAATAGAATAAAAATAAAATAATAAAGTTATTTTATTTATTCTATTAAAAGTTCCAAAAACTAACTTTTTCTCCGGACCTACTGTGGTTGAAGTGAAGGTCTCATTAAGAGAATATTGGTGATGCGAGTTCAACAGTGTCATCATATTTCAATTCCGAGTACCGGTTTAGAAGTTACAAAATGTCTCTTGCGCATTTACTGAATGCACCCAAAAAAAGTTTGAAAAATTAGTAACAGTCACCCTCGACCTGCGCTGGTTGAGGTTAGGCTCTGCCCAAGTGAAAAACGCCCCAACAAACCCAACGGTAGTCTTATATTTCCAATCCGATTTACCGTTTAATTGTTATGGATTTTACAATAAAATAATTATGACTTAATTATTTTATTTACGGCCAAAAACCAACTTTCACCGGTGGCATGAGCTGGACAAAGTTAGTATTTTCTTAAATAAACCATGCCCTCACGAGCTCAGTGGTGGTCTCAGATTTTCAATCTGAGCTACTGTTTTTGAGTTATAAGTATTTCAAAAATAAAATAATTTATTTAATTATTTTATTCATGATTATGCCATTTTTGGGTTTTCTCACAGGAGGCCCACGCCAACTAAAATTAAGTTGCGCCTAGGGTAAACCCACCATCCTGAATGCAACGATGCCCTCATATTTCTGATCCGAGTTAATGTTTAATATTTATTCCATTTTTTCAGGAAAACTGCTTACACACGCTAATTAAAACTTAACCAAACTTCAATGGATCATTCTGGGCACTCCGTGCCTCAAAATTACGCGCAGTCAGATTTCACGGTCTCAAAATATTTCCATATAATAAAAAAAAATTACGGACTTTCCAAGACATTACATTCTCCCCACCTTAGGAATTTACATCATCAAAATCCACAACTCAAACTAAGGAACAAACGGGGGTACTGAGCACATATATGAGCATCCCGCTCCCATGTACTCTCCTGGAGGTTCTAGTGCTTCCAACGAATGTGCACCAGAGGTATCAACCACCCAGAAAGGACCCACTACTGTCAATCCTCAATCTCTACTGAAACCTCCGTAAATGTCGCCCCATCGTCGACATCCAGCTCATCATGGTCGATGATGTGAGAAGGGTCGTTCACGTATCTCCTCAGCTGGGATACGTGGAAGACGTTGTGCACCTGGTGCAACTAAGGGGGAAGTGCTAAGCGGTAAGTCACCTCGCCAACTCTGCTGAGGACCTGGAAGGGTCCAATGAACCTTTGAGATAACTAGCCACCCCGGCCAAATCTCCGCAAACCTCGTCGAGGTGAGACCCATATAAAGACATGGTCGCTATCATCGAACTCCAGAGATATCTATCTCCTATCACCATAAGACTTATGCCTGCTCTGTGCAATCTTTATCCACTCCTGGATGATCTGCACTTTCTCTGTGGTGGCTCGTACCATCTCTAGTCCCACGAGTGCTGACTCCCATGGGTCAGTCCAGTACAAAGGCGATCAGCAAGGTCGCTCGTACAATGCCTTGAAAGGTGTCATCCTAATAGTGGAGTGATAAATATTGTTGTACGCAAACTCCACCAAAGTATAGTGATCCTCCCATATGAAACTGAAGTCGTGGATGCAAGCACGTAGCATGTCCTCAAGGTTCTGAATGGTCCACTCAGTCTAGCCATCCGTCCAAGGATGGAAGGTAGTGCTCAAACAAAGATGCATCCCAAAAGCCTCCTCCAACCCCTTCCATAGCTGGGAAGTAAAACGTGCATCATGATCGGATAAAATCATCAAGGGTACTCCATGTAGACGCACAATCTCCTGTACATAGAGGTGTCTCAATCTCTCTACCAAAGCTTGCTCTCTAGTCATTAGGGAGTGGGCCGACTTGGTGAGTCAGTCGACGATCACCCAGATAGAGTCATGGCCTCTGGATGTATGTGGGAGTCCTGTCACGAAGTCCATGGATATCCCATCCCACTTCCACTCTAGGACCTCTAAAGGCTAAACCAAGCCTACTAGTACCTGATGCTCTGCCTTCACTTGTTGACAAGTGAGGCACCGAGAGACAAACTTTGCTACTGCTTTCTTCATTCCCGGCTACCAGTGCTGTTGTCGGAGATCCTATTACATCTTTGCCACTCCTCAATGTACCGCTAGAGGGGATGTGTGGAACTCCCGAAACACTTACTCCCGAAACTACACTAGTACCATGGTACATCCTCTAAAGAGGATGAAGTGCTCCCCGCCTTTAGAAAATCCACCAAGTGTCTGTCTGGTAGATGTATGAGAATGTCGAGCCTCGCAGTCAGCATCCCCATGCTACGCCTCCCTGACTCACTGAAGGAGTGGTGGTGTGACTGTCATAGACTGGAGGTATTCTGCTCCATCTCTATCCATGAAGGATATCTGCAATGAGGCTAGTTTCTCTGCCGCTTCACTCAACAACTGCAGAACAGACCTCCTACTAAGTGCATCTGCTACCACGTTCCCCTTCCTAGGAGTATTGACTATCTCAAATTCATAGTCCTGGAGGAACTCTATCCACTCCTATTGGGAAATGAAAGCTCAAAACTTCTATTGCCATGAGGGTAAGGTTGGCCAACTCAAAAGGGATCAGTTTTACCCTTCTATGTAGGAGTTTATCCTGTGCTTCCTGGGTTTCCTTTTTCACCGACTAAGGAAAATCTCATCCCAATGTTGTAGATAAACCATATCCTTTTTGCCTAATACAGTCAATATGAGTATGAATTGTGGTTGTCCAGTCATACCCAAACTAATGTCGTAAGGCCTCGACGCTACCACCAAGAGGTTCCAACCGAAACTCTCACCTCAAGGGTCAGATCACACCATTGATGTAAGTGTGATTATCGAGTCTACTCCCAATGGTATCTCCATACATGAGGGATAAGTCAATGGTTTAACTGGAAACTCCAAGTCTTGGATAAGATTCTTGGAAGGAAAAAATGATTGGTACTTATGTCTATTGATACAGCAGCTAGTAGTAGACATAGATTGTACCTCAAATCATTCCTAGAGTCCTTGGTTCACACTCCTTGACCGCATGCAACTACTCTCTTCCCCTATCATCCATCTCCCTGAGCCTGGTGGGGAACACAAAGGGGGGGGTTGTAACATGTCAAAAATTACACCACCTCATGCTCCTCTCCTAGCTCCACTTCCACGTCTACTTCCCTGAAAATTCATCTATCCCTGTCACATCCTATTCCCGAAACATTTTACACGCCCAAGTCTCTAAGACTAGTGCCAGTTTCCTACTTTCCCACTACTAACATTTCACTGGTTGTATCTGCTCATCCATAGAACATTCAAACACAAAGGTTCTCTCTAGCACCCTAAAATAAGTAGGAATGCATATAAGAATAGTGCTGGCTCAGATATCCTTAAACACACCTCACTCAGAAGTCTCGGCCCTGAATCACTGATCGTACCGTATTCATCGAGCACCATGAATGGTTAGTACGCCTTGATGAATACTGAGCTATCGACTTGTCGTTATGCCGAAGTTGTATAAGATCTAGAGAACTCTCAGCCACCTCCTCAAGCCAGTCCTTAGCTACCTATGAGTCAAGCTCGCCTTGGAACCTGAGAGGTATCTGATGCCGAAACTAATGTAAGTCACTAAGACTAAATGTGTCCTCTACCGATACTGCCGGTTGTAACTGCTAACCAACGGGTAGTGATATAACTAACACACTACCCGAAGGTACTATCTTGGGAAACAGTTCACGTACCGATGCCTCATCACTATGCGGAGCATCCTCATGGTCACTCACTGGAAAAGACTATAAGCTAAAATCACCAGCTTCTCTACTGGTATCTCAACTAGGTGAAAAAATCTGGCCAAAGCCTCCAGCCAACCCTCAGGTGCGTGGGAATCTATCTCACCTCGAAACCTTGGAGGCCTCTGCTACTAGAACTCGTGCAATGCGCTCATTCGACATGCACCATCCACCAGTGTGGCTAGTGGTAACTTCTGCCCAACAGGTTGTGGTGTTGCTGGTACACCACCCGAGGGTGCCAACATACTAAGAGGGCCCTGCACCGGATCCTCATCGCTCGGTGGTCCGTCATCGTGTACTCTCTCGGGAATCTTAGCTGACTATATATGCAGTGACATCCTGATAAGGAATAGATGTGCCACAGTCATTAAGTTATACCTGGTGAGCTGAGTCAAATAAAACACAAGAAAAATTTTCAAAACACACACGCAATCAATGTTTTCAGGCACTGAGTCAGAAATTAGAAGTCCGGGTCCTGGTCTATGTATATGTCGGTCATCGTACCGACACTGGATTCCCTAAACTGATAACCACACTCACTACACTTAACACTATTTCTATTAAAAAGATCATAGTTGGATGTTCTATGGTAGAACTGACTCCTCTGATACCAATTTGCCACGACCCGTCCCCCGGGGCCCGTGTTGTGACTACCCCAAGCCCGCCTTCCATAGGCCAGGGGTTGGAAACTAGCACCGAAAGGCGTATTCCTTAAAACCAAGAAGGCATTGCCTTTATAACCTGAAAACACACGCAACCAAGCACACAGAAAGATACAAACACAAGCAAACTGTATAGTAAAAGGAGTGTGTATAGTAAGCAAAAGGGTCCAGAATACAATCCCAATAAGAAAGTACCAAGGAAACTAGAAAGTATAAGTAAACTGAACAGATCCTGTGAACACCCACCAAGGTTCCTACCTGAAGGGGTAGGTATAGCTCTCGAATGGTCGTCTCTGCAGTACACCTCGTTTATGGTCCACCTCTGAGCTACCTCCAGTCCTGGTACCCTCGTCCTCAATCAGCGTTGTCCGTCATCTACACCAAACATAACAGGGTGCGGGCATAGCCCGTGTAGGGGTGTGTATAAAAATACTCAGTAGGGACCACTAGACCCTCAAGGTCTCACAAAAATCCACAAAGGATAAACCACACAATAAGAAATCAACTGAAAACCCTAAATAGGTATATGCCCATACATATACCTAAGTTATCAAGTAAGCCCATCTCAATCATGAGGAAACACAAGGTCCAACTCAAAAGCCCAAAGCTCATCTGTTCCACAAAAGAAGGATTACCACGATGGTAAGTACCACACAGGTATGCCACATAGATGAACTCCACCAAGGTATTACCACGAACGAGAGTACCACACAGGTACGAACTCAGCTCACACCAGGTATAACATAGGTACAGTAGTAGAGATTATTAGATGTAACTACTGAATCATCTTACTCTGTTAAAAGGAATACCCATGAAGGATCTCAAATTGTAGACCCACACATGATCCTAGTACACTATCAGACCCACATAGGATCCTAGTACACTATCAATCCCACACAGGATCCTGGTTCAATGTTAGTACATCGTCAGACCCACACAGGATCCTAGTACATCGTTAGTACATCATCAGACCCACACAAGATCCAAGTACATCATCAGTACATCGTCAGACCCACACAGGATCCTAGTACATCGTCAGTACATCGTCAGACCCACACAGGATCCTAGTACATAGTCAGTACATCTTCATATCCACACAGGATCCTAGTACATCGTCAGTACATTGTCAGACCCATACAGGATCCTAGTTCTTCATCACAGCTAGCTACAGGGTACCCGCACTATGCTTGCTCATATCCGGGAGAGTCTGCTCCTCAAGCTACTGGTCGATACTCCAACTGCCACGAAGTCCGACGAAGAAGTATCTCAATGGACTGCTATGTAAAAGGGGTCTCAACGCAATGGACGGTGCATCAATCAGACGCCTGGTCTGTAAGTTATTAGCCTTTTAGTCCCGAGGGCCCGGTTAGATTCGTGCATGATCCAACTTGACCATATCCCAACTTTATCCAAATATCAAGTGGGGTATACCAAAAGGACCTTATCTCTCCAAGGTTTCTGGATCCGTAGATGGTTCATCAAATGGATGCCCGGTAAAAAAGTTATGGTCGAAAGAATGTATAGGGTCGAAATAGGTCTGGGTTCGGTCAGACCCGGTCGGACCGAACCGACCCGACCCGACCCTCGAGGTCCGGCCTGGCCCACTCGGTCTGGACTGGCCCATGCTGGGAGGCCCAGCCCGGCCGCGTGTGTGGGGGGGGGGTGGAGAGTCGCGCGCCTCCCTCTCCTACTCACCGAAATGCCAAAGCCGTTCGGTCACCAGGTAGCATGCGGGACCCACTCTGGTCCCACTCGGTCCAGCTCGGCTGGCCGAAACAGCTGGCCCTTGTCCTCCCGGTGGTTCGTTGTGTGCCGCCCCTACGCGGTCGGCCGAATGTCGGCCGCCTTTCGCCATATGCCATGAGCAGGAGTGTCGCGACCCCTTGCTCTGACGGCGACGCATCATGCGTCCCCCCTCCGTGATCGGCTAAATGCCAGCCACCTTCCACCATCAGCCATATCCAGAAGGGTCATGACCCCTTGCTCTGTGGGTGGCGCGTCATGCTCCAATGGCAGCACGTCATATGTCGCCCCTCCGTAGATGACCGAATGTCGGCCACCCTCTGTCCAACATTGTGGCTAGAAATAATCGGCTGCCCTCCAGCCTCTGTGTGCTCTCTTCCTCTACCGGTGGTGTGGGCGCGTGCCGCCCCGATTCTGTGTGACTAGCCTGGGAGGAAATCGTCTCCTCTCTCCCCCACGAAGAATACAACAACCATGAAGAATAGCGGAGGGATCAAGCCGTTTTCGTTTGGCCCACACCCTCCACATTAGTTTGATTGCAGGCAGATCAAGAGGATTAATTCAACTCAAACCCCAGAAAACAACAAAACCCCCACCACGTGAACAATGGAGAAACGCTCGCAGTTGAAGAAGTGGGTAGGTGTTCGTCGTTCCCGAAACTACCTCCAATGACATCGCTTGATCGTCGATCTTTGTTTGGGGTTTCGGTGTCATTCGGCACCACTCGCCGGAACTGGCTTCGTCTTCCAAGGGCTCGATGTCACGGCACTCCTTTAGCACTTGGTTGCTTGGAGAAGTTGTGTCGACACCTCTCCCTGAGATCCATATAAATAGGAGAAGGGGTGTCTAATGGTGTTGGGAATTAATGTGAGTACATTTATTAGGAAGCTTCTCAAATTCTCTAATGAAGCAGTTACTAGGATTGATGGGTCAAGCCATTTATTGGATTGACACATCCCCAGTCTCACCTTACAGCTCGTTCATTGGAGGAATAGAATAAAAATAAATTAATAAAGTTATTTTATTTATTCCATTAAAAGTTCCAAAAACTAAATTTTTCTACAGACCTACTGCGGTCGAAGTGAAGGTCTCTTTATGTGAATATCGGCGCTGTGAGTTCAACGATGTCCTTATATTTCATTTCCAAGCACCAGTTCAAAAGTTAAAAAATGCCGTTTGTGTGTTTACTGAATGTACCCAAAAAAAGTTTGGAAAATTATTAACAGTCACCCTCGACCCACACCGGTCAATGTTAGGCTCTTTCCAAGTGAAACACGCCCCAACAAACCCAACAATACTCTCAGATTTCCAATCCGAGTTACCTTTTAAAAGTTATGGATTTTACAATAAAATAATTGTAACTTAATTATTTTATTTACAGCCAAAAACTAACTTTCACCTGTGGCCCATGCCAGCCAAAGTTATTTTTTTCTTAAATAAACCATGCCCTCATGAATTCAGTGGTGGTCTCGGATTTTCAATCCGAGCTACCGTTTGTGAGTTATAAGCATTTAAAAAATAAAATAATTTATTTAATTATTTTATTCACAATTATTCCATTTTTGGGTTTTCTCACAGGAGGCCCGCGCCGAATAAACTTAAGTCGTGCCTAGGGTAAACCCTCCATCCAGAACGTAATGGTGCCCTCAGACTTCTGATCTGAGTTACTGTTTAAGAGTTATTCCACTTTTTCAGGAAAACTGCTTACCCGCACTAATTAAAACTTAACCAAACTTCGACGGATCATTCCGGACACTCCGGGCCTCAGAATCACGCACCTTCAAATTTTGAGGTCTCGAAATAATTCCATATAATAAAAAAATTATACGGAATTTCCGGGACATTACACATAAAAAATCCTGAAAAAAATTCGATTGTAACGTAAACCCTTACCTCAGTCTTCTGATTAGTTAAACATGTTCTAACCTATATTATAATAAGTTTTAAATTTATCATACATATATATCATAATAATATTTACATCTATCTTACTAGATACCATTCACTTATAATTTCTTATCATCTGTTTATTAATAATTCTTTGTTAAAATCAATATTTTGGCGTTAACTATTCTGTTTTCCATGCATGTTTCAGTTTTATGATTCTGATCATTATGCCTTGGTCATGGTTATATAATATTAATGATTTTATAAATATAATATTTATTTATTATATAAAATTTTATAACCATCCATGTAAGGCTATGTTGAAAAATAAAATACATCGCTTTATGAAGGCGGTAGTCTGCACGTCCACACTGGTGATGTTTTCATTTTTCAATGATGGAAATAAAGGAAGGTAGAAAATAATTTATCATTATAGAATCATAATTATAACATAAATATAATATATATTCATAAAATACATCTATATAACCATCCATGAGAGGTGGTGGGAAAAAATGAAATACATCGCTTCGTGGAGGCAGTAATCCGCACATACACGTGTGACGCGTTTTCATTTTCCATTAGAAAAAATGGAGGTAGATAATGATTGTTTCATTAAAAAATCAGTATACTAATGATAATTATTCCATTATTTTTATGTTTTTATAAAATATTTATAGGAGGTGTAAGAAGAAAGAAACTTGAAAGAACTCAATTAGGTTGACTACCTTCTCCTTGTGAATACTCCTTTAGATATATCCTTAAGCCTTTTAGGTTAGTTTTTTTTGTGAGACCAGAACTTGTAGATCATATATATGGGTTTTGGGAAGTGATTTGGGAAGATCTTGGTCAAGATAAGGTTCTAAATATGCGTGGATAAGTGATTATATGAGGTGTCATTTTTTAAGGAAGGAGTGTCACCCTTGTAAATATCCTTAACTTTAAAATAATATAAAGTCATTTTCATGGAAATCTAGAACCAAAATGAGCCCAATTTAGAATATTTGGGTGGTCAAAATTCACTCAACCAGTCAAATAAATATAAGGTTTTTGTGAAATCTTAATCTTTATCTCTTAGTTTAACCCCTTTAACCATTTTAACCTTCACCGTGATGACTTAACTTTTACCATGGTGAGTATTATTTATGACTGTAACAACATTAGATTTTTTATGTGTGTTATGAATTAATTTTAAACCTTATTCGTGATGTTTTTTAACTATTAATTAGTTTGTATTACATATTGAGTTTTATGGATTGTTTTGGATAATTGTTTAGGCCTTTTAATGGGTCATGGTTGGAAAATGGTTTGACCAAACCGTACTGATTCACTAGGAAAGTGTGAGGCTTGTTATAGTGGAACATGGGGTGAATCATGGTTAAGGTGAATAATTGGTTGAATCTATGAAACCTGTCATTAAAAACCAATAAAATCATCCCAATAGAAAAATCACGATAGACACATGGTTGATAAACTGTTCGACGAAACAATGTGATTTTCCTAAGAAGTCAATAATCCTATGAAGTTCCAAAGGATCGAATAACAACTGAGAAAGGGGGGGTGGATAAATTTCTCAATTTTATAAGTTTCAATACTTTTAAAATACTTATCCACTAAAACCTATTAATTTTTATATCCTTATCTTATTTTAGTAAAAAACCCATGCATGAAAAGTAGGAAAACAAGTAAAGAAAATGAGATTTACACGGTTCGTGCCTCAGTGAGAGAACTTAAATCCTTTCCATTTCCAATCCCTTGGGACTATAGAAATTCACTATAATGAAGAAGTGAATACAACTAGTTCCAACTACCATTAGACAAATTTTATATCTTTATATGAATGATTATACCAACTATCATTAGTTTACAAAGTTTTCTTACAAAAAATTCAGCCAAAAAAAAAAGAAAAAATATTTTTTCCAAACTGCTCTACAAATGATCTATCTGGAATCCTCATCCTAATGTGGTTGGGTTTAATTCTCTCAGTCCTATGAGGCTAGGTCCAATGGACTCAGTCTGATGAAATCAATCTGATAAACTCAGTATGATGAACCCATTATCAATCTATAATACTCAAACTATGCTCAAATTATTAGTATGATCTTCCTAACTATAGTAAAAAAAACTTTCAGAAGTCCATCCTTCTAATGAGGTCTCAGTCCGAAAATATAACTTTGACATGAATTCTACAGTGCTCTGCATTTTTTTCTCACATGAAAAGTTTCAAATTACAAATATATTGTTCTTCTATTTATAGACACCTCATAATAGAAAAGTTGGGAAACTTGAAAACTTTCCCCTTTATATCAAATTTAAAAACTATGAGATCTATGTATATTTGAATTTAAAGTTTGACCACTTCAACTCTTCACAAATATTCTAGAATATTTGTGAGTCTTCTTCATAATCATTCTTCTCAGACTTCCTAACCTTCATTCAGTTCGATGGAACCTCCTCATTTGTTTATGATGAAACTTCCTTAGCTCATTATGATGCAACTTCTTCATCTCATTATGAGGGAACTTAATCAGCTCATTATGATGGAACTTCCTCATATCATTCCAATTTGACTTTACTCATTAGAATTAGTCTGATTAAATTTTTTTCTCAGAGTCAGTTCGATTGACTTTCCTTTCCAGATTCAATCTGATTAACTTTCCTTCTCAGAGTCGGTTTGATTGACTTTTCTTCTCAGAGTCATTCTGATGGAACTTTCATAGCTTCATTCCGATGGAATCCTCATAATAATGGAATTATCATTATGATTGAATTCTCATTATGATGGAATTATAATTATTATGGAGACTCCACTCTGCACTATGAAAATATTTAGACCTCATTAGCTATAACTTATTCTGATTTCTAAAAACTTCTATGCCCATTACTTCTGAATCCAATGAAAACTTTGTCTTTATTCCTAGAACCAATACAATATTTATGATTCCTCTATTTCTTCAAGAGATTTTATCATGAGAGTTTTCATGGTTTATGAGAACTTCAAGATTGAAAAATATATTCTGACTTTCATAAGAAAGTATTATGACTTCCATTACTTTAAGCACCTCCTTTCTTTCCAACCAAAACTCAATATGATTGGCAGAACATATTCTCCTCCTTTTCATTATGAGTATTACCACATGAGTGTTATATAAAAAATATTATATTCTAGAATTACAAACCAGAGAATCATTGTCGGACTTAAGGTTAGAAAGTTTAAAAACTTTCAAACTCCTAACATCACTCTCTTCAGTCAACCTCTTCAGAAATATTTTTAATTTCTACCCCAACAACTTCTTTCTAAAAAACATCATGTCTTATAGATCATGAACTTCATACCAATGGATCTGAGGATAATGATGTTTCTGATAAAAAACATTAATAATCTCATGACTTTTGCGACCGATGTTGCTTAGTCTGATACTCTGCTTCTGGTGCTGCTCAGTTAATCCTCTATGACCAAAAAAAGATTTCTCAAAAAAAACTTTTCACCCCTTTATATTTAGGTTTGAACATTAAGAAACATTCACCTATTTTTTTAAAAAAATATTTTACAAAATATTAGTTGTCAGCAAATACAAAACATTATTAAAAAACATCACAAAGGTTCTTCAATCTCCCCCTTTGAATTTTTTGAAATTTTTTGTTAATAAAATTTTCACCTCACTATTTTTAAAACACTAATAATTTTTCACAAAAAAGTTTTTAAAATAACTCAATGTTTTTAACTTTTATTAAAACTTATCCTTTCTCAAAATAGAGTGTCCTGACACCACACTACCAAAAAAAGTAATGTTTTTGAAGGAATTCCATCCCTTGGTGAAAAAAAATTACAGCCATGTAAGGATAAACTCCCCCTCACTTTTATATTTTCTCACTTTTTTTCTCTCCCCCATTATCTAATAACCAATGCTTCAGATTCATAAAATAACGATAAGTAAAAACTTCTTACAAATTACAAAGTTGTTACTTTCTGTCCCCCTTTTTTAACATAATCCAAAACACAGTGAACGTATTACTTATTATATTTAAGAATTAATTGGAGGAGGATGAACATGAAGTTATATCCTCAACTAAAAAAACCTTTATTTTAGCATTGCCTTCGTCAAGATATTAGTAATTTGATACTTCATTGAGATTTATTCTAGAAAAAAATTTCCAGCAGCAAATTTATCTTTTATAAAGTGAAACATTATATCAATGTGTTTTTATCTTGAAAGTTGGAAATTATTTTTAGAAATATTAATTTCACTCTGATTATCACAAAGTATTTTCAATGGTTTAAAAACTTTTAATTTCAAATCTCCAGTTGAAATCTTATCCATAACATCTGAGTACAATCTTGAGTAGCCACAACATATTTAGATTCCATTGTGCTCAAAGTTACTAAACTTTGTTTCTTAGTATGATAAATTACACATCATTCCCCCAAGAAAAATGTTCCTTATCGGGTTGATTTTCTATCATTACAATTTCTAGTCCAATCGGTATCAGTATAACCATGAAACTTCAACTCATAATTTATTTTGTATAAAAACTCATGTTATGTTGTTCCTTTAAAATATCTTAGAATTATCTTTTTTTCAACATATATGATTATTTTAGATTAATTTTATACCTGACACTCTAAGTCACAACATAAATAATATTAAGCCTTGATGTTTTAAGGTAAAGTAGACTTCCTATCAGCTTCTGAAATTATTTATAATTCACACTTTTTTTGAACTCATATTTAATCAAATTCATCCCTACTAAGATAAGAGTATAAGATTATTTGAATTCTTCCATGCCAAAATATTTTAACAATTCCCTGGTATACTTTTCTTGAGATAGGAAAATGAGTTTTTCTTTTTCATATATAAGTTGCAATCAACTTTTCCTTTAGAAAAATTCAACATTTCCAAACAATTTTCAATCTTAGAATACCATGAAAATTTAGATTTTTTCAGACCATACAAAGCTCTAATCAATATAAAAACTTTGTTTTCATCCTCATCAAGTAGAAAACCACAAGGTTGTTCAATGTAAAATTATTCTTTAATTTATCCATTGAGAATTGATGACTTTACATCCATGTGATACTATTTTTAATTATGGTGAGAATCCACTACTAGAAACATTATAATAGTTTCTAACCTTGAAATGGGGGGAAAGGTTTTATCAAAATCCACATCTTCCACATATGCATAGCCTTTACAAAAAAAATTATTTGTTTATTGAAACTTCTCCATGTTCATTAAAAAAATTTCTGTAAACCCATTTTATTCTGATAACATTTTTATCTTTTGGATGTTGAAAAAGTTTCCATGTTTTATTTTTTCAATTTTATCCAAATCTTCATTCATATCAGTCACCCATTCTCTGTGTTGAATAACTTTTGAAACTTATTTTGATTCAATTTTTGAGATGAGTAAAGTTTGATTTTATAATCTCATCTTTCTTTTCATCCTAACTAGAGCCTTCTGATTCTCAATAATATTTTCAATCTCAATTTTTGTTGTAAATTAGGAAATTTAAAAATTCTTCTTCTTACTTCACTTTCTTCATCACGTGATTCATCTGAATCTTCATGCACATTGCTTTGCTCACATTCAATTTCATTATAAACTTCCAATTTTTCATCCTCAAAATTCCTAGTAACTTTTGTTAAAGAAGTTAGATTCTCAATAACTTTCACATCATATTATTCCGCTAAATGTTTCAAACATTTTTTCTAGCATTTTTAACTTCTTCCATTGGGTGAATAACTTAAACAATTTCCTTCCTCATCTTTCTCATAAAACGTTTCCATATCCTGATTTTAATTTTAAATAAACATGGAATTAAAAAACATTTAAGTACTTCAATAAATATTTTTTGTTTTACCACATTTCATAAGAATTCATGTTGGATTTAGGCATTAAAAAAATTTCTTAATATGTACAATAATACTAACAACTTCTCTCTAATATAACTTTGAAATTATTTATTATGCTAACATGCTCCTTCACATTTCCACCAAACTTATATTTTTCCTTTATAATACTCCATTTTGTTGTGAGTTGTATGGAGAACATTACTAATGTTTGATACCATGATTTCTCATATAAGATTCAAACTCATTATAAGTAAACTCCATTCCATTATCTATTCTCAGCTTCCATATATAAACCCCCATTTATTTCTCAACATCTTTTCTGGAGACTCTGAACATTTCTACAGCCAATGACTTGTGTTTCATAAATATTATGTTTTTTCATCTGAGTGAAATCATTAATAAAAGTGATAAAGTAAAAATCACCTTTTTTTATTGATGTCTCATACTCCCACATAATTTGGAATGGATAAGTTGATGAGGCCTGGTAGACTGAATCTAATATCTCTTATGACTTTTATTAGTTATCTTACCTTTCTGAAAAGTTACAAAAACATATTCTTCTCTTATTATAAATTCTAGAAAGTTTAAAATAGAATAAAACTTAGAAATTTTTTTCATGTTTTTATGTCCAAGGTTTTCAAATCTCTAGTATCAAAACTTATTTTCATCTTCAGCACTTAAGAAACAAGAGTTTTTAAATTCTCTTATTTGGAAGATATTTACACTGGTTCTTTATCCTTTTGTAATTAATTTTCCATCTTTCACACTTTTGATATCACAATAATATTTTCTAGAGATAAACTTTTTTCCATAATCGCATATTTAACTTACACTAAATAAGTTATTTTTAGTCCATCAACTACAAGACTTCCTTAAAATTTAACTTTTCAACTTTAATCTCAGTCATTCTAATTCCATTGATTTTTAGATAACTATCATTGCTAAAGGTAACAACACCTCCATAATAATTTCCAACATGTTTCAATATTTTTAAATCATATTTCTTGTGTGAATAACACCCACTATTAAGTATCCATGGTTTTTACTTTTTACTCACTTTCAAGGAAGTCTTGAAAACAAAAGATCTTTCTTTAACTTTCTTCTTTTCTGCTTCCTTTCCTTTTATTACATACAAAACTTGTCCTATAAGAGTAGTCGCACATTATTCCTAAATATGACATGTTTGATCACATATTCCACATAATTATTCCAGATAGTTCAATTGATTCTTTATTGGTATGTTTCTATCATCTTGAGAGTTCACTTTTTCAACATTTTTTAAGTTAGGAAGGTTACTTATTCTACTTTCACTATTTCCTCTACTCTTATCAAGCCTTCTTCTGGGTAGAGATAAGTTGTTCCACTAATTTTAATCCTTATTCCCATATATTTAACATCACCAAAAAAACTATCAGATCTTGATTTTCTATCGAATCAAGATCTTTATCTGTAGAAACTTTGTCAAGGTTGATAAATTCTTTCTACTCTAACATACTCTAGGCATGGAACATATTTATTACTAAGGGAGTTTTTAAATTTTGTATATATGATAAGTTTATCACATCCCTTATCAAAACATGATTTCCCAACACTTTTCTTCGCACAAAAAATGATTGAAATTTTTTATGTAACATTATTTTTTGTGGGTAAATATTTCACCTTATTCTTGATTTGAAATTTCTTAGTAAATTTATATGTCTCAGATCTTACATCATAAGATTTTTTGAAGTTTTCATTCATCTTCCTCAAGGTAATTTCACACTCAAGATGTTTTTATTGAAACTTTTTAACTTATTTTTCCATAGCTAAAATCTTTTTACTGAGATCTTCAACCATCTTTCCATATTCAACAATTCTAAGTTTGTAACTTAATATCTCCTATATGTATTCTTCTTATTGCTTGAAAACATATTTTTCACCTTCAAAAAATTTTCCACAATCTTTATTTATCATTCTAATTTATTTATTGAAAGATATGTGTTTTACAAAAGATGTGCAACATGTTATTTTCTGAGTTTATACTCTCTGTAAGATTCGTCACCTCCTTCTTCTTTGTTATTTTAGGAGTCTTAAGTTTTCATAACTTTTTAAATGAATGTTATAACATTTTATGAACTTTAATCTTTTTAATAATTGTTTTGAGTTGATTCTAATTTATCTTTCTTAGTCAACATACTTCTCTTATTCCCAGAAAACTTATTCTTTTATTTATTTTATTACTTTTCTTCTTTATAACTTTTTTCCACTTATTCTATATAGGTTTTTCATCGAAATCATCTCGATATTCTCAAACGTTCTTCTTGAAAAAATTCATAGAAAATGTCCAATTCCACTACACTCAAAACATTTTAAAGGAAGTTTACATCCATAATTTCTTATTCCTCCTCGATAGTTCTTGGATATAAGAGACATGATTTTATCATTTAACTCATCATCCTATTTATCTTCAGAATCACAAGGATCAACATCTTGAATCTTCATTTTTCTCATAGCTTAAAATTATATTTCATATTTCATCTTCTTTTTGAACATTGAAGCTTTTATCATTTCATAATCAATAATAAAGTTTTTTAATTCATCAATAGATAAATAATATTTATCCTCTAAAGAGTAAATTTTAGAATTGAACCTGTTCGAGAAGTTTCTCATAAGTTTTTTCACTATTGTAAAATCTTCTAGAACTTCTCCAAATCCTCTGATGTTGTATACAATTTCATTTACCCTTGTGAAATTTCCATCAATAGTTTCTTTATCTCTTATTATTTTTTCTTAAAAGTTACTACACCATATTTTTATATTTTCTTCCCACACTTTAGTATTCCCTTCAAAAATAATTTGCAGATTATCCCACATACTCTTTGAAGTTTTGAGACCCATCACCTTAATATAAAAATTTATAGATAGAGACATAAGAATAAAATTCCTATATTTTCCATCAACATTGATATTTATCTTATCAGCAAAAGTCATTGAGGCATATTTCTCAATAGGTGGAAACCCAATTATAGCAGCATCGACAAATCCTAGACTAAGTGATGGGAAATAAGAAATCATTATATTTTTCTATCCATAATAATTTTTCCCATCAAATGTAGGAATTCCTCTACTATTGAAGGAATTTATATTATCCATGATAAGGATTCAAAAAAGGAACCTTTTCTCACATACCAATTGAATCTAAAAAAGATCAAATAACAACTAAGAAGGGGGGTTGAATTAGTTGTTCACTTTTATAAGCTTCAATACTTTTAAAAAACTTAACCCATGAAACCTATTAAATTTTATATAATTATATTCTTTTATAAAATACTAATGCATGTAAAAGTAGGAAATCAACTGAGGCACATTATATTTAAAAGGTTTGGCCTTGGTGTGAGAACCTACATCCTTGTCATAGCCACTCCCATGGGTTTATGGAAATTCACTATAATGAAGAAGTGAATACAACTTATGACAACTCCTATTAGAAATATTCTATATCCCAATATGAATGATTATACAGAATCACATCAATTTAAAAATTATTATTATAAACAATTTAGGAAAATAATAATAATAATAAATGCTTTTTCAAACTGCTTCTCAAATGCTCTGTTCGGAATCCTCAGTTAGATGTGGTTGGTTCTGATTCTCTTAGTCTGGTGAGGCTGGGTCTGATGAACTCAGTCCGATGAATTTAGTTTTATGGACTCATCATAATGAAATCATACTCAAACTTTATTACTCATGCACTTCTCAGAGGCTCAGTATGATATCCCTCGATCCGGTAAACAAAACTTTTAGATTTATGACCTTTTAATGTTTTCTTAGTCAAGAAATATAACTTTGACACAAATTCTACAGTGCTCCAAATTTTTCTCTCACATGAAAAGTTGAAAATTATGAACTGTGTTTGTATTTATAGGTGCCTCAGAATGGAAAAGGCGGGAAACTTGAAAACTTCCCCTACTATCACAAATTCAAAAACTCTAAGATCTACACATATTTGAATTTCAAGTATGACCACTTAAAATCTTCACAAATGTTCTAGAATATTATTGAGACTTATTTTTAATCATCATTCTAAGACTTATTAACCTTTATTTATCTTGATGGATCCTACTTAGATTATTATGATGAAACTTTCTCAGCTCATTACGATGCAACTTCTTTTTTTCATTATGATGAAACTTCCTCAGCTCTTTAAGATGGAACTTCCTCATATCATTATGAATTGACTTTCCTCATCAGAGTTTGTTTGATTGAATTTACTTCTAAAATTTAGTCCAATAAAAATTTCTTCTTAGAGTTAGTTCAATTTAATTTCCTTCTCAAAGTCAATCTGATTGACTTTTTCTTCTCAGAGTTAGTCTGATAGAGCTTTCTCAGCTTTAGTCTGATGGAATCTTCATAACGATGGAATTATCATTACGATGTAATTCTAATTATTCTAAAATTATCATTATGATGGAATTATCATCATTATGGAATTATCATTATGATGGAAACTCCACTCTGCAACTTTGGAATTCTTCAAACCTCGTCAGCTAGCGCTCAATCAGACTTCTGAAAACTTTTGTGCCTTGTACTTCTGAATATGATGAAAACATTTCCTTGATTCCTGGAACCAATAAAATATTTATGGTTCCTAAATTTATTCAAAACCTTTTATCATGAGAGTTTTCATGATTTATGATAACTTCAATATTGATAAAGCATGTTATGACATTCATAGAAAAGTATTATGACTTCCCTTACTTTCATCACCTCCTTTATTTCCAACCAAAACTCAATAATATTGGAAGCACCTATTCTCCACATTTTCTCTATAAGACTTTCATCAGAAGTGTTATAGAAAACTTGTGATATTTGAGAATAAAAAATTATAAAATCATCGGACTTAATGTTAGAATGTTTAAGAACTTTCTAAATCCTGACATCATTGTCTTAAATCGACATCTTTAGCAACATTCTAACTTTCTAACTTAGCAAATTATTTTTAACACACATTTTTTTATGATAGATCTTGAACTTCATGATGATGGATATGGGATCTATGATGTTTCTGATCAACAACTTTAACTTCTTGATGAATTTTACGACCGGTGCTTCTCAGTTAGATACTCTACATCTGGTGCTACTCATTCTGATCCTTTGCATTCGGAAAACAACTTTCTCAAAAAAAAATCTTTTTCCCCCTTTATGTTTAGGTTAGAACATTCAAAATCTTTCATCTGTTTTTAAAAAACATAATTTTACAAAATATTAGTTAAAAAAAATACAAAACTTTTTTTAAAAAAATATCACAAAGGTTTTTCAGCCTCACGTGGTTGGAACACAGGTTATCCAATTGAGAAATGAAACCATGTCAATGTGGATTAATGATATGAAACTCTTATTAAATGGACATAACTCATATAAATTGACTCGTTATTCTTCCTAAATCCTTCCCTATTGAACCTAGAGACTCCACAGGCTCTCCTCAACGTTTTTCTTCCCTTATGAGCTCGATTCTAGTGGATCCAAGCATGTTGGTGATGAAGGAATTAAGGTATGTGATCCATGAACCTCCATTATTCATGGTTATTCTGAATCCACCCTTCTTCCCTTGATATGAAACATAGATTTGGAACATTTTGGATAGATCTATGGTTTTTTATGCCATCTAACAATGAATTCTTGAATTATTTCTAGAACAACTATGGATCTATCATGTCATTGGAATCTATTTGATCAATCTCAAATTAAGCATCGTTGGTGGATTTTTAGTGGTATATTAGTGCATACCCTTTTCCAATGGCTTATAACCTTCTTGAATCTTGTTCTAAAACCCTGATGTCATTAATTGGGATCAGTTATGGGAGTTCTTGGTGTGTGGGATTGATTCGGTTAGAGCTTGGGTGTGACTCAGTTATAGCTCCTCAACAGGTTTTGGATTTTCTTATCATCAAGAAAAAGGTAGGAATTCCCTTACCATATTCAATGCTTATATACTCTCATTTCATTGATATGATACTTGCATTGGTGTATCTTGATTGACCATGCTTGATAATGATCTTATGTGCGTGTGTGTTTAACCTGTGTGACCCATATATGATGCTTCATTCCATGAGTATGCATATGTTTATTATTACCATGTTTTATTTCAATCACATATACTTGTTTGTTGTTACTGATTCATATGATGACATGTATGTTCAGCCTATATATGCTCTACCATGTTACGTGTGATTATTATACCATTAGAGGTATTACTACTAGTATTTTAAATAGGTGTATGATCATGATATGGTTTTCCCATAGAGGGGGGGTGCACACGACATGTGATAATGACTTCGATGGACTTGAAAAAAATGTAGGGGAATGACGACCTCAAGGCTAGAACCATGGAAATGGAAGAAGGGGTATGATAACCTTGTGACCTAACACCTAACATAGATAGGACACAATGACTTTAAGTCTTGACTTGTGACTAAGAAAGAGTTTGAAAGTCTTGATGCCTAACCCATGATGAAGAGAGAATTTGATGGCCCTGTGGCCTAATATGACTTGATTCTTTATGAATTATAAGAGAAATGTTCAACAAACTTGTGGATAACTCTAGATCAATCTCAAAATTCTTTACGATTATCCTTCTTGCGTGGAGTTAAAGCAGGTACGACCGAGGATCATGGTAGCTTGGTAACACACGAACACTATATATATGTTTTTTATTGCTTGCTTGTGAATTTATGTTTACATGGAATACACCTATTATACTTGTGCACTCATGTTAAGGATGCATTGGTGGTGTTCTACTAGGTTTTATCACTCACACTCTGCACATGCATCTTGATGTGTATGAAGACTTCATGATTAGGGATCTAGGTAAGGGAAAGGGGACCACAATTGATAGTTGAGTTGATGAGTAAAAAGTTTGTGGCGGTACATGAAAGACTCTAAAGGAATTTTATAACATTTTTTATTATATTACACTTTATATTCTCTATTTTGGGTTACCCCATTGGAATCCTAATTTATTTTACATGTATGATATTGGTGACATTTGTTACTGCACTATGTTTTCTTTATCTTATGTTGTGATATTCTGTGTTGTTATATTTTATTATGTTTATGGTGTATGACTATTATTACTGAGGGTATAATTTCCCCACTTCAACCTTAGACCCCCATCGCTATTTAGTAGCCTCTTTCATATGGGGGGCATGCATGAGGTCTTGTAGCATCACCACTTGGGTGTTGTTCAGTAAATCCATGTTGGAGAATTATAAAATGGTATCAAAAGAGGTTTACTTTCCTTTCCTTTATGTTTTTAGGGGAATGGTAGGATAGAGTTAGGTCACATGGAACTTAGGTTGGAACGATTTCCATGTGCCTAGCTAGTACGTGTATAGTGGACCTCTGAGTTATCGATGATAGGATTATTGTTATTTGTCTCCCTATTACAGTTTGATGTTGATCCTCGGTATGTTTTGTTATTACAGTTTATGGGATTTTGGTGCATTCATGAATCGTGACTTGGAATTTAGTATAACATGTCATATATATATATATATATGCATGTTTTCTACATGATTGATCTTAAGTAAAATGCCTTGTTCTGTTCTTAGTGGTATATATGTATTATCTACTTCTGTGATAAGACATTTGCACATAATCCATTTATTTAAATTCCATATTTTCATATTAGTCTATTTATTTAGGTGATCTCGATCTTTCATCCATAAAATAAATAATGTATAAGATATAAATAAATAAATTTATTAATAAATATCTAGATCATAAGCTTATGTAATGATCGATTTATTGAACAGATAATAAATCAAACTTAGATTGGGGGGAAACTCATTATGCCAGACTTCGCATGAGTTACAGAATTCCACTTGTCCACTTGTGCATCACTTGGGTTGGTATCATCTTGGTTCCATCTTGAACTGCCTCAACACACTTTAGGGATACTCCTTTTATTACATGTATTTATAATTCAAACATAGGTGAGGGGAACCAAAGGATTGGTTAAGGGGAATTAAATAAAAAACCTTGGACATGCAAGTCCTATATAATAAAGGAGGTAGGGATGAATTATAGGCCATCATATTTAATTTAATATTAAATAATTGAAAATCATGTAATAAATTAAATTAATTAAAACTAATACATATAAAGGTCTTGGTCGAGCTCATGAACGGTCATACACATGCAACAGATACAAAAAAGTACACTAGTTAATATTCATTTCTATTTGTTTATTATTATTAAGATAAAATTTCTTGCATTAATTAATTAATTAATTAATTCCCTTTTATCTTAATGACCATCCAAATTATCTTAGAGATACCCATCATTAATGAATTCATGGAAAATAAACAACATAACCAATACTTACTGATAATTACAATAAATAAATTGATAATTTTGAATTCTTGAGAAACCTTTATTACATTTTCAAACACATTAGGTTCCAATCAGTGTAATAAGGTTTTAATATTGAAATTAATTATTTTAATGTAATTAAATTATACCTTTTACTGAGAGACTACACGGAGTGTACTATCAAGCTACATACCATGTTCCTCATTTTCAATGTATTCAAGATAAACATATGGGGCTTTGGTGTATATCACAGTTGTATGGAACAGTGTGTACTAACCAGCTACATGCTATGTATCACACTTATCATGTGTCTGTGTGACCCGCCAAATGAATCAGTGTGTTCTTCAGATTTTGGACTACACAGTGTATAATAACTAGCTACATGTTATGTATCTCACTTATCATTTATCTTCATAACCCGTGAAATAGCTTGGTGTGTATTTCATAAGTGATAATTAATAAACTATACACCATGTATTCCAATTACACATTGTGTGTTTCATTAATTACACTATTTTTCAATCTAATGAGGTCAAAAACCATATATTTGACCACATAGTTAGCATTAATTTCACCGCTAAACTGTGTAGACTACACAACATGTATTCCAGTTAAACATCATGTAATCCGACAAGTCATGTGTCGGGTTGACCTGGTCTACACGTGGTGTGTAATAAATACACCATGTGTAAAAACTTTTCAAATTTTCATGTATCCCGTGATACATCCACGTGCAGTGAACTTGGGTACATTGTGTGTACTCCGGCTACACATCGTGTAAACCGGTTTCACCAGCCATAATCTTTGGCACTTTCAGATGTCATCTTTGTTCATTATTTATTTGTTTTTAGACCTTTAAGAAAATAGAAATCTTGAAATAAATAATTATAATGTCAAAATCATGTTAATTAAATATCAAATTAAATAAAATAATAATCTAGAAATGAAAGATCTAACCACTATTGCGCAAAATAAATAAAAAATCAAATAAAAATTATAAATTTAAAACATGACCACTTTGATAGAATTAGAAGGTTCCAAACATAGAAAAAGTTTTTTTGGGGTGAATAAATATGAAGTTTTTGTTGGATTCTATTGATCATTCACAAATTGTGCAATAAGTAAATGTCATGACCAAGGAAAATTTTCCATTGAATATTGAAATAGAAAATACTGAAACCCAGAGATTGGATCTTATGCACATCAAATTAATAATAATTATAATTTAGATATGAATAAAGGTGACCTCATATTAGAAAATTTCTTTGATGATGATTTTATTGATCATCTAAAAAACCCTTTTCAAATTTCTGTCATTGCGCTTGAAGGATCCATGGGTTGAATTCCTTCAGCAGCAATCCACATGTGCTCCTTTGATCACTGAAAAACCCTGATAGAATGTTGGGTTCTAGCACGACGGATCTGGCGTCTTGTGTTGTTCATCTTGATCACTTCTAGTTCCTTCGGTCATTAAGGATTATTTATTGTTCTTATTGTTCTTGAGAAGAGAAGAGTGTTCAGAATTAGATTATTTTATAGTGTGCGCTTATTAGTGTGACAATAAATATTATTTTATCATCTCGTAAATTAATATTTATCTCCAGACATGATATTGGTTCGCTCATCTTCCTCATCATTTATTGAAAAACCAAATAAATATTTATCAAATATTTATTCATAAATAAATATTTATTCATAAATAAATATTTATCAAATGTTTATTCATAATTAAAAAATTTATTCACAGTCTGATGAATAAATATTTATTAGGTGTTCAATAAATAAAATAAAATAAATATCATACTCACAGTCTAGCGAATAAATATTTATAAAATATTTCACGATTGATAAAACTTGGAATAAAATTGTTCATTGGTCTTGAAAATAATATTCATTAAAATAATTAAATTCAGATGGAATTTAATCGAGATCAATTGTAACACTCAGTGTGTGACCCTCTATGATTTTTTCTCATTAACATTAGGTGGACTTTCCTAAAGTCTATGATTACTATCTAGAAATGGGTCAAGGCACCCAAGAGAAAGAATTTAATGTCGCAACATTGAGGACCACATATGAGCATTTATTGTACAATATAATTCATTTTTTACAATATCTCATCAAGAAGGATTCACATTCATGTCATCAATCTATATGTTTGATACATCTTTCTTTGACTATATGAAATAAACATGTCATTACACCATATCCCTGGAATTTAATGAGGCAATTCTATTTCAATCTAAGAGCTGAGATATCATCTTCTATAAAGATGTATGGGAAAAATCATTCATCGAATTGTAACTTAATAACATTTCATTTGTGACGCACCAAACATACCATAATTCTTACGAACATATGGCATCACAATTTTGGTCGGTAAATATAAGTGTGTGAGTCATGAAATTCATTAATAATAATCTTAAACTCTAAGAAACATTACACACGCTCATAGAAAAAATATATCCAATGACACATAAACATATGGAATTCCTACTAGCGGGTCTGTTCTCATAATCTCCCATCTTGGAGATTACCAAGTGTGGACTTCATGAGATGAAGTCTTGTCTACTTATGAGTACTCACATTAGACAATCAACATACAATGTGACCCATCATAGAATGATATCTGACCATAGAAATATATTTAGGAGATATCAACATACCATATCAAGGTTATCGTCATAGAGGGGAATAATTATAACCTATTTTGAAGTGATAGATTCCATAGGAAATTATCACATTAATGTTATATAGAAGAATAATCAATATGTGGTGTGGTATTTATATTAATATTCAATTATTTGAATATACGTGTAATTTAAAGTACAAAGCAGTTGGTTCTATGACACCAACTCTAACACATGTTGTGTATCCCACGAAACATCCTTGTGCGGTGAACTTGGGTACATGGTGTATACTCTTGCTACATGTCGTGCAACCCAATCTACCAGCTAGAAATCTTTGGCACCTCCTGGTGTCATATTTGATCATCCTCCATGGGTTCTTAGTCTCTAATAAATTATGGATCATGAATGAAGAATATTAAAATGTCGAAATCTTATTAATTAATCTTCATATTAAAAAACTAATAATCTGGAAATGAAAAATAACCACAATTTCATATGATCAACAATAAAATAAATAATTATAAAGTTAAACATGACCGCTCTAATATCACTTGAAGGTTTTTGGTGCAGCAGAAGTACCTGGTGATTGAATAAACATTAATGTTTTTGTAAGATTTGATGGATCATTCGTAAATTGTGTAAGACGTAAATGTCATGACCAATGAAATTTTTCCATTGAAAATTCACAAAGAAAGCTTGGAACCCATAGATGATCTTTTCCATGTTAAATTTATAATTAATTTAGATTATATCTGAAGAAAGATTATCTCATCTTAGGATCTTTCTTTCATGATGATGATGTCGATCATCTGAAACCCTTTTAAGATTACTTTCATTGTGTAGGGGTTCCAAAGTAGATCCCATCTAGCGACGATCAATATGTGGTCATTTTATCTCTGAACAACACCAAGTGATTTCTAGGTGCTAGCACAACAAATTGATTATCTTGTGTTTTTCATCTTGATCCCATCAAGATCCTTCGGGCTTGAAGGAGTTATTCTCATTCTTGAGAAACTGAGCAAATGGGTAATCTAGAGAGAAGTATGTTGTTCAGAAAGATTCACAATTATTGATTAACCCTACATAATAGATATAACAGTCTATTTATAAAGTTAGGGTTTGGGTTAAAATATTATTTAATTTCACAACGAACCCTAAATAATATAATAAATATTATCTAACCACATAACATATAATAATAGTATTATTATTATTTTATGATGTGCGCTATCTGGTGCAATGATAAATATTATTTTACCGGCTTGCAAATTAATATTTATCACCAGAAACGATCTTGGTCCGCTTATCCTCCTCGACATTAATCGAATACCCAAATAAATATTTATTAAATATTTATTCATAGATAAATATTATATTCACTGTATGGTGAAGAAATATTTATTAAATATTCAATAAATAAAATATATATTCTATTCACTGCTTGGAGAATAAGTATTTTTTAATTACTCAATTAATTAAATAAATTATTTATTATTGAATAAATAATTACTTATTACTTTGTGGATATTTTTGATCAACAATTATGTGTAAAATTATTTCTCAGTCTTGAGAATAATATTTATTGCAATAATTAAATTCAAATAGAATTTAATTGAGATCAATGGAAATACATAGGGTGTGAGCCTGTAGACTTCTTTCTCATTGGAATTAGGTGAGTTTTACTAAAGTCTAAGATTAATGTCTAGCAACAAGTTAAGGAATCCAAGATAAAGAAGTTAATATCTCAACATTGAGAGCGCTTGTTGTGTAATGTAATCTTTTTGTCATAATATCTCATCAACTAGGTTTCACACAAGTGTCATGAACATATGTGTTTGATATATCTTTTTTGACTATTTAAGATAAAAGTTGTTACACCATTGTCATGAAATTTAATGCAATGGTTATGTTTTAATCAAATGGTTTAGATATCAACTTTCATTAATAGAGAAGGGAAAAATCTTTCATCGACATATTATTAATAATATTTCATTTGTGAGGCATCTAATACACCATATTTCCCACGAACATATGGCGCCACAGTTTTGATTGGTAAATCTAAGTGTATGGGCCATGGAATGCCTTAATAGTATTATTAAAGTGTAATGGTCATTACATTCATTTCCAGATAGAAATATCTGATGACATGTAAACATGTGGAATTATTACTAGAGGGTATGTTCTCATAGTCTCACGTTTTGGAGATTAAAAAGTGTGAACATCATGAGATGATGTCTCATCCAATTACAAGTACTTGCATCAGAGAACTAACATACTATGATCCCCATAATAGAATGTTATCCAATCATTGAACTATATTGAATAGATATTATTATAGCATCTCAAGGTTATCATCATAGTGGGGTACTGTTAGGACCTATATTGATGTGACAGATACCCCAAGGCATTATCACATTAAGGTTATGCAGAAGAACAAATAATATGTGGTAATTTATTTAATTAATATTCACTTCTCTGATTATACATGTAATCTAAAGTGAAAAAGTAGTTGGTTTTAGAGCAGCAACTCCAACAACAGATGCTGGTAGTAGGAAGGAGGTTGATCATTCTAACCTACGACACTCTTCATAAGGCAGTTGTGATGACTCATTGTTTTTGTGGTACGGTTAAATATTATAAATGATTCTATAATTAATTTTTATTTATTATGTTCATTTCTAATTTATATCTTTTTTTCCAACTGATGACATGATGTGGTTGATTTCGCATATGATGACTCTAGCTGTGGAGATAGTTGGATGCAATGGAGGTGGTGGGATTGATATATTGGTCATGAGTTGATGATGGATGTTGGACATATTTTATTTGTATATATATGTATGATTATTGAGATTATGGTTGTATTTATGACTGTGGATGTATATATGAATGATGGTTGTGTATTATTTTGGTTAAATGAATGAGTTTGTTGTGTATTTATGGTTGAATTTAATATATGAATGAATTCGTTGTATGCAAATTTCTTTTAAAAGATCATTTAAAATGAAAATTTCCATTTAATATGTTTTTCAGAGGTTTCGAATAACCACCTCTAACAGATTTTACAGTGGTTTTTTAGCAGTGGTTCATTTAGTTTTTTCCTTCTGATAATTAAACCATTGTTATATTAAATAGTTGCAGTTATTTTATTTTCCATCAATTTATTTTCTTTTTTTAAAAAAAATTGGCATCAAATGAAGAAAAAACATCACTAAGTACACAAACACGACACTTAAAAAACATCAGCTAAACCAAAGTGGGCCGCTGCTAATTGATTAACGATCGTGAAATATTTTGTGGTTTGCCTAACCCCTGCTAAACTAATTAATTTCGGTTTAAACCGCAATTAGTATTGAAAATAACTGTATCTAATTAGTTGCTTTTTAGTGTATAAAACATATTTAAGAATTTATAAATATGTATATATAAAATGTTGCTAAAAAATGCAATCTTTTTATCATGGCACATGATAAAAATTTGTTTAAAAAGAATGATCTTTTATCAGTGTTTTTTTTGCGTTAATGTCATTTTGTCAGAGTTTTTTTAGAATGGATAAAATCATATCCATTTTTAGTGATAGATAAAATTTAGCGCTTGATATGCATAAATTTGTAGTAGTGTATGTAGGCCAATTGGGTGAAACATGTTAAATCTTCGAGTCACTTACTTTATTTCATTTATTGTTTTATAAACCTTGTAATTGATGTTTTGATGTATCTTTTTTCGATGCCATTATGGTTGGAGGTTATTTGAACCTTGCTTCTTTTTTCTTTGTATTCATTTGATTATATCAAATGGTTGTGCATCATGTTTAAGCATGTTGATTATACTCGTGTTTTGCAAGCGGCATTATTGGGCCAACTGAGCTCTTACAACATATAATTTAGACATTGGCCCCCCTGCCGCCTTGGGCCGAACCACTTATGCAAGCTGGTGGTTGGGGTAGCAGTGTTTTGGTGGCTGAGCACTTAAACATATAATTTGGACATTGTGCCCAATCCATCACATATCTCCCTCAATTTTAACCAATCCTAAGTCGCCCTCCAGGTTTCTCCACGCCTTCAATTTTGCGAATTTATTTATCAAATGATTCATATTAAGCCTCCTCGATAACCTCTAATTAATATTAATATTAATTTTTACAATATTTCAGGGGTGGACTTGAACCCTATACCATCCAAGGTGCTATAATATTAATTATAATATGAATAAAGGAAATATCGTAGAATCTAAATTTTAAGTATTATTTCATGTCCTTAAATCAATATTCTCCAAATAATATATTTTAAAAGTTACAACTATTTTAAATATTTAGAGATAATTTTCGCAATCAAATGATGCCAACATGGGGATGGGGGGTATATTTTCGTTGGGTTGGGATATGCCCCGAGCAGCATATTCCGGTAGAATATTCTATTAACAAGGTGTCATTTTTCTAATTTTTTAATTTTTTTAATTTTTTTATTTCTACAATGAAAGGTCCGAGGGATGCGCCTATGAACATTCCCAAGATCCGCAGGAAGCTTCAGTCACATTTTTATTTTATCTTATCATCATTATAAATATACAAAAAAAATAATGAAATGTAATTACATCTTTTTATTCTTATTTATTATTATAAAAATAATAATAAAATATTGCATGGTGAGATGAGTGTGGTTGGGGATAAAATGGATATAGATTTTGTGGTGTCCACTCGTGACAACCGTAAGGACGAAGGGCTAAAGGGTTCCCATGATCCGCTATTCCAAACCTCTTTCTCTGCTGTCTTTACACAAAAAAAATGGAACCACCATTAAAAAATTATGTATTAAAATAAATAATAATTCCATCAATACTAAAACTAAATAATCCATAGAGTCAATTTATCAACTTTGATTTTAGTGCAGATAAATGTCTTATAATTTTTTTTGTTTAGTGTTGATAAAAATGATCTTTATCACCATTAAAAAAACACCTATAAAAGACATGTTGCTGATGCAGAGCTACAACAATCCTACAACATCAAATCAAATCAACAAACATATAGGAATACAAATATACATAAAACCAAATTAAAATATAAATATAACATTGCACTATTATTTCAATTCAAACTTTACATACAAAATATTTTTTTTGACGTGATATTTAAAATTAATTAAAAAAATTGCAACAAATATACAAAATATCAACTCTTATAGCAAACTTTATCCAAAGACCAACCTTCATACAAAAATTAGTCCATACAATAAAACCAATGTTAATTTTAGTAACAGTGACTATAAAATAAACAAATTATAATTTTAATGTCATATAATCCACATATGATAAATTATATTGTTAATTATTGTATATATTAATGGTATTATTAGTTATACTATTTATTATTTCATTTATGATAGTATTGTAAATTTTATATTAATTATTAATTGTTAATTATACTATTAATTAATGATTAATTTATGAATTATTAATTATATTTTTAATTAATAATCTATGTTAATTTTATTGTTTTTTTGAAAGGGGTAATGCTTATATAGAATGATCATCACTCAATATAAAGAAAATAAGCTGAAATGACTAACGCCCAAAACTAAAAACCACCAAAAACATCTTGAGATGCCAGATGGTGTGCAACAAAATTACCTTCCCACAAAGTGAAAGAAAATGAGCACGAGACAAAAAAAAAGAGTGGGGGGGGGTCTAATCTTCCCAACCAACGTGCCAAAAGATTTCAAAGTGATATTCTGCAAGCATAAAGAGTTGATCACGATATGGCAGTGACACTCCACAATGATAGAGCACCACCCCCTCCAAAGGCTAAATTAATCCAAAACAGAATTGCTTGAGCTTTGGTAAATGTAGAACTCCATTGGGTAGAGAACGACCAATGACCTACAATAAGAACAAAGCCAAAGGAATCTCGAACAATCATGCCACAACCCACCACCCCGCAATTCATTAGAGATGCATCGACATTGATTTTGAGGACCTTCGCATGGGGAGGGACCCAACAACATCCCATTCGAGAGGCAGTGGCGTGGGCCCATGATCATCAGTTAAATTCCAAGTATCCAACTAAAACATGATAGAGGTAATCCATGACGCATCAGGTTTATAGACCTGGTTAAAAACACACTCATTTCTCCAAAACCAAATCTGCTAAGCCAAAACGCCAAGACTGTAGGCCATCTCCAACGGGAGAGAGGAGATAAATTTGTCAAAGAGAATTGGAAGGTTGACGTTATGATCTAGGAAGTCTACAAAGTTAATACTCTAGGACTGTCGCACACCCCTCACCCCGGAACAACAAACAATAGCATGTGTGGGGGTCACTCCCTAATTTGGGAGTCTTCATTGTCGGCAGAACCTACCATAGTAGTTTCAGGTCTTCCATGGTGGATAACAGCCTTTGTTGAAGTAGCCTGCAGCGGGAGGAGACTTCTCAAGGGGTAGATGAACTACCCTATACTAACCTGGTTTTTGTTCCTCTATATAACAGGATGAAAATCCCATTGTTTGTAAGGAATATGTTGTGAATCTATGGTGTAAGTTTGTAATCCTCCGATGAGAACTGGATAAAAGTGAATAGAGAAACCTCGTTTCTCCCGTGGATGTAAGTTTCAAAACCGAACCACATTAAAAATTATGTTACTCCATTTTGATTCTGTTTTGTGTGTTTGAGGTTCCACACACCTCCGATGTTTCCCAACAAGTGGTATCAAAACTGGTGAGGCAACAACAATTTTTCCAGTGACCAGAAAATTGAAATTGGTCATAAAATTTTTCCAAGCCCAGATCTCTGAAGAGGACAGCGAGATGATTCCAACGACACAAGCGGCAAAGAAAACGGAGTCGAAACGAGCTCGGTATACTCGATCAAACTTTGGTCAAAATCGCAGGTGAACAGTACCACCGTGCCGGAGAAGATGACACTATTCACGTCGCCGACAAAAATTCTGGTGAGATTCTGGTAGGAACTCCAGCGTGTCACGTCAGCAACACGTCAGCAGGCGATCTGGACCGTTGAATGTGTTTTGAGCATATCTCGGTCAATTGGTGTCCGATTTTGGCGATCTAGGAGTTGATTCTGACTATTTAGATCATTCTAGACGCATCTGTATGGTTTGATTTTGAAAATTCATAGTTCATTAGGTGGTTTCAAAAAGGGTGTGACATCAACGGTGGTGATCACGTTTTGCGACAATGATGATGGTTGGTGGTGTAGCACTACCAAAATCTGAGACCGAGAAGTTTGATGGTTGAAACAATTTCATCTTGTGGAAAAGCACAATGAAAGATCATTTGGTGCAGTAGGGCATGATCAGACCATTGGTCGGAGAAAATCCCGAGTCAACTAGTAAAGATTATTGGGAAGAGCTTGAGATGTGGGTCGTCAGCACAATTCGACTATGTCTGGAAAATGAGGTAAAGTACTTGGTGTTGGATGAGACCTTATTGAAGGAGATCTGGAAGAAGTTGGAGCAGTGGTATATGGTGAAGTTGCTCACCAACAAATTTTTCTAAAATAAGAAACTGTACTAGTTGCACATGGACAAGAGAACAAATTTGTTGGATCATACCAATGAATTCAAAATGATCTTGTCCTAGTTATTGGGGTTCGGTGTGAGGGTTGAAGAGGAAGATGAAGTGCTTTTTCTTTTATCATCCCTAACAAGCTCATTTGATGGGATTTTGACTGCATTGCTCATGGGGAAAGAGACATTGAAACTAGACGAAGTGATGGAGTCACTTCAATATTAGGAGGCATTCCAAAGACCCGTAATGCATTCCGGTGAGCAAATCATGGTGATGCGATATGATCAACGTGGGAGGAGCCGACATTGGCAGTCGGGAGGTAAATAATGGCGGCCAAAATCCAGGGGCGTGATCCAAGCAAAATCACCTATTTCTGGTGTGAGAAAAAGGGTCACTATAAAAGTGATTGTGGAGAGCACAAACAGTACATTGCTGGGAAGAAGAAAGTTGAAGAGGAGGATGATAACATCATAGAATTATTGGCAGAATATGAAGTCTGTGTTACAATGGGAATTTTGCAATCAGATGAGAGAGTTGATCAGGAAGAAGTGCAGTGCCATTACTGCAAAAAATATGGGCACATGAAGCGGGAATGTCGTTTTCTAAAGAGAAAGAATGAGCAGGCTCAAAATCCAAAATAAGTTGAATGGGTTCTGGATTCAGGGAGCTCGACACACATATGTATGATGAGAGTTACATTTGATGCTTTTTAGCAGGTGCAAGACTCGATGAGACTTGGTGATGGGTCAACATGTGAGGTTCGAGGAGTCAGGACGGTGAAATTAAAACCCCTGATGGAGCAGTTCGTAATCTGGATGATGAGAAATTCGTTCTGAGGATGAGATGGAACCTGATATCATTAAGTAGGCTCAATGCAGAAGGGTTCAAGATTTCCATAGAAGGTGGAGTGTTGGAAGTCTCAGGTAGGGATACAATGAAGCTTACCGAGAAAGAGTCTCAAGGATTGTATCATTTGATGGGAACCGCAGTTAGCCTGAGATCGAGTGAAGATAGTGGAAGTTCCACATCATCTAGTGTAAAAAAGCATGTTCGATTTTCTGATGAAGTTTTCAACACCTGCAAGGAGACTGCAGGCCAAGATTCTACCCCAAATTGGTCATGAGGGGGAGATTTGTTGGGGCCACTCCCTAATTTGGGAGTCTTCATTGTCGACAGAACCTACCCAGGCATTTGCGGGTCTTCCATGGTGTATAGCATCCTTTTTGAAGCATCCTACAGCGGGTGGAGACTCCTCAAGAGGTAGATGAACTACCCTATACCAACCTAGTTTCTGTTCCTCTATATAACGGGATGAAAAATCCCATTGTTTGTAAGGAAAAGGCTGTGAATCTATGGTGTAAGTTTTTAATTATCCAACGAGAACTGGAGAGAAGTGAATAGAGAAATTTTGTTTCTCCCATGGATGTAGGTTTCAAAACCGAACCACGTTAAAAACTGTGTTACTCCATTTTGATTCCGTTTTGTGTGTTTGAGGTTCCATGCACCTCTACTGCACCCCAAAAACAAGGGAAGGGGTTTCCATAATTTCCTAGAAGATTTGATAAGTAGGATCATTCTCGAAGTGGCAGGAGAAGAGAAAATCCTTTGAGGGAAGAATTCCTATGAACATATGTCTCCAGAAGATGTGGGATTTTAGAAGGACCAGGAGCTTCCATAGATTCTCCCATCGAATAGGTGCCCCGAGATACAAAGTTTCTCTGGCCATAAAATGATATGATTTAATAGATTAATCCCAGGAAAACTCTTTACTCCAACAACATAGATCTATAAGGGACTCACCACCGAAGGGGATACTCAGAATGGAGTCCCTATCTCTCTCATTAAACTAGGAAAAAAGCTTCTCCAAACACCAGCCACTCCCTTCCTCTGTAAATAAATCCTTCCCCTACACATTATCTGTCCCGACCACGACATGAGAGGTTTTCCTAGAGCCATCATTATCTGATATCCATACATCATTCCAAATGTTAATGTTGACACTGTTTTCAATCCTCCAATACAACCCCTTTTTAGGAGCATGTGGGAACCTCAAATACTTCTCCACAGAAAGCTTCTCTGAGGTCCGAGATGTGCCTTGTAAAAATCATCATGAGGGAAATATTTTTCACAAAGAACCCATACACAAAGGGAGTCAGGATTATTTAGAAGTTTCTATCCCCATTTAGTAATCAAGGCATCATTAAGATGGATAAGGTCCCCAAATCCCACCCCCCACAATCTTTAGGAAGAAAAAGCCTATCCCAGACTACCTAGTGTCCTTTATTCTTTCCACTATAATGGACCAACCAATATTTCGCAAGGCGAGAGTGAATTTGAGCAATGAAAAGGCCCAATATCTTTAAAGGAGACATAATATAATAAGAAATAACTTGGTTCACTGCTTTAATCAAATCCTACTTGCTAGTATTAGAAATATTTTTTCAAGACCACCCCTAGATCTTTTAGCCACCCTATCCAGAATACCAGAGAATACTTATTTCTTGAATATACCGACAATTGTAGGTAGTCCAATGTACTTTTGATGCTTATACAGAACCTGAATACTAGAAGCATCATGAAAAGCCTCTCTTTTTCTCAAAGGGACACCAAAGTTGAAGGAAACATCGGATTTGGAAAGATTAACTGATTGTCCCGAGGCCACCTCAAAGAAGTGAAAAAGGAATTTAATCATGGAATATTCCTCTATGATTTACCTTGAAAATAAAAGGCAATCATATGCAAAAAATAAATGAGAAATGGGTGGGGGGGCCTTCTAGCACACTTTGGCCCTATAGAGTTATTTCTAGTTGTATCTGGAATAAGATTTGAAAAAAAATCAGCAATAATAATAAACCGGAACAAAGAGAGTGGGTCCCCTTGTTAGAGGCCCTTGGTGAGAGAAAAAACTTGAGAAAGACCACCATTAATCTAAATAAAAAATGAAACTGATGTAACACAACACATTATTGTAGGTTCCAGGCATAGAAGAAGCGTGCGATGGGCCATGCTCGACTTTGATTTTTTCCATAATCAATGATCAATCCAAGATCTATACGACAATGAATGTTGTGATCCACAAAATTGAGCCCAAGAAATATACATAGAAGAATTGTGTTGGAACCGAGAGAGAGGAGATCAACACATATTTTCTATAATTAATTTAATTAGATAAAGAATTACCTATAAGGAATTCATTCTTCATTGATGAGTCTGATGACAGATCTGTGTTGCACCGTCATTGCGTTGTAGAAACCAAGTGTAAATTTCCTCTAGAAGTGATCCACATGTGTTATAGGAATAATTAGACATCTTCGAAGGAGTCTTCAGGTGCTAGCACAGAATATACTTGCGCTTAAGTCGTCCACCTTAATCGCCTTGAGAATCGCTTCCAAAGTGTTCTTCTTGATCCGGTGGAGGAGGATTGCATGCCATTTTTGGTAGCATTTTTTGAGAAGGGAGCTCCCTAGGCTTGAGAGGATCCTTCAAGATTTGTTGTGCACCACTGAGTTAGGTCTTGAGAAAACAACATAATTGTGTATTTATATTGCTATAGTTAAAAAAATTAATTATGTATGTGTCCTTAATTACTTATCTAATAATAAAAAAATTCCCATGTCAAATAATAATAGTAATATTATTATTTATCAACATGCACTTAACTTGTGAATTATAATTAAATATTATTCAATCAAATAATATTCAATATTATTATTTCTCACCAGACTATTAATCTCGGTCCTCCATTCCTCCAAAATATTTATCAGACCTTGAATAATGTCTATTTATTTATTAAATAAATATCACTGGATTATTCACTAATAAATAAATAAATATTATATTCACTTAACAGTAAATAAATATTTAATAAATATTCTTCTCACAAACTATTATATTGAATAACTAGTGATGGAATAAATGCGATAAAGAATACAATAATAGTCAATAAACCATGTGAAAGAATAAAATTTATTCAACCTATTAAATAATAAATAATAATATATTATTTAAATGAGATTATAGATACACTAAGTGTGTGACCCTCTAGGCCTCTTTCTCAATGGCATTAGGCGAAACAACCTAAAGTCTAAGGTTAACATCTATAAACATGTCAATGCACCCATAGAGAAAGAAGTTAATGCTGCAAGGACATGTCTCCTCAAATGAATGCTTACTGTGTAATATAATATCTTTATCACAATATCTCAAATTGAGCATGTTGCATGCTGGTGCCATCAACCTATATGCTCAATATCTCTTTATTTGACTTTCTAGAAATTAAACTTGCCTATACACCATGAGCATGGATTTATTTAGGAAATATCTTTTCTATCAAAGGGTATGAGATATTAACTTCCGTTAAAGAATAGAATGGATAAATATTTTCTCGCATTATTCATTAATGAAATATGTAAGAACCCGGATCTTCGTTTCAAGTACACCTTTCCTTTTTCTGGAGTTTTTGAGAAAAATAAACTTTCTAGAAATTTTTGATGTACACACCATGTACTTTATGAGTACACACCGTGTACTCTTTCCCAGCTTGAAGCCGTGTACTGGCCGTGTCCGGGCCATACACACGGTGTGTAGGGGTGATGTGGAGGCCGATTTTGGCGGAGTACGGAAAGACCTAGTACACACCATGTACTCTAAAATTACATGTCGTGTACTTTCTTTTTTTTCCATTAAACGGACCGGGGTCATGCCTGATGCACATAAACGTCTTCTTTTAGGTTCTGTTCATCCGAGAGCACCAAGGATCCGTGAATCTTCGACGAGCCCCCGCCTCTTCGTCCGTTCTCTGATTCGAGCACTGTTGATTGCGTTGGAATCGCAGCAGTGAGTTCTCCCTTCTGCTTGAGCCTTATTTTCCAAATCCTCCTCTTTATCTTGTTATCGTGGATTATTTGTTTTAGACGTTTTCTCAGATCTACGCCATTCTGAGGAGAATCAGGCATCGTGGTTCAAGTATATCAATCCCCTAGCATCAAGGTAGGTGTTTTGTGCCTTTCAGTAGAACTTCTTTGAGTTTTTTGTGAAAATTACACCAATACCCTTGAACGGGGTATTGCGTGTTTCCTGTTTTGCCCCTGTTTTTGCCTGCTATGCTTGATTTATTGAGTAGAGGTAAATGCTTGTAAATTTTGGATATGTTATACTGTGTTCATGTGATTTTCCTTGCATGTTTTTCTTAGTAGGCATTTTCCAGTTGTCATGCCTAGTTGTAGGATAGTGGAACTGTTATACTGTTATGCTGATGTGACTTAGAATGATAGCCATGTAGTTCTTGAGGTTTACTTGGGCGATACACATGCACTGAGCATGTTAATTACACACAGGACTGTGAGAACCTAGTGTAGTAGTTCATAGGGAGAATGGACGTAAGGGATTCTCCAGAGTGTCTTTTAATACGATGCGAGAACACAAGGGGAATTAATGATGAGTGCTTCCCCAGAGAGTCTGTAGTTCCTCTACGTGGGCCACAAGGGGAATGAGACATTGATTGAATCCCTAGAGAGCCTTTAGCATGATACGAGACTATAGGGGGAATTGATGATGAGTGCTTCCTTAGAAAGTCTACTCTTAGCTGAACCAGATTGGTGAGACTGTGTGTGCCTCCTAGAGGGTTTCTAGTACTTGTAGGTTAAACCATAGGGGTTAGGCTGTGGGAGCTACCCAAATGGTTACCTGTTTTCTTCTTCTTGTTGGTTTTTTACTTGTGTACTTTATATGCTAGAACTGTGGATTGTAGCTGTTGTGTGCTTTCCTGTTTATTGCTTCCTGCACTCTTACATGCCTGGTATTCATTGAATATTATTCACAAATCTTTGGGTGACTGCCTACTGGGATTGTATCTCACACCCTATTTGGGCATTGCTTTTGGGCTCAAGAAGACTATGTTGATGCAGGTATAGATAAGGGCAAGCGCCCTTCTACTTCAGGTGTTTGACTTGCTGTGGAGCTAGAGAGCATGGGACCGAGCTACGGCTTGCGATGCTACTGGAGTTCCTGTTGCTTTAGTACTTTGTGTTCAGTTGTATTTCAGCACGTTGTTGTGTTTGTTGTTTTCCTTAGATACTTGTACCTACTGCATCATTATCATCATTGCTATATATTTATTCTTCTGCTGTTTGGTTACAGTAATGTATGTTGTTACTACTTCCGCTATTGACTGTTGTATTCCTTACCTTGTATACCTTACCAAATGAGGGAATAGTTTCCCCAATAACTTACCAAGGCCCTCGCTGCTAGTCAGTAGCCTCTGGCATTTGGGGAAATGCGCTTGAGGTCATGTGGCAAACTGGGTACGGGGCACCAATGGAGGGGCTTCAGATCCGGGACGTTACAAAGTGGTATTAGAGGGGTTATCTTCTCTTGCTTTACTGTTTGGAGACTTTAGCTAGGGATAGAATGGATTTGGTACTTGGTATTAAGCTATGCTCGGGAGTATCTAACCCGTGGACAGGGAAAATCCATACTACCTCGTTAATTTTAGTTTGCTGGTTTTGAGATTTCACGGTTGATATGATTTCACCTAGGTTGATTCACATGTTTTGTGTTCTTATTTTCTTGACGAGTGTGGTTCTATTTTTGTCGCAACCCAATGAGATGAGGGTATTCCATCTCATGCATCATGTATGAACTTTTAGAAATCACATTCCATGCATTCTTTCCATTCCATCTAGGTTGCATTAGCGATTTCATATTGTTGTGATAGACCTTGTGTAGATTGTGCATGCTGTTGTGATAGATGCTTGATAGAATATCTACTGCCTTGTTAGAGGATTTTTTGTTTCCTACCTTGCTTAATGAATGCCAAATTTTGATTCTTGAGGTGTTATGGGCCCTCTTGAATCGTAAATTGGTGGATCATGATCATGTTTTCTCTTGTCTATGACTGTAGGAGATGCCAAGCTTTGATTCGCAGGGAGTATGGGCCCTCACGAATCAGAAATTGGCACCTCTTTGCCTTCTTTTCTGTGTTTTCTGGGATTCTATGTAGTTTCTGAGCTACTGCACAGAAAAACCCAGAATACACGATGTGTAATTTTTGACTACACACCATGTAGTTTTTAGACTATGTCACTGACCGTGTGAGCAGAGACAAGCTGTTGTAGAAATGCCTTCAGGAACATGTCGTGTATGGTAGGTACACGCCGTGTAGTTCGGAGCCGTGTACCCGGCCGTGTTATGAACAACACAGGTCGGGGAAGCTCGAGTATAACACGCCGTGTTGTAAAGGAACACACCGTGTAGTCCTATCCAGGTTACCCGACCATGTCATGAACAACATGGGTCGGCGTTACCTTCTCTTAGACACGCCGTGTTGTTTTCGAAACACACCGTATAGTCCTGTCCAGGTACCCGACCGTGTCACGAACAACACAGGACGATGTCACCTTCAACTATACATGCTGTGTTTGTTCGGAACACGCTGTGTCAGATTCAACCGTGTAGACGACCGTGTATTTAACAACACAGCCTCCGAAGCCTTGTCTAGTACACACCATGTTTGTTTAGAATACGCCATGTAGTCTCGAGTTAAGTCAGACCATGTGGGTTAGTCGTGTAAAGAGTATCCGGTAGGGAAATAGTTTTCAAGTACACGCCATGTGTTGGGTCAACACGCCATGTAGTTTGAGGTGTTACACGACCTGTAGGGCAGAAGTACACGCCCATGTCAGTGTCTTAAGAAGACACGCCGTGTAGTTTTTATACACGCCGTGTAGTCGTATGTTGTAAACTTGTGTGTTTTCCTTCCCCTATTCTCATTTTGTACTCTTGTGTTCTCTGTCCTTGTTTTTCTGATCCAAGGTGTACTTTTTATATTTCAGATCTATGCCTCCGAGACGTCCTCCGGTTGTACGTCTGTCGTCAGGCAGTGATCAGACGCCAGATATGGCTGATCAGGGACTTCCTGCTGACCCTCCAGTCGGGCCAGCCTTGGCACCGGCTATCATACCAGTTGTAGGTGCTGATGCGCAGTTCATGGAAGGTTTTATGAGGAAGATGCTGACCTTTCTGGGAGCACTGCCTCCTGCCTCGACTATTGCAGACTTGATGCGGGTTTTTCAGCAGCAGCATCCTCCCACGTTCTCGGGGGACGGAGGACCTCAGGCTACAGAGTCATGGCTGGAAGCCATGCTGACTATCTTTGAGCATCTAGAGATTCCTCCAGAGAGGCGGGTCAAGATCTCCACCTACATGCTCCGAGACTCCGCCAAGAGGTGGTGGGATGTGATCTCACAGGCGGGTTATCAGTACGTTATGGCTTGAGAGGAGTTCCAGCACGTGTTCTATGACTAATTCTACCCGGAGACCCTGAGGGCCCATCGAGCCCAGGAGTTCATGAGCTTGGAGCCGGGTACTCTTTCTATCATGGAGTATTCCTCTCGTTTCACTGAGCTGCAGCATTTCACACCCCTCCGGGATGGGAGTGGGGTGTTCTTAGCAAGGAAGTTTGAGGATGGTCTCAGGTGGGAGATCCGCTCGTAGGTGAATCTCTTCCAGTTGACTTCCATCACTTCCATCGTCAACCAGGCGCTGATTGCGGAGCACAATCTAAGAGACTCCGGAGCTGCGAGCCATGGCAGTTCTGCTTCCAAAGCTAGTTTTCCTCCAGATGACAGCAAGAAGCGTCGTAGAGAGTTTACGTGCAGTAATCTGAGGAAGCGAGATGCATCATCAGGCAGTCGGGTGATATGCTACCAATGTGGCCGGTCAGAGCACATGAGGCCGTAGTTCCAGAGAGACCCCATTGAGTGCCAATCTTGTAGAAAGATGGGTCACATTCAACGTTTCTTCCAGTTTTTCTCACCAACAGCTGGTGACCGGGGTTCTTCCATGAATCCTCATCCAAGAGCAGCACCACCAGTTTCTCACTAATCGGGGAACTGGAGTTCTTCCGGCCATTCGGGTCGAGGTGGAGGTCGAGGCCGTGGTGGTCAGCCACCAGTCCCTCAGCACTAGAAGGGAGGTTCAGCTCAGAGTGTTCAGCCAGGGGTGCAGGGCCGCGGTGTTGTCCAGTCTTTCACCGTGGAGCAGTCCTATCAGGAGCAGGATCCCGACCCTTCAACAGTTCGAGGTACGATCTTCGTAGCCTTAATTTAATCTTCAACTCTTTTCGATACTGGTACTACACATAGCATTGTCTCTGTTGCTGTCGTGGAGAGCCTTGGGCTCTACATCTTTTCTTCTGCCGACTCGTTGACACTAGACACACCTTTGGGGACAAGGACATATAGTGTACGTCAGTGTAGAGAGTGCCATCTCGAGGTTGCAGGGTATCGTTTCTTATGGGATCTCTACGTCCTAGAGATGACAGGATATGATGTCATTCTTGGGATGGACTGGTTTGTTCCCTTCTAGGAAGTCATCGACTATTATCACCGCAGAGTGAGTTTCATTTCACCAGAGGGTGAATCTTTTCTTCATAGTGGTGAATGGGATGTTCAGGCGAGTCGAGCAGGACTCGAGCATCATGGGCTAGGAAGGGTGATGGCCCAGATTTCTAGTCTTTATCTAGATGACCAGGGGACTTCGCAGTTGGACTTTCCTCCAGTGGTGGATTGTTTCAGGGATGTCTTTCTAGAGGACTTTTCGGGTTTTCCTCCAAAGCGTGAGGTAGAATTTTCTATTGAGATCATGCCAGGAGTAGCACTGGTGTCCATTCCTCCTTATAGGATGGCTACACCTGAGTTGTAGGAGCCCAAGAAGCAGTTGGAGGAGTTGCAGGCAAAGGGTTTCATCCAACCCAGTACTTCTCCTTGGGGTTCGCCTGTCCTGTTTGTGAAGAAGGTAGACGGTACCCTTCAGCTTTGTGTGGATTATCGGAAGCTGAACCAGTTGAAGGTCAAGAACTGATATCCCTTTCTGAGGATCGATGACCTCTTTGATCAGCTTTGAGGAGCTCGGGTGTTCTCGAAGATCGAATTGAGGTCCGGTTATCATCAGTTGCACGTTAGACCATCAGATATACCTCTGATAGCCTTCAGAAGTAGGTATGATCTATATGAGTATATAGTCATGTCGTTTGGTCTCACGAACATGCCTACAGTTTTCATGGCACTGATGAACCGAGTGTTCCATCCTTACTTGGACGCCTTCATCATGGTCTTCGTGGACGATATCTTGGTGTATTATCACACTCGACACGACCATGCCACACATCTTAAGATCATTCTGAGTACACTGAGAGAGCATCGACTTTATGCTAAACTCTCGAAGTGCCACTTGTGGATGGAACGAATTCACTTCTTGGGCCACGTCATCTCAGAGGCAGGAGTATCTATGGACCCAGAGAAAGTGAGAGTTGTAGTCTCCTGGGAGCATCCGAAGAATGTTTTTGACGTACGAATTTTTCTAGGGATGGTTGGATTCTAAAGACGCTTCATTCAGGACTTTTCACGCCTAGAAGCACCTTTGACAGGTCTGACCAAGAAGAGGGTGAAGTTCTTATGGTCAGATTCTTGTGATTCATCCTTTCAGGAGCTGAAGGGAAGGTTGACGTCGGCACCGATACTAGTCTTTCTATAGCTAGACAAGAGATATACAGTCTATTGTGATGCTTCAGGTATCGGGATAGGAGCTTTGATTATGCAGGGAGATGGAGTCGTTGCGTACGGGTCTCGGCACTTGAGGCCACATGATAGGAACTACCCGATGCACGATCTGGAGTTGGCAGCTGTGGTTCATGCCTTGCACTGTTGGAGACACTATCTTCTGGGAGAGCACTTTTTGCTCTTCAATGACCACAAGAGTCTTAATTATATCATCACTCAGCGTGATATGAATCTGAGGCAGCGTAGGTGGGTCGAGTATCTTCAGTCTTTTGATTTCGAGCTTGCCTATTCACCGGGAAAGGGAAACGCAGTGGAAGATGCATTGAGCAAGAGAACATAGATTCAGGCAGTTCAGGAGGCCAGTAGTGAGTGGTAGCTTATAGCTTTGTTCTTTGAGATGCATCTGGAAGTGCACGACAGGCAGGGATAGACCTTCCTATCTTCTGTAGTTGTTACCTCTACACTACTTGATCGGGTACGAATGAGGCAGGTATCAGACTCAGAAGGCTTAGTCCTATGGGAGAGTGTGTCAGGAGAGGACCCTATTCCTAGATGGACAGTGGGAGAGGATGAGATCTTTCATTTCCAAGGACGTGTATGGATGCCAGCAGACATCCGTGAGGAGCTGATGCAGGATTTTCATTCCTCAGTTGGGGCAGTTCATCCTGGCATCGCCAATATATATCGGGATCTTCATCGCCAGTACTGGTGGCCAGGTATGATGAAATATGTTGCTGGTTTTGTCATGAGATGCTCTACTTGTCAGCATGTTAAAGTAGAGCATCAACGACTAGCGGGGCTTTGTACGGTAGGCCATGCCGATCACCCTTATGATGACTTGAGGTAGGAGAGGCAGCTTTACTGGGACCTCATCTTGTTTATGAGACTTCAGAGCAGATAGAGCTAATTCGGAAGAGGATGGCGACAACATAGTCTCGGAAGAAGTCTTATGCTGATCAGCGGAGACAACCTCTAGAGTTCGAGGTCAGGGATCAGGTTTTCCTGCGTGTCGCATCAAGGCTGGGACATAAGAGGATTCAGAGGCAGGGTAATCTTTCACCGCGGTACGTCGGGCCGTTTGAGGTTTTGGAGAGAGTTGGGCCGGTCACCTATAGGTTGCAGCTACCCCAGAGGTACCGATCCATGCCCGATGTCTTCCACGTCTCTCAGCTCTGATGTTACTTTTTAGACCCGTCTCATGTCTTTCAGCCTGAGGAAGTTGAGCTCGAAGCGGATGCATCGTTTGAGGAGCATCCCATCCGGATTGTCGATCGCAGTACAAAGATTCTACGTGGGCGGTCTATCCCTCTTGTACGGGTGCTATGGAAGTATGGGCGAGTTCAGAACGAGACCTGGGAGAGGGAGGCTGATGTACGATCGCAGTGGCTGGAGCTGTTCGAGGTTTATTCTTCTACGCCTCGCTAGGGAAATTCGGGGATGAATTTCTTTAAGGGGGGAAGTTTGTAAGAACCCCGATCTTTATTTTAGGCACACCTTTCCTTTTTTCTGGAGTTTTTGAGAAAAATAAACTTTCTGGAAATTTTTGAAGTACACACCATGTACTTTCTGAGTACACACCGTGTACTCTTTTCCTGCTCGAAGCCGTGTAATGGCCGTGTCCGGGCCACACACACGGTGTATAGGGGTGACGTGGAGGCCAATTTTCGCGGAGTATGGAAAGACCTAGTACACGATGTGTACTCTAAAAGTACACCCCGTATAATTTCTTTTTTTTTTTCATTAAATGGACCGGGGTCACGCTTGACGCACAGAAACATCTTCTTCTAGGTTCAGTTCGTACGAGAGCGCCGAGGATCCACAAATCTTCGATGAGCCCCTGCCTCTCCGTACGTTCTCCGATTCGAGCGCCGTTTATTGCGTTGGAATCGCAGTGGTGAGTTTTCCCTTCTTCTTGAGCCTTGTTTTCCAAATCCTCCTCTTTCTCTTATTATCGTTGTTTATGTGTTTCAGATGTTTTCTTAGATCTACGCCATTCTGAGGATAATCAAGCATCTTGGTTCAATTATATTGATCCCCTAGCATCAAGGTAGGTGGTTTGTGCCTTTCTGTAGAAAGTCTTTGAATATTGTGTGCAAATTCCACCAATACCCTTGAATGAGGTATTGCGTATTTCCTGTTTTTCCCCTGTTTTTTCCTGCTATGCTTGATTGCTTGAGTAGAGGTAAATGCTTGTAAATTTTGGATATGTTATACTTTGTTCATGTGATTTGACTTGCATGTTTTTCTTAGTAGGCGTTTTCTAGTTGCCATACCTAGTTGTAGGATAGTGGAACTGTTATACTGTTATACTGCTGTGCCTTAGAATGATAGCCTAGTAGTTCTTGAGGTTTACTTGGGAGACACACACGCACTGAGCATGTTAATTACACACAGGACTGTGAGAACCTAGTGTAGTAGACCATAGGGATAATGTACGTAAGGTCTTCTCCAGAGTGTCTTTTAATACGATGCGAGACCACATGGGGAATTGACGATGAGTGCTTCCCCAGAGAGTCTGTAGTTCCTCGACGCGGGCCACCAGGGGAATGAGACGTTGAGTACTTCCCCAGAGAGCCTTTAGCAGGATTTTTTTTTACGTTTTAAAAAAAAATATATTTTTCAGAAAACACTTACAACAAATTTTTTTTAAAAAATGAACCTCAATGGTGGCATCCCGGATGCTGCCTTTGAATTTCGGGGGAAAGGCGGCATCCGCGATGCTGCCTTTCTCCTAAAAAAATATTTTTTTTTTGAAAATTTTTATTTTTATTTTTATTTTTTTGTTTTGTTTTGTTTATATATATATATATATATATATATATATAAACAAAACAAAAAATTTCAGCAGAATTTCTCTGCTATTAAAGATCCAGCGCTACAGCCATTACAACAGTCTGAATTCTGACAGAAACTCTTACCCAGGCCTCCCTTTTATAAGAGGGCTTGCCCTGAAAATCATTCTGCATTTTCGATGTGGGATTAAGGTTCTACCTTTACTGCGCAGTACATTCTGCATTTCCGATGTGGGATTCTGTTTCAAGTACGTGACTTTGAAATACAATAAAATATAAACTATAAGGCCAATATAAATGAAATTTTAAAAATTGATTAAACATATAATAAATAGTTGAAAACAAAAATAATTTCCTCAAAAATGTTGATGAAAAATAATCTATAACCTTTCAAAACCGCCTACTTGAAACTTAAAAATGTTTCAAATACGTGAATTTGAAAGACTGTAAAATATAAAATATAAAACGAATATAATTGAAACTTTAAACATTGATTAAACATATAATAAATAATTGAAAACAAAACGAAATTTCCAAAAAAATGTTGATGAAAAGTAATTTATAAGCTTTCAAAACCGCATACTTGAAACTTAAAATTTTTCAAGTACGTGACTTTGAAAGACTACAAAATATAAACTATAAGGCCAATATAAATGAAACTTAAAAAATGGATTAAACATATAAAAAATAGTTGAAAACAAAAAAAAAATCATAAAAAATGATGATAAAAAATAATTTATAAGCTTTCAAAACCACTTACTTGAAATATAATAAGTTTCAAGTATGTGATTTTGAAAGCTTATAAAATATAAATTATATGACCAATATAAATTAAACTTAATACATGAATTAAACATAAAACAAATATTTGAAAATAAAAATAATTTTGTTAAAAATATTGATGAAATATAATTTATAAGCTTTCAAAATGACCAACATGAAACTTAAAAATGTTCCAAGCACGTGACTTTGAAATCCTGTAAAATATAAACTATAAGACCGATATAAATGAAACATAAAACACGGATTAAACATATAACAAATAGTCGAAAATAAAAAGAATTTCGTAAAAAATGTTCATGAAAAATAATTTATAAGCTTTCAAAATCACCTACTTAAAACTTAAAATGATTAAAGTATGCGGTTTTGAAAGAATAAAATATAAACAATAAGATAGATATAATTTAAAGTTAAAATATGGATTAAAAATATAATAATTTATTTAACTATCAAATTAATATTATTAATAATTAATTATATAATAGTTAATTAGTAATATAATTATTCATTATAATTATACATTAGTAATTATTAAAAATTATTATATAATAAATAAGTAGTTAATTAGTAATATATTTATTCATTATAATTATTCATTATAACTATTAAATATGTCAAAATTAATTAGTTAATTAGTAATATTATCATTAATTATATAATAATTAATTAGTAATATAATTATTACATATATAATAAATATTTAGTTAATTAGAAATACAATTAATAATTATAACTAATTAATTAGTAATTAGTAATTATTAATTATTAATTAGTGAATTAGTAATATAAATATTTTTTATAATTATTCATTATAATTAGTAATTAGTAATTAATAATTATTAATAAGTAATTAGTAATGATTAATTAGTTAATTAATAATATAAATATTAATTATAACTATTCATTAAATTATTAATTATTAATTATTACTCATTAATTATTACTTATATAATAAACAATTAGTTAATTATTAATATAACTATTAATTATATAATAATTAATTAGTTAATTAGTAATATAATTATAATCTTTCAAAGTCACGTACAAATGTTTCAAGTAGGCGGTTTTGAAAGCTTATAAATTATTTTTCATTAACATTTTTTTGGAAATTTCTTTTGTTTTCAACTATTTCTTATATGTTTAATCAATGTTTAACGTTTCATTTATATTGGTCTTCTATTTTATGTTTTATGGTCTTTCAAAGTCACGTACTTGAAAAATTTTAAGTTTCAAGTATGCGGTTTTGAAAGCTTATAAATTACTTTTAATCAACATTTTTTTGGAAATTTCTTTTTTTTTCAACTATTTATTATATTTTTAATCAATTTTTAAAGTTTCAATTATATACGTTTTATAGTTTATATTTTACAGTCTTTCAAATTCACGTATTTGAAACATTTTTAAGTTTCAAGTAGGCGGTTTTGAAAGGTTATAGATTATTTTTCATCAACATTTTTGAGGAAATTATTTTTGTTTTCAAATATTTATTATATGTTTAATCAATGTTTAAAATTTCATTTATATTGGCCTTATAGTTTATATTTTATTGTATTTCAAAGTCACGTACTTGAAATAGAATCCCACATCGGAAATGCAGAATGTACTGCACAGTAAAGGTAGAACCTTAATCCCACATCGAAAATGCAGAATTATTTTCAGGGCAATCCCTCTTATAATGAATAATTATAATAAATATTTATATTACTGATTAACTAATTAATAATTACCAATTACTAATTAATTAGTTATAATTATTAATTATATTTCTAATTAACTAAATATTTATTATATATGTAATAATTAAGTATTATATAATTGATAATTTTATTACTAATTAACTAATTAGTTATTATATAATTAATGATTAATAAACACTAATTACGAAATTACAAATTATATACTAATTAATTAGTTATTTCGTAATATAAATATTAATTATATACTAATTAAATAGTTAATTAGTAATAGAATTATTAATTATATAATTTGTAATTAGGTAATTAGTAATTATTAATGTTTTATTATTATGTTCGTATGGTTATATAAATATATATAAATAAAACCTAATTTACCCCCTCCAGAGATTCCACTCTGACCAACAAGTAAAAATAGTATTTTGATTTCAGTACACATAAAACATGTAAACAATAATGTACAATCAATGCATATGTCTGTGGCGAGGAGATTCCATCCCACATGGTGGTCTATGAATAGGAAGTCCACGTCGAGTGCGCAGTAGAGTCTGATGACCTGGAGAAGGCTGGTCCTCGGGCACTGAAACGTCGACTGTCGCATCCTCCATCTGTGTGTCAGTGGGAGGAGCTGTCAACTGCATCTCGTACTGCCATTCAGATCCTTATCCCACTAGGGTGGTAGAAGGATCTGCCTCCATCGCAGAGGGGAACGAAGCCTGTGATGGAGCTATACCCCAAGACGACGATGGCTCTAGAATCCAAGGTTGTGAAGGATCTGGAACCCAAGATGGAGAGAACTGCGGATATCCTGTCAGGAAAGATGGATCCCATGCCACCTGAGGCACATCCTGAATAGGCTGATCCTGGACTACTAGAGGCCCGACCTCTGCCTGTGGAACAGGCAAGGCCTCACGTGCAGCACGATGCTGTCTACGTCGCCGTGGTCGTGGCTCCTCAGCACCAGCAGCAACTGCAGGATGTTCCTCTAGGGCAGGAACCTCCTGTCTCCGAGCCAAACGCGTGAATATGCTCCCGGAAAGCGCATGAAAATATGCCCTCGCCTCCAGCACTGTAGCATGAACGGCTGCCCGGCTAAAGACCCCCTCCTCCTCTTCATCACTCATGCGAACAAGCTGCTCTGTGTGACTTCCCTGTAAGTAGATTCAAATGGAATTAGAAAATAATTCAATAAACAAACTAATAGGAATTTATTAACTTACCATCCTCTGCATCTCTATGCCAGCTTGGGTAAGATACAGTATAGACTTCAGTCTATACCATGGCGCATAGTGAACCTGCTCTGAAAGAGAGAATCGATGTGTAGGAACACCCTGAATACGTAACTCTGCACGTCTGTGCCAGTAGTCGATAAAACTCGCATGTACTTGGGTCCAGTCATCATCCTGCCTCCCTGTCAGCTTCATCCCATGAAGCTTGTCTGTCTGTCTAGATGGTAATGGAATCGGCTGAGTACGAAAAAATTGGTGCATGACCCTGTCAGGCTGCTGCCACTCAATAATATGAAAGTGAATGAGGGGCACTACAGCCATAACATCCTCAAGCCCAACAGTGCAGTATGCTGGCAACTGGTCCATAATACTCCAGTATGGAAGCCATGAAATCTAAAATGACAAGTGATTTTGTCAAAAAAACACCCAACTAAAAACCAAAATTGATGTTATTATTAAAAATGTTAGACAGTGATAGATTGTATATACATACCTGATTAGGTAAGAGACAGTCCAACTGTAGCCGATATACACCCAAATGCTGTCTCGGAACCACGTCAAAATTGTGTCGCTGAAACCACCTATAAAATAAAACGATAATGACAAATAATGAGAAATTATAGTCAATAACTCATAGTAGAATCAAAAACCAATAGAAATGACTTATCATACCAGCGTTCACGCGGAGCGTCATGCAGCACATCCATCTCAATCGGTGGACCAGTAAGGTCAGGGCGGAATGCTGGGATGCGCTCCCATGCCCACATCTGAATAAGGATGACACATCCTCCAAGACCTGTACGGTCCCTATGGGATAGTCTGCATAATGATATGTACGTGTATGCCAAGCAGGCTGATCCCCAACTGTACATCCCAACCCGATCAAAGTCCTCTAGTAGGGGTAGATACATCATATGAACGTGCATCCCCGAGTGATCAGTACACATGGTCCCACCAATGAGTCGTAAGATATATGCACGGGCGTAACGCATGATGGTCTTCTCATCATCATCATCCTGTAAATGTGGAATCTGCGACTCCAACCAACTCATAGATATGGACGATCCATCTGTAGCCCTACGGTCTGACAAAATATCAACGCCTAACAAGCGTTGAGCAAGGTTTGGCCAAGCTGCATGAGTGGGTGCAATAACGGGTCTCCCCTGGATAGGCAGACCGAGAAGCACTGCGACATCCTCGAGGGTGATGGTCATCTCTCCCTCAGGAAAGTGGAATGTGTGTGTCTCGGGTCTCCATCTCTCAATGAGGGCAGCAAGTAGGTAATGATCTACAAATGTGAAATCTGATACGACAAGGCCATAGAAGCCAGCACGGCGTAAGTAAGGTCTAATGGCATGTGGAGGCTCCATGTGATAAAAATGGTGCGCTCGACGCACCTTCACAAATCGATCTGGATGACCCTCTAACACGGCCTGCGAAATATGGGTAGGCTGCTGAGTGAGTAGTATGGTATCATCCATCTGCATATAAATAAAGAAAATGAGTCGTAAGTGTAAAATGTAAATATAAAATTATGATGTTTTTAGAATTTATCTAATTGTATGTATTCAATATCTTATGCTAATTATTATGATACTATAAATTTCTTATAGAACAGTTTTCTAAAATATTCTGCATGTTTGCATTGGGGTTTAGGTTGGAGGGTTTGGGGTTAAATTTTTTAATATTAACGTCCAGGAAACATGTTAATGGGTTAACTGACATATACTTTTCAATATGGGTTAAGTGTTCCGCTTTCAGATTTTTGAAATAAATTCTATTATCTCATATTTAAAGTTATTTCTTGAAAGCATGAATATTAATATGAAATAAGTTATGTTATCTAAAATATTGAGTCTTGAATTTGGTTACACATATTTTGGGGGAGCTTTATGATTAACTACTTATCGATTGGATTAAGATAAACCATGTCAATTAGTAATGATGTTTTTAGAATTTATCTAATTGTATGTATTCAATATCTTATGCTAATTATTATGATACTATAAATTTGTTATAGAACAGTTTGCTAAAATATCCTGCATGTTTGCATTGGGGTTTAGGTTGGAGGGTTTAGGGTTAAAATTTTTAATATTAACGTCCAGGAAACATGTTAATGGGTTAACTGACATTTACTTTTCAATATGGGTTAAGTGTTCCGCTTTCAGAGTTTTGAAATAAATTCTATTATCTCATATTTATAGTTATTTCTTGAAAGCATGAATATTAATATGAAATAAGTTATGTTATCTAAAATATTGAGTCTTGAATTTGGTTACACATATTTTGGGGGAGCTTTATGATTAAATACTTATGGATTGGATTAAGATAAACCATGTCAATTAGTAATGATGTTTTTAAAATTTATCTAATTGTATGTATTCAATATCTTATGCTAATTATTATGATACTATAAATTTGGTATAGAACAGTTTGCTAAAATATCCTGCATGTTTAGATTGGGGTTTAGGTTGGAGGGTTTAGGATTAAAATTTTTAATATTAACATCTAGGAAACATGTTAATGGGTTAACTGACATACAATTTTCAATATGGGTTAAGTGTTCCGCTTTTGGAGTTTTGAAATAAATTCTATTATCTCATATTTATAGTTATTTCTTGAAAGCATGAATATTAATATGAAAACTTATCTCAGATGTTTGGGGTTTAGAAAACCAAGGAATAAAGAAGAGATAACAACATTTAGTTTACAATATGGGAATGCCACAATGAAGACAATACATCATTATGAATGAGACTGTGAATTTGACCCAACAACGTTAGGGCATCGCTTCCGGTTATGACCTTCTTTATGACATATTGTGCATCTAAAACTCTTTCCTTGTTCTTGAGGCCAGTCCATCTCATTACGCATCTTACTCGCCTTTGGTCTCCCACGAGGACGTAACCGATTCATGTCAGGTATCACTATCGGCTGGCCTTCAGGCATTGGGAAATAACGATACTCCCCAATAGGTGTCCATGGTGCATCATAACAGTTGGAAATGATATCCATCCAGTACACTGGATCAACATATGCTTCCCATGAGATGTTCATAGAGGCACATGCTGTGATGGCGTGTGTACATGGAAACTGTAAGGCCTGAAATTTTCCACATTGGCATTGCCTTGTTTCCAGTAATACCACCATTTTTTCACCGATGCGATTTGTGATGGGGTCTGAACTAAGGGGGTTATTGGTAACTTGCGAAGTCCTTTGAAGATACCATTGATGCACTCCACAATGTTTGTCATCATGTGTCCGTACCTCTTTCCCCCGTTGTATGCCAATGTCCATTTCTCTTTTGGAATCCGCATCATATAATCATAAACTTCTTGATTAGCCTGAAGAATTTGTTCAAAATGTCCTTCAAATCGTCGTTGGTCCGAATCATATGCTACAAAACCTAGATGATATTTCACATAAATTGATTTTATATTTATATTGAAACAGTAAAATAGAACGAATAAAATACGTACCAAGCCTCGTGATTGCCTTCTTCATCGGTTCGTTGTGGAATTTTTTATGCACATTGCTAGCAATGTGTCTAATGCAGAACCGATGATGTGCATTTGGGTATCTCCATGTATCAGGATCTACATTGATTGCCTCATTAATTGCTCGATGGAGATCAGATATCAAACAAACTCCCTGAATGTTGGTGAAATGGTTGCTGATACATGCCAGAAACCAACTCCATGATTCATAGTTTTCTTTCTCTACAATGGAAAAGGCAAGAGGAAGAGGTGAACGGTTTCCATCTTGGGTTACCGCAATCAACAATACACCCTTGTATTTTCCATACAGAAATGTTCCATCAATCTGAATAAATTGTTTGCAAAAACGAAATGCAGAGATACAAGGAAGGAATGCCCAGAAAAACCGATGAAATTGAACACGAGATGGATCAAGTCGATTATCAAGAGACACATGTTCATTTGTATCCAGATGGAAGACAACTTGGTTATGATGCCTCAGTATGGCTAACAATTGTGGCAATACTCGATATGAGTCATCCCAATCACTATATACCTTCACAATTGCCTTCTGTTTCGCCATCCATGCTTTATTATAGGAAATCTTATAACCGAATGTCTGTAGAATCCTCTCTTGCACAAGGGATATTGGAACATCTTGGCATGTCCTAATCATCTCAACAACAATAGATGACACAAATTCTGCATCCAATGAAGTATGATCTTGTGTGAGACTTGGCTGAATGCAAGTATGAGCCGTCTGAATCCTTGAGATTCTCCAACCTCCAAATGTAATGTCTGGAATAGCCCTTAAGTGAAATCTACAATCATCCCCATACTTCACACACCGTATAACATATTTACTACGACATGATTCGTGAACTACATAGTTGAAGTTTCTCTCAATATGAAATCTCTTTAACATGCTTTTTAAGGCATCTTTACTGGGAAAATTCCTTCCAATATATAAGGTTTTGTCCACCTCACTAAACCTATCTGGTACAACTCCAGGGAACTCAGTTGTCGGTGTGAGAATAGTATTATCGAATTCAGGCACGCGTTTCATTGCTTCTGACCAAGATGAAAATAGTGGTGGATGATTTATTGACCGAGGTTGATGTAGAACAATTGCATTTCTCAAAACCTCCTCTCTATCTTCTGTTGGTCCCTCCTCATCAGCACTGTTGTCTCCATCTGATCCATCATTATGAAACTCTTCATCAAAAGTCGGATTGACATGTATATCTGGGAGATCATCTAGGTTGTCCTCTTCTGCTGAATCATTTGGAATAGGCTCAATGTCATGGGGTAGACTGTCTTCAACCACTCTTGTATTTCTACATCGTTGTACAAGTGGACATTATTGTTGTACAGTAGCAACAACAACGTATAACTCCATCATGGTACCATCTAACCGTTGAGAAAATAAATTAATTGCTTGGACCCACTGCGCATCAGCAACCAATGGACAAGCTATATGCCACAATGTTGTTGGAAATTGAAAATGTCTATAGCTCATAGACATGATTTCTTGATCGGGTCCCAGATTTAATGAAACACGAATTCTCTCTTGAAGGTCACTTATGGTAACACAATCAACTGTACTAACCACCATAATTGGTTGTGTACTGTAAGAAGCTCCTTACTCAGTTTGAATAATCTCCCCATAACAGTACACACAGGAAAACATGGCTCTCTACGTCAAAAATGTTTCTTTCATAAAAATTATGATAGTGTAACAAAATATTAACAATTATGTTTGACGATATGATGTTTATTATAATGTAATTTTAGTGCGCCTTTCTATACCATAAACTAAGCTACTGATGTTTGACCATATGATATTTATTAGAATGTAATTTTAGAGCGCCTTTTTATTTAGTTTGTTTGTTCTTCTTCATTTCACTTTATATGTTCATTAGTGTCGTTAGCTAATCATTATATGAATTCATGTTTTAATCCTATGTTATTTATTAATTATTCTAAAATTAACTAATAATAACTAATCGTTAATTATTCTATTATTCTATAATTAACTAATAATAACTTTAATTCGTTAATTCTTATGTCCTTATTTGATTCTATAACATTATATTTATCATTTATCATTGCTAAATATACTGGTCATTAGTATCGTTAACTAATCATTATATGAATCCATGTTTTAATCCTATGTTATTTATTAATTATTCTAAAATTAACTAATAATAACTAATCGTTAATTATTCTATTATTTTATAATTAACTAATAATAACTTTAATTCATTAATTCTTATGTCCTTATTTGATTCTATAACATTATATTTATCATTTATCATTGATAAATATACTGATTTTCTTTTTATTCTCTTAGAAATTTTAGTAGTTTATAAAGAAAATATGAATCATCTTAAGCATATTCCCCGGGAGTGTCAAACCAGGATGCAACAAGGCCCGTTATCGTGCACCAGTTCCCGTTCGAGTCTTGCTCGAAGCAGTGTTTTCGGGTTTTACCCCTATGTACATCTGTTCCAGAGCCACATCCACTTGTTTGTATCCAGACATGAATTTAATTGCGTAGATAACCACATAATCTTTAAGCTACAAAAATTTCTAAATACTTAATCTTAAGTTAATCTATACTTAATCTATACTACCTAACAGTAATTATTTAAAACTATATATAACTAATTACAAAAACTAAATAACCAAATATTAAGAACTACCTAAACTACTTAACAAATGAAAGATTTAAAACTAAACAAAATTAAATTAATTAAATAAAAACATTAAATTAATTAAAGAAACATACCTCTAAATGAAGCTTCGTAAAAACTCGCACAGAAAATGAATTTTTTAGAGAGAGAGAGAAATTCGGAGAGATGAAGTGAGGATGGAGAGAGGAAGGCAATGAGAAAGTGAGGAGAGGGGAGGGGGTGTGGCCGCCCTTTTATAGGGAGTTCAGAAGAAGGCGACATCACGGAAGCCGCCTTTTGCCTCTGCGTATGGCCAAAGGAGGAATCGTGGAAGCCGCCTTTCGGCTTACCCTGAGGCGAAAGGCGGCCTCCCCCGACCGCCTTTTCCATGTCATCGATCCGGGCCAAAGGCGGTGCGGGGGAGCAAAGGCGGCATCGTAGATGCCGCCTTTGTAGCGTATTTTAAAAAAAAACTGACCTAGGCAGTTTTTCAGATTTTTTTTAGAAAAATGTATTTAAAAAAAAATCGCCTTTAGCATGATATGAGACTATAGTGGGAATTGAAGGTGAGTGCTTCCTCAGAAAGTCTACTCTTAGCTGAACCAAAGGGGTGAGACTGTGTGTGCCTCCTAGAGGGTTTCCAGTACTTGTAGGTTGAACCATAGGGGTTAGGCTGTGAGATCTACCCAGAGGGTTACCTGTTTTCTTCTTGTTGTTGGTTGTTTACTTGTGTACTTTATATGCTAGAACTATGGATTGTAGCTGTTGTGTGCTTTCTTGTTTACTGCTTCATGCACTCTTACTTGCCTTTTATTCATTGAATATTAGGCACCAATCTTTGGGTGATTTCCTACTGGGATTGTATATCACACCCTATTTGGGACATGCTTTTGGGCCCAAGAAGACTATGTTGTTGCAGGTATAGATAAGGGCAAGTGCCCTTCTACTTCAGGTGTTTGACTTGCTATGGAGATGGAGAGCATGGGACCGAGCTACGGCTTGCGATGCTGCTGGAGTTGATGTTGCTTTTGTACTTTGTGTTCAGTTGTATTTCAGCATGTTGTTGTGTTTTCTGTTTTCCTTAGATACTTGTACCTGCTGCATCATTATCATCACGGCTATATATTTATTCATATGCTGTTTGGTTATAGTTATGTATGTTGTTACTGCTTCTGCTATTGACTGTTGTATTCCTTACCTTGTATACCTTACCAAATGAGGGAATATTTTCTCCAATAACTTACCAAGGCCCTCGCTGCTAGTCGGCAGCCTCTGGCATTTGGGGAAATGCAATTGAGGTCATGTGGCGAACCGGGTACGGGGCACCAGTGGAGGGGCTCCGGATCCAGGATGTTACATAATATTACTCATGACATGCCCAACATATCCTACCTCACCACGAACATCTGTCGTCCCGATTTTCACCTATACATCTAAGTGCAGAACTCATAATACTCATTAATAATAATCATAAAGTCTAAGGAAAAATACACACGTCCGCATATAGGAACATCAAATGACACATAGAAATGTGGATTTCCTACTAGTGTGTAAAGACCTGTAAATTCCGTATAATTTTTTTTAAAAAATTATTTGGGATTAATACGAGTCTGTAAAAATTGATGGCACGTGATTCTGAGGCCCGGAGAGTTCGGGACGAATTTGTGAACTTATTTTAAGGTACGTTCAGTAAACGTGCAAGTGAAGATTTATATATTTTGAACTAGTGCTTAGATTAAAAATATGAGGGCACTGTTGAATCCACAACACCAGGACTCTCTTAGGCGAAATTTAACTTCAATCGGAAATGGTCGGAAAAAAAGATAATTTTTGGATTTTACAAAAATAATAATAAAATAACTCCATGAGTTATTTTATTTCTTTTTGTAACCTTTGAGCGACGGTGGTGAGACCACAGAGTTGGTAAGTCATTTTAATAAAGGTCTTTTAATGATAGGTTACACTTGGTTGTGTAACTGTACCGTCAGGAGATTAATGGTTTCATTAATTATTCATTAATGAACCACATAATTGTGCAGAGAGTTGAACTACTTTTCTTTTATTTAATCTAGTCATTTTATTAGGTTTTGGAAACCCATGGGAGAATTCTTGACAAAGTGCCGGTGACATCTTCCTCCAATGAAGAATGGATAATTTGGTGACACTATTGAGGATTTGATCTGGAGAACGATGAACGCCAATGAACACCCTTCGAATGTGAGTTCTCTTTCCCTCATCCACAGTGCCTTACAATGAGTTCCAGGTAGGGGTTTTGTTTAAGAGTTTTTATGATTCATATACCCTTGATGATGTTGAACTCTTCCCATGATATAACGCTAATGCAAAGGGTGCGAGCCGAACCAAACAAGGCCCAGACCCTCCATCGATCTCGGTATTGTTCTAATTATTCGTGGAAGACCTAAAAATATGGCACAAAGAGGAATTCGGGGGCCACACAGTGATGGAAGCATCCCGGGAGGCCTGTAGGCGCCGTCAAAAAAGAAAACTGACCTTCGAAGTTTCACCAGTGGCCCGTAGAAGCTCCGCCGGCGCGTCGGCACTGGCGACCAAAGGAGGAAGCAAACGACTCTCACCATCCATGAGGAGGTGGTAGCACCCAACGACACCGCGAAGGGTAGGCAGAGGCCGGCCAACACCGGCTGCGTTGACGATGGTGGTACACCGTGGCAGAGGGAGAACCCGTGCCCATGGGTCCCACTTTTAACCGGTCCACGCAGACCGGTCAGGTGGAGCGACGCCACTCTGGCACCACTAATAGGGGAGCTTGAATGGACTACGTCCATTCGGGGAGGCCGACCACACCCAGTCAGTGGGCCGGACCGGTTCTGCGGCCTGGCGGGCCACGCCCAACTGGGTGGGTCGGGCCGAGCCCACGGCCTAGCGGGCCTAGCCCATGACAAGCGGGTTGAGCTCACAACCCAACCGGATGGACCGAGCTAAGCCCAGCCGGTTCGGGCCGGGCCCAGTGGACTAGTTTGGGTCGGTCAAACTGGGTTGGACTATACCCAGACCCCTTTTAGCCCAGTTTCTCTTAAAGAGGCTTATCTCCTAAACCATACATATGTTTGACGAACCATCTATGAAGATTAAACCCTTATGAAGAGTCAGTCCTTTTGATATACTCCAATTGAGTTTTGGAGAAAGTTAGAGTAAAACTGAGTTGGATTGGACTCGAATCCAATAGGGCCCTCGACACTAAAATGCATATAACATACAGACCGAATGTCCAAATGACGTGTCGTCTGTTGTGTTAGAACTCTTATGATATGGCGGTTCTTCGAGTTACTTCTTTGTGGGACTTCATGGTGGTTGAGGTATGACCGATGGTTTGAGGAGAGGATCATCTCGGATTCAAGCATGCGAATTGCAGGAATCTAGTTGCTGGATGTGGCGTGAAGAAAGAATAACGATCCTCTGAGTGGGTCAGCACTCAGCAATCCTCTGAGTGGGTCAACACCTAGAGATCCTATGAGTGGGTCCACACCTAGAGATCCTCTAAATGGGCCATCACCTAGCGATCTTCCATGGGTTAGCACCTAGTGATCCTATGTGGGTCAGCACCTAGTAATACTCTATGGGTCAGCACCTAGCGATCCTCTCTGGGTCAGCACCTAGAGACCCTCTATGGGTCAACACATAGAAACCTTGTGCAGTCTAGTAGAAAAGTCCTCTAAAAGGAATAATATGATCTAACTTTATGACTAATCATCTATATTCATGTTCATTATGTTATATACCTGGTTTAAGTTGAGTATTTTACTTATGCTTTATGATTGGGTTCATGCTTTGTGGTTTTTCTTTAGTGGAATTATAGTAGATCTTCGGGGGTATTGGGGTCTCTACTGGGTATTATTATACTCACCCCTGTATAGGCTTCTGCCACACCTTATTTTGTCTTTTGTAGAGGATGAAAAGCTTTGACTGTGGTTTCGGAGCCAAGATTAGATGGTGTACGGTGGTGACCGGTTGACGTGGAGAGCTGTAGTGATGAGTAGTACCTACCCTTGAGGTAGGATCCTTGGAGGATGATCTCAGGATCTATTTTCTATTTCTATTGTATTATCTATTTTAGTTGGGCTTGTATACTTTCCCCTTTACTTTCAGTTCAAACTTTTACTTTCAGAAGTTATACCATGTGGTTTGTTCTTGTTGTGTAACTGGTCTGTGTGGTTGCAGGTTTAAAGGCAATGCATTCCCATTTTTAGGGATATGCCTTTCCAGTGCTATTCACCAAACCCTAGCCTATGGAAGGTAGGCTTGGAGTAGTCGCGACACAGGCCCCGAGGTACGAGTCATGACAAAGTGTTATCAGTGGAGTCGGTTCTATCGAAGAACTAAGACTCTCATCTTTTCAATGGGTAAACAGTGTTAAGTGTTTGAGTACGATTTTCAGTTCTCGGAGTCCAGTGTTGGTGTGAAGGCCGACATATCCATACACTAGGACCTTGAATTATGATTTCCGACTTGATACATGAAAACACTGATTATGTGTCTTTTTGAAAGTGTTTTTATTTTTTGATCTCTTTTGAGTCAGCTCACCAGATATAACTTATTAACTGTGGCACATATTTTTTCTTTATTGAATGTTTCCGCATAGAATGCCAGCCAGGATTCTAGGGAGAGTTTATGATGACAGACCACTGAGAGATAAGGTTTTGGTGTAGGGCCCTCATACGACGATGGTACCTTCAGGTTGTGTACCAGTAGCACCACTACCCATAGGGAAACAGATGACACCAGCTCTACCTGCAGACCATGCATGCCGACCGAGCGCATTGCACGAGTTCCAAAGATAGAGGCCTCTTAGTTTTCAAGGTGAGATAGATCCCCAAGCATTTGAGGACTAGATGGAGGCTGTGGCACGAGTTTTCCACTTGGTTGAGACACTAGTATACCAGAGGGTGATCCTATCTGCTAGCCTCTTCCAGAGCAGAATAGGGAGATGGTGGAGCCCAATGCTCCAATTTCATGATGAGGATACCATCACCTGGTTGGACTTTGAGAGCCTCTTTTGGGCAGAGTTCATTCCAGAAACTTTACACTCTTTTCATATTCAGGAGCTACTGCACTTACAACAGGGTATCCTGATAGTGGCCCAATACTTGGTGGGATTCACTAACCTCTCCTACCACTCCACCAAAATGGTACGAGACACTTTCTTCAGGGCCCAAACCTTTGAGAAGGGCCTCCAATGGGAGATCAGAGCATTGATGATATTTCTCAATATCCCAATGCATGCTCAAGTGCTAGAGCGAGGACTATTGGTGGAGAGATTCCTTGCCGAGCAGGTACTGACAACGAGAGTTACCACTGGATGACATGTAGCCAAGTCATCTACAGCAGATAGTAGGCAGATAAAGTAGAGGCTCAAAAGGGCCAGACCTTCCATAGGATGACCCCATGATGCAGGGTCGGAGGTGCAGAGCTCATGATCCAGAGGTGGTCATTTGAGGAATAGAGTCCTTTAATCTGTTGGAAGATGGGGGCACATGGATAACGACGGTCTAACTCCCCACATGGACAATTAGTAAACGATCGAGGGACCACTAAGTCAGTGATAGAGGTTTGAGAGAGGAGTTCTGTGGGGTGGCAGACATGGTAGAAGAGAAGGTCGTGCAGTAGGTCATGGGTGGCAGTTTGAGGTTCTACCGCCACCAACTCCAGGTGGTCCACCCTGACCTCAGGGAGTAGGTGGACTGGGATGAGCTCAGATTCAAGTAGTTGAGGCCTATGACCATGACACTCCAGAGATTATAAGAGGTATGATCTATGTATACTCCACCCTAGCTGTAGTACTTATAGACATAGGTTCCAGTCACTCTTTTATTTCCATGACTCTCTTTCATATTTTGAAGATTCCGATAGAGCCGTTGAATCAATCCTTGCGATTAGAGACTCCTATAAAAGAGGATTCAACAATTACACACAGGTTCTGACAGTGTGAGCTTACATTAGGGGGCAAGAGCTTCAGCTGGGATCTTCTAGTAGCAGTGTCAAGACCTTATGATGTCATCTTGGGTATGGATTGGCTATCCATAGTCCATGCTCAGATTGAATGTTTTGGGTGAAAAGTGCGGGGTGACCATGAGGATGAGACTGGGTTTTTTTTCACTAGTGAGAAGGGAATCTTTGCAGCTCAATATGTACTTTCTCGGAGGATGGTGTAGTCGATCACTCATTAGTTAGATAACCTTACCCTCAGAGCAGTTGAGGAGAGGAGTCCAAACTATCCTGTAGTGGTGGACCAGTATACTGATGTCTTTCCTAAGGATTTTCGGGGACTACCTCCTCACATCGATATCTACACCAGCATATCAGATGGCTCCTGTGGATCTTCATGAGTTGAGGGTACAGTTAGATGACTTTTAGGGTAAGGGGTTTATAAGGCCCAGTGTTTCTTCATGGGAAGCCCTGATTTTGTTCTCTAAGAAGGAAGACAAGAGTTTGAGACTTTGCGTGGACTATTGGTGCCTAAAATTGGTGATCGTGAAGAACATGTATCCACTCCAGAGTATTGATGATCTCTTCAATCAGCTGAAGGGAGCTCGATTTTTTTCGAAGATAGACCTTGGATCAGGCTATCATCAGCTCATGGTACGAGATGAGGATGTACAGATGACAGACTTCAGATGCCGATATAGACACTATGAGTTCTTGTTGATGAATTTCAGCATGACCAACGCCCTATAAGTGTTCATGGGACTCATGAAAAAGATCTTCCAGCCTTACCTCAATCTCTTCGTGGTGTTCTTCATTGATGACATCTTGGTGTACTCGGAAATGGAGGAGGAGCACGCCACACGTATGAAGAAAGTTCTGAATACACTCCAAGAGCACCATAATTTTGATAATCTCACAAAATGATAGTTCTAGATAAGGGAGGTCCACTTTCCAGGACAGGTTATCTCGAAGGATGGGGTTGCGGTGGATCCAGCAAAGATAGAGGAAGTGCTTGCTTGGGATCCACCGTAGAGCGTGACCGAGGTGCGTAGTTTCCTAGGGTAGGAGGGGTACTACTGAAAATTCTTACTTGACTTTTCCAGAGTAGAAACACCCTTATTAGCTTTGACAATGAAGGGACAACCTTTCTTGTGGACAGAGAGATTCCAATAGAGTTTCCAAGAGCTGAGGTGGAGACTGACGAGTGCCCCCATCTTGAGGCTACCAGAAGAGGGCGTTGGGTATGTAGTCTACTTCGACGCATCAAGTAATTGACAGGGATGTGTCCTGATGTAGGATAAAGTGGTGATATCCTACGTATTATGGTAGATAAGGAAACATGAGTAGAACTACCCTACCCATGACCTGGAGTTAGCAGTAGTGGTCTTTGCCTTGAAGATGTGGCAAAACTACATGATTGGTAAACAATTTCCCATCTAATTCGATCATAAGAGTCTCAGGTATATTTTCTAATAGAAATACCTGAACCTGAGACAATGATGATGACTAGAGTTACTCCAGGATTATGACTTTGATATAGTCTACACTCCTGGGAAGGGGAACGTGGTAGAATATGCACTCATTAGAAGTTTTGGTTTATAGCTGCTGAGTGAGGTGAACGGAGCAACTTTCCACCTTGCAAATATCCTTTGTGGATAGTGATGGAGAAGCTTACCTCTAGTATATGACAGTTACTCCCCCACTCCTTCAGCGAGTCAGTGAGGCACAACTTGGGGATGTTGATTTCTAGGCTTGACGTGCTCCGATATCCTTAGGATGGACTCCTGAAAGATTTTTTGAAGATGGGGAACACACCATCTTTTTCAGAGCATGCACCATGGTACCCATGATTCTACGAGGGGAGGTGTTGAGGGAGTTCCACATATCCCCTTTGATGGTATATATTGGTGTGGAAAATATGTACGAGGACCCTCAGTGTTGGTACTGGTGGCCAGGGATGAAGAAAGAAGTGGCAGAGTTCGTATCATGATGCTTCACTTGTCAACAAGTGAAGGCCGAGCATCCGGTTATAGCAGTCTTAACACAACCACTTGAGGTGCCATTGTGGAAATGAGATAGTATCTACATGGACCTCATGATAGGGCTACCTGGTACATTTAGGGGCCACGATTCCATCTAAGTGACCGTTGACCGACTCACCAATTCGACCCACTTCTTGCCCATCAGAGAGTAGGGATTAGTAGAGTTCTTGGGACGCCTCTATGTATATGAGATTTTATGGAATCATGGGGTACCATCGAAGATCATTTAAGATCATGATAATCATTTTAAATCCCTGTTGTGGAAGGTATTACAGGAGGTTTTCAAGACCCAGTTACGCATGAGCATCACCTTTCATCCTCAGATAGATGATCAGATGAAGTGAAAAATATAGACACTTGAGGACATGCTTCATGCTTGTGTACTTGATTTTGGCTACAGTTGGGAGGACCACCTTCCACTAGTAGAGTTCGCATACAACAAAATATATCACTCAACCATTAGCAAGGTTCTGTTTGAGGCCTTGTATAGGAGACCATGAAGATTACCTCTACACTAGACAGACCCAGGGGAGTCAACACTTATGGGTCCAAAGTTGGTATGGGCTACCACTGAGAAGTTGAAGATCATCCAGGAGTGAATGAAGACTGGACAGTGCAGGCATAAGGCTTATACCGATAAGAGATGGAGACCCTTAGAGTTTGAGGAGGGAGGCTATGTCTTTATATTAGTCTCACCTCGATGATGAGTGCGAATATTTGGCTGGAGAGACAAGATATCTTTGAGGTTCATCAAACCTTTATAGATCCTTAACAGAGTAGGTGAGGTGGTTTACCACCTAGCTCTTACCCCACAGATCCACCGGGTTCATAATGTTTTCTATGTGTCACAACTGAGGAGGTACTTGCATGATCTATCACACGTTATTGACTAAGGATAGATATACATCGATGATGGGGTGACGTTCATGAAGTTCCCAGTGGAGATAGAGGATCGACATGAGTGGGTACTTTGTGGGTGGTCGATTCCTCTGGTTCGAGTTCAGTGGCAGCATGAGAACCTCCCGGAGAGCACATGAAAAAGGGAGGCTTATATACGTGCTCAATACCCCCATTTGTTTTCATATCCTTTTTTTGTGGATTTCAGGGATGTAAATCCCAAAGGTGGGGAGAATGTAAAGACCCCAAAATTTCATATATATATTTTTTAAAATTATTTGGGATTACTACAAGTCTACAAAAATTGACGACACATGATTCTGAGGCCTGGAGAGACCAGAATGGATTTTTGAAATATTTTTAAGGTACATTTAGTAAACATGTGAGTGGCGATTTATATATTTTTAACCGATGCTCGGATTAAAAATACAAGGGAATCATTGAATTAAAAACACCGAGATTCTCTTAGGTGAAGCTTAAATTCGACCGAGAAGGGTTGGATGAAAACATTAATTTTTGGACTTTACAAAAATAATAATAAAATAAATCCATGAGTTATTTTGTTTCTTTTTGTAACCTTCATGCGATAGTGGTAGGACTACAGACTTGGCTGATCATTTTAATGAAGGTCATTTAATGACCGATTACACCGGGTTGTGTAACTGCACCATCGAGAGATTAATGGATTCATTAATTATTCATTAATGAACAGAATAATTGTGCATAGAGTTGAAATCCTTTTCTTTTATTTAATCTATTCATTGGTGTGGGTTTTGGAAACCCATGGGGGAACTCTTGATGAAGTTCTGACAACATCTTCCTCCAAAGAAGAATGGATAATTTGGTGACACCATTGGGGATTCAATCCAGAGGTCGAAGAACACCAATGAACACCCTTCGAATGCGATTTCTTCTTTTCTCATCTACAGTGACTTCCAACGAGTTCTAGTTAGGGGTTTTGTTTAAGAGTTTTTCTAATTCATCCACCCTTGATGATATTGAACTATTCCCATGCTATAACGCTAACGAGGTGGGCGTGAGCTGAACCGAACAAGGCCCACACCCTAAGTCGATCATGGTATTGTTTTCATTCTTCATGGACGACTGACCAATACCGAGGTAAGATAAAACTGGGGGCCACACAGTGATGAAAACATCCCGGGATGCCTGTAGGTGTAGTTAAAAAATAAAATAGACCTTTGGATATTCATCGGAGGCTCACAGAAGCTCTGTTGGAACGACGGTGCTGATGACTGGAGGAGGCGGTGATGCCGACGACTGGAGGAGGTGGCGGCTGTATCTCACCGTATGTGATGAGGTGGCATGCTCAAAGGAACTACAGTGAGCAGGGGGTAGCCACCCAATGCTGGTCACGTTTATTGTGGCAGTGCGCTATGGAGGAGGTCCATAGCTCTGAGCCACCGTAGAGGGTGGACTCACGCCTGCAGGTCTCACTGTTAACCGGTCCATGCAGACTGGTCAGTTGGAGGGGTTCCAACCTTGCACTACAAATAGGGGAGCCTGAACGGACTTCGTCCTTTTGGGGAGGCAGGCTACAGCCATCAGGTCGATCCTACAGCCTTGCAGGCCAGACCGGGAAAAGCCCATCCAATTCGATCCGGGCCCAGCGGACCAGGTTAGGTTGGTCCGACCGGGCCGGACCAGACCTAGATCCTTTTTAGCCCAGTTTCTCTTAAAGGGGATTATCTTCTAAACCGGACGTCTGTTTGACGAACCGTCTTAGGCACTAGAATCCTTAGGAATTGGAGGTAATTTTGATATTATCTTCTTGGGTTTTAGAGAATGTTGGAGTACGACCGGGTTGGATCAGAATCGAATCCAACCGGGCCCTCAGCACTAAAATGCCTGTAACTTACAGACCGGGCATCCGATTGACGCACCTTCTGTTGCGTTAGAACCCTTATGGCATGGAGGTTTATTTGGGTTACTTCTTCATGTAACTTCGTGGTGGTTTAGGTAAAACTGATGGGTTGAGGACCATATCCTTCTGAATTCAAGCGTGATAAGTGCGGGAATCCCGTGGTTAGCTGTGACGTGAAGAACGAATAGTGATCCCTTGTGGGTCAGCACCTAGAAATCCTCTGAGTGTGTCAGCACCTGGAGATCCTCTAAGTGGGTCAGCACCTAGTGATCCTCCATGGGTTAGAACCTAGCGATCCTCTGACTGGGTCCACACCTAGCGATCCTCCGTGGGTTAGCACTGAGCGATCCTCTACGGGTCAGGACCTTGTGACCCTCTGTGGGTCAGCACCTAGAAGCCTTGTGTGGTCAAGTAGAAAAATCAATTCGACAGAATAAGACAATCTAGCTTTATGACTAATCATCTATATTCATGTTATTTAAGTTATATAACTAGTTGGTCTAAGTCTTTTACTTATGATTTGTGATTGAGTTCATGCTTTGTGGTTTTCTTTAGTGGAATTCTAGGAGACCTTCGGGGGTCTCGAGGTCTCTATTGGGTATTGTTATACTCATCCCTACACGGGCTTCACCTACACCTTGTTGTGTCTTGTGAAGATGAAAAATAGCTTTGACCAAGGTTTGGGAGCCAGGACTAGACGATGTATGGTGGTGACCAATTGATGTGGAGAGCTATAGTGACATGTAGTACACACCCTTTAGGTATGATCCTTGGTGGGTGATCTCAAGAGATTTTTTCCATTTCTGTTGTGTTATCTATTTCAGTTGGGCTTGTATACTGGCCCCTTTACATTTAATTCACACTTTTACTTTTAGTAGTTATACTACGTGGTTTGTTGTTGTTGTGTACCTGGTCTGTGTGGTTCCAGGTTTAAAGGTAATTCCTTCCCGTTTTTTGGGATATTCCTTTCTAGTGCTAGTCACAAACCCTTGGCCTATGGAAGGTGGTCTTGGGGTAGTCATGGAACGGGCCCCAGGGTATGGGTCGTGACAAGCGAGTCTCATTCTCATTATATCCATACTGGATATTACCAAGGGCGTACACCATGAGAAGGTGCATCAAAGTCCTATGAGTATCCATCCCTGATAGCCTGTATTATTTGTGTCCCTCAAATAACATCATCCGGCTATAGAAAATATATTCAATAAAATTGTGGTATCACTTCTGAGTTCTCATCATAGTGGGAAACTACTATGACCTTTTAGTGCGACAGTTACTCTTAAGACATTATCACATACTATGTCACGAAGAAGAATAGTCCTGATGTGATAAATACTTTATTAATATTCAAAGCAATTAATACATGTTCATCATAAAGTATAAATAAGTTGGATCTAGGTCACCAACTTCAATAGAATCCCAATTTTACTAGAGCCAACTATTAACAACCTTTAGTCCACTAGCTCTCACGTGATATTCATGCTTTGTTGAGATATGCCTTTAGTCAAGGGATCTACCATGTTCTCTTCCATGTGTACTCTTCTCACTGCAAATTCACCCCTATGATATAAATCCCTCAAGAGGTGATACTTACGAAGTATATGCTTTGTACATTGGTGTGACCATGGTTCTTTTTCAAGATCCATTGCTACAATATTATCACAATACAATGTGATAGCGTCTTTTGGCCCCTCTACCCCATTGGGAACCGGATTAAGCCCAAGGGTTGGCCACCATGGGCCTCGCTGGGGACGTGCGGCACGTAGGTGGGCAGGCCATCCCAATACCTCGTTACCCAACAACACATTTTCAGCCCAATACCTCATTACCCAACAACACGTTTTAATGCCGCTTCAGCAGTGGCATAGTGGTGCAGGGTCGAGGGCCATAGAAACGGTGTTCGGTGAGGTCTGGGGTTCGATTCCTAGGAGCCCACTCTTGGGGGAATTTCCACCTCCCATGTATCACTCATCTTGCCGGGTCACCCGGTGTCTCATCGGGTGGGCAGAATGGGCGCACTTCACCTGGCTGACGGATTGTGTGTCAAACCATCACTGATCTAGGTGTTACCCCGTGGGACACAATGTCATCTTGGCTAGCAACGAATTCTTCCGGGCTGGGGCTTCTCCCGAGGATCTCTTCGTGGGGAGGGGGGTTCTTGAGTGTGGAGGGTTCGAAAAGGACACTCTTGGGGATTCCCTTTTTTCAAGAAGAATGTGATAGGGTCTTTACTGCTAGGTACCACATCAAGATTCTAGAAAAATTTAGAAATCCAAATAGCTTACTTAAGTGCATCAGTAGCTGCTATATACTTGGACTCCACTAAAGAATCAGCGACAACTGGCTGCTTTGAAATCTTCCATCTCACTGATCCTCTATTAAGACAAAAAACATATCTTGATTGCGATTTTAGATCATTCTGATCTGTTTGCAAACAAGAATCCAGATAACCCCTGATGACTATCTCCTCATATTGTCTATACAATAGGAACATATCCTTAGTTCTTCTCAGATATTTAAGGATAGCATTAACAACAGTCCAATGCAGTTCTCTTGGATTTTCTTGATATCTTCCTACCATGCTTAGTGAATATGCAACATCATTTATAGTACATAACATGACATACATTATTGACCCTATCACCAAAATGTATGAGATCTTACTCATTCTCTCTTTCTCATGTTGTGTCTCAGGACACATTTTCTTAGATAGATATAAACCATGTGACACTGGAACCAATCCCCTCTTGGATTGTTCCATATTAAATCTCTTTAGTATTTGGTTACCATATGTACTTTGACTTAGTCCAAGTAGCCTCTTTAATCTACCACAAATGATCTTTATCCCTAGATCAAGATATGATGCTTCACTGGAACCATGATCTTGATCTCTTTAGTATAGGATGCTTCACCTAAGTCCTTCACGGAGAAGCATTTGTTCAACCAGTCCTTAACAGGCTGTAAGACTGGTACGTAATTTCTAGTAAGTAATATGTAATCAAAATATACAACAAGGATAATGACCACATTCCCATTAAAACTTTTGTAAACACACAACTCACATTCATTCTTAATGAAACAAAATTCTTTTATGGATTTATTGAATCAAATGTTCCATGACCTAGATTCTTGCTTTAATCCATAAATGGATCTATGCAACTTTCAAATCCTTTTGGCATCACTAGTAGTCACAAACCCATCTAGATATTTCATATAGATATCTTCCTAAAGGTTCCTATTAAGGAATTCTGTTTTGACATCCATATGCCAAATCTCATAGTCATGATAAGCTGCTATAAAAAGTATGATTCTGATGGATTTAAACATGGAAACTGGTAAAAAGATTTTATCATAGTCAATTCATTGATGTTGTTTAAAACATTTATCCATTATCCTTTATATATAGGTACTTACTTTAGCTTCAATTTATTGTTTCCTCTTAAACACCCATTTGCATCCAACGGGCTTTACATCAACTAGTGCATCGACCAGAACCCAAACATGGTTCTAATACATGAAATCCATTTTAGAATTCATGGATTCTTACCATCTTGCAACTTTTGAGAACTCTACTGCCTCCTTATAGGTGAGAGGTTAATCATTTTCAACTAATAATTAATCACCATCTTCGGGGACAAGAAAACCATATATCTCTGGTTCTCTTACCTCTCTTACACTCCTATGCATTACTTGTGTTTCAAGAACTACTTCTTCCATGGGGATATCTGGAATCTATTCCCGTACCAACTCTTATGTATCTTGAGAATCAACTTATTTGAATTTAATCTTTCTCCCACAATCCTTTTTGAGTATGTGATACCTCTCGAGAAACATGACTTGTCTGGAGACAATCAATTTCTTATCTAACGGGTTGTATATGAAGTATCCCTTTGTTTCCTTAGGATACCCTATAAAGATACACTTCATGCCCCAGGGTTCTAGTTTGTTTTCTGAGAAGGCCATAACAAATGTCTCGCAACCCTATACACATGTATGTGATAAAATGATTTTCTTTCTACTCTATAGATCGAATGAAATTCCACTTCCCTCTTTAGTTGGTACTCATTTTAATATGTTTGCAACATTTTGTAATGCATATACCCAAAAGGATAATGGAAGATCTACATGGCTCATCATCGATCTTACCATGTCTAAAAAGGTATGATTCCTCCTTTCACTAATACTATTCCAATTTGGTGTATAAGGTGGAGTGAGTTTATATATAATTCCAGACTCCCATAGAAAGTCAATGAACTCTTGGTTAGGATATTTACCACCTCAATCTGATATAAGCTTCTTTATCTTCTTACCAAGATAATTATGTATTTCATTCTTTAATTACTTGAATTTCTCAAAGGAATCAGACTTATACCTCATCAAGTAGATATATCCATATCTACTCAAGTAAACTGTAAAATTAATGAAGTAAGAATATACACCTATATCTTCTACTAGAAATGGTACACACACATTAGTGTGTACCAATCCTAGATGTTCTGTGGCCCTTTCACCCTATCCATCAAATGGTGGTTTGGTCATTTTTCCTTGTAAACAAGCATGAAATCTATTAAGTGGTTTTAGATCAAAAGAGTCTAAATAACCATCTTGATAGAGATTTAATGCTTCTAATTTACTTGAACAAGATGGTGATGCCAAAACTGGGTGTTATATGAGTCGTGTGAACATGATTTGTTATCAATTTCCAACATTTGGTTTTCATAATTTAATACATAAAGACCATTATCTAAATGCGCCATACCACAACATATGTTGTCCTTATAAAAGAAAAAACTTTTATTTCCAAATTTTAAAATAAAATCATATGTATCTAAACATGACATATAAATTTTTGTTCTTGGTAACTGTAGGTACATAATAAAAATATGTTAAAACCAAAATCATTCTCATTGGTAGTGAAAGGTGGTAGTCAACAATGGCTAGGGAATCCATCCTCGCACCATTAGCAGATCGTAGATCCACCTATCCTCTATCAATATTCGGGAATCTACTTTGTTCCAGCATTTGGATATAGATGTGAGAAGCACAAGCTATATCTAATACCCAATATTTAGAAATGGAAAGATTGCACTCAATAACGAACACACCTTTAGCTTCCCCTTGCTTTGGGGTGTAGTTCTTCTTCCAGTGGCCTGGCTTTCCCCAGGAAAAACATACTGCCTCCTTTTACTTACCTTGCATATAGATCTTCCCCTTCATAGAAGGATGGTTCTTGGGAGATTTAGACTATTTATAGGCCTTAGGACACTTTTTCTTATTCTTCCTTTTCTTATTCACTATAAGGACTATGGTTTTTTCACACCCCAAGTCCTTATCCACTTGTTGAACTAAAGTAAGAAGTTTTGAAAGGATCTTCTCATTGCCTCTCATATTGTAATTAACAATAAAACTAGAGAAGGTCTTAGGTAGTGATAAAAGTATGAGATCTATTTGCAAATCATCTATGAATTTAATCCCTAAGATGTCCAGGAGTTATATGTTTCCGATCATCTTGACTACAAGAGGACCAAATAACGTAGACTATCCAAACTTAGTTGTGAACAAAGTATTAGAGTTCTCATACCTCTCTTTTCTCACTTTCTCTTGATAGAGATCCTGAAGGTGATACAACATTCTATAGGCATAAAAATCCTCATGTAGCTTCAAAATATCATTATACATGGATGATTACATGAAGCACCAAACATTTGTAGCCTCATTCAGATATTTTTGATAGAGATATAGTTCTTCATCACTTGCACCTCATTTCCAGGCACAACTGGTAATGGTTCTTCTAGAACATACATTTTTTTTATTATGAATGATGAAACAAAGGTTCCTTTTAAACTTTTGGAAATTTGTGCTAGTGAGAAGGGTTTCCATCTCAAGTATGGATTAAATGATATTTTTTCTGTCATTTTATTTCTATTTCTACAAAATAAGATAAGCAAAATTTTAGTACCTTATTTGATAATATTTAGACAAATAAATAAATATTATATTTATTTGTCTCCCACTATTTTATCGAAACCCAATATCACTCACCATTGGCTTCAGAGTATCCTGTTGCTTGGATATTCTAGTGTCAAGTATCCATATTCCCCTTCACATTACCCCATCATTGGTTGGTAAAGAAACATGAATGGTTTTAGGTAGACATTTCAAATGCCAGCTACATTAACTCACAGTTCCTTGATCTACTGAGTGGAATCCCCAATCCTAAAATCATTAATTTATATTTCCTCAACCTTTGACTCTCAATTATACTAATTCCAACATTAGTAGTCAACCCCTGATGTGAACCAAGTTAAGTCAACCCAAAACCTCATGTTAGAATTCCCTGATAATTGAAAGCACCCCAACATTGGCTGGTCAAGCACTTTGAACTATAGTTCAATTCTAACTGAAGTAATGGAGGGCTATACTGAATTAATATTTTTTAAAGGGATTTTATCCTTTTGTGCATAAATTTACAATTATTATCTTTATTACATGCTTGTTAATATTAAGTGGTATTACATAAGTTATTAACCATATCGTAGATAATATTTACGCATAATACAATTTATTTTAGTTCCATTTTTCATGCTTGTTAATTCATTAATTATGGGATCATGACAATACATACATAATGGAATAACCATGAAACTGAAAATAAAATAAAATAATGGGTATGATCATGAGCTTATACTAATGGTTAGTTTATCTAGTGGCTGATAAACTAACTATTGACCTAGGGGAGAAACACATTGAACCAATTGAGGTTAGTATTTACAGGTTTCCACCTGTCCACCATTGTATCCTCTTAGATTGGTTTCGCCTTGGATCCTAACTTGAACTGTCTCCACTATCTTGGGAGCTCCATCCATTACATATGCCTTTTACTCACACGTAGGTGAGGGAAAAAAGGGTTTACATAAAAGAAACTATGGGCACATAGATCCTAAATAATAATGATGAGAGAATCCACACAGGACAACAATTTAATTTAATAATAAATTAAATGAAACCAATCACATACAAAATCTCTGATGTAGCTCATGATCATTCACAAGAATGCAACGAATTACTCATTTAATAAAACTAGCATTCAATTCTCAATCATTATCATTTAAGATAAACCGCACTCGAATAAATTAATTATTATCTTTAATTATTCATTCCTTTTATCTTAATCTATATATGAATTTCCCTAATATTCCCATCCATTATAATTTTAATTAAATTAAATAAATTCTTTTAAAATTAAATTTGTATATAAGTGAACCTGGGAGGAAACACAATGAATACCCATCCGATTCTTCCCAACATGTATTATATTCATATACTATTTTACTCTTATGACATATGGAATACATGAAATATCACATATTTTCAAAATATGTACTTCCATAATGATTAAAAAAATTACATGATTTTTTGGTCACGTGTTATGCTTTAATGCACATAGAGTAACAACATGTAATACGACTCATACATGATATGAAGATCTGAACATTACACATATATTAATTAAACATTTAAATATTTATGTATATTAAAACCTATCACATGGCATGTCCTATCATTACAACCATACACAAGTACATGTCTCTAGGTTTATATTGTAAAAGAAATAAATTTTAAATCTACATAATCTAGTAAAATTACACAACATGTAGATTTGATCTACATGACATGTACATATCTCACTATCTATCCAAGACATATGCCTAGGGACTTAGTGTGTAGTCTATGCCTTGAAAAATTTGGAGTACATAACATATCCAATGGGCTACACGCCGTGTTGACTCTGTGTTGTATGATCACTAGTCGGGTAGGCCGTGTATGGAATACACGACCCGTCTTTGACCGAATGAGATTACACACCATGTCCAATGGTCCACACAAAGTGTAGTCCAAATGACCATGCACCATTTAATTTTGGTCAACACACAGTGCATTAATGGTGTAATTAATGTGGTAATTAACACAAAATCTCGAATTGATTTCTGAATCAATATTTATGTGTTGAACATAAATACACGACATGTAACTCTGGTTACATGGAATGTAGTCTGGTATTTTTCGACAAAAAGCCTTAGCACCTTCGGTTGAGTTCCTTTATTTTATTTTGACCATAAAATTAATCATTTCCATTATATCCTTGAGAAATGAAGGAGGAAGAAACAGATCTTTCAATTCAGATTGAAAGAATGATTAAACATGAATTTATAAATTAAATTACAAATGTATAAATCACCAAGGATTTGTAAATAATTATAAACAATCATGTGTCCTCTTTAATACACTTTTAGGTTCCAGGTACAGCAAAATCATGTGATGGGAAGTGACCAACTTCATTTTTTTCCATGATAAATGATCAATCCAAGATCTATATAATGATGAACGTCGGGATCCAAAGAATTGATTTGCAAAAATAGACAAAGAAGAATTGCGTTGGAACCGAGAGAGAGGAGATCAAAACATATTGTTTATAATTAATTTAATTAGATAAAGAATTACCTCTAAGGAATTATTTATTCCTTGATGAGTTCGGAGAAAGATCTATAGTGAATTCTCATTTTGTTTTAAAAACCAAATGTAGATTTCCTCTAGCAGTGATCCATACATGTTCTAGGAATCTCCAAATGCCGCCAAAGGAGTCTCTAGGTGCTAGTACATAAGATCCTTGTGCTTGCATCGTTCGCCTTGATCGCCTTGAGAATCCCTTCCAAAGTGTTCTAATTTATCTGATGGAGGATTATTTCTCGCCATTCTTGGGAGCGTTCTTTGAGAATAGAGATCTCTAGGATTGATAAGATCAACTAAGATTCATTGCACACAACTAAATTAGGTCTTGAGAAAATAACATAATTGTGTATTTATATAGCTAGGTTTAAAATAAAGTAATTGAAAAAGTGACCTTAATTATTTATTTAATCCTATAAAAACCCTATGTCAAATAATAATAATAATTTTATTATTTATTTACATGTGTTTAAGTTGCGAATTATAATTAAATATTATTTAATCAAATAATATTAAATATTATTATTTCTCACTGAACCATTAAACTAGGTCTTCCATTCATCCATAATATTTATCAGACCTTGAATAATGTCTATTTATTTATTAAATAAATATCAAGACATTATTCTCCAATAAATAAATAAATATTATATTCACTTAATAGTAAATAAATATTTATTAAATATTCTCGAATAACTAGTAATGGAATGAATGTGATCAAGCATACCTAAATAATTATTAAACCATGTGCGGGAATAATATTTATTCAACCTGCTAAATAATAAACAATAATATATTATTTAACTGAGATTTTGGATACACTTAGTGTGTGACCCTCTATGCCTCTTTCTTAGTGGAATTAGGTGAAGCAGCCTAACGTCCAAGGTTAACGTCTAACGATACACCAATGAACCCATAGGGAAAGAAGTTAATGACACAACAACATGTCACCACATAGGAATGATTACTGTGTAATATAATCCATTTATCACAATATCTCAAATAGAGCCGGTTGCATGCTAGTGCCATCAACGTATATGATTGATATCTATTTTTTGACTTTTTGAAAATTGAACTTTCCTATAGAACACCATGAACATAGATTTATTTAGGCTATATAATTTCCATCAAAAATCCCGAGATATTAATTTCCATTAAATAACATATGGGATAAATCTTTTATCGCATTATTTATTAATGAAATATTACTCATGACACACCCAATATATCCTACCTCACCGTGAACATCTGTCATCACGGTTTTCATCAATACATCTAAGTTCACAACTCATAATACTCATTAATAATAATATTAAAGTCTAAGGACCAGTACACACATTCGCATATTAGAATATCCAATGAAACGTAGAAATGTGAATTTCCTACTAGCGGGTCTCATTCTCATAATATCCATAATGGATATTAGCAAGGGCGTAAAACCATGAGAAGGTGCATCAAAGTCCTATGAGTCACCACCCCTGACATCCTGTATCATTTGTGTCCCTCAAATGAAATCATTGGATTATAAAACATATATTCAAGAATAGTGTCATAGCACTTTTGGGTTCTCATCATAGCGGGGAACTGCTACGACCTTTTAGCGTAACAACTACTCTTAGAAAATTTTCACGTACTATGTCATGAAAAAGTACAATCATGATGCGATTAGAAGTTTATTAATATTAAAGGGAATGAATAGATGTTTATCATAAAGTAAAATGAATTTGGTTCTAGGGAACCAACTCCAACAATGATAACATCAATCCACTTCAAACAAAAACCCATATTACACATAACCAAATGAAGGAAGGACCAATCAACCCTATCATAGACCTTAGTCATGTCAATATTCAAAGCCATTATACCTTTTTTTTGAATCAAATATCATTTTCATGCAGTGAAAAGATTCATGGGAAACTATATCATTATCAGAAATGAATCTCTTTAGAACAAAAGCTATCTGGTTTTCTAAAATAATGTCGGGGAGCCATCCTCAGAGACTATTGACCAAAATTTTGGGAAAATATTTATAGGATACATTTGAAGACTGATGGGTTTGAAGTTTGAGATCATGGCAGGGTTGTTCACCTTGGTGATAAGAGTGATAAAAGTTTCATTAAAAGTCCCAATATTATTATCACCATTTCACATATTTTGCATCAGGTGTTTGACATTAGAGAAAACAATATGCCATAAATTTTAGAATAATAGAGGATGAAATCCATTCAGGCCAGGAGCAGTCATGGTGTGGATTTTCTTCAATGATGAAAATATTTCATCATTTGTGATGTTCTTAAAAAGATGGTGGTTCATATGATCTGATACAACGATAATAATACAAGAGGAAATATCACTAGGAAGAGATAAATCCCCAATTGTATAAATGTCACTGAAAAAGTGTAGGATATGATCATGAATATCAGTCTCATTAATAATATTTCTACATTAAAACCATTTTAGATTTCATATAATAATCATCCAATGACTAGCTAAGGATTTTGGATGAAAATAGTGTGTATTCAAATCGCCTTCTTTAATGCGAGTTTCGTGCACTTGAATAAACCAGAATTTAACATCCCAATGTTTTATAAATGGAAATTTACTTCTTATAATTATGTCATATAATCACATAAATCATAGCATAATGAACTCCTAAGTACTATGTGACCTTTAAACATAATATTTCCAATTCTATGATTTGAATTTCGAAAATCTAACATACAAGGTTGCGATCAGTAAGATGTTTGGAGTCTAATAGAACAAACTTAATTTTTGGTTAATAGTAACATACCCTTATTAACAGTAACATACCCTTATGAATAGTAATATGACCCTTCTGAATAGTAAATTGCACAAAATAATAGTAACCTCATCCATGAATGTATAAATAAAATTTAGGAATCTTATAAGTGATAATATGACCATAGTATAAGTATTAGTATTTTTGTAAGTCATAAATAAATAATTACAATTAATTAATTAATTTAAAAGAAAATGTATCATCCAAAAAGGTTTTCATAAATTAAATTTTTTATGTATTCTGGTTTTATGATAATTTTATAAGACCATATATAATTTTTGAAAGCATTATAAAATTAGTTATAGTTTTAAAATCAAGATTTTTAAAGTAAATTATGATTTTAATTAAATATTAAATTAATCATATGTAGAAAATTATATTTGAAAATTGGATTTATTTTTTGAATTCTATACTTAAAAAAATTGTTACTGTGAATTTTTGGGATTTTTCTAAAATAAAAGAATTTTTTATGAATAATAAAATATGATAATTCACAATAAATGCTAAAACCTAAATTTCTGCATCATTCTTGAGTCATGAAATACGTAAATGGACATTGGTTGAAACTAACATGAAAATAATACTGTTTTTTTCACAATAATAATTACTATTACTTGTCTTAGGGGAAAAAATAAACTAATGATTAAAATATTAAGAAAACCCTCCTCACCTCCACTATAAAAACCACCCAGACCCCCTCTTCTCTTCAGTCCTCTCAAGCCCCGTTCCTTCCCTAAATTCTGATAAAATGTCTCCCCAATCTCCTCCTCAAAATCTACTATCCCTTATTTTCCTTAAAAGACTAAATCTCCTCCCCTTATGAGGCTCTCAAAGGATATAAACTCAAGAGGTAAATTCCTCTTTCCAATTCTCTTATTTTCTTTAAAGTTCTTTTCTTTTATTTTTTATTTCCTCACATCCTTTCACCCAAATGGTATGATAAATCAAATAAAATATATTTATTGGAATTATATTATTCTAATGGGACAATTTATCATAATATCTCATTTCCCCTCCTTTTATACTATAAATAAAAACACCATATGAGATGTGTTGATTTATCAAATTCAGGGACGAAAAGTTTTAAATTTTCATTACCATATTCAATTATGGTCATTAAACCATTTTTATGGTTGAACTAGACTATTAAATATGTATTTTATTTTATGTATTGTTATGTAATCCTTTTTCCCACATGATTTAAGATAACAATAAAAAATAAGTTAATTGTGAGAAAAATCTCCAAGTTAATCCAAGCGTCTATCATTAATATTTTATATAATGATTCAACTTCACTCCAAGTAACCAAATTAAATTTATAACCATGTAACATTATAAATATTAAATAATAAAATATAACTTCAATTCTATACAACCAATCTCATCATACCTGTGTATCCAAACATGAATATAAGTGAACGAATCTTTAAAACCAAGGAAACAAACAAACCCACACAATCAGAAATTGAACCTCATAACCAATCAAAAAGGTAATTAACAAACTCAAAAAGGTTATACTAAATCATTTACATGAAAAATAGGTTCTGGAATTATTATTTAATGAACCTAATTTTATTATTCATGTCATTAAGATCAAGCAAAGAACACCATCAGACTTAAGGTAAGGGATCCTCTCTTTCTCACATTTATTCAAGAATCTCCTCTATGTTAATACCTTTTACGTGTAATTAATAATGATGGAGAATGATTTATCACCTTCACCATACTTCCCCAATGATGTATAAAATATTATAAATCCCTTTACCTCTCATTAATCCCTCCTAAGTATACCCAATACCATGTTGATATTCCATAAGGGATTCGACGCGAATCGCCTTTATTACTTCATGTTTCTCTTTCTTTCTTTTTATGCAAATGAAGTTGTATTTTATTTTTATGAAAAACTTATAAATACTATCTATATTAAACAAAATCATGTCTCAAGATCCATACCTCATTCTATTTCATGGCTACACATTTTTTAAGTGATTCCCTCCTCGATACTTCCCAATAAGCAAACCTGTTTTAAGGGAACTTCCCATTTTTTTACCCCATTTCAAGTGCACTCTACTATTTATTTTAAGCGACCATTTTTTTTACCAAATAAGTCATTTTATCATGAAAGAATTATTATTTCACTTATGGTTTTATATAAATTATTATTCCCTTTTTGTTTTTAAATGCACTTTTGTATTTTTCTTAAAACCACACTAAAATGTTTTAATGCTAAGAATTTCCTAAATACTCTTCTTACATGTTGTAATTTCTTTTTGACATCACTTACCATGATATAAGACTAATTTACCTTATTAATTTCCATATATTTTTTAATTTATTTCTCTCATGGACACTTTTATGATACGCCCATTCATTATGCTTTATGACATGAATGGGATACCCAATTCTTTCCATGGGTAACCTTTATGTTTATGTAAGATTATTTGTCATGACCCATCCCCCGGGGCCCATGCCGTGACTACCCCAAGCCCACCTTCCATAGGCTAGGGGATGATGACTAGCACCAGAAAGGTGTATCCAAAAAACAAGAAGGCATTAACTTTAAACCCGTACAAACACATAGAGTAGAACACAACAAGATGGAACCACGAAGTAAATTGCTATTGTAAAAAGAGTGATGAAAGTACAGGGGCCATAATACAAGCCCAACTGTAAATGTACAAGTACAACATAAAGGTACAATACAACTGAAGAAGGGAAAACAACTCCTGGGTCATCCTTCGAGGATCCTACCTAAAGGGTAGGTACAAATTACCTCCACAACACTCCACATTTTCCCATCTCCTCCGCGTACCGCCTGGTCCCGGCTCCCTCAAATCTCGATCAATGTTGTACATCGTCTGCAAAAGACACAAAAAAGGTGCGGGTGAATCCCATGCAAGGGTGAGTATAACAATAATCAGTAGGGACCTCGGGACCCCATAGGTATCCTAAAGTTCCATGAAGGAAAAACCACAAGGCAAGGCTCAATCATAAAGCACGAAGTAGACAATAACTCTACTTTGGTATATGGCCATACATATACCTAAGTTATCAAGATATACTCATCTAATACATGAGGAAATAATATCACAAAGGTAACACCATGAAGGTAAAAGTACCACACAAGAAAAACTGTAAAGATAACACCATGAAGGTATAAGTACCACACAGGTAACACCACGAAGATATCACCACGAAGGTAATAATACCACATAGGTATCACTACGAAGATATCACCACAAAGGTAAAAGTACCAAAATTTATCACCACGAATATATCACCACGATGATAAATGTACCACATAGGTAAAATAATTAGTTCAAATAGAGTCTCAGCTCAAACTAGGTTTTTAGTGAAGTATAGAAGTACAAATGATTAGTCGCGAAGCTAAATCATCTTATTCTATCAAGAGGCACTGGTTTTGACCATACGGAGTCTGAAACACACATGATCGATAGGTATTAACCAACTCAATGATCCAAAAAGGATCTGACCCTCCCAGAGTCGATAGGTAACTAACCCATGTAATGAACTACACTAGATCTGACCCACACAGGATCGGTATGGGGTGACCCACACAGGATCGCTGAGCACTGACCCACACATGATCTGACCCACACGGGATCAGTACGCACTGAACCACATAGGATCACTGAGTTCTGATCCACATAGTATTTGACCTATACAAGATCGGTATGCACTGACCCACATATGATCGCAGAGCACTGACCTCCGTATGATCTGTCTCCAACCTCCACCTCACTGCCAGTCACTGGATTTCTCGCACCCGATGTGCTCGAGTTCCGTAGAATATTCCCTCTAGATATTGGTTGTAACTAGATTACCACTAAGATCTATAAATGATTAACCCAAAGGACCGATAAGTCGTAAGGGTTCTAATGTGATAGACGATGCGTCAATCGGACGCCTGGTCTGTGAGTTATAAGCATTTTTTCTCTGGGGGCCTGGTTGGATTCAGGTTCGATCAAACCTGGACATACTCCAACAGTCTCCAAAACACAAGTGGAGTATACCAAAAGGACCTTCATGATCCAAGAATCCCAATGCTGTAGACGGTTCATCAAACGGTCGTCTGGTCCTTAAGATATGGCCCTTTAAGTGTTTTTGGGCCTGGGTCCAGTCCGACCCAGAAGGATCGACCCAGCCCGACCCGGTATGGGTTGGGCCATGGCAGGATCATCTCGGCCCAAAAGGGGGTGGCCCAACCCATAAGAGGGTGACCCGACCTATAAGGGGGGGGGGGGGGAGGCCCGAACCATATAGGGTGACGGCCCGGAAGTGCATCGACCCGGTAGGAAGGCAACCTACTAGGGAAGGGGCCCGGTAGGGTGGTGGCCCGACCATGGTGGAGCATAGACCAATATGGGGTCCACCCTACACAGTGCAGGGGGTGTGACCCCCCGGCCTCCCGAACTCCCGAAAGGCCTGGAGGCTTTTTAGTTTGGGAAGCGACGACGCCACCCAGTTGCCGCGGAACCCACCCGATGCACGGGTTCAGCCTTTACCACAGCTTTTTGTCTGCCGAAGGTGAACTTGTCATGTAGTCTTCCACTCATCGGCGGTGTGTTGGTCGTGCCTACTCTCCTTCCACAACCGAACGAAGTGTTGACCGCCTCCTCTGTTTGTCACGGCTGACGAACCGCGACCCTCTTCTCACCAGTGGTGCGTGGTAGCGCGCCTCACTCCCTTCATGGCCTGCCGATGCTGTCCATTTTGATGACTATCAAAGATTTGTGTCGTGACCTCTTCTTGCGGAATGCATTGGATCAATCCTTCTTCGTATCCAGTTGGTGTCACTGCGTTGGCGGTATTCCATGGAGAACGCAAGGGTGTAGCAAAGTATTGGAGGGTTCGGGCCAGGTTTGTTAGGCCCGCGCCCTCCGCGTTAGCTCATAAACAAGAGGGAGTATAAAAAGGGGTAGAAGAAAATTCACTTGAAATAAACTATAATTAAACCCCTACCTCGTAAACCCGTTGGTGAGCATTCGCGCTTGAAGGTGGATCATGTTCTTCATTCCCACAACTGGTTCCCAACAACGCCACTCACAAGTAATCCTTTGGTTCATGGTTTGGTGTCACCCATCACCTCCCACTGGGATCATCTCTATCATCTAAGGGTTAAGTGTCACAAAACTCCTTCAACACTTTGTTTCTTGGTGAAGCTATTCCGATACTCCTCTCCAAGCTCCATATAAATAGGATAGGGGGATGGTAAGTAATGACATGGAGAATTGATGGGGGATCATTAATTAAGAAGCTTCCTAATTCCCCAATGACATCATTACTTAAGATTGAAAGGTCAAGCAATTTAATGTCTTGGAACATCACTGGTCCCACACTCCACTTGTTCATTGGAGGATATGAAAGAAAATAAAATAATAAATTTACTTTATTTTATTTATTTTAAAAAGTCACAAAACATAACTTTGTCTCCAGACCTACTTCTGTCCAAGTAAAGTCTCCCTTAAGTGAATCCCAGTGCTGCGGATTCAACAGTACCCTTGGATTTTTAAAAGTTAGAAAATGTCACTCGTGTGTTTAGTAAATGTACCTTAAAAAAATTCAATAAATTAATAACGTTCACCCTCGACCTGTGTTGGTTGAGGTTAGGCTCCGCCTAAGGAGAACCCTCCCCAAAGAACTCAATGGTAGTCTCAGATTTTCAATCTGAGTTACCGTTTATATGTTATGGATTTTACAATAAAATAATTGTCACTTAATTATTTCATTTACGGCCAAAAACTAACTTTCACTGGTGGCCCACGCTAGCCAATGTTATTATCTGCCTAAAGAGAACATACCCTCATGAGCTCAGCGGTGTTCTCAGATTTTCAATCCCAGTTACAATTCATGAGTTACAAGCACTTGAAAAAATAAAATAACTTTATTTAATTATTTTATATATGGTTATTCCATTTTTGGGTTTTCTCACATGAAGTTTGCACTGACTAAACTTAAGTTGCTCCTAGGGTAAACCCGCCATCCTGAAAGCAATGATACCCTTAGAATTATGATCTAGGAAACCATTCAAGTGTTATTCTACTTTTTCAGGAAAACAGCTTACACGCACTAATTAAAGCTTAAAAAAACTTCGACAGATCATTCCAGGCACTCCGGGCCTCAAAATCACACACCGTTAGATTCTGCAGTCTCAAAATAATTCCATATAATTAAAAAAAATTATACAGAAATTATGGGACATTTCATTCTCCCCACCTTAGAGAATTACGTCCTCAAAAGCCAAAATAAAGGCAAATCAAACAAATGAGGGTACTGAGAACGAATATGAGCCTCCCACTTCCATGTGCTTTCCTGGAGGTTCTTGTGCTACCACCGAACTTGAACTAGAGGGATCAACCATCCATGAAGGACTCTCTCCTGTCGATCCTCTATCTCTACCAGGAACTCCGTAAAAGTCACCTCATCATCAAAGTTCAACTCCCCCTATTCGATAACGTGTGATGGATCATGCATGAATCTCCTTAGCTGCGACACATGGAAAACATTATGCACTCGGTGTATCTATGGGGAAAGAGATAGATGGTACGCCACCTCATCCACTTTGCTGAGAATCTAGAAAGGTCTGATGAACCTTGGATAAAGTTTTCCACCCCGACCAAACCTTTGTAATCCTCATCGGGGTGAGACCCATAGGAAGACATGGTCTCCCTTCTCAGAATCCAAGGGTATCTCTCTTCTTTCGGTATAAAACTTCTTCCAACTCTTTGTAGTCTTTAGTTTCTTACAAGCGAGGCATCCTGGCACAAATTCTGTCACTGTTTCCTTCATCCCTAACCACCAGTACTGATGCTGGAGGTCTTGGTACATATTCTCCACTCCAGGATGTACCGTTAAAGGGAATGTATAGATCTCCCTCAACACATCCTCCCGAATCATCAATGTCACCATGGTGCATCCTATGAAGAGGATGACGTGCTCCCTACCTCCAGAAAATCCTTCAGGAGACTGTCTTGAAAATATCTGAGCACGTCAGGCTTCACATTCAATGTCCAAAGCTGTGCCTCTCGAATTAACTAAAGAATTGGGGGAGTGACAGTCATAGATTGGAGGTATGCTGCTCCATCTTTATCCATGAAAGATATCCATAGCACGACTAGCTGATCTGATGCCTCACTCAGTAGCTGCAGACCAGACCTCCTGCTGAGTGCGTCTACTACCACATTCCACTTTCCAGGAGTATAGAATATCTCAAGGTCATAGTCCTGTATGAACTATATCCATAATCATTGTTCCATCTCTTGAAAGCTCTGCTGACACTTCTCTGTCCACAGGAAAGGCTCCCCCTTCTTCATCAAAGCTATCAAGGGTGTCGCTACCCTAGAGAAGTCTGGTTCAAAACTCCAGTAGTACCCGGACTAAGAATAAGTGCCACTCCCTTCAGGGAGGTAATCCTAGAAACATATTTTGAAAAATTGTCCCCACACTCTGCCACTCCTGTTGGGAACTGAAAACTCAATACTCCTACTACCACGATGGTAAGGCTGGCCGACTCAAGAGTGATCAGCTGCACCATCCTATGCATGAGTTTATCCTATGCTGCCTAGGTTTCATTTTTTTGTCAACCAAGTAAAACCCCATTCCAATATTTTAGATAAACCACAACCTTTTTGAATAATACAGTCAATCTGAGTATGAACTATGGATGTCTAGTCCATACCCAAACTAACTTCGTAAGTCCTTGACGCTTCCACCAAGAGGTTCCAACAGAAACTCTCACCACATGGGTCAAATCACACTGTCAGCATAAGTGTGATTATCAAGTCTTCTCCCAAAGGTATCTCCAGATGTAGGGGTCAAGTAAATGGTTTAACCAAAAACTCTAGGTATTGAACAAGATTCATGGAAAGAAGGAATGATTAGTTCATATGTCTATTAATATGTCAGCTAGTATTAGACATAGACCATACCTCTAATCATTCATGGAGCCCTTGGGTCACACTCCTTGACCACATGTAGCTACTCCCTTCCCCTATCCTCTACCTTCCTAAGCCTAGTGGGGACCGCATTGGGGTGGTGGTAGTAACATGTCAAAATATATACCACCTCATGGTTCTCTCCTAGCTCCATATCCACTTCTGCTGCCCTACAAATTCATTTTTCCCTATCACTTCCTCTTTCCAAAACATTTTACATGCCCAAGTCTCTGAGACTGGTGTCAGATTTTTGTATTCCCACTGTTAACATTCACTGGTTGTATCTGCTCAGCCAAAGAATTCAACCACAAAGGTTCTATCTAGACCCTAACATAAGTAGGAATGCATAGAGGAACAATACTGACTTGGATGTCCCAAAACATACCTCTCTTGGAGGTCCGAGCCCTGAATCACTTACCGTACTGTATTCATCAAGTGTCTGGAATTGTCAGTATGCCTCGATAAATACTCAGCTACCAACATGTAATCCTGTCAAAGCTATAGAAGCTCTAGGGAACACTCATCCCATAGCTCTTTATGGAAAGATACCACCTTCTCTGAGAAAGGTTCACAAGCTTGTCCACAGAAAAAGTCACCTCTTCATAAGATCCAGGAAATCTAAACCTTGTCATCATCCTGAGCCATGTAGAAGGCTCTCTACCAGGACCACCATCTGTCTGAATGGTGCCCTGGCTAGATGGAAAATTGGTCACCTCCTCAAGACATTCCTTAACCACCTGTGAGTTGGGCTCAACTCAGAACCTGAGGGGTATATGATGCTGAAACACATGTAAGACACTAATACTACATGTGTCCTCTACCGGTACCTCCAGTTGTAACTGCTGACCAACGAGAAGTGGTATAGCTAGTACACCACCTGAAGGTGCTAACGCTGTAAGAGGGCCCTCCACTGAGGCCTCATCACTCGGTGGGCCATCATCATTACTCTCTCAATAATCCTAGCTGGAAATCTATGCGGTGACATCTTGATAAACAACAGGTGTTCCACGATCATAAAGTTATACCTGGTGAGCTGACTTCAAAGAAACCAAGGAAAAACACTTCCAAAAACACATGTAATCAGTATTTTCATGCACATAGTCGGAAATCAGAATTCAAGGTCATGTTGTATGGATACGTCGGCTGCCACACCAATACTGGATTTACCAAACTAAAAACTACACTCATAACACTTAACACTATTTCCACATTGAAAAGATCAGAGTCCTAGTTCTTCGGCAGAACAGAATCCTCTAATACCACTTTATCACAACTCTTCCCTCAAGGCCCATGCCGTGACTACCCCAATCCCGCCTTCCATAGGCCAGGGGATGGTGACTAGCACCGGAAAGGCGTATCCCTAAAACGGGAAAGAATTTCCTTTAAAACTATACAAACACACAGAGTAGAACACAACAAGATGCAACCACGAAGTAAACTGCCATAGTAAAAAGAGTGTTGAAAATAAAGGGTCCAGAATACAAGACCAACTGTAAATGTACAAGTACAACTGAAAGGTAAAATAAAATTGAAAAATGTAAAATAGCTCATGGGTCTTCCTCCGAGGATCCCACCTGAAGTTTAGGTACAGATCGCCTCCACAACACTCCACGTCCACCTTTCTCCTCTGCATACCACCTGATCCCTGCTCCCTCAAATATCGATCAATGTTGTACATCGTATGCACAAGACGCAACAAGGTGCAGGTGAAGCCCATGTAGGGGTGAGTATAATGATACTCATTAGGGACCCCAAGATCTTGTAGGTCTCCTAAAGTTCCACGAAGGAAAAACCACAAGGAAAGTCTCAATCACAAGGCACAAAGTAGTCAAAAAATCTACTTAGGTATATTCCCACACATATACCTAAGTTATCGAGATATACTCGTCTCATACATGAGGGAAAAATATCACAAAGGTAACACCACGAAGGTAACACCACAAAGGTAAAAGTACCACACAGGTAACACTGCAAAGATAACACCATGAATGTAAAAATACCACACAAGTAACACCATGAAGATATCACCACAAAGGTAATATTACTATAGAGGTATCACTAGGAAGATATCACCACGAAGGTAAAAGTACCACATAGGTATCACCACAATGATATCACCACGAAGACAAAAGTACCACACGGGTAAAAGACTTATTTCAAACAAAGTCTCAGCTCAAACCAGGTTTTTAGTGAAGTATATAAGTACAAATGATTAGTCACGAAGCTAGATCATATTATTTTGTCAAGAGGCACTACTTCTGACCATATAGAGTCTGACCCACATAAGATCGATAGGTACTAACCCCTGAAATGATCCATACAGGATCCAACCCTACCAGAGTCGATAAGTAACTAACCTCTACAATGACCCACATAGGATCTGACCCATACAGGATTGGTATGCACTGAACCAAACAGGATCACTGAGCGCTAACCCACATAGGATCGGTATGCACCGACCCACACAGGATCACTGAGCGCTAACCCACACAGGATCGGTATGTGCCGACCCACATAGGATCACTGAGCATTAACACACATAACATCTGACCCACACAGGATCGGTATGTGCTGACCCACATAGGATCGCTGAGTGCTGACCTCCATACGATCTGTCCCCATCTTCCTCCTCACAGCCAGCCACTAGATTCCCTGCACCCAGTGCACTCGAGTTTCTTAGAATCTTCCCTCGAGATATCAGTCATACCTCGACCACCACTAAGCTCCACAAAGGAGTAAACCAAAGGACCGCTAAGTCGTAAGGGTTCTAAAGTGATAGATGGTGCGTCAATAGGACGCCCAGTCTATGAGTTATAGGCGGTTTAGCTTCGGGGGCCCGGTTGGATTCAGGTTCGATCCAACCTGGACATACTCCAACTGTCTCCAAAACTCAAGTGGATTATACCAAATGAAACTTCATGATCCAAGGATCCCGACCCCATAGACGGTTTGTCAAACGGATGTCCAGTTCTCAATATATGGCCCTTTAAGTGTTTCTGGGTTCAGTTCTGGTCTGACCTGGTCAGACCGACCTGGCCCGACCCGATATGGGATGGGCCATAGTGGGCTTGGCCCACTGGGCCAAGATCTAGCCCGTCCCACAAGGGTTGAATCGGCTCATATTAGGTGGCAGCCCGATAGGGCTGCGACCCGACTACGGTGGAGCGCGACCCACTGTGGGGTCCACCCTAGCTAGCATGGGGGGTATGACCAGCCAGCCTCCAGAACTCTCGAATAGCCTAGAGGCCATTCGGTTTGAAAAGCAGCGGCACCGCATGGGCATCGCCTGGTTTCCATGGAACCTGCTGGAGGTGCGGGTTTAGCGTCTGTCGCGGTTTCTTGTCCGCTGGGGGCGTACTGGTTGTGCCGCCATCCACTCGCCAGTAGTGCATTGGTCACACCGCCACTCCTTATGCAGCCGATTGAAGTGCTGACCGCCTCCTCTGTCCACTGCGGCTAACGATCTGTGACCCTCTACTCAGTAGTGGCGCGTGACGACGCGCCATACTTCCTTCGCGGCCAGCCGGTGCCGGCCATTCCGATGACCACTGTGGCTTTGTGTCGCGACCTCCTCTTACAGCATGCATAGGCGCACACCTTCTTCGTAGCTGGTAGGTGTCGTCGTGCTGGAGGTATTCCATGGAGAATTCAAGGGTGTAGAAAAGTAGTGGAGGGTCCGGGTCGGGTTCATTAGGCCCACGCCCTCCGCGTTAGCTCATAAAAAAGAGGGAGGATAAAAAGGCATTCAAGAAAATTCCCTTGAAATAAACAAGAATTAAACCCCTACCTCATAAACCCTTTGGAGAGAATCCACGTTTGAAGGTGGATCATGTTTTTCGTTCCCACAACTGGTTCCCAATGATGCCACTCACACATCTTCCTTCAGTTTGTGGTTTGGTGTCACACGTCACCTACCACTAGGATCAACTCCATCCTCTAAGGGTTCAACGTCATGACACTCCTTCAACACTTCATTGCTTGGAGAAGTTGTGCCGATACCCCTCTCCAATATCCATATAAATAGGAGAGGTGAAGGTTAAGTAATGACGTGGGGGAATTAATGGGGGCTCATTAATTAGAAACCTTCCTAATTCCCCAATGACGTCGTTACTTAAGATTTATAGGTCAAGACATTTAATGGCGTGCCACATCACTGGCCCCACACTCTTCTTGTCCGTTGGAGGATATGAAAGAAATAAAATAATAAAGCTATTTTATTTTATTTCTTTTAAAAATTCACAAAAATTAATCTTTTATACAGAACTACTTTGGTCCAAGTAAAGTCTCCCTTAAGCAAATCCTGGCATTGTGGATTGAACAGTGCCCTTAGATTTTAAATCCGAGCACCGTTTCAAAAGTTAGATAATTCCGCTCGCACGTTTACTGAACATACCATAAAAAAAGTTCAATAAATCACTAACATTCACCCTCAACCTGCACCGGTCTAGTTTAGGATCTGCTTAAGGAGAACATGCTCCAACGAACTCAATGGTACTCTCAGATTTTCAATCTATATAACCATTTAGAAGTTATGGATTTTACAAAAAAATAATTGTCACTTAATTATTTTATTTATCGCCAAAAACTAACTTTCACTGGTGGCCTATGCTGGCCAATGTTAGTATCTCCCTAGAGAGATAATACCCTCACGAGCTTAGCAGTGGTATCGAATTTTCAATCTGAGTTACTGTTCGTGAGTTATAAGCTTTTGAAAAATTAAAATAACTTTATTTAATTATTTTACTTATGGTTATGCCATTTTCAGGTTTTCTCACACAAGGTCTGCACCGACTAAACTTAAGTAGAGCCTAGGGTAAACTCTCCAACCTGAACGCAACAGTGCCCTCCAAATTTTGATCGGAGAAACCATTCAAGATTTATTCCACCTTTTTAGGAAAACTTCTTACGCGCATTGATTAAAGCTTAACAAAACTTCAACGGATCATTCTAAGCACTCCTGGCATCAGAATCACTTGCTGTCAGATTTCGCAGTCTCAAAATAATTCCATATAATTAAAAAAAATTATACATAAATTCTATGTAATTACATTTATTATGTATGATTATTTATGTGGAAAACATATTCATGAAAAGTTAAGATGGGTGTGCCTAGATAGTTGTCTAATTAATTGGGTAAAGTTGAGTCTCATGAGATGTTATTTGCAACGGTCTTGGTGGTTAGCCTTGGATTGTGCTACCATGTGCGGCGGTCTTAGCGTTTAGCCTTGGCTTGTGATACCATGTGAAACTGTCTTGGCGGTTGGCCTTAAATGATGCTAAAGTCATGTTTTATGTTGCTGCCACATTATTATGAATTCATGTTTATATGATTCCTTATTTATATATTATGATTCCATATATTACATTACTTTTATCCCATGTTCTAATGCTTTGTTCTTATGGTTATTCCCTTACTGGGATATTTAGCTCATCCATTTGTTTATGTGTTCCCCATGGTACCCTATGCAGATGTTTGAGCACAACAGAAGTTAGGATCTCTATTTGGAGATTAAATAAATAAATGTTTTATTTGGTTCCATGTTTTTAGTTTTATATACCTAGTCTTCCAAGAAACTAGACTTTAAAATCCTTGGCTTGTATTCTGATGTATAATTATGCTTAAAACCAGGTAGTGTTATACGTAAAAGGCTAGGGTCACTATAGTTGGTATCAGAGGATGGTCTAGTTATTTTTGGAGATTAAGAATAGATAACCTCAGTAAGAAACTTAAGGATGAGACTAAGTATAAGAAAACATTCCTATATTTTCATAAGTATAGGGTAAGGGGTTTATCAAACAAATACACCCCTATTTGGATATAAATAGGTAGAGGTGAATCTGGCACAGATGTATCTACAGGTAAAACCTTAAAATATCGCTTTGAGATAGACTTTAATGGGAAATGGTGCACAAAAATGGGCCTTGATTCACTCTTGGTTTGACACTCTCAGAGGGATATTCTTTAGTAAATTCATGAGCTTAGTACAAACCATTATTAAGGGAATAAAAAAATCCCATAAGAATATAAGTTAATAAATAGATCATGGATAACCTATATTTAAACACAAGGAATCACAAGTTAGGATATACTTATACTTTACATGTTTATCCTATTATGTTAAAAGTTTTTTATGCTCAATATCTAAGTATTAAATCCCTCTAATTGTACATTCTTTTTCTTAGTTAATGGCGGGAAATAGAAGAACATGTGAAAAAAATCAATGTGATAGAGAATGTAAAGATTTCCCTAACGATATTCCTGATATGATTGGAACGGGTGCTCAAAATTTCATGACAGTACTTTATTAGGTGGCTCAAGTTATGAATAATAACTTTAATCATGTGGAACACCCTCCTCCTCTAAGGAAATAGCAAGTTGCTGTTGAATCCTTCATGCGAAAAAACCTCCCAGGTTTAGTGGATCTTCTGATCCCCTTCTCACAGAACAATGTATTAACTCTATTGAAATGATATTCTTTATCCTATAGTGCTTAGAAGAAGTGAAAGTTGTACTAGAGGTGTATAGTTTTGATGGGGAAGTTGATCAATGGTGGACACTGATCAAGAATACAAATCCCTTGGAGGAAATTGATTCCATGGATTGGGAGGAATTCAAGAGAATATTTTTCAATAAATATTTTCACCAAAACATCCATCTCAATATATAAAGAGTGTTCCTTAGACTCAAGAAAAAGTAAGATGAGTCAATTGGGGCATATGAAGAAAAGTTTACAAGGCTTTCAAGGTACACCTCTAGCTTTATCATGAACACTGAAAGTAAGGTGGATTTCTTATTTGGCAGACTAAATCTGAGTCTACAAAAAAGTTCTGGCGATTTAAGACATCAATAGGTATGAGTATATTGTTCGTTGTTCCCTTAAGGTTGAAATGAAGATTAGATGCTCTTAGTGGTATCATGGTCCCAGGGAAAAAAAGAGGAAAATGGAATCTAATGTGGGCAGTTCGGAAAATAAATTCCATGATGGAAAGAAGCCCAATCATCCCACGTGTAAAAATTATTGGAAGAAGCATCCTGGGAACTGTATAAAGGGAAGCATGAATTGCTTCAAATGTGGAATGTTGGGACATATAACTAAAAATTAATGATGAGATATATAGAATTCTTCTAATATAGAAGAAGAAAGAAAGGTTCAGATAAATGATTAAATAGTGGTGCAATGTTACAACTACAAGGAACATGGAAATTATGCCAACAATTTCCCTAACCCAAGGGTTATAAGAGGAAATCAACAACAACCTCCAAGGAAAAAAGGAAGAGATTATGCTATCCCCACTGCTAAGGTGGAGCTGGACAACGATGTGGTGACAAGTATGCTAGTTATTCATTCAGGAATAGAAAACGTACTATTTGATTCTGGTTCCACACATTCTTTTATATCTTGAAAGTTTAGTAGAACTATTCAAACACCACCCCAAGATTTGAAGGATAAGTTATCCATGAGAATAGATAATGGGGAAATTATTGACGCCATGGTTTATAACTCCTCCCCAATTAACTTTGTGGACTGAACCTCCTAGAAAATCACTTCATACTTTCTTTAGTGGAGTTTGACACTATCTTGGGCATGGATTGAATATATTTATACAAATCCAACATAGATAATTGATTTTTTATTAATTATTCAAAGATGGAAAAAGTGTCCATTATAAAAAAAGGGGGTCATGGAGGTCAGAAGTGGTGTATTCTAAGGGAATGCCCTTGCACAAAATTATTACAGTCCCGAGGAAGTGTTCCCAAACTAGAATACATGACCAATGGATCTTCTAGATTACCCCCCCCCCCCCGCGATAAGGCATCTACAGCATAGTTGGCCTCTCTAGGAACATGCCGAATAGAACAATCATGGCTAAGCTCCAAGGAACCACTTCAGACAAGGTAAACCAGGTGACATGGTGCCTCCTCCTTTCCGTTTAAAGCACGTACAGTAGTCTTGGAATCTGAATCCACCTCTAAACAGGTCATCTCTAGTTGCTTGCAAAGCAAGAGACCAATGTGAATTGCATTCATCTCCGTACCCAACGAACTCCCCGAACCATAGAAGCTGCTGAAGGCAAACAACACCGACCCAAGCTCATCACGTAGCAGACCTCCCCCACACATCTGCCCATCCCTAAACGATCCATCCAAATTATTCTTAAAACCATTTAATGGAGGTCTCCATCTAACCTAGCTTCCATAGGAGCTGGACTGGATCATTGGCCGATGAAGAAACCTGCACATATAAATCAATCGTTGTCCACCTTTCACCAGAGAACCCAGTTCATGGAGAATATCCTTCATTCTCACTTGAAGAAAGGTGACCGAAGACCACACCTCATACCTCGCCTTATTCCTTTCCTCCCATATCGTCCAAAAAATGGTAATGAAGATAATGCCACAGATCCTACTATCCATCTCTTGCCATTCCGAACCCACAAACCAACTATCCAAAAAGTCTTGCATGGAAGTATAAGCGGTATTTAAACACCCCCAATTGACTATATCTGACCAGAGTCTATCGGCCCATTCACTCTTAATAAACAGATGTATGATCGACTCCAGCTTTGGGTTAGTATAGCAGTAGCAACGCGAGGCCATAGAAATCCCCTTCTTATGAACATTGTCTTCCGTTGGCAGATCTTGGTTGTGCACCCTCCATATCAAGAATTTCATATTTAGAGTAACCTCCTTGCACCATAACCGATCAGCCCATTCATAACGCTCCCCTCCCGATCAAAGCAATGTCCTGTAATTGTGCCCATTAAAATATCCTGAAGCAGATGCTGTAAAGCAACACCGATCAGTCTCCTCCAAAAACACAATCTCCTTAAAGGTGTTCATTTTCTCCGCACTCAGAATAGAATACAAAAGTCTAGGATACTGACTAGCCTCCTTTACTATCATATCAGGTACTGGACATAACGGGAAGAACAACTTCACACCAACCTAGTTATCTCTCCACAGGTTGATCTCCCCTCTCCCCACCACCCAACATGTGGCATCTTGCAAGATCTCCAGGTGATAAAGAACACTTTTCGCCAATCTGAATAGCTTCCGCCTGTCCCACTCCTCCCAATGCAATCCATATTTGATCCTGAGGACTTTTTCCCATAGAGAGTCTCCCACCATAAAATCCCATTCCATACGTGCCTGCATGGACTGCATCGACAAAGACACATCCTTAAGACTGACACCTCCCTCCTCAATTGGCTTTGCCAAACAACTCCAGGCAGCCCAGTGAGCTCTTCCTGTGGAGTTGGCATCCCATAATAAATTGTTCAAGATCTTCTCCATCAAGGAAATAACTACTTTTTGAGGATTAATAATGGAGAGATAATGTATCGGAATTGATGATAAAACATTGTTGATTAGCGAAACACGACCACCAAAGGAGAGGAACTTACTCTTCCAAGTAAGAATCCTCCCAAGTATTCTATTGATAAGCTCATCAAAGAATACCTTTTTAACACGACCGTTATGAATGGGCGCCCAAAGGTAAATCATTAGTAACTGCTTCTACTGGATTTCTAGCCTAGCCTAGATATCTCAAGCTCTCCTTCTTGAGCATTTATTTGAAATGAAAACACTGCTCTTCCGCACATTTATTCTCTTCCAACTTAGATTACCATAGAACACCGTGATTTCTATAAAACTGATGATGGGTGATCTCCTGTCATTCAAGAAAATCAGGATACCATCAAAAAACATAAGATGGGAAATGGAACCAGCCAAAGCTTTGGAGTCGTAGGGGATAATCCTCCTATCAATAATGCCTCCGAGCAAGTTCCTTGACAAAGACTCCTGGGCGATAATAAAAACAATGGGTGATAGAGGATCCCCTTGCCTTACTCCCTGCACACTTTTAAAATAACCAAATCCTTTCCCCATGAGAGAAATGGAAAGCCAGAGAGAAGCGTAACAGCAGAATCATAAGTCACACACCCATTCGTGAAAGCCAAGATTCCTGATGACCCGAATAATAAAGCTCTAATCCAGTTTGTCGTAAGCTCTATCCATGTCCACTTTAATGATAAGGTTGGACCCAATCACCCTTTTATTAACATCTTCCACTAATTCATTGGAAATTCTAATTTCCCCTGAATGCCTCTGCCTTTGACAAATCCGTGTTGCTCTTGAGAGATAACCTTTGGAACCACCTTGTTCAGCCTCCTTGCAAGAGAACTGGCCAAAATCTTGTAAGAAACATTACATAAACAAATAGTTCTAAAATGATCAATAGATGAAGGGTCTTTGATTTTTGGAACCAGAATAACTCTAGACGAACAAGCAGTCCTGCAAATGGATCCTCCCTGAAAATAGTCTTGTATAGCCTCAATCACATCCCTCCCCATAAAATCCCACACCGCCACAAAGAAGCTCCCTAGAAAACTTTCCGGGCCTAGCGCGCTGTCCAATGACATGTTCTGGACAGTGTCCAAAACCTCATTGCCCATTGGGATAACCATGAGGGCATCATTATCCTAAACATCAATCCTAGTAGGAATACACCTCATGAAAGAATCCTACTCTTCTACTGAAACATCATTCTCTGCATTCCCATGATTGCCACCCGCAAGAATCCTCTCAAAGTGATTTAAGGCCAATCGACCTGCAACATTAACATCCGAAGTGTAGGATCCATCCTCAAGCTTAATGTTAATTTTCATATTTTGTCGCTCTTTCAAACAAGCATGAAAGAAAGTAGTGTTACAATATCCCTCCTTAAGCCATTTCACCCATGGACGTTGTATGTAACCTCTTTCAATCTCAAGCATCATCTCAGCCAAGAAGGCACATTTGTCACACAACAAAAGGAAGGTACCATCCTCCCATATTTTTTGAAGTTGATCCTCCAATCTATCAACTTCCGCCTGAAGTGTTTCCACCGAGTTATCCACAATTGGATTACTGAGAAACCAGCGAGAGATATCTGCCTTGAGTCGCTTCAACCTGCCAGCCAGCCCAACCCATGCTCTCCCTTCAATCTCCTATTCCCATGAAAACCTAATCATTTGCATAAAACCATCCAATTTGTGCCAGTTAGCTGAATACATGAAGGACTTGTTCTCCCGGTCCCCTTGTTTGATCTCCACCAAAACTGGTGCATGATCCGACATCGCCTGAGACAGGTGAGAGACAGAAGATTGAGCAAATGAATCTAACCCTTGGATGTTGGATAAAAACCTATCCAGCCGACTCCAAATGTGTCTATTTACTTTGCGATTATTACACCAGGTATACTTGCACCCGCTGAAGCCTAGATCCAAAAGCCCCTTACTAGAGATAAGATTTCTAAAATCTAGCATACCATTGGTATAGTCCCCCGATCCACCTCTCTTTTCGGAAACATCCACAATCGTATTGAAGTCCCCACCAATAAACCAGCGGCTCTTATACCCAAGAAAAGGGGAGCTATCGTCTTCAACGTCTGCTCTGTTATACCTTCATATGAGGATGCCGACAGAAAATCCTCAAGTTTCAACGGTAATAATTTGTCCAGTGGATTATCATCCGACAAAAATCTGCCCACCTGGGCCCCCTCATAAAATTTGATATACTTTTCTGCCGCGTGCCCGACCGGGTTCACAAATTCAAAAACTGGCGCTTGCCCGTTGACGTTTTCCACCCCCGCCGGAGAAGATGATGGCCTATCCCGAGATGTCGACGCCGCACCATCGACTCCCTGTATGGTCATCTTACCACCACGGATACCGTCAGTCCCGGGAGAAGAGGTGACCCGACAAGCACTATGAGCATGTGGGGGGCCCTTATTCCACAGACTCGCCTTCGCCTTCCCCTTCCTACAGACCTCCACCAAATGACCTTGAAGTCCAAAAATTGAACAAAACCTGGGCGGAGCAATATACACCAACCAATTCCACCATTTAAACCCCTCAGGAGACCTTATGAGCAGTCGAGAAGGAAACTTCAACGATAAATTCATCTCAACGCGGATCCGGGGATTAGCCGCATCCAGCAGTACCTCCGTATTCAGATCAGAACAAAGGAAACTCCCTAGGGAGTCACCCACCACCGCTAAAATGGAAGGATTATGGAATGGAATAGGGAGACCCGGGAGCTTAATCCAAACCGCATCCGAACATGACTCTCTGCCATAGTGACATTCCCAAGACCATCGAGAAAGAGTGAAATGCCGGGAACCACAGCGCCTTTCCTCCCTCGCCCACACACGAACGAAATCTTCTTTTGTAAAGAGGTGAATGCAGAATGCAAACCGAGATAGTTCCGAGACATCCGAGGTGTTGGAGACCCCATGAATCCGCAAATGACCTGAACACCTCCAGCGAAGGTTTAACAGGACCAAAACGAGCCACCGACGAAATATTAGGAAACTCAATAGCAACCTGGATCTCCATTTCTGAAACCACCACTACTAGGGCACCATCCAACGTCTCCACGCCTCTTTTCTCTAACTGAATCGGCGGAATACTGTGCAGCCCCTCGACACCTGTAGCAGTTCCCCCATCGATAATTTCTATAGCGGACCCCCCAAAGACAACCCCCTTTAATGTCCTCTCCATCATTTCCATTCCAAATCCAACATCAATTTCCAAGAAATGGAAATCACATTTCACATCCCCAAGAATATTCCAATTCTTTATAAGCGTAAGGGGGAAGATGAATCTCCTTCAAAATCACTTTCTCATGTGTGGATATTAATTCCTTACGAGTAAGCATGTCTAGCTCAAATTAATGAGACAATGGAGAGAATCATTCTTGAAGACATGCCTATCACGAGGGACTATACTAATGTATTCCATGAAGAGTTTCCTGGTCTTCCTCCCAACTGAGAGTTTGAGTTCTCAATTGAAATTATTCCAAGATCTATGACTATATCAAAGACACCTTATATAATGGCTACTATAGAGCTGGAAGAAATAAGGAAGCAATTACAAGAGAATCTGGAGAAGGCTTTTATACGCCCGAGTGCTTCACCATGGGGTGTTCCAATCATCTAAATCAAGAAGAAGGATGAATCAATGCACCTCTACATTGATTATCATGTGCTCAATAAAATACCGATAAGGAACAAGTATCCCCTGCCATAGATAGATGAGTTGTTTTATCAGCTTTGTAGGGCCAGTTATTTCTCTAAGGTGGACCTTCGGTTAGGATATCACCAATTAAAGGTGAGGAAGGAAGATATTCCCAAGACTGCCTTTCGAACGAGGTATGGACACTATGAGTTCATAGTGATACCCTTAAAACTCACTAATTCTCTAACAATTTTCATAGATTTAATTAATAGAATCATTAGAGATTACCTCAACAAATTTGTGGTAGTATTTATTGACGATATTCTAATATACTCCAATAGCTAGGAGGAACATGAGAAGCATTTGAATAATGTTCTAATGACTTTTCAAAGGGAGAATCTGTATGGAAATTATAGTAAATGTGAGTTATGGATGGAGGAAGTATCATTCTTGTGGCATGTTATCACCATCAGAGGGATATCTATGGACCCTTCTAAGACAAAGGCAATTGAAGAGTGGCACATGCCAACAACTATAATGAAGATCCATAGCTTTCTCGGTCTAGTCGGGTACTATCAATGATTTGTTAATAAGTCCTCATGATTTTCAAACCAAATGACCAAGCTGACATGGAAGAGAGTGAAGTTTTTTTTGACTCAAGAATGTGAAGACTGATTTAAGGAGTTGAAAAAGAGGCTAATCACTGTGGCAATACTCACACTCCCAACAAATAGAAAACTCTTTGTGGTGTACAGTGATGCTTCCAAGAAGGTCTTAGGCTGTGTGTTTATTTAAAATGATAAATTAATATCCTACGCCTCAAAGAAACTGAAAATCCATGAGAAAAACTATCCTACACATGATCTGGAGTTGGCAGCTATGCTATTTGCATTAAAAATATGTTGGCTTTATCTCTATGGGGAGAATTGTGAGATATATACTGATCACAAGAGTCTAAAATATATATTCACACAAAAAGATCATAATATGCTCCATTGAAGATGCATAGAGCTCATTAAGGATTATTACTGCTCAATCCACTACCATATCGATACGACAAATAAGGTAGAATATTATATGAGTAGATTGGATCCTGCATCATTATCAAAGATGAGAATTGAAAAAGATTCAATCTTCTTATATTTACATAGGATGGACATGGAAATAATTAAGGGAGGAACATAATTAATACTTTCTCAACCATCCCTCATGGAGAAAATAAAGTATACTCAACGAAAAGATGTGGGAATTCAGAAAAGGGTGGAATCCATTAAAAATGGTAAATCCTCTGATTTCATGATTGATGAGGACGGATTTGAAAGATTTGGGTCACAATTATGTGTGCCATCCAATATAGAGATAAAGAAGGAGGTTTTGAATAATGCACATAGACCAACCTTTTCTATTCACCCAGGGAGCATAAAGATGTATCAAGATCTCTAAGAGAAATTTTGGTGGGAAAATATGGACAAGAATATTTCTGAGTATACATCAAAGTGTCGGGTATGTCAACAAGTGAAGGCTGAAAGATAGAAGTTTAAGGGGATGATTCAACCACTACCCATACCAACATGGAAGTGGGAGAAAACCACCATGGAATTTTTCACTGGACTTCCAAGGAATTCCATAGGAAATCATGCTATATGGGTCATTGTGGATTGTCTTAAAAAGACATCTCACTTTATCGCGATTCGAGAGGACTTCACATTGGATAAACTTGCACGGATATATATCAAAGAAGTGGTAAGGTTGCATGGGGTACCACTATCTATTATATTCGATAGAGATCTGGGATTCACCTCAAAGTTCTAGAAAAGTCTCCAACATGCTCTAAGCACTGAATTGAATTTCAGTACAACCTATCATCCTCAAACTGATGGCCAATCTAAGTGAATTAATCAGACATTAGAAGATATTTTGAGACCATTTTCTATGGACCTCAAAGGAGTATGGGACAAACATCTTCCTCTGTTCGAATTCTCCTACAACAATAATTTCCACTAAATCATCTTAATGACACCATGTGAAGCCCTTTATGGGAAAAAGTTAAAAGCACTAGCGTGTTGGGAAGAAGTCGATGATCGTAAGCTGCTAGGACCTAAAATGGTTGACAAGATGGTGGAGAAGGTGAAAACCATTCAACATCACATCAAGGAATCCCAAATTCAACAAAATATTTATGAAAACAATCATCGATAATACCTTGAGTTAAAAGTTAGAGACATGGTATTTCTACACACATCTCCATGTAATATGGCCATGAGGTTTAGGAAGAAAAGAAAGTTAAGTCCCAAGTACATCAACCCCTTCAAGATTAATTATCATTTTAGGGCTATGACCTATCGATCAACACTTCAACCTACAATATCTGAAGTACACGACGTCTTCCATGTATCCCTCTTAAGGAAGTACATACCATATCCTTCACATGTACTTTCTTTAGAGGTGGTATAGTTGGAGAATGATCTTTCTTTTGAGGAGTAGCTAGTGAAGATATTGGACCATAGAGATAAAGTTATATGTAACAAGACTACTTACCTGGTCAAAGTACTGTGGCAAGACCATAAGTATGAAGAGGCAACATGGTAATTGGAGGAGGCAATGAAGGAAAAGTACCCGCACATGTTTATGAATTATAATGTAAAAAAATAAATTTCAAGGGAAAAATATCATAAGGGGGGAGTAATGTAACAACCCAATGTTTTATCAATGGAAATTCCATTCTTATAATTATGTCATATAATCAAATGAAATCAAAACATAATAAACTACTAATTACTATGTGACCTTTAAACATAATATTTTCACTTCTGTGATTTGAATTTCAAAAATCTGACATACATGGTTGCGATCAGTAAGATGTCTGGAGTCTAAGGGAACAAACATAATTTCTAGTGAATAGAAACATACTCTTATGAATAGTAACATACCATTATGAATAGTAATATGACCCTTATGAATAGTAAATCACCCAAAAGAATTGTAACCTCATCCATGAATGTATAAATAAAATGTAGGAATCTTATAAGTGATAATATAACCATAGTAAAAGTATTGGTATTTTTGTAAGTCATAAATAATTAATTACAATTAATTAATTAGTTTAAAAGAAAATGTATTTTACAAAAAATGTGTTCATAAATTAATAATTTTATGTATTATATTTTAAGATAATTTTATAATACCTTATTTAATTTTTGAAATCATTATAAAATCAGTTATAGTTTTAAAATCTTTATTTTTCAAGTAAATTATGATTTTAATTAAATATTAAATTAATCATATTTAGAAAATTATTTTTGAAAAATTGATTTCATTTTTGGATTATACATGTCGAAAAATTGTTAGGGTGAATTTTTCATATTTTTTTAAAATACAATAATTTTTGGTGAATTGTAAAATACGATAATTCACAATAAATGCTAAAACCTGAATTTATGCATAATTATTGAGTCATGTATGATGTAAATGGAGATTGGTTTCAACTCACATGTTCATATTACCATTTTTTGTCACAAGAATAATAAACATTGCTTGTCTTATGGAAAAATAATAAACTAATGATTAAAATATTAAGAAAACTCTCCTCCCCTCCACTATAAAAACCACCCAGACTCCCCTTTTCTCTTCACTCCTCTCAAGCCTTGTTACTTCCCTAAATTCTTCCCAAATCTCTCCCCAATATCCTCCCACATGTCCATAATCCCTTGGTATTATCAAAAGACCAAATACTCTCCCCTTAAGAGGCTCTCAAAGGAGATGAACTCAAGAGGTAAATTCCTCTTTCTGATTCTCTTATTTTCTTTCAAGTTCTTTTCTTTTATTTTTTATTTCCTCACCTCCCTTCATCCAAATTATATGATAACTCTATTAACATAAATTTATTTTAATTCTATTATTATCCTGGTATATTTTAACATAATCTCTCCTTACCCCTACTTTATACTATAAATGAAAACACCAGCTGAGATGTGTTAATTTATCACATTCAAGGACAATATGTTTTCAATTTGTGTTACCATATTCAATTATGGTCATGAAACCATTTTTATGGTTGAACCAAAAAATTAAAAATTTATTTTATATTATGTGTTGTTCTATAATCCTTTTTCACACATGATGTAAAATAATAATACAAAACAAGTTAATTGTGAGAAAAATAACCAAGTCAATCCAAGTGTTTATCATTAATGGTTTATATAATGATTCAAGTTCACTCCAACTAACCAAATTAAATTTAAAACCATATAAAATTATTTATTTTAAATAATAAACTATAACTTCAATTCTAGATAACCACTTTCATCATTCATGTGTATCCAAACATGAATATAAGTGAACCGATCATTAAAACTAAGGAAACAAATGGACAGGACAATGAAATTGAATCTCATAACCAATCAAAAAGGTTATGAATGAACTAAGAAAGGTTATAATAAATCATTTACATGTAAATTAGGTTCATTTATTATTAATTAATTAATCTAATTTTATTATTCATGTCTTTAAGATCAAGCGAAGAACACCATTGGATGTAAGGTAAGGGATCCTCTCTTTCTCACATTTATCCAAGAATTTCCTCTATATTATGCCCTTTTACGTGTAATAACTAATTTTGGGATTCAATTTAGAACCTTACCCATAATTACACCATGATTTATAAAATATTGTAAATAAATTTACCTCTCATTAATACCTCCTAAGTACACCCAATACAATGATGATATTCCGTAAGGGATTCTACCCGAACTGCCATTATTCCTTCAGGTTGATCTATCTTTCTTTTTACCCAAATGAAGTTGTCTTTTCTTTTTATGTAAAACTTATAAAAACTATTTATATGCTCCAAAATTATGTCTCAATAAACATTACTCGTTATTTCTCAGGGATATACATGCTTTTAACTGATTCCCTCCTCGACACTTCCTAATAAGCAAACCTGTTTTAAGGGAACTTCCCAAATTTTTACCCAATTTCAAGTGCACTCTAGCATTTGTTTTAAGTCACATTTGTTTTTATAAAATCTGTATTTTTATTATGAAAACCTTCCTGTTTCACTTATGGTTTTATATAAATTATTATTCCCTTTTTAATTTTAAATGCTCTTTAGTATTTTCCTTAAAATCGCACTAAAATGTTTTAATGCTAAGAATTTCCTAAATACTCTTCTTATATGTCGTAACTTATTTTGGACATAACTTTACATGATAAATGACTATTTTACCTTATTAATGTCCATTTATATTTTAATTCCTTTCTCTCATGGAAACTTTTATGATACACCCATTAATTATGCTTTATGGCATGAATATGATACCCAATTCCTTCCACGGGTAACCGTTATGTTTATGTGAGATAGATTATGCATGATTATTTATGTGGAAAACATATTCATGAGAATTTAATATGGGTGCGCCCAAATAGAACTCCAATGAATTCAGTAAATTTGAGTCTCATGAGACATTATGTGTGACAGTCTTGGCGGTTAGCCTTGGCATGTGCTACCATGTGCGATAATATTGGCGGTTAGCCTTGGCTTGTCCTACTATATCCAACGGTCGTGGTGGTTAGCCTTGACTCTTGCTAAAGTCATGTTTTATTTTTCTTCCACATTATTATGACTCTATGTTTATATGATTCCATGTTTATATGTTATGATTCCATATTTTACATGCCTTCTATCCCATGTGCTATTGCTTTGTTCTAATGGTTATTCCCTTACTTGGATATTTAACTCATAACTTTGTCCATGTGTTCCCCAGGGTACCCTATAAAGATGTTTGAGAATAATGGACGTTGAGAGATATATTGGAAGATTAGATAATGAAATTTTTTATTTAGTTTAATTTTTTCATTTTTATGTACCTAGTCTTCCAAGACACTAGACTTTACGATCCTTGTATTGTACTCTGATGTATAATTTTGCTTAAAATCATGAAATGTTATATGTAAAAGGCTAGGGTCACTATACATAATCTCTACTCATTATAGAGGGATGAATTGTTATGAACCAAGCTAAGATTCCATCCAACCCAACACCGAACCCAACCTGAGACATGGACCGAAGGGCATTCTCGATCACCATAGGCTAGAAACTAGTTCCTGGGTATCAACGATATACTTTTGGGAACAATTTCACCTAAGATAACAATTGAGAAAAATTATCATTAACAATAAAACACACCAAGATCAATAACCATATCCAAAAGAGATACAACAATTTCAAGTTAAACATTTTACCAATATAACCAGAAAACAAAATACCAAAATGGGGGGGGGGGACCAGCTGGACCACAAACCAAAACCTCCATGAAACATGATGGACATCACCCTAGAGCCACTACCACCAACACCTCTAATAGAGAAACACTAACAACTATATCCACCTTAACTACAAAACATATTTCCTTTATCTTGGACAAAAAAACAATGTCTATATACACTCAAATTTGTATGTAGGGTGTGATCCAAATCCCATTAAGATTCAACCCAAATAAATATTCCTTGCTATAAAATTAGAAGACAAATCACTTTGCAAGTTTTAAGAAAGAACTTGGAAACATTTTCAAGTAAATTATTTAAGGGAAAATTTTTAAGGAAATAACTTTTAAATAAAACATTATTTGAAATAAACATACACATAAGTTCCACCATATGCTGATGGTGAGCATCAAATCATAAGAGAGATCACCATAGGTAATCCCTAAAGGAACGAGCACTAGTGGGACACTATGAACCTTATATCTTGGTGAAACTTGATATAACAACCATAACCCACAACATCCTCATGCAGGAGAAACTATAGAGAAATCTATAAAAAGTTCTAATGGTATCCAATAATTATCATAATTTAGTTAGTGTTGCATCATGAATCCCGCTAGAAGAAATTGGGCCTCATCCCCATCAATCTAAATAGCATACTAATCCTAGTCCACGTACTTAGATACCTATGATTCCTTTTGTGATTAATTTCCCATTTCACATGTCACATAGATCATGACATTCATATAAACAAAAAGACACATGAATACACATTAAAAACATCAATTTTTATAGTCAAAACCCATTTTAAACTTTGCACACATCTTGAAACCATTTTAAAACATGCTTCAAACCACTTTCACAATTTATAAAAAAACATTTAAGAAGAACATCTTGGAAGCACAAATGAAATCCAACCCTTTACTTATAAACAACCATTTTAAAACCATAAAAAACTTTTCACACCTTTCAAAAAATACATAGAACACATTCAAGGAGAAAATAAAGCATACCAAAATCATCTAACAATGCTAAAACACAGAATCACCTACCTCAAGCTTGGAAACTTTTGGAATCCAGTGGAAAACCACAACCTCACCACATAGAGATCCTATAAAGGAAAAATCAAACCAAAAACATCAATATTTTACCCAACAGCTCAATGTTGAACCCTTATTAGTTCAACCAATCCACTGGAGAAAGAATAACCCAAAAAAGTGGGAAGAGGAACCGTAGAAGAAAGAAGAAATCAAAATAATAGAGGCTTACATGTAGTTTATTGAAGATATAAATCTAAATACACCCAATATTTGATGGTATAAGGGAGCCAAGAAGAGGGTAGGAGGTTCCTAGATATGTAAATCCCAAGTGGGAGGAGAAATTGGTGAAAAAAGGGTTAAAAGAAAAGAGGGGAAAAGGGTAATTTTCATATTTTTAATGACCTGGATAGGTTGCATGGTTAGACCGCATGATTTTAAAAATTATGCATCAACCATGTAGTATCCTCTGTTAAAGAGGAAACTAGATGCATGGTTTATAGGGGGAGGGAACACACTCATGCAGCTAACCATGTGGATTGGATGGTGCCACTGTCTAGGGCACACAATTTCTCATGGGCTGACACACAGTTTAACCTAATAGTGTGCCAACCACACGCCACCTACAGCCAAGACAAAAAACTCCCTTTTTATCCAAAAAAATCCCTAGGGAACCAAGGTATAAAGAAAATACCAAAAATAAAAAAAGAAATACCTCAAAATAAAAACATGGATGTGATAATTCTCTCCACCATGGAAACTTTCCACCCTAGTAATGTCATATCAATGTTTGATTAGATAATAGAAAAAATAATACTCCTCAACCTAAGAATTATGATCCCAAGTCTCATGCACATCATCTACATGATGCCAAATAACTCATACTCACAATATGGACTTACCACGAAGCACTTTATCTTGGGAATCCACAATCCACACTAGTTTCTCAAACATAGATAAATCAGATTCCAACCCCAATTCTTCACAATTTATCACATCTGATGAGTCTAGATTATAATTTTTCAACTATAAAACATGGAACACATCATGAATTGATGTAAAATGAGAAGGTAAAGCTAACCAGTGTTCCACCTTTAAAAATTTCTCATTAACTTCAAAAGGCTTGAAAAACCTCAACATTAGATTCCCCTACTTACCAAGATGGTGGTGACCCAAATGAGGATCCACTTTCAAAAACACATGATCACCCATAAGGAATTCCAAAACTCAGTGCGACTGATTAACATAAGACTTATAGATACTTTTCACTATCAAAAAATGATGCCTGATCAACTTAACTTTATCAGATGTTTACTTCATAAGTCTCGATACCAACAATGAGGTTTCACCCACCTCTACCCAGCATAAAGGGTACCGACACGACTGACCATAAAGCACCCCAAAGGGATCCATCCTTATCCAGGATTGGTAACTATTATTACAAGAAAATTACACCAACCCTAAATGGCTATCGCATGAGCCACCAAAATCCAACATGCATGCACAGAGAATGTCTTCCATGATTTGATTCTCCCGCTCCATCTGTCTATCCATTTAAGTATGGTATGCCAAAATGAATTTGATATAGGACTCCATTGCCTTTTGATGTCCCTCCCAAAACCGTGAGGTAAAATGAGGGTCCCTATCTTAAATATTTTTTATGGAACACCATGGAGCTTCACTATCTTCTGAACATACAACCAACCCAACTCATCCAATTTGGTTGAATCTTTGATTGGGATGAAATGGGGTGATTTGGTTAGTTGGTCAATCACTACCCATATAGAATTCCTTCCTTGGGGAGTATGAGGTAAGATAGTAATAAAATACATGGAAACCTCATCCCACATCCAAGTAGGAATGGGTAATGGATTAAGCAAACCAATGGGTCTCTTGTGATCTACTTCAACCTACCGACATGTATAACACCGAGATAAAAATTTAGCTATATCCTACTATATAACAGGACACCAGAAATAAAAACACACATTATAGAACATATTGGTGGAACTGGGATAAACGAACCACTGAGACTGGTGGCTTTCCCACATCACCACCTTCCACAATGACAACAACACCATGAAGCTACCCTTAAAACAAAAATCTCCCTCATGAGATTATGGACACTAATAGGGAACCTCCCCACCATTTTTAAACAACATAAAACACTAGAACAACTCATCAATTGGATGCTATTGTCAAAAAATCTCTCAAATGGAAGGTGTCAGTTGAACTCTAGAAAATAACACACATCCACTATGATCCTTGGTCTCCATATTCAACTGGGTAAAAATACCCATTAAAGTTAACTCATCACTAGGATCCTTCAACACTGTCACTGACACTTTCTTGCTTAAATAATCCACCAATATATTACCTTTTCCTATGGTATACATGATATCAAAATCTAAAACCAGAAGCTACTCAACCTAATGATGTTGCTTAATATTTCGATCTTTCAAGGAGAAGTTGTTGGCCAAGTTCTTATGATCAGAATAAACCAAAAACTTCTCCCTAAAAAGACAATGACAACACGTCTTCAAGGAATGCATCACTGCCACTAACTCCAGGTCATGAGTTGGGTAATTCTTTTCATGTGGCCAGAGTTGGTGAAAACCATATTCCATGACATTCTCATCCTTAACCAGCACACACCGAAGACCTATACATAAAGAATCACAGTATACCACATATTCATTTCCAGATTCCAATAGGATCAAAATGGGGGATGTGGTTAACCACCGATTAAGATCCTAAAAAAACCTAACATTATGGGATACATTAAAACTTTACCCCTTTCTGGATAAGATACATCATGGGAAAAAAATCCAAGAGAAATATTTAAAGAACCACATATAATATCCTGCCAGGCCCAAAAAGTTCCTAATCTCAAAGACATTCTTCATCTACTCCCATGAAATCACTGCACCGATATTATCAAGGTTCACCAAAACCCTATGCTTCAAGATCATTTGAACAGTAAACTTCACCTCCATAATCCATAAAGTGAACTTAGGTAACTTAGCATAGAAATGATGATTTAGAAGGGTTCTTATCACAATCCTCAAGTACCGCTCATGCTCCTCCTCAGTCCTAGAATATTCCAGTATATCATCCATAAAGACGATGAAAAAAGAGTCAAGATACTAGTAGAACAATCAATTCATATGTTTCATAAATACTAAGAGAGAATTATTAATCTTGAAATGCATGACCAAATACTCAAAATGGTGATACCTACTTCATAAGGATGTTTTCAAAACATATGCCTCTCTAACTCATAATTAATGATACCTGAAACACAATTAAATCTTAGAAAACCACCTAACCCTCTTAAGTTTATCAAAAAGGTCATCAATATAGGGAAATGGGTATTTATTCTTGATCTTCACCTTATTCAGCTTTTGGTAATTGATACAAAACAAGAGTGATCCATCAGACTTATTTTCAAATATAACTAGGGTAGCCCAAGGTGAGATGATTGGGTGAATGAATCCTTTGGATTCAAAATTTTCCAACTGTAAATTTAATTACCTCAACTCAGTGGGGGCCATGCAATATGAGGGAAGAGATATCAGCTGTTTCCCTGGTGCCAAATCAATGGTGAACTCTCTGTATATCTCCAGAGGCAACCATGAAAAGTTATCTTGGAACACCTTTGGGAACTCATCCACCATAAGAGTTAATTCACCCTTAGAACTATTACCATCATCCTTCAACATGGGTGACAATATATGAAAAACAAGAAGGCCCAATTCTAGATTTGGAGGTCCGATATAACCCGATCGAGGATAACATTCACCATGGAAAACCTAGGTACTCCCATCAGGTGACACAAAACTCACTCTCCATTGATAATAATAAATGTGCACCTAAAAACACACCATCCAATCCATACTGAGGATCATGTCAAATAGTTCCATCTCAAAAATTAGGAAATCCAAATCTACCTTGACCCCAGACACAGTGAGTACACAAGATGGACACTTGAAACCTTGCACTTGATTCTTACCAAGTGACATCACCAACTTGATCGCATACAACATAAGTTCAGAAGATAAGGAAAAATTAATGAAATAGAGGCACCCGTATCAAACTAAGCAACAACTATAAATGATGAAATAATAATCATACTTCAAAATATGGAAGGTCCTATATCCGATTACACTGGTGCTTGATCCACAATAAGAATATGCCTCATATCTATCTAAGCCTATGAATGACCACTGACCTACAATTATTCGTTTTTATAAATTTCCCAAAAGAAGATCCAACCCTACCACATCGACTTCCAAAATGAGAACCTATTATCCTGGACGGTTCTGACCAAGTTGTCATTCCTTTGAAAGCCACAAAACCTAATCCACCCTGGTATGGATTTGTGGCTCTGTAAAACTACTACAAGTTCCCATTGGTCCACACTGATGGAAAGTTCTGGGTGAAGCTGTACATGTCGACCACATGTGCCCTGCCTTCCCATACTAATGACACATGACTAATCTAGTGTCCGAAGACACAAACAAATATAGAGTAGAATGATGGCTTGAACTACCACCTCCCTTTTCTCCTGCTCTTCCTGCTTCCTATTATTCTTAGATGAACTGCCATTTCCTTGACCCACTGCTAACACTAAACCAAAAAAACTAGACTTTTCACTATGATCGATCTTAATAATTAAATCAAAATCAACTACCTCAACATAAGTCTTCATCTTGAAAAATAAGACATGAGAATAGATATATGGCCACAACCCCATTTCAAACTTTTGAGCCTTCAACTTCTCATTTGATACCACCTAGAGCACAAACAAAACCAATTATGCAAAGCAGTTCGCATATTCCATCATAGTACGATCCCCCTGTCGGAGATCAAAAAACTATTGGGTCTTGGTGAAGGACAAGGTCTCAGGGAAATAATGATCAATAAACATGACCTTGAAATCCTTATAACCCGTCCTACCATGCTTTCCACACTGAACCACTGATTCCCACCACCTTCAACTAGGACCTTCCCACAAGAACTATAAAAATTTCACTTTGACTGCATCAGGAGTGTCAAGAAACCTAAACATCCTTTTGATATTATCAATAAAATACTATACTTATTGGAGGTTTGTGCTTCCCCAAAAGGATGTAGGATTTTTCTTGATGAAATCATGATATTTTTTCTTTTCCAGGACCTTGTTCAGCTTTCCTAACATGAGAAGGACCAGATACCACTCCCTACCCCAAATCTTGGATAGCCTGAACCACCGATTCCATGAGCCTATGATCAACTAGTGAGGGAGAACTCTCTCCAGCCTCTTCCAATGGTTTCAAAAAAACTCTCTGGGGATTAATCTTGCAACATAAAGCAATAACCACAAGGAAAAAAAAAATCAATACACCATTCCTTAAATTTTCATAACCCATAATAAATCCCCCAAACATGAATAAATCCAAAAAACCATAAAAAACTCAAAAATAAGTTCAAACCCCTTCACCCCCACCCGGTGTCCATGCATAATCTGCAACCTATATGTCTCACTTGGGGAAGACATAAAACCAAATCCCAATATCCTATGAAGACTCAAGATCTTTCATGAACTATTTTTTATAGACACCTCAGTCACAACTAGAACCTCAAGAACTAAAAATCCTAGCACCAGTTTATCCAGACTCTCCCAAATATCATGAACCAAAGAAAGGGATAAAACCTTCTCTGATTCAATTTTTTCTCACACTAAGCTGGTATTCCAGCCAACTTGGCACTCGATCTAGTTCAAGACATGGACCAAAGGGCATTCCTAATCCCCACATGTTGGAAACTAGTGACTAGGTATCAAAAATATACTTTTGGGAATGATTTCACCAGATGCAAACAACAAAGAAAAATTCTCAATAACAAGACAACATACCATGATAAATAACCATATGTAAAATAGATATAACAAATTCAAGTTAAACATTTTAAAACTTTAACAAGAAACTAAAATACTAAAATTTGATGGGAACCTGATAGACCATAAACCAAAAACAACCATGAAAAAAGAGGCTCATCACCCTCAAACCACCTCCACCAACATTTGTAATAAAGGAACACTAGCAACCAGATCCACCATCACCATGGAACATCTTGCATTTACCTGGGTCAAATATAACAAAGTCTATATAAACCCAATGGTGTATGTATGGAATGATCCAAATCCCAATAGGATTCAACAAAAATAAAGATTCTATGCTATAACATTAGAAGAAAAATCACTATTGCAGTTTTAAGAAATAACATGAAATTTTTTTTCAAGTAATTTTTTAAGGAAAACATTTGTGAGAAATAAATTTTAAAGAAAACATGCTTTGAAATCAACATACACGTAAGGTCCACCATATGCTGATGGTGAATTCCACATCATAAGAGAGAGCACCAGATGTAATTCCTAAAGTTACTAGCACTAGTGGGACACTATGAACCTCATATCATGGTGAACCATGGTATAGAAACCATAACCCATACACTACTGGAAAAGTAGGCTATACCAACGGTTTTTAACCATTGCTATAGGCTGGAAAACCGTTGGCCAGTAAGGCATGGGGAAAGCCCTTTACCAATAGTTTAATTTAAACTGTTGGTATAGGTTCTGAGAAATCTGGAAAACAATTTAGCAAAGGTTCAGAACAGTTGGTATAAGTTCTTCCAGATATCTGGAAAACAATTTACCAATGGTTCTGAACCGTTGGTAAAGCTTTTTCCAGATTTCTGGAAAAACTTATACCAACGGTTCAGAACCGTTGGTAAATTGTTTCGCAAAACTGCTGCACAGCAGCACCCAGAAGCCCCCCTAGAAGCTACACCTGCATAAAAAAACAGTGCACAACAACCCTCAGTATACCCTCCACTATACCCCTGCATAAAAAATATCACAAAATCCACATAAAAACTTCAAACAGTATAAAAAACACCTAAAATATCCCAAAAAAACACATGACAACAATCATCCGGTGGTAATTCACCTCACCCATCAAATTCTAATAGGTAGAATAGTTTGATAAATATCTATTAGAGTTTAATTAGACATTCAAATTGACTCAAATCCCATTTTTTTTGTGATACTAGGTTTGGGTATGTAATGATTTGTGATTAATTTTGCATTGAACTTGTATTGTTTATAAAATATGGTGAAAATATATTTTCTTAGGAGTCTCATCACTTATGACCCCATGAGTGAAACTACCAAACTCATGAAAAAGGGTCGTTGATGAGTGTAAATTTTAGTTGTATTCACTTAAAATGATTTCCTTTTGAAATAAAAGAGAGACATTGAGTGGTGTCGTCCACACCACGCCTCGGATTGAGGCAGAGTTGACTCATACACATCACAAATGACCCGTGGATACATGTCCTAAAGTATCAACAGTATCCGAATGCCTTTGGTCTATTTTCCGTATGTCAGTTGTTGTTTTAACTTAAATTGTTTTCCATTTCTAAGAAAAGTGAAACACTTTGAGTGGTTCCGGCCACACCGCGCCTCAGATTGAGGCAGGGTTGACTCGTACACGTCACAAATGACCCATGGATCATTGTCCTAAAGTTTCAATAGAATCCGAAAGCGTTTGGTCGGTTTTCCGTATGTCATTTTTTTTACTTAAAAGCGCATCCATTTTAAGCAAAAGAAAGACACTTTGAGTGGTGTCGGCCACACCGTGCCTCGGATTGAGGCGGGGTTGACTCGTACACGTCACAAATGACCAATGGATACATGTCCTAAAGTATCAATAGTATCAGAATGTGTTTGGTTAGTTTTCCGTATGTGGTTTTTTTACTTAAAAGCGCATCCATGTTAAACAAAAGAAAGACACTTTGAGTGGTCCCGGACACACCGGCCCTCGGATTGATGAGGGGTTGACTCGTAAATGTCACATATGACCCATGGATACATGTCCTAAAGTATAAACAGTATCCAAATGCCTTTGGTCCGTTTTCCGTATGTCAGTTGTTGTTTTAACTTAAACCGTTGTCCATTTCAAAGAAAAGTGACAAACTTTGAGTGGTCCCGGCCACACCGGCCCTCGGATTGAGGCGGGGTTGACTCGTACACGTCACATATGACCCATGGATCTTTGTCCTAAAGTTTCAACAGAATACGAATGCGTTTGGTCTTTTTTCCGTATGCAAGTTGTTGTTTTCACTTAAAATCCTGTCCATTTCAAATAAAAGTTAGACACTTTGAGTGGTTTCGGCCACACCGTGCCTTAGATTGAGGTGGGGTTGACTCGTACACGTCACAAATGACCCATAAATAATTTTCTTAAAGTTTCAACAGAATCCGAAAGTGTTTGGTCGGTTTTCTGTATGTCGTTTATTTTACTTAAAAGCGCATCCATTTTAAACAAAAGAAAGACACTTTGAGTGGTACCGGACACACCGGCCCTCGGATTGAGGCGGGGTTGACTCTTACATGTCACATATGACCCATTAATCGTTTTCCTACAGTTTCAACAGAATCTGAATGCGTTTGGTTGGTTTTCGGTATGTCAGTTGTTGTTTAACTTAAACTGGTGTTCATTTCAAAGAAAAGTTAGACATTTAGAGTGGTATCGGTAACACTGCGCCTCGGATTGAGGCGGGGTTGACTCAAACACATCACATATGACCCATGGATCGTTTTCCTAAAGTTTCAACAGAATCCTAATGCGTTTGGTCGGTTTTCCGTATGTCAGTTGTTCTTTTAACTTAAATTGTTGTCCATTTCAAAGAAAAGTTAGACACTTTGAGTGGTTCTGGCCACACCGCCCCTCAGATTGAGGCGGGGTTGACTCGTACATGTCACAAATGATCCATGGATCGTTTTCCTAAAGTTTCAACAGAATCCGAATGCGTTTGGTCAGTTATCCATATGTGGTTTTTTTTACTTAAAAGCGCATCCATTTTAAACAAAAGAAAGACACTTTGAGTGGTACCGGCCACACCGGCCCTCATATTGAGGAGGGGTTGACTCCTACATTTCAAAAATGACCCATGGATACATGTCCTAAAGTATCAACTGTATCTGAATGCCTTTGGTTCGTTTACCGTATGTCAGTTGTTGTTTTAACTTAAACAATTGTCCATTTCAAAGAAAAGTGACACACTTTGAGTGGTCCCAGCCACACCGGCCCTCGGATTGAGAAGGGGTTGACTCGTACACGTCACATATGACCCATGGATACATGTCCTAAAGTATAAACAGTATCCGAATGCCTTTGGTCCATTTTCCGTATGTCAGTTGTTGTTTTAACTTAAATCGTTGTCCATTTCAAAGAAAAGTGACAAACTTTGAGTGGTCCTGGCCACACCGGCCCTCAGATTGAGGCAGGGTTGACTCGTACACGTCACATATGACCCATGGATATTTTTCCTAAAGTTTCAATAGAATCTGAATGCGTTTGGTCGGTTTTCCGTATGCAAGTTGTTGTTTTCACTTAAAATCCTGTCCATTTCAAATAAAAGTTAGACACTTTGAGTGGTGTCGGCCACACCACGCCTCAGATTGAGGTGGGGTTGACTCGTACACGTCAAAAATGACCCATAAATCATTTTCTTAAAGTTTCAACAGAATCCGAAAGTGTTTGGTCGGTTTTCCGTATGTCATTTATTTTACTTAAAAGCGCATCCATTTTAAACAAAAGAAAGACACTTTGAGTGGTACCGGCCACACTGGCCCTCGGATTGAGGCGGGGTTGACTCATACACGTCACATATGACCCATGAATCGTTTTCCTATAGTTTCAATAGAATATGAATGCGTTTGGTTGGTTTTCGGTATGTCAGTTGTTGTTTTAACTTAAACTGGTGTTCATTTCAAAGAAAAGTTAGACATTTTGAGTGGTACCGGTCACACTGCGCCTTGGATTGAGGCAGGGTTGACTCGTACACGTCACATATGACCCATGGATCGTTGTCCTAATGTTTCAACAGAATCCGAATGCGTTTGGTCAGTTTTCTGTATGTCAGTTGTTCTTTTAACTTAAATTGTTGTCCATTTCAAAGAAAAGTTAGACACTTTGAGTGGTGCCGGCCACACCGCACCTTGGATTGAGGCGGGGTTGACTCGTACATGTCACAAATGACCCATGGATCGTTTTCCTAAAGTTTCAATATAATCCGAATGTGTTTGGTCGGTTATCCATATGTGGTTTTTTTTACTTAAAAGCACATCCATTTTAAACAAAAGAAAGACACTTTGAGTGGTACCGGCCACACCGACCCTCGGATTGAGGAGGGGTTGACTCCTACATGTCACAAATGACCCATGGATACATTTCCTAAAGTATCAATAGTATCCGAATTCCTTTGGTCCATTTACCATATGTCAGTTGTTGTTTTAACTTAAACAATTGTCCATTTCAAAGAAAAGTGACACACTTTGAGTGGTCCCGGCCACACCGGCCCTCGGATTGAGGAGGGGTTGACTCCTACACGTCACATATGACCCATGGATACATGTCCTAAAGTATAAACAGTATCCTAATGCCTTTGGTCCGTTTTCCGTATGCCAGTTGTTGTTTTAACTTAAACCGTTGTCCATTTCAAAGAAAAGTGACAAAATTTGAGTGGTCCCGGCCACACCGGCCCTCGGATTGAGGCGAGGTTGACTCGTACACGTCACATATGACCCAAGGATATTTTTCCTAAAGTTTCAACTGAATCCGAATGCATTTGGTCAGTTTTCTGTATGCAAGTTGTTGTTTTCACTTAAAATCCTGTCCATTTCAAATAAAAGTTAGAAACTTTGAGTGGTGTCGGCCTCACCGCGCCTCGGATTGAGGTGGGGTTGACTCGTACACGTCACAAATGACCCATAAATCATTTTCTTAAAGTTTCAACAGAATACGAAAGTGTTTTGTCGGTTTTCCGTATGTCGTTTATTTTACTTAAAAGCACATCCATTTAAAAAAAGAAAGACACTTTGAGTGGTACCGGCCACAACGACCCTCGTATTGAGGCGGGGTTGACTCGTACACGTCACATATGACCCATGAATTGTTTTCCTACAGTTTCAATAGAATCTGAATGCGTTTGGTTGGTTTTCGGTATGTCAGTTGTTATTTTAACTTAAATTGTTGTTCATTTCAAATAAAAGTGACACACTTTGAGTGGTGTCGGCCACACCGCTCCTTGGATTGAGGCGGGGTTGACTCCTACACGCCACAAATGACCCATTTATACATGTACTAAAGTATCAACAGTATCTGAATGTGTTTGGTCCGTTTTCCGTATGTGGTTTTTTTTACTTAAAAGCGCATCCATTTTAAACAAAAGAAAGACACTTTGAGTGGTACCGGCCACACCGGACCTCGGATTGAGGCGGGGTTGACTCGTACACGTCACATATGACCCATGGATCATTTTCCTATAGTTTAAATAGAATCCAAATGCGTTTGGTCTATATTCCGTATGCCAGTTGTTGTTTTCACTTAAAATCCTGTCCATTTCAAATAAATGTTAGTGGTGCCGGCCACTACTTCAAAGCACATTTTCCATATCATCTTCCACATGAATAAACATGAAATACATGGATAACCAAGAAAGCTAAGTAAAAAAAATAGAAAAATGAGCATCACAGTACCAAGGAATACTAAAGGTCTATGTAGTAGACTAATCATACAATAAGAATCAAGTGCAAAAAACAGAATCTTAATGCAACGTCCCTATGAAGCAGAGGAAAACACCAAAGTGGAAAACCATGTTCAAAAATAAAGAGTTATACAGAATTAAAAAATGTAATGGATCAATCTGACTCTGATCACCATCACCATCACTACTATCATCATCATCCTCATCCTCGCCGCCATCTCTGTCCTCATCGTCGTCCTCATCCTCGACATCATCCTCGCCCTCGACCCCATCCTCACCCTCGGCCCCATCCTCGCCCTCGTCCACATCCTCATCCTCGCCCTCTTCCTCTTCAGCATCCTCTTCATCACCAGGAACATCATCATCTCGATCGCCACTAGAGCTGCCGCCTAGTGCATTGGATGATGCACCCATCGACGACATAAATGTCTGACAAGCCGCACTAGCCTCTGGTGGAAGTGATAAAGATAAAGCTCTCATCAGTTTCATAAATTCTCTGTCTCTTGTTTGAACTTGTACTTCCAACTCTGTGACCCTTTTATCAGAATGTATTACATGCTCCTTGACCTGTTCCAACTCGGTGGTACTAGAATGGATAACTAGAGACGACCAATACATCGTCGGGACTATATTCTTACCAGGTCGGCAGCGTACTCGACCAGAGTGCTCATCTCCCAAAACCTGATATAAATGATCGTGTGGCCCAAAATTGTCAGGATCCTGGGCATAAAGAGCCTCTAAAGAAGCCTGTAAAAAATATTAATAGATTATTAAATTTCAAATTAGATATTACACTTTGAAATAAACAAATTAAAACTTACAATCTTCTCTTGGGTCGGTTCATTTACCGCAGTTCCATCTTTTTTTCTTCTACTCGAGAAAAACAATTTTGCTCGAGGGATACGTCCTTAAATATTCATTTTGTGATTCTGTAATTACATTGAAACAATATAAAGTGAAATTATAATCATATATTCATTATTCAATAAATCACATAATTTAAGTAGGATCCAATAAAAAGGGAAAGTCCTAAAGAAAAATTATAAACAACTATATCGTACCTGCTGCCACTCATGATCTGACATTGTTGTGCGCCCCAAAGTGTGGAGGTATTTCTTTGAATCAATGTTTTTTTGTTTTTTTCAGAAGATTCCTAAATAATGATTAATAATTAATAAGATTTTATTAATGAAAAATATGAAAACTCTCATTTAAATAACTCAAATGAGATTAATACCTTAAATTTGGCAGTCGCCCAATGGGTAATCATTTGGAGATATTTCTCTATCGGTCAGTCATCCATGATAGGTAATGTCTCTAACTCCGTGCCCACTCTATCACACCAGCCAACATATAGCTCATGCTTATAAGCTCTCCAAAGCTCTCCTAGCTCTTTTAAACGCGCTGATCGTGCACCTTCGCCATCAGGGAAGTTAAACCGAAGCTAAAACCAAATTGATTAGTTCATTTAAATACAAAAATATACTACATTAAATCCAATAGATTTTTTACCCATATTTGTGCCCACGCGTTATCCTTGACTTCAGGTGGCAGATGTCTCCAAGAGAGAGGGCTGACTGGAATGATATCGGAGTATTTGGATAGCGTCGCCAAAAAACCCCAACATTGCTGCCCAGATTTCTCAATCATTTGTCCATCAACATTGTATTCTTCCATCAACTGTGTCTGGCGGTTCTATACCGCATGCAAGCGAGTACGCCCCCTCCCCCGCCTCCTATCTGTAGATGAATATGTTATTAACGAAAAATAATATCAATACAAGTTATAAAAAAAATAAATTTTGGTATAAAAATTTGATAGAGTTATATAAATATACCTGTGGTAGTTGGATCAATGGGTGCAGAAGCTGAAGGAATATCCTGTACAGGTGGAGTGTCCCTCAGTGTATGCTCCTCAGCCACATACTGTGTCACAGTAGGAGTCGAAGAAGGTGGAATATAATAACCTGGAGATAATGAACCAGAAGCAAAAGATGATGGCATAGACGTCTGGCCAGCTGGTAGTGTAAACATCGGAGGTCTAAATATCTCATATGTCCCTGATGACACGCCAGGATCAAAATATGGCGTAGAAGATACGTCTGTGGTAGTGTATCGTCTAACTCTCTCCCCACGAGCCCTCGTACCACCAACCTCTCTACTGGGAGCAATATCAGGCTCCTCGTCAGATATCTGTCATCTAGGGCATGGATCTTGAAAAAAAGTTTGACAGAAAAGTAAACACATGATATTATAAGTTATTGAAATATTTATATTTGAAATAAAATACTCACAACAGGGATGAGTGGAGGAACACCCATCTGTACCATACGACGATTATTATCTGTCATCTTTTTCCGCCGCCTCTCTTCAATGGGTGTCATTTCCTGCAATGAAAACAAATATGGAAGTAATTAGAAACAGATAACTAATGTGTAACCCAAAAAACAAAATATAGAAAAACCATTATGATAAAAAGAACATAATGAAACGGAAGATTTATGGTGTTATGAAGGTAAGTACTAGGATACACACTCTGAATGATGTAGGTGAAACATGTTGGTGAGAAAACGACTGTATGATTCTATATATTTCCCACCACAACTTCGGGTTCACAATCAACTCTGACAATTGAGCTGTTGGGGTCATCATAAGTAATAAATGGATTGCTTCCAATTGCAGTAGGGATAGTGTCAACTTCATAATCACCATCATCAAAAACATGTCTGGGATTTACTTCAATAATTACACCGAATTTAGGATGACGATGATCTTTGACATAAAAAAATTGTTTCACCATTGATGCCAATACATATGGTTCATCGGTGGCAAGAGTGCGAGTCATGTCAATAACTCGAAATCCACAATCATCAATAAAGGTGCCTTGCCTCGTCATTGAATAAAACCATTGACATTTCATCATCGTGACTCGACCATGCGAGTAATAATCCAAAATTATTATTTTCTCCACGACACCATAATAAGCAACATTTTCAGAACGAGGTCTAGTGTCCGATGAACTGGCATAACAATCTGTTGTGGTAGTTATCATAACACCATTATGCTGTGTTCTCATGTTTCTTTCTCGTTCAGTGATAACAAATTTGTATCCATTGATCACAAGTGATTTACAAGCACGAACCATGGTATTAGGACCAAAAGGCAAAGCTCTTATTTCCTCAGAAACAGAGCCTATAGGAAAGCTCGATACCTGAAATATAAATAAATAGTAAACTTAATTAAATATTATTTTTATTTAGTTATTATAGAAATATTTTTACCTTCAATTTCAACCAAGCAGAAAACCCTTTGCTATGCAAAGTCTTCTTCTTTCTCAAAGATAAAGAATGATGCTTTCTATATATCAATTCTTTATTTTCCCTGTAGATAAAAATAATAATAGTTTAACAAATATTTACAATTACAAGAGATAAGATAAGAGTTACATGTACAATTAACTTACTTTATATACTCATCGAACAAATCACAATTGAACAACACAGTGCAATGTGCCATCTCTCGCTCTTCAAGGCTTAATGTTGTCAATGTATATGATCCCGGAATTCCTCCTGTCTGAGGAAGTGATGGAAAACTGGGTTCAATTTTCCCATACTGTTCTTCTTCATTTCTCATTGGTCTGTTTATTCTCGTAGTATGATCAGAAAAATACATTGAGCAGAAATCCATACATTCTTGAGCCAAGTAACCGTTCACAATAGAACCTTCAGGATAATTCTTGTTCCGAACATATGATTTCAATGTGCACATGTTTCTTTCAGTTGGATACATCCAACGGAAAGCAACGGGTCCTCCAAGAAGTATTTCGGTCGGAAGATGGACAGTCAGATGCAACATGCATGTAAATAATGATGGAGGGAATATTTTCTCTAACTCACAAAATTAATGGTGTCTCTGCCAACAGTTTTTGCACGAGGAATTTGGACAACCTCTTAGCACAAATATCTCTAAAAAAATAGCACAACCGAATAACTGAGACTCTAACATTATTGGAAAAGAGATGACAGATTTCTATTGGAATCAACTCATGCAAAAGGACGTGATAATCACGAGTCTTCAAAGATTTCAACTTCAACTCTTTTCTGTTGACCCGTTTTGATATATTGCTTGAATAGCCATCAAGAACTTTAATAGTCTCTAGCACTTCCAGAAATTGATTTTTTTCAGCATGATTCATCACATAAGAAGCACATGGAAACTTGCCATTTATTTTCACTAATACAGACAGGATGCAATTCTGGTCTGATCCCCCAATCTACCAAGTCGCGCCGAGATCATAAATCATCTTTTGTATTCCCCTTAACATTTAGAAGAATCTAAAGCAACATTTCACATATATTTTTTTCAATGTGCATTACGTCTAAGCAATGACGTAACAAGTTGGTTGACCAATATGAAAACTCAAAGAATATACTCTTCTTCTTCCAATTGTAATAGGTATCATTGGAAACATTTTTCATCTTTCTAGATTTCATTACACTCTTCCCAAATGAATAACTGAAATCTTTCAATTCATTAAGCACATCAGTTCCAGACATACGCTGAGGTGGATCGTCATTCTCCATGGTATTGTCAAATCTTCGACGATTGTTTCTATATGGACGGTTCATTGGAAAGAATCGTCGATGTCCCATAAAACTAAAACTACGATGATATTTCAGTCTTCTTGATCGAGTATTCTTCATACAAATAGGACATGACAATTTTCCTTTTGTGCTCCATCCAGACATCATTGCATAAGCAGGAAAATCATTGATAGTCCACATAAGTGCAGCACACATCTGAAATATGTCTTTCGAACATGCATCGTATGTGGGCACACCCACATCCCAAAAAAGTTTCAACTCTTTTATTAAAGGTTGCATGTATACATATATATCATTACCGGGATCAGAAGGGCCAGATATCAGTATACTTAAGAAAGTGTAAGGCTTTTTCATACACAACCAAGGGGGAAGGTTATAAATGTGTATGAAAACCGGCCATGTGCTGTGCAAAGTAAGCATCTGCCCAAATGGATTAAAACTGTCACATGAAAGACCCAATCTCACATTACGCACATCGGCTGCAAATTCAGGATATCGAGCATCAAATCTCTGCCATGAAAATCCATCTGCAGGGTGAACCAACTCTTCATTATTCTTTTTTCTCTCGGTATCATGCCATCGCATTTTTACGGATATTTCATCAGACATGAAAAGGTTCTGTAATCTGGGGATCAATGGAAAGTGCCACATTACTTCTTGTGGCACACGAGATGGTGTTCCATCATCTTTTGGCTTCCATCGGAGGTTCCGCATTTTATACAATCATTTCTTTCAGCAGTTTCCTCCCAAAATAAGCTGCAATCATTCGGGCAAACATGATTTTTTTGAGAATCCAAGTTCATAAACCAACTTCCATGCCATATAGTGGTTTGAGGGAATATCTGCATCATCTGGAAGTAAGTCCTTCAAGAAGGTAAGAATATAATCAATTGCAGTATTTGAAATCCCATACATAGTTTTCCCATGAAACAATCGGATTAAAAATTCCAACTTTTTCATTTATCACATTGCCGATATACTGGAGTCGTCGCAGCATCATTCAATTTTTTCACCCTATCAACATCATCATTTTCATTGGACCGCATCATGTGTGCTTGTATTGAAATCTTGTTGGCTGGACATCCTTTCCTTCTCATGATGTCGAATAAATGGAAACCGATCATATATCGAACTCTCCAATTCAGTCCTATCATTTGGATCATCAACATTTTGAGATTCCATTTTCTCTCCATTGTGATACCACACATAATAGTTTGTTGGAAACCATATTTAGTTATATGATAGCTAACTGCTTCACGGCACAACCAAGGTCTTCCAACATAATTAAAACATGGGCAGTGTATGCGACCACTATCTGAAGCCTTGTTAAATGAAAAATATAGAAAGATGTTCAAATTATTTTGAAAATCGGTTGAAATCCGATTAGTTTCGTACATCCAACTTCTATCCATTCTGTAAAAAAATCACAATAAGTCATTTCTAAGCAATTAAATAATATTAAATTTTAATCAAAAAAATATTACGTAAATGACAATTGTTTACTCTATATAAAAGCATAACTGACACATTACTCTATATGAGAATCATATTAAAGAAATACAACAAAATACAGTGTATATAAGAAAAATAAGATACAAAATTTCTAATGCCTATATTCACGGATTGACCAGTAAGATATTGGAAGTGGATCAAGGAATACATAATCCTTAAGGGTCTTGTTGGGAGTATATGAGTTTTATACTTTAACTTCTCCAAGTAGATCAGGATGAGGAGTAGGATGAGGATCATGGGAGTGGCGGGACTGTCCAAGGGGGGTGTGGCGTGTCCAGGGGGGGTGCAGGGTGTCTAGGGGGTGGTGGGGCCGTCCGGGGGGTCGGAGGTGTCCAGGGAGTGGGGGGCTGTCTAGGGGGGTCGGGGTGTCCAGGTGGGCGGGCTATCCGTGGGGGTGGTCAGGTTGTCCAAGGGGGTCGGGGTGTATAGGTATATTTATATGAAAAGAATACCCCCACAATAATCATGCAGCCCTGTCATTAGTCTAAACCCCTAAAACACATAAAAGAAGCTAGTATGAACATTTACTAAAATATTTAACACCATACGATTGAAAATACAATCTAAATATAGTTTGAGAGGATATAATGGTGTGTGTGAAAAAAATGATATTAAATCAATTTAAATGAATATGGAACAAATGAGGGTTTATAATACACTAAGAGTACCTCAAACAATCCAAAACCACTATAGCACCACCCCCTTGGATAGCCCGCCCACCCCCCTCGACACCCCTTCTCCCTATGGACAGCCCCCACCACCTTGGATAGCCTGCCCACCCCCCTGGACACCCCTACCCCCCCGTGGCCAGCCCACCCACCCCCCCTGGACAGCCCGCCCATCCCTCCTTGACAGCCCGACCACCCCCGTGGACAGCCCATCCACCCTTGTGGACATCTCGCCCACCCCCGTACCCCCCTGGACACCTCGTACACCCCTGGGATAGCCCCGCCCACCCTCCCAAACAGTCCACACCCCTCCCCTGCAACCCCACCGCCACCACCTAGACATACCAACCCCCCTAGACACCCCACACACCCCTCCCCCACCAGGACACCCCACCCAGACCCCCAGGACAGCCCACACCCCCTGGACAGCCCCACCCACCCCCGTGGACAGCCTTTCCCACCCTCGTGGACAGCCCCGCCCACCCCCGTGGACAACCCACCCACCCCCGTGGACACCCCCTACCCCCTAGACAGCCCAACCACCCCCGTGGACAGCCCACCCACCCCCCTCGACACCCCTTCTCCCTATGGACAACCCCCCACCCCCTTGGATAGCCCGCCCACCCCCCCTGGACACCCCTACCCCCTGTGGCCAGCCCACCCACCCCCCTGGACAGCCCGCCCACCCCTCCTTGACAGCCCGACCACCCCCGTGGATAGCCCGTCCACCATTGTGGATAGCCCGCCCACCCCCGTACCCCCCTGGACACCCCGTACCCCCCCCCCCCCCCCGGGATAGCCCAACCCACCCTCCCAAACAGCCCACACCCCCCTCCCCTGCAACCCCACCACCACCACCTAGACATACCACCCCCCTTGGACACCCCAGACACCCCTCCCCCACCAGGACACCCCACCCAGACCCCCAGGACAACCCACACCCCCTAGACAGCCCAACCCACCCCCGTGGACAGCCTTTCCCACCCTCATGGACAGCCCCTCCCACCCCCGTGGACAACCCACCCACCCCCGTGGACACCCCCTACCTCCTAGACAGCCCAACCACCCCCGTGGACAGCCCACCCACCCCCCTCAACACCCCTTCTCCCTATGAACAGCCCCCACCCCCTTGGATAGCCCACCCACCCCCCTGGACACCCTACCCCCTGTGGCCAGCCCACCCACCCCCCTAGACAGCCCGCCCACCCCTCCTTGACAGCCCGGCCACCCCCGTGGACAGCCCGTCCACCCTTGTGGATAGCCCTCCCACCCCCGTACCCCCCTGGACACCCCGTACCCCCCCGGGATAGCCCCGCCCACCCTCCCAAACAGCCCACACCCCCCTCCCCTGCAACCCCACCACCACCACCTAGACATACCAACCCCCCTGGACACCCCACACACCCCTCCCCCACTAGGACACCCCACCCAGACCCCCAGGACAGCCCACACCCCCTGGACAGCCCCACCCACCCCCGTGGACAGCCTTTCCCACCCCCGTGGACAGCCCCCGCCCACCCCCGTGGACAGCCCACCCACCCCCTCGACACCCCTTCTCCCTATGGACAGCCCCCACCCCCTTGGATAGCCCACCCACCCCCCTGGACACCCCTACCCCCGTGGCCAGCCCACCCACCCCCCCTGGACAGCCCGCCCACCCCTCCTTGACAAGCCCGGCCATCCCCGTGGACTGCCCGTCCACCCTTGTGGACAACCCGCCCACCCCCATACCCCCTGGACACCTCGTACCCCCCCTGGATAGCCCCACCCACCCTCCCAAACATCCCACACCCCCCTCCCCTGCAACCCCACCACCACCACCTAGACATACCACCCCCCCTGGACAACCCCACACACCCCTCCCCCACCAGGACACCCCACCCAGACCCCCAGGACATCCCACACCCCCTAGACAGCCCCGCCCACCCCCGTGGACAGCCTTTCCCACCCCCGTGGACAGCCTCGCCCACCCCCGTGGACAACCCACCCACCCCCGTGGACACCCCCTACCCCACAATCCATTACCCAAAACATATCAAATTGGTTTGAACACAATCCATAATTCCCACAATCCATTATCCAAAACATGTAAACGTTCACGATAGCCTCCCCCAACTCTGATTTACATGTTTTGAACACTCTCCTTCCAAACATAGAATATAAAAACATTAAATAAGTCTTCACAATAACAAACAATATCCTATTTAGATATTAATTTCAATAATCAAGTAAACCACCAACACCTGGAAAAAATCTATTCATTAAAACAACTAAAACAATATGGTTGAGATCAAATTTTACCTATTCGTATGGGGGTGTACCTGTTGGGATGGGGGGTGCTGGTGTTCGGATTCGTGAGAGCAGTGGAGTCGGATGGGGTTCGCGAGAGCAGCGGAACGAATAGATTAGGGCTCTGTCCGAATGGGGAGAGGAGATCGCGATCTGGAATTTGGGGAAAACCTTTGCCAATGGTTTATAAAAACCGTTGGCAAAGGCACAAATTTCCCAATGGTTCCAGTGAACCGTTGGGAAATGTGTGAGTTTAGCAGCCCTTTCCCAATGGTTCCAGTGAACCATTGGGAAAGGGTCCACCGAAATTCCCTTTGCCAACGGTTTAATTAAACCGTTGGCAAAGGCTCACTATACCAACGATTTAAGTAAACCGTTGGTATACTACCGTTGGGAAAAGACCAAATTCTAGTAGTGGTAGCTTCCTCATGCACGAGCTACTAGAGAAGAATCCATCAAAAGTTTGAGTGGTATCCATTCATCATAATAATTTAATTAGTGTTTTATCATCAATACTTCTATAAGAAATTGAGCCTCGACCCCACCGATCCAACTAATATACTAGTCCTAGTCCACCCACCTAGTACCTAAGATTCCCTTTGTGCTCAATTTCCCATTTCACATGTCACATAGATCATCACTTTGACATACACACCAAGAAACACGAATACACATGAACAACCATCACTTTTCATAGGGAAACCCCACTTTTTAAATTCAACATGTCTCAAATCCATTTTAAAATATTCTTCGCACCACTTGCACTATTTATAGAAAAACATTTAAGAATAACATCATGGATTCACACATGAAATCCAATACTTTACATTTGAAAAACATCATTCAAACCATACACACCTTCAAAACTTTTCAAAAAACTTTTTTCACCTTTCACAAAATCCTTATAACACATTCAAGGATCAAAGAAAGCATACTGAAATCATATAACAATGCTAAAACATAGAATAACCTACCTAAAGCTTGGAAACTTCTGGAATCTGGTTGAAAACACAATCACACCACAAAGAGACCCTATAAAGGTAATATTGAACCACATACATCAATATTTTAACCAACAACTCAAGATTGAAGCTTTATTAGGTCAACCAATTTTCTTGAGAAAGAAGAACCTAAGAAATATAGAAGATGAACCCTAAATAAGGAGAAATAAAAATAAGAGAGGCTTAGTTGTAGTTTCTTGAAGATCCAAAGCTAAATACACCCAATATTTAAGGTTTCAAGTGGGCCAAGAAGAGGGTATGAGGCGCCAAGGGCTGTAAATCTTGAGTGGGAGGAGAAATGAGTGAAGGATTTGTTAAAATCGAAGAGGTAAAAGGGTAATTTTCATATTTTTAATGATTCAGACATATCATATGGTTAGTCTACATGGTTTTCCAATCTGTATGAAAACCACATGGTCTCCTCTGTCTAAGAGGAAACTGGCCACATGGTTCCCAGGGGATAGTGATTTCTTGTGCGGCTAACCATGTGTCCTGGACATCGCCACTATCTAGGGTGCACAATTTCTTCTAGGCTAGTGCACGGTTTCCCCTAACCGGGTTCCAACTGTGCACCACCTACTACCACGCCCAAAAACTATATTTTTCTCCAAAAACTCCTTGAGAAACCAAGGTATAAATAACAGAAAAAATAAATAAAGGAATACATCAAAATAAAATCATGTATGTGACATGAATCCAATTCTAATTCAAGCATAGAAACCTCAGACAAGATAGGATCCAAAGGAGGGATGGAATAAAGAATCTTCAACCCTTTCTCAACATGATCAATCCGAGACTCAAAATGATAGAATTTAGCACCACTATGTGACTTTATATTAGATGACTATTTTCTTAACTTACGATGAGAATCTGATCCATTAGCATCCTTGCTTGAAAAAAGTCACCCTTTCATAATTTTTTCCTTGATCTACATAGTTTCAAATATAAATGGCTTATCTCAGTGGCCATTTCTAGATAGGGGAGATAAGATGAGGAAGATCAGATAGTGATCTGAAGAATCTATAGGGAGATGGTAGAGCTGGAAGTTTTTTAATATATTTATCCACTCACTAGAAACCAAAAATCTACATAGACATTTCTCCACATGAGTGAAATCATATTTCCCCCTAAACCAAGTAAAAGGGTTACTAGCATAGCCCATATCAATAAGACCCACCATTTATAGTGCCTCCAAGAAGCCAATCATCAAATTTATAGATCTCATATCACCCCTCTCTTTTCCTCTTGGTACAATATTTCATTAAAGTTTCCACCAACTAAAAGGGGGCCCGAGAGACTCACACAAACTGATTTTAGAAACTCCCATGATCTCCGCTTGTTCCCATGACATGAAAGCTATAGAAAAAAATAAAATACCATTCAAGTACACCATGTTAGAGAATATAAGCTACAATATGGTTGTTAGAAAAACGATTAATCTTTACTTCAACACCCTTATTCCAAAGGAGACAAAAACCAACAACATGCCCCTGCCTTACTGCTGGAAAATAGCCCAAAAATCCCACTATGGAAGCAGTTCATATCATCCCCTTTTTTTCAAGCATGGTTTTGAATAAAAAAACCTTGTCGGGGAAAAGTTTAGCACTCTAAAAATGGAGCATATAAACTATACATGGATTTCCTATCATATGACAGTTCTAGTATAATATTTTCATTGTGGTAGGTGGGGTTGCATTTTTTAAATCCTATTACTCTATATCGTTAAAAGCCAAACCACCTCCCGAAGTCTTGAATTGATTTTTTACCAATCATACTCATTAAGATAATTTTATGATCAATTTTTTCCACCGTAATTCAAAAAATGGGTGTTGGTCTAGATTTTGATCTTTGCTAACTCCTCTATAGTAACTGATTTTAAGGACCAATGGAATGGATTCATAGGAATCTTCTAGTTATGATTGGGATGAGAAATTTGGCATAAAAATAGGGGGAAACATCTGGTCAGAAGGGTCTAAGCACACCAACTTTGAGGTGGGAATATGGATAGAATTATTGATGGAAAAAGAAGAAGAAGCCAAAGAGGGAGTGACTATGGTTAGATTATGAACCGCATGAAATGAAATCAATGGAATTGTAGGGAGGTCATCAAAACTAGGGTTCATGTATTTCCTCCTCTCCAATCACCCAAAAAATTCTGAGACAAATGTAGGTAAACATAACATGATCACTTTATCCTTAACATGAGTATAATGATAGAACGTCACTTTCTAGAGTTTATCTCCATATTTTTCTTTATCTGACTACAACACAATGAATAACCCTATATTGTTATCCCTTAACCATAACCCATATTTCATGATGAAACTAAATTCTCTATTAGCCTCCTTTATTGTGAAGTCCTTCTCCAAGTGGCCTAGGAATCCATAGAAGAAACAAATGGTAGAAAAAGTTTCATACTAAAAGGATATCCATAAGTTATAGTTGTACATAGAAGGAAATATCCCTCCCCTAAGTGTTTGTGATACCTCCACCCTCACCCTTATATGAAATAACAACCCCCCATGGATGAGATCAGAAATATCTCAATCAATAAATTATCCAATCCAGTTTCCTATATCCTTAAAGACCCATTAAAATAATTTGATGAAAGGGATCCCATTTAGATGAATATATAAGGGTGATTTATCAAAGGAGATATTCGAAATATCCTTTTATTTGTCATGATTTTCTAATAGGATTGGGTGTTTTTGTCAAAGAACCATGGTCTTCCCTGTATCACCGTCTGTTTATTGGACTCATTAAAAAATTAAAATAAAAAAATTCCCATTTTTATTTCCCTTATTTCTACATCATCATCCAATATCTATATAGATTGGAGTGTGTTCTTTAATGCATTTAGGTAAAACAGATGGTGGGTAAATAGTTTCCTCACAATAAAGAGATCCGTTCTTTTTAATAAAAGATCACTATTTCCCATATCTTCAATGCTATTCAATTTTTTCTTTTTCATCAATGAGAAGTTATTCCATCATGAAATTAGATTGTTCTCCATTATGATAATCATAACATGTAGGGGATGGAGCAAAGATCAAATTCTTGATGGCCATGTGAGGAGTACCATAAAATCCACAGAATGATGCCAAAAATAAGGAAACTCAAGGAACATATAGTCCTAAGATGACATGCCCTGATACGGGAGGGAACTCTGATGACCACACGATCACCTCCTTACCCGAAAAGCACCACTAATACAAGGAATTCCTAGGAACCCCAAACCCTAGAATACTCTAGGAATAATCCTCCACGTGTGGAGAGACTTGACTCCTAAAGATATATATCATTATATAAATTATATTGTTAATTAATGAATATATTAATGATATTATCAATCATTGATTATCATAATTATTTAAATAGTAGTTAATGATTATATTATTAAACTAAAATGACATTTTTATATTGAAAGCACGAACTTGGAGTCATACCGACCACATCGTATATTGGATTGATTTGCGGTTGATTTATACACACCACAAATAAATTATAGACTATAGTCCTAAAGTATCAAGACAATATGATCTCGTTTACTCAGTTTGGGATACGTGACAAGTGTTTTAAACTAAAAACACACTTCTATTAAAAAAAAACACTTCAATTCATACCAACCACATCATGTGTAAGATTGATGTGCAGTTGATTCCTACATGGCACAAATAAATTATGGATCATTTTCATAAATCTTAAAAACAATCTGAGCTCGTTTTCTTAGTTTTGACAATGGGACTTGCATTTTAAACTAAAATGACACTTATATATTAAAAAACACACTTAAAATCATACTGGAAACATCGTGTGTCAGATCAACATGTGTTCAATTACTAATCATCACAAATAAATTATGGATATTTTTCCTCAATTTGAAAACAATATAAGCACTTTTTCTAAATTTTGGCCATGTGACACACGTTTTAAACTAAAACAAAACTTCTATTTTGATAACACATACTTCAAGCCATACTTGATACATCATGTGTCAGATTGATGTGTGGTAAATTTATTCACATCACAAATGAACTATGGATCATTGTTATGATATTTGAAAACAATCTAACCCCATTTTATTGGTTTTGTTTACGTGACATGTGTTTTAAACTTAAATGATATTTCTATATTGAAAACACACACTTCTAGTCATACCGACCACATGGTGTGTCAGATTGATGTGCCATCAATTTCTAGAGATAAAAAATTAATTATGGATCTTTATCCTAAAATTTGAAAATAATACAAGCTTATTTTATTGATTTAAACAATGTGATAAACATTTTAAACTAAAATGGCACTTCTATATTAAAATCATCCACTTTGAGTTATACTATCTACATAATGTGTTAGATTGATTTATGGTAAATTATTACACATCAAAAATGAATTATGTATTTTGGTTCTATGTTTTGAAAATAATAGGAGATTGTTTTTTCAAATTTGGCTATGCGATAGTCATTTTAAACTAAAATGACACTTATATATTGAAAACATGCACTTCAATTCATACCTACTAAATCATGAGTAAAATTGAAGTGTGATCAAATTATTCATGTCACAAATGAATTTTGGATCATTATCCTAATTTTGGAAAATAATCAGATATTGTTTTCATGGTTTCGACAAATTTTTAACCTTAAATGGCACTTTTGTATTAAAAATATTCACTTTTAGTCATAATAACCACATCACATATCATATTTATTTGAATTTTATTTATACATGTCACAAATTAATTATGGATTGTTTTCCTAAATTTTGAAAACAATTTAAGCTCATTTTCTTGGTTTCATCTAGTGATTGTGTTTTAAACTAAAAGGACACTTTTATATTGAAAACAAGCACTTCAAGTCTTAACAGTCACATAATGTGTTAGATTGATGTGTGGTAAATTCACACACATTATAAATTAATTATGAACCATTTTACAAAATTTTTAAAGCAATTTGAGCTTGTTTTATCGGTTTTGGCTATGTGATGCATGTTTTAAGCTAAATTGACCCTTTCATATTAAAAACATGCACTTCGAGTCATACCTATCATATTATGTGCTTTATTAACATGTGTTTGATTCATTCACATCACAAAGTAATTATGGATAATTTTCCTAATGTTTGAAAACAATTTGAGATTGTTTTCTCATTTTTGGATATGTGATGAGCTTTTTAGAATAAAATGGTACTTATATATTGAAAACTCACACTTTGATTCATATATGATACATCGTTTGTTAGATTGATGTGAATTAAATTAATTTTCATCAAAAATGAATTATAGATCATTTTAATAGTGTTTGAAAAAAATACAATCTTTTTTTTATCATTTTTGATATGTGATACACATTTTAAACTCAAATAACACTTCTATATTTAAAACACGCACTTCCAGTCATACAAATCCCATCATGAATTATATTTATGTGAGATAGATTCCTACAAATCAATGATGAATTATGAATTGTTTTCATTAATTTTTGAATACAATCCCAGCTTGTTTTCTTAGTTTTGGACAATGAAACACAATTTAAACTAAAATGACACATTAATATTGAAAATAGGCTCTTCGAGTCATACCTGCCACACCGTGTGTCTGATTGATGTGTGATCAATTTTTAAATGTCAAAAATAAATTATGGATCATTTTCCCAAAGTTTCAAAATAAACTGAGATTGTTTTCTCGATTCTGGCTATATGACACGATTTTTAAAATAAAATGACACTTTTATATTGAAAACTTGCACTTTGAGTCAAACCTATAATATTGTGCATAATATTTTTGTGAATTGGATACCTTATTATAAAAAATTATTTATGGATCATTTTCCTAAAATTTGAAAATAATCCAATCTCTTTTTCTCGTTTTTTCTCACGTGACACACATTTTGAACTTAAATGAAACTTATATATTGAAAACACACACTTCAAGTCATACATGTCACACCGTGTGTCATATTGATGTTATATCCATTCATACAAATCATAAATTAATTATGGACAATGGTACTAAATTTTAAAAATAATATGATCTTGTTTACTCAGATTTGGTCAGTGGTGCACATTTTAAAATTAAATGACATTTTTATATTGAAAACATGCACTTTGAATCATATCAGTAACATTGTGTTTCATATTGATGTACGATCGATTCCTACAAATAAAAAATTAATTATATATTTTTTTTATAATGTTTTAAACCAATATGATCTTGTTTTCTCAATTTTTCCTATGCTACACACATTTTATTCTAAAATGACAAAACATGCACTTAGAGTTATACCAGACACATCATGTGTCAGATTGACACGTGGTTGATTATTACACATGCAAAATTAATTATGGATATTTTTTCTAAAGTTTTAAAATAACCCAAGATCATTTTATTAGTTTTGGATATGTGATGTGTGTTTTATTCTAAAATAACACTTTTACATTGAAAACACACAATTCATGTTCTACCAAGCACATCACATAATAGAATCATGTGATGTCGATTCATATATATCAAAAATTAATTATAAATTGTTTTAGTAATGCTTAAAAACAATTTGAACTATTTTTTTAGGTTTTGGCTATATGACACACATTTTCAATTGAAATCATAGTTTTATATTGAAGGCACAAAATGTAAATTATGAGGCTATGATTATGGAAGTACCTTCCCCAGTAGTTGGTAATTAATATTAATATTTGTGGGTAGAAGGATTATTGTAACATTTATCTATCTTTATAATTTCAGTCGCATCCTCCAAGTCCAATCTCTCATGAGAACGAGCATCTTCTAACATGTTACTAACTCTTCCATAATTTGTAGAGCGTAAGACTCTATTATAGGTCTCCTTGATAAAAATGTAGAACAATATATAATAATTATAATAGTAATGTTTCACATCCCAAATGTATCTCTAAGGTAATATATCATTCTAGATTACAAACATAATTGGTTATCAACTCAACTTGATATCAGAAAACATTCTGACACCAAGTACTCTACCTACTCATATCTACACAAATTTTATTCTTCTTTTGAGTACTTAGATTGTTGGAAATATTGGTAGTACTAAGAAAACATATAAAAACAAATAATTAATAAATATTTTAAATGAAATTGTAATTGCCTTCAAAAATTACATGTTCAAGGATGCCAGTATTTTGATGGAATATGATATCTTTCATAAATTTTCAAATGTAATATCCACAATAATTGTCATTATTGTGATTTAGAAACTATGAAAAAATTGACCAAAATAAGTAAATTGTTTTGAAATACGTTTTTATAGTTAAATATTACTAGTTATAATTTAATCTATTTCTATTTGAAGAAACCCATATGATTATTATATTTAGTCACTTACCTCATACCATAAATTATACTATATTTATAGATAACCCTATTATAACAAAATAATTATTAAAAAAACTGAAACATATAAATCTAATTTTATTTATATAATGTTGATTTTAGTGTATTATAAATTCACAATAGACATCATGTGTGGTTAGTTTGATATAAATCCATGCATTAGATCCAAAAAATAAACATTTGGGTATCCAAATTTATTGTTATGATCATCAAATTCTTCCTAAAAAAACAAAAAAAATAATTAATAAAAAAATAAAAATCCATTTTATATGATTAGATTATATAATTTACCACTGCATTGTAGACATCAAGAAGAGTCTATCGTATGTTATTTTATTTTCAAACTCCTCTCTTAGTTCATCTTTTTTTAAATTTCTTATAATTAAAAATAAAGTTTGTTCCATAGAAATTATTTTGGGATTAATGAGTTCAAATATTAATTCATAGGGTTTTACCTTATATAGTAGTAATATATACACCTATAGAAAATATGAATAGTTATTAACTGTAATGAACATAATAGGTCATTTTTTTTGGAAAAATGGATTATGAAAATGTACCTCATGTATATATTCACAAAAGAGACTCCAAAAAATTCAAACCGGATAATGTCATTTATGATATTGAGACCAACCTTGTCTATAATGAAATATCTAAATATTTCTTCTTCATATTAAATATAAGACATATTTCCATATTTAAATGTTGTATTTGCATTAACTTTTAATGTTAACATATACAATAATGAAACCAACAGGGTGAAGGTACTATCAAATGATCCTTTTGATTTATTGGTTGATCCACTAGATTGTCTTGATTCGACCTTCCATTTCCCCTTCATTTTATCTATCTATAATACCATTACTCATTTTGACTTTTTTTACATCAAATATTAAAGGTGTTTCCTTTTAAAAAAAATATAAGGACATACATTATGTATATCTATAAGATTAAATGACCATGGTCGGAATGTTCCATTAGCATTATCGACTGTGGTAGATCATCAAGTGGAACTGAAATCCGAGTATTTGAATCATTAGCAACTGAAATCCATACTATCATGTGATATTTTGGGATTTTTTTTATTTATAAAATCTATTATGATATTTTACACCATACACCTCAAAACAATGTGATTCATGGGTGTGGATAGATATAAATCAGATACAACTTCACCCTGTATAATTTTAGTAATATAAAGATATTATAAGTTATTTGATTCAAATTTAGGAGAAAGTGTAATGAAAAAATTGATTAGATTTGGTAAGGTAGGTGGTTGAGGGGAATGAATAGACTCAAATCTAGTGGGGTTATTTGGATCCTCATGTACGAATAACTATTCCACTACCAATTAACATTGATCCTCTCAAACATATTACTTATTCAAACCATACCTATGAGGACCCAACCTTAGAAGCCCAAAGATGGTGCCTAAAACATGGTGTGTAATTTTTTTTTATAAAAATATACTGATAAAATTATACATCACATTCCATCACAGAGAATCGTCTTAGTCTATGTTCTAGAAAACTAGATACAGCTGATACGTTTCTTCAAAATTGAACGAGATAATCTTCATAAAGCATACAATACATGGAAGAACTCAAAATCTAAAAAATCTACTAATCCTTTGAAAACAAATTAAAAACGTAGTGTGAGCACAAGAATGCTCAGTAAGGGGTTTTAAAACTAATTAATGAAAATCTTTTTTAAACACTCTTTTAAAATAATTATAAAACATCTTCACGAAAACAAACAACATTTCTTGTAGCACGTCATAATTATTTTAAAAAGGTTACTTGAAATCATTTTTAGGGAAAATCTCTTACACAAGAATTTATATGTTTATTAAAAATCTATAAATAAAATTATTTTTAGAATAATCATACTAGTACAAAAATGCATGGAATATTCCATAATATACAGAAATTGATCAAACTAAATTAAGGTCGACATGCAAGGGTACATGTATTAATTAACACAAGTAATAATTCTTTCTTGGAATTGCACAAGGTAAAATGTCATAATCTACTAAACTGATAAAATGAAATTCATGAAATGACAAGTGTATTTCTAAATTATATATCAATGTTCAGAGAATAGATGCTACACTTTCTTTATAAAATTCTTCCCAAATACATACTTCATTATTCCATTTGCATTTATTACCATTATCATAAGTAAAATATTCTTAACCAAGGACATTATACTAGTCGAGTAATCACATAAATGGTTAAATATTAAGCACATATTGAGGAAATTCATAATACCAAATAATCATAACCTTCTATTGAGACTTCATGCCAAGAATATACCAAAACATTCTTTCAAGGCCTCATGCCATTACCTAGTTTGTCTCATGAGACCTACCAAAGAATTAAGAGGCCATAGCAGGCCTCAACTATCACATAGTAAGTCTAATGCATTCTTCATATGTCTAAATCTCTTTAAATCAAAGTGTCCCATACCAATTGGATTTATTAAATTTTGTCTTTTATTCAAAGTGTCCCATTCCACTTTGAATAATTAATTTATGTCTTTTTATTTGAAGTGTCCCATACCACTTCAAATAATTAAATTCTTAAACCATAAGTTATCATAAGATATTTATTTCATTTTGAAATCAAGTCCATATTCATAAATAAAATGAATCATTCATTGACTATAAACATTAATCTAAAGACTACATGGACACATAGACATACATTTGTACAATTGATGATAACTCGTGCACATAAAATAATAGTTTGTTTGGGTTTGTATCATAAAATAATAACACTTAAATTCCAAACCCTTGTTTCATGGAAATGATCATTTTGTATACTTAAGATTAATGTTCACTATACATTGATAAATGGAAGTGTCAAACAAGTTAAATAATAAAATTAAATGACTAATAGTATTTATTTTGGTAGATTCATCATGAGTTAAAACATAATATTTACAAATGTATAATATTCATTTCATGTGAGATGTTGATTCATAAATAATTAAACACACTTCACTAAATGTGTGTGTGCATGTATATGTATATGTATTAAACAAAAGATACTTCAAACAACTTATCCTAAAATTAAAAATCAAGATTTATGTAAAGTCAATTTCACTAAAAATGTGTTGACTTCTTTTAGATCTTTTAGTCAAACAATAACAAAACAAGGTTTTGTTATTGTTTGGAAATATAAAATTGTATCATGTGTATTGTATAAAACATTTTGAACAAATCCAAATAAAACTTTCAAGCATAAAATCCTAACCAGGTTAATACCAGAAAGAAATCTTAAAATAAATTAAGACATGCATATATGTAATTATGGTTCTTATATATATACATGTGGGTTTAAAAATTATATAAAACCACATATACACAAAGTTTATATATAGGATTTTCATAATAAAAAAAGGTTTAATAAATCCTTATAGGTATCGCACACATCAAAAATATTATCTCATCGCATAATATCAATTATTTAAAAACCTAATTATGATTAATATATATATATATATATATATATTCATATAAATGTATATAAAATGTGTATGTATGGGTTTTTCACATCAAAAGAAAAAATGATGATAGATTAACCCTTTGAATTACATGAATAATGAACATAATTTAAAACACAAATATACATCATTTGAAATATATAAAATAAGATAGGTTTTATATAAATTTATATACACACATATGTATTTATTTGTTAATCAAACAAAACACAAGACTAAATAAAAACCCTTATAAGTATCATACACTTAAAAAAATTATTTCATCACTAATTTCAATTATATGGGAAACTAATTAAAATTAAAATTAAAATCCATATATATATATATACATACATATTACACAAAGAGTACAAATGGGTTTTGTTTATCAAAATTGAAGCTAAAATAACTCTTACATGAATTATGTTAATTAAGAACATCATTTAAATACAAAAATTTATTATTCCAAAATCATAAAAACAGAATTGGATTGGTACTTATATATATAGTCATATATATATATATATAAATATAGATATGTATATATGGTTCAAAAAACTAACTAAATCCTTACCTAAACATAAAGGTGGGTTTGAGCTGAGCAAAGGTTGGAGAAGAGTTGGGAGAAGAAAAACCCATAGGTTTATGGTGAAAATGAAGGTTTAAATAAGTGGGTTATATAAATGTTTATATATATATATATAACAGTTAAAAATAAAAAATAAAAAAAGAGACCCAAAGAACCAGATCTAATTATTTTCAAAAAACAAAAACCTTAATCCAAACAATTCTTAAGTGGATCGATTGTATAATAATATATATATTTTATATAAAACTTGCATGATACACCAAAGAGATTTTTGTTAAACTACTATGCACTTAGTGGACTTGTGAAAAGAAGAAAAAAGGCTAGGTATGATGAGAGTGATAAGAGAGTTCATGAGAGGAGAAAATAACAGTGGAGTGGAGGGCGACAACTACTGGTGTGGCGTGTGGAAGAAGAAGAAGAAAGGGAGAAGGGTAAAAGAATGGAAGACCAAGATCAACCGAGCCTGATCGGATGACTGAGACGAGTTCTGTGGTTTTTAAAAAATGAATGGTTGAGATTATATCATGACTCGATCAGACAGTTGCGGGTAAACTATGAGTTTTAAATAAAAATGTGAGGCCAAGATCAGCTACTCCCCGATCACATGGCTAAATAAAATCCCAAGGAAATGGAGTGGTCAGTGGAGTTACAAGGCTGGATCAGACCGGATAGTGAGGATCTCACACAATGAGATGAAAAAAATTTGATTACCTCAACCCCTCTTCTATATTCCAATAACATATCCCACACTGCGGGGTCCTTACACACGGGACCCCCACCTCATAGGCCTTAGCCCACCCACACTCGCTCCGGTGCACGACCTACCTCACCCCCTACGTGAACCTGACCAGGCCCTATACACAGGTCTTGGTGATTTCTCTTAGGCCTCACCATGAATTATATGAATGAGGGTTCTATGAACTTAGGGTTCTATGTGAGATGACCACCAGACCTTAAGGGATTGGCCTTCAAGTCTGCCCTTAGTTGGGTGGGTACTCACCCAAATTTTTGTCAAAATAAAACTTCTTTTTTTATTTCATTAAACATAAGAACATATAGTATATATATATATAATAATTTTTTTAAAATAGAACATATATTCTTTATTATGGATAAAGAAAACTCTAAATACCATTGTTTTCATAAGTTTGAATTTTAAACATTATAAGTTAAAAATATAAAATTCAACTTCAATTAAAACTTTTCATAAATTTATATTAATTTTAACTCATTATAAAAGAAACACCATGGCTATTATTGTTATATTTTTAAAATTCAAATATGAAATACATCTTCATTTTGAAACAATATTTTTATTTTACTAAAGATAACACTTTAAAACATTTTAAAACATTTGAAATTATTAATATACTTAAATACTTTGTATACTTAAAATAATAAAAATACTTAAAATAATAAAAATACATAAAATACCTAAAGATTATAATTTTTTTAACTGTTACAAAAACCAATAGTCATATAAATTCCTCAATGGCCCTTAATAGTCATATTTATCTTTAAGGACTTATAAATACTTTTATAGGGAGTTCAAAACTTCAAAAACCAATTTAGTGAAGATGGTGGTATATATCCCCATGATGCTTAGTACGATTACTATTTTTCTTTCCATAATGATTTTCTTTGTGATAGACCTGAAGGAATTTCACTATTTTCTTGGTCTGTTTGTTATGTTTTGTGGTCTCTCGGTGATTTTGATAGGTCTCCTAGTAGTTATTCTAGGTTAGTGAGGGTCTTTTTTCCTTTTTGAAAATTTATGGTTTCAAATTTTGTATTGAATAAAACATGTTTTATTTTTATTGTTCAAGAATTTATTTTGGACAACACCATTATAAAACAAAACAAAACAATAATAATACTAATAATTAAAAAAATATTATTATTAAAAAAATAAATATGTTCAAGGAATTACATTATTCCCCCATCAAAATAATTATGTCCTCACAATTCTATTATACTCCGAGACTTCCACAACACCAACCTCTGACATCAAATTTGACGTCCCTACAAGATATGTTTTATTAATTAATAATTAACAAAATTTGATTGAGAAATGTTTAATTTATACCTTCACCAGGTCCACCACTTCCAAATACTTTCCTGGTAAGTTCTTCTGGTTAGGTTGATCCCCAAAACATTTTTATAATATTCAATTTCATTTACCCAGATACACCTCACACAGCTAGAGTCGAACTCTTACGAGAAGTGGTAGGTCCTTGAGAGGGTGGAATGGGAGGTGTAGAGTTCATAGATATTAGAATGGAATTGATTCTGATAGACCAGTTAGACAACTTGGTTTTCAAGAAACCAGATATTGTAAAGCCTTCCATAACTACTGAAACTCAAAACATGGAATAGATATGCTGCATGGGGGTCACCTGCCTCTCCAGCTTCTCAGAACTTCTCTAGGGAAAACTAAGTCTCATATAAGGTGAAACATAGGAAAAGGACTTCATATTACCTTCCTTTATGTGTATAAAATTCAAGTTTCACTTACGACATAAGGTAGTAGACATGACTCAGTCTTTGGTGAAGTTGAAGGATACTTGGGTTGTTTGACACCTAGAAGAGGTGTTTTTAGGTCAATTTTAGGTTCAAAAAAGGATGATATGTTTCTGAATATGACTTGACAATTATTTTCTCATGTAATTATGTAGGGAGAGACAAGAGGTTTGTTAGTGAACCCTCGCCTTCCATCTAAAAATTTTAAGGATTTTATTCAGTGAAGCATAATTTTTTTTGTTTTGTTCTAATTATCCAAAATTATTTAAACCATTACTTTGATACCAAATGTGAGGTCCCAACCCTAGAATCCAAGAGTCTATGCCTAAAAAATGGTGTGTAAATTTTTTTATAAAAATGTTCTGATAAAATTACACATCACATTCCATCATAGAGAATCTGCTCAATCTTGGTTCTAGAAAACCAGATACAACTGATACATTTCTTCAAAACTGGATGAGATAAGCTTCATAAAGTAGACATTACATGGAATAACTCAAAGATGAAAAATCTACTAACTTTTTGAAAATAAATTAAAAATTTAGGGTGATCATAAGAATGCTAAGTAAGGCTTTTTAAAACTAATTAATGAAAATCCTTTTTAAAAAACCATTTAAAATAATTATTAAAAATTTATTAAATGGAAAAAAATTTCTTTCAACATGTCATCATCAAATTTTTAAAGGTGACTTGAAATCATTTTTATGGAAAATCTCTTACCCAAGAATTTATATATTTATTTAAAAGATACAAAAGAACACTTTTCAGAATAAGCATACTAGTACAAAAATGCATGGAATGCTGTATAATATCCAGAAATTGATCAAACTAAATTAAGGGTGACATGCAAGGGTGTAGGTATGAATTAACAAATGAAATAATTATTTCATGGAATTGAACAAGGTACAATGTCATAATACAATTAACACATAAAATGAAATTCATAAAATGAAAGGTGTATTTCAAACTTATGTATCAAAGTTCATAGAAGATGCTACACCTTCATTATAAAAGACTTTCCAAGTACATACTTCATTATTCCATGTAAATTCATTACCATTATCATAAGTAAAAGATTCTTAACCAAGGATATTGTACTAGTCGATTAATCACATGGTTGGTTAAATATTAAGCACATATTGAGGAAATGCACAATGTTGGACAATCATAACATCCTGTCAAGGCCCCGTGTGAAGACCATACATAATAATTCTGTCAAGACCTCGTGCCATGAACTATTTTTTCTCATGAGACCTACCGATGCATCAAGAGGCTATAGGGGGCCTCACCCATCACATAATAAGTCCAATGAATTCCTCATATTTCTAAATGTCTTTAAATTAAAGTGTTCCATACCACTTTGATTTTTTAAATTTGTTCTTTTATTCGAAGTTTCCCATACCACTTAGAATAATTAATTTATGTCCTTTTATTCGAAGTGTCCCATCCAATAATTAAATTATTAATCCATAAGTTATCATAAGAGACAAATTTCATTTTTCAATTATGTCCATATTCATAAAGAAAATGAATCATGAATTAACTATAAACATTAATCTAAAGTCATCATACACATATAGACATACATTTGTAAAAGTGATGATAACTGGTGCACATAAAATAATAGTTTTTTTTGGGTTTTTATCATAAAATGATAACACTTAAATTCAAAACCCTATTCCATGGAAATGATCATTTCGTATACGTAATATTCATGTTCACCATACGCTGATAAATGGAAGTGTCAAACAGGTTAAATCAAAAACTTAAATAACTAATAGTATTTATTTTGGTGGATTCATCATGAGTTAAAACATAATATTTTCAACTTTATAACATTAATTTCATGTGAGATATTGATGCATAAATAATTAAACACACTTTACTATAAGTTTCTGTGCATGTATATGTATATATATTAAACAAAAGATACTTCAAACTACTTATCCTAAAATTAAAAATCAAGATGTATTTAAAGTTAATTTCATAGACAAAGTGATGAATTATTTTAGAATTTTTAGGCACAAAATAACAAAACAAGGTTTCATTATTGTTTTCCAATATAAAATTGTATCATGTGTATTGTATAAATCATTTTGAACAAATCAAAATAGAACTTTCAAACCTAAAATCATCACCAAGTTAATACCATCAAAACTTCTTAAAATAAATCAAGACATACATATATTTAATTTTTGTTCTTATATATATATACATGTGGGTTTTAAAATTATATAAAACCATATATACACAAAGTGTATATATTGGATTTTAATAATCAAAACAAGGTTTGATAAATCCTTATAAGTATCGTACACTTCAAAAATATTATCTCATCACTTAATATCAAGTATTTTAAAGCTTAATTCAGATTAAAATCTTCATATATATATATATATATTCATATAACCATATATAAAAAGTTTATATATGGGTTTTTTCACAACAAAATAAAAAACGATGCTAGATTAACCCTTTGAATTACATGAACAATGTAAATCATTAAAAACAAAAATAAACATCCTTCAAATGATATAAAACATAATAGGTTTCATATAAACTTATATACCCATATATGTATATATAAGTTAATCAAACCAAACACAAAACTAAATAAAAATTCTTATAAGTATCATACACTTAAAAAAATTATTTCATCACTAATTTTAATTATATGAGAACCTAATTAAAATTATAATTAAAATCCATATATATATATATATATATACATATTACACAAGGTGTATAAATAGGTTTTTTTTATCAAAATCGAAGCTAAAATAACTCTTACATGAATTATGTGAATTAAGAACATCATTTAAATACAAAAAATCATCATTTGAAAATAAAAAAAAACAGAATAGGATTGGAAATTGTATATATAAATGTATATATATATATACATACATACATGTATATAGGGTTCAAAAAACTAAATAAACCCTTATGTGAACTCAAAGGTGTGGTTTAGCTAAGAAAAGGTTGGAGAGGAGTTGGGAGGAGAAAAACCCATAGGGTTATGGTGAAAATGATGTTTTAAATAAGTGGGTTATATAACTGTTTATATATATTTTATATATAAAAAGGTTCAACATAAAAAAATAAACAAAGAGACCCAAATAACCGGATCTAACTATTTAGACAAAACAAAAACCTTAATCAAGACAAATACTAAGAGGATCAGTTGTTTAATAATATATATATTTTATATAAACCTTTCATGATATACCGAAAATATTTTTCTTAAACTACTAAACCCTCAGTAGACTTGTGGAAAGAAGAAAAGGGGAAGGGTCCAAGGAGAGTGATAGGAGAGCTCACGGTAGGAGAAAAGAATAGTGGAGTGGAGGGAGATAGTTACTGGTGCGGTGCGAGGAAGAAGAAGAAGAAAGGGAGAAGTGAAAAAGAATTGACAACCATAATCGACTGAGCCTGTTCAGATGACTGAGATGAGTTCAGCGGTTAAAAAAAAATAATATTTGAGATTATTTCACAGCTTGATTGGACAGTTGCGTGGAAAATATGAGTTTTAAAAAAATAAGCAGGAAAGATTAGCCGCGCCCTGATCAGACGGTTAATGAAAAATTTTGTGAAATAGAGTGGTCAATAGAGTTCGAATGCTTGATCGGGTCGAACGGTGAGTATCTCGCATGGAGAGATTATACGAATCAGATTAGATTTCCTATAAAAACATTTCCCCACATCGAAACAAGAATAGGTCTTGGAAAATCTTATATACCTCGACCCCTCAACCATATTCCAATAATATAGCACACAGCGCGGGGTCCATACACACAGGACCCCCAACCTGTGGGCCTTGGCCCACCCACACTCACACTTGTGTGCGACCTACCTCACCCCCTACATGCACCTGACCAGGCCCTATACATGGTTATCTGTGCATGCTCTTAGGCCTCACCATTCATGTTCTTCCCGATGGTTCTCTGACCTCGGGGTTCTATGTGATACACCCACCAGACCTTGAGGGATTGGCCTTCAAGGATACCCTCGGTTGGGTGGGAACTCAGTAATTTGTTTTTCAAAAAAACACATCATTTTTGTTTCATTAAACATAATAACATATAGTGTATATATATGACAATTTTTTAAAAATATAACATATATTATTTTTAGGGATAAAAAAAACTCTAAATTCAATTGTTTTCATAATTTTGAGTTTTAAACATTATAAGTTCAAAATATAAAATTCAACATCAATTAAAACATGTCATAAATTTATATTCATTTTAACTCATTCTAAAAGAAACACCATGGCAATTATTTTTATACTTTTAAAATTATAATATGAAATACATCTTCAATTTGAAACCATATTTTTATTTAACTAAAGATGACACTTTAAAACATTTTAGAACATTTGAAATTATTTATATACTTAAATACTTAGTATACTTAAAATAATAAAAATGCTTAAAATATTCAAAATACATAAAATACCTAATGGTTATAAAATTTTATGACCGTTAAAAAAACCAACGGTCATCTAAAGACCTCAACGACCATAAATGGTTATATTTATCTTCAAGGACTTATATATACTTGTTTAGAGTGTTCTAAACATCAAAAACCAATTCAATGAAGTTGGTGCTCTATATCCCCTTGATACTTAGTATGGTTGATATTGTTCTTTCCATAATGTTTTTCTTTGTGATAGACCCGAAGGACTTTCACTATTTTCTTGGCCTCATTGTTGTGTTTGGTGGTCTTCTGGTGATTCTAATAGGTCTCCAATTATGTATTCTAGGTTAGTGAGGGTCATTTAGCCTTATTGAAAATGTAAGGTTTCAATATTTCTATTGAATAAACATGTATTAGTTTTATTTTTCTAGAATTTATTTTCGACGACACCATTATTATACAAAACAAAATAATAATAATACTAATAATTAACAAAATATTAGTATTACTAAAATAAATATGTTCAGGACGTCACAAGGCCAGTCAATAATATCTTTAAGACATTTGTCTATACCTACATGATTTTCATTATCTCATATATATATCTCCTTGAAACCTTTTCTTCTTGAAATGTCTTTGAGGGACACTCCAAAACCTACACCTCTAATGCAGCCATTTTGTTCTGGTCACTTCAAAGATACTGAAAGTAGTTTTTCCATAGGTATTGTCTATTCTAATCCATGCATCTAAACAATATAAAAAATATATGAAAATTAATAGAAATTTTTATATAATTTTTTTATAAATCATAACAAATTACAATTATGACATACATACACATGATTCCTATGTTGCTTGTGTGTTTTCATCAACAAGTTTACCCTCTTTATTTACACAAGAATCCTTCTATAGCACATGATGTAGGGTGGAAGTGGATTCATATTTTGATTCATCAATCTATATATAAACCAAAGAACATATGTTGTTTCATATCACATAAAATTTTTATTTTAGATTTAATATACATACCATTTTATTCTCAAGGTAAGCGTACCCCATCCTTGTTTTATGATATGGGTATATGGGTTTTGATGCACATTAATTATTTTCAGCACTCCTTCATTGTTTCATAAATTATTATTTCTGAATCAAAGCTGATAAGAAAAATACTTTCAAATAAATTATTATTGATTAAAATTCACCTAAAATGATTCTTCATCGCAATTAATAATGAAATATTCCCATGTTTACTAGTATATAATGTATGAATACATAACTATTGGGTGGTGGTTTACTTTCCCTTACCATCTCTGAGATGATACATTGTAAGAAGTGCAGAGAAGCCTCAATGAGATTTTATTAATTCCATTAAGACATATTTATTATAAAAATAATCTAATATAAATGATCCCTATTAGGTATATTGAAAAGTAAATCAATGTTTTATTATATAATTTTTTAGTAAAATAGAGACAATATATCTTAAAATTACCTTAATATCTTCCCATACGATTGTATTCAATGTAGGCATTATATTATTAAACATATCTATATCAATTCGAACATGTATTCTCATTGTGAGCCCAATGTAACTAATGAACATTGACCTATTTGGTTCCAAAGATTGATTGCATTGATTCAATCCAACCTCAAATTTTATACTTTTTCTTTTTTCCTTGATAATTTTTTTTAACATGATGATGTTATTTCTTTCTTATTTTTTTCATCAACATGTTATTGACCCCCTATTAATTCCAGAGTATCAACATCGATAGTCAGTTCTTCCTTGTGATACGTAGCACCATCATTTGAAAAGTCCTTATTTTCATTAATAATTAAAAATTTCATTGATAATATGTAAATATAGTAGAGAATAAATAATATTATGATTAAAAGCATATTATATTAAAAAATAAATTATTATTCTCATTGGAATCTATTTTATTTCTTTAAATGTTGAATAGATTTGGATCCTTTATCAAGTATCTAAATCCCCTATTTATGGTTCTATCTAACATACAAGAAATTATCTACATTGGGAACACCATGAAATGATTATGATCTACCAATGAAAGGGTCATCCTCAATTGAATTTTCATTTTAACCTATAGTTGTTTTACCCACTAATAGAAAAATTGACAAATTCTGGTTTTATAGATCTTAGAAATAAAATACTTGCTCTGATTGTGATTTAATTATGAATAACTCATCCTTATACAATTAAACACTAAAATTCACCTTCACAAAGAAAAATTCATTGACTTTCACTTCACTCATATTGTTAACCCTTTGGAAACAAAAAATCGGCCCTTGAAATGTTGTATAATCTGATTCATATATATGATTGATGATTCTGAAATATGATATATTCACATAAATTGGATTTATGTCCTCGGAACCCGATACGTGCATCACTTCCACCACAAGCATAACTCCACTATTTTTTATTGTACTGCGTTCAAATTATTCCTTTGTGTAGAACGTATATCCATAAATTAACAAAACAATGTAAGATGTTGTAATAGTGGGTTCCCTATACCCAACTTTATCAGTATGTTTTGATTACCATACCATGCATACATAGATTTATTCAATTTTTTAAACATACCATTACAGTGTAAATATTTCCGCATCCACTGTTTGAATGATAATGTCCATAGATTAGTTTTCATATCAAAAGTTTATAGGAGTTATTGGGCTATAATGAGAACCTAGATATATTAAGACATTAATCTTAAACAAATGTCCTATGGTCTAGATACATCATACTAACTCGACACAGTTGATGTCTATCTATTTGGTGTTTGGGGTTCATAATCATTGAGACTTCTTCTCATGATATTCATACTTGGTGATCTTTGGTATGTGAGATCATGAGGACAAACCTGAATATAGAAACACCACATGTTTTGGGTTTCATTGGATGTTCCTATCTACATACATGTGTATTGGTCTCATATTTTGATATCATTATCAATGTGTTTTATTTGATCAAATAATTTGATGCAATGAAAAAATCATGATAATGAATTTGTGGTGAGGTAACTTGTGTTGGGTGCATCATTGGTGGTATGAAATTGGTTGAAGGATCAAGATAGAATTTTTAAATTTTTAGTTGAGGAAGTAATATCTCAAGCCTAGTTGATTAGGTTGGCAGTACCTTCATATATATTTGGCCTAGGAAGTTGAAGGTAAGTCCATATAGTTAGATCAAAATTAAATAAAGTAGGAAATGATTTTGGTACACGTGTGTATCCTGATTTATGAGATATCAAAAGATAAAGATAATATATTGCAAAGTGTGTGTTTATAGGATGGTTGTCATTTCTATTACTATTCTTTAACTCTTTAGGGGCCTCGATGGGTTGGTAAAATTCACTCTTGGTCTATGAATTCTGTTCACTACTATCAAGATAAGGTCCTAGAGGGTCACGCAAAACAACGTATTCAAGAATATTCCATATTCTGAAGAATATGTATATAGGACATGGTGGGCCCCACCATAGGGTCTAAGTGTTGTGAAAGTCATCGATCACAGATGAATAAATAAATTCATTATTATTTGAGTATATAATAATTAGGTTGAATTCATTTATTAAATTATTCACAAGGTATTTAGTGAATACATGGAAAATTTTATTTGAACATTTATCATTTTAATATTAATGGTCCATTTAATATTGTGGTAATTTAGATTTGAGTTAAATGACTCAAGTTTTATCACGTAACATATTTATTATATTAAAATTATGTGATAAAATAAAAATAATATTTATGATGCAGGTAGTTCATCATAATTATTTATTTATTTCTTATTTAGTGGGTGTTAAACATATAGGGGTCGGGGAACCCTATATTGGTATTTTCAGAAATCTACAATATAAATAGGATAGGATATCTATTCCAGTGGATATTAATGCCAATAGAATGAGAGATTCTCTCTCCTTAGAGAGATAAAGTCTATCTTCGAGTGTCCGATCCAAGAATGCCCTCAATATATCAAAGACACGAGATTGAGGTGATCATCATGACACTGAGGGATTCAACAGATCTCCAAACTAGTACCTAGAATTCAATGAATGATAAGCACACAAATTCATAAAGTGTGTGTGGATGATCTTGAAGGGTTCAACTTAAGATCCATTAATAAATATTCACAGGGAGTGAGCTTTAGCTGAGCACCCATCTATTCAAACAAGTAATTTTTTTCAGTTTTTATTTTTTCCCTTATTAAATTCACATGAGATCCTTGAGCCTCTATTGGGGCTCGGATCACTGGAGATGACAAGTTTCGTCGATCTGGGGAGAAAAAATTTAAATCACCAACCCACAATCATTCACTGTATGCCCCAATATCTTTAATTGGTATCAGAGGGGTCATATGAATTTTATATGCTAAGAAAAAATTAATTCTCTTTAAATTAAGTAGAGGGTTTTAATTTGGTCCCAACAGATGTTACTATATTTTGAACTGAGCTCGAAGGATCAAGTTACATCCATCTGAATAAAAGTTTATGGATAAAAAGAGGCTTTTTTGCTTAATAAAATTGATGGATTTATATATATATATATATATATATATATATATTTATATATATTATACCTGAAGGATATCAATGATGTAATTCCAGACTTTTCCTGAACATTGGATGGACTGCAAGTAACCATAACATTTTTTTCTAGATGTTTTTTCATTCCACAGGTTTCTGGAAAATGTGAATAAATAACAGTAATATTATTTATGTAAATCCTAATAACATAGGATTTAGAAAAATAATATTAATATATAAGGGGTTAGGGCACTAATTTCTAGTTGGTTTGTCTAATTAAAAAACAAACGAAGAAAAAATAGGGGCTATTGAAATAATGAAAATACATGAAAGGATAATTAAAAAATAAATGGGGGGGGGGAGTGACCCACTATGTCAAAAAAGCAATAATTTAATTTTAAAAATAAAAAACAAAACAAAAAGAGGCCACCTTGGCTTCCTTGGTATGTGACCTACCTACCGGACTACCTCGACCAGCTCCCTCCGACATTCTACACCACCGCTTCTCGCTCTTAAGCAGCCAACACCACCCCCCAAACATGATTGTCATCCTCCTTGAGCTTCTAACTGGACCCACCTCATGCCACCCTCCACTATCGTTGGGTTAAGACATCGCTGCCGCTTGGTGAGGATGTCGTTGCCACCGGGTGAAGAAATCATCACTGATTGGTCCACGATCCCCACCCCCTCTTCTCGCTCAGTTGAAATCTTCATCATCTATGTCCAAGTTTGAACCTCAAGGTATTGATTGACCATCACCCGACTCACTCTAACCACCATGCAGTCTTCCTAGAAATGAAGGAACCCCATACCATGACCTTATAGGGTTTTGTTAGATCCGATCCACCCCACAGTGGGTTGGGGTGGGTCTGTCTGACCCATAAAAGATTTTGGTGGGTCTGATTGTCCCATAATATCCCTCCACGGGGTCTTCCCAACCTAGAATGGGCCTGCATAGGGTCTTTTCATCCCACATTGGCCCTGTGCGGTGTTTTGGGGCCTATAAAAACATTATATAATCTAAAATTAATTTAATTAATTTTGGGTTGAAAAATAATAATAATTTTATTATCTAAAAAATTATTAATTTAAATTGGTATATAAATAAATAAATAAATAAATAAATAAATTGATTATTTTAATTTTAGGATAAAAATTAAATTAATCATCAAATGAATGAGAATTAAATAAATTATTTGAATTTAAATAAATTATTTAAATTATTTAAATGTCCTCATACTTTAAATCTATTTCAATTTAATTTTATCGCACTTTTATTTTACCTACTGAACAGTCTTGAACAATTGACCAAACATGTGTTTGTCTTATTTATTTAATTTAATTATTTATTACCTGCGTGTGATGTCCATAATAATTTGTTAATTTAAGACGGTCCACACATCATCATTTTTTGATTTGATATGTATAAGGGTTTTCACACCCATATAAAACTGAGTTATTTGTATTTTTCACTCTTGAGACCCCCACACCTTCATACGAGTACAAATATATTTTGACAATGATGTAGAAAGTCATGAACAATGCTAAGTTGAGGTGAATTTCAGATGAGAAGTGGACACACTGACCAGGGAAGAGGTGTGTCATGAGTCAAGACCCAACTCAGGTACGATTCCCTTAGGTAATGGATGATCCATTAAGTTTAAATGGATCATACAATATTATATTCTCAAGAGCGGCATGGTGATTTTATTTCCTTTATGAATTTGTTTATTATTTTATGCATTTACATCACAATAGGAAACACATAAAATAATAAATAGTAAAATGTAAAAAGATGGGATAAATGTTTTTCTATTAATATTCAATTATGCACGTGAAAACATAATATTAACATATTAATATAAATGGATGACATTTTTCAAGAAAATATTAAAACCCTCACATATTTATTAAGTCAAAAAACCTTCCATCATTTGAATTTGAACACAACCAGAAATTCAGGGTGCTAATCATCCATAGTTGATGGTGCCTCCCATTATAAAATATTTCCTATGAGAATGATGGGTTGACTTAATTGAAGTAGGTAGAAAAGTAATATCCATAGCATGATTATTGTAACTTTAAATGAAATCATTGAGTAAATCATGTTTATGATTTTAGAATCCATTACATCACTCAACAGATCATGGAGCCATGTGTTAATGCGATTGGTCATTCAAATACCTACCTTGAATCCTCTGAGTAGTGGTGGATCCATAGCTAATAGACTACAAGGAGAGGTTTTAAGGACCATTTCCACTAAATTAATCAAGCTACATAGTATTCTAATTCTAGTACAAAGGGTTTCTAGAGTTTGATAAAATTGTGGGATAAAATTAATGAATTAAACTATTAGTAATGTCTAATCAATAATCAATATAAATGTAAAATCTATTATATTTTTATATAGAAAATGGAATGAAATACCAAAAGTAAACTGTGATTATATTGAAATAAGAAAATGTATAAACTGGTTCGATGTTCCTAAGAATAGTATTGGTGTTTGCACATAGTACTATGAAATTTAAAATTCAAGGTGTTGCTGTTCCCAATACATGTTAAGCTACCTCATGAGGTGTGGGTGTGAAAAATGCTTATAGGAGAATCATGTATAATTCATATAATGGTTATTAAATAATGTTATCATCAACATCTGATGTGAGTTGTGGATACAACATTAGGACATGAATGATTTCTAATGTTTTCTCATCTATGATAAGATTTTGAGGAAAAAGTGAATCTAGATATGAGTAAGTAATTATTACACAAATTATCTGTAAATATGAAAGATGGATCATGATCTTTCATTAAATCCAATTCTTATATATTTATTACCCATATAATTTAGTTTCATTTAAGATTAAAAAAATAGATGTAATGGAGAAAAATAATTCATTACCTTTTGGGTAAGGTTTTCCAAGAAAATAAGAACTTAAAGAAGGTTTAATATTTAGTTCTTATGGTGAAAAAGTTGAAAGACAAGGTGAAAAGGCCAATGGAAATCATGATGTCAAAGGAAGATTCACAACATCCTTCAAAGAATAAGGTATTAAACAAGAGGTTATTCGGTTATCATATCTTGAAATAAGATCTATGGAAGTTTAAATGCAATGAACTGAATCAAAAAAGAAATTATTTGCATCTTCTTGAAGTATATTCATCAATTTCAAGAAATATTATACTTATTGAGTATTAAATACAATATTCCTATAACATATATGTATTTAAATATAATAACATAGTAATAAATGAAACATTACAAGAAGTTAGGCGTGTTATCTATTGGCTAAGAAAGGGTGGTTCCTAAGTTAGTGGTGAGAAGTACATAACTTTTAATTTTTATGTTTAATGGTTCTAGTAGAACTTTTATTGAATTTAACCATAACATTTATCTCATGAATATATTGAGCACAAGGTGAAATAATTTCATTAATGGAATGAGTGTTGTTTTTGGTGTTTAATTCTCAACCAATAGTTCAATGATACACGAATCATTGGCAATACATGATGAATATAAAATGTAAGACTTATATTCTTAGTTATGAAAAGAAAATACTTTTTTCAGAAAAATAAAAAGTGGACATCCAGGATATATCCACTATTGTATTTAGACTCAGTTTAGAAAAATACCTTATGTACTATAGAAGCATATACTTATTTAGTTTGGATAAAGAAACCATTAAAAATAAAGGTATTCCAGAAATCATTCAGAACAAGTTCAATTAGAGAGCGTGAACTATTCCAGGGGTAAGCTAGTGGTAAATATATCTCATATGATTCCTTTAAGTGTTCTTAAGGAATTTTAAAGTGAAGTATGACATGTTCATGGTCATAAGATATGATTTTCTTTAGTCTTGTGTGCTAAAGAATATTTTGACCAAGCATTTGTAGATCAATATAATGTTGTGTAGAGTAATTATTAAACACACATTAACTTATCAACATCAAATCTATGATGATAATAAGGAGGATCAAGGAAGAGTATTAAATGTTAACATTTATCAATAAAATGTAGCATGGATAAATTCCTAAACACACATTTCAAGATGTTAGTAAAAGGAGTATCAATGTCATGACTAATAATAATTGTAGAAACATCCATTATGTTTAAAGATATACTGAAAAAATAATAGCATTATCCCATAACCATATTCCATCTATCTGGAGAAATGTATATTATATGTGTTATAGTATGATTGAAATATATTATTTTATAAGAACATGTGTTTAAATACAATGTGTTTGATAAGGATATATACCAACTAGCATAAATAAAAACATAATGTGAATCTAAAGTAATTATTCTAAAAGATTCTTTGGATATTGCAAAAAATAACTATCAAAAAAAGTTATAGTCAAGTGATTGGATGCATTTCTATAAAAGGGTGCACATCTCTACTTGAGATAGTTGGAGCAATATTGACTTGGGTTTAGTCAATGCTGAAGATGTACAAGTAGTTGACATAGAAATGAGTTCCCTAAGAGGTATGGAAGAGAATGTTATAGAGACACATATTGTGTAGGAAGGAAAAAACCATGGTGATGGTTTTATATTCACCATGACTAGTGATACATTATTCATTATGAATAATAATTTATACAAGTAGGCAGTATATGGAAATTAGCTACAATTGAAATTATCAATTAAAATTCAATAATGGATTACATATAGAAAATTTCAGGGGGATTATTATTTTGAATATTATACTGGGTATTCATGTGAGACTCTACATGGATGGTACAAGAAAGGTTCCAATAAGGCTTGATTGGTAACACCAAGTTATTATGAATAAATCTACTATAATTTTACTTTTAATAGCTAATTTATGTGATCATTTTATTTAGCATTAGATGTCAAGACCACTAATCATAAAATGTGTATATATGACACAACTATAAAGATATGGTGACACCATATGATTCCAATATGGAGTGAAAGTTACTCAAATATAGTTTAGGATTAAAGTAAGAATAATAGCATAGAACATTCAATTGGAATGAATTTTATCCATGTGTCTGCCAAAGTTTAGTGGGAGAAGCATTGTTTTCTACATAAAATAAGTTTGGTAACATATTGAAAAAAAAATTGGCCTCATATTTAGTTAATACTAGAATGAAAGAATCTATCTAGTGATTGAATTATAGTAGAAACCTACATTTTAGGAATAACGTCCTGACCTGGGTGCCACACACTGGTGCCCTAATCCAGTTGGTCACATGACCTCAAGCACACCTCCTTGTATGACAGAGACTACTGACTAGAAGTGAGGGTATAATAGAAATCATGGGGATATTATACCCTCTTTATCAAAGCAATACAACTGTGTAGGTAAACAAGAATAACCAAATAATATAACGAAGAACCAAAAAATCAGTATCACACAATGACTAAAAAATAATTCAATATACAAACCAAAATATTATACATGTTATGAAAAATAAAAGTCAAGTGTTAACAAGAAAATCCTAAAATAAATAAAGACATTCACAACTCCTAAGAGGGTCTCAAATCACACCCGATTCCCTCATCCAGGATCCATCCCAACTCAGCCATCTAACATAGGATGTTTTGCCTTATCATATCCTGCAAACATGAAGTCTATTTAGGTACCGATCAGGTAGTCCAAGTTGGGTGTGAATACAACTCAGTATTCCACCACCAATGGAATTTAAAACAATATCTTGTCAATAATAGTGTACACTTTTGTATAAAGAATAAGGTACAATGCATAAGTAAAATGTTATCATATTTTCAATTATTATTTAATTAACCACATAAACCCCCATGTTCCTGAGGACACCTGAACCCTAAATACTCCCTTCAGCCCATGATGGAGTCTAAAAAATCCCCAAGGGATATCATAATACACAATACCTTGGTTATCATTTTTAATCTCAATTCATATCATGACCAATTGGAACCATACTCCAATACTAATCTCATGGGTGCGGAACATCATGTATAACACCCTATAAGTATTTGGATCCTTGGTCCCTATCCCAAACTTGTTTATCACATATAGGTATTTGGAGCCTCAGTGTGTGTCCCACACTCATATATCAATCAACCACACATATATCACACACATCACATCAATCAAGGTTAACCAACATTAACCCTCTTGTCACATTTCACATCACGATATACCATTCCAACTATAAAAAAAATCATGATTCAATAATTTTATCATAGGGTATAACATGATCAATTTACCATTAAACCATTTTACATCATTTAAACCATATAACCCTTTAACCCATTAATTAATTAATTAATTAATCCAAATACACAATCCCAATATCCCATTAATTAATTCACCAATTAATTAATCAAATTCCAAAATTCCAAAATCCCATTAATTAATTCATCAATAAATTAATAAATCTACATAATTCCAATATCCCATTAATTAATTCATCAATTACACTATCCCAATGTCCCATTAATTAATTCAAAAATTAATTAATCAAATTTAACGATCCCAAAATCTCATCAATTCCATGACCACACAATCCATTAATTAATTCACTAATTAATTAATCTGATTCCACTATCCTAGTATCTCATCAATTCTGCAATCAAACAATCTATTAATTAGTTCACCAATTAATTAATCTAATTCCACTAATTGCATAACCATAACATTCCATTAATTAATTCATTAATTAATCAATACAATTCCTTGTCTCTCTAAATTAATTAACCAATTAATTTATTCATTCAATATTTATTTTTAAAATGTTCTAATTGAAATCTAACAACTCATACTTGAAATTGGAATCAAGTCTATGGGAATTGAATTTAAACCACCTACCTCAAGATCATTGAAAAATTCTCACCAATAGAAATTCCAAATTAAAGTGGAAAACCATGATCACAACGAGGAAAAGGATTTAGATAAAAATATAGATCTAAGATAAAATTAATTATTTCTAAAAAAACAAAGATCTAGATCCATATAAATAGTGGGAAATGTTCCTTCTAAAGATGAGAGAAAGATGAGACAAATATGGGAAAAAAATCGGGATGATATTCTCTTATCTAGAGCTATAAAGATCTTTAATCTTGGATTTGAATAATCAATAACAGAGTCTAAAAGTCTTTGGAATATGTCCATGAACCTCTAAAGACAATAGAAATCATTTAGGGCTGAGATACGTGAAATAAGGGTGATGTTTAGGGGGTTTAGGATTTCAAAAACTAAATTTTAGAATAAGAATAACTGTGCACACAGTTTCCTGGGTAGGGGCGCAAAATTTACCAAACTGTGTGCCTAAACTATGTGCCAACCATGAAATCCATATCTATATGAGGTTGCATGGTTTGTTGGGGCTGGGCGTATAGTTTGAGAAAACTGTGTGCCAACCATGCATTTCCAAAAATCCTTACAAAAACTTTTAATTTTCACCCAAACACACACAAGATAAAACCGAACAAGATATACTAAAAACAAGGCAATAAAATACCTATAGAGGAGATCAATTAATTTCCAGAAAAATTTGGGTTCTCACAATCTCCTCACTATATAAAAGCTCATCCTCAAGCTGTATTCCCAAGAATCACTAAGATTCTGAGGTAAAATGATCAATCCAATAAGATCTCATATCCACTTCTCTCTGTCATATTTCCTCCTAAACATGACCAGGTAGCAAAAATATAAAAACTAACCACATAATCTTTCCCTACAACACATTCTAACTATGATCTAATGCTAAAACAAAATGAGAATTTAGTGGCAGTTTACTAAACCACCGCTATTTTTTTTTAAATAATTTCACAGTGGTTTTTTATAAACATTCGCTAAACGGTTAAAAAATTCAATACATGTGATACTTTCCCCCTCCCCCGAAACCCTGAACCCACCCTGCCGACTCCCTGAAGCCCTAGCTCGTCGCCACCCATTGTTGGCCCTCTCTACGCCTCACCTCGACGTGCCTCACCCCTCCGCACCTCACCTCGCCTTTCCGTCCCTTTACACAACTTTCCTCACCACACCTCGACTCTCCACGCCTCACCGTCCTAAAATGGTTGAGTGGTAAGTGAAGGCAACACACAGAAAAATTTTATTTTTGGTTTTTCCCCAAATTTGATGATATTGATGGTTAAAATGGGTGTTACATTATAGGTTTTTTCTAGTATAGTGTCGAGAGTGCTCTATAGACCATATAAGGTGTGCTGGACATGTGTTCATTATGATAGTGTTCCGAATGTGTTTTTAATCATTTATACCAATATTTTTAATGTAATTATATAATTATAATTATTTATAGGTTGTTAATGTTATGTTATGTGATGATAATTTTGAGAGTTTATATAGACTTGGATACAGTATGGATGAGACATGATGATTTCTGCATGAGTATGGTTTAGGTTATAACATAAATTTGGAGGTTGTTGGTCCCTATAATTCAAGAACATATTATTATTTTTGCATGAATTACCACTAAAAGAATATTGTATATACTTTGGTAGAATTTATATGGGAATATTTTTTTTGAGTAAATAGATATGATGGTGTTGGGTCTCTTGTACTTGAGACAAGTTCACTTGATCACCTGGGTGAATTGGGATCACTTAATAACTATTTCACCAAAATGTGATAGTGTCGACATAGTTGGGGGGAGGCCATTGGTTTTCTGTTGTGTATAAGGTGATAAATGGTTTTTGTAAGATTATTTTTCAGGGGTTAGTAAAGTTGGTTAGAGAGTCTTAGGCCTAGTGATGACTGGTTAGATGATCAGACATTACAACCATGGTGTGTGGCACCATGTTGAGGGTGGTTTGGTACATACTAAGAATTATAAGTGGGATGGTTGCTTCAAGATAGAACAATGTATGATGGAGTGGGTTTACTAAAAGTAATTTATTAATGGATATCACTTAGAATATTAGATATGGGGGCAATGAGTGGGTTTTGGGTTTTGATTAGTATTTGGCATTTGGATTCCATGGTGTTTAGAGAGACATGGATTGGGAAGGTCCATGGGTAGTAGGACTAGGAGTGTGGTGTTTATTTAATTATGCTGGAATGGAAACTGATATCTTATTTAGGATAATACTTTATGATGAAGAATCAATAAGTATATAAGTGTGCGATCTTGTATCAAAGATCATAAACCTTGATGGTTCTGAAAGTCCAAATGGATTCCCCAAAGTGTGATGCATAAATTGTTATGATGAGGGGATAACACTTGACTTCATAGTTCCATAGGATTAGTTGGTGAACTATGTGACTAACATGGTCCTTTCCTATGATTCAAGATCTTGATGTGACATCACTAATGTTTGTGGTGATTGGTTAGTGTGCGTGATGTGACTTCCCATAAGTGATATGGGATGTGACCTTATTTATGGAACAAAGACTATTCCATTTTTCCTCAAGTAGAGGGTTATAATTTAAGAATGTATGATTGTTCCTTATCACATAATGTAGTTGATCATGTACCTCCCTAAGATCTAGGTAGTGTGATAATTTGAACTTTATTTAGTATTATTTAGTTAAGGACCTCTAATGAGAGGGTTGTGCCATGGTACATTGTGAGATGAGATTGATGAACCCTAACTTTAAAGATAATGAAGTGGGATGAGAATCAATTATTATAATTAAATAATTAACCACTAGTAACTTTCATAAAATTTCATGATAATCCAATATCATTTTCAAGGTTTTGACCCATTGAATCATGGTTTTAGAAACATATATTTTCAAAAATGAACTTGTTATCTTTTTGATCACACTTAATGTCAGATTGATGTACTATATATTCTTATATTTACTAAAAATTCAATGATTATTTTACTATAATTTCACATCTATTAAGGGTTATTTTATTGGTTTTTACCATTGTAAGCATATTTTAGATTAATAATATAATAATTTTTTCAATTTCATTCATTAAAAGAGAACCAAAACTAAGATTGATGTGATTTTTATTCTTATATTTTAGTAATTGATCACCACTAATTTTAATAATATTTCAAAACAATCAAAAGTTATTTTCTAGAATTTGACCCTCTAAAACATGTTTTTAAAGACTTTTATATCATTAAAAACACATATTTGGTTATTCTAAATAAACCACACATCAATTTATGTTTCATTCATTTATACATGTTAAAAATTAACCAATAATAATTGTTCAAAAATTTCAAATCAATCCATATTTTTCCATGTTTTAAACATTACATGCATGTTTTAAGAATTTTAGAATAATAAAACTACATTTTTGGTTATTCAGAGCAAACTAACCCTCATATATATATGTGGCGTATTTTCTTATATGTCACAAATTAATCAGTAATCATTGTAATAAGATTTGATGAAAATATTAGGTTCTTTTATTAATTTTAAACCCTTAAATAATGTCTTTAATGACTTTTATATCTTTAAAAATATTATTGTAGTCATTATGAGCACAATGTAAATCATATTGGTGTTCCATCTATTATTACATGTAAAAAACTGTTCAAAGATAATTTTCCAACCATTTAATGATAATTCAAGGTTGTTTTATTGGTTTTCACATTAAATACAATGATCTTGTGTGGAATGTTTATTTTATTCCTCATGTATACATGAATATGATAGAATATACTCGGGGAACTTGGTAAGGCCCTATGGAGATGTATTTCTCACACCATTCATGGGAACCCCTATGGAAATACATACCTTATATTTAGACTTTAGCTAAGCACATCACATGTATTGGAGAAGTATTGTAAAGATCGATGCATATTTTTAGATAGGTTGTGTTGATTCCTGAGGATGGATGTATGTCTAGATTTCTGGTGTTTTATTTTTTGGTTTATTTTATATTTTTCATCATATCTTGGGTGATTAGTGTTAGTTTGACAATATGAATTATTCATGGAATTTATTATAAAATGTTTTTTATTTTATTGTTTACGTTGATATTTGGTAGATGTCTTGGTTATTTTTCCATTATATTATACTCTAATTTGATGTATTTTTCCACCATAGAATATGGATTAGTACCTTGCAAAAAGTTTTCAGCCACTTGAATATGTGTTGGAATTCTTGAGGTATGTCAAACCTCATCTCATATGATTAATTTAGAATAAATAATTACAATGTGAAATCATAGAATTTAGTTCATTTTATAAATTTTTTATATGGAAGAGGGGAATATGATGACTTTATAGAGTCTTGTGATAGATCATATATAGGTGAGTCATGAAAACATTTTTGGGGGTAATACCTGGTTACCATGGGTGTGAGACTATTCCTATTTCATTTTTCTACTATGATTGAGTTTTTTTAGAATATAATGTTCTTACAGAAGTTTTTATTTTAAAATTTCATCTCTTATATCACTAGAATGAGGCCCACGTGCGTGAACCATATTTGGTATATATTACCTTCATGATGTATACATGAATGAATTTAATTGGAATTTTATAATGATATTCAGTTATTTAAAGTGTAAAAAAACATATAAAGAGTTCAAAAGTATTTAACCTCAAGGAATTTATGTTATATGATTGATGCATTCATAAATATTATTTTTTATAATTTTGGTGATTGAACTCAGAGTCATGAAAATTGATTCTTGATCCCTTATTGTGTATTTATATAGGAAAAAACTATTTAACATATTCTTTTTTTTTTCAACTAGTATATATGAATCTGTTTTAATATTTAGTAATAGTTATGTGTTTTAATTATATTTTAATAATGTTTAAGAATATTATGATAGATATGGATAAAAGCTGGATCACATTACCGAGGAACACAACTCAGTATGCTAAGGGTTTGTCAGAGTTTTTAGATTTTAAAATTTCTAATCGATCCGTTGATGGTATAATTATATTTCCATGTCCTCAATGTAAATATAGAATATGGTTGAAGAGATATGAAGTTTAGGAACACTTGATATTGAAGCAATTCCCTGCTAAATATCTATGTTGGATTTGGCACGAAGAATCGAACGATACAGAAAGGTTGACCACTGATGTCAATCCATATAATTATCTCCCAACTTCATTGATAATGAACAATGAAATTAAAAACCTTATAAATGATGAATTTGGAATTTCAAGACACCAACATAAACATCAAAAAAATTAGAACAACCAGTTGAGGGTGCTACAAATAGAAACGTGATAAGTGATGTTTTTGAGATTGTAGGAAAACCAGATCAGGATTGTAACAAAATCATTGGATCCTACTCTTGATTCTGTGGGAAATAAAGTAAGATAGAACTTCCCTGAGCATACATATACATTTCATGGTTTAGTTGATGATGGAAATCAAGAGTTGTATTGTGGATGTTTGAAATATTCAAAACTTTCTTTTCTACTGAAGTTGTTCCATATCATATTCTTATGTGGAATTACAAATAAGGTGAGGACCATGATATTAGAATTGTTTCATGATTTATTTTCTAAATAAAATATCCCCAATTATTTTTATGATATTAAAAAGTTGTTAACAAGATTGGTCTAAATTATACATAAATTCATACGTGTCCTAATGATTGTATGCTTTATTGGGGGAGAGGATTCAAGAAGATAGGATACAAGAAATATTCTTCATCTAGATGCCAGTCTATAGGTTATGTTGGAAGTCTAAATCAACATACTACAATGAATAAGAAGAAAATGAACACACCTGTAAATGTTTTTTGTTACTTTACTTTATAGTATCGATTTCAAAGATTATTCATGTCATCGAAAACTACCGAACACATGAAGTGGAATTCTTTAGATAATAACAATGATGAGTTAATGAAATATCTAAGAGATTCCAAATTGTGGAAAAAATTTGATTCATTGCATCCAGATGTATCATATGATCTTAGGAATATATAATTGGGATTGGCTGCTGATGGATTCAACCCATTTGGGACTTTAAGTAGCAGTTGTAGAATTTGGTCAATTTTTTTGATTCCTTACAATCTGCCTCTGTGGATGTGTATGAAACAAATGTCTTTTATCATTTAAATAATTATTAATAGAATAAAAATGCCTATAAATTATATTAATTTATACTTTCAAACTTTATTTGAATAGTTACAGAAGTTATGAAGCAATGGTTTGGAGACATTTGAAACATCTTCTAGAACAATTTTCAAAATGCAAGATGCTTTAAGGTAGACCATAGGCGAATTCCCTAGACTTGGGAATTTATCTGGTTGGAACACATAAATGGGTTTGTCTTGATCTATTTGTAACATTTATTTTGAATCATAATGGATACGTCATAGTAGAAAATGGTGCTTCTTGTGTCATTGATAATTTCTCGATGCATCTCATAGATTTCGGCTGAACAAGTAAAAGTTTAATGGTTTAGTTGATCATATAACATCTCCAGAGTTATTAATAGGTTCTAAAATATTGGAAAAACTTAGAAATGTTGATATAGAATCAGGTAAAGTACATCATTTGAATGATAGTGGGAAATGTGTCCGAACTACATCGTCAAGTGAAATCGGAACACAACAATAGAAGAGAAAACATATATTCTTTAAACTTCTGTATTTGGAATTTAATTTGTTATGGAATAATATTGATGTGATTCATATTGAGAAGAATATTTGTGAAAATTTGATTTTCACATTTCTTAATGAACATGGAATGTTTAAGGATCATCTCAATACTCGTAAAGACTTACAAGCAATGAACATAAAGCATGATCTCTTCCAGAAGAGAATGGAAAGTATGCTCTGGAAAGTTTTGCAATGAAAAATTTGGATAAAGATACATTACTTCTAATTTTAAAACACGTGAAAGTATCTAATGGGTATTAAAGTAACATCTCAAGGCGTGTTGACTTAAATAATTATTTTTTACATGGATTGAAAATCCACAATTCACATATTTTGTTACATTAGTTACTTCCATCGACATTGAATACATTATTACCTAAAAAGGTTACAACTATTGTACTCCAATTCTGCATATTTTTTAGAAATCTATGTGAGAAAACTCTACATCCTTTTTAGCTTGACAACCTTTAGGATATATTTTTATTGACACTTTTTGAAATTGGGATGATCTTTCCTTCGTCATTTTTTACTATCTTGATGCATTTAACTATGCATTTTGTCAAGGAAGTTAAATTAGAAGGCCCTGAACATTATTGATGGATGTATCCTATTAAGAGGTACTTTATTTTTATCATTTTATTAAACAATTCTTGGCACTTCATTAAATACATAATTATGTTATTTTATTTTATTTCACAGATATCTTGGGCATTTGAAATCATATGTGAAAAATAAATCCCAGCCCGAAGGATCTATTTATAATGGCTATTTAAAAAAAGAGTGCCTTAACTTTTGTTCTAGATACTTGAATGATATTGAGACAAGATTAAATCGAGTTGGACATGTTTACGACCCATAAAATCAATTTGAAATACATAAGAAATAAAAAATATTTACTGCTATTGGCCGATTAGTTGGGAGGAGCTCAAATGTTACACTAACAGAAGTAGAATTATTATAATCATATAAATATGTGATTTTGAATAGTGAAATTATAGTTCAATTTATTGAAGAGTTGGGGATAAAAAGAAAGAGACTAAAGAGTGGACAAACATGAAATGATAAAGATATAACAAAAGTTATTAATAAAGTTCCTGTATAATGGTTTTCACGACCTGTAAGTTCATAAATTTTACAATCAATAAGGATATTTGGTTCATACTTATATTTTTTTAAATATAATAACGTATATTAATTTTTTTATATCATTAATACTAATACTCGAGCAGAGTTTTCAGAAGATTTAAAGTTTCTTGCTCGAGGTCCTCTAAAACAATCTAGAAAGATCAATGGTTACAATGTGAATGGATTTAGATTCTGTACAATTGATTGGGAAGAGGGTTTGAAAACAAAGAATAATGTCATATTTACATTTTCTGAAGTATAAAACTATGTAAAATTGACTAATATTACCAAATTAAACCACCACAAACATTTTTAGTTGTTTTATTCAAATGAAATTTCCTGGATATTATCAAGAGTGTTAAAAGATATTCCTTGCATTTTCTATGAACTTCTATCACTTGATGGATGTTGGTGAATGTGAAATACATGATCTGTATATCTAATCATCATCGGTGAAAATGGTATATCATGTGAAATATTTCATGGATGAAGGGTGGAGTACAGTTTCTCACGTAGAACAAAGAGACTTGTATTATATGGGTGATGAAGTGGAAGATTTGACCTACGACATTGAATCCCATAAAGAACAAGAAGAAGACTTATTTTTCTATCATGATATTGAAAATATTAGTCTTTAAAGAGTGGATGAAGGAGATGAAATAATGATGGAGTAGGAAACAAACATGATTGAAGGAGAAAATGATTATATGTTCAGTTATCTATTCATTTATCAACCACTTATGTCATTTGTGAAGTCATTCATTATCATTGTTATATATATATATATATATATTTAGTACTAGGCATATGTTATCATTTATATTTTTTGTCTGCATAATTTTATTGAAATATATGTTTTGAAATTAATTTTATTTGATTAAATGAGATGAATTCCAAGGAAGAAGCGTTATACTCACACTGTGGTGTCAAAGCATTTTTCTAGAAGCTGATCGACTATGGTAATGTTTTCATTAGATTAAATATCTATTATAAAACGTTTTCTATTTAATATATTAAATTATGGAATTATATTTGTTTGATGCAGTCACAGAGTATTGGCTACTAAGCATCCTAAATATAAGTGTGGTTGAATGTTCATAAAAAATATGACGGGAGTTTTGTTAATGAGCCTTCCAAAGAAGTTGGGGTATGAATTCATTTTTCATTATAATAACTTATTATCAGTTGTCACTATGTTAATATATTTTTCTTATAATATTCTTGATATTTGATTTATAGGTAAAAATTAATGAAGTATGTGATATCAACCACACACATCTCTACTCAGTCTTCCAGGATGACCTAGTTGGTAATGTCATTGGGAAGGAGAATCCGGGTTGAGTCCATAGATGGCTTTGGGACTATTACCATATGATATCTTTGGTAGGAAAATAGGGATTTCAAGTGATGATTGGGGGTGAGAAGGTAAATCACACAACTTCAAAATCATTTAGTTCACAAAATTTTATTGATTTTAAGTTTAAATATAAATATACAACATTGTTTAATTTTCAATATAATTGTCTTATAGGTTCTGATAGCAGGAAGTAGATATGGAGATAGAGAGGGTGATGAGAATAGTTCATCATTGGGAAATGATTAGTGGACATGGTTTATTCACATATTAGTACATCCAATGTGGGTATTTTTATCTTTTTCAAATATTTTAGATAGGATTGGGACAATGGGTTCCCTATGTATGTATTGTATAACCACGTGTCTATATGATGTGTTTCAACTGGATATGGAGATTGAAATTTCCATGTGACCATATATGATGTTTAGTTTCTTGTCTCTATTTTACATATAGGTTAATCAGACTATTATATTATACAATTTTCCACTTGGTTCTGATGGTTGCTTAACAAGGGTGTTTATACTCACACCTTCATGGGCTTTGCATGCATGATTTCTTTCTTATACATACAACTAGTTGATGGTGTCCTTTGCGGACCTAGTATCTATGGAATATAGAAGTTAATAGAGGCAATAACCATGTTTGGTGGTCAGAATTATGGATCTTGAGTTGGGAACTCCTCTTCTTTTCTATTTTAATTGTTTCTTGATTGGGACCCATTTTCCTTATTCTTGGTTAGGCATGTAGTTTACCCTTTTCCATTCTTGGATATTTATCTATCTCATTCTGATGTATTTAATATAGGTTAATACATGAATTTTTTACTTTGAGAGGTTTTATTTTGTTTTACCAATGCAGTATATCATGGAGTTGAGTATGTGTGTGTGTTCTTGTACAATAGGATAAAGCCTCCCACTTCAGTGATATTCTTACTATGTGCTTGTCACTAGCCCTTCACTATTGGGGATGAACATGTGGTGTCACTCTCAGCTTACTGTTGTCCCATGTAGGGTCCCTATAGGTCAAGTTGTGACACAAAACCCCATAGTTATCTCCAAGACAGTAATCTCTATCTAACCCTTGCAATTATATGAATTTCTATACCCTTTTCCAAATCTCACATCACGACCCAGTCCTACTAACCAAGGATCATTTTACATTATCTCTCACCAAACTAAGGTCCTATATCACTTATCCATACAATTATATCTCAATCCTATAACATATAGGATAACCCCTATCTATCAGAACCTCTATTCGATTAGCATCCTATTGTTTTCACCTGCTTGGTTAGAGCTTAATCTTGATGTTTTGGGTGATCTCCCTTTTGTAAGATTTTTGTGCTCTATTTGTGCATGGAACCTATTTTTTTGAGCTCGATATTGTAGGTATTGGATAAGACCTGGGGAGGTAATCAAGTAACTCGAACTATGTAGATTCTTGTCAGTCTTGGAACATAAAGGCATCTATGTTGTTTTTCGTGATCTCATAAAGGGGTGAGATAAATGTTGGAAGTCCTAGGATTTCATAAAGTATTTACCCATTTTATAAATCCAAGTATGTTTTAATCCCATCTTGTGGAATTTTAGATCATTTTTGTATATTTATGGTGATTTCTCTTTTGGCTTAGCATTACTTATTGGTTGTGAATCATTAATGAAACTTTTGATGAAAATGATATTCATGATGGATGGTTTTATATTGAGAATTATATCTTTATTACTAAATTAATTTATCTATTTTTTAGTTTTGGTGGATTTAGTTTTAATGTGTGAAGCCTCATTTTAACGTAAGTACGATGATTCTTTATATCTTGTTTTAAATGTATTAAATTTAGGTTTTCGTTGGAAATGTTTTGGGTAATAGTTTAAAGAATCAATGTACTTTCAATGAGAAATGTATTGTTCTGGATTCATGTTCTGGGGCTGCAGAACATGAAACTTTTTTTAATTCATGAGATAGTGGCTGTCTAAATCACCGATATATATAGGTTTTTTTGCAGAGGTTTAAACTACCACTATATTATGGTATTTGATTAGGGTGGAAATTTAAACCGCCGCTAAATATGATTTTTTTTCTCAGTGGTGATTTTATCCATATCAATGGAGGTTTATTTAGGTAAAAGTCCAAACTTTAGAGGTGGTTAAAAAATGACATTAGATCCCAGTTATTTTTAAGAGAAAAGTAACACAAAAACTATGAAAGCAGCAAAAAAATAAGACTACTAGGAAACTTTCCAAAAACCACCACTAGATGGATGAAACCACCATGTGTTGAATGCTGACACCAATTTTAGTGATGGTTTAAATCCCAAATAAATGGGAATTTTGTCTTTGTGTAACACACATATTAAACGATCTTCAAAGGATGCATTAGTCTCAGGCCCTACATCATCTACATAAATCACATGAGAAGGGTCTGGGTGATACCGGTGAAGTTATGACACATGAAAAACATCATTCATAGCACTATACCATTGTGGAATAACATATCAGTGTTCCACCAGCTCGATTCTCTCCCGAACCTCAAACGATCCAACAAACCTGGACACCAACATGCCCTGTCTCAAAATTCTACAGTTACCCAATCTTAGCGACACCCAAAGGAATACACAATCTCCCTTTACAAACTATAGGGGTCATCAACATCAACCAACATACTACTTCTATCAACTCTGAGTCGTAGATATCCTCTTTTGAATCAACTAAAACCACTCCGACGTCTCCTTCACGTGACTTGGTTGGAATAGTTCTGACTCACCTTCCTCCATATAGCATAGAGGAAATCTACATGACCTACCATAAATAATCTCATATGGTTTCATCTGAATAGTTTCCTAACAACTATTATTATAGGTGAACTCCACATAATCTAGGTGCTTCTTTCAAGACCCACCAAAATCTAGGACACATTCCCGAAGCATATCCTCAACAACCTATATTGTACACTCCGAATTCGAATCTATTTTTGGGTGGAATGATGTACTCAACAATACCTATTTACCAAGTGACTTATGTAAAGCCTGCAAGAAGCATGAAGTAAAACCCAAATCATGGTTTGAAAATATACTCCATGGAACCCTGTGCAGATGGACTATCTTCTAAACATACATATTTCCCAACTTCTCCACTAATAACATCATCTTTATAGTAAAGAAATTTCTAACCTTGGTTAAACGGTTCATAATTACCCAAATATCATCATTCTTATAAGGAGTCCTTAGGAGACCCACCACAAAGTCCATGGTGACATCATCCCACTTCTATTCCAAAATAGACAATGGATATAGTAAACCACTAGGTTGTAGATGCTTGGCCTTCACCTCCTGGTGGGTGTAGCATCATGTCACAAACCCCGCTATCTTCTTTTTCATGCCTGGCCACCAAATCTATCAATGTAGGTCACGATACACTTTAGTAACAACTGGATGTACCGACCACTTCAAGGCATGAAATTTACACATAAAATCCTCCTCTATTCTTATAGGCACAAGAACCCAATTCCTAACATATATGATCTCATCCTCATCTATGGCCCGATTTGAAGAAGAATCCCCACCTTCATTGATCTACCTCAAGGAAAAACATTCCAGATCATCATAATACCTATCCCCGATCTATCTCAAAAGTGAATAATCCACTAAAACTGACATGAAATTCATATTCTCTAGGATCTCCAAAACCACAACATGTATATCATCTAGTAAAGTCATTATATTATACTCAGCACAAGACTCATGAACTACTTGAGTCAGAGTTTTTCTTCTCAGAGTGTTTGCAACACTATTTCCCTTCCCGAGTGCAAATGCTAGAACAAAGTTAAATGAATGCATATACTCAACCCATATACTTTTTCCAAATATTCAAATCTACCCTGTGAAAATATATACTTTAATCTCATGTGATATGAATATAAAGTAAAATTTTTACCCAAAATACAATTCCTCCAACACTTCAAAACGTAAACCACTACAGCTTACTCAAGTTTGTGCATAGGGTATTTCCATTCATGTGGTCTTAACTGCCAAGACTAATACACCACAACTCAATCTCCCTACACGAACACTTCTCCATGTCGAAGCCCATAAGTTTCATATAATAATTTATACTCCTCACCTATCTTGGGTAGGATAATGGTTGGTGTCGATGTCAAGTGCTTCTTCAACTCATGGAAGGAATTATCACATGATTCCATCCATTCAAACTTTAACCCCTTCTTGGTCAACTATGAAAGTGGTGCTTCCAAATGGGAAAAGTCCTGAATGAACCTTCGATAATATCTTGATAGTCCCAAAAATATAAAGATATCAAAAACATTATTGGGATGCTTCTAAGACAAAACTTCTTGAACCTTCCTTGGGTCCACCGATACAGCTTCCTATGAGATGATGTACCTTAACATGTGTATCTAATGCACTCCTGGTGTACCCAGGATGATTTCAATATATTGGAAATGATCCTAATGATTCTGTAAGCACACTAATATTTAACACACAAAACTACCAAAAAATGATCTAGTTACAGGTGAATTATTTTTCATCATGTCCATAAACACTGCTCGTGTGTTTGTCAGCCCGAATGACATCACAAAAAACTCACAAAGGCCATACCTACTTCTGAAAGCAGTCCTCAGTATATTAGAAGGTCTAACTCTCAACTGATGATACCCTGATCTCATTTTTATCTTGGAGAACACACAATCTCCCCTAAACTAGTCAAAAACATCATCAATATGTGGAAGAGGATACTGGTTCTTCATATTCATCCGGTTAAAACTTTGGTAATCAACACACAAGTGCATGATCTTGTCATCCTTCTTAGAAAAAAACTGAAGAACCCCAAGGTGTTGTACTTGGATAGATAAATCACATATAATAACAAACAAATATTAAAATACATAGATATTACATAAATTTTACAGAATACTTAATACATTATAAAAACAGACACCCAAAGACCGTAGTAGTTTAGTGCCTTTGGAAACTAGGAACAAAAATCTTCTAACTCTGTGAAAGATATTCAATATGTCCCACAAAGATCTTCCCCTTTTCAATTCTACTTAAAAACTTTTCTTCATAACATGGGTAAAGGAAACATAAAAAACGGGTGAGATAAAATGCTTAGTAAGGGTAAATAAATAAAATTCAAAATCATAACATGAACATAAGGGTATTAGAACAAGATTGTATCCTTAGAAGATGATACCCTGCATATTAAAGATCATAAACATGAATCATGGAATAATGATTAGTATTCCATAAGACATGAATCATAATATAATCAAGAATATAATCCATGAAAACATAGCATATGAATAAGACATTGATTTTTTACATACACAACAATATATAACATTATGAACATTTATAAATAGAAATAGGTTGACTCATTAAGTTAAGGACATGAAGTCAATCTCTCAGATAAACTTATGGACATAAAAATTGTTCCACACATAACATTTTTAACATGAAATCAAGTGAAAACATAACATCATGAACATGTAATCAAGTTCACACATAAACTTATGGACATGCAACCAGGTTCATGCATAACACTTTGAAAATGTAATCAGGTTCATGCATAACATTATGAACACATAATAAGGTTCATTCATAACATTGTAAACATGTAATCAGGTTCTCACAATAAATTAAAGATAAGAAACCTGATCCATGCATAACATTATGAACATGTAATCAGGTTAACACATAAAATTTATACTAATGATTCATCCATAATTACCCAATGCATTGGAGGGAGATATAGGTCCTACCCGTTATATAAATAAACTCACACATACATGTTCTACAAGATAATAAAACATATATAATATCATGACCCATAAAGAGGGATCATATCATAACCCATGAAATAAAATGGGTATCATAAACATTTAACCATATTATTAACTATGGAAAATATATATGTTTCATATTCATTTTATCTTAGAATAACCCGTGAAAGTAAGTGGGTTTCAAAAGAATATATCATGTGGAAGAGAAATGGGTGTCATAAGAATCATTCTATCAAAATATTATCCATTAAAGAAATAATATGAATGGAACCTTTGGATCATTTCCTAGAAGGGCATGAGTAAGGTTAACAGATTTCATCTTAGATGGAAAAAACTTGGAAAGATATTTTGAAAAAAAATTCATGAGGAGAATATCATTTCTTCTTTGAAAAGGAATATTAAAACATAAAAACTCTAGAAAACTATTTTCTTTGAAAATACATTGAAAACTAAGGAAGAAGGTTTGATATCATTTTGAAAATAAATTTTCCTTGAAAACTAATAAAATAAGATTCAAAATATTTTAAAAAATTTTTATTTGAAAACACTTTGAGAACCTATAAATAAATATTGATTTTTTTAAAACCATTTCTTTGAAAATTCTTTGAAAACTTATAAAATAATATTTGAAAATAAATTAGAACAATTAAATATTTTTGAAAACATTTTTCATTGAAAATAACATTAAGAAAATAATTTATAGAATAATAAGAAAAAATTTTCTTTTCAAAAAATAAATTTTTTTTATTGTATAGGAAGCTTCAAAGGAATGACATTCATGATATTGGGTAAATCAGTACAGATCGAACATTCCTTTTACACTGTAATAGTTTAGAAAAGATCCTTGATTCTAAAACAACAATAAGATTAATTTTTAAGAATAATTTTGTTTTAAAATATAAAAAATGGGTAAAAATTTCTTTTAAATATCATAAGGGAATAATAGAGTATTTTTTGAAACCTTTTTAGAAAATATTGTTTTGAAGTAACACGGATTTCTGACTGAAGAGAGGGTAAAGTTGGGCTTTCTTAAAAACATTTTCTTAACTATATTATGGATAAAAGAGGGAATAAATGGTACCAATACATGAATATATCATGAATAAACAAGGTAAAAGAAAATTCACAAGACTTCTTGAGATATGTATCATACAATTTCATCAAAGTAAGCCTAATCATAAGCAATCTGGAAAAGTGATGACATTGTTTCAATAAACTCTTACCCCTTGGTAACTTTGAAAAATAATACCCATTTAATAAAATTAAATTAAATGAAGATTAAAATATCATGAAAATAATGATATTCATGATATAAAATTTTAAAGGTAGTATATACACCTTATTAAAAATATAGGTGCATAACATGGCATGTGTCTCAAAGAAGGTAAAATGAGAAAAATTAATTTACCGATTTGGTAGATTTTGAAACATAAATCACATTAATAAAAGATTGTAAAATGGATATGTAAATTCCCATAAATTTAATTATAATAATTATATAATTCATTCATGGTCAGTATACACACCACACAAAAGGAATGGGTGGTGAATAAAGCATGTATCTCATGGAAATAAAAAGTGATATAAAATTCCTATACATTGTGTCTTGACTCTCATCGTACTCGTACAAAATTTATGTATAATAAATATAAGTTTATTATAAAAATAACCATATTATTATACCTAATACCATATATGGTTTTATTTTGACACTATATTACCTGCTTTTAACTATTTTATGTTAAAGTTTCACTTCGGGTAATATCCGCTTTGTTCTTCACATGTGTCTTAATTTGTTATATATTTAGTCCTTATACTTATATAATTATTTAAAAAATTTAATCCATGATATAAAAATCATATATATTCATTATATTTTTGTTATAATATTCTATATAATATATAATTAGGAAAAGTAATACACTATTCATGGAGACAGTAGGCCATATATACGGATGAATGATGTTTCAGTTTTATTATCATATTGAAAAAAATAAAGAAAATGAAATATATGTATATATATATATAATATCATTCAAATATAATTATTATTTCATATATATCATATAATTTCACTAAACACACCTTTAATACATTCCATGTAGCGTGTGAACGAATCACATTACTTTGAGGGGGTGATAGTCCATACTTCCTCAAACGAAATTATCATATTTACACTAAATGGAAAGTATAAAGATATGTTTTGTAAAAGGATTAAATAATATTAAAGACATAATAAATACAATATATAAAATTTAGAAATATATTTTTCATGATAGTTTCTACCATGAGAGGCGGTAAAGGGAAAATGAACAATCATCGTTTTGTGAGGCGGTAGTTTTCCACACACGTAAACAATATGTTCATTGTCCATTAGATGAAAGTGTGGGTAAGTTTAGGTTGAAACCTTAGTATAAAAAAATAATATTATATTTTTTATAATTTTTTTATAAAATCATTGAATAATAAGTTTTTAGTGGGTGGATAAAGAAAATAACATAAAAGAACTTGAGGAAGAATGTTACCTCTTATTCGGGTAACTACTTTTGGTTTGCACCAAACAGATTCCTTAGATAAATTTTGTAAGGACCTGGAAATTTCAAGGAAATTTTTTTCTTATTTTATTTGGAATTTTGCGAGTGTGTGGTTTCTGACGGCACCTGATTCTGAGGCCCGGTGTGCCCGGAATCAATTCCCAAAGTTTAGCTTGGGTACGTTCAGTGAATGAACGAGTGGGTTTTTCTAACTTCTAAACCAGAGCTCAGAATTAAAATCCGAGGACACCGATGAACTCGCATCGCCGGTAATTGCTTAAGGGGACCTTAAGCGCAGTTGCGTTTTGTCGCATGAGGTAGTTAATTTTGGGGATTCGATAAATCTTAATTAAATTGTAGTGTTACAATTTATTTTTAGTGGAAGTTACTTTCTCCATAGAGAAGTTGGAGGTGGGGCCACACCCCACCTAACTTCCAAAGAGAGGGTATGACCAAGGGTGGTGGGGTCCGCACGAAACCCCAACCCTTCACCTTCTCTTTAACTCCCACGATCCTTTTCCCATTTAACACCCCTTGTGTTTAATTGTATAACTCCCTAACTCCCCCATTATTTGGGTAACTCCTTCTCTCCCTCTCTCCCTCATAACTCATGCAAACTCACACTTTAATTAAGTTATTGAAACTCTTAATCAATGAAGTGTTTGAAATTTTAACTTTTTATGCATGGAATGGTTAAAATAAAATAAGGGAGAAACCTTATTTTATTTTTGGTTGGGTTGTGTGGAGATTTTGGGGGAAAAATCTCTTGAGTTGTGAAGAGCACTTCATCTCCTTCATTGAAGAACTTCATTCTCCAACGAAGAACAGTTCTTCATCCTCTCCTTCCTCCGTGACAAGGGAGAAGTCGTTGACCACGGTGATCATCTCCATCGACAATGTACCTTCCCTCTTCATCACCGCAACAAGTGAGGAGAAGTCGTTTCCTCCTCAGACGCACCCTGAAGTTCACAAAATCTACGTCCAACCCCCACGGCGCCGTTCTCTGTGACACCCGACGTGCGACGTCAAATATCCAGGTAGGGGTTTAATCTTAATTCAAGTTTATTTAACGAACTTCATTGATAATTGTTGGCTTCCTGCTATCATTATAACGGGAGGAGGTCGGACCACACAAACACAGCCGACCCTCCTCCCCCTTATTGTTGATTATTTTGCGGCTCGAATGAAGGCGGCGTGGTGCAACGACACCGCGCGGAAACAAGAAAGAACGCGATGAAGAAGCGCGGCGACGTCGCGCAGCGCCGTTGAGGCCGAACAAAACCACAGTCAGAGTCGGGGCCGCAGAGGTGATTCGAAGACTCCACTGGTTGATCGTTGTACGCGGATTGACGGGAAATTACGGAACGGTCCGCAGAGGCGATTTGAAACCCTTCGCAATGAAAATCCGGTCCCAGGAGGACTGCCGGCGAAGACCGCAGGAAAAACAGTCCACCGGAGCGCGTCCAGTGGTCTGCGGAAGATCCTACCGACATGCTTCCAGGAGAGTCCGCCGCGTCTTCAGCCGCGGCGGCAGGCGGCAGTCCCGCGGCCGCGCGGGACCAGGGGACACCGTGGGTCATAACCCCCGGCGGTCAAAGGGAGTGGCCCCCATGTGGGGGGGGGGGGGGGGCTTCAATCAGGGGGAAGCGCCCCCCCCCCTTTTCACGACAGCTCAGCCAAGCTGAGCTGTCTGGCCACGCGATCCGTGCCCTAGTGGGCCGGACCTGGACCCAGGTCAGGTTGACCCGGTTCGAGCCGACCCAGGGGGTCTCGGGCTGGGTCGGACCGGGCTCGAACCCCCTATTTCGGGGTAGTTTTCATTCAAACGCCCATAACATGGGATACGGAACTCCGATCAATGCACCATTAGTTGAAATGATATCCTTGGATCGAGATGGTCATTTTGGTATATTACACTCAAGGTTTCGGTGAACTTTGAGTACAACCGGGTTGGTTCGAACCCGAAACCAACGGGGCCCTCAGAACGGAAACGCCTATAACTTGAGATATGGACATCTGATTGATGCGCCATCGACTTTGTTGGATTTATCTTTGTGAGACAGACCTTTTGGCTTACTCCGCCCGAGGTATGGATGCAGTTGGAGTATGACCGGGTTGGATTGTACCCGAAATCCAACCGGGCCCCTGGAACGAAAAAGCCGATAACTTTCAGACCGGACATCCGTTTGACGAACCGTCTGTGGCGTTGGTGCTCACATTGAGAAACAGTCCCTATGAGTATACCCTATGAGATTTTCGGGGTATAGTTTAGATATAATAGGGTTGGTTCGTACACGAAACTAACCAGGCCCCTGGGACGAAAAGACTAATAACTCACAGACCAGACGCCCGATTGATGCACCGTCTGTTGCGTTGAGACCCCTATGACGAGGAAATCCTTTGAGATAATTATTTGTGGGACTTGTGATACTTGGAGTATAGACCTATAGATCGTGAAGCGGACCCTCCCGGAGATGAGCGTACGGAGTATGGAGACCATGTAGCTGTCTGAGACCTGACGACTGCTTGACCGACTCGACTTGGAGTGAGTCGAATAGCATATTGGACGGAGCACTACTATGTTTGGGTGCAGACCCATGGAGGATGGAGCACTAATATGTTTGGGTGCAGACCCACGGTACTCAACAGAAGGAGTACCTCTGCAGGCTATTAGGGGGGGGGGTGCACTACTGGGTTTGGGTGGCTGACCCCGGTGGGAAGCACTACTGTGTTTGAGTGTCTGACCTGCGGTACTCAACAGGAGGAGTACCTCAGCAGTCTTAGGTTAGTGAATAGTACCTCAGAGTCATGACAGGATCACTGTACTCGTCAGAGATGGGGCTCTTTAGCAGTTACGGTTTCGATAATGAAAATCCTGGTTTGAGCTGAGTCTATGACCTTTGTGTTTACCTCATGATTGAGATGGATCACTTGATTACTTAGGTATATGTATGGGCATATACCTAGGTAGTGGTTATCCATTGATATCGTAACCTTGTGTTTCCTCATGATTGATATGGGTTACTTGATAACTTAGGTATAAGTATGGGATTATACCTAAGTAAGGGTTATCTGTTGAGATCCTTCTTTGTGGTTCTCCTTGTTTGATTTAGTGAGACCTTGAGGGTCTCAGGGTCCCTACTAAGTATCGTATACTCACCCCTGCACGGGCTATGCCCGCACCTCGTTGTGTTGGTTGCAGACAACGAGCAGCGTTGACAGAGGCCAAGTGTTCGAGGGCTGGACGGTACCCGGAGGTGGACCTCACGACGAGTCAGTATCCGGAGGTGGACTTCACGACAAGACAATACTCGGAGGAGGTTGACTGGTGAGAGCATTGTGGAGGCTATCTGTACCTACCCTTCAGGTAGGATCCGTGGCGGACGATCCAGGAGCTGCGCTATCTGTACCTCCCCTTCAGGTAGGATCCGAGGTGGACGACCCAGGAGCTGCTTCTATTTTTCTTCCAGTTGTTTGTCTTTCCTGTTGTACTTTCGTTCATTTGTAGTTGTAGTTCAGTTGGGTTTGTATTCTGGACCACTTAATTTTCAGCACTTCCTTTTGTACTTAGTGTATTACTTCCGCTTGTACTCTGTGGTGTTTGTTTACTTTTATAAAGGCAATTCCTTCCCAGTTATCGGGGTTTACGCCTTTGGTGCGAGTCGCCAGCCCCTGGCCTATGGAAGGCGAGATTGGGGTAGTCACGGCACGGGCCCCGAGGATGGGTCGTGACAAATTGGTATTAGAGGAGTCGGTTCTATCACAGAACTTATAACTCTGATTTTTCTTTACTGTGAAGCAATAGTGTTAAGGGTACCGAGTGTGGTTTTAAGTTCAGGGAGTCCAGTGTTGGTGCGGGTGGCCGACATATCCTTACACCAGGACCCTGACAACTGATTTTCAACTTTGTCCACGAAAACACTGATTGCGTGTGTGTTTACAAAAGTTTTTAAAAGTCAGCTCAAACCAGGTCAGCTCACCAGGTATAAATCGTTTGACCATGTCACGTATGTTTCTTTCAGGATGCCTTTCCACTAACGATCAGCTAGAGCCCCGATGACACCATCCCTAGCAGTAGGCGATGCACGCCGCTTAAGCGTGCTGCACGCATTCCAGTGCCAGAGGCCACCCATGTTCTGGGGAGAGACGGGCCTGCAGGCGGCTAAGGATTGGCTGGAGGCTGTAGTGAGAGTCTTCAGGCTAGTGGAGATGCCAGCAAACTTCATGGTGATCTTTGCTGCCATCCTCCTTCAGGCAGCAGCTGAGAGATGGTGGAGCCACTTGTTCCAGTTTTGCGATGGGATGAACTTCACATAGGGAGACTTTGAGACCTTCTTCAGGGTGGAGTTTATACCAGTGGCTCTACACCCTGAGCGTGTTCAGGAGCTGCTGCCTTTTCCGCATGATTTTCCATCAGTAGCTGAGTCATCTGTAGGCAGTAGACAGATGATGCAGAAGTCTAGGAGGACCAGACCTACATGTGGTTGACCGCATGACTCATGATCGGTGGTGCGGGGAACCTGGGGTGGGGTCAGATCCAGGCGTGCCAGAAATAGACAGTGTTACTCCTACGGTAGGAAGGGTCACATGGCACGTGACTGTCCAACTCCCCATACAGTTGATCCGCAGGCGTTGGAGGAGCCACCGAGACATAACTAGTGGCAGGTGCTTGAGCAATCAGCTGAGCAGTGGACAAGGCAATAGAGCTCCGGAAACAGGTGGATAAGAGCGGAACTGGTGGATACCTTTTGTTCTTGGTACATCTAGTTCCATGTTTTTGTTGTTGTTTTTGTGTCTTTTTACTATGAGATGCTATAATAAAAGACACTTATCTTCATGATGTTTTATTTCTTGTCCTTTTGTTTGGTTGATACTGAGATGTCCCGGTTAAAACTATTGACTTGACCCTCACTTTTGAGATTTCTACTGGAGGAGACCCAGTGACCTCACACTGATGCTGACAGTGTGACTCGACCCTTGGAGGCGAGAGTGATGGTTGGATCTCTTGGTAGTAACGTTGAGGACTTACGACGTCATCCATGGCATGAATGCATCATTCATGTCAGGATTGAATGTATTAGGCAATGGGTGTGGTTCATCCATGGTATGAGACCGAGTTTCACTTTTCAGAGAAGGATAAATCTTAGCAGCTCTTACATATCGTAGGCAAAGAAGGTGCAGATCATCCAGGAGCGGATGAAGACAGAAAAGTGCAGTAAGAAATAGGAAACTAGCGCCAGTCTTAGAGACTCAGGCATGTTAAATGTTTCAAGAAGAGGTAGCATTAAGGAGATATTAGTCTTCAAAGTAGCAAACGTGGAGGCAGATCTAGGGTAGAAGCATGAGGTGGTGTACATTTCAACATGCTAAAACCACCCACCTTAGTTGTCCCCGCCAGGATCAGGGAGCTGGAGGGCAGGGGAAGAGTGCGGCTGCATGCGGTCAAGGAGTATGATCCAATGACTCTAAAAATGATTCAGGGGACAGTCTGTGTCCACTACTAGCTGTCGTAGTAACAGACGTTGATATGAATCATTCCTTCCTTCCACGAATCTTGTCCCAGACCTAGAGTTTCCGGTAAGCCGTAGACTTGACCCTCACGTCTGGAGATACCTTGGGAGGAGACTCAATAATCACACTTACGCCGATAGTGTGGTCTGACCCTCAAGGTGAGAGTTTAGGTTGGAATCTCTTGGTGGCATCATCGAGGACTTATGAGGTTGGTCTCGGTATAGATTGGATTCACAGTTCGTGCTCGGATTGACTGTATTAGGAAAAAAGGTTGTGGTCTAACTACAATGTCGGGATGGGTTTTCCTTGGTTGGGGAAAAGGAAACCCTAGGCAGCACAGGATAAACTCATGCATAGGAGGGTTTGGCCGATCACTCTGGGGTCGACCAACCTTACCCTCGTGTCAGCAGGAGTTTTGAGTTTCAGTTCTAATTAAGAAATGGAGGCCTCTAGAGTTCGAGGATGGCGATCACGTCCCTATACGGGTCTCACCTTGACGAGGTTTACGGAGATGTGGCCGAGGCGACAAGTTATCTCTGAGGTTCAAAGAACCTTTCTAGGTTCTCAGCAGGGTAGGTGAGGTCGTTTACCACTTGACCTTTCCAGCTCAGTTGCACCAGGTGCATGATGTCATCCATGTATCTCAGCTGAGGATATACGTTCATGATCCTTCACACATCATCGACCTCAGGAAGTAGGGAGTCGATGGCAGGGCGACATTCATGGAGGTTCCAGTGGGGATTGACAGGAGCAAATCCTACATAGATGGTCGATTCCTCGGGTGCGATTTCACTGGCAGTACAAGAACCTCTAGCTAAGCACATAGGAGCGAAATGATCAGATGCGAGCTCAGTACCACTTTTGTTTCCCTAGTTTGTGTTATAGCTTTACGGGGACGTAAATCCATGAGGTGGGAGTAATGTAAAGACCAAGAAATTTCAAGGAATTTTTTTTCTTATTTTCTTTGGAATTTTGCGAGTGCGTGGTTTCTGACGGCACCTGATTCCGAGGCCCGGTGTTTTTTCGGTAATTGCTTAAGGGGACCTTAAGCGCAGTTGCGTTTTGTTGCATGAGGTAGTTTATTTTGGGGATTCAATAAGTCTTAACTAAATTGTAGTGTTACAATTTATTTTTAGTGGAAGTTAATTTCTCCATAGAGAAGTTGGAGGTGGGGCCACACCCCACCTAACTTCCCAAGAGAGGGTATGACCAAGGGTTATGGGGTCCGCACGAAACCCCAACCCTTCAACTTCCCTTTAACTCCCATGAGCCTTTCCCCATTTAACACCCCTTGTGTTTAATTGTATAACTCTCTAACTCCCCCATTATTTGGGTAACTCCTTCTCTCCCTCTCTCCCTCATAACTCATGCCAACTCACACTTTAATTAAGTTATTGAAACTCTTAATCAATGAAGTGTTTGAAATTTGAACGTTTTATGCATGGCATGGTTAAAATAAAATAAGGGAGAAACCTTATTTTATTTTTGGTTGGGTTGTGTGGAGATTTTGGGGGAAACAACTCTTGAGTTGTGAAGAGAACTTCATCTCCTTCATTGAAGAACTTCATTCTCCAATGAGGAACGATTCTTCATCCTTTCCTTCCTCCACGACAAGGGAGAAGTTTCCGAACGCGGTGATCATCTCCATCGACAATGTACCTTCCTTCTTCATCACCAAAACAAGTGAGGAGACGTCGTTTCCTCCTAGGACGCACCCCAATGTTCACGAAATCTATGTCCAACCCCTGTGACGCCATTCTCCATGACACCCGACGTGCGACGTCAAATATCCAGGTAGGGTTTTAATCTTCGTTCAAGTTTATTTAACGAACTTCGTTGATAATTGTTGGCTGCCTGCTATCATTATAACAGGAGGAGGTTGGACCACACAATCACGACCGACCCTCCTCCCCCTGTTGTTGATTATGTTGTAGCTCGAACGAAGGTGGCGCGGTCCAACGACACCGCGCGGAAACAAGAAAGAACGCGAAGAAGAAGTGCGGTGACGTCGCGCCGCGCTGTTGAGGCCGAACAAAACTGCGGCCGGAGTCAGGGCCGCAGAGGCGATTCAAAGACTCCGCTGGTTGATCGTTGTGCGCCGATTGACGGGCCATGACGGAACGGGCCGCAGAGGTGATTTGATACCCTTCGTAGTGAAAAGTTGCTCCCTGGAGGACCGCCGGTGAAGACCGTAGGAAAAAAGGACCATTGAAGCACGTCCGGTGGTTCACAAAAGATCCTGTTGGCGCGCCACGCCGGCATGGCGGTGCCGGCGGCCGGAGGCGGTGGCCCGCACCGGCCAGCCGCCAAGAGGCGGCGCTGCCAGGCGCGCCGCCAGGAGGGTCCGCCACGGCTGAAGCCACGATGGAAGGCGGTGGTCCCGCGGCCGCGCGGGACTAGGGGAGACCGGGGGTCATAACCCCCGGTGGTCAAAGGGATCGGCCCCCACGTGGGGGAGGCCGTAACTTCATTCCGGGGGGTAGCGCCCCCCCCTTTTCGCGACAGCGCGGACGAGCCGAACTGTTGGGCCACGTGGGCCGCGCCTGCCCAGGCCACTCCGGCCATGCCGGGCCGCGCCCCAGTGGGCCGGACCCAGACCCGGGTTGGGTCGACCCGGTTCAGGCCGACCCAGGGAGTCTCGGGCCGGGCGGGACCGGGCCAGAACCCCCTATTTCTGGGTAGTTTTTGTTCAAACACACATAACTTGGGATACGGACCTCCGATCGATGCACCGTCTGTTGAGATGCTATCCTTGTATTGAGGTGGTCATTTCGGTATATTACAGTCAATGTTTCAAAGAACCTTGCGTATGTCCGGGTTGGTTCGAACCCAAAACCAACCGGGCCCTCGGAGCGGAAACGCCTATAACTTGAGCTCCAAACGTCCGATTGACGTGCCGTCGACTTTGTTGGATTCCTCTTGGTGAGACGGGCCTTTTGGATTACTCCGCCCGAGGTATGGACGCAGTTGGAGTATGGCCAGGTTGGATTGTACCCGAAATCCAACCGGGCCCCTAGAACGAAAACGCCGATAACTTTCAGACCGGACGTCCGTTTGACGAACCATCAGCGGTGTTGGTGATCACAATGAGAAACAGTCCCTATGAGTATACCCTATGAGAGTTCGGGGTACAGTTGAGATATAGCCGGGTTGGTTCGTACACGAAACCAACCAGGCCCCTGGGACGAAAAGGCTAATAACTCACAGACCGGGCACCCGATTGACGTGCCGTCTGTTGCGTTGAGACCCCTATGACGAGGCGGAATTTTGAGATAATTCTTCATGGGACTTGTTATACTTGGAGTATAGACCTGTAGATCATAGAGAAGACACTCCCGGAGACAAGCGTACGGAGTACGGAGACCGTTTAGCTGGATGAGACCTGACGACTGCTTGACCGACTCGACATGGAGTGAGTCGACTAGCCCAGTGGATGGAGCACTACTATGTTTGGGTGCAGACCCATGGAGGATGGATCAATAATGTGTTTGGGTGCAGACCCATGGTACTCAACAGAAGGAGTACCTCTGAAGGCTATTAGGGGGGGGGGGGGTGCACTACTGTGTTTGGGTGGCAGACCCCGACGGGAAGCACTACTGTGTTTAGGTGGATGACCCGTGGTACTCGACAGGAGGAGTACCTCAGCAGTCTTAGGTTAGTGAAAAATACCTCAGAGTCATGACAGGATCACTGTACTCGTCAAAGACGGGGCTCTTTAGCAGTTACGGTTTCGATAATGAAAATCCTGGTTTGCGCTGAGTCTATGACCTTTGTGTTTACCTGATGATTGAGATGGGTAACTTGATTACTTAGGTATATGTATGGGCATATACCTAGGTAGTGGTTATCCATTGATATCGTAACCTTGTGTTTCCTCATGATTGAGATGGGTTATTTGATAACTTAGGTATAAGTATGGGATTATACCTAAGTAAGGTTTATCCATTGAGATCCTTCTTTGTGGTTATATTTGTTTGATTTAGTGAGACCTTGAGGGTCTCGGGGTCCCTAATGAGTATCGTATACTCACCCATGCACGGGATATGCCCGCACCTCATTGTGTTGGTTGCAGACGACGAGCAGCACTGACAGAGGCCGAGTGTTCGAGGACTGGACGGTACCTGGAGGTGGACCTCACGACGAGTCAGTATCCAGAGGTGGACTTCACGAAGAGACGATACACAGAGGAGTTTGACGGGCGAGAGCGTTGTGGAGGATATCTGTACCTACCCTTCAGGTAGGATCCGTGGCAGCCGATCCAAGAGATGCGCTATCTATACCTACCCTTCAGGTAGGATCCGAGGTGGACGACCCATGAGTTGATTCTATTTTTCTTCCAGTTGTTTGTCTTTCCTGTTGTACTTTTGTTCAGTTGTAGCTGTGCTTCAGTTGGGTTTGTATTCTGGCCCACTTACTTTTCAGCACTTCCTTTTTTTACTTAGTGTATTACTTCCGCATGTACTCTGTGGTGCTTTTATAAAGGCAATTCCTTCATAGTTATCGGGATTTACGCCTTTGTTTCTAGTCGCCTGCCCCTGGCCTATGGAAGGCGGGCTTGGGGTAGTCACGACACGGGCCCCGAGGACGGGTCGTGACAAATTTATTCCAAATGGGAGGATTATATGATCATTTTAGGTATGTTTATGATATATTTGGGTATATATTGGTTGAGAAAAAGTTTCTTTAGAGGTTTGAGGAAGTGGGGGGGGGGGGGGCTTTTTATAGTGGACGTGGAGTGACACTCTTTTAAATATTTGGAAAAATAATTCTACCCCTATTTTTCTATGTCAAAAGTATCCAATAATGAAACAATTTATATTTAACATAGGATGGGGTCTATATATGGTAATCCAATGTATTTTTGACGTGTTTATAGGTCTTTTAGAGTCTTAAGTGTAAGATTTAGTACCTTGTTAAGCTAGTTTTTCTCTTAATCGTTGTAATTAATTTTAATCACATTTCCTAATCTTTTTGGTAAAAAACTTACTTTAACATATTAGAAATTATAAATAATTCTGATTCAAAATATGGAATCAATTTTACCAAATTACAATCATATAAGTGTCCTAAATTAATTTAAAATTAATCTTACTTACGGGACAATGATTCAGGTTTTTAAAGTAAAACCATTTAAAATCTTGCTATGTTTTTATATTCAATTTGAATGTGAAATTGATTAAAAATACATAAGTTTGATTAATTGATAAATAATTGATATCATGTTACTATCAAACAAATTAATATATAATTTAACACTATAAATAAATTAGATGAAAAAACAATTTTAAATTAAAATTCACCATTTTCACTGTTCATTTTAAAAATGAAACTTCATCGAAAAATGCCATAAATTCACACTAAACATATTTTTATATTTTTATTTACAAAATTAAGTTTATTTTGTGTTATAAAATTTATATAAGTTCCAAAATTTTGATTTTAAATAGGCCATCCCTTAAAAGGCAGGAAACATTCTTTACTAAAAATATAGGTTTTTATGTGTAAAATTGGGCCTGTTCTCATATTCTATTTATCAAATCTATTGGATGAATATAAAATGTATTTGATTGAATATAATATATATATATATTAATTTAATATCATTGAGTAATTTTAATTAATTTAATTTATTTGGATAAAATCGGTTTCTGATCATAAAAATAGTTTTCTGTAAAAACATTCACTTTATATTTAATTAGTTCTTATATTCATTTATAATTTATTTATAAATAATGAATTAAACCATTTATTTTCATTTGTTAGTTAATCCTATTAATAACTATCAACATAATGAATTTGTTATATCTTATTATATTTAATAATAAAATTTTTAATAATATATTATAGTCTGGTAACACTTGGTCTTGTGTGTTATGCAATCCATTATTTAAAGTCAATCTTACATGTAATGTACGTTAACCTCAGTGTTTCATGTAGATCATTTTTATATTTATGTTGAGTGTAGTGACTAATAAATTGGTTTTGTGAATAATGCAAGCCAAATATAGTGATTTAATATAAAAAAACAATTTTCAGTGTTGTGTGAAATGAAAAATATCAAAAAGATTAAATAAATTCAAAAAACATTATTTCACAAAATCTTAGGGTGTAAAATTCTACCCCCATTAAAATGAATTTCACCCTCAAAATTCATTTGGTTAATAAAAGGATTAATTATTTCAAGTTCCTTTAATAGAAACCCACATCATAAAAATAAATACAAAAAATTTCTTTAAAAAAGAATTTTGGAACCATAACTATTAACTAGAGTAACACATAGCTGGGTTTCCATATAGAAGAACATAGGCGGAAAGTGAAAACATGTTCATGGAAGAGAAATATAACTATCATGTTCTAGAGGAGAGTGATAGAGAACTTGTTCAGGATAATGTTAACAATAATAAATCCATAAATCTGCGATTACTTAAGGGACCATTTGATTTAGTTGAAAAAAATGTACTAAGATAACCTTATCAGTTTCAAGATCCTTTCCCTATGGTTGAATAATTTTCCTGAGAAGTTATATATCTGATGCACTCCTAGTGTACCCAAGATGATTTCAATATATTGGGAATGATCCTAATGAGTCTTTAAGCACACTAATATTTAACACACAAAACTACCACAAAATGATCTAGGTATGGGTGAATTATTTTTCATCATGTCCATAAGCACTGATGATGTGTTTGTCAGCCCGAATGACAGCACAAAAAACTCATGAAGGGCATACCTACTTCTAAAAGTAGTCTTCAGTATATTAGAAGGTATAACTCTCAACTGATGATACCCTAATCTCATGTTTATCTTGGAGAACACACAATCTCCCCTAAACTAGTCAAAAACATCATCAATATGTGGAAGAGGATACCAGTTGTTCATATTCATCCGATTAAAATTTTGGTAGTGAACACACAAGTGAAAGGTCTAGTTATCCTTATTAGAAAAAAACTGGAGAACCCCAAGGTGTTGTAATTGGATAGATAAATCACATATAATAACAACCTTATATTAAAATAAATAGATATTACATAAATTTTACAGAATACTTAATAAATTACAAAAACAGACACCCAAAGACCGTAGTAGTTTAGTGCCTTTGGAAACTTGGAACAAAAATCTTCTAACTTTGTGAAAGATATTCAATATATCCCATAAATATCTTCCCCTTTGCAATTATACTTAAAAACATTTCTTCATAACATGGGGAAAGGAAACATAAAATGGGATGAGATCAAATTCTTAGTAAGGGTAAATAAATAAAATTCAAATCATAACATGAATATAAGGGTATTAAAACAAGATTGTATCCTTAGAAGATGATACCCTGCATATTGAAGATCATAAACATGAATCATGGCATAATGATTTGTATTCCATAAGACATGAATCATAATATAATCAGGAATATAATCCATGAAAACATAACATATGAATATGACATGTATTTTTTACATACACAACATCATATAACATTGTGAACATTTATAAATATAAATAGGTTGACTCATTAAGTTAAGGATATGAAGTCAATCTCTTAGATAAACTTATGGACATAAAAATTGGTCCACACATAACATTGTTAACATGAAATCAAGTGCACACATAACATCATGAACATGTAATCAAGTTCACACATAACCTTATGGACATGCAATAATGTTCATGCATAACACTTTGAAAATGTAATCAGGTTCATGCATAGCACTATGAACACATAATAAGGTTCACTCATAACATTATAAACATGTAATCCGGTTCACACATAAAATTAATGATAAGAAACCCAATCCATTCATAACATTATGAATATGTAATTAGGTTCACATAAAATTTATACTCATGATTCATCCATCATTACCCAATTCATTGGAGGGAGATATAGGTCCCACCCATCATATAAATAAACTCACACATACATGTTCTACAAGATAATAAAACATGTATAATATCATGACCCATGAAGAGGGTTCATATCATAACCCATGAAATGAAATGGGTATCAAAAACATTTAATCATATTATTAACTATAGAAAATATATATGTTTCATATTCATTTTATCTTAGAATAACCTATGAAAGTAAGCGGGTTTCAAAATAATTTATCATCTGGATGAGAAACGGGTGTCATAAGAATCATTCTATCAAAATATTAGCCATTCAAGAAATAATATGAATGGAACCTTTGGATCATTTCCTATAAGGGCATGAGTAAGTTTAACAGATTTCATCTTAGATGGAAAAAAACTTGGAAATATATTTTGAAAAAACTTCTTGAGGAAAATATAATTTCTTCTTCGAAAAGGAATTTTAAAACATAAAAACTAAAGAAAAATATTTTCTTTGAAAATAAATTGAAAACTAAGGAAGAAGTCTTGAAATCATTTTGAAAATAAATTTTCCTTGAAAACTAATAAAATAAGAATCAAAATATTTTAAATTTTTTTATTTGAAAACACTTTGAAAACTTATAAATAAATATTGATTTTTTTGAAGACCATTTCTTTGAAAATTCTTTGAAAACATATAAAATAATCTTTAAAAATAATTTAGAACAATAAAATATTTTTGAAAACCTTTTTCATTGAAAATAATATTAAGAAAATAATGTATAGAATAATAGGAAAAAATTTTCTTTTAAAAAAATAAAATTTTAATATTGTATAGGAAGCTTCAAGGGAATGACAGTCATGACAGTGGGTAAATCCATACAGATCGAACATTCCTTTTACACCATAAAGGTTTAGAAAAGATCCTTGATCCTAAAACAAAAATAAGATAAATTTTTAAGAATCCTTTTGTTTTAGAAGGTAAAAAATGGGTAAAAATGTCTTTTAAATATCATAAGGTAATAATAAATTATTTTTTGAAACCTTTTTAGAAAACATGGTTTTGAAGTAACACGGATTTCCGACTGAAGAGAGGGTAAAGTTGGGATTTCTTGAAAACATTTTATTAATTATATAATGGATAATAGAGGGAATAAATGGTACCAATACATGAATATATCATGAATAAACTGGGTAAATTCACAAGAATTCTTGAGATATGTGTCATAAAATTTCATCAATGTAAGCATAATCATAAGCAATATGGAAAAGCGATGACATTGTTTCAATAAACTCTTACCCCTCGGTAACTTTGAAACATAATACCCATATAATAAAAGTAAATTAAATTAAGTTTAAAATATCATGAAAATATTGATATTCATGCTATAAAATTTTAAAGGTAGTATATACACCTTATGAAAAAATATAGGTGCATAACACGACATGTGTCTCAAAGAAGGTAAAATGAGACAAAATTAATTTACCGATTTGGTAGATTTTGAAACATAAACCCCATTAATAAAATATTGTTAAATGGATATGTAAATTCCAATAAATTTAATTATAATAATTATATAATTCATTCATGGTCAGTATACACACCACCCAAAAGGAATGGGTGGTGAATAAAGCATGTATCTCATGGAAATAAAAAGTGAGATGAAATTCCTATACATTATGTCTTGACTCTCATCGTACTCGTAAAAAATTTATGTATAATAAATATAAGTTTATTATTAAAATAACCATATAATTATACATAATACCATATATGGTTTTATTTTGACACTATATTACCTGCTTTTTAACTATTTTATGTTAAGGTTTCACTTTGGGTAATATCCGCTTTGTTCTTCACATGTGTCTTAATTTGTTATATATTTGGTCCTTATACTTATATAACGATTTACAGAATTTAATCCATGGTATAAAAATCATAGATATTCATTATATTTTTGTTATAATATTCTATATAATTTGTAATTAGGAAAAGGAATACACCATTCATGGAGATGGTAGGCCATACATACGGATGAATGATGTTTCAGTTTTATTGTCATATTGAAAAAAAATAAAGAAAATGAAATATATGTATATATATATATATAATATCATTAAAATATAATTATTATGTCATATATATCATATAATTTTACTAAACACACATTTAATACATTCCATGTAGCGTGTGAACGAATCACATTGCTTTTAGGGGGTGATAGTCCACACTTCCTCAAACGAAATTATCATATTTACAATAAATGGAAAGTATAAAGATATGTTTTGTAAAAGGATTAAAGAAGATTTAAGACATAATAAATACAATATATATAATTTATAAGTATATTTTTCATCATAGTGTCCACCATGAGAGGAGGTAAAGGGAAAATGAACAATCATCGTTTTGTGAGGCTGTAGTTCGCCACACACATAAACAATATGTTCATTGTCCATTAGATGAAAGTGTGGGTAAGTTTAGGTTGAAACCTTAGTATAAAGAAATAATATTATATTTTTTATACTTTTTTTATAAAATTTTGGAATAATAATTTTTTAGTAGGTGGATAAAGAAAATAACATAAATGAACTTGAGGAAGAATGTTACCTCTTATTCGGGTAAATACTTTTGGTTTGAACCAAACAGCTTCCTTAGATTAATTTATTCCAAATGGGAGGATTATAGGATCAGTTTAGGTATTTTTATGATATATTTGGGTAGATATTGGTTGAGAAAAAGTGTCTTTAGAGGTTTGAGGAAGTGGGGGGGGGAGGCCTTTTTATAGTGGAGGTGGAGTGACACTCTTTTAAATTTTTGGAAAAATAATTCTAACCCTGTTTTTCTTTGTCAAAAGGATAAAATAATGGAAATGTTTATATTTAACATAGTATGGGGTCTATATATGGTAATCCAATGTATTTTTGACGTGTTTATAGGTCTTTTAGAGTCTTAAGTGTAAGATTTAGTACCTTGTTAAGCTAATTTTTCTCTTAATCGTTGTAAATAAACTATAATCACATTTCCTAATCTTTTTGGTAAAAAACTTACTTGAACATATTAGAAATTATAAATTAATGTGATTCAAAATATGGAATCAATTTTACCAAATTCCAATCATATAATTTTCCTAAATTAATTTAAAACTAATCTTGCTTACGGGACGACGATGTAAGTTTTTGAAGTAAAACTGTTTCAAAGTTTGCTATGTTTTTATATTCAATTTGAATGTGAAATTGATTAAAAATACATAAATTTGATTAATTGATAAATAATTGATATCATGTGACTATGAAACAAATTAATATATAATTTAACACTATAAATAAATTCGATGAAAAAACAGTTTTAAATTAAAATTCACTATTTTCACTGTTCATTTTAAAAATGAAACTTTATAGAAAAATACCATAAATTCACACTAAACTAATTTTTATATTTTTATTTAAAAAATTAAGTTTATTTTTTGTTATATAATTTATATAAGTTCCAAAATTTCTATTTTAAATAGGCTATCCTTTAAAAGGAAATAAAAATTCTATACTAAAAATATAGGTTTTTATGTGTAAAATTGGGCATGTTCTCATATTCTATTTATCAAATCTATTAGATGAATATTAAAAGTATTTGATTGAATATAATATATATATATATATATATTAATTTAAAATCATTGATTAATTTTAATTAATTTAATTTAGTTGGATAAAATCTCTTTGTGATCATAAAAATAGTTTTCTGTAAAAACATTCACTTTATATTTAATTGGTTCTTATATTCATATATAATTTATTTATAAATAATGAATTAAACCGTTTATTTTCATATGTTAGTTAATATTATTAATAACTATCAACCTAATTAATATGTTATATCTCATTATATTAAATAATAATATTTTTAATAATATATTATAGTCTCGTAACACTTGGTCTTGCGTGTTATGCAAGCCATTGATTAAAGTCAATATTGCATGTAATGTATGATAACCTCAGTGTTTCATGTAGATCATTTTTATATTTATGTTGAGTGTAATGACTAATAAATTGGTGTTTGTGAATAATTCATGCCAAATATAGTGATTTAATATAAATTTTTTTTATTGTTGCGTGAAATGAAAAATATCAAAAAGATTAAATTAATTAAAAAACAATTATTTCACAAAATCTTAGGCTGTTAAATTCTACCCCCATTAAAATTAATTTAACCCTCAAAATTCATTTGGTTTATCAAAGGTTTTATTATTTCAAGTTCCTTTAATAGAAACCCTCATCATAAAAATAAACACAAAAAATTTCTTTAAAAAAGAATATTGTAACCATAAATATTAACTAGAGTAACACATAACTGAGTTTCCATATAGAAGAACATAGGCAGAAAGTGAAAACATGGTCCTGGAAGAGAAATATAACTATCATGTTCTAGAGGAGAGTGATAGAGAACTTGTTTAGGAGAATGTTAACAATCATAAATCCATAAATCAACGATTTTCTAAGGGACCATTTGATTCAGTTGAAAAAAAGGTACTGAGATAACCTTATTGGTTTCAAGATCCTTTCCCTAGGGTTGAATAATTTTCATGAGAAGTTATATATCTGACGCACTCCTAGTGTACCCAGGATGATTTCAATATATTGGGAATGATCCTAATGAGTCTTTAAGCGCACTAATATTTAACACACAAAACTACCACAAAATGATCCATGTACGGATGAATTATTTTTCATCATGTCCATAAGCACTGCTGATGTGTTTTTCAACCCGAATGACATTACAAAAAACTCATAAAGGGAATACCTACTTCTGAAAGTAGTCCTCAGTATATTAGATGGTCTAACTCTCAACTGATGATACCCTGATCTCATTTTTATCTTGGAGATCACACAATCTCCCCTAAACAAATCAAAAACATCATCAATATGTGGAAGAGGATACTGATTCTTCATATTCATCCGGTTAAATGTTTGGTAATCAACACACAAGTGAAAGGTCTTGTCATCCTTCTTAGAAAAAAACTGGAGAACCCCAAGGTGTTGTACTTGGATAGATAAATCACATATAATAACAACCTTATATTAAAATACATAGATATTACATAAATTTTACAGAATACTCAATACATTACAAAAACAGACACCCAAAGACCGTAGTAGTTTAGTGCCTTTGGAAACTTGGAACAAAAATCTTCTAACTCGGTGAAAGATATTCAATATGTCCCACAAAGATATTTCCCTTTTCAATTCTACTTAAAAACCTTTCTTCATAACATGGGGAAAGTAAACATAAAAAAGGGGTGATATCAAATGCTTAGTAAGGGTAAATAAATAAAACTCAAAAGTATAACATGAACATAAGGGTATTAGAACAAGATTGTATCCTTAGAAGATGATACCCTGCATATTAAAGATCATAAACATGAATCATGGCATAATGATTAGTATTCCATAAGACATGAATCATAATATAATTAGGAATATAAGCCCTGAAAACATAACATATGAATAAGACATGGATTTTTTACACACACAACAGCATATAACATTGTGAACATTTATAAATAGAAATAGGTTGACTCATTAAGTTAAGTACATGAAGTCAATCTATCAGATAAACTTATGGACATAAAAATTGGTCCACACATTACATTTTTAACATGAAATCAAGTCCACACATAACATCATGAACATTTAATCAAGTTCACACATAAAATTATGGACATGCAACCATATTCACGCATAACACTTTGAAAATGTAATCAGGTTCATGAATAACATTATGAACACATAATAAGGTTCACTCATAACATTGTAAACATATAATCAGGTTCAAACATAAAATTAAAGATAAGAAACCTGATCCATGCATAACACTATGAACATGTAATCAAGTTAACACATAAAATTTATACTCATGATTCATCCATCATTACCCAATGCATTGGAGGGAGATATAGGTCCTACCCGTCATATAAATAAACTCACACATACATGTTCTACAAGATAATAAAACATGTATAATATCATGACCCATAAAGAGGGATCATATCATAACCCATGAAATGAAATGGGTATCATAAACATTTAATCATATTATTAACTATGGAAAATATATATGTTTCATATTCATTTTATCTTATAATAACCCGTGAAAGTAAGTGGGTTTCAAAAGAATATATCATGTGGAATAGAAACGAGTGTCATAAGAATCATTGTATCAAAATATTAGCCATTCAAGAAATAATATGAATGAAACCTTTAGATCATTTCCTATACGGGCATGAGTAAGTTTAACAGATTTCATCTTAGATGGAAAAAAACTTGGAAAGATATTTTGAAAAAAATTCTTGAGGAAAAAATCATTTCTTTTTTGAAAAGGAATTTTAAAACATAAAAACTCTAGAAAACCTTTTTATTTGAAAATACATTGAAAACTAATGAAGAATTATTGAAATCATTTTGAAAATAAATTTTCCTTGAAAACTAATAAAATAAGATTCAAAATATTTTAAAATTTTTTTATTTGAAAATACTTTGAAAAACTTATAAATAAATATTGATTTTTTTGAAAACCATTTCTTTGAAAATTATTTGAAAACTTATAAAATAATCTTTGAAAATAATTTAGAACAATAAAATATTTTTAAAAACCTTTTTCATTGAAAAGAACAATAAGAAAATAATTTATAGAATAATTGGAAAAAATGTTCTTTTAAAAAAATAAAATTTTAATATTGTATAGGAAGCTTCAAGGGAATGACAGTCATGATAGTGGGTAAATCCGTACAGATTGAACATTCCTTTTACACCGTAAAAGTTTAGATAAAATCCTCGATCCTAGAACGAAAATAAGATTAATTTTTAAGAATCCTTTTGTTTTAAAAGGAAAAACATGGGTAAAAATTTCTTTTAAATATCATAAGGTAATAATAGAGTATTTTTTGAAACCTTTTTAGAAAACATGGTTTTGAAGTAACACGGATTTCTGACTGAAGAGAGGGTAATGTTGGGCTTTCTTAAAAAAAATTCTTAAATATATTATGGATAATAGAGGGAATAAATGGTACCAATACATGAATATATCATGAATAAACTGGGTAAAAGAAAATTCACAAGACTTCTTGAGATATGTATCATAAAATTTCATCAAAGTAAGCATAATCATAAGAAATCTCGAATAGCGATGACATTTTTTCAATAAAATCTAACCCCTTGGTAACTTTGAAACATAATACCCATTTAATAAAATTAAATTCAATGAAGCTTAAAATATAATGAAAATAATGATATTCATGATATAAAATTTTATAGGTAGTATATACACCTTATGAAAAAATATAGGTGCATAACATGGCATGTGTCTCAAAGAAGGTAAAATGAGACAAAATTAATTTAACGATTTGGTAGATTTTGAAACATAACCCCCATTAATAAAAGATTGTAAATTGGATATGTAAATTCCCATAAATTTAATTATAATAATTATATAATTCATTTATGTTCAGTATACACACCACACAAAAGGAATGGGTGGTGGATAAAGCATGTATCTCATGGAAATAAAAAGTGAGATAAAATTTCTATACATTGTGTCTTGACTCTCATCGTACTCGTACAAAATTTATGTATAATAAATATATGTTTATTATAAAAATAACCATATTATTATACCTAATACCATATATTGTTTTATTTTGACACTATATTACCCGCATTTAACTATTTTATGTTAAGGTTTCACTTCGGGTAATATCCGATTTGTTCTTCACATGCGTCTTAATTTGTTATATATTTGGTCCTTATACATATATAATGATTTATAGAATTTAATCCATGATATAAAAATCATATATATTCATTATATTTTTGTTATAATATTCTATATAATATATAATTAGGAAAAGCAATACACCATTCATGGAGACGGTAGGCCATACATACGAATGAATGATGTTTCAGTTTTATTGTCATATTGAAAAAAAAGAAAATTAAATACATGTACATATATATATATATAATACCATTAAAATATAATTATTATGTCATATATATCATATAATTTTACTAAACACACCTTTAATACATTCCATGTATCGTGTGAACGAATCACATTGCTTTGAGGGGGTGATAGTCCACACTTCCTCGAATGAAATTATCATATTTACACTAAATGGAAAGTATAAAGTTATGTTTTGAAAAAGGATTAAAGAAGACTAAAGACATAATAAATACAATATATAAAATTTATAAATATATTCTTCATCATAGTTTCCACCATGAGATGCGGTAAAAGGAAAATTAACAATCATCGTTTTGTGAGGCGGTAGTTCGCCACACACGTAAACAATATGTTCATTGTCCATTAGATGAAAGTGTGGGTAATTTTAGGTTAAAACCTTTGTATAAAAAAATAATATTATATTTTTTTTACTTTTTTTATAAAATTATGGAATAATAAGTTTTTAGTGGGTGGATAAAGAAAATAACATAAAAGAACTTGAGGAAGAATGTTACCTCTTATTCAGGTAACTACTTTAGGTTTGCACCAAACAACTTCCTTAGATTAATGAATTTCAAATGGGAGGATTATAGGATGAGTTTAGGAATTTTTATGATATATTTGGGTAGATATTGGTTGAGAAAAAGTTTCTTTAGAGGTTTGAGGAATTGGGGGGGGGGAGGCCTTTTTATAGTGGAGGTGGAGTGACACTCTTTTAAATTTTTGAAAAATAATTCTACCCCTGTTTTTCCATGTCAAAAGGATCCAATAATGGAAAAGTTTATATTTAACATAGGATAGGGTCTATATATGGTAATAAAATGTATTTTTGACGTGTTTATAGGTCTTTTAGAGTCTTAAGTGTAAGATTTAGTACCTTGTTAAGCTAATTTTTCTCTTAATCTTTGTAATTAATTTTAATCACATTTACTAATCTTTTTGGTAAAAAACTTACTTGAACATATTAGAAATTAGAAATTATTTTGATCGAAAATATGGAATCAATTTTACCAAATTCCAATCATATAAGTGTCATAAATTAATTTAAAATTAATATTTCTTACGGGACGACGATGCATGTTTTTAAAGTAAAACCGTTTAAAAGTTTGCTATGTTTTTATATTCAATTTAAATGTGAAATTGATTAAAAATACATAAATTTGATTAATTGATAAATAATTGATATCATTTGAATATGAAATAAATTAATATATAATTTAACACTATAAATAAATTAGATGAAAAAACAGTTTTAAATTAAAATTCACCATTTTCACTGTTCATTTTAAAAATGAAACTTCAAGGGTAAATACCATAAATTCACACTAAACTAATTTTTATATTTTTATTTAAAAAATTATGTTTATTTTTTGTTATAAAATATATATAAGTTCCAAAATTTTGATTTTAAATAGGCTATCCATTAAAAGGCAGTAAAAATTCTTTACTAAAAATATAGGTTTTTATGTGTAAAATTGGGTCTGTTCTTATCTTCTATTTATAAAATATATTGGATTAATATAAAAAGTATTTGATTGAATATAATATATATATATATATATTAATTTAATAGCATTGAGTAATTTTAATTAATTTAATTTATTTGGATAAAATCGCTTTGTGATCATAAAAATAGTTTTCTGTAAAAACATTCACTTTATATTTAATTGGTTCTTATATTAATTTATAATTTATTTATAAATAATGAATTAAAACATTTATTTTCATATTTTATTTAATCCTATTAATAACTATAAACTTAATGAATATGTTATATCTTATTATATTAAATAATAACATGTTTAATAATATATTATAGTCTGGTAACACTTGGTCTTGCGTGTTATGCAAGCTATTGATTAAATTCAATCTTGCATGTAATGTAAGCTAACCTCAGTGTTTCATGTAGATCATTTTTATATTTATGTTGAGTGTAGTGACTAATAAATTGGTGTTTTGAATAATTCAATCCAAATATATTTATTTAATATAAAAAAAAATTTCAGTTTTGCGTGAAATGAAAAATATCAAAAAGATTTAATTAATTCAAAAAAAATTATTTCACAAAATCTTAGGGTGTTAAATTCTACCCTCATTAAAATGAATTTAACCCTCAAAATTCATTTGGTTTATCAAAGGTTTAATTACTTTGAAGTTCCTTTAATAGAAACCCACATCATAAAAATAAACACTAAAAATTTCATTAAAAAAGAATATTGGAACAAAAATTATTAACTAGAGTAACACTTAACTGGGTTTCCATATAGAAGAACATAGGCGGAAAGTGAAAACATGGTCATGGAAGAGAAATATAACTATCATGTTCTAGAGGAGAGTGATAGAGAACTTGTTTAGGAGAATGTTAACAATCATAAATCCATAAATCTATGATTATCTAAGGGACCATTTGATTCAGTTGAAAAAAAGGTACTAAGGTAACCTTATTAGTTTCAAGATCCTTTCCCTATGGTTGAATAATTTTCATGAGAAGTTATACTTACTTGATTTCATTCCCTTTCATAAGTTAGATCTCAGCCTTTGGTTATTTCTTGACCAATTTCCATTTCCCCTCTTTCTTAAAAAAAGGAAGGTGAATTTTTAATTCTTGAAGCACTAACTGATCATTAGATCCAAGATAAGTCATAACATATCTCTTTAGTTACCATAAATAAATTTTTTTTAGAGAAGGTTATCTAATAAGTATTAATCCTCATGTGTTGATAAAAAACATCATCTAATGTTTAATTGAAACATCCCATAAATGGTTAACCTTATAACCCTTCTGAATGATTAAAATCAAAAACATTAGAAATAATGACACTAAATTATATTAAAATTTTCCCCCATATATCACAAATTATATCTTGGTTTTCACATTCCAAACATCAGGATAAACTCATCATATATCCTCTTGAAACATGGTAATAACCAGAATTACCATAAATACTTTTGTAAAAAAAGGATGATTTATTATTCTAAAGGATACTAGATATATTCCTTAAATCCAAGAGGTTTTAAAATTTATCCATGATGACATAGAACACTTTTTTAACAAATCAAACATCCAATCCAGGGTATGCAATGCTATACACTTTACTTTATCCAAATCAATAATCTCTTTATCCAAGCTAAACACAATTTTCTCAACATATTGATCACATTAAGGGTTAAATTATATTTATCAAAATATAATTTTCCTAATTCTAAATCACCATTAAAAATATCATTTTCAATCATTAATGAAAACTTATTCTAAAAATACATATATATTTTCTGATTCAGACAACACAATCCTTGAATTCCAAAAAAATAAATACTTCATTCAACTAACTTTATTCTTAAACCATTAATTTTAATTCATTAACTTATTCCTTAATACCTATTTCTTAGAATATGAATTAAGAATCATGTATTAAGGTTCCTCAACCTCAATCTATTTATTCTTCTTATGTTTAATATAAACAATATTGGAAGAATATAGCATAACCCTCACATGTCGTTTGTGGTCTCTTTATCTTCATAAGTATAACCAATACTCATACCACCTTACTGATTCTCTTTATGAGATTTCAAATTGGGATATAAACTTGAATAATTTCCATGCATTATACATCTAAAACATTTAATATTTACCGTTCTCCTTCGAGTTCTCTCTATTGAATAAAACCAGACCACATAAGGTAATAAAAATATATCATGTAAAATCACTTATATTATGTCTATGTCATGCTACATAATTTTTAATCAATTAAACCTTAGGTTTACCCTAAGTTATTTATTGTAATCTTATATTAAAATCCTTCATGATGGCACATAAAGAGTTTATAAATTCTCAAATCATATCCTTTAGGAGTGTCAAACCAGGTGTGCAATAAGGATCGTTTTCATGTACCAGGTTAATCTGAGTGAGGCTTGATGTACCTTGTTGGAGTTTTTACTCCTAGTTAAATCTACTCTAGATCCTCATATACTTGTATTATCTAGAAAGTTATTTATTTCTAGGAAACCAATTACTCTATCCTTCACCACAATTTTAAGACATTTTTTCTAAACTCATCCTTATACTTACCTTATATAAATCCCTATACATATCCTTAAAAATATACATAGGTATATCACTAAAGTTTTCTCATCCTAGTTTTAAAAGTTTTGATAAACCTTCACTATGATACCAAAAATACCAAAGCAATATTAATGTATAACGAAATTAAGAAACTTTTGCAGAATACTTAATACATTACACAAACAGACGCCTAAAGACCATATCAGTTTAGTGACTTTGGAAACTTGGAACAATAATATTCTAACTCGGTGAAATGTCTTCAATGTGTCCTAAAAAGAGCTTACCCTATGTAATTCTAGTTAAAAACCTTTATTCATAACCTGGGGAAAGAAAACATAAGAAAGGGGTGAGCATGAATGCCCAGTAAAGGTAAATAAAGAAAACATATAAGCATAACATGAAAATAAGGGTATTATAATATGATTTTATCCATAGAAGATCATACCCAACATATCAGAGATCATACACACGAATCATATAATAATGATTAGTAGTTCATAAGACCTGAATCATAAGATAATCAGGAACATAAGTCTTTAATGCATTACATCTGAATAAAACATTGAATTATTGAATAAACAAAAGCATATAACATCATGAACATGTATAAGTAGAAACATGTACACTCATTAAGTTAAGGACAAAAATTTGGGCCCTCACACAAACTTATAGACGTGAAACTAGGTCCACACATAATTCTGTGAAAAATAAACCAGGTTCACACATAACATTGTGAATATGTAATCATGTTCACGCATAAACTTATGGACATAAAACTAAGTACATGCATAACATTGTGAACATTTAATCAGGTTCACACATAACATTATGAACACATAATAAGGTTCACTCATAACATCGCGAACATGTAATAATGTTCACACAAATACTTATGGATATGAAACAAGGCCTATGCATAACATTTATACTCATGATTCATCCATAATTACCCAATAAATTATTGGGAGATATAGGTCCCACAATTCATATAATTAATATCACACATACATGTAACATAAGATAATAAAACATTCACAATATCATGACCCTTTAAAAAGGGATCACATTAGTACCCATGAAATGAAATGGGTATCATAAACATTTAATCATGTCATAAATAATGGAAAATATATATGTTTCATAATAATTTCATCCTAGAATAACCCATTAAAGGAAGCAGGTTTCAAAAGCATATAACACATGGAAAGGAAATGGGTGTCAAAAGAATCATTTTATCAAAACATAAACCATTCATGAAATAATATGAACAGAACCTTTATATCATTTCCTAAAAGGGAACGAGTAACATCAACAGATGTCATCTTTGATGGAAAATAACATGGAAATATATTTTGAAAACATTTATTAAAGAAAATATCATTTCTTTTTTGAAAAGGATTTTTAAAACAAAAAAAATTTCAAAAAAATTTTTTGAAAAAATTTTTGAAAACTTATAAAGAAGGATGTAAAATGTTTTGAAAACAATTTATTTGAAAATACTTTGAAAACTCATAAAAGAATATTTGAAAATCATGTAAAATATTAAATTTTTTTTGAAAACTATTTATATTGAAATGAAATTTTGAAAAAATAATTTATAGAATATAAGGAAACCATTTTATTTTAAAAAATAACTTTTTAATCATGTAATTGATGCTTTAATGGAATGATTTTCATGATGGCATGTAAATTTGAACATATTGAACATTCCTTTTTCACTATAAAAGTTTAGAAAAGTGCATTGATTAAAAAAAATAAGATTAACTTTTAAGAATCCTTTTTTTTGAAAAGGGAAAACATGGTTAAAACATCCTTTTAAATATCATAGGTGAATATTAGGGTTTTTTGTAAAATTTTATAGAAAACATGATTTTAAAGGAATACTGATTTCCAACCGAAGAGAGGGTAATGTCGAGTTGTATTAAAAGCACTTTCTTAACTATGTTTTGTACCCAAGAGTGAGAAAATGAAAACAATACATGAATATGTCATGACTAAACATGGTATAGTAAATTTAATGAGTGTTATTGAGATATATATCATAATATTTCATCAAAGGTACCATAATTATAAGAAATCTTGAAAAGCTGTTAAATTGTTTCAATAAACTCTTACCCCTCGGTAACTTTGAAACATAATCCCCATATTATAAAATGTAATTAAAATAATATTAAAATATCATGAAAATAATGAGATTTATGATACAAAATTTCAATGTTAGTATATACACCTGATATAAAAATATAGGTTCATAACCTGGCTTGTGTCTCAATGAAGGAAAATTGTGACAAAATTAATTTACCGATTTGGTAACTTTTGAAACATAAAAACCATGAAAGAAATATCATCAAATAGATATTTAAATTACCATAAATTTAATAATAATAATAATATAACTCATTAATGGTTAGTATACACACCACACAAAAGGAATGGGTGATGAATAAATTATGTATCTCATGGAAATAAAAAGTTTTAGGAAATTACCTTTTCTTGTGTCTTGACTTTAGCCGTTCTCATTAAAAATTCTGGTATAATAAATATAACTTTATTATAAATATGTAAAAAACATATATTATTATATCTAATACCATATATGGTTTGATTGTGACATTATATTACCCACTTGTTAACAATTTTATGTTAAAGTTTCACTTCGGGTAACATCCTCCTTGTTCTTCGCATGTGTCTTAATATGTTATATCTTTGGTACTTATACTTATATAATGATTTAAATAATTTAAACTATGATATAAATATCACTTATATTTATTATATGTGTGTTATACTAATCTATAATTTATATGTATGAAATGGAATACACCGTTCTTGGAGATTTTAGGTCGTAAGTACACATGGACACTGTTTCCGTTTTATTATTACATTGAAAGATAGAAATAAAATCACATATTTTTATATATGTATATAATATAATTAAATAATAATAATTTTTTATAAATATCATATAATTTCACTAAACACAACCTTAATAAAATTTATGTAGAGTGTGATTGAATCACATCGCTTTGAGGGGGTGGTAGACCACACTTCCTCAAACAAAATTATTGCATTTAAAACAAATGGAAAGTATAAATAAATGTGTTGTAAAATTATTAAAGAATCTTAAATACATAATAAATATAATATATATCAAATATAAATATAGTTTTCATCATAATGTCTACCATGATAGGTGGTAAATGAAAAATGAAGAATCATCATTTTTTGAGGCAATAGTTCGCTGTACATGTAAACAGTATGTTTGTTAGCTATTAGATGGAAGTGTGAGTAAGTTTAGGTATAATAATTAGCATAAAAACATCCTAGTATAGTTATTAAAATGGATTTGTTTTAAAATAATTGAATAAGAAGAGTTGAGAGTGTGGAGAAAGGAAATAATATAAAAGAACTTCAGGAAGAATGTTACCTCTTATTCAGGTAACTTCTTTTGGTTTTCACCAAAGGGATTCCCTGGATTTCTTTCTTCCCAAGGAGAGGATTCTTAGATAAGTGGTGGGATGTTTATGATCTATTTTGGTAGATATTGGTATACCCAAAGTGGATTGAGAGGTATGAGGAAGTGGGAGGTTAGGAGACCTTTTATAGTGGAGGAGGAGTGTCACTCTTATAATTTTTTGGAAAGGGAATTCCACAGACGTTTTTCCATTTTAAATTGGATATAATAATATTAAAAATTATATAAAATGGATTATAGGGTCTAAATCTGTCAATTAAATGGATTTTAGACAAGTTTATAGGTTATTTTGGGTCTTAAGTTTAAGGTTTAGTACTTTGTTAATCTTATTTTTCTCTTAATCATTATAATTAAGTTTAATCACTTTCACAAATATTTTTTTTGTAAAAAACTAAGTTGAATTTATTATAAATTATAAATTATTTTGATTCCAAATATTCAATAGATTTTCCCAAATTCTAATTGCATAAGTTAATGAAATTAATTTAAAATTAATCTTGTATACGAGATGACAATGTGGGGTTTTAAAACAAAAACATTCAAAAGTTTTCTATATTTGTATATTCAATTTAAATATAAAATTGATTAAAAGAACCTAAACTGTATTAGTTTATAAATAGCTAATATAACGTGACTTTAAAACCTAATTAAAATATAATTTAACACTACAAATAAATTATATGAAAAAGTAGTTTTAAATTAAAATTCAGTATTTTTCACCATTAATTAAAAAAAGGAAACATAAAAAAACCACCATAAAATAATTTTTATGTTTAGATTTAAAAAATGTAATTTATTTTTACAAATAAAATTTATAAAAGTTCCAAAATTTAGATTTCAAATAGGCTCTCTATTAAAAGGTGGTTAAACTTCTTTTATAAAGATATAGGTTTTTATATATAATATTCAGTATGTTCTCATATTATGTTGGTAAAATATATTGGATGACTGTCAAAAATATTTGATTGAATATAATATATATATATATATATTACATTAATATCAATCACTAATTTTAATTAATTTAATTTATTAGGATAAAATATCTTTGTGAGCATAAAAATCGTTTTCCATGAAAACATTCCCATTATTTTTAATTAGTTATAATATTCATTGCTAATTTATTTTTAACTAATTAATTAAACCATGTATTTTCTTAAGTTAGATAATAATATTCATAACAATAAACTTAATAGCTAGGTTATATCTTATTATATTAAATAATAATATTTTCAACAATATATTATAGTTTGGTTACACTTGGTCTTGTGTGTTACTCAAGCCGTCAAGGAAAGTCAATTTTCATGTAAATTACACTAACCTTGGTGTTCTGTGTAGAGAATTTTAAACTTTATATTGTGTGTAGTGAATGATAACTTGATTTTACATATAAATCATGCGAAAAATAGTGATTTAATATAAAAAAACTATTTTCAGTGTTTAATGAAATGTAAAATATCAAAAAGATTAAATTAATTCCAAAAAAAAATTATTTCAGAAAATCTTGGGTTGTTATAGTTATACTCCAATTATTCCAAATGAGTCTTGAGCTCTTGAATCTCCATTAGTGCCATTCTATATAGTGAAATAAAAACTGCCCCAAACCCATACATGAGTTCAATTGAAAATTTCACATCTCTCTCTTGTGGAAATGTTGAGATGTCTTCTAGAAACACATCTTGAAACTAATCCACTATTTGTGGAAAGACATCAGTATTTATACTGTTATCGTCCAGAAAAAAACTAGAAAACTTAGTGGTGATCTCCCCTAGTTGATGATAAACTATCCCACCTGGCCTTCCTTGATATCCCACTCTCCATAGTGAATATAATTGTCACCCTCATGAGATGTAAAAGTCACTCTCCTCTGATAAAAGTCAACATTTGATAGGTATGCTACTAAACAATACATACCCATAATTAGGTCAAATACTAACATGTTAAGGTTAAAAATAACTAAAATGATACTCCCAAACCTCGATAAAACACCCCTTGTACAACTAGATGTCTCTCGACCGTACTTCTAAATGTGTATCTATCGTCATAACCCCACTCAAGAACTCCACCTCTAGGATTAAACCATTCACAAGTTGTGCAGATATAAAAGAATGAGAGGCCCCATTATTAAATAAGGAACTAAAAAGTGTATAATTTAAATGAATATTACCTCTAACTATTTATGATCAAGCCTCTCCATCCACTAGTATATACTGAACTACATAAAACTTTCCTTCCCCTCTTCCCTGTAATGTAGTCTGAGTCCCATAAGATACACCACTATACTAACATGGATGCTCTTTCCTAGAATCACCACATCCACTGCCTCTACCATCTCAGCCAGTAGAACTCTAACTACCAGATTGACACATAGTAGAAGATCCCCTTGACACACTCTGGTTCTACCAAGCTACTCTATCATTTCCCACCTGATGGGGGTTCCTGCATAACTGCTATATATTTCCCATCCTATTGTAAGACTGACACTCTACTTGTAGTTGGGGAAAATGCATATGAAAGTGGCTCGACCTACTGTACTGGTGGAACCACACTTGGGTAAGATCCTGAGTAATAGATCATCCCCCCTAGTCAGTCTTCTTTCCAAATCTCCGTTCAAAATTATTATAGTGGCACTTCCTACCCTCGGAAGACATACCCCCTGATCATGCTATAGAAACCACTTATTCACCACTAGAAGCCTTCTTTAGGCCCCCTCTACTATGAGATACTAATACAACACCTTAGAAAACTTATTTAATAGAAATATGTTTACCTAAGACTTAATTTCACATTTAAGTCCATCTTGGAAATGAATTACTGTAGATATCTCATCCCCTACTAGCAATGGATAAAAGCTTTGTAAGTCAGTAAAGCATCCAACATAGTCCATCACCGATATACTCCCCTGAGTCAACCTTATGAATTTATTTGCTCTCTCATATATCAATGTCTCAGGATTAAAGTTCTCTAAGAACATCTCTAAAATTTCCTCAGAATCCATACCATCATCCTGTCCAGTTCAAGCCTGAAGGTCCCACTAGTGATTCACTAATCCTCGTAACATGTAATATTCCAAATTGATTCTCTTCTTAGTATGAGTGTCTAAATGGTCAAGTGTAGTCTGTATGGAATCTATCCAAATCTTTGTTTCCTCAGGTCCACCCACTCCAATGGTATTTATAGGGTTCTATAACTGAAACTCCCATGTCAGGTCAAAAATGATATTTACAACCCACTCTGGGTCTCTATCCATAAACTACATAAACCAAGCAATGTTATCATGAAAATTCTCCCTGACTCCTTCACCTGACACTATCATTGCCTCGGGTTCCACTGATAGAGTATCATTTCTAGTCATAACCTTCAGTCATCCTATCAACACACGTCATCATGGAGGCATATCTCTACAATTCCAAACACACATATTAGTAAAAAAACACAACATATTTACATTTAGTTGTATTCACAAAATCCCATAATATGTCATTCTCCCAAACCTGTCCACACAGTCAAAACTGAGGGGATATCATTACCCCTAACCATCCTACATCTTGGACATGGTTAACAATGGGTAAACTCATTCTCATTATACAAGCCTCATTAGACACCAATTTATTCTCATCTTACATCGTTTTACAATTTTTTCCAATTTCATATCGGGCACCATTTTAAGTTAAATTTTACAAGAAAGGAAAAAAATTTCAATTTCAACAGCTACCCAAAACCTGATTTTATGTGCATGCCTAAAATGATGCATGTAAAAAAATATTCCAGAGTGCTTAGAATGACAAATTCATACTCAAATCTCATATTGTTCTGGGATAACATTAAAATCTTATAAAAAAATCATATCACACAAAAAGTGCATCACTCAGGGTTAAATAGCATCCAAATATAATAACATAGATCAATAAAAAGAATCCCACCCATGGTACTTGGTTTTTACCCTTGTACCTAGGTTAGATACACCCATGCATGACCAAGGCCCGACTCATCGTATTCCCCAGTCTAACTTTTCCAATTAGTATGAAAAAAAGAAAAGAAAATAAAATAAAACTCCTATGATACGACTTTGTAATGTACCAACCTAGGTTCCACACACTAGTTCCCCAAGACAGTCGGTTAGATGACCCCAAGCGTGCCTCCCTATATGTCAAAGGCTACTGACTAGAAGTGAGGGCCTAATATAAATCATGGGGATAATATACCCAATTTATCAAATTACCACACCAATGGAAGTAAACAATAATAACCAAATGATATAACTAATAACCAGAAAACTAGTATCACATAATGACAAAATAGGGAATACAATATCCAAACCAAAACAGTATATATGTCATTCAAAATATGTGTAAAGTGTCAATATAAAAAACCAAACATAAATAAAGACACTCACAACTCCCAATAATGTCCCGAGTCACATCTGATTCCCTCATCCATGCTCTATCCAAACTCATCCATCAAGCATATGACCCTTTCATTTCTCCCTGCCACCACCTTCCTCCCACATGCTGCGGGCTAGATTCCTCTCCTCGACACTGGGTGTGCTTCGGGCGTGCGATGCCCATTCCTGTGGAAACATCTTGACTTTTCGGGCTCATTCATCCTAGAAATCTCACTGTATGATGGCCTCTTCCACACCCTGATCTTCGATCTAGAGAGGGATTCTCATGGTGGCATGGTGAGGGTCCTATGTTCGAGTTACCAGCTGCTGCATTGAAGGTTGATGTTGTGTGTCTGAGCTGGCTTGGGGTGCGTTGGACGGATCTAGTCGCGTGTGTGGTATCGAAGGCGGTGTCAGGTTTGTGGTTCAGGCTTGTGGATATCACAATGAAGGTTTTGCGGTGAATCAAAGATTTGTTCCATTGGTGTCTGCAGTGACGTCTACGGACCTGGTTTGGTTTTTCGGATTTCATTCTTCTTCAATATGGTTAATACTAGTTCGGTGTTGGTTCAATTTTCTGGTTGATTTCCGTTCTTTCCTTGCGATGGTTGTGCTTTGAAGGTCTCCTTCGAGTGGTGTTTGGTCGGGTTCGTGGTCTTCTGGTCGGCGAAGGTCTGGCCGGTGTTCCAACCTGCACAAGACCATTTTTTCTCTAATCTGGATCTTGGCTTCCATCATTCTCTCCGAGGTGAAGTTTGTCCAGTGGTTTCATGGCTCTTTGGGATGTAAGCTTGAGCGGGTAGTGTTGGGAGGTTGAAGGTGGTGACTTTTGATTGGTGACGATGAGGTATGGTACGACTCTGATGTTGATGATGATGGTTGATTGGAAGTGATGCATATGTTGGTGTAGGTGCAACACTGGCGGGCTTGTGTTTGTGATCTTTTTGAATTTTAAAATTTGGTATTTTGACTATTGGTGGTTTTTTGAGTTTGGATTTTGTATGGATGTACCCTTGGGTTTTGGGGTTTATGCTGGACTCACCACATGGCTCAAGCCTCAGAGGATGTTTTAGAGATGGCATTTTACATTTGTAGAGCTTCTTGGATTTGGTTGTTTGATAGGGAATAGCGGTTTCCATCAGATTGGGACTATGCTTTGACACAGGACATTTACTAGCCGAATAGCCATGCAATGGTGGAGAGCGTCATCATGATCAAATGCTAGGGAGGGGCATTTTCTTGATGTTAGTATGGTTTTACTCTCTAAGATCTTTGGGTCGTGATATGTCTCAATTTTTTTATATCTGTTTGGGTTCCCCCTTCTTACCTTAAGAGGGGTTTTATTATAATAAAAAAATTGAAGGCCTTCGGGCTGTTGGATGGATAGATAAAGAATAAAGTACAATGCATAAGTAAACAGTTATCACATTTTCAATTATTCATTAAGTAACCACATAAACACCCAGGTTCCCAAGGACACCCAAAAACCTCAATACCTTATTCATCCCATGATAAAGTATGAACTATCCCCAAGGGATTTAAAATATCACAATATCATGGTTATCATTTATCATCTCAATTTACATCATGACCAATTAGAAACATAGTCGAATGTCAATCTTATGGGCATAGAAGGACATGTCTAACACCCTATGGGTATTTGGAGCCTCAGTTTCTATCCCACACCTCAATGTCACATAAGTATTTTGATCCTCATTCCCTATCCCATACTCACTATCTTAGATAGGTATTTGGAGCCTCTGTCTCTATCCAAAACTCGTTTATCACATATGGGTTTTTGGGGCCTTAGTCCCTCTCCCACATTCGTAAATCAATCAATCACACATACATCAAACATATCACATCAATCAAGGTTAATAAACATTAACCCTCTCATAACATTTAATATCATGATATTCCATTCCAACTATCAAAACAAATCACGATTCAATACTTTCATCACATGGAATAAAATGATCAATTCACTATTAAACCATTTTGTATTATTTAAACCATATAACCCTTTAACCCATTAATTAATTCATCAATTAATTAATCCAAATCCCCAATCCCAATATCTTATTGATTAATTTACTAATTAATTAATCAAATTATATAATCCCAATATCCCATCTATTAATTCATCAATTAATTAATCGATTTCCACAATCCCAATATCCCATTAATTAATTCATCAATTAATTAATCAATTCAAGCATCCCAAAATCCCATTAATCAATTCACAAATTAATTAATCAAATTCAATGATCTCAATATCTCATAAATTCTATAATCACACAATCCATTAATTAATTCACCAATTAATTAATACAATTCTATGTTTCCATAAATTAAATTTTCAATTAATTTATTCAAATCACGATTTAGTTCATGAATGTTCTAATTGAAATCTAACAACACATACATGCAATTGGAATTAAGACTATGTGAATTGAATTTTAACCACCTACCTCAAGATCGATGAAAAATTATCACCAACATAAATCCCTAATTGAAGAAAAAAACCCATGAAGATGAAGAAGAAGGAGATCTATATAAAAACCTAGATCTAAGATCAAATTGATTAAATCTTCCAAAACATAGATCTAGATCCAAAAAATAGAGGAAAAATTCCCTTCAAATGATGAGATAAATACACTAGAAATACTGGAAACCAATCGGGATTAGATTATCTAACACGGAGAGGTGCCAATTAGAAATAATTCTAGGGTGTTTGAAATTTAAAAAAAATTCTAAATAATAAAAACCACGCGCATGGTTTCCTAGACTGGGGCACAGTGTTTTGCAAACCATGCGCCTAAACCATCACCTATTCTGGGGGGGGGGGGGGGTGCTTCAAGGTTACACCTAATAGGATTACCAATTTGAAAAATTGTATGCCAGCTATGAAATCCCACTCTATACGAGGTTTCATTATTTTTTGGGGAAGGGAATAGTATTTGGAAAAACCATGTGCCAACTATTAACTGCCCAAAATCTGTCAAAAAAAATAAAATTTTCACCCAAACACACCCAAGTAAAAACCCAAATAATATATACTAAAAAAAATTCAAAAGAATACCTATAAAATAGATCAAGATATTTATAGAAAAGTTTTGGTTCTTACATTAGGGGATGTATTCTAATGAGGTAGATCTAATGGTTTTTTAGACCAAGTCCAAGTACGTATACTCACAAGGTATTGACAAATAAAAGTTGGAATAATTAGAGAGTGAATTGTTTCTAGAGTCACATGGCGTAAATCATTCCAATAATACATGTATGGGAATAGGAGGATATTTATATGGTGAGTGGAATTCCACGCACTTCTGTGAAGAATCAAGAACATATCCCATGATGTGTACAAGAAATGATATTTCCAACATAAATTTTACGTTATGAAAATATTTGTTATATCTAGGAGAACTGTATAGTAAGTAGTCATAACTATCCAATTATACTTAAGGAATTATAAAGGATATATACCTGGTATGTGTAGAGTATGGGATACTAGTTACAAGGGGAAATATATGAGTCTGGCTTAGATAAATGTGATCTAATATTGCAGTCAAGAAAAGGTAATGAGTGAGACAAGCTCATACAAGCTAGTGGTTGACATTTATAAAAATAGGGAGTTTTTTTATAGCTTTTGATGCATCTAAAAATTTAGCAAGACTAAATACATAACTTAGTAGAATTATGATATTAATCATGTGAGAGATAATAAGGATAGTTAGTAAGTTGGATCAAGTTAGTGGGTTCCCTAGACACAGATTTATCATTAAATTGTTTTTACTATTCTATGTATACATTGAGTTATACATGATGTACACTTACCATTGTAGTTTAGAAATTTATTTATCCACTATTTAAATGGTAATTTCCATAGATTATTTATCATATGAAAAGGTTACAACAGTTCCTATGCTATAATGAGAACCTTGAGATACCATGACATTAATCTTAAACAAATGTCCTATGGTCTTGATACATCATACTAACTGGACATAGTTGATGTCTGACTATCAGGTGATGGGGGATTATGATTATTGAGATTTATTCTCAAGAATTTTTCACTTGGTGATCTATGGTAGGTGATATCATGAGGGAAGTACCACTGATAGGAACACCAAATTTTTTGGGTTTCATTGGATGTTATTATCTATGTAAATGTGTATTGCTCCCCTAAATTGAGATAATTATCCATTTATTACATTTTTTTAAATTATTTTATGAAAATAAAATAACAATGAAAATGAAGTCGTGGTGAGGTATCTTGTGTTGGGTGCATCATTTTTGGTATGGAATTGGTTGAATGATTAAGATAAAATTTATCACTTCCGAGTTGGGAAAGTGATATCACAGGCCTTGCTGATCAGGATAGTAGTACCTTCATAAACCATTGGACAAGGTTTAGAAGGTAAGTCCATATAATTAAATAAACAAATAATAAATAAATAAAGGATGATGACAAAAGTGTGCATATTTCTTTATAAGACATCTAAAGATAAAGAAATTATATTACACCGTGCATGTTCATAGAATGATTGTCATTCCTATAACTATTCCTTATCTCTTTAAGGGACTTCATGGGTTACTATACTCCACTTTTGATTTTTTAATACTATTAACTACTATTGAGAAAAGGTCTTATAGGGTCACACACAATAAGATATTCGAAAATATTCTCTATTCATGAAAATAGGTATAAAGTACATGGTGGACACCACCAAGGGGCCTGAGTGTTTTTCAAGTCAACCATCACCGATGAATAAATAAATTCATAATTATTTGATTATAGAATAATTATATTTAATTTATTTATCAAAATTATTGAAAATGTATTTAGTGAATATAAGAAAAATATTAGATGAACAAATATTATTTTAATATTCATGGTTCTTTTAATATTATAGGAATTTCAAGTGGAGTTAAATGACTCTAGTTTTATCATGAAAAAAATTATTATTAAAGTATGTGATAAAATATAAATAATATTTATGATACAGTTATCTCATCATAATTATTTATTTATTAATTATTTAGTGGATGTTAGATATACAGGGGATAAGAACCCTATCCAGGTATTTTGATCAATCCACTATATAAGTAGAACATGAACTATATTATAGTGAATGTACATGATAATAGAATAAGATCTTCTCTCTCCTATAAATTTCTAGATATAGAAAATCTCTTTTTGAGTGACCAATCCAAGAATAACTTTGATGATCGAAGGCATGGGATCAAGGTGATCATAGTGAAATCGAGGGATTTGTTAGAGCTTCATGCTAGCACCTATAATTCAATGAAAGAAAAGCAAACATATTCTTACAAATCATGTGGATGATCTAGATGGGTTTAGAATCAGATCCTTCAAGCAACAATCACAGAAAATGAGCTATAATAAAGTGTGTTTTGATTTGAACTAGGAATTTGTTTAGTTTTAATTGTTGTGATTATAAAATTTATGTGATATCCTTATACCTCTAATGGGGCACAAATCACTAAATATGAAAATATTCATCACTTTGGTGTGAAAAAATTAAAATCCCTAGCCCATAGGGATCCAATGTGCACCTTGTTAACTTTATAAGATATAACATGTACATTTGGTCCCCTGAGTACCCATTTAATTCATTCAATATTTGAATTCAAATTTTAGGTAAATCCTTATAAATATGATCTTAGAGCCATCCTATAAACGTTTGATTATGTTTATTTTATATCCTTCCTTCAGTCCTTGATGGATTAAAATGTCTTGAATTATTTTTTGTGCTTCAACAAATAGAGGAACCTCTACACTATTATATAAAATATAAAGGTGATATTGATCCCACTCTATGATAGTAATTTTAACAATATCTATTCTGAAAATACCATTTCTCATAAGGTTTTACACTATGAAAATATTTTGAGAGACTGATGCTATCAACATCTAATAATCAATCAGTATTGAATACAACAACTTCTTCAATAATATATCGTTAGGAAATATGTCCTTATGTATGGCTTTGATTCATGATGTACTCGTTCAAAATCTTTATATAAATTTTAATGGGGTACTTCTATCTTTAATGGATGGAACCACATAATTGAATCACTCTAATCAAGTGAACCATCAGGTGGACCATTATATCAAATAATGACGGTGGGAATAACATCTCTAATTCACATAATATGAATGAAATCTCTTTATTCATGGTTGGAAACTTCTTCGAGTGTATAATTTTACTACAACTTTAAAAAAGAAGAAATATATGGTAATGTTATGTCATATGTTTTTGGTATAATGAAACATGAAGTGGAGGGATTCAAATAATGCATCAAAACATGATAGTCATGTGATTTTAGACCCTGTAATTTCAAATTAATCATTGAAAAACATTATTGATATTTGATGAGAAAAACAATGAAACTTTTATACACTTAATTAAATTATAAAATTACAATTTTTCTTATCCGGATAGAGTGTAAGATTTTAGAGGAAGAACAATTCATATTTCACCCTTCAATAGTGCAGACTCTTCCCTTTTCCTCATGAAAATCATGTCCAACCCAGAATTGATGCCATATGTTTTTGTTAGGATATGTTAATAATGAATGAATATAACTCTAAAATACATTTTTTTCTACATGAATAACATCAAGAAAATATCTGAGGTAAAAAAAAATTCCATCATGATAATTCAAATATAATTGATATTTTTTCCAACTTGATTTTGTAAGGTTTTAAAAAAAAGGTTTTTTAAAAATTGTGTCAATATATTTTAATTTATTGAACATTTGATCACCCATTAGTGGAGATAGTTTTGTACCTTTTTCTATAATCCCGTTGAATAATTTCATCCAAGATCAATATTTTGGTCATCAGGGTAAAGTTTTTTATTGTCCTAAAAACAAAGTGTTCAAGGAATGTTTCAACATAACTGAGTGTGTTCATTATTCACGAATGGGACACCCAAAATTTTCTTTTAATTCTATAAACTAAAAAAATTCTATAATAAAGGAAGTCATTTATCAACCCATAAAACATGGTTCTAAATGTAAATTCTTTATCTCTGGGAGAATCATGGAATGCAACACTTGTATCCCACATCATTTTCAAATATTTGATCAATTGAGACAAATAGACCTCAATATCATTACCAAGTTTTTTGGTCCAGATATAAAAAGAGACAAAATAATGTATTTGTGCATTATGAATAACCATGGTGGAATGTTATAATTTATAAACATAATTGTACATGTATTGTGAGTAATACTCTATAAACCACAATATTTTTTTATCTATAGATATCACAAGATAGATGTTTCTTGGATCATTTCCAAATTCAGGATGCGCATAATAATTTTTCTTCTATCCAGGAGAGCCCACTATGTGTTGTAGTTTCTCATCTTCAATTATTGTATCTATATGCCATGTCAATTGTATAGAGATTTCCCAATATCTATATTGTTATCTAAACCTTATAATGGTTGGAAAGCACTATACAGATTTCGAAGGACCCACTTCTTGTTTCTTGTATCAATGAACACCACACTTAGGGACATTTATGATTGATTCATGGTCCTTGAAAGAAAATATGAAACCATTATGATAAGAATGTATTATTCAGAGATCATTCCCATTGAAGGTAATATTCATTGAACAAAATATGTTCAAAAAGGAAGCTCATTATCTTTTGGTAGCATATCATCTAAGAGACTAAGTAATTCTATAAAGATAGTGTTAACCCATAAAAATAGTGCTTTCAAATTATATAACTTCAATATAAGTTTTAATATTGTATATTTAGTACAATAAGTATAAAATGGTCTCTTATCACAACTATTTTACTTCCCAAAATACTTTGTACAATCATGAAGGTTCTCTTCAATTCCAATTTTCATTACATCCATATGATCTAAATTATCATTTAAACCAATATTCACATCAGAAGATCCATAAATCATAGTATCATCTCAATCAATATGTACATTTAGTTTCTCTCCATGTTTAGTCCGACGTTTAAAGCTCTAATCTATTATGTGGAAAATAAAATGTTCTTCTAACTCTTACATAATAATTTTTACTAAATAAAAACAATGTAAACACAGACCAAGTATTTGAGAAGGGTTGTATGCATGCTCTATTGAACATTTGATGAACTCTTTAACACCATCTTCATAATATTTTTTCTTATTATTAGCACCCATATATTTTCAATTCAAATTCACCCTATAAGGTTTAAAAATATTCATTATGTACAAAAAATAAATAAATACACATATGGTATTATTATAATGTATATATACATTGATATGTAAAAAAAGTATTAGAATTTGAGTGTATTAATTATCTATTTTAGGAACATTTACATAAATTGAACATGTTTTTGGTTGAGATATAAGATTATTTTAAATAAATTTGAAATTAGTGGTAAAATTATATTTTAACTTGATTACTTCAAAAATTAATAGAGTCATGAAAAATAAACTTCAGTCAAAGTTTCCGAGATAATTCAAGTATAGTATATTACAAACCTTAAATTAAGTTAAAAAATTCTTTGAAGATGTGGAGTTTTATATAGATTAAATTCCAAAAGTTTCAATTGAAATTTATGTTTTGATAGTTCTCAAATTCTTCTATTGAGGGAACAAAATCAAAGATATTTATGATATTATTAATGATTCAAAAACTGAAAAGGGAATAATTAATTTATTCTTTTACATTAATGATTCAAAACCGATAAAACTAGTTATCCAACCCATATATCTATTCATTATCAAAATAAATTTAATAAATCATTGGAATATTAAATCCTCAACTTATTTGACACAAGTTTTATGAAATCTCATGTCTTGGATCAGATCATAGATTCACTTTTTTTCCAAATAAGCCATGTGGACACGTTATCACACAAATAATATAAAAATATCATAGTATTATTTTTAATTAATATTATTCTCATTTTTTAGTAATTAAATTTACAAAAATGAACAATAAAATAAAAAATGAAAATGATTTTGTTTTTTTAGGAAAAACATAAAAACTGTTGACTTTGAAGATATAACTAAGAAATACAATATGTATAGTAAAAAAATTATAGTTTTAAAATATAATTAACAAAACATGATTTCAAATGAAGGAATCAAGAATAATGGATTTAAACTTCTAAATATAATAAAATAATTGCATGAATTTTTATTATGAATGTCTCAATAAAATAATATAAAAATCGACTCTTTAACCAATAAAATCCATTTCATTAATAATTAATCTTATGAAAAAATATATAATAAAAATATTTATTAGAATATATATATATATATCACAAAAAATTAAAGAAATATGTAGTATATTCAAATTTAAGGAAATAGAAAACTATAACATATCAACTGTTGACTAATATGAGGAACCGATGTTAAACATTACATAATATTAATTTTTAAGTCAAGAATTAATTATCTTACATTTGAGGATCTTTTCAGGTTTAGAGTTTTAGAGAATTATGTCATAAATAATACATAACAAAAACCATAAATTATAAAGTAGAAACTTCCTATTAGTATCCATTTTTTTCATAATATAAAGATTTTAAAATAAAGCATGATTTCTTTTCCAAAAAAATATTCATAAATTTCAACTCAAAATCTTTATTTCCTTTACCAATCGTTAAACCCCATGATTTTGTTTTAAAAACATGGTACAATTTAAAAAATCTTAGTTAAGGGAATAATAAGAATAATTCCATTAGTCCCAGGAAAAAACATGAAAACCCATGAATAACATTTTCTTAAAAACATATCTTTTCCCATAAAGGACATAATTTTCTCTTAAAAAAATATCTTTATATTTCCTTTTGAAATAAAATGATTTCTATGTATACTCATTAAAAAACCTAGAAAATTGATATAGGTGTCTTGGGATATAATCTCATAGAACCCTTACCGAACCCTTATAGAACCATTAAAAATTATTTGGAGAACATAATTATTACGCAATGCATTGGAGTACTATTTGGGAACACCGATTGTATAATCTATAGAGTAATCAACCAATGCTTCTAAGTGCACTCATTTTAAATAATGTTCAAAGACCATACCATGATTTTTTTTATTTTTAGGATTCTATAATAAAACATTTGAAAAATGTTTTAAACTCATATTCAAATCATTTTTAGATATCAAAATCTCTGGTTCTCTTAAAACCTATTTTCCACACCCAAATACTCTTTTCTTTAAAAAATTTCAATACCAAAATACCTATAAAATGGGAAGGATAATATTTATTTGAAGAAGAAATGAAAAATAATAAAGTAATAAAAGATTCAAATATTGTTCATGGTAATGTGAAAATTCATTATCACCATATATGTTAAAATAGAACATTTTTTTTCATTTGTAGATAAAGTCAAACTTTCCATTTTGATAATTCCTTTTATTTTCCCAAAAAAATTGAATGAAGGACATATATTTCCTTTATAAAAATATCCTGTCCATAAAAAAATAATTTTAAAATAAAAAAACTAGAATAAAAAGAGAGTCATAAAGAAAAAATTAAATTATAACTCTTTTTAAATAAAAATCTTTTATCACTTTGTAACTATTTGAATCATAATCCCCATAAAAGAATAACATTAAACAAAACTTTTAATACCATGATAATATGTAAATTCTTGATATAAAATTTATAATGGGATTTATATACACATCATAAAATAATATAGGTCTATTAAATCAAAATATTTCTCAGTGAAATGAAATTGAGATGACTTCCCTTACCTCGAGTTTGATTCATCATGTTGGTTCTTTATCTTCCTCTTCTTCAGAAAACCTCTAAGGTAAGCACCAAAAGCCTTATTAGGATTTATTGGATAAATATAAGGGTTCTAGGTTTTAGAGAAGAATTTTAGGAAGATATTTTGGAAGGTATTGGTCGATCAAAATGGATTTGAAGGTGTGAAGAGGAGAAGAGAGTGGATGGCCTTTTATAAGATAGGTGAGTGATACACTAGTAATATTTGAAAAGAAAAAGGTGTACACACATTTTTAACATGAAAAAGGCTACAAAATGGACCATTTGAAATAATTAGAAAATATGAGGTCTAAATATGACCATATAATATATTTTATGAAAGTTTTTAGTTCATTTTAACCTTTATATTTTTTACACCCCGGTAAATCAAAACCCTAACCAAGATAATTAATTTTTATCATTTTCAAAATTAATTATGGTAAAAGATTAATTTGATATTATTAAATGATATAAATTATTATGATTCAAAAATTTTAATCCTTTTTTCCAAATTCAATTCACAAAAGTGGAAAATTTTAATTTAAAATTTAACCCGATGACGCGAGGAAAAAGCGGGTTTTCAGGAAGTGTATTTTTTATGAAAAAATTGTTTTTATATTAACTATATGATTAATAATACCCATTTTATGAATAAAAATTAATATTTATTAAAATATAATCTATAAATTTAATTTAAAACATTTCTCAAGGATTATTTTAAACAACAAATATAAGGACCCGACCTTATTACATACATAATCTTGAATTTAGTCAAGAAAAAAACATCCTTTTACATTGAGAATATTTTAAAGTTTAGAGCTTTAGAGAATTAGGACTATACATTCATAACATTACACATTATTACAGAGTGGATACCATAAAAATAGTTTCCATTTTTTTTAAAAGTATGAAAAATTAAAACTTAAAACAAGACTCGTTGACAATTCTTCAATATTTAACATGGCTTCCTTCCTTGTCTTACACATCCATTGACCTGTCAAAATCATTTAAAAACTTGGGATGAGCACAAAAGCTTAGTAAGGGATTTAAAAGAAGGAAATATCACATTATTCTATGAATACTCGTAACGTATGAAAGCATTTTCAAAAGACATTCTTGTCACCCATATATACTTACTTTTTGTAACATGAGATTTACACAAGATCCACACAAAACATCAGAGCATAAATAAAATCATAATCGTTTCTTGGGGAATTAATTACATAATCTTGTAACTATTCTTGGCTACCTTATAATTTGTAACCCTCATAGCTACCTTACTTTGTGTAACCATCGCAGTTACACTTGGAGTAACCATACGGACGACCTCCAACTTACTCATACACAATTCATTGGAGGGAGATGTAGGTCCCACCCTTCATCATAAATAATTACTAAGAACCAAAACATAATAATACAACAATAATAATTCCATAAAAACATTACTTTGGAATTTCGTAAAACCAAATTTAAAAATAATATTTTTAAAGAAAAGCCCCTTATAAATATCATACAATTGAAGAGAGACTTAATAGAGTGGATGGTGTACGTATATATAATGTAAATACACAAAATAAAACATAATATAAACAGAACTCATCACAAAAACAATTTAAATAGCACATAAATAATTAGGTATAAAGTTAACCCAAATAATGGAAATTGGGTTAAGAATTCCCTTGCCTTGGGTTTGTCTTACTTCAAACTTGTTTAAACTTCCTCTTGATCTCTTCTTTTTGAGATTCTTCTTAAGGGCTTTGGTTTGGGTCTTTTGGTGAGACCAGCAGCTCTAGGACGTGTGGAAGAGCCTTGGGAGGAGTATTAGGCAGAACTTAGGAATGGATCATGGCTTGAGAGGTGTGGGATGAAGAGGGGAGTGAGGGTGGTATTAATAGTGGAGGAGAGGGGGTAATTTTCATTATTTTAATCATTATTATAATATTTTTGGCTATGATTATGAATAGTCTTAGTTCATGCGACCTAAAATAGTAATAATGGAATGTAAGTTCGAACCAAGTGGCCTTGCATCACTTATGATGTCATAAATTGTGTATTTTACTGATAATTTGATTATATGATATTTTATCGTATTTCACTATTCACCGAAAAATCAAGAATTTCAGAAAAAACCCAAAAATTTACCCTAACCATTTTTTGATGCGTAGAATTAAAAAATGAAGTTCATTTTTTGAAAATAATATTCAAAATATTATTAATTTAATTTTAAAAAAAATCATTCTTAATTCAAAAATTAACAATTCTAATTCTATAACTACTTCTATATCACGATGGAAAATTAACCAAGATGTTATTATCTTAAAGACTTAAGAAAATAAAATAATAATAAAATTTACAATTCAATAGGGTCATATTACTATTCATATTACTATTCATAAGGGTATGTTACTATTCACAAAAAAACAAGTTGGTTTCATCAGGCTCCAAATAACTTACTGAACAAAATTGTAGATGGCAGTTTCTTGAAATTCAAAACATAGAAGTGGAAAACAATTATATCTAAAGGATAGTTATAAATATCAACTTAAAACAAATTTTCATTCATTTTAATTTATTTTTTCTAAAAAAACATTAATGTTACATTATCCCCACCTTTTAGAAATTGCGTCCTTGAAATTTTATTTACTTATTAAACAAGTGAGGGTACCTTGATCATGGTGTCCACCTAGTCTCATCATCATCTTGCTCATGTAAATAGAAGGCCTGTGCATTGAAAAAATGATTTAGAGATCCTTCAAAATCATTTTCTTCCTTTATCCAAATACACCTTGTACAACTTGGGTCATATGGGTGTTCACAAAAAAATAGTTTTGGAAAATAATCAGGTATGACATATTATTTCAAAACATCTAATAAAACTTGATTTTTATAAAATAGTCAGTTCGAGTTTGAGTTGAAAATTTCAGTAAATGTTCCTTTTAAAATACCATAAGTATGTGATGAAAGAGTATATTGTAAAAGAAAATATAATTAGGTTGCACAAGGGTCTCCTTATTCAACACATCTTTCAAAATCACAATATGCTTCAAAATCTCTTGAGAAGGTAAAATATTTGAAAATTACTTGATAATATTTACCTTTCTTGAAAATATAATAATATTTAAAAAATATGATTTGATTAAATATAAACCATGATCCTCGATGGTATCGATGTATATTGGAGGTGTTTGATATCTCAAACAATTTCCTACAAGTGATTTGTAAGTTAGAAAATGCTTCAAGGTCGTCTGGACATGACTTTGCAATAATTATCACAAGCAAGTCATCAGGAAGAGATAGGAATTTCATTTATGATCCTCCTCCATCCATTTGTAACTGACTTTCCTTAATCTGAAAAGTTATAAAATAAGAATTTAACTTAAATAATAGACATATAGACTAACCATATTTTTAATGAAAACCCTTAATCCCTAATGTTGTCTAAATCTTTCCTTTCATACCAACTATAAGGAGTCGGCCATATTACATACATAATATTGAATTTAGTCAAGAAAAAAACTTCCTTTTAAATTTAGTATATTTTTAAGGTTAAATATTTAGAGAATTTGGACAATACATTCATAACATTACACATTATTACATAGTGGATACCTTAAAAACAATTTCCATTTTTTTCAAAATATAAATCATTAAAACTTAAAACAAGACTCCTTGAAAATTATTCAACATTTAACATGGCTTCCTTCCTTGTATTACACATCCATTAACCTGTGAAAATCATTTAAAAACTTGGGATGAGAAAAAAAGCTCAGTAAAGTATGGAAAAGAAGGAAATATCACATTAGTCCATGAATACTCGTAACGTATGAAATCATTTTCAAAAGACATTATTGTCACCCATATATACATACTTTATGTAACATGAGAATCACACAAGATCCACAAAAAACATGAGAACATAAATATAATCATAAAGGTATCTTGGGGCATTAATTACATAATCTTGTAACCATTATTGGCTACCTTATAATTTGTAACCCTCACGACTACCTTACTTTGTGTAACCATCATAGTTACACTTGGAGTAACCATACGGCCGACCTACAACTTACTCATACCCAATCCATTGGAGGGAGATATAGGTCCCACCATTCATCCTAAATAATTCCCAAGAACCAAAACATAATCATAAAACATGAATAATTCCATAAAAACATTACTTTGGAATTTCGTAAAACCGAATTTAAAAAGAGGATTTTTAAAGAAAATCCCCTTATAAATATCATACAATTGAAGAGAGACTTAATAGAGTGGATGGAGTATGTATATATACTATAAATAAACATAATAAAACATAATATAAGAAGAACCCATCACACAAATAATTTAAATAGCCCATAAATAATGAAGTATAAGGTTAACCCAAATAATGGAAATCAGGTTAAGAATTCCCTTACCTCGGGTCTCTCTTACTTTTAACTTGTTTAAACTTCCTCTTGATTTCTTCTCCTTGAGATCCTTATTATGGGATTTGGGTTTTGTCTTTTGGTGAGACCAAAAGCTCTAGGATGTGGAGAAGATCCTTGGTATGAGTATTGGAAAAAACTTAGGCATGGATCAAGGCTTGAAAGGTGTGGGAAGAAGAGGGGAGTGAGGGTTATATTTATAGTGGAGGGGAGGTGGTATTTTTCATTATTTTAATCATTATTATAATATTTTTGGCCCAAGATTATGAATAGTATTAGTTCATGTGACCTCAAATAGTAATAATTGCATGTGAGTTAGAACCAAGTGGCCTTGAATCACTTATGATGTCATAAATAGTGTATTTTACTGATAATTTGATTATACGGTATTTTATCATATTTCACTATTTACCGAAAAATCAAGAATTTCAAAAAAAACCCAAAAATTTACCCTAACCATTTTTCGACATGTAGAATTCAAAAATGAAGTCCATTTTTTGAAAATAATTTTCTAAATATAAATAATTTAATTTTTAAATGAAATCATATTTAATTCAAAAATTAACAATTCTAATTCTATAACTACTTCTATATCACGATGAAAAATTAACCAAGATGTTATTATCTTAAAGACTTATGAATATAAAAAATAATAAAATTACTATTCATTAGGGTCATAGTAATATTCATATTACTATTCATAAGGGTATGTTACTATTTACAAAAAAAACAAGTTGGTTTCATCAGACTCCAAATAACTTACTGAACAAAATTGTAGATGACAGTTTCTTGAAATTTAATACATAGAAGTGGAAAATAATGATGTCTAAAGGCTAGTTATAAATATCAACTTAAAACAATTTTTCATTAATTTCAATTTATTTTTTCTAAAAAAACTAGGATGTTACATTATCCCCACCTTTTAGAAATTGTGTCCTCACAATTTTATTTACTTTTTAAACAAGTGAGGGTACCTTGATCATGGCGTCCACCTGGTCTCATCATCATCTTGCTCACATAAATAGAAGGTCCATGAATTGAATGAATGATTTAAATATACTTCAAAATCATTTGCTTCCTTTATCCAAATACACCTTGTACAACTTGGGTCATATGGGTGTTCACAGAAAAATAGTTTTGGAAAATAATCATGTGTGACATATAATTTCAAAACATCTCATAAAACATGATTTTTATAAAATAGTCAGTCTGAGTTTTAGTTGAAACATTCAATCAATGGTGCTTTTAAAATACCATAAGTATGTACTGAAAGAGTATATTGTAAAAGAAAATATAAATAGGTTGTGCAAGGGTCTCTTTCTTCAGCACCACTTTCAAAATCACAATATTCTTAAAAATATCTTGATAAGGTAAAATATTTGAAAATTTTCTTTATAATATTTACCTTTATTGAAAATATGAGAATATTGAGAAAATAGGATTTGATTAAATACAACCCATGATCCACGATGGTATCAAGGTATAGTGGAGGTGTTTGATATCTCAAACAATTGCTTGGAAGTGAGTTGTATGTTGAATTTTTTTTGAAATTCATCTGGACATGACTTTGCAATAATTATCACAAGCAAGTCATCAGGAAGAGATAATAATGTCATTTGAGATCATCCTCCTTACATTTGTAAATGACTTTCCTTAATCTAAAAAGTTATAAAACAAGGATTTAACTTTAAGAATAGACATACAAACTAACTATCTGTTTAACGAAAACTCTTAATCTCTAAAGTTGTCTAAACATTTCCTTTGATACAAACTATAGGGACCCGAACTTATTACATACATAATCTTGAATTTAGTCAAGAAAAAAACTTTATTTTACATTGAGGATCTTTTCAATTTTAGATATTTAGAGAATTAGGACAATACATTCATAACATTACACATTATTATAGAGTGGATACCATAAAAATAGTTTCCATTTTTAAAAAAATATAAAACATTCAAACTTAAAACAAGACTCCTTGACAATTATTCAACATTTAACATGGATTCCTTCCCTGTCTTACACATCCATTAACCTATGAAAATCATTTAAAAACATGGGATGACAAAAAAATCCCAGTAAGGGATGGAAAAGAAGGAAAGATCACATTAGTCCATGAATACTTGTAATGTATGAAATAATTTTCAAAAGACATTCTTGTCACCCATATATACTTACTTTGTGTAACATGAGATTTACACAAGATCCACAAAAAACGTGAGAACATAAATATAATCATAAATTTATATTTGGTAATTACTTACATAATCTTGTAACCATTCTTGGCTACCTTATAATATATAACCCTCACGACTACCTTTCTTTGTGTAACCATCATAGTTACACTTGGAGTAACCATACGACCGACCTCCAACTTACTCATACCCAATGAATTGGAGGGAGATATATGTCCCACCATTCATCATAAATAATTTACAAGAACCAAAACATAATCATACAAAATGAATAATTCCATAAAAATATTACTTTTTAATTTCATAAAACCAAATTTAAAAAGAGGTTTTAAAGAAAATCCCCTTATAAATATCATACAATTGAAGAGAGACTTAATAGACTAGATAGAGTATGTATATATACTGTAAATAACCATAATAAAACATAATATAAATAGAGCCCATCACACAAACAATTTAAATAGCACATAAATAATGAATTATAAGGTTAACCCAAAGAATGTAAATTAGGTTAAATATTACCTTACCTCTGGTATGTCTTACTTCGAACTTGTTTAAACTTACTTTTGATCTCTTCTCCTTGTGATCCTTCTTAAGGGATTTGGTTTTGGTATTTTGGTGAGACCAGTAGTTCTAGGATGTGGGGAAGATCCTTGGGAGGAGTATTGGGTAGAACATAGGCATGGATCAATGCTTGAGAGGTGTGGGAAGAAGAAGAGAGTGAGGGTGGTATTTATAGTGGAGGAGAGGGGGTATTTTTCATGATTTTAATCATTATTATAATATTTTTGCCCATGATTATGAATAGTATTAGTTAATGTGGCCTAAAATAGTAATAATGGAATGTGAGTTCGAACCAAGTGGCCTTGTATCACTTATGATGTCATAAATAGTCTATTTTACTGATAATTTGATTATACAATATTTTATCGTATTTCACTATTCACCAAAAAATCAAGAATTTCAGAAAAAAGCCAAAAAATTACCCTAACCATTTTTCGATGTGTAGAACTCAAAAATGAAGTCCGTTTTTTGAAAAAAAATTCTTAATATTATAAATTTAATTTTTAAATAAAAGCATACTTAATTCAGAAATTAACAATTCTAATTCTATAACTACTTCTATATCACGATGAAAAATTAACCAAGATGTTATTATCTTAAAGCCTTAAGAATATAAAATAATAATAAAATTTACTATTCATTAGGGTCATATTAATATTCATAAGGGTATGTTATTATTCACAAAAAAAACATGTTGGTTTCATCAGACTCCAAATAACTTACTGAACAAAATTGTAGATGATAGTTTCTTGAAATTCAAAATATAGAAGTGGAAAAAAATTATGTCTAAAGGCTAGTTATAAATATCAAGTTAAAAAAAGTTTCATTTATTTCAATTTATTTTTTTTGAAAAAAACTGGGATGTTACAACTAAAATGGAGAAACGTGATGCACATTAAAATTTTTTTCAGTAAAATCATATTTTAAACCCAAAAACAAACTTACAATAAAATCCAATATAAAGTTGATTAAAATGTAATTAATTGTATTAAATATAAATAAATAATACTTATTTTACATGAAATCATATTGAAAACAAAATGTGATTGTTAAATTAATTAATATATTGAAAAAATGGCTTTTTTTACAAAAATCGATATTTTTTCACTAGTCATGGAAAAATAAATATTTTCCCAAAAATCCAAAAATTTCACGCTGTGTATGTTTTGATATTATTATTTCAAAAATGATATTCATTTTTTCAATTTAAAACTCTAAAATTTATAATTTAAACATTAAAATAAAACCATATAATAATAGAGTTTAATTAAAACTATTTCCTTTTTGATTTAAACAATTACATAGTATTTTTATAATAAATATAACTATATCAACCAAAAATAAATTGATTTATTATATAATTACCTCGGTTGATACAACCAATAAATAATATATTATATTTATAAATAATTATAGTGAGTTTTAGACTTCAATATTTTCCATTGATAATAATCAAAATCAAATTAGCGACTTAATAAATGATACTACTTCACTACAATAAAATAATGATATAACTTTTTATAATTATTAGAAATTAAGTAAAATTAAATTGGATATTATGCAACCTAAAAGGATTTATAATATTGAAGTGGGTATTTCCCCTCATGATGAATGTGTGTGTGTGCCCCGTATAATAACAAAAAACTAATTCAATGTTGTAATTATTTTCATTTTAATAGTATTGGGTAGCTTTCCTAGTAAAAAATAGATTAAAGATAATGATAGATTATTATTATCTATAAATAATAAATTTTTGATGGAAATTTAAGAAAATATGAAAAATAATTCAATCTTCGGATTTCTCCATGAGTGTATTGCATGCTGCAATTCACCCTTGAAGTCTATCCAACAATGTAAACCATTAAAATTTGGGCTTTACTTATAAGGGCATGACACTTGAAAAGAAGACAAATCATGGCTAACTGTGCCTTGGTTTATGGAAGGTTTATCAGTATGTTACTTTAAAGACCAGTCATTCCAGTTCAAAGAAAACCAAAATGATTCCCCAAGAAAAACATTATATATGATATAGTAATCTTGACATGAGGGTGGGGAGTATGAGGCACTATGGATTCACGGGTCTCGAGCCTCTTCGAGATTCGCAGATCCCCCAAAAAACCCAAAACCTTTGGAAAAAATTAAAAACACACAAACTATAAAAGATCAACTAAAAATGAGAATAAAGAATCCCATACCTTGGGTATTGAGAGTGTCAATTTATCAAAGAGGTTGGAGGGGGAGTAGTGGTGAATGTCCAGTTCTACGAGAGCTTGAACGACACAAGAAATGAGGTTCTCTATTAGTGTTCTATTTTAAACAATGGCAGAGTTTTGTTAGCGATTTCCAAAAAACATTGAGAAAGATTGATTTTATCTACACTGAAATAAAAATTGCTGATAAAAGATATCTTTATCAACGCTCATAGATAATGCTGTTAATGATAGGTTCCATCAGCACTTTTTCATTTAGTGTTGGAAAAACCTATCTTTATCAGTGATTTTTGGAATGCATTGATAAAAACTAAATAAAACAAATTAAAAAATATTAATATATATATATATATAAATTAATAAATTATATAAAAAGTAAAAAATAATTACATTATAAATTAATAAATGTTCTTAAATATATGAATGTTATAAATGAGTAGAATTTAATAACTAAAAATATACATACTTTAAAAACATAAAAATAATTAAAAATGTTTTATTAATTATATAAAATATTAAAATATTAAAAATAGATATGAATTCATATTAAATGTGTACATTACAACCATATGAAAAACATTAAATGTTAACGGATAAATATGTATAAAAAATATTAAAAATAAATAAATTTAAAAAATATTTAACAAATAAATATTAAAAATGAATAAATAAAAAAAATGTAAAAAATAATTAACATTATTAGTGAATAAATATTATTAAATATTATTAAATGAATAAATTCTGAATAAGAGTCAAATTTAATAATTAAAAAATCATTAGATTTAGAAAATATTTAAAAAATGAATAAGTGTTATTAGTTATATAAATTGTTAGAAAAAATAAAAATGAATACATGTTAAAGTGAAAATGAATACATAATAATTATATAAATTACAACAATATTAAAAAAATTAAATGTTAATGATTAAAAATGTATAAATAATTTTAAAAATAGATATAATTACAAAAATATTAACAAATAAAAATTCAAAATGAATAAATTACAAAAAAATATTTAAAATAATCATGATAATCAATGTATAAATAAAATTAAAAATGAAATTTTTTGAAAAAATATTAAAAAGTAATAAATAGTATGTATTGAATAAAAATATAAAAAATTAATAAAATTTACTGATTAGGAACATAATATATATTAAATATATTATGTTAGTAAACAAAATTTTTCATTGAATGCTAAAAAATAGAATAAATTAGAGAAATATTATGTGTGTGTGTTTTTATATAAAATTACATTAATTACATATATGCGTGTGTGAAATTATTATAACCCAAGTTTGATATATGTTAAATTTAAGAAAAAATGAAATTTTATTAATTGTACAAAATTTGATACTAATTCGCCATTATTTCTAATTAATATTAATTGTTAATTTTAATACTTTTTTCACTAAATACAAGACTTATTTAATTTTAATACATATTTTGTATTATAAAAATCATATTTAAGAAAATATTTTACATATTGATATATATATATATATATATATATGATTATATTTATATATTAAAAATATAAAATATTGTATAGAATAACTATGTATATAAAATAATAAAAATGAATAAATTATAAAAATATTAAACAAATAAATATTTAAAATGAATATATTATAAAAAAAGTAAAAAAAAACTTAAAATTATTTATGAGTAAATAATAATAGATTAACGATTCTAAAAAATGGGTGAAATTAAATTAAAATATGAATAGATTGATTTTTTTAAAAAATAATTTATAGTTATTAATTACATATATCTTTAAAAAATAAAAATTAATATATGTTTAAATGAAAATGAATACACATATTTTTTATGTAAATTTACATTGTAATAAAAATATTAAATTCCAATTAATAAATATAAATAAATATTAAAAATGATTTTTTAAAAATATTAATCAAATAAAAATTAAAAATGAATAAATTATATATATATATATATATAAATATTAATTTATATTAACTAAAAATTAATACATAATATATATTAAATATTAAATATTAATAAATAAAATGCTAAAATGATATTATTAATAATGTATTATTTGTGTATATTTTTTCTCTATAACATTGAATTAATTTCATTTGTGTACATGTGAAATTATTTTATAACATATTTAGTCAAACATAGTCAATTTTTTAATTAATAATTTAATATTTATTATTTGATATATATGTCAAATTGAAAAAACAAATGAAATTGATAAAAAATATTATTAAATGTCCATTAATATCAATTTTTCAATTTTTTAATTTATATTAATTTGTAATGAAATTATAAACCATTTTTCACTAAATACATGACATATAAATTTGATTAATAAGGCATTAATTAGTATTGTGTAAATTATATTTAAGAAAATTATATATATGTATATATTTATATATCAATATATATTTCTATATGATATAATATTTTTAATAATATATATATTTTATTTTATATACCATTTTTAATTAAATATTTTATATATCTATTGTAAATGTATTTTTGGTCATATATAAATAATATTTAGTAAAATATATTATATTTTTATCAATATAAATATATTTATATTTGTGACATGTATGAGAAAACCTCACGTCTATCCAGCGGACAATGTGGTGTGCTCAGAATGATCTAATTAGTAGTTTTATAAGATATCAACATCTTTAAAAACTTGTTTCATGGGGTCAAAACCAAGAAAATGATATTGGAGGTCTATGGAATCATATGAAAATGACCATAGATTTATTTTTGGAATGTATGAACCGACACTATGTCTATATGAGTTTGGGTTTTCCTGAGATGATAATAGACACTTTTTTTATTCTTTTAAAACACTTAAGCATGTGTGTAATAGTCAAAACCATAGAAAAAAAATCTTATATTGAGGTAAAATATTAGGAAAACTATTGTTGAATTATCTGTGTCATGTATGAGAATAGAACACATCTATATGACCTACGATGTGCTGAGAATGACATAATAAGAACTTAAAATACACCAATATCTTTAAAAATATGCCTTAGGAGGTCAAAATCATGAAAATGACATCAAAGTGATTTGAAATCATAGGAAAATTCCCATAGATTGATTTGTGAAATGTATGAACCAACATCATTTTTATTATGTTTTTGTTTTCCTAGAATGATAATAAATAGATTTATAGTGTTTTAAAACACTAAAACGTGTGTGTGATAGTCAAAAACATAAAAAATGACCTCAGATTGATGTGAAATATTAGGAAAACTAAAATTGAATTATTATTGATGTGTATAAGTATAAATTAGATCTATAAGACATGCAATGTGCTCAAAACGACTCAATAAATAGTTTTAAAAGGTATCAAAGTCTTTAAAAACATTCCTTAGGAGGTCAAAACTAAGAAAAAGACCTCATAATGCCTAAAAATCACAGTACAATGATCATTATTTTAAAATGTAAGAACTAATAACACATAGATTTGATTTGTGTTTTACTTAGGATTAAAATACATAAATTTTTAGTGTTTTAAAGCACAAAAACATGCATGTAATAGTTAAAATCATAGAAAACAACCTTGGATTGATATGAAATAGTGGGAAAACTGGTTTTGAGTAATTTTTTATGTTTAAGAGTATATGAAATACCCATCAGATGGTTGTTTTTCACATAATTAATTAATACGTAGTTTTAAAAGATGTTAAAATCATTAAAAATGTGCTTCAGGTGGTCAAAACTAAGGAAACAATGTCGGAGGGCCATGAAAATCATTGAACAATGATTGTAAATTGGTTTTTGAAATATAATAATTGACGACACATCAATATGAGTTCTGGTTTTCCTAGGATGAAAATAAACACATTTTTTGAGTTTTAAGACACTAAAATGTGCATGTAATAGTCAAAATCATTGAAGACAACCTCTGATTAATGTGAAATTTTAGTAAAAGTGTCATTGAATTATTTTTGATGTGTATAAGTAGAAACCACTTCTATCAGATGTGTTTTGTGCTTATATTAACTCAATAATCATTTTTAAAAGATGTTGAAGTCTTTAAAAATGCGTCTTAGGAGGTTAAAACCAAGAAAAAGACCTCAAAGTGCCTTAAAATCATTGCAAAATGATATTAGCTTACTTTTTAAGTTGTAAGAATCAACAAAACATAAATCCGAGTGGTGGTTTTGTAGAGGTTATAATAAATAAATTTTTAGTGTTTTAAAACAACAAAATATGTACATATCAGTCAAAATCATAGAAAATGATTTTAGATTGTTGTGAAATCACGAGACAATATATAATGTAGATCTACCTTTTCAATATCACGGAAAAGGGTTTTATTAGCGCTAAGAAATCTATGTTATTTTAAGCACCCTTAAAAGCCTGTAGATTCAATCAAGGCTAAAAATAATTCTGATTAATGACACCTTTACCAATGCTAGTTTAGAATTGATAAAGGCCCCCATTTATTAGTGCTAAACTAGCCCTGATAAAATCCATGCTACATTAGCGTGCTTCTAAAATTAAAAAATAATGCAACACAAATAAATAATTTCATTGAAGTTAAATATAGTCCTCAAATAAAAGAAATTAAACTATATTATATTCATTTCGAACATATTGGTTTGAAAAATTACATTGGTAAGTACAATTTATCACCAACATCAAAGAAATAAATATTCAATTTTCATTAGTCCCCAACCCCCTCTCAAAAGAGCCCAACCATACTTCCGGTTGTCAAAGAAACCACTCCAACTCGATCGAAATGTGAACTTGTATAGAAAAACAATTCTTATCTTAGTAATAGTGTAAATAAATAAATTAAAAATAAATATTAAACAATAAATTAATAAAATGTAATTTTTAAACAGAAATCACACATTTTGAGTCATACCGGTTACACTGTGTATTGGATTGAGGTGTGACCAATTACTATATGTCAAAAATGTCTTATGGATCATTTACTTAAAGTATCAAAATAATTTGAATGTGTTTTCTTGGGTTTGAGTATGTGACATGTGTTTTGTACTAAAGGGTCATTTTAAACTAAAAACATACACATAAAGTCATATCGAGCACACCATATATCATATTGAGGTGAGGATAATTCCTACACATCACAAACGACTTATGAATTATTTTCCAAAAATATCAAAAAAATAAAAAAGTGTTTTATTGGTTTTTTCAGTATGCGACATGTGATTTGAATTAAAGTGTTAATTTTAAACACAAAATAGATACTTCGAGTCATACTAGACACAAAATATATTGGATTTATGTGAGGTTGATTCCTATACATTAAAAATGTCTTAAGGATTATTGTACTAAAGTTTTAAGATAATATGAATGTGTTTTCTAAGTTTTGAGTATGAGACATGTTTTTTTACTAAAATATCAATTTAAACTGAAATCACACACTTTTATTCATACTGGTCACATCATGTGTCCTTTTTACATGAGACTAATTTCTACAGACCAAAAATGACTTATGAAAAAGTTTTTCTAATGTATCAAGACAATCTGAGTGCATTTTCTCAATTTTTAGGGAGTGAACCACATTTTGAACTAAACTGTCAATTCTAAAGTCATAACAAACACTTTGAGTCATATTAGGAACAACACGTATTGGATTACGGTGAGTATAATTCTTACATGGAATAAATTAATTATAGATTATTTTCCAAAATTATCAAAACTATATGAATGTGTTTAAATGTTTTTGAGTATGTGATGTGTGTTTTGAACTAAAATATCAATTTTATATAAAAAGAGACACTTAGAGTGAAACTATTCACATCATGCATCAGATTTACATGAATTTGATTTATACACTGCACAAATAAATTAAGGATCATTTTTTCAATGAATCAAGAAAATATTAATGTTTTTTCTTAGTTTTGTGTATATCATATATTTTTTTAATAAAGTGTCAATTTAAACTAAAAACATGCACTTTGAGTCATATTGGTCACATCGTGTGTTTTTTTACATGTGACTGATTCCTACATATCAAAAATGATTTGTGAATAATTTTTATAAAGTATCAAGGAAATTTGAGCTTGTTTTCTTGGTTTTCAGTGAGTGACACATGCTTTGAACTAAAATGTCCATTTTGAACTGAAATCTTACACTTTGAGCCATACAAGGGACACTATGCATCAAATTGAGGAGATATTAATTCCTACACCTAAAAAATGACTTATGGATAAATTTGTTAATATATCATAACAATACAAATGAGTTTTTTTTGGTTTTGAGTATGCGATATGTGTTTTGAACTAAAATGTCAATTTTAAAATAAAAGTCACATTTTGAGTCACAACAGTAAAAATGTGTGTCTAATTAACATGAAGTTTATTAAAACATATCAAAAATGACATTTGGATGAGTTTATTAAAGTATCAAAACAAATTAAATGTTTTTTTCTAGCTTTGATTATTATATATATCATTTTTACTAAAATGTTAATTTAAATTGAAAACAAACACTTTGAGTCATATATCTCACACATTGTGTCGTTTTGATGTGTGATATATTCTTACATGTCACAAATGAATTATGATCCATTATCCTAAAGTATCAAGTAAATGTGATTATTTTTTCTCACTTTTCAGTGAGTGGCACATGTTTTGAAGCAAAATGTCAATTTTAAACTTATAACATACACTTTGAGTTATATCAAGGTACACCATGTATCAGATTGAGGTGAGAATGATTCTAACATGTTGAAATTGACTTATGGATAATTTTACTAAATTATCAACAAAAATGATTATATTTTCTTTTTTTGGAGTATGTGACATTTGTTTTGAACTAAAATATCAATTTTAAATAAAAACACACTTGAATTCATACCGATCAAACTATGTTTCATTTTAATGTGAGGTTGATTACCAGAGGTAAAAAATGACCTATGTATCATTTTACTAAAGTATCAAAACTACATGTAATCATTTTCTTAGTTTTTATTATTCCACGTGTCTTTTTTACTAAAATGTCAATTTACACTAAAAACACACACTTTGATTTATAACTATCACATCATGTGTTAGCTTAATGTGAGACTAATTCTTAAACATAAAAAATTACTTATGAATTTTTTTTCTATAGTATAAAGAAAATATAAGATCATTTTCTCAGTTTTTAATGCGTTTCTTACATTTTGAACTAAAATGTCAATTTTAAACTGATAACATACCCTTTGAGTCATACCAGGCACATCATGCATCAGATTGAGGTTCACCAAATCAATACATATCAAAATTACTTATAGATAATTATAAAAAATTATCAAAAAAAATACAAATCAGTTAACCTAGTTTTGAGTATGTGTCATGTGTTTTGAACTAAAGTATCAATTTTAAATAAAAATACACACTTGGAGTCATACTGGTTAAACTGTGTGTCAGATTAATAGGCGGTTGATCTTACAGGTGAAAAATTAATTAAAGATTGTTTTCCTAAAGCATAAAAATAATTTGAATGCATTTTTTCAATTTTGATAATTTCATGTGTATTTTTTACTAAAAAATCAATTTAAATTGAAAACACACAGTTCGAGTTATACTAGTCACATTGTGTGTTAGTTTGATGTGTGACTGATTCTTACACATCCCAAATGATGTATGGATCATTTTAATAAAGTATCAAGACAATCCAAGAACTTTTTCTTGGTTTTTTATGAGTGACACATGATTTCAACTAAAATGGAAATTTTAAACTAATAACATATACTTTGAGTCATACTAGGAACATTCCACAAATGATGTATGGCATATTTTCTTAATGTATCTAAACAATATAAATTCATTTGCCTAGTTTTTAGAATGTGATGCATGTTTTGATAAGTAAATTAACTGAAATAAATATTAGACAAAAAGGATAATGAAATTAACTAAAAATAATAGATAAAATGATGAGAAAATTAACTAATTGTATAGTAGGAGGTCAGCTCTTTATGATGTATGTATACATTTTGACACCATGTATTTTTACCATTCATTTATAACTAAATCTATTTACTATTTTGAATATTAGGTCCTTCAATAGTCCTGATAGTACTAAAAAAATATTAATAAAAAAATATAAAAAAATATTTTATATGATATTTTAATTATCATAAAAAACACCTCTTTAGGGATGTTAGTTTTTTGCGAAAATATGATATATTTCATAAATTTTCAAATATAATAACCAAAATCCTTTCCATTAGATTATTTACGGTACTCCATAAAAATTAAAAAAAAAGAATTAATTTGTTTTGATATATGTTTTAATAGTGAAATATTATTATACATACCTCAATACTTTTGCAGTTTTAGAAGTCAATAGGATTCTTGTGCCCATGGACTGTCCTCATGCCATGATTTTGACTATATTTAAATACCAACCTATAATGATTTAATTTTCATTAAAACATATTATAAAATGTATAACATGAACTTTTTTTGTAAAATATTGAATGTTGTGTATTAAAAGTTGATACTCACCACCACCTAGGGTTGATTTATTGGGTATACATGCATTGAATCTAGAAAATAAATCATTATATTATCCAAATTGATTACAATGAGTAACCAATATTGCCTAAAAAAAGTAATGAGTAAAGTATGGAATGAAAGTATATTTTATATGATTAAATTGTAGAGTTTGACCCATGTATCATGGGTATTAAGAAGAGTCTGTTGTCTGTAAGTTTGATTTGAAACATTTGGGCCAATTTTTCCACTATTACATTATATTTCTTTGGATCTAATGATAATTTTTGTGTAGAAGTTATGTGAGGACTAATGAGTCCAAATATTTATTCACTGGGTTTTCCATTCAATTATTAACGATATATATGATTTCAAAAAATATGAATAGTATTTAGTCATAATTAGCATAATAGATCACCTATTAAAACCACCACATGTATACATTTAAAACCGAGACTCCAATAAATTCATGATTTTGGATTTAAGTTACATTCCCAAGACCAATATAGTCTTTAATGGACTCTCCATACATTTTTTCTTCAAAATAAATTATGTTAGTATCACTAATTTTTAACATTTCATCTACATGAAACATTAAGGTTAGTAAATGTGGAAGTTGAATTGTCAGGGTAAAGATACTTTCTGAATATATTTTTAATCGATTGGTTAATCCTTTATATATTTTTGATTCAACCTTCTATTTCACCCCTTCCCTTTCACTATTAGAAATAACATTCTTCCGTTCATACCTTTTTTCATTAATTGTTAATTTTTTTCATAAAAAATAAATTGGAAAGTAATACGTCCATGTCGATATGTAATTTTTCAAGGTCAAATGACCATTATAGGAATGTTATAATTGCTCGACCATTTGAAAATCTAGATCATCAAGTGGAATATGTATCTCAACACTCAACTCATGAGCTACATTAATCCCCATACCCATATGACCTATTTTAAGTTGTGTGTTGTGTATAATATCTATTTGGATATTGTAAACTATGACCCTAACTACAAGAAAATGGGTGGATTCTAATAGATATAAATCACAATAATTTTTCTACTATATAATATTAATACATGAAATGTATCAGTGTATTCCAAATTCACATTTCACAGAAACAATTTTGACAAAATTAATTAACTCTTATAAGGATTCCATTTGAGGGGAATAACTTGCCTTAAAGATGGTATGTGTCTGTGTGTGTGTGTGTGGGGGGGGGGGGTGATATTCATGTATTGGTTTTTTGTGTATTGTTTCTTCTCTTTGATTCCTTCCAATAACATTTACTATCAACTCAGACTTCCAATTATGTTTTTCTTCTAGAGAAGCTAATCAGGCCTAAATATCATCTATTTTCTTATCTTTACCCCCTTTTAATTTCGTTTCTGAAAATATGTTTGGGGTGACACACCAAAACCTATAACTCTAATGCATCCATATTATTCTTTCCTCTTCAATTCCACTTATAGTAGTCCTTGATTGATTATAGCTGATGATGATTCCTATGTCTAAGCTGGATAAAAAATATCCTAAAATAAGTAATCATTGTTATGTAATATCGATTTAAAGCTGGTTTTTTATTATGTCACACTTACACACGATTCCCACAATTTTTGTGTGTTTTCATCTTTTATAACCTCATTTTTATTTTCAAAATCTTCTTTCCATAAAAAAAGAGAAATGATACAAGTGGATTTGGATTTGGATTCATCAGTATGCATATAAAAAAGGAACATAATTATGTTGTTGTTTCATGTAACATAAAAGTATTTCTATTGATTTAAAACGCATACCATTTTTTTCAATTGAATCATACCCAATCCTTGATTTATGTCAAGGGTACATTGGTTTTTCAGCATACTACTTTTTTTAGCACGCATTTTTTATTTTATAAATTAAAAATTCTCAATCAATAATAAATGTATTGTCAAAAAATGAATTACTAATCACAATAAAATAAAAAAAAGTTTTCCTTTCCTGATGACCAATAAATTCCTTCAAAAATTTCTGGTTTACCAAGTTTACATACATCTATAGTGGGTGCATGTAACATCCCATTTCCATGTTTCAGTTATTTACTATATCTTTACTATTTTTCTCTTTAATTGGGTACATCATGGGACTCCCGAGCCTAGAGAGTATATTCATAAGAAAATAACCTATAGTTTAGGTATGTATGTTTTTTTAATTAGTGGAGTCTGGGTATAAATTTATATTGGATTTACTGGGTTATCCCTCAGTTCATAGAATGCCTGAGGTGTTTTGGGTTTTCATGTAAGAATATGATGTTTTTGCTGTCTTCTGGGTGATTACACACTGTGTATTTGATTTCCAAGCTCATGTCATGAGCTAAATACATATTGTAAAATAGTATATTCCGTGTACATATTAAATTCAATGAAAATGTTAAAATCCGTGTTTTTATGAAATGGTGATGAAATTTTCATTATATACAAGCTTTGTGGACTACAAAACATATAAAGGGGATACACACTATGTAATACTCATAGATAATAATTTTTAGTGTGTCATATGAATGATTTTTTATTTCATTCAATGTGAAACCTATTTTATCTCAACCTATATCTATTATCTAAGGATTTTGGGAACCTCCACTCCCTTCAAATCAATTATTCTAATGACTAATCTCTATTTCAATTGGGTTTCATCTATTTGGTTGAGTAATCATTTCTTATTATTCATTTCCTTTGATCGTGATATCACCATTGCATTGCGTTATTGGATCTTTTTTACTTGTGGTGTTTATTTGTTTTGATTCTTACTAGATCCATTGTGATATCTTCCTCTGAGGGACATTCTATTATTGGATATAGTGTATTGGGTGTGCGTTCTCAAGGTATATCATGAGCTTTCTTCTTTAATAAATTGAATAAATTTTGAGAATTATTGACTGATTATAGGTCCTCCGTTGTCGTTGTTGTGCTCTTCCTTGTTGGAGGATCCCATTGTGGGTGTGAAAGACCCGAGTTTTGAGGTAGGTGGTTCAGTCACTAGCCTATTTTGGTGAACTGAATTGTTGTAGTTTTTATATTTTTTTTATAAATGAAATGAACTGATTGAATGATTTTATTTGTGTGTGTGGAAAGGGGTTTTTGATAAAATATGTTTTCCCCTAGTTTTGGTAAATGATTTTTTTACAAAGAATTGTGAAACACATTTTTGAAATGGTTTTCAAAGCATAGTTTTGATGAAATGTTTGGAAAATAGAGTACATGGCAAGCCTTGGGTACTTAGGTGGAAGGTTTAGTAATAGGCCTCATCCACTGTTGGGGGGTTCATTCATGGGTTGTCCCTCTACTCCATAAGCATACTGATCTATAGAAATATTATACTTATTGGAGGTTTTCTTTCTAGGGTGTTCCTCTACTTCTTAGACTCTATGCATATGTCTAGGGTCTTAATGTGCACATGATTTTCCATGTTAGGTCTGAGTTTCCTAGCTATCCTAACTTAGTGTGATCCTTGACATGATGTTACATATTCTTTTTCATGTACTATTTTGGTTGTATTTACCTGGATTTTGTAGGATATGTGTTGTTTTGATATAACTTCTTGATACGTGTATATAAAATTCTCTGAAACCGATTTACCTTCTTTATATTTAAATGTGAAAAAATGGGAAGTTAAATTGTTTTTCCATGCTTTTGATATAAAACTATAAAACTGTATATCATTCCTTGTTTTCTTTAAAGGTTATCATGATTGGATTATTGTACATAGACTTGATATAGAGCACATGAGTAGGATCCTACTGAGACTGTTATCTCACACCCTGTACACCACTTTTATAGTGCATAGACCTTTTTATGTCTTTTGGAATAAGGAAAGACAAGGAGATGTAGTGAGGTGGTGAGGTTTTTTTATCAACTGGGTTTGGGTAGCTAATAGTGAGATGGTGGGAGTTTTCTATGGTGATCACATAGAGACTATTAGAGTATCTATTTTAATTTCGTATTTCTTTGGAGTTGGACTTGTCTCTTAGAGTTTCTTTCTATACCTTTTCAGTTGAATCATTTCTGTTGTTCTCTATATGTTACAAAATATATATTCAAGTTTTTTTTCTATTGTTTCTATTTTTATATGTGTATTTCCTATTTTCTTCTTCAGGTTGGGTTAAATCATTACCCATATTTTTTTGTTGATTCCCATGTGTTAGATGCCATCCCATGGGGATCATGAATTTCCTTCAGGTATGTTGCAATTCAGGTCGAGTACTAGTATTTTGAGGGTATCCAGGTTAGTTTTATCATAGTTTGGTATCATAGGGAGGTTTTTTCTTAAGAGTACATGCCTTGGTATGTTTGATAGATAGAAGATTGGATCTTTGAGACTTCAGTGTTTCTGTTTATGGGTGTTCTATTTTAAAATGAGATTATTCTATTTTTGATCATTTCTTATGTTTCGGTGTGAATTTGTATTCCTCCAAGACATCTTACATAGGTTCCATATGGGGTTGTACCTGATGAACATCCAGGTAATCTTCCCCTCAATCATAATTATATTTAGGCTCTCATGTGTGAAGTTTTTGTTATCAAAATAAATTCACTCGAGGTCCATAACATAGTTTTTGAGATATTTCCATGAGATGTGTGAGATAGAGATCGATCACAAGAGTTATTTAGTGAGAAGACACCATACATTAAGAGTATAAATGATCCTAAAGAGGAGGAGTAATAAATTGACAAGATTTATTAGATTTTATACTTCCCAGATACACTTTGTATTATCAAGGTGAAGCACACTAAATATAGACTCGAGGATCCAGAAAAGAGATAGTGGGATTCTATGGTATAGGCCCACAGGTATGTGAACTTAGACTAAAATAGTTTTAAGACTCTCTTATTCTATATTTTTTTTAAAGAGTCTCTAATGATAGTGAAGTATCTGGAGTTCCTCTGTTTTCAATAGGGATATCATTTGTTGTAAGTATACACCAATCAATTTGGTGATCTGGTTCATTTTTCCCTAGTGATAGTAAATAATAACCAGATGAAAGCTCAGAAGTACCTGAAGATTTTGAGACCAGATATAAGATCATAGACATTTATATTGATTATTTTGACCTATGTGGAGATAATTGATAAGGTTATGATGACTAAGATGAATATGGTATGAATGGATGGATATTTTTCCTCTAATCTTCCACCTGGTGGAAGCTTCAATGGCATGTTGGGGAAGAAGAGAAAGTGACTAGATCATCATAGGAGTGGTGGAGGAATTTTTCAGTAGTATGAATCTTATAAATCTTCAGTAATTGCTACTAGTGTGGATATTAATTTCTATTAGTGTGGAAAGTTCAGTCACACCAACAATTCTTGTCCTTCACCTTTAAAGTTATACAATTTTTGTGGATTCTATGGTCATCTATATCATTTATGTTAGGCTTTTCCTACTCCTCAATATGGTTAGGGATCATTAACTCTAAAGGAATATACACCATTTTAAAAAACATCAAATACTATAGGGATCTAGTAACATGCCTCAATAGTGAAGAACCATCACACGGTAGATGAGATTCTGATGAAGATAAATGTAGGTCTAGTGCAAGTGAGAGGTACCATCTATATTTCATCCTCAACAACAATTTATTTTTTTAATACTGGTGCTTCCCACTCATTTATATCTATCCATTTTAATGATTTGACTAAAATTCAAATGGAACTCATGTCCTTTGTTATGGAGTTAGTGACACCTCTTTAGAATTGGAAATAGTATGGGTTTCAGTGTCCTTTTTCACTATCAATATATGATGAATAATTAGTATGAGATTTTCTAATTCTCGATCTAGATTTTCTTGATTTCATTATTAGGATGGATTGGATTGATTCTCATCATGATTAGGTCCACTATTATCATAGTCATGTCTTGTTCCTTACAGCCTATGGGTGCTCATGGGTGTTTAAGGGAGTGGGATTTGGGGTATGGTTGTGAAAGACCGTCATGCCTAGAGCTCAAGAGTTTCTTTTCTACTATAATAGTTTATCATGATGATGTTTCTTCTATTTTTTATCTTCCTGATCTTGTTTGGGACTTTCCTAACATTTTCATTGATTATTTATCTATTCTTCCTCTAGATAGAGATGTAGATCATATGATTGAAATGGTTCTAGGTATGAATATGATTTCGATAACTTATTATCATATGAAACCAGTGGATCTAAAATATCTCAATATTTAGTTGGAAGATCTGATTATGAATGGTTATGTTCGCCCTAGTATATTACCTTGGGAAACCCATATGAGTTTTCTAAGAAGGAAGATAATTCAATATGTTTGGGTGTAGAATATAAAAAGTTCAACTAAGTTACATTTAAGAACATGTATAATTTTCCATGTGTGGATGATTTGTTTAATTAGTTAAAGGGAGAAAAGAGTTTTTTGAAGATTGATCTTTTGTCAGGATATCATCATCTCAAAGTTTGGGATTTTGATAAACTGAAGATGGATATCAGTAATAGGTATGTCCATTAAAAATATATTGTGATTTCATTTGGTCGGAATAATGATCTTATAGTTTTTATGGATTTGATTAAATCGATATTACATTTGCATCTCAACAATTTTTTGGTAGTTTTCATGGATGCTATTTTGAATTATTCAAGATTCAATCATGATCACAAGAACCTTTTGAGTTTGGTTTTGGAAATCCTTGGGAGTTATCATTTTTATGGAAATATTTTTAAATATAACTTATGGATCCACAAAGTGATTTTCTTGGGGAACGTGATTTCTAATCATGAATTATCAGTTAATCCTGAGAAGGAGAATTCTGTTTTGTCTTAGGAAGAACCATAGAATGTATTTGAGATTCAGAGCTTCATTGATCTTTTTAGATATTATCAATGATTATTTAAGGATTTCTCAAAGATGGAATCATATTTAACTACTATTACCAGGAAATGGGTCAAATTTATAAGGGATAAACAATTTCAATATTCTATTGATGAGCTAAAATGACTTCTGAAGTTGACTCGTATTCTGATATTTCTTAATCCTGGTAAGGGGTATGTGGTTTTTTGTGATTCTTATAGAATGTTTTTGGGTTGTGTACTTATGTAAAATGATCATGTGATTGATTATGAATTTTCCATCTTTGATTGCGTGATGAATATTATCCCACTCATGATTTAGGGATTTCCATATTTATGCATGCCCTTAAGTGTTAGAAACACTATCTTTTTGTGGAGAGGTTCATAGTCATTTATAACCATACGATTTTGGGATATATATTTTCTTATAAAGACTTGATTCTTAAATATATATGGTGATAGTAATACCTTCAAATGTTCAACCTCAACATCGTCTATTCCCAGGGGAAGGTGAATGTTGTTGGAGATGCTCTTAGTAGGAAAGTTCCATCACAAGTTGCTTTGTAATTAAAGGAAGAGTGAATGCTTTTGGGGATTTTTGCTTTGTTGCATTTGGATGATTGGGAAGATGTTTTATGTATGGTTCTAACTAGCGTTCAATTTTCATAATCTATCATTAAGTCTATTATGATGTTTCTATAGTATAATGACATGTTTATATGAATTCGAGAAACCCTATTAGGTGGGGAGACCATTTCTGATTGGTCTCTCTCTAGATTATATTCTCAATTTTGGGGATTTGTTTTCCATCCCAACATATATGAGGATCTCAATTTTTCTTGATTTTAAATGTTATTAATGGTTTGTTCATCCAAGAAATTTGAAATTATATTATGACATGAGATAGATATTCTATTGTCCATCTATGAAGTGAGACATTGCTATTTATGTGTCCTATTGTTACACCTGCCAATAGTTAAAGGCAAATTATCTAAAACCTTCTGGTTTTCCACATAATCATCAGGTTCCGGTTCGGAAATTGGATGAGGTATCCATGGAATTTGTTTTTGGATTTTCATAGACTCCCTGAGGGATGAATCCTATTTGTGTGGTGATTTATCATTTAACAAGTTCAGTTCATTTCATTTTGATCAGGGACACTGCTAAAGTTGAAGATATGTGTAAGCTATATGTGTTGGAAATTTTGAGGTTAAATGGGGTTCCTTATACCAGTTTTTCATATAGGTATCATAGGTTTACTTCGATGTTCTAAATGAGTCTTTGAGAGGTGATATTGACTCATGTAAGGTTGAGTATAACTTATCATCCATAGACAAAAAATCAAGTGAAACATGTTATTTAGATCCTTGAGAATATGATCTATGCCTATGTCTTCGATTTGGGTAGATCTTGGGATATCCATCAGAGAGTAGTTGAGTTTTCTTATAACAAAAATAATCTATTTTAAATAAAAATGTATCCTTTTGAGGATTTGTATGTTCACCCGTATAAATCACCTCTTTATTGGGAATTGGTGGCAAATGATTCTTTGGTGGGACAGAGTTTGGTTTAGAAGTGGTTTGTGAAGATTAAGGATATACATAAATGTTTTGTAACAAATAAGAGTTGAAATAAATCTAATAGGGATTACATGCATCATCAATTGGAGTTTTTCAAATGTATTTGGGTTTTCTTGAAATTTCCTACTCAGTTTGGACACTGTCGCCTTAGAAAAGGGGGAAAGATAGCTTAAAGATTTGATGGACCCTTTGAGGTTGCTAAACAGCATGGGAATGTTACTTATTGATTATAACTTCCGGTTCTGTTGATAGGAATTCATGATGTTTTCTATATATCTCATATTAGAAAATACCATCCCGACCCCTCTCACGTTCTGAGTTGGGAAGAGATTATTTAGAGTTATATTTTTCTGTTGTAGAGTATATATTAGATATTATTATCTCTCAAGTGAAATACTTTCATGGGAAGTAGATTCAATGGTTCAGAGTGTTATGGCAGCATGAATTTGATTCTAATAAGACTTGGGAGTACTAGCCATTGACGAGGTAGAAGTGGGCTCACCTCTTTACCAGACTTCATTCTTTCACATGACTTCTTGGGGATGGAAAGTCTTATGGTGGATATTTTTTGACATATAGTTACCATATTTTAGGTATTTTCCAACTATTTTCTTGTTTTACTATTTAATTGGGGGAATCTTGGGACTCTAGAGGATGGAAATTATTTGATGAGGAAAATGAATTAAAGTTTAGGGATGTATTTTTTTGAATTAATGGAGTCTAGGGATAAATATGTAATGGATTCATATGGTTCTCCTCAAGTGTGGAGAACACCCAATGTGGTTTGGGATTTCATGTAATAATATTCAATTTTTATAGTCTGTTGGAAAATTATAAACCATATAATTGGCCTAAATTTCATGTATTTTATTTCTAGGATCATGTTGTGAGCTAAATACACAATGTGAAAGAGTACACACTGTGTACATTCTACATGCCATGTAAATTGTTTAATCAGGGTTTTATGAAATGAAGATTGGGTTTTCAGTGTATGTAGAATTTATGGACTACAAGATGTAAAATAGGGTTATAATATGTTTAAGTCTTTAAGGGAAGAAATTTTAGGGCATCCTATGAGTGATTTTTTTATTTCATTACATGTAAAGCCTCTTTACTCTCAACCTAGAGATCCTCTCTGGTGATTTTTGGAACCTTCAATCAATCTGAATCACTTTGTTCAAATATATATCTCTGTTGTGGTTATATTTCATCTCTCTGGGTGAGTAATCCTTTCTTCTTATTCACTTTTTTTTATTTCTGTTGGAAAGTTGCATTGCATTATCAGATCTATTGACCCGTGATGTTGATCCTTATTTATTCTTTCAAGATTTGTTGTGAGATATTCCTATTGGGTCCATTAATTTATTGGTTCTAGTAAAATGGGTCTAAATTAGTGAGGCATGTCATGATATTTATTCTTCACCAAAACATTTTTGTTAAATTTAATCGATATTGAGAAATATAGGTTTATTCTACATCCTCTGTTGTCACTGTTGTGTTCTTTATTATTATTGGATCCCATTGTAAGCGTGTAGGACCCAAGTTTTGTGGTAGTTGGTTCCATATCGAGCCAATATTGGAGAACTTCATTGCTCTGGTTTTGATAAATTATTTTATAAATACAATGAAATTTTTTCCTAATTTTAAGTTGTGTGTGTTGAAATAGTTTTTTGACCAAAATATGTTTTCCCCCTTTTTTGGTAACTTAAAACAAGTTTTAAATTATTTGTGAAATATATTTATGAAATTGTTTTCAAAGAATGGTTTTTATGAAATGGTTTAAAATATATATCACTTGATAATCCTTGGGTACTTAGGTGGAAGGTGTTGTAATAAGCGTAATCCACTATTGGGGGGTTTATTCATGGTGTGTTACTCTTCTCCCTCTGCTTGTTGTTCTAAATAAATATTAGAAATATTAGAAGGTTCCCATTCTGGGGTATCTTTCTACTTCATACACTCAATTAATATGTTTAGGGGCTTGATGCACACACAATTATCTATGTGAGGTACGAGTTTCCTAAATGTCATAACCTAGTGTGAACATTGGTGTGATGTTACCTATGATTTGTATTGTACTATTTTTGTTTTACTTCCATGGATTTTATTTGATATGTGATACCTAATTTTTTTTTGATTTATATTCTTGATATGTGTATATGAAATGATTTCAAACTGATTTACCTAATTTTTATGGAAATGTGGAAAAAGGGTTAATTAAATTGTTTTACAATTCTTTTGATAAAAAACTATTAAACTCTATATCATGAATTTTTTATTTAAATTTTAACATACATAAATTATTATAAAAATACTTGATATGGAACACCTTGGTGGGATCCTACTGATCTTGTTATCTTACACCATGTGCACCCCCTCGACAATGAATAGACCATGTTATGTGTTTTGATGAAGGGTTAGGCACCACAGTGAGGCATTGAGTTTTTTTGTCAGCTGGGTTTGGGTAGATAGTGGGGTAATGGTGGGAGTTTTCTCATGTGATCACATAGTGACTATTGGAGTAGGTAATTTATTTTTTTCATCCTTTATAGTTGGAATTTTCTCTTGGATATTGTTTTAATACCTTTTCAGTTGTATCAAATCTGTTTTTCTCTATCTGTTATGACATATGTTTTCATGTTTTCTTACACTATTTATCTATGTATTTTTATATGTCAAGTTTTCTGCTTTAGGTTTGGATAAATCATTCCCTCTATTTATTTTTAAGGCCTGAGGTACTTAACGCCAGCCTGTGGGGATTGAGAATTCCCTTTAGGTATTTGGAAATTTGGGTTGGGTACTAATATTGAGAGGGTATCTGGGTTGAGTTCTTCACAATATAGGTTTATTTTTTCTCTAAATTATATAAGACGATACTTTATAATAATTGTCTAAAATCCCCTATGATCCTTTCCAATGAGCATTAATAAAAATTTCATTATGAAGTCATCTAGTATAATACACTCTAAAAAGGATAATAAAGTGTAAATCAAGGTTTTATTATTTGTTTAGTAAAATAAAGAAGGTATATGATAATGTAACACAAATATATTCCCAAATTAGTGCCTTAAGCATGGTCACTATATTGTTTCATGTATTTAAATTAACTAGAACATATATTCTAGTGGTGACTACTATACGCGGCCTTATTGGGGTTAATAGGTTGGCCCCATGCATTCTACCCAACATCAAATTCGATGTATTTTATTCTCTATTAAATTAGTTTTATTAACATTATCATGATAAAACACTCTTATTTTATATAGTATATAGGGTTTTCACCATTTACACCTTGGATTCAACATCATCAATATGGGGTTCCTATAGATTGATAACATCAACATGTTTTCAAACTTGTTGTTCCTCTGCATTGAGAGTATCAACATGTTGAGAAACCAATTGTTTCTTAGTACTGGGAGAATCTTTATGTTTATTAGTCATTATCTTTAGAATCATTTGAACATTTAATTTATATCATTTAAATTTTGTAGTGAATTGATAATAATATGAGGTAACACAATGTATATTACAAAAAAATATAACCTGAATATTGAACTCTATTTTTTAAAAGGTTGAAGGGATTTTACCCCTATATCAAGTATCCAAATCCCCCAATTATGGTATAGTCTAAAAAACACCCCGTATAGATAGATACCACTAAAAAATGATTTTAACATCCCAATGAAAGGGTCATCCTTAGTTGAGTTAACATCTAACCCTTCAGTGGTTTTGGTTGATAAATAATAATTTACCATTTTCTATTTTAAGTATCTAGAATATAAAATACATGTTCTTCTTATGATTACATTATAAATAGTTCATCTTTGAACCATTACTTATTAAAATACACTTTTAAGAATCCCAATTCAACTATTTTAGCTATACTCTCATCAGCAACCCACTTTAATTTATAAATCAGCACTTGTAATGTTGTATAATCCAACTATTGAATATGTTTGATGATTCAAAAACATGGAATATTCACTTAAACTAGATTTATGTCCTTAGTACTTGATACATGCATAACTTCATGCAAAATTTTAACTATAAAATTTTTCATGTAACTTCATTATTCATGTTCATTTATATAGAATGTATGACCATTATTTATATAACCATTATAATATTATACATCCCCACTAGGTCCTATGGCCATCCATCAAAGATGTTATGAAATTGAATCTATATTTTTAGTTGGATTATTAAAAATGGTGTCTCAAAAACATCCTATAAAAAATTGATTATGTGTATTTGATATCTATATTTCATCCCTTAATAGATTCAAATGCCTAATAATTCTTTATGGGTTTCAATATAGGGTTCAACCCTTAACATGTTATGAAAAACAAAAAGGTGAGTCTACTAACACTCTATAATAGTATGTGACACCCTAAACCTAGAAGCTTGGATCCGGTGCATTAGTTTATTAAATTGTCATAGATACAAGCTTCAAATATGAATGGAATGAATATTTTATCAGTTTTGGAAAAAAAGATCATATACATGATACCCATAATAAATTGGGAAGAGAAAATAAATCATAACATAAGTAAAAGATCAGAATCTTTGTAACTCATTCAAAGGATTTCTATTCATAATACAAGGAAAGGAAATAAAATAAGGGTGATATCAAATTCTTTATAAGGTTAAATTACACTAGAATCAATAATGAATTAATAAGAATAAATCAACATGGAATGGTGAATAACTAAGAAAACATTCCATTTAAATAATTGGATAAGGCATAATCAATATAAAAAGGTTAGAAAATTAAAAAACATGTCGTTAAATCAATAAAAAAAGAATTAAATTACTCCATATATATTTCAATGAAATAATCTCATGTATAATAATAATAAGTGAATTCTCAAAAAAGGCAATGCTTAATTATTGGACGTCATGTTTCACAGGAACATGATAGCTTTATCTTTAAGATACGATAGATTAAACTATTATAGTTTGGCTAACTAATTCATTTCATGAGACTATTTATGCGTTGGGCGGTTTTCATTAACCGGTTCCCAACCCACAGGGCTTGCATTAAATAGTCCCCAACATGTGTATTGCATATCCAAAGCATTTATCATATATCGAATAATTGATTTAATTAAAAAAATTCCATATAAAAATGTATCTGTATTGAATAGAAGATAAAAAAATATCAATAAATCCTTAGTGGAGGATATCTAAAAATAATGTTTGTTTGTGTTTATGAATGAAAATACAATTGAAATATCATTGAAACATTCTTGAGGAAAATAATCTGTAAACATCACAAAGTGTCCTATACCACTTTGAAACATTTTAATCATAATAAACATGAAGTAATATCATTAAATGAAACTTATAATATCATGAAAATAAGGATATTTATGATATAACATGTCAAAGGGAAGTATATACACCGTATTAATGTTAATTTGTGCATAACAACAAACAAGTCTCAATGTAATGTAAATTGAGACAAAATCCCTAACCTTGAGTCTGACTTTTCTTGTGTGTCTTTATATTCCAAAATAGTAAAATTACGTTAATTATTTACCTACTTAAAAACATTTTTCATGTTTATCATTACCTTTATTTCACTTATAACAATTTTTTAAACAATACTTAAACAATTATGTTTACATCTGGTGTTTTGACCATATTTGGTTTATGTGTCAAAAATGACTTTGGAAGGTCAAATATTGTCAAATGGTCCATTATATGAACATATAAAGAATAAAATCATGAAACAATTATCATATTTATATATAAATTGTACTTTTAAAACTAATCATGAAATATGGTTATGAAAAATGAACAAACGTTACAATCATGGAGACGGTAGGCCCTACGTACGCATGAGTAACATTCTCTATTTTATAATCATCATTTTGGAAAGAAGGTAAGTAAGATTATATATTTATATAATGATAATTATATGATAAATACAATGTTATTTAATTTTATATACTTATATATATAATTATTGTGATGTAAAAGGAATCCCATCATGTCGTGGAGGAGGTAGTTAACATGTCCACAACCGATGTTATCACTTTCTAGTGCATGAAAATGGCAAAAAATAAACTGATATATTATAGTTACAAAAGGTTTATTATGTAATAAATATAATATATAATTTATTTATGTCACATGTTTTTAATTAAAACTACCCTTTACACATTCCATGTATCGTGTGAACAAATCACATCGGTTTGAGGAGGAGGCAGTCAACACCTCCACAAATGATGTTATTGTATTCCCACAAAATGGAAAACATAAAGTTATATTCTATATAAAAATTAAATAATAATAATGGAATTAAAAGTATCATATATATTATATATAATTATAATTTACATCATAGTAACCAACCATGTAATATGGTAAAGGAAAAACGAACAACATCGTTTCATGAGGTGGTAGTTCGCCGCTCACATAAACGGTATGTTCGCTACCTTTTAATAGAAAGTGTGTATACGTTTAGGTCTAAAAAATAATGTAAAAAAATATATGTAAAATTATTATTCTTATTTTATTATTTAATCATGTAATAAGAATATTTGAGGGGGTGGATAATGAAAATTAAATAAAAGAGCTTGAGGAAGGATGTTACCTCTTCATTGGGTAACTCCTTTTAATTTGCACCAAAGGGACTCCTTGTATGTATTTATTCCCAAAAAAAGTATTTTAGGTTGATGGTATGGATTTTGGGAGATTATTTTATCATATTAATGGCTATTAAAAGGGGTTTAGAGGTTTGAATAATGGGGGAGGGTTGAGTGACTTTTTATAGCTACAGAGGAGTGACATTCTTATAAATTTTTGAAAAGGTAATTCCACCCATGCTATTCCTATGATAAGTTGATACAATAATGGTTAAAATTTTACCCAATGGAATATAGAGTCAAAATATTTCTAAACAATAAATTTTTGAAAAGTTTATAGGTCATTTTGGGCCTTATGTTTAAGATTTCGTATTTTTAAGCTAATTTTTCTTTTAATCATTTTTATTAATTTTAATATATTTCACCAATTTTTTTTATAATTACTAAGTTGAACTTATTAGAAATTAGAAATTATTATAATTCTAAATATGTAATCAATTTTTCCAAATTTAAATAACATATGTGGCATAAATTAATTTAAATTTAATCCCATATACAGGGTGACCCAGCGAGTTTTAAAGTAATAATGTTCAAAATTTTGATAAGTTTTTATATTAAATTTCAAAGTTAAATTGATTAAAAATGCCTAAATTGGATTAAATAATATATTTTATTCCAATTACACTTTAAAACAAAATCAAAACAAAATTTAACTATAAAAATAAATTATATGAAAAAGTAGTTTTGAATTAAAATTCAGTATTTTTCATTATTCATAAAAAAACATCATAGAAAAATAAAAAAAATTCACCATAACAAAATTTATATGTTAAGATTTCAAAAATAAAGTTTATTTGGACATTTAATACTTAAGAAAGTTCAAAAAAGTGACTTATAAAAGGTTATTTATTAAAAGGTGGAAAATAACCTTTATAAAAATATAAATTTTTATGAGTAAAATTGGGTTTGTTATTATCGTATGCCAATCAAATATATTGGATGAATATAAAAAATATTTTATTGAATATATAATATAGAAATTTAAATGATATCATTCAATAATATTAATTATTTTAATTTATTATGATAAAACACCTTTGTGATCTTAAAAACAATTTCTTTATATTCAATTGGTTATTTTATATTCATTTATAATTAATTGGTAAACTATGAATTCATTTTATATTGTTAAAAACAATATATTTTTAGAATTTTTTTAATAATATTCATAACTAATAATTTAGTGTCATGTTTCTATCTTATTATATTAAATATTAATATTTTTAATAATAAATTATTGTTCAGTAAAACTCAGTCTTGCATATAAAGTAAGACATTAAAGAAACTTGTTGTTTCATGTGACACACACTAACTTAGTATCACTTGTATTAAAAGTTTTATCATAGATTTATTTTATTAAAAATTGAAAATTTATTTTAAATAATTGATATATAATGTTCCCTTACGCACCTGGTGTTTCATGTCACACACACTATCAAACACAATGTTCATATTTTAAAATTTCGGTGCGTTACATTCTATTTATATTAATTAAATTGTGTCCTTTATATTTAAAATAAATCTTGGTTTTTTTTATATTTCCTAGGTTGAAATTCCACACCATGAGAAGGGTTAATTAAAAATATTCTAGAAAATATATAATGGTAAGTACAATGTTTAAGTGGACCAACATATAACTAGGTCACTAAGTAAGAGAACATTAATAGCAAGTGGATATATGTACATGAATGAAAAGTGTAAATATTTATAAGGAGTGATTTAGGTCATCAATCACAAAAAATTTAATGATAAATTAAAATTTTAGGGCCTCAAAGTTATAAATTTATGATAATTTAAAATATCATCAGTTCAAAAGAAATTTGGGTTTTAGAACAACATTTTATTTTAAAATAACTTTCCTAATGTTGAGGAATTATTTCACCCTATAAGAACATAAGTAAATATATGTTTCTATTTCATAAGCATAATCTTATCCTTTATTTGTGCCTTTAACTATTTCTACTTCATTTATTAGAACATGATGCATCATTTGGTGAAGTTGTACATTAACCTCTAAAACCTCTTCCAAATATCAACTTAAACCATTTCATAAATAGATAAAATTTCCAAAATATTTTTATCCAACACATTAGAAGGAAGGTCACTGAATTTACAAAAAATTAACTACTCAAATAACATGAAGTGGATATTAATCATCACATACCGAACATGTGAAGATGGTAATAACTTGAATTACCATAAAACCTTATTGATATATTAATGCTTATTATACTTTAAATATAACATAGATTATTAGATATATTCATTAAGTCTAAAAATGATGCAAAATCCATTAATAAGAGAATAAACCACTTTATCAATAAATATTAAATCAATTATAACATAGTCAACACCTATCCAATTTGTGTTATCCAAATAATCATTTATTTTTCTAATTTTCATAACATTAGGAACATATAAAGGGTTATCTTTTTACTCACCCATGTGTTTTCCTAAATAAAATTCTTTCTACTGAATAACATTTCATCGCACCATTAAATATGTGATCTCAAATACTAACTAAAATATTACTTTAGTAACATTATTACATATTTAATAAATCATATGTTGAGGAAAGCATCATTAAAATAATTTTAAAACATGTTTTTTTAGATCTAGATACTAAATTACATTAATCATTCCACTTCATTTGTGTCATTAACATATTCTTGAACTTGATCCCTTATCTTCTTTGGAGGTATATTCCCTTGATGCTTAGGGAATTGTTTTCTATAGTTCCCCATATCTTTTTAATTGTAACACTGAATAGAAGCATTTTACTTATTCCCTTTACATTATTTTTCATAGAGACCCTTTTATCCACACTTCAACCTTTTAAATCATTTATGAGTGTGATTCTTTCTAGAATTATCACATAAAAGAAAATCCTTATTTTCCTTCTTCAATTTATCTATTATTTTTTATTCCTTTATATTATTCTCTTGATTCCCTTTGAATCCATACATCATGGAGAATTATTTCTTTGTCTTGATAGAACATACAACTATTTCATTGTATGAAGAAAATGTTTGGGAGGCCAATGCCCTCTGGAGACTTGGATTAAGTCCTTCAATGAAATGGTCAATCTAGTATTCTATGTTTCATATGAAATCTATAACATAATTTTTCAACCTTGTAATGGTATCTTCATACTTCATAATAATTACTTCCTCCTTTTTATTTAAACAAAGGAACTTTCTCTTCCTATGAATTTCTTGATCACGAGGGATGTATTTATCGAAGAATATCTCCTTAAAAGTTATCCATTCTATGAGTTCTATTTATTCTTTCTTACTATTATTTTGGATCAATGACCACCATTTATCAACATAATATTTGAGGAAATACCGTGCAAGTGTAACCTTTTCCTTTTCACCATATCCCAATTCTGTAAATATCTTATCCAAAGACTTAATCCATTGTTCTGTTACTATTGGATCAATATTCCGACTAAATGATGGAGGCATCTATCGTATAAAGTGATACAAAATAGAAGAATATCACTGTGGAACATGTTAATCCATTTAGGGAAGGTTATGGGTCATAACCTGATTAAGATACCCTAATATATCCATATCTTTCTCAGTTCCAACACCAGGTACATTTAATTTCTCAGTAGGAAATCCTATACATTGTCCATAGGTACTTATAACATTTTCCTATTAGGAACCATTTATAAACAATGAAATCTATTGGATTAGATCATAACATTATGTAACATAATGTATAATATAAAATCTAGTGAAACAATCATCATAAATAGAAAATGTTTTCCATTAATAATCTCATAATCATAAACACGGTTTCTTAGGGGATATCTTTACTTTAAAAACCTTTATAATGGTTTGTAAATAAAATGTGAATTATACCAATCCTATCCCCCAAGCATGTCTAACAAGGTGTGTAGTATGGCCTATTTTTGTGTAATATGTTCTGCTCGAATATGACCCGATGCACCTTATCAAAGTTTCTACCCATAGGTACATATTTTTCAGAACCTTTTCTACTTTTAGTATCCATACATGGATGTTTTTCTAAGAATACCCACATAATATATACTTTAATAAAATTATAGGATGTTATTCTATGCTTATCCTCAAAGTCTATCGTAGGGTCATGTACCCTTATCTAAGTTTTCTAAATCTAGTTTCTAAGGTTTCTGCGAAAGTTTCTCTTATACCAACCTTAATTACATGGCCATATAAGCCTAGAGATAGTTCATTACTTTATTACAATAGCATATATATAAGTTTTAAATCCCAAGGGATTGGATATTTTAGTATTTTTGGAAAATAATCTTACATACATGACCCCCATAATACATTAGGAAAATAAAATAAATCTTATCATAAGAAAAAGTTCCACATCCTTGAAATTAATTAAAAGGATTAATGTTCACAACCTGGGTAAATAAAATCAAATAAGGGTGATATCAAATTATTAGTAAGGGTAATGTACAGAGGAAACAATAATGAATCAATAAGAATAAATTAACATGGAAAGGTGAAAAAATGATAAAAATTCCATTTAAATAAATGTATAAGGAATAAAAAATATGGAAAGGTAAGAAACTAAACGAACATTCCATTAATTCAATAAACTGATAATGAAATGCATCCATATATATGTCAACATAATAATCTCATGGATAATAATAATAAGTTAATTATCAATTAAGGAAATGCTTAATTATTTTATGTCGTGTTTCAAAGGCACATGACACCATTACCATTAAGATAAGATAGTTTAACCATTCTGGTTTGGTCAAATTATTCATCTCATGTGACTAATGATGAATCAAGGGTATTTCATTAACTAGTTCCTAGCCTTTAGGGCTTACAATAAATGGTCCCCAATCCGTGTATTACATGCCCAAAGCATTCCACATATATAACTCGAATGGCCCGAAAGACTTATTTTTTATTTTATTATGAATAATACCCCTATTAAGGGTTTAAGGGAAACCCTTACATGACCTATAGGCCCAAGGCCCAAGGCCCGACATGGCCCGAAGGCCAATACAAGACTCGAAGGCTGAGAGGCATACTAGGGGAATTACATGACCCATAGGACCAACCAACTATAAATGCCCCTCCCAAGCATCAGAATCATTGATCTCCTAGATCCCCACATTTCATTTCTCAATGGATGATATTTAAAAATAAGTTTTATTGATTTTTATGAATGGAAATACCATTTAAAGATCATTAAAACATTCTTAACGAAAATAATCTTTAAAAATTCAAAGTCTGCCATACCACATTAAAACATTTGAATCATAATCCCCAAGAATGAATATCATTAAATAAAACTTTAAATATCACAATAATGATGATATTCATGATATAACATGTCCTAGGGTAGTATGTATACCATACAAAAATTTAATTGGTTTATAACAACAAATAAGTTTCAATGGAATCTAAATTGAGATGAAATCCCTTACCTTGAGTCTGACTTGTCAGGGGTGTCTTTATATTCTGGAATAATAAAATTTTGTTAATTACTTACTTTATTAAGAACCTTTTTTTATGTCTATCATAACTTTTAATTCATTTATTATAATATTTTAAACAACTACTTAAACAATTATGTTTACGTTGGGGGTTTTGACCAAATTTATGTGTCAAAAATGACTTTGGTAGGCCAAATATGGTCAAAGGGGTCATCATATAAACTTATAAATAATTATAATCATGGAATGATTATCTTATTTATACATAAATTATACTTTTAAAACCAATCATGAAATATGGGTATGAGAAATGAACCAACATTACAATCATAGAGACGGTAGGTTGTACTTACGCATGAGTAACCTTCCCCATTTTTCAACAATCGTTATGAAATGAAGGAAAGTAACATTATATGTTTCCATAATTATAATTATAACATAAATAAAATTTTATTTAATCATATATTCTTATATATAGAATTATTATGATGTAAAAGGAGGAGGTGGTAGTCTTCACATCCACAAACGATGTTATCAATTTTTAGTGCGTGAAAAGGGTAATAAAGAAAATGATATATTATATTTAAATTAAGGTAATTATCTAATTAATATAATATATATTTCATTTAATTAATATAATTTAAATTGAAAATATCCTTTATAAATTCTATTTATTGCTTGAACGAATCACATCAGTTTGAGGAGGCAGTATTCCACACTTCCACAAACGATGTTATCATATTCTCACAAAATGGAAAGAATAATGGTATGCTCTATATAAAAGTTAAATAAGAATAAAGAAGTTATAAATTTAATATATAATATATATATAAAATGTTTCCATCATAATTACCAACAATTAAATGTGGTAAATGAAAAACGAACAACATCATTTTGTGTGGCGGTAGATTGCCCCAATATTAACGGTAAGTTTGTTACCCATTAGATAGAAGTGTGTGTAATTGTAGGTATATAGCTTAATATAAAACATCTAAGTATATTTAGGACACCTAGGTTTTTATTTAATCATGTAATACAAATATTTTAGTGGGTGGATAATGAAAATAATATAAATGAGCTTGGGGAAGAATGTTACCTTTTCTTTGGGTAACTCCTTTTGGTTGGCACCAAAAGAATTCATTGAATGGGTTTATGACCAAAAGAAGGATTTTATGTTGAGGTTATGGGTTTTTTGAGTTTATTTTAGTATATTTTTGGAGATCCAAAGGGTTTGAGAGTTGTGAATATGGGGAGGAGTGAGTGTCTTTTTATAGTGGAGGAGGAGTGGCATTCATGTAATTTTTTGAAAAGGGAATTCCACCCACGTTTTTCCTAATACAAGTGACTAAAATAAGGGTAAAGATATGATAAAATGGATTATTTGGTATAAATATGTCCATAAAATGGATTTTGGGCAAGTTTATAGGTTATTTTGGGCCTTAAGTTTAAGATTTGGTATCTTGTTAAGCTAATATTTCTCTTAATCGTTGTAATTAATTTTAATCACTTTCACTAATATTTTTTATAAAAAAGAAAGTTAACATTATTTGAAATAAAAAATTATTATGATTCCAATCATGGAATACATTTTTGAAAATTCCAATCACAAAAGTGGAAGAAATTAATTTAAATTTAATCCCATAGATGGGACGACAAAGTGGGTTTTAAAGTAATAATGTACAAAAGTTTACAAAGTTTTTATATAAAATTTCAACGTGAAATTTATTCCAATGACCGAAATTGGATTAAATTATATAAATTTGGTATAATTAAACATAAAAAAAATTAAAAAAATAATTTAACTATATAAATAAATTAAATGAAAAAGTAGTTTTGAATTAATATTCATTATATTTCATTATTCATAAAAAAAATGAAACTTCACAGAAAAATATAAAAAATTCAACCTTATCCAATTTTAAAGATTTTTTCAAAAATCAAGTTTATTTTGACATATAATATTTATAAAAGTTTCAAAAATTGGATTTAAAATAGGTTTACCATTAAAATGTGATAAAAGTGCCTTTATAAAAATATAGGTTTTTATGCGTAAAATTGGGTTTGTTTTTATCTCATGCCCATCAAATATATTGGATTGATTTCATAAATATTTGATTGAATATATAATATATAGAGTTAATTAATATCATTCACCAATATAATTAATTTAATTTATCATGATAAAACACCTTTGTGAGCCTTTATTCTTTCCTTTATATTTATTTGGTTTTTATATTCATTTACAATTAATTGGTAACCTATGAATTCATTTTATATTGTTTTAGACCATATATTTTTTCATGTTATATAGTAATACTAATAAATTCTAATTTAATGTCTTAGATATATCTTATTATATAAAATAATAATATTTTTAATATTACATTATTATTCGGTAAAAATTGGTCTTACATATAACTCAAGCCATTGGAGAAAATAATTGTTGCGTGTGACACATGGTAACTCAATATCATGCGCATTGAATGGTATATTATAGCTTGATTTTATTAAAAATATTAAATATATTGTAAAGTATCAGGATATTATATTTCCTAATGTGCTTGGTTTTGCGTTTCCTACACGTTATCTAACAAAATGTTCTTTTTTTAGAATTTCAAGGCATTACATAGTAATTTTGATGACATCTATTCTAGAAATTCCCTCACCCACAAGTCACCTGGTGTCACTACAAAAATTTTTTATATTACTTGTAGTTTAAATTTTCTTTAAATGTTTCTATAATAGTTTCCGAAATCCACCACTAAAGATGGCATCGACATCCAACTCACATCTTTTGAGTCAATTTAGAGACAGTTTTTGGGAACCATCACAAAACGTTTATTTTGAAAAGGTTTTTTGGTTTTTATGTTGGTTCTACCACACTAAAGAGTTTTATAATATTTTAGTAGTTTAAACCACTACTATATGCTCTAATTTTTTTGGTAGGGGAAACCACTGCTAAAATGGAAAAACCACTGATAAAAAAAATTCAACATTAAATTGCGGTTGATTAAACCTTCAATAAATATCACTTTTCAGAGAAAAATGCTAATACAAACTATACATCCCTAGAAAATTCAAATAAAAATAGAAACCAATATATCATAACTAAATTTATCCATCCCACCTCTAACACCCATTAACCAAAATCCCATTTCAAGTATATAAGAATCAATCCATTATCTAATAATATCATAATACAGAAGATTAATTAAAAATTACAATCAAGGGGATCAGTGAATTTTTAACCATTACCTTGAAATAATTATACATAAAGTGTAATATGTTTAGTTTCACATCATCTATGAATCCTAAGTGAACTCTAATCACTACCAGATAAACTTTTCTCGACACTCTCTCCCTCTCCATCTCTACTTCTTGCTACCGACACCTGAATGAAAATTATATTGAAAATTAAATAGTGTTATATATTTAAATTTAAACTTAAAACCATTAAAATATTGTGATCTAAATGATTTTTAAGTTGTGTGATTTACTTACTCACTACCAGCCATCGACGTAATATCACTGGGGACAAATCAATTTGTCTTTTGATATAATTGAACTAACACGTTCTAAAGAGAAATAAAATTTTCATGTTGCGAATTTATATGACCCCCTGTCCCTGAATTGTGATTTTCATGGAGAAAAACTACATATATACAAATAATCTTGAGACATCATCCATTGGGACTCAATATCAGTCAAATGGAACAACTATCTTCACTCCATTCAGATTCTAGACATTTCAACTGTTCATATTTATCTTTATAGTAGAACTATTTCCATATTTCATGAAAAATAGTTATTAGTATAAGAAAGTGAAATAAATTTATTCACATTAAAATTTATACCTATTAATGTCACCATCAAACATCCCCTAAACGAAACAGAAGTTACAACCTACTCTCTCACTACTCAGCCTCCTAAATAGAGAGACACTATCTTAGCTATTGATGGGACACAGATAAAGGGTGTGATAGAAGATGAAGGAATAGAGGATAGGAGATAAAATGTAGGGGAGAAGGTGGAGGGTGTATCAGATGTTGTAGGGAGGGAGACCGACAAATCATTATCTATTGGTGTGGTCGAGGGAACATTGATTAAGAGTTGACTAAGATTAATAAAACGCTTCCTCCTAGGCATTCCTATTATTTAATAAAATAAAATTAATGTTAGAAAATATATTTCAAAAAATTAATCTAGAAAAAATAATTAGATATAATAACAGATACACAATACCAACAAACAAAATATATATAACTATAATAATGAATGACTACACATAAAACATAAGTGGTTGATAAATGAATGGAATACTATAGATACAATTATTTTTTCCTTCAATCATGTCATTTTCTTACTCCATCATCACTTCATCTACTTCATCCACAATTTCACGACTAAAATTTTCAAAATCATGATGGACAAATAAGTTCTCTTATTGATGTTGATGTGATTCAATGTTATAGGTAAAATCATCCACTTCACCACCCATATCATAAAAGTCTCTTTATTTTACATGACCAGGTACACTCCACCCTTGATCCATGAAATCTTACACATAAAATACCATTTTTTCTTTTTATGATAAGATATATTAATCATTTAATTCATGGTCACCAACATCCATCAAGAGAGAGAATTTCTAAGATGTAAATTTCAAGGAATCTTTTTTAACTCCCCTCATAATATCAACCCACTTTCATTTTAATGAAACAACTAAAAATGCATATGGTAGTTTAATATGAAAAAATAATTCAACATTGCATCGTATCCCACTTTTATAAAATGTAAATATACCACTATTATGTGTTTTAAAATCATATTTCTGATCGACTATATGAAATTTTAATCCATTAACATTGTAAGCGTTGAACTTTCTAGAATGTTTTAGAGGACCTCAAGCCAGGAACATAAAATCTTATGACTACTCAGATTTATTATCAGTAGTCATGATATAGAAAAATTAATATACATTATTATATTTACAAAATATATGTGTCAACCTAATATCTGTATTAATTGTAATATTCATGAACTTACATGTCGTGTAAACCATTCTACATGCTCTTTATTAACCGGTTTTGTTATATCTTTCTCATTTCATGTTCAATTTCTTATTCATATCATTGTTTTTATCCTAAGATCTTTAATAAAAGGATATTCTATTTCACTTTTTAGTAGAACATATCTATGTACCTGTAATAATTCTTTTTTTAGTGTAACATTTGAGCTCCCCCCAACTCATCGACCTATAGCAGGAAAGATTTTCAATTTCCCATGTAGTTGAGACAAATTCGATGTGTCTTCAACATGTAAAACTTGATTGAATACTATATCAATATCATAAAAGTATTGAGAACAAAATGTAAAACAATCCTATAACAAATAGTCTTCAGAAATAGAGCCTTGAGGTTGAGATTTATTTTTCATGTATGATTTAAAATTACCAACAAATCCATGAAATAAAATAAATTAAACATAGTAGTGTATTTAATAAAGTGCCAATAATTTATTACAAAATATTAAAAACATATAAATAAAGTACCTCTCAATTGGATACATCCATCAATAATGTACTTTGAGTCCTAATTTAGCTTCCTTAACCAAATGCATAGTTATATTCATCATGAAAGTAAAAAAAAATGAATGAAAGATCATCTCTATTTCACAATGTGTCAATATAATTATGTCCTAAAGGTTTTCAATCTCAAATTGTTGTAGAGTTTTCGCACATAGTTGTCTGAAGAATTTGAAAAATTGGTGTACGATAGTAGTAACCATTTTAGGTAATAATATACACAATACCAATGGTAGTAAATACTGTAACAAAATGTGTGAATCATGACTATTCAATCCATGTAACCTATGATGATTTAAGTCAAAACACCTTGAGATGTTACTTTAATACCAATAAATACCTTCACATGTTTTAAAATTTGGAGGAATACATCTTTATCCCTATTTTATCATTCAATGAATTACTGGAGCATACTTTACAATCTCATCCAGCCAGAGATCACACTTTATATTCATTGTTTGTAAGTCCTTATTATTATTGAGATGGTAAATTGATTTTCCATGCTCATTAAGCAAAGTGAAGATAAAATTGTCACAAAATTATTCTAAATATTCATAAAATCAATATTATGCCACAAAAAATTAAATTCCATATATGGAAGTTTGAATAATATAATTTTTTTCTTTTGTTGTTGCATTCTAATTTCAATTGAGGACACACTTAAAAACAATTTTCCCACTATCATTCAAGTGACACACCTTCCCATTTTTTTTCAATATTTCCAAGTAATGTAAATATTTTAGAATTTTTCAATAACTTTGGAGGTGGTATATAATCAATAGAACCATTGAATTTTTACTTGTTCAACCAAAATATATGAGATTCATCGATAGATATTTGATGAAATAAGAAGAACCATTTTTTCTATCATGTAGTCATTCAGGCTCACAATAAAAGTTACAAATAAGATAATTAAAACCCATGTTTGTATTAAAACCATCTAAATTATGATGTCTATGGAAGTCACTAATGGTCCAAATTAGAGTATCTTGCATTTTTAACATTTTTTTAGAAGATGTATCATATGTATCAACAATATTGCTTCATAAATCCTATAATTATTCAATTAGAGTTTACATGTATACATCAAAATCATTTCCATTCATTTTTTTTCAGTAATAATAATTGAAATGATAAAAGATGTCTATTTCATATACATCCACAGAGGTAGATTGTAAGGGATAAAAACAAATAGAAAAATGATATAACTGGTGCTCATAGTACCAAATTGGTTCAATCCATCAACATCCAATGCCATACGAATATTATTAGGATTAGATGATAAATTTGGATGTAATGAATCAAATGTATTCCACAATTTTGTATCTCTTAGATGTCACATTAACCCATATTTATTATTATCTATAGGATTTCACTTCATGTGCTTGTCCTTTTTCGATGACATTAATATTCTTTGCAAACCAGGCCTTAATAGAAACTAAAAAAAAACTTTATAGGTGTGTTATTTATTCTTCTTCTTCATAGTAGTATATTGATTCATAAATCTAACAAAAGCCATTGACTTCAATCTAAATGGATAATTTTTCTTCAATCTCTCCTTCTCAGATACTCTCCTCAATAAAGCATAAAATCCCTAGGACAAGTATGTATTTTAATATAATTTATACCAAGCTTGTTAATTTTTTTCATATCATAAAAATAGTCAAGGATCTTCACTTTAGGAAATTCATAATGAAACAATTACAATATCATGGACATAAACTTATTTGTAATTCCATATATGAATTTTATATGGTAAAACATTAGTAGAAAATAATTTTTTGAATATTTTGAACATCCACCATATAGATATTGATTTCCATCTTTAACTAAACCATGAAACAAATTCTTTCTGTTTAATAAAGTCTTATCTTACATTAGTCTCCATATAATCAAGATGATGATCCAATTATATGTCACAATCTTGATATGGTTATCCTATAGTCCCAAAAAGTCACTTGTCAAGTTTCTATTTGTATCTCCCTCAATTAGTTATTATATTTTTTGATGATGATGGTATTGTCTTGCAATGCCGAATTCATCATTTATATGGTTTTTTATTTAATTTTTCATTATTAATGAAGTTTGGAGCTCATTCTATCGATTGACATCAATGCTCAAACATTCCGTAACATTCTATTCTTTGTGAAAAATCAAACACAATTATTTAAAAGGGAATTTATTCAATATAAAGTGTTCATAAACATCAAATATCTTCAAACATATTATAAATTTACATTTAAATCATTTAAATATTATTTTACCGTCCAAATTTTTATTGGAAATTGAAAAATCTAAAAACTCCTCCAAAACCCTTAGCATACTGAGATGTGTTCATCTGTAATGTGATCCATATTTTACCCATATATATTAAAATGTGCCTAAAATTTGTTAAAACATATTATGAATACATAGGTATTACTATGTGGGAAAAGAGATAAATAGAAGTGAAAAAAAACAACCCAGGTAGTTATAAGAAGAGTCATATAATTACTAAAAAAGTCATAGTAAAAAAAGGAAATCAACCGTAGATAGTATTATGTGAAATAGAAGTAAGAGAAAAATCATGAAATCCTTAAGAAACACATAAAGAAACATCAATAAAAATCATCCTTTCATGGGATCAGAAGTCTCCACAGAAGTAACTATTGTCACATGAGGCTCAAGAGGGTCTCAAAAATTTATAAAAACATTTTTATTAAAGTGTAAATCAAGATTTAATAAAGAGACTCAAAATAAAATCCATTTTCACACCATTTAAAGACTATATTTAAAATGTTCTTTGAAAATCATTTATCAAACTACACAATAAAAAATATAGAAATGTAAATTTTCCAATAAAATCACTTTTAAAGGATAGAGATCCCTCTTTAAAGGAAGTCAATTGTAGTCATGCACCAATTTTTCAATAACAAACTTTCACATTTTTAAAACATTTATAGCCACCATGAGACTTACGGTCTCAAAACCATTTAAAGGAAGATTAAAGTCCAACTACGATCAATTCCAAAAACATGCCTCGAAAAAAACATACATAGATTTTATAGACATAACTGGTGTCAAACACCCCTTTAAATAATTAATTACCATTAGAAAATCCACTGAGAATTTTAGTAACCACATGGCATGTGATAATTAAAGAATAATGATCATCCATTTTGGTGGAAAGAAAATACATGAATGATAATATTGAACCATGAGATGGATAATATATATATACTATTTATTTTTTATATTATTTTTATAAAGACATTATATCATTTATATTATTTTTATAATTATAATTTATATTGGTAAAGATATAAAATATGAAGTGAATTAATAATGAATGAGAAGTGTGATGGTTTCTACATCATGTATTAAAAAAACTCTTAACCAAATAATCTGGAATCAAACCAACATAGGATAACAAAAAAATTATACTCTACCTAAATAAGGATGCATAACTTTAGTCCAATACACTTTTAAACACTTTAAAGATGACCAATTTAAAGCAATCTATATTTATAAAGCATTAATAGGATAGCAAAATATTTAGTTTTGTAAAAACAAAATTTTAAAAATTTCCTTTCTCAAGTAATATTAACCAAATAAAAACAATAATGTTTTCAAAATAGACATTTCTTTCCATAAATTTCGTTCTCTTTTCTATGATGTATAAAATAATGATTTACATTAAACTATGGTTAATCGAACTAATGATTTTATATGGAGACTATAAATTATATTAACTACCTAATTTAAATAAAAATCATATGTAGTTAAAACTACTCAATTAATAAACCACACAATATTTTTTCAAAACATTAGTTTATATGATATGAAATATTTAAATAAATAATTTAAGGCTCAAAGTAGTAGTCTCCCCAAACAAAACGCATCGAAAACATTGGATTTATAGCATAAATCTATAGTCAATCTAATATAAGCCAAATATAAACACCCAAGAAATCAATTATAAGCATTAAATGTAAATAAGAATTTCAAAAATGAACAAATTAGTCATATTTTATTCATTTTAAAACATCACAATTATAAGAATAATTCTAAAAATCTCTATAAAAAGATATAATATGATGTATTCCAATTAAATAAAATTAATTTACACATCTAAGGTAATACACACACCATATTTATTTTCCTACTAATAATAAATCACACCCAAATAGAATACTCTACTCATTTCAAAATAATGCCAATAATTTTAGAAGACCACTATATATGAAAAATTTAAAAAACCTAAAAGATTTAAATCATCTAGTAACATTAAAAAGAAATAAATGAAATATCTACATCTCAAAACAAATTTTACAACCCATAAAATCTATAAAGACCCAACTCTGATGAATTCATTCTGGGAAACAACTTATATAATATTTTTCTTATAATTAAGGCACATAAATAATTATATGAAATTGAAACATGAATATTACCCATATATTTTGAGACCCATGTGATGTATACAAGTAGGTGACTGCACAATCGAGACAATAATCAAAATCCTATACCTTGACAACCGAAATAAACATCATTAGTTCTTTCTAAGAGTTACTACCAGTAAGAAAAATTGAGAGAGGGGGAAAGTGAAGAAGGGATCATAAAAAATACCAATAATGGAGGGATTACCACTAGGTCGATGGATTGGGGGGATCTAGGTTTACTGTAGCTATGGAATGGGCTGAGGTGAAGGAAACAAATTTGGGGAAGGATAAGACTCAGGTAAGGGCGACGACTCAGGTGAGGGTGAAGGAGGGGGTAACCACTTGGGGGGTTATGACCGTAACATAGGTAATGAATTGGGGGGCTCAGTCTCGGAGGGATTGGGGGATACCTTATCGTCAATGAGGGGGGAACTATGGCAGTGATAGGGATCAGATTTGGGGGGGGGGGGGGTTAGGGGAGTTAGGGGAGAAGGATAGGGCATGTAGATAAGTGATATTTTTTTAATAAAAACATAACATTTAGCGGTAGTTATTAAAAAACCATCACGAAATCATTTATTTTTTTAGCAGTAGTTTACTAAATCACTGCTAAAAACCACCACTAAACAATGATTTGTTTGTAGTGTGTGATTATATTTTGGTAGAACAATTCTTTCCACATCATATAGGTAGTTGGTACATAATTCAATGCACAACTACAAAATATGCCTTTAACAGTGATGGTCTTTATCAGTGCTAGTCAAGCGCACAAATAAAGGGCACCTTTATCAGCCCAAAAAATAAAATAACTAATAAATTGTATATTTTAACAGTTTTTTTAGAACTAATAAAAGGTACCTTTTATCAGTACTTTTATTATAGTGATAATAAACGATATCATTTATCAGTGCATTTTCTAGCGCAGAAACAGGGTACCGTTTATTAGTGCTCATAAAGAGATCCTTTATTAGGGATTTATTAGATCTAATAAAAGTTTGGATAAAATAAAATAATTAAAAAAATAAAAAATAGAAAATGAGTTTATTAAAAAAATATTACAATTTTTTTAATTAAATAATTGTTGATAAAAATGAATAAATTGATTATACTATATATATATTATAAATATTAATTAATAGTATTTATTAAATATATATATACATGAAAAATGAAAATTTAACAGAAAAATTAAAAATAAGTAAAGTGATAAAAATATTCAACACTTTATTAACATGATAATTATTGATAATGTTAATATATCGTATATATTAAATATTTTGATATTTATGAATGTATATAAATATGATTTATATAATCAAAAATATTTATACATTACATTTAACAATCCTATGTTTAGTGAATAATAGTTTATAATTAAAAATTAATATGAATTAAAAATACTAACTAATTTCATAGAGTATTAGACACTTATAATTGAATGTTGTTTTATTTTTCAATTTAACTTCGATCAAATATGTGTTATATTGATTTCACATATACATAACTGATGCATTTTTATATACAATGTACATATACAAAACTTATCCATTTTTCAATATTGTTAAAGTGTACATATTTTTAATTTTTTCAATTTCTATCATTTTTAAAATGAGTGCACTTAAGATTAAATATTCATTAATAATTTACAAAAATATTTATAAAAAAATATTTATAAATAAAAATATTTATAAATTTACATTTACAATATTTCTACATTTATATATTTATAAAAACAAATAAATAAATATTTTTATAAAAACAAATCATCAATGTAATTATAAATAAATAACAATATATATTTTAATAAATATTAAATCTAAAATAAATTTATTTATATAATGAATATATTTACAATATTTATATTTATATATATTTATTAAATATATATATATATATATATAATTATTTAAATTTATAAAATTATTGAAATTTGATTTTTAAAAAATATTTATATAATTATAAATAAATAATTATATTTTTAAATAATTATAAAATTATAATAAATCTTTTCAAATAAAGAATCTATTCACTATATATATATATATATATTTTAAAAAATATAACTTATTATAATTATAAATCATTTATCAGCACTTAATTAATAAGCCTCGGTTAAAGGCATCTTTATGTGTGCTTTTTTCGCACTGATAAAGTGCTATCTTTATCAGTGCTAAAAAATCACCAATAAGGATTCCTTTTATTAGTACTTTTTTTTGGAAGAGATGATAAATGTGTCTCGATCTATTTAAAAAACCCTAATCAGTGGCGAACCTGTCGCGATATCAGAAGCGTTCGGAGGAAGCCACGCACCGTCAGTGCTCCTCCTCAGTGAATCTATGCTAGAATCAAGGCTCGAATTAAATTTCAAATAAAACCAAGGATAATATTCAAGGCTAGAATGATTTAAGGATCGAAAAAATCTAATTTTCAAACTTAAGAATTTCTATTCTTTCACTCGAATGTAAGTATTTCTCTACTTTCTCTCGGGGAACTTTGGATGTACATCATCGATAGTTTTATCCATGGTGGAGGATGTTTTGAAACTGAGGGTGTGGAGAGTTATCCATTTTGGATGTTTGGTCATGGATATCTTCCATTTTAACACTTATAATTTTTATAGAATGAAACACCTATAATGCGAGTCTTCCTAGATTTAGTCCTAGGCTATACAATCCTCTCTTCAATTATCAATTATATCCATGAATTAATGGATGTGATTTTTGAAAAAATATTTTATCTATGTCAATGTGTGGATGAATCATGATTTATTTTTTTGTATAAATAGTGGAATGAACCATATGGTAAAAGTCCCACCCCTTTTTACATCATCTATATAATTTGGTATGTGCCAATTTCCATGATGGTGGTTGGGTAGCCTATGAGACTATCTTATGGCATATTAAACTGACTAGTTATTTTCATATTCATGTAGTAGAGAGTTTATATGGTGAGTTATGTCTTATAGATCTTTTAATTTTGTGATTCCACTTAGATTTTTGAGTGAGGTAAGAGATTTACACTTAGAAAATGTGACCTCATGGGAGTCATTCCATCTCAGTAGAGGCTAGTTTGTATGGGATAAATGTTACAAGGTTTGGTGTGTATTTAACCCTTGTTTGTGATATATCTTTTTGATGTGTATTGTTGATTTATTCTAATTTATTTATGGTCCTCCCTATAATCTCAATGTTGGGTCAATGTGTATTAGATATATCGCCTATAATCCTTCAGATGGGTAGATCTGATGTGATGACCTCCCTAGAATCCTTGGGATGGGTTTGTGTGGTGATATGAAATCTGAAGAGTCTTGAGATGTTTTCAAATATTCGATATACCATTAATATTAAATGTAATAATTCCATAGGTTGTTACACCACTTATTCCAAAAAATAAAATTTTGGTTATCAAATTCTTTATACAAGAAGTTATTTTTAGGTATTCATCTTTTTAGGTCTACATGTATTGGTTCCATCCCAAGGAATATTTGATTACCGTCCATGTATACAAAATATCTCTTTATTTATTAAAATGTTTTATCATTACATTGTTATATCTTCTAGTTGCTTGAATGAGAGTTTATTTTTCTTGTTTATCATATTTAGGTTTCTTATTACTCCTTAATTTCCTATATTATATTTTAATTCTTAGGGGATTTAAGAAAGACTTGATGGTTTACAAACAATAGTTATTATTGTAATTTGTTTCTGGAGACTCATCCCCCATTTCTTTTATAGAAAACTATCATTCTCATGAGTTTCATCTCCTAAATAGTTATTGTATTTTTTTCTTGAGACTCATCCCACATCTCTTTTATGTTTCTTGTACAAATATAAGTTATAGTCATCCCTTGGATGACTACCACCACTACTAGAATTATATCTTTTAGATACCGCAAAAAGCGGTGACTAAAAAGATTTGTAGACTACCCAACGAATACTTTTGGCGGTCACATTAGCTTCGTCGGTGAATCCCTTTACCGACCACCATTGACAGTCTCAAATATCACACATCTACCCAATATTGTGCACGTACTCATCTTGGAATAATGTGTGGCGAGGGATGTAAAACCTTTACCCCTCCGGTCATGGAGAACACAAGATTATATGAGGATGTTGGGGTGTTAGTATGACGTTGGATGAGGTCGCTGGAAGCTCAGGGCGAGGGGTCAGGACTGTTGGGGATGTAGACGGAAGACAGGGGTGTGTGGTCAGGTGGAGAGGTACGACATCAAGAGAGGTAACATGGATGTGTAGTGGCATTGATGACATCACATTGAAATTGTTGTGGTTAATGTTGGAGGGATAAGAAGGCGTGTTAGTAGGAAAATTACTAAAGGATTTTTTAATTTTGTATTAGTGACAGCCAATAGAGGCCACCTGCTTCAAGGGGAACAAAAGACAATATTTCTAGTAGTGTGCTTAGAGTATTTCAAGCAGTATAGGTGAATTTATACAATATATGGAGGATGTGTGGAAAACAACAAAATGAAATGGAAAATGTTCAGAACATGAGTTGATGAGTGTGAAAGTTGTCTATAAATTTCACCTTTGAATGAATTCAGAGGATTACACTTTCCATAGTGGAGTAATTCTTCTATTTAATTTAATTAACCATTTTATTCAGGCATACTGAAATTATTTGAAACAATCAAATGTTGGGTTTCACTTATTATATTTGTCTATAGATTTCACCTTTGATAATGAATATCTTATGTGTATTTATTTATTTATTAAATAAAATCATTATTTTATAAACCCAATATGATAGATATGAATTAAAAAATGGTTGAATTCTATTCATTTTACAAAATATTATGAATATAAAGTTAAAGAGTTCATCAAGTTTTCCAGAGAGCATGTATACGACCCTTGTCAAATACTTTGTTTGTGTTTATATTGTTGTTATTCAAGACAAATTAGTCTGGAGGAGTTAGAAGAAAATTTGATTTTTCACTGAATAGATATTATCTATAAATAATGGGCTAAACATGGGACAAACCTTAATGTGGACACTAATTGGGATGATATGGTGGTATAAGTATCATTTTATATGAATACGAGTATAAATGATAAAGGAGATCACATAGAAAAAATGAAAATGAAATTGAATTTGACCTTCTTTATTGTAAAAAGTTTTTTAAGAAGTTAAATAGTTATTCCTAGAGACCATTGTATACTAGTTGTAATAAATAAACAACATTTTTTAGCTGTATTGAAGTTATATAATTTTAATGATGGAAGTGGATGGATTGACACCTGCTTTATAGAACAATTTGGTATCTTTAATGATATGCCACCTGAAGAAAATGAACCTCCATATTGAACATATGATGCTAAAAAATGTTATGTTCAATAAGAATGATCTCTAAAGAAATACAAATTTTTCCAAGATATTGCATATTGTTTTTCAAGGACCATGAATCACTCGTAAAATGTACTGTGTGTGGAGCATATCAATACATGAAAAACAAATCATGTTCTTTAAAACCTGTATGAAAATTTCTTATAAACATTTTAGATGTAAGAAAACCATGAGACAATTTACATGTCTATAGATAGAATAACTAAAGATGAAATCATACATCATCTAAAAGATTATCTTATGTGGAAGAAAATTGATTACAGGTATAATGAATTTGGAAATAAGCTGAGAAACATTCATCTCACAATATCTATATATGGAATAAATCCTTTTGGTGTTCAGATTAGTACTCATAGTATATTTTCCATTCAGTTTGTAAATTTTAACTTTACACCATGGTTAGTCATGAAGCAAAAATATATTATGTTCTCTCTTCTTATATCTGGACCAAAGCAACCCAGTAGTGATATTGATGTCTATTTGGATCCATTGATCAATGATCTGAAATTGTTATGGGGTACATGTGTTATAATTTTTAATTGTTATAGAAGTGAAGAATTCACATTAAAATACATGTTTTATGGGATAATAAATGACTTCCCCACTTATAGAAATTTATTAAGAAATATAATTAAAGGAATGTTGGGGTGTTACATTTTTGAAGAGAACACATACTCAGTTTGGTTGAATCATTCCTCAAAGAATGCATTTTTATGAAATCAATTTGTTTTTACCACAATGACATATATACCGATCTTAGAAGACAACATTCAATGAGAATATCGAAATAGGTAAGACGTCATTTTCAGTAATGGGAGACTAACTGTACTATAAAGAAAAAGATATTGACTTTGTTTTTGGTAAAACATTTTTGAAGATCATTAAAAAATCCAGTTGTAAGGAGAGATCAATTTTATTTGAATTACCATATTAGAATTGTTTTTAGGTCATACATTTTATTGATGTCAATCATGTAGAAAAAATGTATTTGATACTATTACTGACACATTGCTAAATATTCTTGGAAAAATGAAAGATGAAATCAAGGCTAGGTTGCACTTGATTGAAATGGGGATAAGGGAAGAGTTGGCACTAGTTAAGGGTAAAAGGTGGAATTTTCTTCCTCCAGCTTCTTACACTCTATCCAAATATGAAATTTTTTAATTTTATCTTTTTCTTAATAGTGTAAAAGATTCACAAGGGTATTCATAAAATATTAATAACGTCGTGTCAATGACTTATTTGATATTAGATGGACTAAAATCACACAAATGTCATGTTTTGATACAAGATTTTATTCCTGCTTCTTTCTATTGCATTTTTCCTCAAAATATACAACCTAAATTAACCATACTCTTCTTATTTTTCAAAGCCATATGCAGTAAAGTTATAAACCTTGAAAAATTTTCTATCATGAATAAGGAGGTTGCAGAAGTATTATTTGAATTAGATATTTTCTTCCCACCATAATTCTTTAAAATAATGATCCATCTGATTGTTCACTAGGTTAGAGAGGTTTAAAAATGTGGTCCAGTAAATTATAGATGGATGTACCCCATTGAATGATATATAAATATTTTGAAAGGGTGTTTCATGCATAGAATTCATCTAGACGTTTTTATTATAAAAAGATATATTGTAGAATAAACTATTTAATTCTGTACTGATTACCTATTTCATGTTGATAACATCGGTCTCCCAAAGTCTCGTTTCAGTTAACTCCTTATGGGAAAAGGGATTTACGGAAGAAATATTGTTAAAATTACCTTGATAGAGTAGGAGAAATCTGTAACGACCCATAATTATATCAATGAAATTTCCCTTCTTATGATTATTTTATATAGTATAAATCATATAAAGTCACTTAGAGAACACAATAAAAATTTATAAATGAAGAATTAATGAAATAAGAAGTATTTCTAGATGTTAAGAAACCTATATTGATGAAATAGTAACATGAAATTTGGAATATTAATATGAACTTTTTGAATTGTAACCCATCAAATGAATTGTAACCACACCTATGAAAGTATAAATAATGTTTAGGAATCTTATAATTGAAATTATGATATAATTATATAATAATATAAGTAAATTTATATTCTAAAAATTATTAATTATCAGTATTTTATTAGGTCATAAATTAAAATTTTATAATTAATAAAATGATTAAAATATAAATTTACTTTCATGAAATTTATTCATAAATCAATAATTTGTTTTCTTATTATTTTATGATAGTTTTTGAGACTTTTGTTAATTATTCAGTGTTACAAAATCAGTTATAAATTTAAAATCTATATTTTTTATTTAAGTGATGACATTAATTAAAAATTAAATTTCTCATATTTCGATAATTATTTCCATAAAATGGATTTCATTTTTTAATTATACACATCGAAAAATGGTAAGGGTGAATTTTTTTGATTCTTCTAAAATACATGAATTTTTGATGAATAGTAAAATACAATAATTTAGGATAAATGTTAAATACTTGGATATTTGAGTCATAGATGATGTATGGATGATGTAAGAACATAATATTAAACTCTTATTCATTATTTAAATATAGGTTTTTGATAATTATATAACTATTCAAAGTCTTGATCCAAAATAATACACAAATGAATAAAATATTCCAAAGACACCCCTCTCCTCCTCTATAAATATCATCCCTTCTCCTCACACCAAATAAGATTTTATACTTGTCAAATTTATACCCATTCCCCTTCACAAGACCCTCCTCCATGACTATGAGCCTTTTGTCTCCATAAAATAACAAAACCAATCCCTTTAATGAGGTTCTCAAGGAGGAGAATTTAAGAGGTAAAAATCCACTTTATTTTTTTTATTTTTTATCCTTCCCTCACCTTCCATATCCCAATTGACATTAAAAATCCAGTGTTATTTATATAATTTAATTATATATTTCTAATTTAATATCCATAATCAAAATTCTTTCTATCTCTCTTTTATTCTATAAATGAAAACATTACCTGTGTTGTGTCAATTTACTGACAACATGGACGATGCATTCTCATTTTCCATTAAAACATTCAAGGATGGTTAGAAAACTATTTTTAAAATTAAAAAATTATAATATATGTATTAAAAAATATTTAATTTTATAAAACTATTATATATTCATGGTTTTAATTTATAAAACATAACTAGTTTGTGATGATTGAAAACTGTCAAAATAATCTAAATGATTATCACTAACATCTTATCTAATGATTCATCCTCATCCCAAAAATAAAATTGAATTATATTACCATTTAATATTATGGATGTTAATTAATAACATATAAATCCAATTCTAGATATCTATTACCATTTTAGATGAACTTCCATACTCTTATTTAAGTAAACAGATCTTGAAAACCAAGAAAACAAACCCTCCCAAATGATAAAGTTGTATCTTATAACTCATCAAAAAGACCATAAATGAACTTAATAAAATTATAATTAATCAAATACATGTATAAAAGTTAATTAATCAATTAATTAATTAATTAATTAATTAATGTATTTAATTTGATTATACGGTACCTTAAGGTCAAGTGGAGAACAATTTCAGATATAAAGTAAGGGTTTCTTCCCAAACCTCCATTTTCATTCAGGTTATTCTTTATCCATCTTTACAAAAATTAAATTATTATTTATTATTATATAATTTTTATAAAATATTTTTATATGTTCCAAAATAAATTATCTAGATCAGTTCATCTTTTTTTTGTGGGGAAATACATGTTTTACAAGGCTCTCTTCTCAATTTTTCCCGATACAGAATCCCTGAAGGAAACTTCTCGATTTCTTACAAATTTTCATGTACCATCCATAATATATTTTAAGACACAAATATTTTTATAAAATCAATATTTATTTCATGAAAAACTATACTATTTTATTTTTTTACACAAACAATTAGGACAAATACAAATGTTTTTTTCCAAAATAACCCTTGTTTGCAAAGTAAAAAGGGTATTCATCACAAGAATTCCTTAAAGATTTTGTCATAATATTTTCATCTATTTTAAAACCTCTATCAAATATTATGATCTATTGATATTTATCTCTTATTATTATCATATACCAAATTTTATTAAATTGTTTATGATCATTTTTTCTGGGGATGTTCTATCTTGATACCATTCATTATAACACTCAGAATGGTTAGTGATTATATTTATAGATTTGGAAAAGTTATTTACATTTCATTGGTATAAGTTGTTTATGTTTAAGCCTATTCATACTAGAAATTAATTTCAATTAGATAGTTATGTTTGGGTCCCTTTATATTTCCTCGATGCATCAGTAGGTCGCATGAGCCAAACTAAAAACATATTTTGAATGAAGCCTTGACCATTTATTTTTAGATGTCTAAGGCGAGGCCTCGATGATATGTTTCAGTTTTCTAGAATTATAAATTACCTAATTATGATATTAGTAATTGATAAATCTTGTAATTATTAGAATATTATAATCTACAGGATTATGCTTTATGTGATTATTTATATGGGATTATTTATTCATCTTTTATTCATTACATTTTATGCTTGAGATTATGTTCTATTGGGATGTGTTTTTTTAATAATTCCCCATGATATATTGTTTATCTTAGATTATGTTGTATTTATAAGTATCACCAATAATCTGAGATCACCCATTTCTTATGTATTATATTTCCCCATGATTTGTAGATGTATTTTACACATGATTTTCAGGGATAATCTAGTGGTTTATGGGGTTTCCAATCAAATATATATATTGTATTTCCTTTAAAGTTATAATATATAGTTTATTTATGTAATATGTCTTCTAAAACTACTAAAATTATTGATACTTTGTCATTAAAGTCTTTTATATATGCCAATGTATTAAAGTAAAACACTGACATCGGGATACTAGGGTAGAGATCTCTACTATTGGTATCAGAGAAAGTTTAGTAGAAACCTATGAAACTATATTTAGAAAACATAGATTAGGGAACATAAACCTAAGATATAATTTGAGAATATTAATAGAAGAAAATCCTATAATTTTGGTAATTTATAGATTATGTGGGTCTTCCGAGAAATATATCCTTGTCTGGATACTACATATGGACGTGGTTATGGAACATATATACTTAGGGTTAACAACTCTGACAAGGGGTCCGAAGCCTGACTTAGGGTATCTTAGTGCACAATAACTGGACTTAATATGCACCTAGATTGACACTCCAAAGGAATATTATTAGGGTAATATACATTTTATTTTAAACTATCATGAAGGATTTCAAAGTTAATATATCCCCAAATAAATCATGTTTTTGATTATGAGACTAGCTATGCATAAATTTCCAATTTAAGCTAAGCATTTTGCTTGTTTAAAATTATGCATTATGATTCATAATCTAATTTAATGTGTTTGATTATTTAGAAATTGTGTCTAGTGCAAGGAATGGAAATTATATCAATGCACATATCCCATGTGGGGATTTCCATCCTATGCAAGATAATGATGTTGGTACTGGAGCTGTGACTGATGCTAGGAATATTATAACTATACTGGGAAAAAGGACTTAGGTTATAAATAATAAACTTACCCATATGTATCATATTGATCCATAATGTGGAGGAGAAATGTTGGACTACTTTATGTGAAAAAAGCCTCCATTATTCAGTGGGACTTTAAACCTATTTGTAGAAGACTAGTGGATAAGTTCCTTGGAGAAAATATTTTTATCTTTGGGAAGTTATAAAAGGGGGGAGGTAATTATATCAGATTATCATCCTCCTGAGATGTTAATCAATTATGGTAATAAATTCAAAAAAAAAAGAGGTGAAATAAATTTCAAATATGGAATGGGAAGATTTTACGAAAAACATCCTAGAAAAATATTTCCCTCGCAAACAACTAATAGATATGGAGAGGAAATTATTGAGTCTGAAAAAAAGAGAGGCTTAAATTTTTTTGAAGTATGAAGCCAAATTTACAAGTTTATAAATACATGCTATAGAATACATATGTAATCAAAGGAGGAATACTGATAGATTCTTTTATGGTTTAAAACTATTCCTCTCAAGGGTACTGGTCTCCCAACATTTATCATCATATTCCGATATAGTCTCATGTACTATAAAGTCAAAGAAATAACTATATATGTATTATGAATTTAATGTAAAATAAGAGAATAAGAGGGCGGTAGAAGAAGGAATAGATAAATATATGAATAAAAAAGGGAGTTTTCCAACATGCGGTACTTGTGGAAGGAAACACCCACGTGATTGCTTAAAAGGAAAAGAAGTCTGTTACATGTGTAGAGGAAAAGAGCACCAAGATTGTGAATTCCAGGGAAATTAATATGATACTAATATACAATGCTATAATTTTATAGATATGGGACACTATGAAAATGATTTTCCTAAGCGTCAAAGAAGATTTCATTGGAAGAGGAAAAGGGAGCAAGGCCAAGATTATATGATCACAAATACGAAGGTTGAAGTTCCAAATGATGTAGTAGAAAGTAATTTAATCATTTACTCAAACTTATCCAATTAATTATTTTATTATGGATAATCCCATTCCTTTATATCTTTCCAATTTTCCAAATGAAAATGGAAATTTTCTTTTTTATTTAATAAAGGAGTTGTCAGCCAAAACTTTTAAGGGATGTATCATTGTAACAAAAATGTGTATGTTAGACCCCTTTATGGAACATAAATGTGCTTTAGTTTGTAACCTTTCCATTTTACTCATGATTGACTTTGATATAATCCTTAATATAGATTGTATTTTAAAATATGATGCAAAAATATATTTCAATAAGATGGAAATTATGATTTTTGAGGAAGATATAGAATCCATTATCTTTAGAGAAGAAACCCCATCATCTGATTCATATCTAGATCCTCCTCCAGTAGCTTTTATAAATGAAATTCATGGTGCGGAAGAGAAAACAACATCTATGAATGTGGAAATAAATCTTTAAATTGAATATGTGCCTATTGTGCGAGAATATATTGATGTTTTTATGAAGGATTTACCTATAAATCATCTAGAGTGAGAAGTTGAGTTCTCTATTGATTTAATTTAGAGTGAAATACCTATATTAAACACTCCTTATATAATGACCACTTTTTATTTTTTAGAGATGAAGAAACAACTAGAGTAATTTAGTGATAAGTGATTTATTCACCATAGTGTTTCTCCATGGGTATACCCTGTTCTATTTTTTAAGAAGGAAGATGGATCAATGAGGTAGTGAATTGACTATAAAAATCAGCAATGCTATTACAATAAAGAACAAGTATCTCATGCCTTTCATTGATGATTTATTTAATCAACTTCACAGAGCTCAATATTTTTCAAAGATTTGACCTTTAATATGGATATCATCCATTTAATGTGAGTAAGAAAGATAATCCAAAGATAACATTTCAAATCAGGTATAGAAATTATGAGTTTACAATAATGCCATTTGGACTGACTGACACACCCTCTATTTTTATAGATCTAATTGACAGAGGGTTCAAGAAATATCTTGAATATTGTTTTTGGTATTTATTGATGATATATTGATATATCCAAAAAAGATATGAGGACCATGAGAACCACTTGCATGTTATTTTGAAGTCTCTTAGAATAGAAGAGTTATATGGAATGTTTATCAAGTGTGAATTATAGCTTCAAACAGTTTCTTTTCTTTACCATATTGTCTCTAAGGATGAAATCTCAGTTGATCCTATGAAGAAAAAGGTAGTTTAAGAATGGAATACACCAAAAAACATGACCTAGAAATGTAGATTCATTGGTTTAGCAGGTTACTACTAGTGTTTCATTCAATTCTTTTGATTAGATAACCTGTTAACCAATCATACTCCTAAAGGGGTTAAGTTTGTATGGAAAAAAGAATGTGAAGAATGTTTGGAAGAATTAAATAGGAGAATAATTAATTCTCTGATATTGACTCTACCATCAAGAAGTGATGGATTTGTGATTTATAGTGACACATCCAAGAAAGGGATTGTCTGTGTCTTTATGTAGAATGATAAAGTTATTGGATATGAATCAAGGTAGTTAAAAACTCATTAACAGAACTATCTGATTCAGGATCTTGAGTTAACAGTTATAATATTTTTTTTGAATATATGGGTACACAATCTCTATGGTGAAAGATATGAGATATATAAATATCAAAATAATTTTAAATATATATTCTCATATAATGAAATCAATAAAATGAAATGATGATGGATCGAGCTACTAAAGGATTATGATTGGTCAATACACCACCACTCGGTGAATGAAAATAATTAGGAGATGCATTGAGAAAGAAGTATCATGGTTTTATAAACAAAATAGGGATTGAAAAGGATCCTTTATACATGGATCTAGAAAATATGGATATGTGAATAATAAAGGAAGGTGAAACATCATTACTTTTTCAATTGGTTTTCCAACCATTTTTATGGGATAGGAATAAAAGTTATCAATATGATTATTAGAATCTTCAAAATAAAATTAATGTTCTGAATGATGGGAAGTTGGAATAATTTTTGTATAAGGGATGAATTATGAAATTTTGGAAGAGTCTTTATGTTCCATCTATACCCGAGCAAAAAATGGAGTTATTGGATGATTCACATAGCTATAAATTCTCTATACAACCTGGTAACATTAATATGTATATAGATTTGATGGAACATTTCTGGTGGGATACTACGAAGCAGGAAATTGCAGATTATGTATCAAGATGTTTAGTCTGTCACTTGGTTAAGGCTGAAAGACAAAATCCATGAGGATTCATGCAACCTCTTCTTATTCCAACATGGAAATGTGATGACATAACTATGGATTTGTCACTATATTTTCTAACAATCTAAGAAATAATGATGCAATATGGTTAATTGTTGATAGATATACCAAATATGCACATTTACTCACAATAAGTGATGACTTTACACTTGAGATCCTTGAATGAATCTATATTAGTGATGTTTTAAGACTTCATGGAGAACCTCTTTCAATTGCGTCAAATCATGATCCAAAATTTACATCAACATTCTTAAAATTATTTTAAATATTTTTATTCTGAGCTTTAATTAAGAACTTCTTATCACCCTCAAACCAATGGGCAGTCTGAAAGGACCATTGAAACATTAGAAGTCCTATTGAGATTATTCTCACTCAACTTTCATGTCAAGGGGGATCATAATTTTACTGTGGTAAAATTTTACAATAATAACAGTTTCCATTCAAGTATTCAAATGGAACTATATAATGAATTGTATAAAATGATGTGTCATAACCCAAATTGTTTTGATTAAGTTGGTTAAAGGAGTATTTTTGGACAATATCTTATGGAGGAAACAATGAGAAAGGTAAATACCATTCAAGCACATATCAAAGAAGCTCATAGTATGAAAAAGTTCTATGCCGATAATCGATGTAAGGATTTGGAATTTCAAGTGGGAGATCATGTTTTATTGAAAGTATCTCTATGGAAGTGTGTTATAGTATTTGAGAAAAAATGGAAACTGAACCCCAAGTATATTGGACCTTTTGAAGTTTTAGAGAGAGTTGGATCTGTGGATTATCATTTAGAGATGTTTCATACCCATTCTAAAGCACACAATGTGTTCCACATCTCTTTGTTAAGGAAGTACAAGCCAGGCCGAATGCATGTCATCTATTATGAAAGAATATATTTGGAACCTGATTTATCTTTCTATCAAGAGCCTATTCAGATTCTAGATAATAAAGAAAAGGTGTTGAGGAATCATATGACTTCGCTAGTAAAGGTACTTTGGAAAAATAACAGAATTGAAGAGGATATGCGGGATCATGAGTAACGTATGATGAAGAACTAATAAAATATTTTTATAAGGTGATAATCTAGAAATTTCAAGGATGAAATTTTTATAGGAGGGGATAATGAAACAATCTAGAATTCTATGAATGATATTTACTTTTTTTTATTATTTTATATAGTAAAAATCACATAAAATCATTTAAAGAACAAAATAGAAACTTTATACATGAGGACAGAATGAAATAATAGGAATTTATAGAATTTATGGAACCTATACTGATGAAATAGTAACTTGAACTTAGGAATAGTAATATGAGCCTTATGAATATTAAAAAAGGAAAATGAACAATAACTACACCCATGAAAGTATAAATTTTTTTAGGCATCTTATAAATGAATGTATGATATAATTATATCATAGTAAAAGTAAATAAATATTTTAAAAATCATTAATTAAGTTTGTGTATTTTTATAATTCATAAATTAAAATTTTATAATCAATAAAATTATTTAAAAGAAAATTTGTTTTCATAAAATTTATTCGTAAAGAAATATTTTTTCTTATGATTTTAGGATAATTTTAGGGTACCTTAGTCTAAAGTTAAATTTCTTACATTTAAAAAATTATAATCATAAAATGGAGTTTATTATTGAATTATACACATCAAAAAATGGTAAAGGTGAATTTTTGGTATTTTTTTAAAATACATGAGTTTTTTGTGAATAGTAAAATATGATAATTTACGATAAATGTTAAATACATGAATTACTAAGTCATAGGTGATGTATTGATGTTGTAAGCACATAATTACAAACTCAAATTTATTATTTTATTATATTTGGTGTTAATTTTCAATCTATTCATAGTCTTTGGACAAAATAATAAACAAATGTATGAAATATTCAAACCCCCCTCTCCTCCACTGTAAATACCACCCCTCACCACCCCTTCTCCTCACACCTTCCTAAATTTGAGCATTGTAACGTTTTTACCCAATACTTTTCCCAAGACACTACCCCATGTCTATGAGGATTTGTCTCAACAAAATAACAAAAACAATCCCCTAAAGTATGTTCTCAGGGAGGATAATAAATGAGGTAAAAATCCAATTTATTTTATTTTATTTTATTTTTAATTTATTTTAATTATATATCCTTCCTTTACCTCCACTCTCCAAAGAGAATAATATAATTTATATACTAAAACTATATTGTTTTAACAGGATATCCATCATCAAAACACTTTCTCTCTATCTTTTATTCCATAAATAAAGACATCATCCGTGATGTGTCACTTTACCGACATCATGGATGAAATTTTTTTATTTACCATTAAAACCTTCACGGATGGTCATAAAACCATTTTTGTGGTAAAACAATATATAATATATTTATTACAGACTATTTAATGTTCTATAACCATTATACACACATCATGTTAATTAATAAAGCAAAACTAGTTTGAGATGATAAAAAATCTCCAAAATATTCTAAATGATTATCACTAACATCTTATCAATGGATTCATCCTCACCCCAAAAATATAAATGACTTATATTACCATTTAATCTTCTATATTTTCCATAATAACATAAAAATACAATTTTAGATATCTACTTCCATTTTACATAAACTTCTATACTCATATAAAAGTAAAACAATTATGAAAAACAAGGAAATGAATGCACCTAAACAATAAAGTTGTATCACATAGATTATAAAAAAGACCATAAATGAACTTAATAAAATTATCATAAATCATATAAATATATAAAATATTATTAATTAATTAATTAATGGATTTATTTTGATTATCTAGAATATTAAGTTCAAGTGCAGAACACTTTCAGACATAAGGTATGAGTTTCTTCCAGAACCTCCATTTTCATTTGGGTTATGATTTATCCCTCTTTATACCAATTTATCACTTAATTACTTTTATATAATTCTTCTAAATTCTCTTTATATATTCCAAAATCATTTATAAATATCATTTCATCTTTATTTTATGGGGAAATACATGTTTTATGAGGTTCCATTTCAATTATTCCTGTTGTGACAGCCCGATTAAAGGGAACTTCTTGATTTATTACCCATTTTAAGTACCATCCAGAATATGTTTTAAGACACAATTATTTTTCTTAAATAAATAATTTTTTCATGAAAAACTATATTTTTTCATTTTTGGTTTTATACAAACAATTATTTTAAATACAAATGATTTTCCCAAAAGAATACTTCTTTGCAAAGTAAAAAGGGAATTTCTTTCTAGAATTCCTCAATGATTTTATCAGAGTACTTTCATCTATTTTAACCCATCTATTAAATATTATGATTTATTTAGATTAATATATTATTATTTTCATCTAACATATTTTATTAAATGGTTTATTATTATTTAGACCATGTATGTGCTATCTTAATACAATTCACCATACTACTCAAAATGGTTAGTGATTATATTTACAAATTGGGGGAGTTACTTAAATTTCTCACACACACACACACACACATATATATATATATATGTTGTTTATGTTTATCCCCATTTATATTATGAATGAATTTGACTTAGTAAGTGATTGGTGGGGACCTCTATATCCCCTCTATGCCTCGGTATGTCTCACAAGACAAAATAGAAATGGATTTTGGCTGTGGTCTTAAATATTTACTTTCAGATGTCTAGGCCGAGGCCTCAATGGCATGTTTTTGATGTTCAGAATTATGAATTATATCATTATCATGTTATTAATTTACAAATAATATGATTATTATACTAGTATATATCCATAGTTATGTTTTGTGTGATTATTTATATGGAATTATTTATTCATCTTTTATTCTTTGCATTTTAAGATTAAGATTATGTTCTAATGGAATGTGTTTTTTTGGTCATTCACCATGACTTATTGTTTATATTATTTTCTACTATATTTCATAACCTTACTGATAATATTAGATCACTCCTTTCTAATTTTTTATTTTCCCCCAAGATATGGAGATTCATTTTATGAATGATTTGAAGGGATAGTCTAGTAGTTTATGAGTTTTCCCAATGGAATTTCTATTTTATATTTCCTTTAAATTTTCAATTTAATGTTCATTTATGTAATATACCTTAAAAAACTATTAAAATGATTGGTCCTTTGGGATTTAAGTCATGTATGTAGGCCAATTTGTTAATTTAAGGTACCAGCTTTGAGCTACTAGGGTCGGGGTATCTAAATAAGTACACCTTTACATTTTACATAATAGTGAAGATGTTGATCCTTACATTGAAGCCCAAAAAGAAATTATTTGAGATTTTAATCCATAAAGGGATGAAGTATGGATATAAAATACACATAATCAATATTTTATAGGATCGTTCCAAGATCAAATTTATTAGGATTTATCTGAAAATCCAAATTCAATTGTCAAATTAATTCAATGGAAATCCAAGGGACTGAATGAAAATGTAATATATTTCATTGGTTTTGTAATAAAAAGTTATAAGTTATATAAAAAATAACCCAATAATTGAAGTACAATAAAAAATAGTGGTGTTACACTTGTGGCTGATGAGATGCACGTATTTTTTTCCAAGGATAGAAATGCAATTTATATAAAGATGTCATGTTTTGGAATTATCAAATAGATATACAAGTTAGATTATTAAATACTGCAAGTGATTATTTTCTATTTCAAATGGGTTGAAAATATGATTGTAGTGAAAGTTGATGAAATGGGATTTTTGAAGATTAATTTTAGTGTTGATGGGAAAAAAATGAGCCGTTCATAATGGCATCACAAAAAAATGAATGTATTTTATTCCTCAGATACAAATAAAAAAATTGGTCGATTGTTCTTCTAGAGACTAAAACAAATGTCGGGTCAGATGAAAATTCAATTGAGGATGACCGTTTCATTGGGAGATCACAATTAGTTCATTCCAGTCCTAATGTAGACAATTTATTATACATTATAGGGGACCACAAAGAGGGGATTTAGATTTTTGATAGAGGAACCAAATCACTAAAACCTTTAAAAAAATAAAGAGTGTTCAATGAGAAGGTAAAAGTTTTTTTAATATAAGATATTTTTCTTCATAATATTATATGTTCTCTACTACATTAACATTATCTAAATTAAATGTTTTACCATGCATAAAGATAATGTCTTCTGCACATGATGATGTTACCAATCCCTTAGAAGAATAAACTATAATGAAAGAAAATATTTGGAAATATTTAAAGGTAATGTTACGATATAATTTCTCCATTTTATCAAAAAATTATATAATGGGACATTGATTTAGTTTTCATTATTCCTTGTAGAGTTCATTTATTTTGGAAGATTTAGGCCCACCTATCATGCCTTTACATGAAGAGAAAAGACGCCATCTTGTCTCAATAACAGATGTAAACTTGATGTTTTCATATTAAAATCATTTTTTATTGAATAAATTTATTATTTCATATTTATGTTTAATTTATTTTTTTTATTACTCACATAATAATTGTTTTTTATATAGGTGGATTCTTTTGTTCGAGTTGGGGTGGTCTGTCCATATTTCATGCCTTTCTTCACAAAAAATTCTATATAATTCTTATCCCTCAAAACCTTTTCACCACTACAGTGTTGCATTTATCATTTTCATTCATGTTCCCTCTACCACATTTTTAGGAAGAGAAATGACATTGTCTCTACTTAATTATATTGGTAATATTGATGTTTGTAATATAAAATAATTTTTTATAGAGTTATTTTATTATTTAATATTTATTTTTCATTTATTTTAATTTTATTATTACTCACATAATAATTGTTTTCTTATATATGTGTACTATTTTGTTAAATTTGGTGTGGTATGTCCATATTTCAAGCCTTTCTGCATGAAAAATTCCACAAAATTCACATCCCTAAAAAACTTTTCACCCCTGTAGTGTTGGAATTTATCACTTTCCTTCAAGTTCACCCCACTTCTCAATAATAGAGTTAATATAGGTGTTTTCACAATAAAATCATTTTCCATAGATTTAATGTATTTTTTCATATTTATGTTTTATTTATTTCTTTTTAGTATTACTCATATGATAATTTTTTTCTCATTCAAGTGGATTCTTTTGGTCTAGTTGTGGTGGTTTTGTTTGAAGCTGCTCATGCTCATGAGAGATTACACTTAAATCATGCAACTGAGATAATGATGACAAGGAAATGCATCAAGAATTCATAAAAAAATAATGAAAAGGTAAATCTCTAAAAATTATTTATTTAATTTTGTCATCATTTTATCCAGTATTTGTAAGTTAATTTTCTTATAATTTTTATCTAATAGTTATTTATTTTTTACATAGATATTTTCTTAAGTCATATTGACTGTATTTTCTTAGCCTAAAAACCTTTCTAGTTGAATTATAGAAGATTACAGGAAGTTCATATGGTCTTGGTGTGGAATTATTCTGAAATAATGTGCACATGAGCTTCCTCTACTCTTTTTTATTTCCACAATGAGAAATATTTTTCATATAAAAACATCAAGTTGATATAAATTGTTTCAATTTAGATGAATAGAGATTATGAAAATTGTTGTAACATTGGAAGTTATGATTTTTTGAGACTTTGGGGTGTACAGGTATCATCTGATCCTCAATCTGATACACGGTGTGGCCAATATAACTCTAATTGAATATTTTTATTTAAAATTGACATTAATTTTAGTAAAAAAGACAACATAAATACTCAAAACTGATAAAAAAATTTCATATTGTTTTTATACTTTAGGAAAATGAATCTATAATTCATTTTTGATGTATAGGAATCAGCCTCACCTCAATTCAATACAAGATGTTCCAGATATGACTCAAAGTGTTTGTTATCAGTTTAGAATATATATTTTAGTTCAAAAAGTTTCACTCATTGAAATATGATAAAATCCTATTATATTTTGTTTATAATTTAGGAAAAATATTCATAAGTCATTTGTGATGTGTAGAAATTGGTCTCACATCAAACAGATACACGATGTGATCGATATGAGTCAAAGTGTGAATTTCAAGTTTAAAATGAAATTTTAGTAAAAAATACAAGTGACATAATCAAAAACAAAACACACCATTAATATTCTTAATATAATTTAGTAAAATTAACAATAAGTCATTTGAGATGTGTATCAATTGGCCTCACCTCAATCTGACACATGATGTGCTTGGTATGACTCCAAGTAAATCTGTTTATTTTAAATTGATATCAATTTTATAAAGATGGACAAATAACCTACTCAAAAACAATAAAAGACATTAGATTTTTTTAAACATTATATAAATATTACATCAATCCAATTCACGATGTGCTTGGTATAACTCAAAGTGTCTGGTATTAGTTTAAAATCAAAATTTCAGTTCAAAAAGTGTAACTCATTGAAAACTAATAAAAAACAGTCATATATTAATTATAATTTAGGAAAATTATTAATAATTCATTTTTATGTTGAGGAATTAGTCTCACATTAAACCAATACACATTGTGATTGATACTTGTCAAAGTGCGTGTTTCTAGTTTAAAATGATATTTTGGTAAAAAAAAGTTACATACACGAAAATGGTAAAAATATTTAGATTATTTTGATAATTTATGAAAATGATCCATATGTCATTTGATACATTTAAGAATTAGCTTCACCTTAATCTGATGCACAATGTGACCAATATGGCCCAAAGTGCATCTTTTTATTTAAAATTGAAATCAATTTCAGTAAAATAAACAACTAAACAACTAAAAACTGAGAAAAAATATTCATATTATTTTTATACATTAAAAAAATGATTGATAAGTGAATTTTTATGTATAGGAATCATTTTTACCTAAATCTAGTATTTGATGTGCCCAATATGAATCAAAATGTCTATTATTAGTTTAAAATCGACATTTTTGTTCAAAATGCGTCACTCAGTAAAAACCAATCAAAAACCCTTTTATTTTCTTGATAATTTATGAAATTTATTCATAAGATATTTGTGACATATAGGAATTGGTCTCACATAAAACTGATAAACAATGTGATCTTTATGAGTCAAAGTGTGTGTTTGTAGTTTAAAAAGACATTTTAGAAAAAAAGATAAGTGAGTTACTCAAAAATAATAAAAAACATTTTTATTTTTTTCTTACTTTATGAAAATGTTTCATAAGTCATTTGAGATGGGTATGAATAAGCCACACCACAATCTGATTCAAGGTGTGACTGGTATGACTCTAAGTGTGTCTTTTTATTTCAAATTGTTATCTATTTTAGTAAAATGGGAAAATAACCTACTAAAAATAGAGAAAAAAAATTTGGATTGTTTTGATACATTAGTAAAATGATCCATAAGTCATTTGAGAAGTATAAGACTTATATACACCTCAATATGATGAATGGTGTGAACAATATGACTCTAATTGCACCTTTTTATTTAAAATTGACCTCAATTTTAGTAAAAAGGACAACTAACCTAATTGAAACTAAGAAAACACATTCGGATCATTTTGATACTTTTTGGAAATGATCCATAAGTCATTTTTGATGTGTAGGAATTGGTCAAACTTCAATCCAATACACGAGGTTCCCGATATGACTCAAATTTTCTGTTATCAATTTAAAATCAATATTTAAATTCAAAAAGTGTCACTCACACAACCAATAGGCTACACCTATGGGGATTTTCATTATACTTAAATAATTAATTTTAAAATATAAAATTCTTGAATTTGAACAAGAAATGGTGTAAGATATTAGAATCAAAGACAACTCAATCTGATACACAATGTTTCTGATATGATTGAATGTTTAGTTTAAAATTAACACTTTGAGTTAATTTATTTCATTATTTTATTAGTAACATTAGAATTGATTTCTTAAACTGGTACATTATTTTGCTCAATTTGGGGTGTTTCTTAACAAATAGAATGAGTTGGGTTGAGGATCAAAATAAAAAAAACATTGATGTTTTTCAATGTATGTAATAATTTTTACTTATTTAATTTTATAAAGAAATGTTTGAAATGTCTATAATATAGTGTTTTTTTCTTTTTTCTATAAATTTAATTTAATTTAAAATTTTCATTGGTACTTGATTTTTTAATATATTATGGTGTGTTTGGTGATGCGGTGTGCTGTTATAGCACATTCTACTAGTGTTATAGTGTGCTATAACAGTACACTACAATATGCCCCTTTGTCAATGCATTTGAAAGAGATGATAAATAGATCCTTTATCAGCACTTTAGAAAGTGCTGATAAATGGGTCCTTTATCAGTGATTTTGAAAATTATGATAATGGTACTCTTTATCAATACTAAATAAAAGCGTTGATAAAGGAACCATTAATCATCACCTTTTTAGCGCTGGTAAAATATAAGGGCTTTAAATATCGCTCCATTAGTTAGCACTTCTCTAGCACCGTGAAAGGTCATTTTAGCACTGTTAAAGGATAATTTTTTCATAGTTATAAATTCCCCAACAACATATTTCTCTACAATATAGCATTTATGTTAGACTTTATTTTTGACATACCCCTTGAGAATCATTATATACCATTATATTGGGTACATCCTTCTATAATTTATATAATCGCATAGTTGAATCTCTCTAACCAAGTGAACTATCATATAAATTAATTAAAATGAGAATAATATCTATAAATTTCATAATATATATATAATTTGCTTTAAAATTGTTGGAAATTTCATTAGGTAAATGAATTTTCTCCATATATATTTAAAAAAGAAACATAACTCGGTTAATGTATGATACAAATTCTTAAAAAAAATGAAATCTAAATCTTTAGGCATTAGATCTCACATAAAAACATGATAGTCATGTGATTTCAATCCCTTCAAATTTAAATTATACATTGACATGATATTTTTGATATTTTATAAATTAAACTCTAAAAACCTTATATCATTAAAGAAGTTTACAAACTAATATCTTCATCACCTAGAAAGAGTATAAGTAGATAGAGGAAGAAAAATTCATATTTCACCGTTCACTAGTGCCAATTAGTCCTATATCCCCATATCAATCATGTACAATCTTGCTTTAATTCCATCTCGTTTTCTTTGTGCATTTTGTAACATTCCAATGACACTGTCATGTATATTTTTTTCCACATTCATAACATTAAGAAAATATCTATCATAAAAAATTCCATTATAGTAATAAAAAAACTGATGTAGTTTTTCCAACTATTATTCATATTTTTTTTTGAATTAGTTTTACATAAAGTATTGTCTATATGTTTTACTTTTTCAAAACATTGATCACCTATTATTGGAGATAGTGTTGTAACTTCTTCAGAACTCCAATTTATTGATGTTGTAAAAATCCCTATTCAAATCATCGAGGTAGAAATATGTGATGTCCTATAGAAACATTCTTTTATGAATACTTCAACCTAATTACATGTGTACCTTATTCACAAATGGGACACCCTTGAGTTCCATTAATGATATATTATAAAAAAATTCTATAAGTAGGGAATCCATTAATCACCCCATACAACATGGATCTCAATGTGAAATATTCATTTCTGTAAGCATCACATAATGTAACACATGAATCCCACAATAATTTCAAATATTCAATCAATAAATCCAAATAAATATCAATATCATTACCTGGTTGTTTTAGTCCTTATGTAATCAAATATAACATAATTTATTTTGATTTCATATATAGCGACGGTGGAAAGTAATAATTTTCCAACAAAAATGATGTTAAAAATCCCTTTCTACACGGGTATAAAAATATTTAGGGGAAAATACCTAAAGTAGTAGAGGATAAAAGGCGAGTCAAATACTCACACAAGTCAACCTACATGGGCCCCACCTTAATACCAAAGAGGCTCAAGCAGGCCCAATCTACATAGACTAACCTGAGTATCTAGTACCTATGTGAGGGTTTTGTTTGAGACACTTGTATGATGGACCTATGATGATGTTTTCCTTCACCCAGGGTCCTGAGAATGACTATAAATTGGGCCATTTGGATTCTCATTTTACCCAAATGATATATTAAGAGGCTTCTTTAAGCTATGATCTCCAATTTTTTCCGAACCCTCGGGTATTTCCCTAAGACTACAAAAGAATAGAGAATTCAAAATAGTTGATGGATTCAGGTACCTCAAGGTCTTGAATACCTAGAACCGTGAGGCGAACCACCCCCAGTCAAGAATACTTGGGAAAAGGGCCCTTCCGTAGCTCAAAACGTTAGTGCCAGTCATCCAAAGACACCTAAGGAGGCACATGGAGCTTAGAAAATGGCCTCACCCAAGCACTTCTATCTAGTTGTTAATCACCTAAAAGGTATTTTCCACTCTCCCAGGTTCACCCTATGTAAGGAATCTCTAGCTCTCCCATGTCAACCCTACATGGGGGATCTCTATCTAGCTCAAATCTATCCTATGTGAATCACTGTCAGTCCACCCAGGCCTTACGTAGTTGATTCCCCTCTGGATTTATGAATTATAACTTGCATGTGACACTCTTAGGCTCACCCAAGTTTCAACTAGGTGATACCACATTGATCCCTCTTTAATATCACCAATGGTAGGGATCCTATTTCCTTGGATCCCTTATATGAGGAGGACCAAGACAAGACTTCCCCTGAGGCCTCCATATATGTGTGGTCTAATCACATGGAACACCTTCATGTCCCCAAAATTATACATTCCCATGGAAATAAAAGTCACAAATTTATCATACCTAATAGGTATGATCCAAGAAGTGTTATCAATTATACATTACCCTAGTAACAAGGATCCCAACCTTAGGGATTATGAAAGATGGATTCTCGGGATGGGCTGCAACATCTTCAACTTGAAATTTGAAAATAATAAGGTTGTATCAATATGTATATAGAAGACATGATCCCTAGGGTTTGAAAACAAGAGAGGATATGGAAACAAAATCCCCATATCTCTTCTTGACTGCTCCTCTAGGATCCATCCTCATCTACTAGTGGATGATGAGCAAGTTCGTTATTAGGGAATCCCTCCCAGTGTAAGCCCATAATATTTCTTGTAGGAAATTCTCCAACTTTCCATATGCTTTCCCTCAACTACCAATGGGTGAAGGAGATTTTGAAAATTTCAAGATCTACTTCTTCCAATAATTTCTCACACATATCATGATTCATGTGGTCTTAGAGACTAATAGTAATCATGTCATCAGTGTGATCGAATATACACTTTGGCATCCTATTTGGTGTAATTCCCAACCATTTTACCACAACATAAAAGGTCCATATTACCAAAGAGGTAACCCATTGGAACTACTCTATAGGTTTATCCCCCAAACCATCTAAACTATGTGGAATTTGATCTTATCCAAAAAGGATACATAGGAATCCTACTCGAGGTTCAAACCCAACACCCCAAAATCACTATAATCTACTTATTGGGTCACTTACTCAGTTGGTTGAAATCCAACATGGATGGCTATATCCATTCTATCCCCCATGGTCATTTTAGAATAAGTCTCACACCATCCTTGTCTAGGCACCTTCCATCTAGAGATACTTTCCGTTCAAAGTTATACTCCATGGTTGGTATAATAAACCAAGATTTTAATACATATATATTACATATTTTTAGATGAATATTCATTTCATTACACAAATACAAACTTTAGGATCATAATAGAATAGTTTATTTTGAAAATGAGAAACATAAACAATTGGTTTATCAAAATATCTTCATCATACCCAACTTATTTCTTCATAACTAGAACCCTTTTTAACATATCATAATTAATACCTTTCTTCATATTCTATGGAAAATAAACATAAGAAAAGGGTGAGATTAGATACTAAGTAAGGTTAAACAATGGATATATTAATGATTAAATAATCATAACATAAGAATAAGGGTATAAAAATATGTACATAACATTTGAAAATTATACCCTATATTTCAAGGACCATAATTTAGAGACATGGAATAAATCTTGGAAGTTCATAATACATGAATAATAAAATAATCAAATAACATAAGACAAGAGAGAAAAACATTTAATTGTGGCATACACATGGATATAAAATCTATATTCAACTACACCTCTAAGGTCGGACACACCACCAACCCCAATTGCATCCCTTTCCACATAGTGGAATGGGTTCGCTCCCCAAACCATCATAGTGGCCAAGGTTCACTCTCAAGACAATCATAGTGTACGAATCCCCTTAATGAATTGAGTTCACTCTCTATTCTAGTCCTATAAATACCATTAGATATAAATAATTACCTATGGAATTTGAGGGATATATAGGCCTTTCCTTTTATATAATTAAAACCATACATATGGGTTTCACAAGTTTATAAATCATTCATCATATCAGAACCCTTGAAAATAAATGGATTTCATAAACATTTCATCATAGCATAACTTATGGAAAAGGAACTTGCTTCATAAATATCATTCCATATTAAATATAAACCAAAAAAATAAAGTGTAAGTATGGTATCCTTGGATTATATTCCTATTAAAGAATAAGTAACATCAAATAATGTTATAAATTATGGAAAGTTGTTTTGAAATATCGCTTAAAATTACTTCTGAGGAAAACATCATTTCTAGTCTGAAATATTTTTAAAAGCTGAAAAAATATCAAGGATAAAATTTTATTGGGAAATAACCTTGTACTATTATAAATTAATCTTCGGTGAAATAAGTCATAATGTATTTGGTAATATCCACTCATACTGTATAAGTTAAAAAATCACTCCTTCCATATTTTTGTCAGAAAAGTCACAATGAACCTCATTTGGAAAACAACAAAAAATTCCTTTTAGTTTTTTTATAAATTAAAAAATGGGAAAAATTATTTCAAAAACTAGTAAAAAAAATTGTATTTTTTTAGAAAAAATGGATATAGAAGATAAATATTCATCACTAGATACTTAAATATAAACAACGTTGAATATTGATGAGATTGTGACATAAATCCTTTCCTCAAGTCTTGCCTTTCCTCATTCACATTCAAACCCACTGTTTAATGAATATGGGTTTATAAAAAATTTATTCAATTATATTATATCTATATCACCGTGTATGATTTAATTATAACCTATTATTATTTATTTATTAATAATTTGTTATTAAAATCACTATTCTCAGTAATAACAACTTTGTTTTCCAAATATGTTTCAGTTTGGTAATCCTGATCCTTATACATTGATCATGGTCAAATAATTTACATAACATTAATAATGGAATAAAATTTAAATATATTAATTATATAAATATTTATAATCATTAATAAAAAATAAAAATAGAAAAACTAAATTACGCCATTCTTGGAGATGATAGGTCGTACGTGCACATGAAAGCTGTTTCCATTTTTTGAATGATGAAATGTTAGAACAGTAAATAATTATTCATATTTATATAATTATTATTATAATATATATATCAAATTTATTCACTGTTTTTTTTATTACCATCCATGTGATATATGAATGAAAAATAACCACATTGTATCATGGAGATGATATTTCATACGTATGCATGAACGACCTTATCATTTTCCAAAAATATTGGGTTATAAGAAGGTAGATGTGATATTATCATTCCAGAAGTATAATTATGTCATATATATATTATATAAACATTAAATCCATCATAAATACCATTAATTAAATTTGGTGTTGAAAAACGAATTGTATCACTATGGGTATATGCTAAGTAGTAAGTACGCACAAACAATACATTCACTTATTATTTTGTGATAAAGAGGGTGTATAATGGTGTTTTCATAGTAAAAATAACATTCAATCATATTTGGGTTACTTAATTTATTAATTATTATGAATATCATATAATTATTTGATGTAAAAAAGATTAGAAAGAGAAAGTGACCGATTAGAGTGATTATCTCTTCTTCAAAACAACTCTTTTTGATTTCCTGTAGAGGGATCTAGGTTTGATCTTTTAGAATGAATAAAACCTTAATAATGTGTCTAGGGAAGTATATAAGATAATTTATAATATTATGGCCAATATATAAGGATAAAATGGTGAAATTAAGTGAGGTAGGAGGTGTCCTTTTATAATTGAGGAGAGGGTACTTTGGGAATTTTTCAAAAGATTAATTTATAAAAAATTAAATATTAATCCAAATACTTAAAAATTTAAAGGAATTTGAATATAAGGTGTTATATGGTTGTAATACCAAAAATAAATATATTAAAGGCATATTTTGGTTTAATTTTAAACCTTATCATTTTGATTATCCCTTAGTTAACCTATTTTAATTTTAATTAAGGTAACAAATTTTTCAATATTAAAAGGTTGTAATTTTTACTTATAAGGCGTAAATTGGGACATAAATGACCAATTTATGTTATTTTAGACCATAATTTATCTTTTTTGTCCTTATTTAATATTTTAATGATTTTCAAATAATTTAATAAAAAATAATTTTCATAAAATATCATTAGTGTAAATTTTGGAACTATTCATTACTATGACTTTAATAAAATAAATAAAACACATTAAATTGGAAATTATTATTTTAAAACATACCCAAAATATCATGTTCACCTATAAAATTATTATACGACCTTAAGCATCACAAATTATAGTACTTTTAATATTATTTATTTGATTTTCTATTAATTAATTAATTAATGCTTCTGCATTGTGAAAACATTTAAGGTAATTATTTATTCACTGAAAATTAAAAGTAAATTACCATGAATAATATAAATATATTATATTTAATAAAAATATTTATAGTATAAAATATCCTCTAGATAAACATATATTAAAAATAGTACACTTATTAAAATAAGAGTGTGACATGTTTTGCTTTTTATTAAATAAAATTTTATAAAGGTCATAATCTTATCCAAGTGGATCCAAAATTTCATAAATTAAAACCTTGGATTATAATGGATTAGATATACTTATACAATAATATTTAGATAAGATTTCATGTCATTTTATATTTTTTATCATTTTACATTTAACATTTAATTACCTGATATACCCTTTACCATGGTAACACAAATTACTAAGATTACTATTTATGTTGTCGAAAAACAAAATGAACCTATTTTCTAAATTTGGACCTCATGATTCAAAATATGGATTCCATTTTTCAAAATTCAAATCACATAGTTTTTATAATTTAATTTAAAATTAAATCGGCAAAAATGCAACAGAAAATAGTTTTTTCAAAAAAATGCCTTTTTAATTATAAAATGTTTTTATAATAAATTAAATTATAAAATCCATTTAAAAAACCACAATTTAATGATTTTAAATAATAAGGAACTCATAATTTTTTAATACTGACAAAAATATAATTTTACTTTGTAAATACTTTAAAATAAATATACTATTTTCAATAAAAATTAGTATTTTTTAACCATTCATTAAAAAAATAAATCTTTTCAGAAAATTATAAAAAATTAATATTTGGATAATGTATAAATGTTGAATGAAATTAATTTTTTATTTTTTTTAAAATATTTTTAAATTAATTATATGAAAAACCATTTTTTTGGGAAAAAATATTTTCAAATAAAAAAATGAGTTTACTAAAAAATTGTGTGATTATTTTCTAAGAATTTTTTTAAAATAATTATATTTGGTTTCACCTTTATATTTATTTGATAAATAATTTAACCCTATTAATACCCACCAATCTAATGGATATGAAATAATGGACACGTACTATTTTAATAATATTAAGTAGTTCATTTAAACTTGTTATTCCGTTCCATGAAAGATGTTAAAGAAATAAAATTATTTAAAGAGAAATATTTTATAATAATTAGGGGGTGTACATTATAACCACCTTAATATGTATTTATCCCTCAAAATGTGTCACTTTGATACAAGAATATGATGATTTCTCTACAACATCACAACCTCAGGTTTACATGTAGCTTCTTCAAGGTAGTGGTTTCACCACAAAATAATGACCAAGTGAGTGGATTTGTTTTGTATATATTCCTCCATTCAATCCAAAATCTATACAGGTTATTCCTCATAAGTAATATCTTGCTCTAGTGGTACGAGTATTGATTTTAGTACAAGTGATGAATTAAGTATGTACTTCCTCATGAGACATACATGAAACACATCGTGGACTTGAGAAAGGTTCAGTGGAAGAGCCAAATGATAAGATAATATTCTAACATGATCAAGTATTTTAATGGTAAAAATATACCTAGGAATTAGTTTTCTATCATCTATTCCATAGAGAAATTCAATGAAGGACCTTCTCTCCAAATTCAAATTCTAGATCACACAAACTTTATATTATATATCACATTGATGATTATCAATATTACATTTCTATCCACTTTATACAGTCTATACATGTTGATAAATGGATCTAACCTTCTCTATCATCTCATTAGCTTTATCAGGTCCCAATGGATTTATTTTTACAACTTCACTCCAATACATTAGAGATTTACACTTCCTTCCATAAAGGGATTTACAAGGATCCAACTGATTGATTGAGTGAAAGATATTGTTGGAAGAAAAATCAACTTGAGGATAGTATTGATTCTAGCTACCTTTGAAATTCATAGAAAAAGATCTTAAAATATCCGATAGGGTTTTTATTATTCTCTCATATTTTCCATATATCTAAGGATGATATGCAGTGATGAAACTAAAATATGTGTCAAGATCTTGCTTAATAATTCACTAAAAATTCTAGGTAAACTCTAGATTATGATAAAATTGAATGTGGTTTTACATACAACCTTATCACTTCTTTAATATATATTCTTGAAAGTCGATCCAAATATAAATATTATCTGATAGAAATGATGCGTGCTGGCTTCGTTAGGTGATCGAATATAACTCACAATTATCTAATTTTCAAATGTAAGATAAAAACTGAATGTTACCAATACCTTTAATCATATGTCCAAAAAGTTTATAGGAATTGATCCTCAAATAAATTTGTCACTATATACAAAAAAGGGTTTCATTTCCCTAAATTTCACTTAAAATATCCTTAATCTTGATAAACACCCATCACATTAAACCTAAAATGGGTGTCCAAGACTTTGAAATTAAGACCTGCCTTAAACTCCTAATTACATGATGGTATCAATAAATCTTATGTTAATGTTACATGGAGACATATATGCTTCCAAAAGATAATAATCTATTTTCATATACAAAAGCATTTACATTGGAAGATTGGGTTCAATCTTGTACAGATAGAATATAAAATGTGATTTTATTATTCCAGAATTCTTGTGGAGGGAAATAATCACATTAAATTTTACTAAAGTATGAATAATAATATTTTCAAAGTTCTTATTCATAAAAAATAAGACATGAAATTACTAACTCCGAAGTGAAGGATAAGAATTACTTAATCAAGTAGATTCACTTCATCCTCTATGATTGCATAAGATTTCCCTTTCTCATTTTCTTTTAAATATCATTTTGGATTATCATCCATATTAACCATATGATTGGGGTATTGATTCTCATAATTCCCTAAATCCTTTCATTTGAAACAATAGAGTGTGGGTGGTTAATTATGGGTAGATTTATACTTATTTTCATAGTTATATAACTTCTTCCCATCCCTTTTGAAATCAATTTTTTTATGAAATTCACTTCCACACATAAAACATTTACTAGTTCTCTTAATGAAATTTACTCCTGGTTTCTTACTACTAATTGAGAATAAATGAAATATCATTTGTTCTATACATGTTTTTATAATTTCACTTGAATTATATTTTTCTATTATTATAAAAACCATGAGATTGATACGTAAATCCAACCTCCATTTTCATCTTAATAGCACATCCAACAATCACTTCATTTATGCTGAAGTCTCTTAAGGATAGTGCCCTTTATAGACCTAGTTTGAGCCTGCCGAAGAATCAACCAACCTTACTTTTAGGGTGGACGGTAATATGTGAAGTTTACCTAATAAGTCTTATAAAATTTTCCTTTTTGGTATGAACTGATTCATCATAACTTTAATTTACCTCAAGGAACTTTTTATCTATCTTTGTTTGATTAATATGAGAAATGTACTTATAGAAAAATAAGTCTTTGAACTCATCCCAATACTTGGTGTTAAATTCATATTGTTTCATTGAATTATTAATAATATTCCAACATTGATCTATTTAATCTTTCAAATTTTAGATAACAAAAAAGAATTTTTTGGGCTATAAACATTGGAGGATCGAAACAATATTTTCATTGTTGTTGATCCATTTCTCAACAACTAGTGGATAATAAGACCCACTGAAAGAAGGTGGAAATTTACTCATGAAGGACTCAATGGAATTTCATTCCATCATTTTCTCATTTTTATGTATATCATGATTTATATCTTGGGAAATTTTTGCGATCATATAAATGATATTTTTAATTACATCTCTCACATCATTCATTTTCTCAAGAGGAAAATCATTTCAATATCCAACACATTTTGAATCAACATGATCTCTTCAGGTTCTAATGATCTAATAAAACCAAAATCATAGTGTGAGGAACAATAATCGTAGTATAAAACCAAATAATCATGAAAAATTACTTATAGGATGCCTAAATCATAACAATTAATTATTAATTAATTAAACCATAGGTTTATACTGGGTCATTCAAAATCTTCATCCATTTAAATCCTTCTTAATGATGTCAAAATATTTGTTTAATTTCTAAAGCATATCCCTCTTGGAGTGTCGAATATGGTGTGTGAAAAGGATGATTTTCATAATAAAGGTGACGATCAAGTCCACATAAATGCCCAATTTTCAGAATTATTACCCCTAGGTACCTCTATTCTAGATCCAATTCCTATTTTAGTATCCAGTCTAGGATGTGATTACTTAGAAACAACTTTCTCTATCCTTTTACAAAATTCCAAGATATTTTATTATACTTTGACTCATCCTTATACTTATTATTAGAGATATCCCAAGAAATATCCTTAGTAATATATCTAGGGATATCACTAAATTTTTCTGATCCTACTTTCCAAAGTTTAACTAAATCATACTCTGATACCAACTACATCATCCCAAGATTTTCATATATATATATTTCATATTTTTAGATGAATATTCATTTCATCACACAAAAACATGCATAAGGGTCAAAAGGGTATAAGGCATTTGGAAACATCGAAACCTAAAAATATAGTTTAGAAAAATATTTACATTATCCACCATAATTTATTTATAACTAGCACCCTTTTTTTACTAATTATACATAATACCTTTCTTCATATCCTGCGGAAAAGAAACATAAGGAAAAAGTGATATCAGATGCCCAGTAAGGGTAGACAAAGGATATATCAATGATTACATTATAACAACATGATTATAAGGGTATAAGAACATGAACATAATATTTGAGAATTATACCTTGTTTATCATAGATCATAATCTAGAGACATGTAATAAATCTAAGAAGTTCATAAGACATGATTCCTAAAAGAATCAAGTAACATAAGCCATGAGATCATAATATATAATTGTAGCTTAGAAATAAGAATAAAATATCCATGGGTGTATATAAATCCTAGGTAGGAAACAAAATAATCTCTAGTGGAATCCCTTTACTCATAGTTGAATGTGTTCAATCCCCAAAACATAAATATAATTCAAGGTTCACTCCTAAGTCTATCATAGCGGACAAAGTCCCTTACTGAACCGAGTTCACTCCCCATTCATGTCTTTCCTATCTCATGAGATATAAATCATTAACTAGTGCATCAGAGGGATATATAGGTACCACGAATCAAATAATGAAAACCATACATATGTGTTTCACAAGAAAATAAATCATTCATCATATCAGAAAACATGAAAAGAAATAGGTTTCAACAACATTTTATCATATTATAACCCATGGAAAAGAACAAGTTTCATAAATGCCACACCATCATAAACCTAAAACAGACAAAGAAAGTGTAAGGATAATATCATTGGATCATATTCATATTAAAATAGATGTAACATCATATAATTTTATAATAAATGGAAAACAATTTTGAGAGATCACTTGAAATAATTTTTGTGGAAAATATCCTTTCCATGTTGATTTTTTTAAATCCATGAAATTATAAAGAAATTTCTTTCTTGGAAATAAAACTTTTATGATTATAAACGAAGATTAAAAACATTAAGGAATCATTATGGTGGTAAAATATTTTCATGAAATATAAGTTAAGAAAACATTCGTTCCTCATTTTGTTTTCAGAAAAGTAACAATGAACCTTATTCAGATAACAACAAAAATATTCCTTTCAAACCATTTATAAAAATTCAAGAATGGGTAAAAATGATTTTAAAAAATAGTAAAAACTTTTTTGAAAAACCTTTTAGAAAACATGTACATAGAAGATAAATATTCCCCAATGTAAACTTAAATACAAACAATCCCAAATCCTGATGAGATTGTGAAATAAACCCTTACATCAAGTATTGTCTTCCATCATTCACATTAAAACCTCCAGTATAATAAATATTTATTTATTATAAATTTATTACACAATGATATATCTACAATACAATTTTTTTTAATTATATAATTTTATCATCCGTTAATTATTAATTTTTTATTAAAATCATTGTTCTGGGTGATAATTGCTTTGTTTTCCAAGCATGTTTCAGTTTGACAGTCCCAGTCTTTATAATTTAATCATGGTCCCATCATTTAAATAATATTAATCATGGTATAAAAATTATATATATCTATTAGATACATATTTATAATCATTAATAATAAGTGTAAATGTAAATAATTATTTTCACCATTCATGGTGATGGTAGGCCTTACATACACATGAACATTGTTTCCATTTTTTGACTGATCGACTAAAATTAAAGTAAATAAAAATTCAAATCCCTATAAAAATTATTATATAATATATATTATATATAGTCATAAAATTCATCCTTTTTATATTCCATGTGAAATATAAATTAAAAAAAGATCACATATCATTGTGGAGATGGTAGTCCACACGTACGCATGAGCGACATTATCATTTCCCAAAATATTGGGTGATAAGAAGGTAGACATGATATTATGATTAAAATAGTATAATTATGTCATATATATCATATATAAACCTTAAAACCACCATAATTACCATCCATTAAAATATTGTGATGAAAAATGAATTCATCGCTACGTGGAAACGGTAAGCCGTACACACGCAAGAGCGATACATTCACTTATTATTTGAGTAGAAAGATGATGTATAATGGTGTTTTCAGAATCATAATAACATTTCCAAATACTAATAACACTAAATTTATTATTTTATGAAATATATGATATATTATAAGGAGTTAAATAAGAGTATAAAAAGAAAGTGATCGGTTAGAGTGATAAACTCTTCTTCAAAATGACTCCTTTAGATCTCCTATATAGGGCTCTGGGGTTTGTATTTTAGGAAGAACAGAACCTTCAAAATTTATCTTGGGAAGTGTAGAAGAAATTTTTTCTAAGTATAGTTGATATATAAGGATAAAAGTGGCGAAATTAAGTGATGGAGGAGGTGTCCTTTTATAATTGAGGTGAGGGGAACTTTTGGAATTTCTCAAAAGATTAATTTATAATAAATAAAATATCAATCCAAATAGCACAAAATGGAAAGATATTTGATGATAATGTAAGATAGGGTTGTAATACCATATAAAAATATATTTTAGTCAAATTTTAGTGTAATTTGAAACCATAACATTTTGATTAACCCATAGTTAAACTATTATAAATTTAACTATGGTAACAACATTTTCAATATTAAAAAGTTTAATTTTTCACTTATAAGGTGTAAATTGGACCAAAAATAAATAATTTTTGATATTTAAGACAAAAAATTACCAAATTTATTTTTACTGAATGTTTTTATGATTTTTAAATAATTTAATGAATTATTATTTTCATAAAATATCATTAGTTTCAATTTTGATACCATTTATTACTTTGACGCTAATAAAATAAATAAAATACATAGAATCTAAAAAAAATTATTTTTAAACATCCAAAAATTTACAAGGTCATTTATAAAATTCAATTATGATCATAATTATATTAAATTAAAATAATATTAATTTTTTAATATCATTTATTTTGATTTTTAAATTTATTAAATAATTACTCTATCACTGTTGTGAAAGCATTTATGGTAATTGTTTTCTCACTTAAAATTTAAAATAAATTCCAATAAATAAGGTAAATATTTTATATTTCAAATTACTATTTATATTCAAACATATCTTACGAGTAACCACATATTACAAATGTTTCACTTATTAAAATAAGAGTGTGACATGTTGGTATTTTCATTAAATAATATTTTATAAAGGTCATAATATTATCCAAGTGGATCAAAAATTTCATAACGTATACCCTTGGATAATAATGGTCTTGATATACTTATGTAATAATATTTAGGTATATTTTGTGTCATTTAATAGTTATTATCATTTTGTTATTAACATTTAATTGCCTGATTTATCCTTTATAATGGTAACACTAATTATTAAATTTACTATTTATATTGTCTAAAATAAAAGGAACCAATTTAATAAATTAAGACCTAAATATTCCAAATATGGAATCCTTTTTTTTAAAATTCAAATAAAATCATTTTTTGTATTTAATTTAAAATTAAACTGGAAAAACACAACCAAAAACAGATTGTTTTGGAAGAATGCCCTTTTTAAATATAAAATGTTTTTTATATAAATTAAAGTATGAAATCCATTTCAAAAATAACAATTTAATTATTCTAAATAAAAATTAACTATTAAAATTTTAATAAAAATAAAAATATAATTATACTTTGTAAATACTTTAAGATAAAATTAAATATTTTAATAAAATAATTAGTATTTTTTCACTCTTCATTTAAAAAATCTATCATTTTAGAAAATTGTCATAAATTAATCTTAGGATAACTTTTACTTTCTGAATGAAATTAATTTTTTCACATAAAGTTTTTAAAATAATTAGAAATTAATTTTACAAAAAACAAATTTTTTGGAGAAAATGTATTTTTGAATAATAAAATTTCATTACAAAAAATTATGTGATTGTTTTCGAAGAAATATTTAATACATTTATATTGTGGTGTAACTTTATATTTATTTCTTAAATAATTTATCCCTATTCATAGCCTCTAATAAAATGTTTAGGATATAACAGAGACATAATATTTTCATAATATTACATGATTCGTTTAAACTTGCTATTGTGTGAAATGAAAGCTATTGAAGATATAAAATTATTTAAAGAGAAATATTTTATAAAAATATCAGGGTGTTATAGTTTGGTCCTCCCCGCATGACCTTAAAAGGTATGATATTTCGTATTATGTGATACTGAACTATGTGGGTTCTTATTCCTTTTACATGGATACATTGGAAGCCCTTCTCATGGGCCTGATCCCGACATCAAAACAACTATTTTCCTCTTAGATAATGATAAATTACCGAGTCCCCAACTATATGGATTAAAACCAATACCATGAAAATAAATTATAGGAGAATATCTAATCCATATACTAAGTTTACCATTTATGGATTACCATAAATACATACATATGTCTCCATTGGTGAAGAACCTTTAATACATACGAATGATTCTAAACCCAATACATGATAATATGAGCCTTACAATTCATTTTTTATCTTAATTACTAAAGGGAACCTCGTCCAGTATCCTAGAACTAGTAAGAGGTCCAAAAGGTTATGAGGACCAGTAGTAATGCAGCTTGAGATAATTGTCGATTAAAATGTTAACTCCATCTTGGGGAAAGGATCCCAAGCTGCAGATGCAATAGAAGTGACCATCTAGAGGAGCCTTGGAGGCTAGGTAGTCAGCCACTTTGTTCCCCTCCTTCCAGTAATGGGTGATATCCAAGCCTCTATTGATCAGATTCTGGACTTCAAGATATTATATGCGATTATCTAGGGGGTGGGGATACACCCATTAAATGAGTTGAAAATCACCATAGAGTTCATCTCCAATATAGAGAGCCTAATATTTTCTCTATTGCACTGATCAAGAGTAGCTACCATTTTGTTTGGTTAATCCTCAAGAGAGTCTCCAATCCCAAATAATTCTTTGAAGGTGATAAATACCAAGACTTTAATGTCACACACAAGACCTCCACCCCACATTTGTCCCAAGTAATATGACTCATTATTATTTAACTTTTTCTTTGTTCAATGTGGGTTCACCTAAAAAAGGTATGATGAGATCGACATCCCATCTTATTGACTAAGGTGAGTCCCTAAGTGTAGTTTGGATCATTTTCTAATGAACACCTACCTTTGGAAAGAAGTTTTGTGAAACCTCATGAATAAGGGAACTATTTGTTGTATTTTTTTCAATGAATAAACCTTGTTAGAGATCACTTGGAAGGGAAATGGAAATAAAAAGTTAGTATGACATGAAGGGTCATTCCACAATTTCCACAAATCTCCATTAAAACTCCATTTGATTTTCTACATGAAAAAATGGTGAAATCAACACTAATACATAACCAAAATGACAGTGTCACCCACATGTCAGGCCCTTTCCGTGATCTCACAAATGAAATCTGCGCAAAAATGGATCTAAAAAATTCCATTACATAAGTGAATTTTTATTAAGATATAGCTTTGATGTGTTTTTTATTGTTTGTGTTTGTCATGTATACTTAGGAAACGTAATCAAAACTCCATTAAATCCAAATGGAATCCTTCTAACCAGCCCAGTATTATGCATTCACTACCACTCAAGCCGGATCCTCACATAATCATAGGATATTGTCTCCTAACCAGCATGTTCAACAATGGGTATCAAATACAATGACTAGGTAGTACCACCTCAATGGTACTATCCCTACACTAGAGGTCACACACAAATCCCTCCGAGGAATGAATCCCCACTATCCATCCACCAAACAAATGTTAGTGGAAAAGAAAAAAGAGGTAGACATTTCCATTTTAAACCATTTCTGGAGCCTCTCCCCAGAAATATGAAATATATCCCTTCTTTATCTTAGAGAGGTAGATCAAGAGGTCACCAACGACTCATTCCAAAAATATAGTGGTGCTGCCAATGGAATCCTAATATTATTTGTTTCCATCAATACCCCACAGTACAAAGTCATCAACATGATGTAGAAACCACCCCACCGGCTCAACTTAGTTCGCTCATACCGGAGAACCCATGGTATCCCATCGATGGTGGTAATAAAAAAATCATGGATAATTAACTTAAGCATACTCTTTCACTTGATCCACTGGTACATGAATTAGAGACTCTCCAAACTAGAGCCTTATATATTATACCTTACCATAGTGGAGGTGTATAAATGAATATGGTTGAATCTGACTATGCCATCTATCTCCAACATCAACCAGACTTCCAGTGATATTGAGGACCAAAGGATGCTAAGAACTATATAGACATCATTGAGGGAATATTGTAATTTTTCGAGACACTAGAGGCCTAATAGGTTAAGATACCAACATTTATTCTTTATAGATATTCTAGTAGATGGTGTGTTTTCATGGAAAAAGTTGGCATACATGAGGGTGTTTAATTATAGGCCTTCAAGAACTTGTTCTTTATGAATTTTATTTCCAGAAATACTGAAGTTGTCTCATGCCCATAATTTTATAGAGAATTAGTAGGGACCCATGATGAAAGATATGTACAATTCTCATTTCATAAAACTATTTCATTTATATCCTCCCTTGGTTGAACATGTGGCATAAAATTCCAAGAAGTTCAACATCATCATTCAACCTGATATCAGATGGAAGGTTGGGATATTTTACCAAATAGCATACCCAAAAGTTATGAATAAGGCCTTGGCTATTGAGCGGGTTCTAGAAGAGGATTTAGAAGATGTAATTATTTCATTCTTCAGTACTCATATGGATGGAATTGTTACTAATGATGTGCATGTAACATCTATTAGTATGAATAAGAGGATCGAGGATGTGTAGTGGGGTGGTGGTGGGAAGGTTGAGCTGGGTTTTTATTCCTCAGCACCCTTAGGATGCACTAGTAGAAATCGGGGCTCCAATGTCGAAAATATCACATCAAGTTCTTATAAACCAATGTAAAATATGTTTTTGTATATTTTTTGCATCATTTTTGTTTAAAACCTATGCCAACAATGATTTAAATTGGTTTTTGGAATAGATTTTTTAAAAAACTAAAAGAAAAAAATACCCATAGGCATCATTTTGGGTGTTAGTTTTTAATTAAACCGATCCTAAAAGGTTAAAACAAATATTTTTCCATCAGTTTTTAGAAACACCGATGCCAATAATTAAATAAATGTTTCACTATGTTTTATATCATTTCATAATCTTCAATTTGACTGGTCTTGTATCTATAGGTGAGTTACAGATTTAAAGTTATGATAATAAAAAGTTGAACATTATGAGACTTTTAATGTAGGTTTTTATCAAGAACCATCATTAAAAGCCTCTTTTAACATTTTTTTTTAAATGAAATTAAAAAAAGTGTACTAAGATTTATATAATTTCTTAATTTTTGACATAACTGGTCATGGATATCAAATGGAGTTACGTATCAAAAGGTATGGCCTTTGAATGTTGGACTTATTTATAACTTATCTCAGAGAAGTTAAACTTCCGACACTCATAATTTGTAATATTTCACTCAATTTTATCTCCATGACTAGTTAATTGAATGATTTTAAAATGATCTAAAAAATTGTAATAAATTTGGTTTAATTATTGTAGTCAGTGTTTTTTAAAATCGATGCCAAGTGTATTTTTTTTAACTTTTTAGCGTCAGTTTCTTCAAAAATCAATGAAAAAATGTTAATCCTTTTTGACATTAGTTTCTTTAAAAAAATATGAAAAAATGACATTGATGGGTATTTTGGAATCTCTTTTATAAAAAACATATTCCAAAAAGTATCCACAAATACATGATATTGGTAAGTCATTTATTTCTCAAAACACACATTACACCTTTTACAATCATGCCTAATTTTTTATACAACACCGTTGAAAATATATTCTCTTACTATGTAGAAGTCCATTTACTATTTTGACCATCATTTTTGACCTCTTTGATTCAATCAAGCATTCAACAAAGCTTCAATAGATAATTTGAACATAGTATCTATTATAATCATTTAATTTCTTTATTATTATTTTACTTCATTGATAAAAATATCGATAATATTCCAAGTAATGATGATTTATTTTTATGATCTAGTTATGAATTTAAAACATCAAGATAATATTTACCAAATAATGTGAAAAATTTATTATCAATCACTGTTTTCATACCCACATGTGTTTTACCCTAAAACTAAGAGATATGATGATAAACAACATATCATTTTCACAAAAACTCCAAACATAATTGAAATATTCTCAAAGAATTAATTTTATTTCATTTCATTTTGTGTATGTAATTTTCATTTATTTTTCTCATGTATTCTTTGAAATGAGTTGTATCTATAGAAACTTTGAGAAGTCCAACATCCGACAGCCATAAATTTTGATTTGTAACTCTATTTTAGCTGCAAGACCAGTAAAATCCAAGATTAAGAAATTATATACATAATAGTAAAAAATTTCATTAATTATTTTCATCAGTGATTTTTAAAAACCAATTCCAAAAATATTTCCTTTTTGATTTTTTTGAATTAGTTTCTTTATAAGCTGATACCAAAAATGATATCGATGGGTATTTTTTTGCATTTGTTTTGTAAAAACCAACACCAAAAAACCAATTTAAATCCTATTTTGAATCATTTTTTAACAAAATTGACACCTAAATGTAAATGTTTTAATTTTTGATGCTAGTTTATAAAAACCGCTATGAAAAGTCCTATTTTTTACATCAATGGATTAAACGTCGGTTAAAAACCAATCTTAAAATTAAAAAAGAAACAATGTTAAAGACCATTTGTCTACTAGTGATGAGTTACACAATACTTAGACTATTGGAAGGTTGGACATTACTATAGGTTCTTTCTATCGCTTTAGAGAAAGTTTCAATAGTGTTGTAATATGGGGCATCTCTAGCAGTTCTGATCCAGATCATCGAGGTATGGTTTCCACATGGATTCATGAAAGACATAAAAATTAACCTAGAGATATAACTAGGGTATTTAGTAGTTAAGTTAATCTCCAAAAATTACATTGAATTAGGATAGTTAGGCACATGAAGTTTAGATCCTTGGATGTGAGGCATATCATGTTGTCAATTTAGAGTAGGTTTCGACTGATAGTAGAGATGAACCATCGACCGTTCGAGGTATAGTATTGATAAAATATTATTTTAATAGAAAAAGATTTGATACTAGTAATTTCCATTATTTTTTATCTGATCAAGTTAATACTGGTCCGTAATTATCAAATAATTTATCTCCTAATTTTCTTTCTCTTGACTCACCCTTAGAAAAAAATTTGATCACCTCTTGAGATGTCTAGAGTGTCCAGTAGTTGTTTTCATCTATTAAAATATATGGGAAATATAATCCTTGAGATGAGTATATTTTATGTGATCCTTGGTATAGACAGACTGGCAAGATAGTTTGGTCACATCAACTATTATCGGGGTCAAGTATCCTTTTCACATTTGGGAGAGACGTTTGTGATGACCGATGAATGGGATGTTGAAGAAAAAGTAGTGGGACTAGAATTGATCCATATTGGATCCATCATAGCTTAGTTTTTGGGTTTATCTCTCATAGTGGAACCATATATGGGGTACTATAATTTTCCTCACTTTTTCAAACTCTTTGCAGATGTCTTCTGAACTGACATCTTATGTATTCTGCTTGATCGAGAAGTATAGTTTGAGATAGAAATCATGTCGATAGCACCAAATATTTCAATTCCTTATTATCATATGACATCATTTCGGTTGAGAGAGTTTAATATTAAACTTGAGGACTTGGAAAAGAAGGGTCTCATTTGGCCGAGCACATCTTCGTATGGGGATCCAATGTTATTACCAAGAAGTTAGACGATAGTCTATGAATCTATGTGTACTGAAGAAAACTGAATCAAGTGATGGGGATGGACATATATTCTTTCTCTATGATTGATGATCTCTTTGATTAGTTATTGTAGGGTAAGTGGTTCTCCATGATTGATCTTTATTTGGGATACCATTAGTTAAAGGTTAGAGAGGAGAGTACCCCTAATATGGATTTTAAGAGTAGATATGGCTTGTATGAGTACCTCATCATGCATTTTGGTTTAACTACTTTCCCAAAAGAGATCATGGACCTCATGAATAAGATCCTACAACCACATATTATCTCTTTAATCATGGTCTTTATGGACAATGTCCTTATATATTCATGGAATTTTGAGTTACATTCCAGAAACCTTGAGACCATGTTGATAACAATCTTATTGAATAATCCTTATACCAATATTTAGAAGTTTAATTTATGGATTCGAGAGGATCATTTTTGAGCCATGTTATATTTGGGGTAGTAATTTTTTTGGAATAGAAGAAGATGGAAACGATGATGTCTTTGGATCATCCTTAGAGTGATTTTGATATTAGGAATTTCTTCAGGTTTTCTAGATACTGTTGATGTTTCATTCAAGAATTATCCTTATAGGCATAAATGATGGGTCTTACCATGAAAAAATGATATTTGAATAGACTGATTAGTGTGAGGATGATTTTCTCGAGCTAAAGAGTAGATTTATGAAAATTTCAGTTTTGATTATTCCAGATCTTGGGATTGGATACATAGTGTATTATTATCCCTTAGGTGTTGGATTAGGAGTTGAGTTAATGAAGATGGATCTAGTAGTTTCTTATGTGTCTTGTTAGTTGTGACCCCATGAGAATAACATCTTGATGCATGAACTAGAGTTAGAAGATGTGGTCCATGATCTAAAGTGTTGTCAATATTATATATTTTCTGAGTTGTTTTTTACATGGACCACAAGAGCCACCAATATATCTTCTCTTAGTGGTATTTAAATTTGAGGTAGAGTTGTTGGGTAGAGTATTTTTAGACATTTGACTTTGACATAGAATATTCTCTAAGGATAAGGAATATATTCATATATTCAATCAACATAAAAATGGTGATAATATAGGAGATTGGTGTGAGGAAATCACTGGAGGAATGAAATCTAATGATTTTGTTTGAAGAATGGATTGTGGATGCATATGATTATCATCGATTCCTAAAATGTGTTCCTTTAGTCAACACATATTTATTAGCAGACCAAGTGAATACTGACCATGAGTTTGATCTCAAGTGTACAGTGATTCCATAATGACTTGGAAGTAGTGAACCAATCCTAATATGGCCATTAGATGGTGACTATTTAATTTTCATTCATGGGAGGATTATAGTGTCAGCCTCTGGTGGCCTGTTATGAAGTGGGAAATCATTGGTTTTGTTTCACAATTCATTACCTACCAGAGGGAAAATTAAAAACATTAACATCTTGGTGATTTTATTCATCCATATCTATTGATGATTTGGATTAGGGATGATGTTAACATGGAAATCATGATGAGGTTACCTAGAACCCTAAGGAGTCGTGATACAGTTTGGGTGATAATTGATTGGATGATGAAAGTTGATCATTACTTTCCAATCCATGAGACCCATTCTATGTATAAGTTAGTGAAGTATTATGTATGTGAGATTTTATATTGTCATGGAGTTTAATCAAGCATTTTATCTAAAATATACACACATTTCACATCATGGTTTTGGTTGATATTGCAGTTTTCTTTGGGTACTTAGCTAAAAATAAGTACATAATATCATATGTAGGCAGATGGCTAATCCAAGAGGATGATTAAAATATTATAGTATACCCTTTGAGAATGCATATTGGATTTCATTGGTTCTTAATTTGATCTTATAGCCTTGGTTCGGTTCAAAAAAATATGAAATTCCAAAATTTTATTCAAATGAAACATTATGAGGATCTCTCTGACCATCAGTTCCATTCACCTACATACTAGCATGAGTTAGGTGGGGAAACCGTTGTGCGGTTGAGAATGGTGTAATAGATCTCTGAGAGAGTGAAGTTTATATGAAATCATTTTACCACCAATCATAGTAGGCAGAGATTAGAAGATGATTAGAGGTGGTATCCTTTTTTGTTCTCTTTTGGAAAAAGAGTTTTGATGTGGGTGACTCTTTGGTCCACACATCAACAACTATGGAATAAACTTAAGTTACAACCTAGATTTTTTAAGGGCTATTCAAGATTTCCAAGAATTTTAGGACTCTAGTTTACCATCTAGATGCAATATCCCAAACTCATGAAACCCAGGGTCAATAGTTATATTATATTATTAGTATATATAATAATAGACCCCTAAGGACCTAATAGTTTATTAGTCTTGGAATACTAGATACATAAGAACATTAATTTTTTTTAAAAAAGATATAACATGAACACATTATGAGAATATTATTTTCCCTTCTATCATGTACCTAAAATGTACACAAAGTTCTTCTCTTGGTTTCCTAGGGAAAGGAAAAAAATAAGGGTTAGCTCAAATGCCTAGTTAAGTGTAGAATATAATAGAAGAATTCATAAAATAAACATGTTATAATTGATATGAAGGGAATCAAAGAACAATATTAAGATATAATCAATAGGAATCAAGGGCATTCTATATCCAATAAAATAAATGAGAAAATGGATAATAATAAAAATTGATTTCATAGTGAGAGAATGAATAATTCTAGACATCGAAATATGATGTAAATTCCTTATTTCAAGACACTATCACGTTATTGGAAGATGTATTCACCAAACACCAACTTATTTTTTTCTCATAAGACCTGTCAATGCATCTAGAGATAATATAATTCCAAGACCCACCCACCACCTAGTTATATTCAATGCATTCACCATAAGAGTCATCAAGACCTTTCATACCATATCCTAAGAAACCTATTGGATAAATAAGAACATGTCTATCCATATAATGAGAAATATAGAAATAAAACACTTCCCAATTCAATATAATAATGTTGCTATCTAGGAGAACACCCCTTAATCAACATAGAAGTTGTGTCTTATCATTAAATTAACATGAAGTATAGTTATCATTGAAATATAGTAGTGAGGGTATATTCAATGTGTTCGATTATCTAGGAATATAGTAATTAGGTTCAATAGTTTGAATTGGTAGGAGACAATGGAAATTTTACGAAAAATAATTCATCATGCTGTATAAAGAGAGTGTGAATTTTCCAAATCATATACCTCAAGAGTGTCTATCCAGGTGTGAAGTCTTATTACCACTTGTTATGCATCTGAGTATTGATTGAGTCAATGATAAACCAACCCTTTTTGAGGTGATTACCATTAGGTGAATTTATTACACATCTTCATCCACATTTCATAATGTTGAGAAAAATTATTTTCTTTAAAACTAAATGCACTTCTACTTTACCAAAAAAGGATAGTTTTTCCACAATAGAAAATATTGAGATCTATAATGATATTGGTAACTCTAAAATAAAAAGAATAGGTGGGTGGTATAATTATATAAAATTTTAAATACCTTAAATTCCATGAGTAATTTGGTAAAATCCTTCCATCAAAATGTATACGCCAAAAACAAGGTGATGAATATAACATGATTCCAAAAATATTGAAAATTTAGATGAAAAACCCCACTTATGTATTGGGTAACAATTCAGTGAAAATATTTTGAAATAGGGGGCTTTAAATTGATCTTCAAACATTTTTACTGAATTGTTACCCAATACATAAGTGGGGTTTTTCATCTATATTTTCAATATTCTTGGAATTATATTATATTCATCACCTTGTTTGTAGTGTATACGTTTCCCTGGAAGACTTTTACCAAATTAATCATGGAATTTAAAGTTTTTAAAATTTTATATAATTATACCTCCAACCTATTCTTTTGATTTGTGAGTTACCAATATCATTATAGAACACAATCTTTTCCATGGTGAAAAAACTAAAATTTTTGGTAAAGTAAAATTGAATGTGGTTTATAAGAAAATAGTTTTTCTCATCATTATGGAAAGTGGATTAAGATGTGTAATAGATGTACCTAATGGTAATCACATCAAAAAGGGTTGGTTGATAATTGACTCAATCATCAATCAGATGCATAACGAGTGGTAATAGGACTACACACTTGGATAGACACTCTTGAGGTATATGATTTTGAATATTCACACAGATAGAAGATAGATGACCCATTCCCTACCCAAATGGAGGGTGACACTATAATAGTCATGGATCGATTCCCGAATACTATAGGAGGTTTTCAATCAGATAGAAGATAGGGGACCCATACCCTACCCAGTAGGAGGGTTCCACTCTAAGGTTAGATAGAGGACCCATACCATTCCCAGTAAGAGGGTGCCACTCTAATTGTCAAGGACCCATACCCTGAAAAGTGGGTTCCAATAAAATAGAGGATAGAGGACACATGACTTTCCTAATATTAGGGTGCCACTCTAAGGGAGTATAAAGGATCCATGCCCTAACCAGCTAGAGGGTTCCACTCTAATCTCTCAGATAATAATGTCGGATCATTGTCATCATCAAGCATCTCATATAGAGGTGTCAATCCTATAACACATTTCATCATATCTTAAAATACAAAATTAATACCACCATAAAATTATATGAGTAAAAATACTCAGGATAGTATACTCATGGTCCATGATCCGAGTCTAAGTGATGGAGATACGAGAGGTATAATTTTTCCTAAAAAGAGAAGTATATGGTGTGTTAGGGGACCCACACGACATGTGTTCTAGATCTGCTGCTTGGAATTATCCCTTCATTTAAAATGATAACTTCCTAGGTATCCATACACAATGTGTAAGGGGATTACATGGTGTTACTTAGTCACATGTGTTCCTTCCTGTTCTTCTATCCATGTATGTGTACACTAGTCCTACTTGTGTACATTGGTCATGAACTCGGGCCATGTACCTTGGTCGTGTCTATATACATTGGAAGTGTTTCTCGCCATCCCCTTTCCCATGTAATCCTATAGTACACACCAATTCTACTGCACTAAGTCACACGACATTTAGGTGTCCCACATGGTGCGTAATATTTAACTCAACCAAAAACCCTTTCTACCGTAGCCAGGGCCCCACTTTCCATGTGTTCATCAGACTACACGATGTGTAGTTAGGTTTTTATCAGAAACTCTAGATCTAGTCTGGCATTCTAGATATGGATCATACAATATGGATCTCACCTGTTTCTCACCTGAAATAGGTATAACCCATATCTGGTCATCCTTTTTAACCGTCCTTTGGCCGAAAATTGGTATTTTGATTCATTCACATGAACCTATTCACCACCAGTTGAAAGAGGTTCTTCCTGAACTATTCGAAAATCAACCATGGATCCTAGATCGATGGGGAACATCACCCAAATCCTAAAATACTCTTGATTCATTCTCTATTCTGTAATTTTCCACATATCCTAGGGTCTAATCACACTCAATCATTCCCAACAATGTTGAACCATGGCTCAATAGGCCAACAATGAACAATGTGGAGAATGCTTGTGAGGATGGAATAAGAAAAAATGTGAAAAAATCATTGACCAAGTGTTCTTGTTCAATGAATACAAATTTGTGAATATTTTAGTAAGAAACATGGTATAACAGATATAGATTGAATAAATAATGGAAAATATGTATGCAAGTATGAAATGGTTCATAAAAAAAGTAAATCAATGACAAGGAAATGATCATGATCAGTATTTTAATTAAATGTGGAAGAATATAATAATAATGAGTCCTACCATTATTTGTAAAAAATTTTTTATGAAGAAACCATTCTCCATTGAAGGATAGAATTCGTTGTATTTACTATGTCTCAATTCACCTATATAGGAATGATCTCTATTGTCTGTTCTCGATTTTCCTATGAGAGGTGGTTGAAATATACTCTCAATTATCCAAGGGTTATGTGGCTATACCTTGAGATCCTTCATAATGGAATACTTATAGAAAACAATTTAAGAAATTTAAATTAAATAATTAAATAAAATAATCAATTTAATTAAAATGGTACCAATGGTCTCCCTATCCGAACACCCCACACCAACCAAATTTATGTCGTGCCTAAGGTAAACCTTATATTCCATATTCAACTCTTTTCTAATTTTTTTGATTAGAGGTTGTGTTTAGATGATATCCCATTTTATTTGAGAAATCAAGCATGATTGACATAAAATAAATCTTATATTTTTATAAAATTATCTATGGGCACACTAGGACTTGGAATCGCACACCGTCTTAGAATATGGATCCAAAAAATATTCCTAGATATATTTAAAAGTCTTCAAATAAAAAATAGGGTCCTTAAATGATTCTATTCTTCCTTGGAAAGAGAAAAATAGACAAAAATGTCGGGATTCTAAGCCGTCATTTGGTTCTCCCACTCCTAGGAGATCACCTGCATGTTCCCATGATGCCATAGCAGACAAACGAAGGGAATGGTCTATCCACATAGGATCATCTCCTATCAATCCTCAACCACCATTAGGTTCTCTTGAAAGGTGGATCCATACCCAGTATCCAACTCCCCCAATCAATAACATGCATGGATTTGTACATATATCACCTCAGTTGTGACACATGGGAGATGTCGGGCATCCAATCAAACTGTGGGGGTAGGGAGTGGTGGTAATTTTCCATTTCGCCCAATACAAGATCTCAAATGACTCATTGATACTTGTGAATTCTTTCCTAACTGGAAAAATCTCTATTATTCTCATCATGGTGAGACTCTCAGGAAAATTTGGTCTCCCTGCTCTAACTATAGGCACCTATAATGCCAATATGCATAATGTTTTTACCTATTTTGACCTTTCCTCTTCCACTCGAGGATGAAATGGTCATTATCCTTCATCACCTATACCATATCCAGTCCAATAAAGGATGCCTCACCGACCTCAGTTCATTATAAGGGTGACCTATAGGGTCTCTTGTATAGGGTATCAAAAGGTGACATACTAATAGTATATTGGTAAATATTATTCCATGAAAAACAAAACAATGACAAGTGATCCTCCTAAATCTAATATAAGTCTAACACGCAATCCCTCATCATATCCTCTAACACTTGAATAGTACACTTGGTTTTCCCATCTGTCTGGGGGTGGAAGGTTATACTCATCCTCATATAGGTCACAAATTCCTCCTGTAGGCCTCTCCACAACTGTGATGTGAACTACACATCATGGTTAGAAAAAATAGTCAAGGTAACCCCATTAAGGTGGATGATATCCCATACATCAAACTTCTACAAATAGTCCATCAAATTTTTCTCCATGATAGCAAGGAAGTGTGCCGAATTCTTGAGTCAATTGACTACCACTCAGATGGAATCATGGACTCTCACTATCTGTTTATGTCATATCCTAAAGTCCATGAATATTCTATACCCTTTCCACTTTGGTATCTTAAAAGGCTACAACAACCTTTTTATAACTTGGGGCTCAACCTTCACATGTAGACAAGTGAGACATCGAGAGATGAACATTCCCATGATCCATCTCACACCAGACCACCAAAACTACCACTAAAGGTCTCTTTACATGGTCCTCACATCGGTATATACATCCAAATTATATATGTGATATTATCTCATCACCTCCTCCCAAATCTTATCAAGGACCAACTTCCATCCCTATAAGAGGATTACGTGCTTCCCTCTTTCATAAAACCCATCTAGTTAATCTCTTAAGGATATATAGTCATGTAGGAACACAAAGTTGATGTATCCCAACTAGTACTCTCTCACATGCAGGAGGTGGGAGGAGTCACCGCCATCAAATATAGAAAATGTCTACCATCTTCCATAACTAGGGTTTACTTCAAGGAAGCCAATTTCTATGATGCCCCCAACACGAAACATGCCTAGGACTTCTATCCAATGGAATATGAAAAAATGTTTACCTACCAAAATATATAGAATTTATATTGCACTAAGTCACACGACATGTGGGGGCCCTACATGGCATGTAAAATTTAACTCAGCCAGAAACCCTATCTACCATAGCCAGGGCCATACATTCCATGTGCTCTTTAGACTACAAGACGTGTAGTCGGGTTTTTATCAGAAACTCTAGATCTAGTCAGGAATCCTAGATACAGATCCTCCACAATGGATATCACCTATTTCTCACTTGAAACTAGTAGAACCCATCTCTGGTCATTGTTTTCAGCTGTCCTTTTTCTGACAAATGGGGTTTTGATTCCTTCGCATGAACCTGTTCACCACCAATTGCATGTGGTTCTTCCCGCACCATTTCTAAATCAACCTTGGATCCTAGATCGAGGAAGAACATCACCCAAATACAAAAATAATACTGATTCATTCTCCATTAACCAATCTTCCATGTATTCGAGGGTCCAATTACACTCGATCATTCCCAACAATGTTGAACCGTGGCTCCACAGGCCGAAAATGAAGAATGTGAAGAACAATTATGAGGACGGAACATGAACAATGGTGAAACAATAATTTACCAAGTGTTCTTGTTCAATGAATACAAATTATGGAATATTTTAGTGAGAAACATGGTACAATAGA